>CM066318.1:63032544-64485878 GCA_033807775.1 Saussurea involucrata
GACACCACCTTCTCGCGTTCTAAAGAGAACCTTTCCCTTTCTAACGCCGCATCTTCTCTCTCGATAGCAGAAGCCATTAAGCCTTCTACCTTCGTCATTTTAGCATACATCACCAAAGACGACTGAAACGTCTGAAAACATATGAAAGTATATTAGGAAAATATATGACGTCGACAACAGATAACAAAAGTCTTGAAAGGACTTACCATGAACGCTAGTCCTGCAACTTGACACTCAGTATCCTCGAGAGAAACCTCGTCGAAACACTCTCTGAAAGAAGAGAGCTGATAGTTTCCTAAATGAGGGAACAGTTTCGTCCCGTCCAGGACGTTATCATCCAAAAAATCCGACGGCAACGAAAAGTTCACCGTCGTTCCAGAACCCGTTTGTGCGCCCTTGCCCTTGTCGGCCGAAGTGGGGCCTAACGCGGCAGTAGGAGACATCGTCGCCGGTTGCGTAGTATGAGACATCGTCACCGGTTGCGCAGTATGAGACATCGTCGCAGGGTGTGCAGTATCATCAGATTTTGCGCCGATCGTATCAAACACGGTCGAAACCTTCGTCTTCTCGGGCGGAACAACCCTCGATGGGCCGCCCGTCTTTGAAGACGGCTCCCTCGTGATGGACATCCTCAACCTCTTTAGAAGTCCCGACCCAGCTGCGGGAACCTCCTTTCTCTTTAAGACCCTCGACCCTGTTGTCGGAGTGTCCCTCTCCTTCACCTTGCTAGCCAGATCAATATGGGCCATCTTCTTGGCGGCAGCGGGCGTCATCCCCGACCAAGATTCTCCTATATGGCAAAAGAAAGAAATTAGATGATTCAGAACAGAGAAAGACCAGGTCAAGCGAAAAGAAGACAAAAGACTACTTACCAGTTATCTCTACCTCTGGTTCTTCACCCTTCTCTTCCTCCTCAGTCTTCTCGGAGTCCTCTTCTTCTTCTTTCTTTTCTCGACCCATCCTCATTCTATCGCTCAGGAAAACAATGTCGTCGTCCTCATCTACCAAATGACGCGTAACGTACGACCGATCCTCAGCGCTAAACTCCAGGAACTTCTTAACCTTGGCCTTAGAATCATCGTCAGGCTTGACCTTGTCAAAATTAATATCTGCACATAAAGAAGAGTGTTAAACGGAAAGCACCCGAATAACAAAATGACAGGAGACGCACGACAAAAGGCTTACCCGTCATATTCCAGCCCTCCCTAATCCAGTCACTATCAGTGTCTAACGTCGCTACCCGCACCAATACGTATCGAGTCTTCCACTTTCGGTCGTTAACTGCAGTTCTTAAAACCAAGGTACGCTCACCCTTGTGCTTCGAAAACAAACTGTAACGCCAGTAATGATCCTTCTTGACTTGGTACGCCATCAGCAACCCCCTCACATCCATAGGTGACTCCCAGTTCGATGTAAGTCGCTCGATTACTTGAATGACACGCCAGAATTGGGGCATCATCTGCCCCGGTGAAAGGTCGAATTCACACATAAACGCTTTGGCAAGAGGTGAGTACGGCCAATGGAAACCTATCTTGAACGGATACTCGTATATTATGACATACCCCTCAGGACACATCTCCGGTTGAACGTTACCAGCCTTGCTCACAGTAATCCCCATGGGAATCCGCGCTAGACTTTTGAAGTCATCAAGATCGTCTTCGTTTTTAATGGTGCTTCTAGGCTCCGTCGACATTGCTAACCCTGTTAGATTGATTTGTAAAGCTGAAACACCCCAGATATCCTAATTTTTCCTAGGCTTCCTAGCAATGGATTTACGACGCATACAAAAACTGAAGGGTCCCACTTTATATGATTGTACTAAATCTCGAAAATCCTATCTAAATCGTAGATTCCTACAGGATTGGAAAAGATTGGATGAAAATCGACAAGAAAAACAAGAAGAGATTTGCGCCTAAAAACTCTCTGAAATCGTAAATAGGGAAAGATCCATCGTGACCTTTATTTATGTAATCGATCAAGTCAGGTCGAGTCCCTTAGATGATCAACACGCATCCTCGTCTTTTCGTATAGCCACGCGGATCGCTGACACATGGCCATGACAGCTGCTACGCATTTTCGTGCGTCGGCATGCCGTCACGACTTTATCCTCTTTTCGACTTCCCTCTCTAGTTTGAATTAAACCGATTCAGTTCTAAAACGACCAAGGTAACTTTCGACACGTGTCATAATCTTATGCGTCCGACTGACAAAATTTAAAATTCGAATTTGCCATCCCACTTTCAAATTTTGGGGGCAAACTGTTTGGGCAAAATTTCACCAATCACGACCACGACCAAGGTAAGGAAAATGCTTCTTCTCTTTTCCGTAACGAAGGTAAAATCATAGTAATTTATCTCTTGATTAAAGATAAAATCGAAAGTCTTTTGCCTCACGACACTCGACCTCGACGTCGTACGTGTCACACGAACGTTGCATAGAACCATGCGACCTCGATCAACTAATGCATGACATAAACTGTTACGTTTGTTCAGTGTTTAATGCAGGAGTCAACATCATTAATGGACAGCGGCTATAACGGATGAAGATCATTAACGGCACTAAAGACGACATCCGTTACAACAATCATCAAAGATCTTATTGATTCAATTAAAAGCATCCGAAGACTATAAATTCAGAGCTCAAATCATCAAAAGAGACACAGAACAGTATCATCGAACAACACACAGAGGATAATATCATCGAACAACAATCTCAAGCACTCTAACTCTGAAGAACACTCCTTCGAAGCAAAAGAGTCCGTCACGGAAGATCGCTCTCGACGCACGACCTACACACTCGACACATTGTTTTCATACACGACATACACTTGTCTTACATTCAAAACACTTGTACTTTACATTTTGAAGTTTTCCTTCACTTGTATTGTAATCTCTGTACGATCGACACCCGAAACCAAAGGACATCGCCCCTGATTGGCGACCATAGTGCAGCGACGACTTCCACAGTTGTCCGCAGGTTTTTTCCTCGTTGAGGTTTTTCCTGCGTCATCAAATTCCCTGTCTCGATTATATTTTCATATTTATCGCATGCTTTTGTCGAACGATTCTTTTCTTTAGTTGTTAAAGTCCACATCGACCTTAAGTTGTCCCTTTGGTGCGATTTTTGGCATTAACAGTCGACAGTTCAGGTTTATATACTGATTTGACCAAGTATCCTCTAGAGAATTTCGAAGACGTCCGAGCCAGAACCCTAGCATATATGAGGGTAGAGGACGATGCTGCCTTTCGTCGTAAGCACACTGATGACAAGAGGTCGTTGAGTGTGAGGAAACCAGCGTTCAAGACAAAGGACATATCTAAGCCGGAGCCCGCGCGACAAATCTCGAACGTCCGGTTCAAGATGAAAGCGGAGTTCAAGACCGCGACCAAATTTCCTCAGTACCCTAAGGTATCCTCCTATGGATTCAAAGGGACCACTAAGGACTTAGTCGAGGCTCTGAAGACCGTCCAGGCGACCATCCGGTGGTCGAAGAAGTCCGACCAAGCTGATGATAAGAAAGATAAGTCGAAATGGTGCGACTTCCATGTCGACCATGGTCATACAACAGATGATTGTATAGCTCTCAAAAAGAAGCTAGCATATCACATCCCGAAAGGCAACCTCAAGGATATCATCGATGACGTCGTTACTACGATTAACGACGCTCGACCGCCAACCCCTGAAAACGCAAAGGTCGTGAATTGCATCACTGGTGGTTCCGACGTGTGCGGTCTAACGTATTCCGCAGCCAAACGTCAAGCCAGTCAAGCGCCTGACGATCGGCCTATCCCGCGCTCATCGAGACCCAAAGGAGATCTGGAGTTAGAAGCTATGAAGATCATGTTCGACCAAGACGACATCGGTGACTCATATCAGAAGCATCATGACGGGTTGATCATTTGACTCACGATTGGTAACTATTTAACCCGGCGAGTCTTGGTCGATGGAGGCAGTTCAGCGAACGTCATCTTCCTTGATACTGTTAATGCCAAAAATCGCACCAAAGGGACAACTTAAGGTCGATGTGGACTTAATCAACTAAAGAAAGGATGATTCGACAAGATATGCGATGAGGGAAAAAATAAATGAGACAAGGGATTTGATGACGCAGGAAAAACCTCAAGCGAGGAAAAAACCTGCGGATGACAGTGGGTGTCGTCGCTGCACTATGGTCGCCAATCAGGGGCGACGTCCTTGGTACTGGCGTCGATCGTATGATGATTACAATACAAATGAAGGAAATACTTCGAAATGTAAAGTACAAGTGTTTGAATGTAAAAACAGGTGTTTGTCGTGTGTGAATACAAAGTGTGAACTTCTAGTCGATGGATGTTTGGCGTGCGTCGAGAGTGATACTTGAGCTTTCCTTCGAGTGTTCTTGAGTTCTCTGTAAGGTTCTGGCTTTCAGTACTTGATCTCCAGAGTTTGAATGTTCTTTGCTACGAGTTTGGATGATTTTCTCTGCTGTTTGGTGATGTTCGCTGATGTATATTCGATGTTAACTGATGTCCCCTGAAATGAGGCTTTAGCTTGTCTCTTATAGTCTTCGTGTCATTAATTAGCTTCATTAATGATTTGATCAACGGCTACAACGGCTGGAAACGGTCGCCGGAATGATTATCCATAATTCTCTTCGTCCGTTACGGCTACTTGCTGTTAATGGCTTTGACTCCTGCATTAAATACTTAACAAACGTAACAGTCAAGGTTGACGTTAGTTTTGGTCGAAGGTGCAATGATCTTACTCGACGGTCGTACGGGACGGGCGATGCTATGGTCGTGCGTCATGGCAGACGTACGACTTACCTTTTACGGGAGACGACGGATGTTTTCTGGGTTCTTGTCGAGACCTTATCTTAATACAAGATTTGGATTATAGCGTACGTCTTACCTGCTCTGGTCGTGGTAGTGGTCGTACGACGTGATTTTTTGCCCAAACAGTTTGCCCCTAAAACTTGAATGTCAAATTTAAGTTTTAAATTTTGTCCAACAGATGCATAGGAAATAAGACAAGAGTTAGAAATTACCTCAATCGCCTTGGAACTAGACTGGTTCGTTTTAAACTGAACGAGAAGTTGAAAAGGGAACGAGGTCGTGACGTCATACTGACACACGATGATGCTTACCAGCTGTCGAGGACAGGTGTCGAAGATCCGGGCGAATATACGAAAGGACACAGACGCGGGGAAATCGTCCAGGGATTCGATTTGATGAAATCATATGTATAAATAAAGATCACGACGGATCTTTTCTTGCTATACTTTTGAAGTGTTTATTTGGGAAGAGATTTCGCCTTGATTCCTTTCCATTCTAAGTCCGAACTTACTCGAATCGTTGCAAATCTTCAAACCGCAGTTGAGAGCGTTTATATAAGACCTTGTTCTGTCCTTTGATTCATAATGTCGACGGAGCCTGCTAGTCTTATCATGAATCACATAGACTTAGATGGTTTTAGGAGTTTAGCAAAAATTCCTACAAATGTAGAGTTGCGGTGTCCGAGGATTGTTCGTTCTAAGGACTGCCCTGAGGGATATCTTGTTTTGTACGAGTATCCTTTTAAGATAGGGTTTCAATGGCCGCTTTCTGGTTTAGCCAAGTCATTCATGCAGGATTTTGATGTGTCACCGGGACAATTGATGCCCTAACTTTGGCGAGTTTTGCTAGTTATTGAGTGAGCGTCCGCGAAATGGGAATCCCCTATGATCATGAATGATTTCTTGGCGGCGTATCAAGTTAGAAGGGATAAGAACTGGTGTTATAGTCCTTATTCTAAGTTCAGGGGTGATCGTGCCTTGGTTTTGGGAACTGGCGTCAATGATCGTGGGTGGAAGTCGAGGTATGTATTTGTTCTTACCGAGTCATTGGATTCCAGCGGCGATTGGATGCGATCAGACTGGAATAAGACAGGTATGCTTCGTTTGTTTCTGAGTTTTATATATTTTTTTGATTTTTACTTATCATTTTCCTCTTGTTGCCTTCAGAGATCCAGTTCGACGAAGTGAAGCCGAATGTGGATTCCCAGGCTAAGATTAACAAGTTCTTGAGTTTTAGCGTTGACGACCGATCTTTCGCGACGTGGCAATCGACGGTCGAGGACGAGGACGTGATAAAAGAAGGAGATGAGGACATGCAGGAAGAGGCCACTGGTAAGCGTACCGTAGTCTCTATTTTATCTTGTTGATTCTGCCTGTCTGACGCTTCATGTATCTCCTGATCAGTGCCAACCGAGAGGAAATCAGTTTCTCGGGCGAGAGGGAAGCAGGTCATGCGTGCCCTCCGTGGTGAAAATGTTTCGACCGCTGGGTCGAGCGCATAGAGAACCCGGAGGACAGTCCTGAGGGATCCGTCGTCGAGGGTTGATAACTCACCGGGAGTTGTTCTGCCTAAGAAGGCGAAGGCGTCATCCAGTCGTCCTGGCGCGATGGATGCGACACCAGCAAGTTCTGCGCTTCCGGCGACGGGGACGAAGCCGGTGTCCAAAGTGTCGATCCCAACGTCTGCCGACAGGGGCGAGGGATCGTCGGCCGAAGTTATGACGGTCAATTTTACATTGCCGTTTGACTTTATGGCGGATGATGTCCTAGACGAGACGACGTCGTTTCCTCATCTGGGGAAGTATTTGCTCCCGTCTTTCGGGGAGCGTTTTCGTGGAGTTCCGGCCGGAGAGATGAGATCTCGAGTTGCCAGTCTGGCATTCACGGTGAGTGTCAATCTTTCATGACTTGTGTAATTTGTAATCTTTATCGAATGTTCTTGAATGCACCTTTTATTTTTCACAGACATTCCAGTCTTCCTTGGCGTTACATGCTGAGACGTCAAGAGTTGAACATCTGGTGGCATCTGCTCTTGAGAGGGAAGCTGCAGCGTTGGAGAGGGAGAGAGCTGCTTTAGATAGGGAGAAGTTGGCCATGGCGCGTGGCGATGAGCTGGCCGTCCAACTTTTCGATGCTCAATATGAATTGCAGGAGATTCGTGCGGTAGGAGTGGCAGATGGAGGCCCTCAGGTCGGGACTTCGAACGGGGATAGGACCAATGTTCCTCCTGTCGTCTAAAATTTTTTCTTTCCTTGTTGTTTTTGCCACTCGCCCTATCAGGGGTTGAGTATGTATATGATGGTTTACTCAACGAATATATCGTTTGCTTTGAATCTTATGGTTTATTCACATCGTATTGATTATGAAGTCGAACATAAAATGTATATGAAATTATGCGACTAAGGCATTCATTGTAATATGATGACAAGAACGTAAAACAAATATAAAAACACGCGATTAAAGCATCCATTCAGTGTATGAAAGTTAAGAAACTTAGGGGTAAGGTCGTTTAGACTCTGTGATCGTACGACCAGATCGTACAGTGAGTTTGTATCGTATGCCCATGTGGAGGAATGATCAAGTTAGAGACCTGATCGTCAATGTCGTTCGGCCTTGCGATATTAAAGTCATATAGTAGACTTAGTGATTATTGTCCTGCAATTCTGCGATAATCTGTCGTACGATCCTGCGATAAAATGATGTTGGGGGTTGGTCGTTGGCTAGCCAACGACCCTCCAATGCTTAAGTCAGGAAACGTTTTGTGAGAAAAAATCGTATGAGAAAGAGTTAGAGAACGTACCATTTCAGACTCTCTCTATTTGCCCCCTGTCATTTATTACCGTATCTTTTTCGGGAGGAAAAGATAAGTTTTAAATGACAGAATGACACGGAGAAATATGGTCCTGCGGTCGACTATGTTGTCATGCGACGAGGCACCATAGTAGTTTTATCCCTGTAGAAAAGATATTAATTTAGGGATACAAGAACGAACCTGTCGAGAGCTTGATCTTGCGACTTCAGTTTATTTCCGCGGCTTCAAGGTAGACCTGTAGTACTTACGAGCGACTCCTGGATTTCCCATGGCGTAGGGAATTTCAATTGACAACTTTTGCATGCTCGGGGGTCGACGGTCGATGGCTTTTAGCTGGAACAGCGGCATCGTCAATGATATCCTTGAGATTTCCTTTCGGGAAATGATATGCTAGTTCCTTCTTCAATGCGATATAGTCGTCTGTCGCATGACCAAGATCGGCATGGAAGTCGCACCACTTTGATTTGTCTTTCTTAGCATCGTCCAGGTCGGACTTCTTTGGCCATCAAATGGTAGCTTGGGAACTTTTCAGAGCTTCGACCAGGTCCTTTGTGGATCCTTGAATCTGTAAGAGGATATCTTGGGGTACTGAGTGAGCTTAGTCGCGGTCTTGGCCTCTGCTTTCGTCTTGAAACGAAGATTTGAAATTTGGCGCGCTGGCTCTATTCTGGAAACAGCCTTTGTCTTGAACTCTGGCTTTCTGACGCCTAACGACTTCTTGTCGTCAGTGTGCTTGCGAGGAAAGGCGGCATCATCTTCTACCCTCATATATGCTAAGGTTCGAACTCAGACGTCTTCGAAATTCTCTGGGGGGTATTTGGTCAGGTCGACGTATAGACCCGAACTATCGTCCAGACCACGCTTATAGGCTTCGATCGCGGTTTTGACGTCGCAATTGCGGATGCTGATCATTTCGGCATTGAATCTATTAAAATAACTTTGAATAGACTCATTAGCTTTCTGCACGATGTAATATAGGTCCGCTGGTCTGCTTCTCCATCTTACGACTGTTGGCGAATTGTTGGCAGAACTGGTTAACCAACTCAGCAAACGACCCGATGGACTTGGGTTTGAGATTGATTAACCATTGGAGAGCTGGACCAGTGAGAGTTGCTCCGAAACTCTTACACATGCATACTTCCTGGTACATAAATGGGATCGAGATTGTCCACATGAGCTGCTTGTACTGCGCGACGTGCTCAGTCGGATCAGTCACACCAGAATATTTGGGAGTGAAGGCAGGAATGTTATACTTCTTTGGGACCTTGACGGTGGCGATCTCGTCGATGAAGGGCGACACTTGATATCCCGAGCAAGGCTCGACGTCGACAGGCATGGCTGCCCCAGGCAACTTGGCGAGCAAGGACAGGACGCGCTCATTTTGGTCTTCTAACATCTTCAAACGCTGGGCGACGGGATCGTTAAGATCAGGATTTGCCCCTGTCGAGGGGTTGGTCCCTGGGCTAGTGCCATTACCATGTGACGAACCATTGGTGTCCCCGTTGAAAGGAACAGAATATGGCTGCGACCCATATTGGAATTGCTGCGGTCCGTTCTGAAATGATGGTGGTCCCTGCTAGAAAGGCTGCGATCCACCGTGGAGTGGCTGAGATCCACCTTGAGGTCCATTCTGAAATGGCTGCTGAAATGGTTGCGACCCCTGCTGGAAAGGCTGCGACCCTTGTAATGGCTGAGACCCATTATTCATGGGTGGTGGCCTTATGTGCTGAGGAGGAACTGTCCCAGACTGAGGATTTGAGTTGAACGGCCCTGGCTGTTGATTCCGCATGAATGGGCCTGGATGTTGATTCTGTGTGGATGAACCTGGATTCGGGACAAATGGTCTAGGGCCATTCTGGTCGAACGATCTTGGAATTGGGTTCTGCACGAACGACCTAGGGTCATTTTGAGGCCCAAGAGGATTTCTTAACCGCGCGATCTCCTCAGCTGCTCTGCGATTCTGCTCTGCCATGGCATTGAGCTGATTCCTGGCGACTTCGAGCTCCTGATACATCTGGGCAACAGCTTGCTGCGGATTTCCAAGGGCTGCCATCGTTCCTGCCATAGAGAGCAGAAAAAACTCCAAGAAACTGTTAGTAGGATGCACGTTCGTCGAGGATTTTCTCTAGATGGGGTCCCACGGATGGCGTCAAACTGTTAATGCCAAAAATCGCACCAAAGGGACAACTTAAGGTCGATGTGGACTTAATCAACTAAAGAAAGGATATTTCGACGAGACGTGCGACGAGGGAAAAAATAAACAGACAAGGGATTTGATGACGCAGGAAAAACCTCAAGCGAGGAAAAAACCTGCGGACGACAGTGGGTGTCGTCGCTGCACTATGTTCACCAATCAGGGGCGACGTCCTTGGTACTGGCGTCGATCGTATGATGATTACAATACAAATGAAGGAAATACTTCGAAATGTAAAGTACAAGTGTTTGAATGTAAAAACAGGTGTTTGTCGTGTGTGAATACAAAGTGTGAACTTCTGGTCGAGGGCTGTTTGGCGTGCGTCGAGAGTGATACTTGAGCTTTCCTTCGAGTGTTCTTGAGTTCGCTGTAAGGTTCTGGCTTTCAGTACTTGATCTCCAGAGTTTGAATGTTCTTTGCTACGAGTTTGGATGATTTTCTCTGCTGTTTGGTGATGTTCGCTGATGTATATTCGATGTTAACTGATGTCCCCTTAAATGAGGCTTTAGCTTGTCTCTTATAGTCTTCGTGTCATTAATTAGCTTCATTAATGATTTGATCAACGACTACAACGGCTGGAAACGGTCGCCGGAATGATTATCTATAATGCTCTTCGTCCGTTACGGCTACTTACTGTTAATGGCTTTGACTCCTGCATTAAATACTTAACAAACGTAACAGTCAAGGTTAACGTTAGTTTTGGTCGAAGGTGCAATGATCTTACTCGACGGTCGTACGGGACGGGCGATGCTATGGTCGTGCGTCATGGAAGACGTACGACTTACCTTTTACGGGAGACGACGGATGTTTTCTGGGTTCTTGTCGAGACCTTATCTTAATACAAGATTTAGATTATAGCGTACGTCTTACCTGCTCTGGTCGTGGTCGTACGATGTGATTTTTTGCCCAAACAGATACCATCAAGGCCATGGGAATCGATCGATCGGAAATCACCCGATGCTCGACAAACTTGGTCGGTTTCAATGGAGACGCGACGAGTACCTTTGGAGAGATCACCTTGCCTGTCTATGCAGGGGGAATCAATAAACAGACGAAGTTCAGCGTCATCGATTGTGCGTCAACCTATAACATCATCTTAGGTCGACCATGGATCCATGAAATGAAAGCCGTTCCTTCGACGTACCATCAAACCATGAAGTTCCCTATGCCGTGGGGAGTCCAGGAGATCAAAAGTGAGCCGAAAGTCGCCCGTGACTGTTATAAGACCACCTTAAAGCCGCAGAAGAAGGCCATCTAGCAGTTACGGGTAGAAGAAGTTAAAGTACGTCTAACCAGAAGGTCTTGATAGGTTCGTCTCTCGATCCACGCCATAAAATCAAGCTAATATTTTTCTTGCAGAAAAATGTCGATTGTTTTGCCTAGCCGCACGAATACAATCTCCTCGAGTCATAGAAAATTCGAGAAGGTAAGCTTTTTACCAAGCGAGAAAGTCCTTGTCGTATCTCAGAGGTCATGGGTAAAGGTGCCTATCGACTCCAAACCCTCGACAATCGAAGTATCTCACATAGCTATAATGCAACACGACTGGAAAGGTATGTCTTCTAAGTCCTTTTCTATCTTTCATACGATTTTTTACAACGACGATTACTGACTTAAGCATCGGAGGGTCGTTGGCTAGCCAACGACAAATCTCTAACATTGTCTTATCGCAGATCGCATGACGTAAAATTGCAATGTCTATTACACGACTTTAATCTCGCAAAGTCGCGTGACATAAGTGTCCAGGTCTATGACTTGATTATCCTATCACATAGGCACACGACTCAAGTATCGTCGTACGATATAGTCGTACGACCATCCAGGTCTAGCGACCCCATGATCTGAGTTTCTTAACTTAGAAAAGTTTCATGTTCTGAATGAATGTCTTGGTCGCATGTACTTATGTTTGCCAACGTGATCTTAATGTATGAATGTCTTGTGACTTGTGTACTAGTCTTTATAATTACAATGGATGCCTAAGTCGCACTATTTCTTGTTTGTTCTATACTTAATGAATTTCACGGTTGGTATTATATTTACCCACGACTTGTGTGAATCGAAATAAATGCACGAGTTCAACAAAAGGGTAAATTTCATTTACGAAACGAACAATTACATCTAAAGTGACTCGACCACCAACGGTCGAGCATTCAAAAACAAAGATAAAAAACTCTCTAAGGATTAGAAGGAGCGTCGGCAGCATCCTTGCCCGAAGCTTCACCCTGGAGGCCCTCGTCTACAACCTCTTCTTCTTCAGCCTCTTTCTCATCATCAGAGTCGGGATCCCTATCGGTCCCGACCTTGGCTAGAAAGAAGGCTAGTTCCTCAGTTGCAGACGCGAGGGGATTCTTCCCCGACAGGAGTTGCCGCATGATCGCCGCCCGAGCTGTCAGACGAGCGAGGGCAAAGGTCGATGCAGCCTCTTCCTTAAGTTCTCTCACCTCCTTCTCCAGGTCCACCACCTTGGACTTGGACTCCTCGATCTCTTTCTCCTTCATGTCCAATGACGCCTACCTTCTATTCATCTCCTCTCTTTGGTCAGCGATCACTGAAAAGGATTGCTTCAGACGAGAGTTCACGTCGTCCCTATCATGTCCGACAGCTTCCAGCTCGTTCAGGGCATCGTCGAGTCGTACCGACATGTCCTCGACATGCGGCAGAGCGACTTCTCCCTCTCCAACGCCGCATCTTCTCTCTTATGAGCAGAGGACACTAGATCCTCGATCTTCGTCGTCTCGGCATGTAGGACCAAGGAAGACTGAAACGTCTGAAATACATATAAACTCATTAGTAAAATACACGACAACGAAAACGACAACGGTGACGACAAACGAAAAACAAAGTCTTGAAAGATAGACTTACCATAAACGCCAGTCCGGCAACATAAGACCCCGCACTTTCGACGGAGACCCCGTTGAAACGCTCCCTGAAATAAGGGAGCAGAAACTTGTCCAAGTGAGGGAACAAGCTCGTCCCGTCCAGGACATTATTAGCCATGAAATCCGACGGCAACGTAAAGTTTACCGTCGTGACTTCTTTCTCACCATCTCCCGTATGCGCGCCCTTGCCATTGTCGGCCGTCAAGGGGCCCGACGTGGCAGCAGGAGACGCCGTCGATTTTGCCGGATGCGCAGGGTCGAAGGGTGTTGCATCGGTCACTTCGGATGCGATCGACGCCTTCGCCTTCTCAGACATAACGACTCTCGATGAGCTGCCCTTCTTCAAAGATGGTTCCTTCGGGACGGACATCCTTGTCCTCTTGAGGAGTCCCGACCCAGCTGTCGGGGCCTCTTTTCTCTTCAGGACCCCCGACCCATCTGTCGGGGCCTCCTTCCTCTTCTCCCTCACCTTACGAACCAATTCTGCTTGGGCCGCCCTCTTGGCCATCATAGACGACACTTTCGGCCGGGATTACAGAGATTCTCCTGTGAAACGAAGAAGAAAGAGCAATTAAACGACTGAAACAAGAGAAGAAATATGTCGAAACAGAGTAAGGTACACTTACCAGTCATCTATGCCTCCTATCTCGACTCCTCTTTCTTCTCTTCTTCCTCAGTCTCCTCAGTCTCTTCCTCTTCTTGCTCTTCTTCTTCTTCTTCTTCTTCTCCTGCTTCCTCTCGATTCTCTTGATGATTTTCACCCAAGTACACCAAATCCTCGTCCTCATCCACTAAGTGTCGTGTGACGAACGACCGATCGTCAGGACTGATTTCCAAGAACTTCTCGATCTTAGTCTTGGAATCGTTGTTGGGCTCTACTTTGTCAAAATTGATGTCTGAAAGCACAAGAGGGAGAAGGTTAGTCAAGAAGTATACAAAGCAATAAACATAACAAAGACGCTCGACAATAGCTAAAACTCACCCGCCATGTTCCATCCGGACCTAATCCAATCACTGTCGGAGTCCAGCGTCGCTAACCGCAGTTTTCAGAACCAGAGTACGATCGCCTTTGTGTTTCAAGAATAGACTGTAGCGACGATACATATCCACCTTGACTTGGTAAGCCGTCAAGATGTCCTTCACATTCATCAGCGACTCCCAACTCGCGGTAAGTCGCTCGATGACCTGAATAACACGCCAGAACTGGGGTATCAGTTGCCCTGGCAAGAGGTCGAACTCACACATAAACGCCTTAGCTAAAGGCGAATATGGTCAATGGAATCCTATCTTGAAAGGGTAATCGTATATTACGACGTACCCATCGGGGCACATCTCTGGTCGAATCTGACCGGCCTTGCTCACGGTGATCCCCGCAGGGATTTTTGCTAAGATCCTAAAGTCATCCAGAGCATCCTGATCCTGTATGGTACTCCTAGGCTCCGTCGACATCGCTAATCCCGTTAACCAAGTTTGTCTATCTGAAAAACCCCAAATGTCCCAGTTCTTCCTAGGTTTCCTAGCTATGGACTTACGACGCATACAAAGACTAGAGAGCCGTACCTTATATAGGCGCGCTAAAACTTCGAAATTTCTAACTTGGTCGAAGATCTCTTGCAGGTTTGGAAAGGATTCGGCGAAGAACAATAAAGAAATCAAGAAGAAATCTAATAATAAAAACTCTCTGGAATTGTAAAGTAGGAAAAATCCATCGTGGATCGCTATTTATGGAAAAGATCGTGTCAGATCGAGCCTCCCGATCGTCGACACCTGGCGCTTGCAGCTATCAAGCACAATCGTGCGTCAGCGTGACGTCACGACCTTATCCCCTTTTCGACTTCTTCTTTAGTTGGAATTGGACCGATCCAATTCCAAGGCAACTGAAAATATTTTTTTGACACGTGGCACGACCCTTGACGTCCGACTAACAAAATTTAAAAAACTTTTGAAACTTGAATTTGCCGCTCCATTTTTTAAATTTTGGGGGGCAAACTGTTTAGGGAAAATTTCACCAGCTTCGACCACGACCAAAACAATGAAAAACGTCTATTACACTTTCCCATAATAAAATCAAAAACATAAACACTTTATCTCTCGACCTAAGTAAAATCGAAGGTTGCTTGCAACACTCGACCGTCGTGACATAGCTCTCGACCTCGACCGACTAACGTAAGACGTCACTGTTATGTTTTTTCGTCATTCAATGCAGGGTCAATGTCATTTATGGCCAACGGACGTACCCGACAGAGGCAATTATGAGCATTAACAACAATGACCGTTGCGACCGTTATCAGAAGCATTTATGGATTCATTTCAAGGCACTTGAAGACTATAAATACAAGGATCCCAGCCTCATTTCGGGACAGCTGATTGGAAGAACAAAAAATACACAACAAAAACACTCAAAGAATTCTCTCTCAAGTGACCGCTCCCGACGCACGACTTATACGTACGACACACAATCTTTAGACACGATGCACCAGTTTCTTGCGGAGGATTGACTTGTTATTTTACATTTCAAGTCTTTAATTCATTTGTATTGTAACCATTGTACTCTCGACACCTGAAACAAAGGATATCGCCCCTGTTTGGCGATCATAGTGCAGCGACGACCTCCAAAGTCGTCCGCGGGTTTTTTCCTCGTTGAGGTTTTTCCCGCATCACCAAAATCTTTGTCTCTTTTACATTTTCTGTCTTTGTCGCACGCTTTGTCGTAAGATTCCTATTCTTTAGTTGTTAAGCTCCACAATCAACCTTAAGTTATCCTTCTGGATGATTTTTGGCATTAACAGCCACGACCCAAGAGGTGTCTTCGCTGAGGGTGTCGAGAGACCCCACACAACCTGGGACGTATCTGGTCTTCCACTTGCGGTCATTGACTGCAGTATTCTGGACCAGAATAC
This sequence comes from Saussurea involucrata, assembly GCA_033807775.1. Lineage (NCBI taxonomy): Eukaryota > Viridiplantae > Streptophyta > Magnoliopsida > Asterales > Asteraceae > Saussurea > Saussurea involucrata. The sequence goes on from CM066318.1 coordinate 63,048,143, forward strand.
GATCGCCCTTGAACCTCGAGAAGAGGCTATATCGGTGGTCGTTGTCCACCTTAACCATATACGCCGCTAGGAGGTCGTTCACAGTGAACGGCGACATCGAGTCGGCGGTGACCCGATCGATCACATAGACAATGCACACAAATTGGGGCATTGCCTGGCTAGGGGACAGGTTGAAGGTGTTCAGAAAGGACCTAGAGATAGGAGAGCAGGGCCACCTAAAACCTATCTTGAAGGGGTACTCGTACATCATGAAATACCCATTTGGGCATTCCTTAGGACGTAAGTTTCCTGGCAGGTTTAGCTAACAACAGCTGTAATCTAGGCTAGAGTTCTAAAGACCTCTAGCTCCTCGTCGTCATTAATCGAACTAGCGGGTTCACAGGACATGATGAAGTCTGGGGTAGTAACTTGAGCAATGTATAGCTCTCTAAGGTCCCAGTGCTTCGCAAGCTTCTTTTGCTATGTTTTTAATACGCCTAAAGAACTAGAAGGAGATCGTACCTTATACAGGGATCTAAAACCTTGAACGATTTTTGGAAGGGATTGTATTTTGCAGTTTTTGGCAATAATTTGAAGGTCGCTCTCTCTAAAAATAACTTGGAAGCATGAAAAAGGAAAGGATCGGTCGAAATCCCATATTTATACGAACCAGCGTGTCAGGTCGAGTCGACCGATGGTCGACACCTGTCCACCAACCTTTCACATAACTCAACAGATGTGTAACGTCCCAAAAATTACAAGGAATTTAAAATTTTTAAAGTAACATTTCATTAATAAAAACTCATTTAATAATTCAATCATTTCATTTGCAAACTCATAATTAATATTCTCACGAACAATAAACAGCGGAATAAATGTCTAAAATTAAAATCATAAAAGTAATCAACTCTTCCCACGCGCCAGTGTGTACTCGTCACGCCTTGGAGCCACTCGTACCTGAAACCACAATTTATTGGGAAAGGGTAAGCACGAAGCTTAGTGAATTCAGACACCATAAATAACACAGTTATTCCCACACCACCTCTAAACAGATAATTGCACATAAACAGCATACAAGTCTACGAACAAATCATAAACATGCATACCTACACCATCCCACCCAAAGGCATAAGCTGGTCCACCCGACCACACGATAACCGTGCAAGCATTACCCGGCTCCCCCGGGTTCCTACGCCACCCGCGTATACAACCTTCGGTCCCACCGAGTTACTACGCCACCCGCGTATATAAACCTCGGCCCCACCGAGTTACTACGCCACCTGCGTATACAACCTTCGGTCCCACCGAGTTACTACGCCACCCGCGTATATAAACCTCGGCCCCACCGAGTTACTACGCCACCCGCATATATAAACCTCGGCCCCACCGAACTCCTACGCCACCCGCGTAGTCATAACAATAAAGGTCCGACTAGACACCCCACTATTTAGTCCCGCATCACAAACAATTAAAACTCCCACACACGTACAAATCGTAATGTAAAAATAACCGACATTAGTTATAGTGAGAGAACTCACCTCGTAAGCGCGCATAGCTCACAAACAATAATTCAAGCTTCACAAATCCAAGATCACTTCCCAACACCTAAACAATCATTACAATGTATTAACACGAGACCCGGACCCTAAAACACGACGCACCCTTAAATCGTCACTAAAACGGCTTTTCGGTCTAACCAAACAGGTCTGTTCGGGACCTGTTCCGACCTCCATAAACCCAGAAAATCCTCAATTAAATTACATAACCAGAAAGTGCTCTGAGTTAGGGTTCCAAGGACATATCGCACGCGTTCTAACGATTTTCCTACAATTTACTATGAATTTTCTAAAAACAGGACACGAAGCTGTCATGTGCATACCTGCTGTGAAAACAGCCATTTTACGCCTAGTTAGATGCCGAACCAGACTTCCGCTAAAACACGAAAAGTGTGCCCGGCACAAAATGTGAACCGTGGGCACCAGATTCGCCTCAATCCGAGCTACGACGGAAAAGTTATGGCCGTCGCAAAACAGTGACAGATTCATACTTTCCACATAAAATGACGATTTTATAAAAACGGTTTAAACGATTCGGGTTTGCAACTAGGGTTCACCCGATCAGGGTTTTAGGTTACAAGGGGCTGGACACAACCGTGCACCACACACACAAGTGGTGGTTTGCGGCGGCGGCGGCGACAACTGAGGTTTACGACTTCGCCGATAACGAGAACGGAACAACCCGACTACCCACACACACACCCACACAGTCACACGCGCATACCCGCTGCTGTCCACGCGGCGGCGGCCACACCGCCGGCAGCCATGGCTGCGGCGGTGGTGGTGGTTCATGGCGTTTCGACAACAAGTCCAACAACGAAAAGAAAGAAGACGGAATTACCTCGACGCGACTTCTTCTCCCCCGTTTTTCCGGCAGAAACGGCGACGACGGCAGCGGCGGTCTCTCTCCCGGCTGCTCCCTCCTTCTCTCTCACGGTGTCGCCCTCTCTCTCTCTCTCTCTTCGCTGCTTCTCTCTCTCTCTCTTTGCCGGCTGAAACAGCAGCGGCGGCGGCTGGGTGTTGCTGGTGGTGGTACAGCGGCGGCAAGGGGGGGGGGTGTAGGGTTGTTGCTTGCATGAAAAAGGAACCGAGAGGGAGAAGGGGTGTAGGGTTTTGTTTTGTTTTCTTTCTTTCTTAATCCACGACACCAACAAAACACAAGGAAGAGATGGGGGCTCGGTTTGAAATTGCATGGGCCGACCCCCATGTTAAGACTTTGGCCACTACACACTTTTGGCCCCTCAACAACTCCCAAAAAGTTCTAAAGACACCTTACCAGAGTATTAACACTTAGGGTCAACGGTGCAAACCCTCGGCAACTTAAATGATCCCGTAAGAAAATTCAATGACAATTACATATTTAAGCAACGAGAAAGATTTAAAGGAAAATATTTATTCGTACCGGGACACGGGCTTTACAACTCTCCCCCGCTTGAATTAGACTTCGTCCTCGAAGTCTCTGCCCGCGAATAGCTCAGGATAGTTCTCTCGCATCTCAGCCTCGGGTTCCCGAGTCCACTCGGAATCCTTTCGGTGTTGCCACTGGACTTTCACTAACTTGAATCTAAACTTCTCACCCCGTCTAGAATTTCTCGAATACTTTTCTTACTAACAAAACTCTTTCAAGGACACTGAAATTATGATCGGAAGAACATTCCAACAACTGGAATCATTCCTAGTTAAACGACTTCAATTGCCTCCCAACCTTAGATGTTCCATACATCCCGATTCAAATTTCAAGATCTAACCATTCTAAAGTTGCTCACCAATATACCCTACAGGATACTCAAATTCGATCATTCCTATCATTAACTGTCGATTAACTTCCACGAGTTCTACTAGACTCCCAAAATTTATTTCACACGAATTATCAAACCAGTAAATTTATAATCACCCACGAAGGTCATTTCACCATAACCATTCATCGCAATTAAGCATCTCAGGGTTACTACTACCATCACCATAATTATTTTAAAATCGGCTACAAATCTCCGATTACACTAAAGGTGTTTGGCCTCAAGCCCAAAAGTCGACACCTAAATATACTACTTACTTCAAAAAGGTTACTGCGCATTTATTCTCTTAATTACAAAGGGCATCATTTCCTTAACCGACACTATTCGGTCTACACTAACAACACGTGTGGAATACCCGATCTTCCCCCGTCTACTAAACCTCCACGCTTGCTCTAGGAAACCTAATTACACCGTATCAAGATACGCCTTAACGCCTACCTCCCAGGTACGTCTCAAGGCTATATCCTCCCAGTGCCTACTGGAAAGTCAAGGTCATAACACATGAATACCAGAGTCCCACCCCGAGATACTCAACCGACCATTACCAACGACTGACTGACGTGACCAAGGATCCAATGCAAAACAGTCTACTAACAACATGCCTATCCCAGAATGACTCATTCACCCAACATGTAAATACTCAACGTGCAATAAGTGCAAAACTGTGCAACAAGACAACCCATCAACAAAACTCCACATCGAGCCATTAAAAACCGTGCAATTGACCCATGACTATCTCAAAGTCAAAACCGAGCAAAATGCTCCACGCTTGCTAGACCCATAAGTCGGTCAAAAACGCGTTTAAATAAAGTTTAAGCAAGCAATACTCTAAAATCAACATTAGTCCCAAACTCGACACGGGTTAAACAAAAGAGTTTATCAAAAGGACTCACACCCTTAAAATTCTCAAAATGACACATAACACTTATAGGCGCACTTCCCAAATGGTTTACAAAATCATTTACAAAATATTTTCAACGTCAAGATTTTTCATTTCAAAAAGACCGTAAGCAATAAAACTACTATTACCAGGTCGGTAGTTACGCAAAAATGGACACGCTCGTCCCACATATGAAAATCATGTTGAAAATCATTTCATTGCAGCTTAGTTTACTCACAAAACGTAAAGCGAAATAAATAATTTCTTTGAAAATGAACCGTCACGGTTCTAGTATGAATTGACTCATGACATGTATTTAAAGTAACAGCTCGACCTTACACCGTGTGCGACAAAAGTGTGCACTTAATTTCAAAATCAGTTCCACGACATTTGACCCCAAAATTTCTCTTTTTCAACATAAAATATCGTGGCACAAGGTTCACCAACAAATCTTACGCGCGTCGGCTAGTCATACAAAACGATGAAACGGTTTACAAATATATTTTTGTTAAAACACAACTGTCTCGTGTAAGTTTCAAACTTAAAGATAAAAAACCAATCCGTTTCCATCCTTTGAAAATATCGACTAAAGTCCCATAAAATCTCAAAAGGTGGGGTTCTTTAAATTGATTTCCAAGATTTCCCCAAATGGTCACATAAACAAATAAGATATGCACCTCGTGAAATTAAACCCACACGACTCAACATGTCGTAAAACAAAACTTATTTTAACCAAATCACTCAAAAAGTTTTATACAGACATCGTGGAATGTAACTTTCCGTCTCAACTCTAACATATGTGGAGGAGTTCCAATGTTAAAGTCACAAGCTGTAGTCACTTGCCCAACATTTTAAACACCATAAAACACGGATATCATCTTACCCGAAAGAACTGTTGGAAAATTACGAAATGAAACAAATTCTAACAAAGTTTGCAACTCCCGTGATAAAACGATTTCACCTACTTTCAAAACCATATTTCAAAATCTTGTGTGTGTGCTGAACATTTCCCAAAATTCCAAAACACCATCCATAAAATGATTTGAAACACAAGAATTTGTTAATGCAATCTATTTCAAAATCAAACTTTGTGCATGACTCAGTCAGCATTCTACGCCTCGACTCCTACTCCTCCAAATCTCTCTGATCCACTAACGTCATCCGGACATTTAAACCTCTTAGGCAAGTTGGGAAATTACGTCAAATAATCCCTATGATTTTTCCTCAAATCAAAGTCGGCTCTATAAGCCTATGATTCTAGCACAATCATCCATCTTGGCCCGAAACAAACATCATCCTCATCGTCGCTCCAAGTGATTAATACGAGACTCGTCCTTTTATTCCAACGACTACTAATTTAGAACCTTCATCACTACCCCAACGATCATCTCCTCAAGCAAATCAAGTACACACCTGTACTAGTAGGTTCACTATTGTTGTTCCTCCTTGTGATGGCTATTCTGGGTAGATATTACAACGAGTTATTAGCACATAATAACTCACACTAACAACGCTCACGCTCAACTCCTTGGATTCCTCGTGACTTTCCCCGACTCGAGCACGGATCCTGTGCTTCAGATAGTAGGAGCTCTACTACTACCTTCCACACCTATCCTCACTCGTTTCGAGTCCCGTCCCGAAGTGCCCAAGTAGTTCCTTGCCGAAAACTATACACATATGCCCGCACCGACATATGTACACACTCTTCCTAGCTCTCTAGGAATTCCACCCAACTCCACTACCCTTGCTATGACGAAATCCCCACTAGTCATGACGAGTCGCCTCGCGAATGCACAGTCGCACACAGTGTAAAACCAGATAGACATTCGAATATAAGATTCTATCCTACAACGGTTGGACTCAAACAAGAGCTGCGCAATAGAACTAAATCCGACATTCTAAGGCTATTCGGTTCCTACCGCATACAACCTATAGTGCATTCGCTTAACAACCTATCAAGGTTAGCATAAGTTCCTAATAGCAAGTAACAACCATACAATACAATGTATTAAGCACCAAGCAATCTAGCATACATACTCCTGAGTTCTAGAAAGCAATTTAGCATACCTACTCATATGTAGACACTCTTCCCAACTCACTAGGAATTCCATCCAAACCACTACCCTTGCTACTACCGAATCCCTACTAATCATAACGAGTTGCCTCGCGAATACCCGATCATATGCAGTGCGAAACAAATAGACATTCGAATACAGGATTCTATCCTAGAACGGTTGGACTCAAACAAGAGATGCGCAATAGAACTAAATCAAATATTCTAAGGCTATAAATCTCTTACTGCATACAACCTAGAGGGCATCCACTTAGTAACCTATCATAATTAGCATAAATTCCTAATAACATGTAGTACAACATACAACATAGTGTCAAAAACAGGCAATCTAGCATGCATACCCTATGATCTAGAAAGCAATAAACCACTAAGTACTATACCTTTCCCTTTGTCTCCGGCTGACTGTACACACTGCGCCTTTGATCACCGTTTCTCAAACGGATTTTTCCTTCCTTTTATTTTCCAAAAACTTTAAAGAAAATTTTATAGCCGCAAACTTGAGATCAAACACACCGAGATGCGTTTGATTCACTCAAGCTGTGCTCTGATACCATGTTGTAACGTCCCAAAAATTACAAGGAATTTAAAAAATTTAAAGTAACATTTCATTAATAAAAACTCATTTAATAATTCAATCATTTCATTTGCAAACTCATAATTAATATTCTCACGAACAATAAACAGCGGAATAAATGTCTAAAATTAAAATCATAAAAGTAATCAACTCTTCCCACGCGCCAGTGTGTACTCGTCACGCCTTGGAGCCACTCTTACCTGAAACCACAATTTATTGGGAAAGGGTAAGCACGAAGCTTAGTGAATTCAGACACCATAAATAACACAGTTATTCCCACACCACCTCTAAACAGATAATTGCACATAAACAGCATACAAGTCTACGAACAAATCATAAACATGCATACCTACACCATCCCACCCAAAGGCATAAGCTGGTCCACCCGACCACACGATAACCGTGCAAGCATTACCCGGCTCCCCCGGGTTCCTACGCCACCCGCGTATACAACCTTCGGTCCCACCGAGTTACTACGCCACCCGCGTATATAAACCTCGGCCCCACCGAGTTACTACGCCACCCGCGTATACAACCTTCGGTCCCACCGAGTTACTACGCCACCCGCGTATATAAACCTCGGCCCCACCGAGTTACTACGCCACCCGCGTATATAAACCTCGGCCCCACTGAACTCCTACGCCACCCGCGTAGTCATAACAATAAAGGTCCGACTAGACACCCCACTATTTAGTCCCGCATCACAAACAATTAAAACTCCCACACACGTACAAATCGTAATGTAAAAATAACCGACATTAGTTATAGTGAGAGAACTCACCTCGTAAGCGCGCCTAGCTCACAAACAATAATTCAAGCTTCACAAATCCAAGATCACTTCCCAACACCTAAACAATCGTTACAATGTATTAACACGAGACCCGGACCCTAAAACACGACGCACCCTTAGATCGTCACTAAAACGGCTTTTCGGTCTAACCAAACAGGTCTGTTCGGGACCTGTTCCGACCTCCATAAACACAGAAAATCCTCAATTAAATTACATAACCAGAAAGTGCTCTGAGTTAGGGTTCCAAGGACATATCGCACGCGTTCTAACGATTTTCCTACAATTTACTATGAATTTTCTAAAAACAGGACACGAAGCTGTCATGTGCAGACCTGCTGTGAAAACAGCCATTTTACGCCTAGTTAGAGGCCGAACCAGACTTCCGCTAAAACACGAAAAGTGTGCCCGGCACAGAATGTGAACCGTGGACACCGGATTCGCCTCAATCCGAGCTACGACGGAAAAGTTATGGCCGTCGCAAAACAGTGACATATTAATACTTACCACATAAAATGACGATTTTATAAAAACGGTTTAAACGATTCGGGTTTGCAACTAGGGTTCACCCGATCAGGGTTTTAGGTTACAAGGGGCTGGACACAACCGTGCACCACCCGCTGCCACCTCCGGCAGTAGTGGTTTGCGGCGGCGGCGGCGACAACTGAGGTTTACGACTTCGGTGATAACGAGAATGGAACAACCCGACTACCCTATCCCGTCCCACACACACACACCCACACACACACAGCCACACGCGCATACCCGCTGCTGTCCACGCGGCGGCGCACGGCGGCGGCCACACCGTCGGCAGCCATGGCTGCGGCGGTGGTGGTGGTTCATGGCGTTTCGACAACAAGTCCAACAACGAAAAGAAAGAAGACGGAATTACCTCGACGCGACTTCTTCTCCCCCCTTTTTCCGGCAGAAACGGCGACGACGGCAGTGGCGGTCTCTCTCCCGGCTGCTCCCTCCTTCTCTCTCACGGTGTCGCCCTCTCTCTCTCTCGACAGCCTCTCTCTCTCTTCGCCGCTTCTCTCTCTCTCTCTCTCTCTCTTTGCCGGCTGAAACAGCAGCGGCGGCGGCTGGGTGTTGCTGGTGGTGGTACAGCGGCGGCAAGGGGGGGGGGGTGTAGGGTTGTTGCTTGCGTGAAAAAAGGAACCGAGATGGAGAAGGGGTGTAGGGTTTTGTTTTGTTTTCTTTCTTTCTTAATCCACGACACCAACAAAACACAAGGAAGAGATGGGGGCTCGGATTGAAATTGCATGGGCCGACCCCCATGTTAAGACTTTGGCCACTACACACTTTTGGCCCCTCAACAACTCCCAAAAAGTCCTAAAGACACCCTACCAGAGTATTAACACTTAGGGTCAACGGTGCTAACCCTCGGCAACTTAAATGATCCCGTAAGAAAATTCAATGACAATTACATATTTAAGCAACGAGAAAGATTTAAAGGAAAATATTTATTCGTACCGGGACACGGGCTTTACAAGATGGACGACTGTTTTCCCTACAACTATTATCCACGCCCCCCATGTCACCATGACGTGATTGAACTTATCGACCTTTTAGTTTCCCATGAACCAATTCGGTTACTTTGGAACTGATTCAGTTTCTTCGATCGACACGTGTCGATTCAGTTACCTTAGAATTTAAATTTTAAATTCAATAACTAAATTCAAACTTTGGAGGCAAACTGTTTAGGTAAAAAACCACACGTCACGACCGACGCCAAAAATTAAACAACAAAAAATGTACGGCAAATTTTGTATTAAGATAAGGTCCTGACGACCACTCATGATCGAGATCTTAGTTGTCGCTTATGATGGTTCAGTAAAATGTCACGACCGTCGTAAGATTCCTTGCGACCATAATTAATTAACTCTCTACAACCGTTTTCTATGTGTGTCTTTAATGCAGGTCATGAAGCATTGATGACGCAACGGTCATAACGGAAGAACTGCCATCAAAGACATAAAATGCCTAGGATCGCTTTGCATTTATGAAAATCATTTATGACACTGTTAATGCTAAAATCGACCAAAGGAAGATTTAAAGTCGGTGTGTAGCTTTAACAACTAAAGAAACGTATCTCGCGACAAAATGTAGGACAAATAAAAAAAATAACAAGAGACGACAAAATTTGGTGACGCGGAAAACCCTGTCGAGGGTAAAAACTGCGGTCGACTATAGAAGTCGACGGTGCACTATGGTCGTCAGACAAGGACGATGCCCTTTAGTAACAAGTGTTGTGAGTACAATACATTACAATAAGAGAAGAAATAAACTTAATTATAACAACCTATCGTGCGTCGTGAGTGAAAATGCTTCGACGTGAGTTTCTTCGGAGAAAAATACGAGTGATCGCTTGAGAGGTTTGAGAGTGCCTCTGGAAATTCTCGTATGCAATCTCGTTTCCAAAAACTTGTTCTTGAGTGTGGCTTCGAGCTTGATTTATATAGGCTTCGATGTCCTTAATTTCTTCCATAAATGCAGATAACGGTCTTTGTCATTGAATGCGCTTGATTGCGGTCTTTGGTTATGACCGTTGTCCTTTAATGTGCTTGACCTACATTAAATAGTCACAAAAAAACTTGTCGAACGTTTGAAAATTACGGTCGAGGATAATCTTACGACGATCGTGCATATCGACAGGGGTCTTGGTCGTAGTCGTGGATATCTCACGATCGATATATTAGGCGACGACTACAGTCATGGTCGTATAAAGATTACAGGACCTTGTCTTAATACAAGATTTGTCATGTGAAATGAGTCGCTTAGTTTCTTGCATCGGTTTTGAGGTGTGGTTTTTTTACCCAAACAGACATCAAAGCCTATATAAACCAAGCTCAAGGTCTCATTTAGGCATCCACTGATTTCAAGAATACTCAGTAAGCATTCTAGCAAGCAATCTTGTTTTCTCTCAAGGAAACTATTGATGAAGAATTCTTACGCACGACGCAATCTTACGATTAAGTTTATTTTTACTCATTGTAATCAATTGTACTCCCGGCAGTTGTTATTCATCAACCGCTCACTGGTCGAAGAGCACTCTAACGACGACATCGTTGAGATCGAGGCGTCGGAGGCTTCAATCGTGAGAAGGGAAGAAGAGAGAGAGACAGAGGAGAAGAGAAGAGAAGAGAAGAGAAGAGAAGAGGAAGCGTAGAAGATCGAGGAGAGAGGAGAGAAGGAAGGAGAAGAGGAGGAAGAGATGACCGGTGTTTGGGCAAAAAATCACGTCGTACGACCACAACCAAAGCAGGTAAGACGCACCCTATAATCCAAATCTTGTATTAAGATAAGGTCTCGACAAGAACCCAGAAAACATCCGTCGTCTTCCGTAAAAGGTAAGTCGTACGTCTCCCATGACGCTCGACCATAGCATCGCCCGTCCCGTATGACCATCGTGTAAGATCATTGCACCTTCGACCAAAGCTAACGTTAACCTTGACTGTTACGTTTGTTAAGTATTTAATGCAGGAGTCAAAGCCATTAACAGCAAGCAGCCGTAACGGACGAAGAGCATTATGGATAATCACTCCGGCGACCGTTTCCAGCCGTTGTAGCCATTGATCAAAGCATTAATGGAGGTAATTAATGACGCGAAGACTATAAATACCAAGCTAAGTCTTCACATCAAGACACATCAGTTAACATCTAATATACATCAGCGAACATCACCAAACAGCAGAGAAAGCATCCAAGTTCACAAAGAAGAATAATTAAACTCTGGAAATCAAGTATTAAAGCCCAGAATCCTACAACGGACTCGAGAACACTCGAAGGAAAGCTCAAGTTATCGCTCTCGACGCACGGCAGCAGCTTTCGACCAACAGTTATTTACACTCTGTATTCACACAACAAACACTTGTACTTTACATTTCGAAGTATTTCCTTCATTTGTATTGTAATCATCGTACGACCGACGCCAGTACCAAGGACGTCGCCCCTGATTGGCGACCATAGTGCAACGACGACACCTCTTGTCGTCCGCAAGTTTTTTCCTCGATTGAGGTTTTTCCTGCGTCATCAAATCCCTTGTCTCGTTTATTTTTTCCCTCGTCGCACGTCTCGTCGAAAGATCCGTTCTTTAGTTGATTAAGTCCACATCGACCTTAAGTTGTCCCTTTGGTGCGATTTTTGGCATTAACAGTTTGGCGCCATCCGTGGGACCTCATCTAGAGAAAATCCTCGACGAACGTGCACCCTACTAACAGTTTCTTAGAGTTTTTTCTTCTCTCTATTACAGGAACAATGGTAGCCCCTGGAAATCCGCAGCAAGCTGTTGCTAAGATGTATCAGGAGCTCGAAGTTGCCAGTAATCAGCTCAATGCAATGGCAGAGCAGAATCACAGAGCAGCTGAGGAGATCGCACGGTTAAGAAATCCTCTTGGGCCTCAAAATGGTCCTAGGCCGTTCGTGCAGAACCCAATTCCAAGATCGTTCGACCAGAATGGCCCTAGACCATTTGTCCCGAATCCAGGTTCATCCGCGCAGAATCAGCATCCAGGCCCGTTCATGCAGAATCAACAACCAGGGCCATTCAACCCAAATCCTCAATTTGGGACAGTTCCTCCTCAACACATAACGCCATCACCCGTGAATAATGGGTCTCAGCCATTACAAGGGTCGCAGCCTTTCCAGTAGGGGTCGCAACCATTTCAGCAGCCATTTTAGAATGGACCTCAAGGTGGATCTCAACCACTCCACGGTGGGTCGCAGCCTTTCCAGCAAGGATCGCAATCGTTTCAGAATGGACCGCAACAACTCCACTATGGGTCGCGGCCATATTTTGTCCCGTTCAACGGGGACACCAATGGTTCGTCACACGGTAATGGCACTAGTCCAGGGACCAATCCCTCGATAGGGGCAAATCCTGATCTTAACGATCCCGTCGCCCAGCGTTTGAAGATGTTAGAAGACCAAAATGAGCGCGTCCTGTCCTTGCTCGCCAAGTTGCCTGGGGCAGCCGTGCCTGTCGACGTCGAGCCTCGCTCGGGGTATCAGGCGTCGCCCTTCATCGACGAGATCACCACCGTCGAGGTCCCAAAGAAGTATAACATTCCTGCCTTCACTCCCAATTATTTGGGTGTGACCGATCCAACCGAGCATGTCGCGCAGTATAAGCAGCTCATGTGGACAATCTCGATTCCACACATGTGCCAGGAAGTATGCATGTGCAAGAGTTTTGGGGCGACTCTCACCGATCCAGCTCTCCAGTGGTTGATCAATCTCAAACCCAAATCTATCGGGTCGTTCGCCGAATTGGTCAACCAATTCTCCTGGCAATTCGCCAGCAGTCGCAAGATGGAAAAGCAGACTAGTGATCTGTATTATGTCGTGCAGAAGACCAATAAGTCTATTCGAAGTTATTTCAATAGATTCAATGCCGAAATGATCTGTATCCGCAATTGTGACATAAAAACTGCGATCGAAGCTTATAAGCTTGGTCTAGACGATAGTTCAGGTCTATATATCGATCTGACCAAGTATCCCCCAGAGACTTTCGAAGACGTCCGAGCTCGAACCTTGGCATATATGAGGGTCGAAAGCCAGAGTTCAAGACAAAGGCTGTTTCCAGAGTAGAGCCAGCGCGCCAATTTTCAAATGTTCGTTTCAAGACGAAAGCAGAGGCCAAGACCGTGACTAAGTTCACTCAGTACCCCAAGATATCCTCTTACAGATTCAAAGGATCTACAAAGGACCTAGTCGAAGCTCTGAAAAGTTCCCAAGCGACCATTCGATGGCCAAAGAAGTACGACCTGGACGATGCTAAGAAAGACAAATCAAAGTGGTGCGACTTCCATGCCGATCATGGTCATGCGACAGACGACTGTATCGCATTGAAGAAGGAACTAGCATATCATTTACCGAAAGGAAATCTCAAGGATATCATCAACGATGTCGCTGTTCCAGCTAATGGCCATCGACCGTCGACTCCCGAGCATGCAAAAGTTGTCAATTGAAATTCCCTACGCCATGGGGAATCCAGGAGATCAAGAGCGAGCCAAAAGTCGCTCGTGAGTGCTACAAGTCTACCTTGAAGCCGTGAAAATAAACTAAAATCACAAGATCAGGCTCTCGACAGGTTCGTTTCTTCTATCCCTAAATCAATATCTTATTCACAGAGATAAGTCTAATATGGTGCCCGGTCGCACGCCAACAAAGTCAACGCAGGACAATATTCCTCCGTGTCATTCCGTCATTTAAAACCTATCTTTTCCTCCCAAAAAGAATTAGGTAATAAATGACAGGGGGCAAATAGAGAGAGAAGTCGAAATGGTACGTTCTCTAACTCTTTTTCACACGATTTTTTCTCACAAAACGGCTACTGACTTAAGCATCGGAGGGTCGTTGTTGAGCTAACGACCAACCCTCGACATCATTTTATCGCAGGATCGCACGACAATAATCACTAAGTCTACTATATGACTTTAAATTTGCAGGGACGCACGACATACATGATCAGGTATGTGACTTGATCATCCCTCCATAGGGCATACGATACAAACTCATTATACGATCTAATCGTACGATCGCAGAGTCTAAACGATTTTACCCCTAAGTCTCTTAACTTAGAAAATGCTTTAATCGCGTGTTCACATATTTGTTTTACTCATCGTATTACAATGTATGTCTCATTCGCATGATTTCCTGTGTGTCCTATGTTCAAATTCATAATTAAACATGGTTTGGATAAAGCATAAAGTTCAAACAAAAGTTGCGTTCATTATATAAGCCATCGAGTACATAATCGACCACTAACGGCCGAGCAGCATGAACAAACATATACATTTTTTCTAAGGTTGTGGAGGAGCATCGATCACAACCTTGTCCGATACCTCATCCCAAAAACCCTCGTTAGCCACCTCCTCCTCAACCTCCTTCTCGTCATCCAAGTCGAGATCTCTCTCGGTCCTGACTCTCTAATAAAAGAGACGCATCTCATCTGACGCTGAAGCCAAAGGATCCTTGCCCTGCAGGTGACGTCGCATAACCGCCGCACGCGCAGTAAGTCGAGCATAAGAAAAGAAAGACTTATTTTCGTCCTTCAACCCATCAGACTCCTTCTTCAAATTCATCACCTTAGCCTTGATTCCCTCGACTTCCTCCCTCTTCGCGGTTACGGATTCCTTCATCCCCTCCAGCTCCTCTTTCTGGTCACGCATCAAAGTCAGGGACTCCTTCATATGCGAGTTTATCTAGTCTCTTGTATAAATGAGGGCATCCAATTCGTCCAGAGCATGGTCAAGGCGCACCGACATCGCTTCTTCATGCTCCAAAGCTGCTTTCTCTTTAGCTAACGTCATCTTTGGTAACGGAAGCCGTTGAAACCTCTATATTCGTCGTTTCGGCCTGCAGTGCCAGGGAAGCTTGGAACGCCTGAAGAATCATAATATGAGCGGCATTAGTAAACAACGACACCGACAACGGCAAACGACAAGTCTTGAAAGAAAGACTTACCAAGAATAAGAGTCTAGATGTATGGAACTCTTTCTTCTCTAAAGAAAACCCGTCAAAACGCTCCCTGAAAGACGGAAGCAAATATTTTTCCAAATGGGGGAACAACTTCGTCTCGTCCAAGACCTTGTCGTCCAGAAAACCCGACGGCAACGTAAAGTTGACCGTCGTTTCCCCCACAGGTCCCTTCTGCGCGCCTTTGCCCCTGTCGGCCGATGAAGGGCCGGATAGGACGACGGGAGACATCGTCGCCAGTTGCGCAGTATCCTTAGATTTCACGCCGGTCGTGTCAAATGCAACCGACACCTTCGCCTTCCTGGACGAGGCAACCCTCGATGGGTTACCCGTCTTCAAAGACGGTTCCCTCAGAATGGACACCTTTGTCCTCTTTAAGAGGCCCGACCCGGCTGTCGGGACCTCTTTTCTCTTCAGGACTCTCGACCCAGTTGTCGAAACGTCCTTCTCCCTCGCCTCGCGAGCTACTTCGACTTGGGCCATCTTCCTAGCAACAGAAGACGTCGCATGTGCTTGAGATTCACCTGTACGGTAAAAGAAAGACATTAGACGATTCAGAACAGAGAAAGACCAGGTCAAGTGAAAAGAAGACAAAAGGATACTTACCAATTATCTCTACCTCTGGTTCTTCGCTCTTCTCTTCCTCCTCAGTCTTCTCAGAGTCCTCCTCTTCTTCTTTCTCCTCTCGACCCATCCTCATTCTGTCGCTCAAGAAAACGGTGTCATCATCCTCGTCTATCAGATGACGCGTGACGTACGACCGGTCTTCAGTACTAAATTCCAAGAACTTTTCGATCTTAGCCTGAGAAGCATCATCCGGCTCTACCTTATCGAAATCAATATCTGAGCATAAAAAAGAAGATCAGTTGAAGAAACAATCGAGCAACAGAATAACATGAAAACGTACAGTCAAAGGCTCACCCGTCATATTCCAGCCCTCCCTAATCCAGTCACTATCAGTGTCCAGCGTCGATGCCCGTACGAATACATACCTCTTCTTCCATCCACGGTCGTTGACCGCAGTATTTAAAACCAGGGTACGATCACCCTTGAACCTTGAAAACAAACTATAGCGACGGTACCGGTCATTCTTGACCTTATACGCCGTCAGAAGGTCCCTCACATTCATCTGTGGATTCCAGTTGGAGGTAAGTCGTTCGATG
Organism: Saussurea involucrata; assembly: GCA_033807775.1. Lineage (NCBI taxonomy): Eukaryota > Viridiplantae > Streptophyta > Magnoliopsida > Asterales > Asteraceae > Saussurea > Saussurea involucrata. The sequence continues at coordinate 63,064,434 of CM066318.1, forward strand.
ATCAAGATGACTCGCCAGAACTGGGGCATCAGTTGCCCCGGCGAAAGATCAAATTCACACATGAACTCTTTGACTAATGGCGAATATGGCCAGTGAAAGCCTGTTTTGAACGGGTATTCGTATATAACAATGTACCCCTCAGGGCACATTTCCGGTCGAACCTTGCCAACCTTGCTTACGGTAATCCCCATGGGAATCCTCGCTAGACTTCTAAAGTCGTCGAGATCTTCTTCGTTTTTAATGGTGCTTCTAGGCTCTGTCGACATTGCCAGCCCCGTTAAATTGATTTGCACTTCTGAAAGGCCCCAGATATCCCAGTTTTTTCTAGGCTTTCTAGCAATAGACTTGCGACGCATACGCAAACTGGAGGGTCATATCTTATATGATCTCAGAAAAACATAAATTAGGTCAAAGATTCTTGCAAGTTCTAATCGAACGGAAATCGCCAAGAAAAGATCCATCGTAATCTTTATTTATGCAGTCGATCATGTCAGGTCGAGCCCTTTGATGATCACCGCGTGCCCTCGTCCCTTCGTATGACCGCAGGGATCGTCGATACCTATCATCGACAGCTGGTAAGCATCATCGTGTGTCAGTATGACGTCACGACCTCGTTCCATTTTCAACTTCTCGTTCAGTTAGAAACGGACCATCGAGGGTTGCCTTATCCAGGAAGGGGAAGGCGTCGGTTGCGTTTGACACGACCGGCGCAAAATCTGTGGATACTGCGCAACTGGCGACGATGTCTCCCGTCGTCCTATCCGGCCCCTCATCGGTCGACAGGGGCAAAGGCGCGCAGAAGGGACCTGTGGGGGAAACGACGGTTAACTTTACGTTGCCATCGGGTTTTCTGGACGACAATGTCTTGGACAAGACGAAGTTGTTCCCCCATTTGGAAAAATATTTGCTTTCGTCTTTCAGGGAGCGTTTTGACGGGTTCTCTTTCGAGAAGAAAGAGTTCCATGCAGCTGGACTCTTATTCTTGGCAAGTCTTTCTTTCAAGACTTATCGTTTGTCGTTGTCGTTGTCGTTTTACTAATGTCACTCATATTATGATTCTTCAGGCGTTTCAAGCTTCCCTGGCATTGCAGGCCAAAATGACGAATATAGAGGTTTCAACGGTTTCTGTTACCAAAGATGAAGATGCAGCGTTAGCTAAAGAGAAAGATGCTTTGGAGCATGAAGAAGCGATGTAGGTGCGCCTTGACCATGCTATGGACGAATTGGATGCCCTCAGTCATACAAGAGACGAGATAAACTCGCGTTTAAAGGAGTCCCTGACTTTGATGCGCGACCAGAGAGAGGAGCTGGAGGGGATGAAGGAATCCGTAACCGCGAAGAGGAGGGAAGTCGAGGGAATCAAGGCTAAGGTGATAAATTTGAAGAAGGAGTCTGATGAGTTCAAGGACGAAAATAAGTCTTTCTTTTCTTATGCCTGACTTACTGCGCGTGCGGCAGTTATGCGACGTCACCTGCAGGGCAAGGATCCTTTGGCTTCCGCGTCAGATGAGCTGCGTCTCTTTTATTAGAGAGTCGGGACCGAGAGAGATCTCGACTTGGATGACGAAAAGGAGGTCGAGGAGGAGGCGGCTAGCGAGGGTTTTCAGGATGAGGTATCGGACAAGGTTGTGATCGATGCTCCTCCACAACCTTAGAAAAACAATGTATTTGGTTGTTTGTGCTGCTCGACCGTTAGTGGTCGATTATGTACTCGATTGTTTATATAAAGAACGCAACTTTTGTTTGAACTTTATGCTTTATCCAAACCATGTTTAATTATGAATTTGAACATAGGACACATAGGAAATCATGCGACTGAGGCCTACATTGTAATACGATGAGTAAAACAAATATGTGAACACGCGATTAAAGCATTTTCTAAGTTAAGAGACTTAGGGGTAAAATCGTTTAGACTTTGCGATCGTACGATTAGATCGTATAATGAGTTTGTATCGTATGCCCCTATGGAGGGATGATCAAGTCACATACCTGATCATGTATGTCGTGCGACCCTGCGAATTTAAAGTCATATAGTAGACTTAATGATTACTGTCGTGCGATTCTGCGATAAGCTGTCGTGCGATTCTGTAATAAAACGATGTCGGGGGTTGGTCGTTGGCTAGCCAACGACCCTCCGATGCTTAAGTCAGTAGTCGTTTTGTGAGAAAAAATCGTATGAAAAAGAGTTAGAGAACGTACCTTTTCAGACTCTCTCTATTTGCCCCCTGTCATTTATTACCTTATTCTTTTTGGGAGGAAAAGACAGGTTTTAAATGACAGAACGACACGGCGATCCTGTCGAGAGCTTGATCTTGCGACTTCAGTTTATTTCCGCGGCTTCAAGGTAGACTTGTAGCACTCACGGGCGATTTTTTGGCTCGCTTTTGATCTCCTGGATTCCCGATGGCGTAGGGAATTTCAATTGACAACTTTCGCATGCTCGGGAGTCGACGGTCGATGGCTATTAGCGGGAACAACGACATCGCCGATGTCGATGATATCCTTGAGATTTCCTTTCGGGAAATGATATGCTAGTTCCTTCTTCAATGCGATACAATCGTCTGTCGCATGACCATGATCGACGTGGAAGTCGCACCACTTTGATTTGTCTTTTTTAGCATCGTCCAAGTAAGACTTCTTTGGCCACTGGATGGTTGCTTGGGTGGTCTTCAGAGCTTCGACTAAGTCTTTAGCTGACCCTTTGAACCCATAAGAGGAGATCTTGGGATACACGGGGAATTTAGTCGCGGTCTTAGCTTCTGCCTTCGTCTTGAAACGAACGTTTGAAATCTGACGCGCTGGCTCTATTCTGGATATGGCTTTCGGCTTGAATTCTGGCTTCTTGACACCTAACGGCTTCTTGTCATCAGTGTGTTTGCGGCGAAAGGTTGCGTCGTCTTCGACCCTCATATATGCTAAGGTTCGAGCTCGGACGTCTTCGAAAGTCTCTGGGGGATACTTGGTCAGATCGATATATAGACCTGAACTATCGTCCAGACCACGCTTATAGGCTTCGATCGCTGTTTTGATGTCACAATTGCGGATACTGATCATTTCGGCATTGAATCTATTGAAATAACTTCGAATAGACTCATTGGTCTTCTGCACGACATAGTACAGATCACTAGTCTGCTTTTCCATCTTACGACTGCTGGCGAATTGCCGGGAGAATTGGTTGACCAATTCGGCGAACGACCCGATAGATTTGGGTTTGAGATTAATCAACCACTGGAAAGCTGGACCAGTGACAGTCGCCTCGAAACTCTTGTACATGCATACTTCCTGGTACATGTGTGGAATCGAGATTGTCTACATGAGCTGCTTATACTGCGCGACATGCTCGGTTGGATCGGTCACACCCGAATACTTGGGAGTGAAGGCATGAATGTTATACTTCTTTGGGACCTCGACGGTAGAGATCTCGTCGATGAAGGGCGACGCCTGATACCCCAAGCAAGGCTCGACATCGACAGGCACGGCTGCCCCAGGCAACTTGGCGAGCAAGGACAGGACGCGCTAATCTTGGTCTTCTAACATCTTCAAACGCTGGGCGACGGGATCGTTAAGATCAGGATTTGCCCCTGTCGAGGGATTGGTCCTTGGACTAGTGCCATTACCATGCGACGAACCATTGGTGTCCCCGTTGAACGGAACAAAATATGGCTGCGACCCATAGTGGAATTGTTGTGGTCCATTCTGAAACGATTGTGGTCCATGCTGAAATGGCTGCGATCTCTGCTGGAAAGATTGCGATCCTTGCTGGAGAGGTTGCGATCCTTGCTTGAAAGGTTGCGGACCACTTTGGAACGACTAAGAAAATGGCTGGGATCCATTCTGAAACGGCTGGGCGCCACCTTGCAATGGTTGGGATCCGTTGTTCAAGGGTGGTGGTCGGATGTGCTGAGGGGGAATCTGCCCAGATTGGGGATTCAGAATGAACGGACCCGGCTGCTAATTCTGCATGAATGGACCTGATTCTGCGTGGACGGGCCTGGTCCCGGTCCTGGATTATGGATGAATTGTCTAGGACCATTCTGGGGTCCAAAAGGATTCCTTAGCCGCGCGATCTCTTCAGCTGCTCTGTGATTCTGCTCTGCCATTGCATTGAGTTGATTCCTGGCAACCTCGAGCTCCTGATACATCTGAGCGATGGCTTGCTGCGGATTTCTAGGGGCTGCCATTTTCCTGCAACCGAAAATAGAAGAAACTCCAAGAAACTATCAGTAGAATGCACGTTCGTCGAGGATTTTCTCTAGATGTAGTGCCACGGATGGCGCCAAACTGTTAATGCCAAAAGTCACACCAAAGGGACAACTTAAGGTCGACGTGGACTTAAATAACTAAAGAAAGAATCTTTCGACGAGACGTGCGACGAGGATAAAAATAAAGAAACAAGGGATTTTATGACGCAGGACGACAGTGGGTGTCGTCGCTGCACTATGGTCGCCAATCAGGGGCGATGTCCTTGGATACTGGTGTCGATCGTACAGTGATTACAATACAAATGAAGGAAATGCTTCGAAATGTAAAGTACAAGTGTTTGAACGTAAAAACATGTGTTTGTCGTGTGAATACAAAGTGTGAACTGCTGGTCGAGGCCTGTTGTCGTGCGTCGAGAGCGATACTTAGAATAATGGTTCTTCACTTCAGGTGTTCTTGAATATTGCTTCGGTTGTTAATCGCCGGATATTCGATGTGTATTGGATGTTCACTGATGATCCTTGATGTGAAGACTTAGCTTCGTATTATAGTATTCGCGTCATTAATTAGCTCCATTAATGCTTTGATCAACGGCTACAACGGCTGGAAACGGTTGCCGGAGTGATTATCCATGATGATCTTCGTCCGTTACGGCTATCGATCGTTGATGGTTGCGTCGGTTATATCCGTTGCTCCTTAATAACTTTGACTCCTGCATTAAACACTTAACAAACGTAACAGTCACGGTTAACGTTAGTTTGGTCGAGGTCGCATGGTCCTATGCGACGGTCGTGCAGGACGGGCGATGCTATGGTCGAACGTCATGAGGGACGTACGACTTACCTTTTACGGGAGACGATGGATGTTTCCTGGGTTCTTGTTGAGACCTTATCTTAATACAATATATAGCTTAGGACATGCGTCTTACTTGTTTTGGTCGTGGTCGAGCGACGTGATTTTTTGCCCAAACAGGTAGAACCGGCATTTTTTAGTCCAAAAGGCATAACCTTATAACAATAAATACCTCGATCTGTCATGAATGCAGTTTTCTCTTGATCCTCGACGTGCATCAGGATCTGATTGTATCCAGAATAAGCATCCATGAACGTCAATAGTTCATACCCCGCGGTCGCGTCGACCATGGCATCGATGTGTGGCGATGGAAATGGGTCTTTTGCACAAGCTTTGTTGAGATCGGTGAAGTCGATACAGACTCTCCATTTGCCATTTTTCTTTGCCACGACCACGACGTTAGCAAGCCAATCGGGATATTTTACTTCGCGAATCTTTCCTGTCTTGAGGAGATTGTCGACTTCGTCATTTATCACCTTATTTCTTTCAGGAGCAAACTTCCTTCGCTTTTGCTTGATGGGTTTGAATGACGGATCGACGTTGAGCTTATGGGACATGACATCGGGATCGATACCGACCATATCTTCATGCGACCAGGAAAAACAATGGGCATGTTCCTGCAGGAAAGATATTAGCTTATCTTTAATGTAGGGATCGAGGGAGGATCCTATAAAGACTTTTTTATCAGGTTTGCTCTGATCTAGGATGATTTCTTCCAAGCGATAGTCATAACCTATCGTAGGGGAATCTTGTGCATCCTCACGCTCTTCGTGCACCTGGGCCATGATTTGTTCTGGATTTTCGAAGCCTGCCATTCTCCTGAAAAAGAAAACAAAAGAAACTCCAAGAAACCGTTAGTACAACGCACGTTTGTCGAAGATTTTCTCTAGATGGGGTCCCACGGATGGCGCCAAACTGTTAATGCCAAAAATCGCACAAAAGTACAACTTGAGGTTGATTGTGGAGCTTAACAACTAAAGAAAGAAATCTCTTGACAAAGCGTGCGACAAAGACAAAAATGTAAATGAGACAGAGAATTTTGGTGACGCGGGAAAAACCTCAACAAGGAAAAAACCCGCGGACGACAGTGGAGGTTGCCGCTGTACTATGGTCGCCAAACAGGGGCGATGTCCTTATGGTTCTGGTGTCGATCGTACAGAGATTACAATACAAGTGAAAGAAAGACTTTGAAAATGTAAAGTAACAGGTGTTTCGACTGTAAAAACAATGTGAGTCGTGTGTAAAAATAAAGTGTCGTGTGCGAATGTCGTGCGTCGAGAGCGATTCTTTGAGAGAGAGTTCTTTGCTTTGAATACTCTTATGAGTTTGGAAGATTCCGTCTGATGTCCCTTGAAATGATGATTGAGCTTGGTATTTGTAGTCTTCGGGTACTTTAATGGGCTCATTAAGTGTTCTGATAACTGGCGTAACGTTCGCTGGATTAAGTCTTCATAACTGACCTTGTCGGTTATAGTCGTTGCTCATCAATGGCATTGATTTCCTGCATTTAACACTGAACAAACGTAACAGTCGTATTGCACGTTAGTTGCTCGAGGTCGCATGGTCGTGTGGGATAGGCGACATCGAGGTCAAGTGTCGTGAGGTAAATAGTTTCTGGATCTCAACTCTAATCAGGGGATAAAAATGCTCATGATTTTACCTTACCAAAGAAAAGGGAAGTAGGTGTTTTCCTTACTTCGGTCGTGGTCGAGACTGGTGAAATTTTTCCCAAACATTATGCACAATCGTGCGTCAGCGTGACGTCACGACCTTATTCCCCTTTTCGGCTTCTTCTTTAGTTGGAATTGGACCGATCTAGTTCCAAGCCAACTGAAAATATTTTTTGACACGTGGCGCGACCCTAGACGTCCGACCAACAAAATTTAAAAAACTTTTGAAACTTGAATTTGCCACTCTATTTTTTAAATTTTTTGGGGCAAACTGTTTGGGTAAAATTTCACCAGTCTCGACCACGACCAAGACAATAAGAACAATTATTGCACTTCTCTCATAACCAAGTCAAATCATAAACATGTTATCCTTTGACCAAAGCTGAAGTCAAAAGTTCCTCTCGACCTCGACCGTCGTGTAGAACCACACGACCTCGACCGACTAACATGTGACATTTCTGTTATGTTTTCCTCATTTAATGCAGGGTCAATGTCATTTATGGCCAACAGACGAAACCGACAGAGGCAATTATGAACAATAACAACAGTGACCATTGCGACCGTTATCAGAAGCATTTATGGAGTCATTCAAGGCACTCGAAGGCTATAAATATGAAGATTCCAGCCTCACTTCCGGACATCTGATTTCAAGAACAAGGAATACACAGCGAAAACACTCAAAGAACTCTCTCTCAACTGACCGCTCTCGATGCACGATTCCCACGCACGACGCTTTACTTTTACACACGACGCACTAGTTTTTACGCACGATACACTTGTTATTTTACATTTCAAGTCTTTATTTCATCTGTATTGTAATCATTGTACTCTCGATGCCTGGAACAAAGGATATCGCCAAAATCTTTGTCACTTTTACATTATTCTGTCTCTGTCGCACGGTTTGTCATAAGATTCCTATTCTTTAGTTGTTAAGCTCCACAATCAACCTTAAGTTATCCTTCTGGACGATTTTTGGCATTAACAAGATGTTAGAACGCACGACAAAAGAAACAAAGATTAAAAATGTAAAAGGAGAAAAAATACTTACCATAAAGGAAGCCCCACAAAATGAGACCCGGTCTCATCGATAGAGACGTCAATATAGTGAACCTGAAAGGATAGCAGAAGGTATTTTCCCAAGTCTGGGAAAAGCTTCATCTTGTCCAAGACGCCATTCGCCATGAAATCTGACGGTAACGTGAACTTTACTGTCGAGACGTATGTTGGTTCCTCGACCGCATGACCTTTCCCCTTGTTGACCGATGAAAAGGGTCGGCATCTCGACCTGAGGCTTTGCCGCCTCAACTGAAGGTATTGATGTCGATGCTGAAGGAGTCGAACTTATCGACATCGCGTCGACCACGCCTGGAGGCGTCTTCGTCTTATCGGGAGTGGCGACCTTTGGATGGTCTCCATCCTTCAACGATGGTTCCCTCTGGGAAGCCGTCCTCATCTTTTTCATCCCCGACCTGGAGGTCGGAGGAGCCTTCCTCTTCATCCCCTTGGTCTTTCGGACCAGGATCAGTTGAGCCTCCTTCTTGGACAAGCCAAACGTGGGCATCGTCCCTGATCAACACTGATTCCAGATAAGAGAAAAGAGTTAGAAAATATTTAATAAAATAGAAATCTTACGACAAAAAGGTGCACGACTTACTCGTCATCGACTCTTCTTCCTCTTCCCTTTCTTCTTCTCTTCTTTCTTCGACCTCCTCTTCTTTTACTCTTCTCATGACTGAAGCCTCAGGTGCCTCTGTTAGAACATTATTGTATTCAAGATTTACTGTAAATTCAATGTACTGTAATGAGTCTATGTTGTATTGCTTTGCCTTTATACCTTGTATGTTATGGGTATAAATAGGCATGTCTAGTTCATTAGCTAGTAACAATCTAGAACACTTAATGCTAATGTCATTTGTACTCATATGTTGAATATATGGATGACATATTTGCTCTATAGATTCTCTCTATATTTGTTCATATCATATTGCTAGATTCTGGGTTTATCATTTGGTATCAGAGCTAAACAGAAGATTCAAGCAGATTAAGAAGAAAATTGAAGATTTTTGACACTGTTCTTGAAGATTTTGGATCCTTCATAGCTTACTGTTCATCATGATTTCTGATCCTTCTTCGAATACTGTTCATCCAGATTCATCTTTTCTTTCATTTTTTGATCTTTTGGATTGATTCTTGACATCATTGCACTCGATTTCCATCCCTGAACATAATTAATTCAAGAATCTCATCCAAATTATGCACAGAAATTGAAAATCTGACCATTTTATAAAATTTTGTTCGAAAACTTGTTCTTACTGTTTTTGGATCTTAATTCGATTAAATTAATCGAATTAGGATTTGTGATTAACTAAGAAAGTGTGTGGAATCATTTTTCGAACAAATCTGTGCAAATTTCATAACAATTGATCAAGAATTGAAAAAGTTATGGCTGATTTAGTGATTTTTGGTGTTTAAGTGAAGGTTTCGGATCATTCATGAAGATTTCGGATCATTCATAAGGATTTCGGATCATTCAAGCTTGGTTTCGGATCACTGAGTGAACAGTGATATTTGTGTTACTTTTGAAAAATTTCACAAGTTTTGGTTTCGGATCCTTAAGGATACGAAATCGTTGGTTTCGCATCCTGTTAAGTCCGAAATCAAGTGGTTTCGCATCAAGTTGCATTCGAAACCATCCGTTTCGCATCAAGACCAATACGAAACCATTGGTTTCGCATCAAGAAGAATACGAAATCTGTTGGTTTCGCATCCTTAAGCATACGAAATCCTTGGTTTCGCATGCTTATACATACGAAATCCTTGATTTCGCACCCTTATAGATCCGTAATCTGTTGGTTTCGGATCCTTCTTGATCCGTAATCTGTTGGTTTCGCATCCTTATACATACGAAATCCTTTGTTTCGAACCCTTATAGATCCGAATTCGTGTTGAATAAAAAAAAACTTTTTTCTATAGTGTATTTTATACATTTTAAGAGTTTTTCTATACTTTTTTTTCTATAGTGTTTTTTCTACTGCTTTGAGAAAAAAATTTAATCCGAAATTTTTTCTATAGTGTATTTTATACACTTTAAGAGTTTTTGTAACAACCCGGTTTCCCAAACATACAATAAATAACATACATTGCATAACTTCATTACATTCATAATAAAAGATACATCACAAACCAAGTACGGTCTCAATAGTCTTGACATTACAAAATATATAAAAGCTTCCTAATCAACATCCATCAAAAGCTTCCTACACTTCATCCTCTCCTGCCGATCCTTAACCTGGAAAACATATTTTTGAAAACAAAATGAGGGTTAGACCAAACGTGTCTAGTGAGTTAATCCCGGTCTTTTCCAAAATCAATATAAAACTCTTTTCACATAATACTTTGTATCAAAATAGTTTACATAAAACCTTTCGTATAAGCACACATATACCACACGTATATAAATACCACATTAGGACTCGTGCACCGTGTATCTCTCCTCATCTCATATTCTTTCCCCTAGCCACATTAGTCGGTAGCAAGCCAACTAATCATCGTCACTGTACAATACAGTCGACTCCACTGTAATTACATACAGCCCCGCTGCAATTACCTACAGCTCCACTGCAATTTCATGCAGCCCCACTGTATTTCCATACAGCCCCGCCGAACAATAATTCGGCTCACCTATACTCGTTTCGTGCAATATAAACACAACATATATCTCAATATATTATCAATCACGTACACCATACATATAAGCACATTAATCACTAATTATCACATTCCTAAACCATACGTATGTATTCCAGTTGAAAATACTTTTAAGTAAAACTCACCTGAATGCTTATTACAACTCTTCCAAGCCTTTTCCAAAGATTCAGTCTATCAATCCCAATCCACAGAGTCTGCAAAATAGATTAAATGCAAATATCCCCTTACTAACTGATCACATAAAACATACTAGAAGACCAAGGACTCTAGATAACTCAAATCCTCGAAAGTGACCAAAACAGCTAAAGTATCCGGACAACCCAAACAACCCGGACAACACCACCTTTTCCGGACAACATGACTTTTCCGGACAACCTCAGTAATCCGGACATCAAGACTAATCCGGACAACACGATTTATCTGGACAACACAAGGAATCCGGATGCCATCCGGTCTCTAATTTATCCGGAAACCATCACTCAAATCATCCGGACTCTATCAACAACTTACCCGGACACCACCCAAGAATCTACCCGGACACATTCAACTTATCCGGACACCTCTGTCGGTTTACCCCATTTTTGCCCAGAAATCGACAGAATCAACCCCAGATGTGTTTGTGATGTTTCTACTCCGATAGAACCCTTCTAAAAGCAATTACAAACACAAAATGTAAAGGAAACATACCTTGAATCACTTCTAAGCACACCAATTGAAGCCTTAACCTAGCTTTTCTTCTTTTTCTTCTTTTCTTCCCAAAACACACACATACACCTTCAGCTGATATTTTCTGATGTTTGAAATAATATCTGATTTCTAAGATAATAATATCAAACTTAGTTTACCACTTTGGTCCTTGAACTTCTCAATAATAACCCAAACACCCTTAATTTATAAACTTATCCAAACTTTCCCTAAATAGAAACTTTAAAGTTAACTAAATTTAACGGAACTAGGATTTAACTAACGAACTTACCCGGGGTATTACAGTTTTTCAAGAAAAAGTTTTATAAAAAAAATTTCTATAGTGTATTTCATACACTTTCTGCTTGATTTTCTGAAAGATCCATCTAGCAAATATTAAAGATGCCTACTTATACAGAAGATGGGGTAAGTTTAAAGCAAACTCTTATAACAGAAATACCTCCAACTCCACAAGTTTCTGTTAAATCAAATAATGAAATTTTGCAACAAGTTCTTATAACAGAAATACCTCCAACTCCACAATTTTTTGTTAAATCAGATAGTGAAGGTTTGAAGCAAACTTTTGTTAAACCTAATACTTCAAATCCTTCATTTCCTGTTTTAAATAAAGCATTGGAGGAAGAAAATGTTGATCTAAAGAGACAGATTTTAGACATTTCTTCTTCAAATGCTAAACTTACTAAAAGAATTACTGATCTTGAAGTATATATTGCAGGTCTTGAAACAAAGAAAGACAACTCAAGTCTGCACGATCAAATCAAGAAACTTCAAGAGAAAGTAACAACTTTTCAAAGTGAAAATGCTGATATGAAGAGTAGAGAAATCGAGAGAGAGAAGGGGAACTCATATCTACAAGATCAAATAAAAAGAGTTCAAGAGAAAAGAACAACGTTGGAAAGTGAAAACGTTGAATTGAAGAAGAAGCTTTCTGAACGTGAAATAAAGTCTTCTTCTTCAAAGAAAGTTCTTAAAGAAAAGGACGCATTTGAACTGAGAAGTATAAAACTTTCAAAACAAGTTTCTGACTTAGAGAAAGTTTTATTTTTTGAAAAAGAGAAGCTTGAGAAAGAAAGAGCTGTTTTTAAAACTGAACGCAAATCTTTTGAGATTAAAAGTTCTGAACTTTCCGTTAAAATCTCTGAATTCGAAAATCTTTTGGAAAAGGAAAGAAAAGATTTCACGGAAAAGAAAAATCTCTTTGAAAAGGAAAATAAAACTCTTAAAAAAATATGGAAACTTTCAAATAGATTACTGATAAAAGAAAGTTTTTGAAAAAAGATTTTGAATCGAAACGCAAACATTTTGAAAATACGATTCTTAATCTTACCAAAAGATTATCTGGTTTATCAACTGATATTATGAAGAATCAATTGATCAAATCTGATCTGCAAAAGAAATTTGATCTAATTTTTAAAGAGAAAAATGTTTTGATAAACAAAGTCAAAGAACTTGAAGACATCATTTTTAAATTTGATGTCTCAAAGCAGGTCAATCCTGATACTATCTTTCAGACTCCATTTGTTGATTCAAATGATTCTGAATGCTCTTTTAAAACTGCTTCAAGTTCAAGTTTTAAAAACACTCCTTCTAAACAATTTAATAGATCAACTGATTTCTCAAAAGATCAGATTCGTTCAACAAATCTCTTCTATAATCATTTGTTTGATAAATCAGATAACAAACCGAATGTGTCTAAAGTTAATACTTCCAATTCTAAAGAAGTTCCAGTCTTCAAGAAGGTGAAGATGGAATGGAGAGTCCAAGGAACAACGATTCCAAAGAAAGATGTGCCAAAATCATCTACCTCCACATCAAATGCCAAGAAGAACAATGCGCCAAAAGGTAAATCTTCTGCTAAACCTAATCATATTCATTTCGCAAATCATCTGATTAGGTTGGCACATAAGAAAATCTGTTGTTCTTACTGTGGGTCAAATGATTTTGTGCATAAGTGTTAGGTCTAAATATGTCTTTAAGATTTAATATTATTGTCAAAGTCAATGTATTAAGTCTTGTGAGAAAGTCAAAGCTAGCTTATTTCCTTAATAAGTCTTAGGGTATATAAGGCTTTGTTTAGACTTTCATTGTAAGCTTTTGGACATAATTCTCATATTGTAATACAGAGCCGACATGAATACGATCTAAGCTTTCTCTCTCTACTCTCTCTCTAGAATTCATATGGAAATTCATGTTGTTTGATCATTTTGAGACTATCAATTGGTATCAGAGCAAGTTAATGAAGATCTGCTGAAGAATCTACACGATTTGAGATCAAATTTGTTGGAGTTTTGAGGAAAATCGATCGATTTTCTTGATTTTTTCAAGAAAATATCCTTTTCTCAAATTCTTGCAATTTTGAGTTTAATTCGACTGGATATTGAGTTCTTGGTGTTAGAAATCACATTTGGAGCAACTTTTATTCAAGAATCGAGGGATAATTTCAAGTTTTTAGAGGTCAATTGGAAGATTTTTTAGTTTCTGTTCGTTTCGACCAGTTCGATCTTTCAGATTTCGATTCAGTGTTTTTCAGCGAAAATAGTTCACATAATCGTGTTAGAAACCTATTTTCTAACATCTCTGCAAAATTTGGAAGCCTAATTCGAAGATTTGATTGGGATTTGATGAATTTTTTAGGCTAACTCAAGAACTCGCAACCTTCTTCCATAAAACTCACCGGAGTTTTCACCGGAAAACGTTTTTCGCCGGAAAAAGTGGGTCTTCGAAAATCGTAGTGTGATCGAGATTTGTTCGTTGCATTTGATTGGTATTCGAATAACGATCTCAACGCAACAAAAATCAGCAATTTTCGTCTAGAAACGAATAAGATATCAACGTTTAAAGTTTTCGTTCGGCGTTTATCGAAAACGTTCGGTTGCTTCGTTTGAGAGTTTGAAAGCGTTTTTGAGTTCTAATCAGTCAAGGGAGCTTAAGGGATCATAAACGAACAGTTTTGGTCGACAAGTTTGATTCCATATCGACTTTTGCAGATTGAGTTTCAATGAAAATGATGATGAATAATAAACTAACGGTGTTTCGTTAGTTTCGTGACATTTTTGGTCCTTTTTCCGTTAGAGTCGTTAGTTTTGTTACCATTTTAGTACTTGTAGTTTATAGTTTAGAACTTTATCATTTTTAGTCCTTCTAGTTTTAAGCTTTAGGTTTTTACATTTTCAGTCCCTTGACTTGTTAGTTTTTGAATTTTACATTTTTAGACCCTTGAGTATTTTTTTGTTTTTGTCATTTTTAGTCTTTGTTTTTTGTTGAGTCTTAGTATTTTTCACTTTTAGTCCCTATATTTTCACCTGCTTTTACTCATAACTGATAAAATTTTCTTGTATTTTGCAGGTTAATTTTTTCTATTTTTTTTTCAGTAGAGATTTTTCATTATAAAGATCCGTTTATTCGTCAAGCAAATATGAACCTACCACCAGTGCTGATCAAAAAATCTGATTTTGAACGATGGAGTGTTTCGTTCATCGACTTTATTGCGAGTAGAGAAAATGGAGAGAATTTGATAAAATCATTCTCCGAAGGTCCAATGTGCAGAAATAAAAAGGAGAATGATTTTACAGAAGAGGAGATTAAAAGATTGAAAGCCGACAAGGAAGCTTCGTCCTATTTGATCCTTGCACTTCCAAATCATATCTATAAAAGTATTGATTGCTTCAAACGCAACCCAATGCTTATGTGGAACGAATTATCTAAGCGAATGCATGGATCTGAAGTTGAATTTTCAAAGAGAAAGGAAGAAGAAAAGAAAGTCGAGAAAGAGGACAAGGAACAGAACATGTCAGAAGCTGAAAATAAAGATCTTAAGGAAAAGGTCATTGAGCTTACAAAAAAGTTATCTGACATGGAAAAGCTGCTCAAAGTAGAAAGAGAAGATTTCAGAAAAGAAAGAGCTAATCGTTTAAATGACAAAAATTGCTATGCAAAGCAAATTCTTTCTCTTTCTCAGAAAATTTCTGAACTTGAAAAGACTTCAATTTCTGAGAAGAAAGAAAATGAAAAAAAAGAAATCTCTTGAACGCCGATGCATAAAACTTTCGAAGCAAAATTCAGACTTTGAGAAGGTTTTATTTCTTGAAAAGGAGATTGGAGAAGGAAAGGCTTGAATTTGAAAATAAAAGGAAAGTCTTTGAAGCGAACAATGATAAATTGTCAAAGAAAATTTCTGAGCTTCAAAAGGAATTAGATATAGAAAGTCAAGAGCTAGAAAAGATGAAGAAAGCTGACTTTCAGCCTAGGTGTGTTAAAGACGAATTTTCTAAAGAAAGGAAGATATTTCGGCAGGAAATACATAAGCTGACGATGAATTTGGCTGGGTTATCAACTGATATCATGATTGAGAAGAGGGTTAAGTGTGATATTCTGAAGACGCTTGATTTTGTGACCAAGGAACGGAATGACTTAGCTGACAAAGTGAAGTCATTTAACAAATCCAAAAGCTATTCAGAAAGTCCGATTCGACCTTCTAACCTCTTCTATGATCACTCAGTGGATAATTCTTTTAAGTTTCAATATGATGATCTTCCTTCATATAAGAAAGTCAACATGCAATGGAGAGTCAAAGGTACGACTCCTGAAAAAGATGTACCAAAAGCATCTGTTCCCAACAAGAACACTAACCTGAAAGGTAAATCTTTTGTTAAACCTGGTTCATTATATTCCGCAAATAATTTAATCAGGTTTGCACAAAAGAATATTTGCTGTTCTTATTGTGGAACTAATGATTTTGTTAAAAATAATGATGCGCAATTTTGGTATGGCACTTATCATTTTCCTTCCTATAGAGCTCCGCTTAACAAGTCAGGACCCAAGACGCGCTGGGTACCAAAATCTACTTAATCTGTTTTTGCAGATTTAGAAGCAAAGCGTTGAACTCTCGGAAGAAGATGTATCTGTGCATTTAACGTAATTGGTTTCTGAATACATCAGTTCAGGACCCGTGATTCAATGACAATGGCTTCTGGACAAATCAGTTCAGGACCCGTACTTCAATGGCTAAGACTTCTAAACAAATCAGTTTAGAACTCGTACTTATCAGGTTAAATCTTTTACCGCATGATCATACTTCTCAGGTGATATCCTTAACTGTCACATCTTTCTATTTCAAGGAACAAGTGGTAAAAGGTAACATTGTATTATACTTTGTTTCTACTGCTTTGAAAATTTGAATCTTTACAAATTTAATTCAATGAGATGAAATTTTCAATTTTCGTTCAATGAATTAAATGTGTGCTAAAAGATGATTTTACAAGTATTTTTGTATTATCTGAGTTACATCTGTTTCATCTTTCACTTCTGAAATAAATCGAAAGGTCAGCAAAACATGAATGAAATTATGCTGAATGCTCAAAATTATGGATTTATGGACTTATATAGAATATAATGCTAAAAAAGCCTAGATGTCAGAATGATGGATGGAAACGAAAATATGGGGGAAGCACTATGTTTTAGAACCAAGTGATTGAGATGCTCTAAGTTTTAAATCTAATCATTTAGTTTGAAAGTTTGTGCCTGTGGCCTTTCTGGTTTGGGAGATTAAGTCCTAAGGGGTGCTCGACACCTAGTCCCTAAGGCCAACTGGTCTGGGATCAGCTGACCCAAATCCTTCTATAGAACCAGATAGAAAGCCATGTTCTACTGGTACAAATGGGTTTACGATATATCGATGTGGCCTTTCTGGTTTGGGAAAGTAAGTTCTAAGGGGTGCTCGACACCTAGCACCTAAGGCCAACTGGTCTTGGATCCGCTGACCCAAATCCTGCTATAGAACCAGATAGAAAGCCATGTTTAACGGTGTATCTTATTCCTACTAAACTTTTTGATTAAAAGATGCCAATGAGCACAAAATCAAAAGATGTCAATGATGACAAAATCAAAAGATGCCAATGAGCAGAAAAGAAAAGATGCCAATGAGCACACATCTCGTGAAACTTGGGGAAAATACAAAGTCGCGATAAACCTGTAAATTTGTGAAAATTCTGATTTTGGACAAATAGTGTGAGTAGAGCAGAGTATTCTGATATGTTTTAGAATTGCATATGCTTGTTGCTAATCATATTTCGCGTTCTAGCACCCCAAATAGATTTAATAAAGGGGTTGAAACTGAACATTTTTTAACTTGATATGCAATGATGTCTTGTATTTGAATCCAAACACATGCATTTGATTTCATTTGATTGAAAAATCTGTTAAATTTCATTAAGTTGAATTTCTTTTGTACAATTTTCAAATGATCAAATGATTAGTAGTTATAAAATGTAGTTCAAGGAATTTTATTTTCCTTGAATAAAATTTTCAACTATTGTGCTATTAATGAAATATATGCATACTTTCAGGGGGAGAAAACAAATTGCTCCAGAATTCTTATTTTGAGGGGGAGCAAGGTCATTCATTAAGGAGGAGATTGTTAGTGAGACTCAGAGACGCGACAGAAATTGAAAAAGGTTTTCGATGATCATGATGCTCACTTTCATCGAAAAAAGGGGGAGAAATGTATAATTCAATTTCATGTCAAAGAGATTTCAAGTCAAAGATTCGAGAACAATGACTAAAGAAAGAAGATTTCGTCTCAAGAAAGAAAGGGGGAGAATTCTTCAAGAGTTTAGGAAAAATCGATTGATCATCTTGGTTTCTCAAGAAGATCTATTTCTCTTACATTTGCGCTACATTGTATCAAAATGCCTTGTGTGAAGAAACAAATTCTCCATATCAAAGAAAGAAAATCTCCATCAGATCCCCGTCTGAAGATTTTGTGACGATTTGACTTTGACAAGCCTTGATAAAGACCGAAGTTTTGAAGATTCAAGAAGCCGAAGACTGCTGTTCTCAAATATTTAAATCTTGAATCCAAGGGGGAGATTGTTAGGTCTAAATATGTCTTCAAGATTTAAAATTATTGTCAAAGTCAAAGTCAATGTATTAAGTCTTGTGAGAAAGTCAAAGCTAGCTTATTTCCTTAATAAGTCTTAGGGTATATAAGGCTTTGTTTAGACTTTCATTATAAGCTTTTGGACATAATTCTCATATTGTAATACAGAGCGGACATGAATACGATATAAGCTTTCTCTCTCTACTCTCTCTAGAATTCATATGGAAATTCATGTTGTTTGATCATTTTGGGACTATCAATAAGGATTATACTTCTTATTGGTACGGTACTTACAGTATTCCTAATAAGAAATCTACACCTAACGTACTAGGACCCATGTCCCGTTAGGTACCAAAATCTGCTTAATCTGTTTTGTAGGTTCTTCATGTGTTGTGCTGAATGTTACATATATACCACACACATGATTGAAAACAGAAGAGAAGCGGTAATTTTTTTTGAAGAGGATATGTAGCATTAAGGGGGCGCAAAGATTGTTGGCTTATTGAAAATATCAGTTCAAAACCCGTGCTTCAACGACTATGGCTTTTGAACAATTCAGTTCAGGACCCGTACTTCAAAGACTAAGACTTCTAAACAAATCAGTTTAGAACTCATACTTCTCAGGTGATATCCTTAACTGTCACATCTTTCTGTTTCAAGGAACAAGTGGTGAAAGGTAACATTGCATTATGTTTCATTTCTACTGCTTTGAAAGTTTGAACCTTCACAAATTTAATTCAATTAGATAAATTCTCAATTTTTCATTCAATGAATAAAATGTGTGTCATGGGTGATTTTACGAGCATTTTTGTATTATCTGAGTTATATTTGTTTCAACTTTCACTTCTGAAATAAATCGAAAGGTCAGCAAAACATGAATGAAATTATGCTGAATGCTCGAAAATATGTAAATCTGGACTTATATAGAATATAATGCTCAAAAAGCCTATTGGTCAGAATGATGGATGGAAAAATATTTATGGGTGAAGCACTATGTTTTAGAACCAAGTGATTGAGATGCAATAAAATATATATATATATATATATATATATATATATATATATATATATATATATATATATATATATTTAGTTTGAAAGTTTGTACATGTGGCCTTTCTGGTTTGGGAGATTAAGTCCTAAGGGGTGCTCGACACCTAGCCCCTAAGACCAATTGGTCTGGGATTGACTGACCCAAATCCTGCTATAGAACCAGATAGAAAGTCATGTTCTACTGGTACAAATGGGTTTAAGATATATCGATGTGGCCTTTCTGGTTTGGGAAAGTAAGTTCTAAGTGGTGCTCGACACCTAGCACCTAAGGCCAACTGGTCTGGGATCGGCTGACCCAAATCCTGCTATAGAACCAGATAGAAAGTCATGTTTAACGGTGTATCTTATTCTTACAAAACTTTTTGATTAAAAGATGCCAATGAGCACAAAATAAAAGATGCCAATGCGCACACGTCTCTTGAAACTTGGGGATAATACAAAGTCGCGATAAACCTGTAATTTTGTGAAAATTCTGTTTTTGGACAAATAGTGTGAGTAAGGCAGAGTATTCTTATATGTTTTAGTATTGCATATGTTTGTAGCTAATCATATTTCGCATGCTAGCACACCAAATAGATTTAATAAAAGGGGTTAAAACTGAACATTTTTAACTTGGTATTCAATGATGACTTATATTTCAATCCAAACACATGCATTTGATTTCATTTGATTGAAAAATCTGTTAAATTTCATTAAGTTGGATTTCTTTTGTAAAGTTTTCAAATGATCAAATGTTAGTAGT
Organism: Saussurea involucrata; assembly: GCA_033807775.1. Lineage (NCBI taxonomy): Eukaryota > Viridiplantae > Streptophyta > Magnoliopsida > Asterales > Asteraceae > Saussurea > Saussurea involucrata. The sequence continues at coordinate 63,084,241 of CM066318.1, forward strand.
TATAAAATGTAGTTCAATGAATTTTATTTTCCTTGTATAAATGTTTTCATTAAAGCGCTGTATTTGAAAAGAATAACTTTTAATGAAATATATGCATACTTTCAGGGGGAGAAAACAAATTGCTCCATAATTCTTATTTTGAGGGGGAGCAAGGTTATTCATTAAGGAGGAGATTGTTAGTGATACTCAGAGATGCGACTGAAATTGAAAAAGGTTTTTGATGATTATGATGCTCACAATCATCGAAAAAGGGGGAGAAATGTTTAATTCAATTTCATGTCGAAGATAATTCAAGATCAAAGAGATGAAGATACTAATTTCAAGAAATCATTCAAAATACAAGAAGTCCAAAATTCGCATGCTGGATTCGGATTGTTCAAAATTGCATTGGTTTCGGATCATGTGAAGTCTGAAATGTTGATGAACTTGGTTATCTTAGATCTGAGAGGTATTATTCTCGGACTGTGCTTACATCTAAAAGTTCAAAAATATGGAGATTTTGCATCCAACTTGATCCGAATTGATGGTTTCGCATCTGCCTTTATCCGAATTCACATGGTTTCGCATCCTACATGATACGAATTGATGATTTCGCATCCTTCTTGTTCTGAATTCTCTTGGTTTCGGATCTGTCTACATCCAAATTCTATTGGTTTCGGATATGTCTACATCCGAATTCTCTTGGTTTCGGATCTGTCTACATCCGAATTCTTTTGGTTTCTGATCTGCCTACATCCGAATTGATGGTTTCGGATCCTTTTAATATGAGAAAATTAATATGAGAACTAAGGTTCTTGCATCAAGAAGGATACGAGAAGTTACTGTTTGTCAAAGACTGATAAAGCTGCAAAGATCTGTTTTTCATGTACAAGACTTGAAGATGGTTTGATAGAGTGTCTGTTGGAGAAGATTGACTTTACAAAGAGCTGAAGACTGCTGTCATATTTTTTAAATCTTGAATCCAAAGGGGGAGATTGTTAGAACATTATTGTATTCAAGATTTACTGTAAAGTCAATGTACTGTAATGAGTCTATGCTATATTTCTTTGCCTTTATTCCTTGTATGTTATGGGTATAAATAGGCATGTCTAGTTCATTAGCTAGTAACAATCTAGAACACTTAATGCTAATGTCATTTGTACTCATATGTTGAATATATGGATGACATATTTGCTCTCTAGATTCTCTCTATGTTTGTTCATATCATATTGCTAGATTCTGGGTTTATCAGCCTCGATCTCGACGATGTCGTCGTCGGAGTCCTCTCGACTAGTGTGCGGTTGATGAAGAACGATCTTTCCTCGATGATGTAGTTGAGGAACTTCCCTATCTTCTCCTGGGTGTCGAGAAGAGGTTTGACCTTGGAGAAGTCGACAGGTGAAACATTGAAAAGAAAACAGTGAGTACGACAACAAAACAAAAGCAAAAATTAATAAAAGCTTGCGACATATAAGAGTTATTACCCTGGTCATTCCAGCTGGCCACTGTTTGGGCAAAATTTCACCAGCTTCGACCACGACCAAAACAATGAAAAACGTATATTACACTTTCCCATAATAAAATAAAAAACATAAAAACTTTATCTCTCGACCTAGGTAAAATCGAAGGTTGCTCGTAACACTCGACCGTCATGACATAGCTCTCGACCTCGACCGACTAACGTAAGACATTACTGTTATGTTTTTCGTCATTCAATGTAGGGTCAATGTCATTTATGGCCAACGGACGTAACCGACAGAGGCAATTATGAGCATTAACAGCAATGACCGTTGCGACCGTTATCAGAAGCATTTATGGAGTCATTTCAAGGCACTCGAAGACTATAAATACAAGGATCCCCGCTTCATTTCGGGACAGCTGATTGGAAGAACAAGGAATACACAGCAAAAACACTCAAATAATTCTCTCTCAAGTGACCGCTCTCAACGAATGACTTATACGCACGACACACAGTCTTTAGACACGACGCACCAGTTTCTTGCGCACGATTCACTTGTTATTTTACAATTCAAGTCTTTATTTTTCCTTGTTGAGGTTTTTCCCGCGTCACCAAAATCTTTGTCTCTTTTACATTTTATGTGTTTGTCGCACGCTTTGTCGTAAGATTCCTATTCTTTAGTTGTTAAGCTCCACACTCAACCTTAAGTTATCCTTCTGGACGATGTTTGGCATTAACAGTTTGGCGCCCACCGTGGGGCCCCATCTAGAGAAAATATTCGACAAACGTGCGTCTTACTAACAGTTTCTTGTAGTTTCCTCTGTTTTCTGTTTCTGGAAAATGGCAGCCCCTGGAAATCAAGAGCATCACATTGCCTAGATATACCAGGAGTTGGAAGTTGCGCGAAATCAAGAGCATCACATTGCCTAGATATACCATGGCTGAGCACAGTCGAAGAGCAGCTGAGGAAATCGCGCGGCTAAGAAATCCCTTCGGACCGCAAAACGGTCCAAGACCATTCGTCCAGAATCCAGGTCAAGGATCGTTCGGTCAGAATCCAGGATACGCTCGTCCATAACCCTGGTTTGGCTCCGTTCGTCCATAACCCTGGTTCGGCTCCGTTCGTCCGTAATCCAGGACCACGTCCATTCATGCAGAACCAGCAACAGGGGACGTTCAACCCAAATCCCCAGTTCGAGACGATTCCTCTTCAACATCTGAGGCCACCTCCCATGAACAATGGGTCCCAGCCGTACTTCGTCCCTTTCAACGGGGACGCTAATGGCTCGTCGTACTGAAATGGTACCAGTTCAGGTGTTGATCCCTCGAATGCTCGACAGGCGCAAATCCCGATCCTAATGACCCCGTCGCCCAACGGTTGAAAATGCTAGAAGATCAGAACGAGCGTGTCCTGTCTTTGCTCGCTAAGCTGCCAGGGGCAGCTGTGCCCGTCGACGTCGAGCCTCGTTCGGGGTATCAGGCGTCACCTTTCATAGATAAGATTGCGACCGTCGACGTCCCAAAGAAGTATAACATCCCCGTCTTCATGCCCAAGTATTCGGGGGTGACCGATCCGACGGAGCACATTGCGCAGTATAAGCAGCTAATGTGGACGATCTCGATCCCTCAAATGTATCAAGAAGTCTGCATGTAAAAACGTTTTGGGGCGACCCTCGCACGTCCTGCCCTCCAATGGTTGATCAAACTCAAACCCAAATCCACCAGGTCATTCGCTGAGTTGGTCGACCAGTTCTCCCAGCAGTTCGCCAGCAGTCGCAAGATAGAGAAGCAGACCAGTGACCTGTATTATGTCGTGCAGAAAGCCATTGAGTCCATTCGAAGCTACTTCAATAGATTCAACACAGAGATGATCAGTGTCCGCAACTGTGACATCAAGACCGCGATCGAAGCTTACAAACGCGGTCTGGACGATGTTTGGGTAAAATTTCACCAATCACGACCACGACCAAGGTAAGGAAAACGCTTATTCTCTTTTCCGTAACGAAGGTAAAATCATAGTACTTTATCTCTTGATTAAAGATAAAATCGAAAGTCTTTTGCCTCACGACACTCGACCTCGACGTCGTACGTTTCACACGACCGTCGCATAGAACCATGCGACCTCGACCAACTAACCCATGACATAAACTGTTACGTTTGTTCAGTGTTTAATGCAGGAGTCAACATCATTAATGGACAACGGCTATAACGGATGAAGATCATTAACGGCACTAAAGACGACGTCCGTTACAACAATCATCAAAGATCTTAATGATTCAATTAAAAGCATCCGAAGACTATAAATTCAGAGCTCAAATCATCAGAAGAGACACAGAACATTATCATCGAACAACACACAGAGGACAGTATCATCGAACAACAATCTCAAGCACTCCAACTCTGAAGAACACTCCTTCGAAGCAAAAGAGTCCTTCACGGAAAATCGCTCTCGATGCACGACCTACACACTCGACTCGTTGTTTTCATACACGACATACACTTGTCTTACATTCAAAACACTTGTACTTTACATTTCGAAGTTTACCTTTACTTGTATTGTAATCTCAGTATGATCGACACCCGAAACCAAATGACATCGCCCCTGATTGGCGACCATAGTGCAGCGACGACTTCCATAGTCGTCCGCGGGTTTTTTCCTCGTTGAGGTTTTTCCTGCGTCATCAAATTCCCTGTCTCGATTATATTTTCATCTTTATCGCACGCTTTTGTTGAACGATTATTTTCTTTAGTTGTTAAAGTCCACATTGACCAAAAGTTGTCCCTTTGGGGTGATTTTTGGCATTAACAGTTTGGCGCCATCCGTGGGACCTCATCTAGAGAAAATCTTCGACGAACGTGCATCTTACTAACGGTTTCTTGGAGTTTTCTTTGTTCTCTGTTGCAGGAAAATGGCAGCCCCTGGAAATCACCAGCATGTCATTGTTCATATATACCAGGAGCTTGAAGTTGCTCGAAATCAAATCAATGCCATGGCAGAGCAAAGTCGCATAGCAGCTGAGGAGATCACACGATTAAGGAATTCTTCTGGACCTCAGAATGGTCCTAGGCCATTCGTTCGGAATCCCAACCAAGGATCTTTCGGACAGAACGGTCCTCGACCATTCGCGCATAATCCAGGTCCAGGATCAGGTCCGTTCATGCAGAACCAACAGCCGGGACCGTTCAATCCAAATCCCCAGTTCGGGACGGTTCCTCCTCAGCATATAAGGCCACCACCCATGTAGAATGGATCGCAGCCATTTCAGAATGGATCGCAGCCATTTCAGAATGGGTCGCAGCCGTTTCAGAATGGGTCGCAGCCATATTTGGTTCCTTTCAACGGAGACGCCAATGGCTCGTCGCATGGCAATGGCACCAGTTCAGGAGTCAATCTGCAAGCAGAGGCAAATCTTGACCCCAATGGCCCTGTCGCCCAGCGATTGAAAATGCTAGAAGATCAGAACGAGCGTGTCCTATCTTTGCTCGCCAAGCTACCTGGGGCAGCCGTGCCCGTCGACGTCGAGCCTCGATCAGGATATCAGGCGTCACCCTTCGTCGATGAGATCGCGACCGTTCAGGTCCCGAAGAAATACAATGTCCCCGCCTTCACGCCCAAGTACTCGGGATTGACCGATCCGACAGAGCACGTCGCGCAGCATAAGCAACTCATGTGGACGATCTCAATCCCACACATGTATCAGGAAGTCTGTATGTGCAAGAGCTTCGGTGAAACTCTCACTGGTCCTGCTCTCCAATGGTTGATCAATCTCAAACCCAAGTCCATCGGGTCGTTCGCTGAATTGGTCAATCAATTCTCTCAGCAATTTGCCAGCAGTCGCAAGATGGAGAAGCAGACCAGTGACCTATATTACGTCGTGCAGAAGACCAATGAGTCTATTCGAAGTTATTTCAATAGATTCAATGCGGAGATGATCAGTGTTCGCAATTGTGACGTCAAGACCGCGATCGAAGCCTATAAGCGCGGTCTGGACGACAGTTCAGGTTTATACACTGACCTGACTAAGTATCATCCGGAGAATTTCGAAGACGTCCGAGCTCGAACCCTAGCGTATATGAGGGTAGAGGACGACGCTGCCATTCGTCGCAAGCATACCGACGACAAAAGGTCGTTAGGTGTGAAAAAGCCCGAGTTCAAGACAAAAGCAATTTCCATAATAGAGCCCGCGCGCCAGATCTCGAACGTTGTTTGGGCAAAAAAATCACGTCGCTCGACCGCGACCAAAACAGGTAAGACGCGTGTCCTAAGCTATATCTTGTATTAAGATAAGGTCTCAACAAGAACCCAGAAAACATCCGTCGTCTCTCGTAAAAGGTAAGTCGTACGTCCCCCATGACGCTCGACCATAGCATCGCCCGTCCCGCACGACCGTCGCATAGAACCATGCGACCTCGACCAAACTAACGTTAACCATGACTGTTACGTTTGTTAAGTGTTTAATGCAGGAGTTAAAGTCATTAAGGAGCAACGGATATAACCGACGCAACCATCAACGATCGATAGCCGTAACGGACGAAGATCATTACTCCGGAGACCGTTTCCAACCGTTAAGGCCATTAAAGGAGCATTTATGGATGAAGCTAAGGACGCGAAGACTATAAATATCAAGCTCAATCAACATTTCAAGACATCGAATATCCGGCGATTAACAACCAAGGCAATATTCAAGAACACCTGAAGTAAAGAACCATTATTATAAGTATCGCTCTTGACGCACGACAACAACTCTCGACCAGCAGTTCACACTTTGTATTCACACGACAAACACCTGTTTTATACTTTAAACACTTGTACTTTACATTTCGAAGCATTTTCTTCATTTGTATTGTAATCTCTATACGATTGACACCAGTATCCAAGGACATCGCCCCTGATTGGCGACCATAGTGCAGCGACGACACCCCCTGTCGTCCGCAGGTTTTTTCCTGCGTCATCAAATCCCTTGTTTCTTTATTTTTTTATCCTCGTCGCACGTTTCGTCGAAAGTTTCTTTCTTTAGTTGTTTAAGTCCACATCGACCTTAAGTTGTCCCTTTGGTGCGATTTTTGGCATTAACAGTTTGGCGCCATCCGTGGGACCACATCTAGAGAAAATCCTCGACGAACGTGCATTCTACTAATAGTTTCTTGGAGTTTCTTCTATTTTCTGTTGCAGGAAAATAGCAGCCCCTGAAAATCCGCAGCAATCCGTCGCTCAGATGTATCAGGAGCTCGAGGTTGCCAGGAATCAACTCAATGTAATGGCAGAGCAGAATCGCAGAGCAGCTGAAGAGATCGCGCGGCTAAGGAATCCTTTTGGACCCCAGAATGGTCCTAGACCATTCATCCAGAATCCAGGTCCGTAACCAGGCACGTCCGCGCAGAATCATTATCCAGATCCATTCACGCAGAATCAGCTGTCGGGTCCATTCATTCTGAATCCCCAGTCTGGGCAGATTCCCCCTCAGCACATCCGACCACCACCCTTGAACAACGGATCCCAACCATTGCAAGGTGGCGCCCAGCCGTTTCAAAATGGATCCCAACGGTTTTCTCAGCCGTTCCAAAGTGGTTCGCAACCTTTCCAGCAAGGATCGCAACCTTTCCAGCAAAGGATCGCAACCTTTCCAGCAAGGATCACAATCTTTCCAGCAGAGATCGCAGCCATTTCAGCAGGGACCACAATTGTTTCAGAATGGACCGCAACAATTCCACTATGGGTCGCAGCCATATTTTGTCCCGTTCAACGGGGACACCAATTGTTCATCGCATGGTAATGGCACAAGTCCAGGGACCAATCCTTCGACAGGGGCAAATCCTGATCTTAACGATCCCGTCGCCCAACGTTTGAAGATGTTAGAGGACCAAAATAAGAGTGTCCTGTCCTTGCTCGCCAAGTTGCCTGGGGCAGCCGTGCCTGTCGACGTCGAGCCTCACTCGGGATATCGGGCGTCGCCCTTCATCGACGAGATCTCCACCGTCGAGGTCCCAAAGAAGTATAACATTCCTGCCTTCACTCCCAAGTATTCGGGTGTGACTGATCCAACCGAGCATGTCGCACAGTATAAGCAGCTCATGTGGACAATCCCGATTCCACACATGTACCAGGAAGTGTGCATGTGCAAGAGTTTCGGGGCGACTCTCACTGGTCCAGCTCTCCAGTGGTTGATCAATCTCAAACCCAAATCTATCGGGTCGTTCGCCGAATTGGTCAACCAATTCTCCCGGCAATTCGCCAGCAGTCGTAAGATGGAAAAGCAGACTAGTGATCTGTACTATGTCGTATAGAAGACCAATGAGTCTATTCGAAGTTATTTCAATAGATTCAATGCCGAAATGATCAGTATCCGCAATTGTGACATCAAAACTGCGATCGAAGCCTATAAGCGTGGTCTGGACGATAGTTCAGGTCTATATATCGATCTGGCCAAGTATCCCCCAGAGAATTTCGAAGACGTCCGAGCTCAAACCTTAGCATATATGAGGGTCGGAGATGATGCCGCCTTTAGTCGCAAGCACACTGACGACAAGAAGTCGTTAGGCGTCAGAAAGCCAGAGTTCAAGACAAAGTTTGTTTCCAGAATAGAGCCAGCGCGCCAAATTTCAAATGTTCGTTTCAAGACGAAAGTAGAGGCCAAGACCGCGACTAAGTTCACTCAGTACCCCAAGATATCCTCTTACGAATTCAAAGGGACCGCTAAGGACTTAGTCGAAGCTCTAAAAAGTCCCAAAGCGACCATTCGATGGCCAAAGAAGTCCGACCTGGACGATGCTAAGAAAGACAAATCAAAGTGGTGCGACTTCCATGCCGATCATGGTCATGCGACAGACGACTGTATCGCATTGAAGAAGGAACTAGCATATCATTTTCCGAAAGGAAATCTCAAAGATATCATCGACGATGTCGCTATTTCAGCTAACGGACATCGAACGACGACCCCCGAGCATGCGAAGGTCGTCAATTGCATCACCGGTGGTTCAGATGTGTGTGGTCTGACGTATTCAGCGGCCAAGCGTCATGGCAGTCAGGCGCCCGATGATCGGCCTATTCCTCGCTCTTCTAGACCCAAAGGAGATTTGGAGCTAGAAGCCATGAAGATTGTGTTCGACCACGTTGACCTTGGTGGCGACTCATATCAGAAGCATCACGACGGGTTGATCATTCAGATCGCGGTCGGTAACTGTCTAACGCGTCGCGTCTTGATCGACGGGGGCAGCTCAGCAAATGTTATTTTTCTCAACACCATCAAAGCCATGGGAATCGATCGCTCGGAAATCACCCGACGTTCGACGACTTTGGTCGGTTTCAATGGAGAAGCGACGAGCACCTTCGGAGAGATAATCTTGCCCATCTACGCTGGAGGAGTCAACAAGCAGACCAAGTTCAGTGTCATCGATTGTGCGTCGGCTTATAACATCATCTTAGGACGACCATGGATCCATGATATGAAAGTCGTTCCCTCGACGTATCATCAAATGTTGAAATTCCCTACGCCATGGGGAATCCAGGAGATTAAGAGTGAGCTAAAAGTCGCTCGTGAGTGCTACAAGTCTACCTTGAAGCCGCGAAAATAAACCAAAGTCACAAGATCAGGCTCTCGACAGGTTCGTTCCTCTATCCCTAAATTAATATCTTTTTCACAGAGATAAGTCTACTATGGTGCCCGGTCGCACGACAACATAGTCAATGCAGGACAATATTTCTCCGTGTCATTCTGTCATTTAAAACCTATCTTTTCCTCCCAAAAAGAATAAGGTAATAAATGACAGGGGGCAAATAGAGAGAGTCTGAAATGGTACGTTCTCTAACCCTTTTTCATACGATTTTTTCTCACAAAACGTTTACTGACTTAAGCATCGGAGGGTCGTTGGCTAGCCAACGAACAAACCCCGACATCGTTTTATCGCAGAATCCCACGACAGATTATCACAGAATCGCACGACAGTAATCATTAAGTCTACTAGATGACTTTAAATTCGCAGAATCGCACGACATAAACAATCAGGATTTTCTTCCCTGACCATCCCTCCACAGGGGCATACGACGCAAATTCCTCGTACGATCTCGTCGTACAATCGCAAAGCCTAAATAACTTACATCTAAATTTCTTAGCTTTTATACCCTGAATGGATGCTTTAATCGCGTGTTTTTATTTGTTTTACGTTCTTATTATCGTATTACAATGAGTGCCTTAGTCGCATGATTTCATATGTATCTTATGTTCGACTTTATAATCAAATGTGATTCGAATAAAGCATAAGCAAAAGATATATTCATTAAGTAAACCATTATATACATACTCGATCCCTGATTGGTCGAATGGCAAAACAAATAAGGAAAGGAAAATTCTAGACGGCAGGGGGAACATCGGTTGTATCCCTGCTCAAAGTCCCGACCCGAGGACCTTCATCTGCCACTCCTCCCGCACGAATCTCCTGCAGTTCATACTGAGCATCGAAAAGCTGGATGGCTAGCTCGTCAGCACGCGCCAAGGCAAACGTCTCCCTATCTAAAGCCGCCTTCTCTCTCTCCAACGCCACAGCTTCTCTTTCAAGGGCATACGCCATCAACCCTTCAACTTTCGACATCCCAGCGTGTAATGCCAAAGACGACTGGAACGTCTGAAAAATAACACAAGAAAATATTAGATGACTAAATGAACGAGACAAGTCATGAAAGATTGACACTCACCGTGAACGCCAGATTGGCAACTTGAGATCCAATATCTCCGGTCGGAACTCCATGAAAACACTCCCCGAAAGACGGGAGCAAATACTTCCCCAGATGAGGGAACGACGTCGTCCCGTCTAGGACACCATCCGCCATAAAGTCAGACGGCAATGTAAAATTGACCGTCATAATTTCGGCCGATGATCCCTCGCCCCTGTCAGCAGACGTTGGGATCGACACTTTGGACATCGGCTTCGTCACCGTCGCCGGAAGCGCAGAACTTGCTGGTGTCGCGTCCGTTACGCCAAAATGGCTAGATGACGCCCTCGCCTCCTTAGGCAGAACAACTCCCGGTGAGTTATCAACCCTAGACGACGGTTCCCTCAGGACAGTCCTCTGGGTTCTCTTTTCGCTCGACCCAGCTGTCGAAACATTTTCACCCCAAAGGGCACGCATAACCTGCTCCCCTCTCGCCCTAGAGACCGATTTCCTCTTGGTCGGCACTGATCAGGAAATACATGAAGCGTCAGGCGGATAGAGTAAACAAAGTAAAATAAAAACTACGGTACGTTTACCAGTCGCTTCTTCCCTCTCATCCCCCTCTCCCTCTTCTTCAGAATCTCCCATCGCGTCCTCGTCCTCGGCCGCCGGTTGCCACGTGACGAAAGATCGATCATCAGTACCATAACTCAGGAATCTGTCGACCTTGACTCTAGAACCTTCATTCGGGTGCAAGGCGTCGTACTGAATCTCTAAAGACGACAAAAAGCAATGAGTAAAGAGAAAGCGGAAGAACCAAACAGTGACATATATCGAAAAAGCATACCTCCCATGTTCCAGTCAGGACGAATCCATTTGCTATTGATGTCAAGCGAGTCAGTACGCACGAATACATACCTCGATTTCCACCCAGGATCATTGACGCCAGTTCCCAAAACCAGGGTGCGGTCACCCTTAAACTTGGAATACGGACTGTAACGCCAATTCTTATCTCTCTTAACATGATAAGCTAACCAGAAATTATTCAGGGTCATAGGTGGATCCCACTTTGCAGATAATCGCTCGATAACCAGAAAAACCCGCCAAAGTTGGGGCATCAACTACCCTGGTCACAGACCAAAATATCGCATGAAATTCTTAGATAAAACCGAATACGGCCACTCAAACCCTATTTTGAAGGGATACTCGTATATCACGAAGCATCCTTCGGGACAATTCTCAGGACGTATATCCCCTGGAATGGTTAACTCTACTTCCGCAGGGATCTTCGCTAGACGCCTAAAGGCATCTAAATCCTCCTGACTCACGATAGAACTCTCTAGTTCAATCGGCATTGTTTATCAAACGAAGGAGACGATCAATAAAAACCAAAGCGGAAGAGCAATGCGTTATATAAACACTCTAAACCTCGAACAATCTCTACTAGGCCGAAGATTTGCAACGATTCGAGTAAGTTCGGACGAACAATGGAAAGGAATCAAGGCGAAATCTCTTCCCAAATAAACACTTCGAAATATAGCAAGAAAAGATCCGCCGTGATCTTTATTTATACAAACAATCGCATCAAATCGAATCCCTGGATGACCTCCGCGCATCCCCGTCCTTTCGCATGCCCGCCCGGATCTTCGACACCTGTCCTCGACAGCTGGTAAGCACAATCGTGCGTCAGTATGACGTCATAACTTTTCAACTTCTCGCTCAGTTAAAGGCGAACTGGTCTAGTTCCACGACAACCAGGTAAGTCCCTCAACCCAGGTCACAAGTCTTCGACAAGCAAAATTTAAAACTTAAACTTGACATTCAATTTTCAAATTTTGGGGGCAAACTGTTTGGGCAAAAAAATCACGTCGCTCGACCGCGACCAAAACAGGTAAGACGCATGTACTTAGCTATATCTTGTATTAAGATAAGGTCTCAACAAGAACCCAGAAATAATCCGTCATCTCCCGTAAAAGATAAGTCGTACGTCCCCCATGACGCTCGACCATAGCATCGCCCGTCCCGCACGACCGTCGCATAGAACCACGCGACCTCGACCAAACTAACGTTAACCATGACTGTTACGTTTGTTAAGTGTTTAATGCAGGAGTCAAAGTCATTAAGGAGCAACGGATATAACCGACGCAACCATCAACGATCGATAGCCGTAACGAACGAAGATCATTACTCCGGAGACCGTTTCCAACTGTTAAGGCTATTAAAGGAGCATTTATGGATGAAGCTAAAGACGCGAATACTATAAATATCAAGCTCAATCAACATTTCAAGACATCGAATATCCGGCGATTAACAACCAAGGCAATATTCAAAAACACCTGAAGTGAAGAACCATTATTATAAGTATCGCTCTTGACACACGACAACAACTCTCGACCAGCAGTTCACACTTTGTATTCACACGACAAACACCTGTTTTATACTTTAAACACTTGTACTTTACATTTCGAAGCATTTTCTTCATTTGTATTGTAATCTCTATACGATCGACACCAGTATCCAAGGACATCGCTCCTGATTGGCGACCATAGTGCAGCGACGACACCCCCTGTCGTCCGCAGGTTTTTTCCTCGATTGAGGTTTTTCCTGCATTATCAAATCCCTTGTTTCTTTATTTTTTTATCCTCGTCGCACGTTTCGTCGAAAGATTCTTTCTTTAGTTGTTTAAGTCCACATCGACCTTAAGTTGTCCCTTTGGTGCGATTTTTGGCATTACCAAACGTCCGATTCCAGACGAAAGCAGAGGCTAAGACCGCGACCAAGTTTTCTCAGTACCCCAAGATATCTTCTTATCGATTCAAAGGGTCCACTAAAGATTTGGTCGAAGCTCTGAAGACCGCCCAGGCGACTATTCGATGGCCAAAGAAGTCCGATCAGGACGACGCTAAGAAAGATAAATCTAAATGGTGCGACTTTCATGTCGACCGTGGTCACACGACAGATGATTGCATAGCTCTCAAAAAGGAGCTGGTGTATCACGTCCCGAAGGGCAGTCTAAAAGACTTCATCGACGACGTCGTTACCCCAGCTAACGACGTTTGACCGCCAACCCCCGAGCATGCGAAAGTCGTCAATTGTATCACTGGTGGTTCCGACGTATGTGGTCTAACGTATTTCGCAGCCAAGCGTCACGCCAGTCAAGCACCTGACGATCGACCTATCCCGCGTTCATCAAGGCCTAAAGGAGATCTGGAGTTGGAAGGCATGAAGATCGTATTCGACCAAGACGACCTCGGTGACTCGTACCAGAAACATCATGATGGGTTGATCATTAAACTCACGATTGGTAATTATTTAACCCGACGAGTCTTGGTCCATGGGGGCAGTTCAGCGAACATCATTTTTCTAGACACCATCAAGGCCATGGGAATCGATCGTTCGGAAATCACCCGACGTTCGATGACTTTGGTTGGTTTCAATGGAGAAGCAACGAGTACCTATGGGGATATTGTTTGGGCAAAAAATCAAGTCGTACGACCACGACCAGAGAAGGTAAGACGCACGCTATAATCCAAATCTTGTATTAAGATAAGATCTCGACAAGAACCCAGAAAACATCTGTCGTCTCCCGTAAAAGGTAAGTCGTACGTCTACCATGACGCACGACCATAGCATCGCCCGTCCCGTACGACCGTCGAGTAAGATCATTGCACCTTCGACCAAAGCTAACGTTAACCTTGACTGTTACGTTTATTAAGTATTTAATGCAGGAGTCAAAGCCATTAACAGCAAGTAGCCGTAACAGACGAAGAGCATTATGGATAATCACTCCGGCGACCGTTTCCAGCCGTTGTAGCCGTTGATCAAATCATTAATGAAGCTAATTAATGACGTGAAGACTATAAAAGACAAGCTAAAGCCTCATTTCAGGGGACATCAGTTAACATCAAGTATACATCAGCGAACATCACCAAACAGCAGAGAAAATCATCCAAACTCGTAGCAAAGAACATTCAAACTCTGGAGATCAAGTACTGAAAGCCAGAACCTTACAGTGAACTCAAGAACACTCGAAGGAAAGCTCAAGTATCACTCTCGACGCACGCCAAACAGCCCCCGACCAGAAGTTCACACTTTGTATTCACACACGACAAACACCTGTTTTTACATTCAAACACTTGTACTTTACATTTCGAAGTATTTCCTTCATTTGTATTGTAATCATCGTACGACCGACGCCAGTATCAAGGACGTCGCCCCTGATTGGCGACCATAGTGCAGCGACGACACCCACTATCGTCCGCAGGTTTTTTCCTCGCTTGAGGTTTTTCCTGCGTCATCAAATCCCTTGTCTCATTTATTTTTATCTTCGTCGCACGCTTTGTCGAGAGGTTCCTTTCTTTAGTTGTTAAGTCCACATCGACCTTAAGTTTTTCCTTTGGTGTGATTTTTGGCATTAACAGTTTGGCGCCATCGGTGGGACCTCATCTAGAGAAAATCCTCGACGAACGTGCATTCTACTAATAGTTTCTTGGAGTTTCTTCTGTTCTCTATCACAGGAAAATGGCAGATAGCGGAAACTCAGAGCAAACAACTGACCCAGCGCATGGAAAGCTTGAAAAGGTGCAAGATGTTCCTAAAGCCATCGGTGATTATGGCCTAGAAGAAGTTGTCTTAGACCCAAGCAAGCCCGAGCAAAAAGTCTTGATAGGATCATCTCTCGATCCCCATCTTAGGTAAAGGATAATATCTTTATTGCAGGAATATGCTGACTGCTTTGCCTGGTCGCATGAAGATATGGTTGGCATTGACCCTAACATCATTTCTCATAAGCTCAATATCGATCCATCGTTTAAACCCATCAAGCAAAAGCGCCGTAAATTCGCTCCTAAAAGAAATAAGGTAATAAACGATGAGGTCGATAACCTCCTCAAGACAGGAAAGATCCGAGAAGTAAAGTATCCCGACTGGCTTGCTAATGTCGTGGTCGTGGCTAAGAAGAATGGAAAATGGAGGGTCTGTATCGACTTCACCGATCTCAATAAGGCTTGCCCGAAAGATCCTTTCCCATTACCGCATATCGACGCCATGGTCGACGCAACCGCAGGACATGAACTATTGACCTTCATGGATGCCTATTCAGGGTATAACCAAATCTTAATGCACGTCGAGGACCAGGAGAAAACCGCCTTTATGACGGACCGAGGTATTTACTGTTATAAAGTTATGCCTTTCGGACGAAAAAATGCAGGATCCACCTATCAACGTATGGTGAATAAAATGTTCAAAGACCATCTCGGCGACACAATGGAGGTATATATTGACGACATGCTCGTCAAGTCAAAGCAAGCGGTCGATCATGTCGAGCATCTAAGACAATCGTTCAACATCCTTCGAGAGTATAGCATGAAGCTCAACCCCACCAAATGTTCCTTCGGAGTCAGTGCTGGAAAGTTCTTAGGCCACATGGTCACTCGCCGAGGAATCGAGGCTAACCCCGATCAAATCAAAGCCATCATTGACATCAAATCTCCTCGAAATTTCAAGGAGGTCCAAAGGCTTACTGGTCGAGTAGCGGCCCTAAACAGGTTTATCTCCCGATTTTCAGATAGATGTCATTTGTTTTATAACGTCCTCAGGAAAAACAAAGGTTTCAACTGGACCAACAATCATGAGCAAGCATTGCAAAAACTCAAGGAGTATATGGCGTCGCCTCCTCTGTTGTCGAAACCTCGTGATCATGAGGTCTTACAATTGTATTTAGCTGTCAGTCCAAATGCGGTAAGCGCCGTACTCACACGAGAGGACGAAAAACAACAATTACCAATCTACTACGTAAGTAAATCTCTCTTGGACGCAGAAACCAGGTATTCTTCCATGGAAAAACTGCTTTTGTCGCTAGTCACAACTGCTAAAAAATTACGACACTACTTCGAATCGCATCCTATTACTGTCGTAACTAACTTTCCTCTTAAGTCTGTTCTAAGGAAACCTGAGTTGACAGGTCGCTTAGCAAAGTGGAGCATATATCTCAGCAGTTACGACATCGATTTCAAGCCCAAGACCGCGATCAAATCGCAAGCCTTTGTAGACTTTATCGCCGGTTTCAACCCTGAGTTGGATCCTACATGTCGACGGATCATCCAACATTAGAGGCTCTGGACTGGGTGTCGTCTTAAAGTCGCCACAGGGGGGTAAGATGGTATACTCGGTCTGATGCGACTTCAAGGCCACCAACAACGAAGCGGAATATGAAGCCCTGATCGTGGGAATGAATATGGCCCACGACTCGGGGGCAACCGCATTGCATGTCAAGAGCGATTCCCTGCTGGTAGTAAATCAAATCAATGGAGAATTCGCAGCCAAGGATTCAAAAATGACAGCATATCTAAGCGTGACAAAAGAAATTTCCAAAAAATTTAAATATTTTTCTATTGAACAGATTCCGCGAGACCAGAACACTCAAGCCGACGCATTGGCGAACCTTGGGTCAGCTTTAGTTGAACCAATATTTGATGTTATTCCTATGATTCACCTGGCAACGCCGTCCATTGGAAACACAGACGTCATCCAAATCGAAGACGAAGAAGATGATTGGACACGCGACATTCGAAATTTCCTCGTACACGACCAACTCCCCAAAGACAAAATGGAGGCTCGAAAAATCAGATTCAAAGCATCTAAGTACGTCATGATCGAAAATACGCTTTATTGGCGATCATCGATGGGATTAAATTTAAGGTGCATCATCAGCAAAAATCAAGACCAAAAAATCCTCCAAGAGATGCACGACGGCGAATGTGGTAAAAATTCAGGAGGTCGTAGCTTGGTTAATCGTATCTCCCGACAAGGGTATTTTTGGCCGACACTGCGACAAGACGCTGTCAAGTACGTCCAGAATTGCGACCCCTGTCAACGCCACTCAGGTATGTCTCATAAACCCTCGGAGCCTTTGCACTCAACGCTTGTCCCATGGCCTTTCATGAGGTGGGGAATGGATATTGTCGGCAAACTACCACCTGCTCCGGGGCAAAAAGTATTCCTCCTCGTACTCACGGATTACTTTTCTAAATGGGTCGAAGCGGCTGCCTTCTCCCAAATCAGGGATAAAGAAGTTATTTCTTTTATCCAGACTAACATCATATGCAGGTTTGGGATTCCATCCGAAATTGTCTGCGACAATGGATCCCAATTCATAAGTGACAGGACCAAACAGTTATGTGAAGATAGGAACATCAAACTGACGACCTCGACTCCCAGATATCCCCAAGCCAATGGACTTGCCGAGTCGAGTAATAATACTATTGTAGCCTCGATCAAGAAACGATTAAAAGCTGCAAAAGGAAGATGGGTTGAAGTGCTCCCTTCGGTCCTATAGACAAACCGCACGATACCCCGCGCATCCACAGGACAAACCCCCATTCTCTCTCGTCTACGGCTGTGAAGCTGTCCTACCAATCGAAGTTCATCTCCCAACTTCGAGGCACAATTTCGTCGACCACAACTTGGTTGATTTGAGTTATTACCTCGACGCCCTTAAAGAGCTCCGAGAATCGGCCTTGATCAGAATGGCGTCACAGAAGCAAGCAGTCGAGCGACATTTCAATAAACACGTCAAAGTTAAAATCTTTCAAGAAGGCGATTACGTCCTCCGTCGAGTATTCCCGAATACCCAGGAACTCAACGCAGGTAAACTTTCTACCAAATGGGAAGGTCCCTATCGTATCTCCGAAGTCGTTGGTAAAGGAGCCTTTTGTTAATGCCAAAAATCGCACCAATGGGACAACTTAAGGTCGATGTGGACTTAACAACTAAAGAAAGGAACCTCTCGACAAAGCGTGCGACGAAGATAAAAATAAATGAGACAAGGGATTTGATGACGTAGGAAAAACCTCAATCGAGGAAAAAACCTGCGGACGACAAGGGATGTCGTCGCTGCACTATGGTCGCCAATCAGGGGCGACGTCCTTGGTACTGGTGTCGGTCGTACGATGATTACAATACAAATGAAGGAAATGCTTCGAAATGTAAAGTACAAGTGTTTAAAGTGTAAAAATAGGTGTTTGTCGTGTGTGAATACAAAGTGTAAACAACTGTTGATCGAAGGCTGTTGTCGTGCGTCGAGAGCGATTCTTCAAGAGAAAGTTCTTTGCTTCGGTTGTTCTTGAGCTTGCTGTAGTATTCTGGAATTCGGTGCTAGATGATAGCTTTTTGTATGTGATTTCCAGAGTTTTAATGTTTGATTTCAGTGTTTTCCCCTCTCCCCCTGAATTGGTTGCAGCATAGGCTTTTTTATAGCCTCCGTCGGCTATTAATAGTGCCTTTATGGCGCGCTTTATAACCGTTGTCGGGCATTGAATGCTCCTTTGATGATTGGTCTTGTAATGGTCGCTGCCTTCAATGTGGGATTAAATGCTCGTTAATGACTTCGTCGGTTATAGCCGTAGCTCATAAAGAGTGTTGACTCCTGCATTAAACATTTAACAAACCTAACAGTCATAGTGAACGTTAGTTGGTTGAGGTCGCATGGTTCTATGCGACGATCGTACGGAGCGGGCGACGTCGTGGTCGAGTGTCGAGTGTCGCGAGGAACTCTGGACTTGCCTTTCAGGAGGGACGACTGAGGTTTTCTGGGTCTTCGTTGGGACCTTATCATAATACAAGATATGGTTCATAACAAGTGTCTTACCTTTTCTGGTCGTGGTCAGGACCTGCATTGATAAACAGAAGAAACGGATGTTTAACGGATAGTATAATCGTAAGACTAGGTCGTAAGACCAGGATGTCAGGACGATGTTGTCGCAGAGCCAGAGCAATATAACACCGATGGCAGAAGACTGTCGACGTAAGATCGACGAGTCATAACTGGCGACACAAGGCTAGTGACGTGTGACTGGCGATGTGCGACGTGCGATACGTGACGTGCGATCGTTAGATGTAAAGACACTGTCTTGAGTAACTATTGCCACCAGATGTCTTTCAATAAGCAATTATCGTGGTTATTAGTGTATGTCGGGGATATGATAATAATAGGTATTATCCTTGTCAGTCGGGGGCAGGGTAATCAATGTCAATGGGTCATGTCGAGGGGATTTCCTCAGGTCGGTCGAGGGTGTGATTTTTTACCCAAACAGTTAGCCCCCCGAGATCTGAATTTCAAAGCTATTGGAATTTCAGATCTCGCACTAAAGAAAAATGCGTTGCTACGGAGACGTGTTTCTTTTGCTAAGATCGTCAGAGAAAAACTGACTTGGTCAGCCAAAGAAGGCCACGCAAGTTGCGCTTGCCCTTCGAGGCTGGGAGAGGAGAAAGAATGCCCCGACAGCTGGGTCAGGAATCTTGAAGAAGACAAGGATGGTAGTCCTGAAGGAACCGTCTTCGAGGGCTGTCGTTTCATCGAGAGTTGTCACTCCTAAGGAGGCGAGGGCGTCATCCAGCCGTTCTGGCGCGATGGGCGCGATACCAACAAGTTCGGCGCTTCTGGCGACAGTGACGAAACTAGTGTCCAAGGTGTTGTCCCCAACGTCTGCCGATAAGGGGGACAAGTCATCGGCCGATGGTGTCCTAGACGGGACGACGTTGTTGTTGTCCTAGACGGGACGACGTTGTTTCCTCATCTGAGGAAATATTTGCTCCCGTCTTTCAGGGAACGTTTTTCCTATCGAGGAGATAGGGGCCCATGTCGCCGGGTTGGCCTTCCCGGTCGACATGGTCCTGTGATCTGGCGTTCACAGCCGATACGGTCGTTTGAGACATGTGTTCTGGCGTTCGGGCCGATGCAGTTGTTTAGAGACCTATGTTCTGGCGTTGGGGCCGATGCATTCGTTTAGAGACCTATGTTCTGGCGTTCGAGCCGTCGTGGTCTGGTTGTTGGAGACCCGAGTAACGTTGTGTCTAGCTTTTTT
The DNA here is from genome assembly GCA_033807775.1 of Saussurea involucrata. Taxonomy (NCBI): domain Eukaryota; kingdom Viridiplantae; phylum Streptophyta; class Magnoliopsida; order Asterales; family Asteraceae; genus Saussurea; species Saussurea involucrata. The sequence goes on from CM066318.1 coordinate 63,104,189, forward strand.
AGCTAATTGTAAGTTTAGCGATAATCGTTAAAAAATTACCTTTCTATTGAACCTGCGTATTACACGTCATGGACAGATGTAATATCAACTGAAAAAATTCATTAAGTACAAAAATGAATATGAAGTCGTGCGACTTGGGCATCCATTGTTAATACAACGATTAGAATGGAAGTCCTAAGACTTTCATATTTTTGAATCGTATAAGCGCGCGTGATCAAAGCATTCATTCAGAACATGAAATTTTTCTAAGTTAAAGAACTTAGATTGTGGGGTCGCTAGACCTTATGATCGTGTGATTTGATCATACGATGAACTTGAATCATGTGTTCCTGCGAAAGGATAATCAAGTCATAAACCTGATTGTTTTATGTCGTACGATCTTGTGATAGTGTACTAAAGTCGTACGATAGACTTAGCAATATATATCGTGCGATCCTGCGAGACTAAAGTCGTATGCAACTAATGTCATGCTATCCTTTTCATATGCGTTGCATTCTGGATGCGTGGAATATCTCGACTGTCGAGGGTTTGTAGCCGATATGCATTTTACCTACGACTCCGGAGATACGATAAGGACCTTCCTACTTGGTAGAAAGTTTACCTGCGTTTGAGCTTTTGAGTGCTTTGGAATACTTGACAGGGGATGTAGTCACCTTCTTGAAAGACTTTAGCTTCGACGTTTTTGTTGAAATGTCGCTCGACCGCTTGCCCCTGGGTGTCGAGGTCGTCAGCTTGATGTTGTTGTCTTCACAGAATGGTCGAGTCTCATAGCTTATGAACTGGGATCCATTATCATAGACAATTTCGGATGTCGTTCGACCAATTATCTTCTTGGTCTTCCATCTGGATGTCATCGTCATTTTCGATGGACGACGTCGTCAGATTGGAATGCTGTCGAGTATTGGTTCGACCAAAGCAGACGCAAGGTTTGCTAAAGCGTCGATTTGAGTATTCTGGTCCCTTGGAATCATGATTGGTGATTTGCGAGTTTCAATGTATGAGTTGTCTTTATTGGCGACATATGAAATGACTAGCGATCACGTGATTTCAACATGTGAGTCGCTATTATTGGCGACCGAAAGTTTTAACCTGTGTTTGCCATGAGTGGCGATCATAAGATTAAAAACGGGTGTCGTCTTTAATTGACGATTATAAGTTTCAAGTCGTAGAGACTTCGTTTCTCACGATATAAATCGTAAGACCTGCGTTTTATATGATCTTGCGAGCCTGCAATGTAAAATCGGGGATGGTCGTTGGTTTGACCAATGATCCTTTGATGCTTAAATCAACATTCATATGTTAGATCATAATAATTGAACGAGGAGAATATACTTAGAGTATATATATAGAGTTGTTTATATCATATTCCATCCAAGCAGGATGTCACAGTTACCGTAACTTGGAGTCGATAAGCGCCTTTTTCTCCAAGGACTTTTGAAATTGAAATATGGTGTTTTCTATTTTGTGACGGGCGTTCCCAGCCCCCGAGCCCTTCGGACGATGCGATCCATGCGATATTTTGATGGAGCATTTTTTGTAAGGTTTGAATCTGGCTTCAAGCCGCATTTGATTCCGATTGAAGTTGAATCACAGGATCTTGAAGATTTGTTCGCATCTGTTTGACAGTCTTGAACGATGGGTCGACATTGAACTTGTGTGAGATGATATCGGGAACAACATATTCCTGCAAAAAAGATATCAGCTTTTCTCGGAGGTTGAGATCGAAGGATGATCTGATGAGGACTTTTTGCTCAGGTTTGCTTTGATCTGGGATGACTTCTTCCATGTGATAATCATTGATTGATTCGAGAGTGCCTTGAGCATTTTTGAATCCTCCAGTCACCGGGATAGCGGTTCGTTCTGGGTTTCCTTTATCCGTCATTTTTCATGCGATGAAAGTAGAGGAAACTCCAAGAAACTGTTAGTAAGGTGCACGTTTCGTCGAGGATTTTCTCTAGATGGGGTCCCACGGATGGAACCAAACTGTTAATGCCAAAAATCGCACCAAAGGGACAACTTAAGGTCGATGTGGACTTAACAACTAAAGAAAGGAACCTCTCGACAAAGCGTGCGACGAAGATAAAAATAAATGAGACAAGGGATTTAATGACGCCGGAAAAACCTCAATCGAGGAAAAAACCTGTGGACGACAAGGGATGTTGTCGCTGCACTATGGTCGCCAATCAGGGGCGACGTCCTTGGTACTGGTGTCGGTCGTACGATGATTACAATACAAATGAAGGAAATGCTTCGAAATGTAAAGTACAAGTGTTTAAAGTGAAAAAACAGGTGTTTGTCGTGTGTGAATACAAAGTGTAAACAACTGTTGATCGAAGGCTGTTGTCGTGCGTCGAGAGCGATTCATCAAGAGGAAGTTCTTTGCTTCTGTTGTTCTTGAGCTTGCTGTAGTATTCTGGAATTCGGTGCTAGATGATAACTTTCTGTATGTGATTTCCAGAGTTTTAATGTTTGATTTCAGTGTTTTCCCCTCTCCCCCTGAATTGGTTGCAGCATAGGCTTTTTATAGCCTCCGTCGGCTATTAATAGTGCCTTTATGGCGCGCTTTATAACCGTTATCGGGCATTGAATGCTCCTTTGATGATTGGTCTTGTAACGGTCGCTGCCTTCAATGTGGGATTAAATGCTCGTTAATGACTTCGTCGGTTATAGCCGTTGCTCATAAAGAGTGTTGACTCCTGCATTAAACATTTAACAAACGTAACAGTCATAGTGAACGTTAGTTGGTCGAGGTCGCATGGTTTATTGCGACGATCGTATGGAGCGGGCGACGTCGTGGTCGAGTGTCGAGTGTCGCGAGGAACTCTGGACTTGCCTTTCAGGAGGGACGACGGAGGTTTTCTGGGTCTTCGTCTGGACCTTATCTTAATACAAGATATGGTTCATAACAAGTGTCTTACCTTTTCTGGTCGTGGTCAGGACCTGCATTGATAAACAGAAGAAACGTATGTTTAACGGATAGTATAATCGTAAGACTAGGTCGTAAGACCACTAGGTCGTAAGACCAGGATGTCAGGACGATGTTGTCGCAGAGCCAGAGCAATATAACACCGATGGCAGAAGACTGTCGACGTAAGATCGACGAGTCATAACTGGCGACACAAGACTAGTGACGTGTGACTGGCGATGTGCGACGTGCGATACGTGACGTGCGATCGTTAGATGTAAAGACACTGTCTTGAGTAACTATTGACACCAGATGTCTTTCAATAAGCAATTATCGTGGTTATTAGCGTATGTCGGGGATATGATAATAATGAGTATTATCCTTGTCGGTCGGGGGCAGGGTAATCAATGTCCATGGGTCATGTCGAGGGGATTTCCTCAGGTCGGTCGAGGGTGTGATTTTTTACCCAAACACCTATCGACTTCGAACCCTCGACAATCAGGAAATCCCCCGAAGTTGGAACGCGACGCATTTGAAAAAATATTTCTTTTAAAATCGCCTTCCTATCATACAAAGTTTTCAGCACGACGGTAAGCATCGCAAAATCGTTGAAAAAACCACGACCGACCTCTAACGAACTTTATCGCAGGAACGTACGACATGAGTATCCAAGTGCATGACTCGATTGTTTGATCACAAGGGGCATATATTCTAAAAGTTTCATGATGCGATGCAGTCATACGTAAGGTCTAAACGATCCCTCGATCTAAGTTTCCGGAACTTAGAAATACTTTGTATGTTCTAACACATCGATGATATATATTTCAACCGTTATATTGCAATAAAAGCCTAAGTCGCACGATCCTCTGTTTATTTCATACTGTTATGATCAGTATTACATTTATCCACGACATATGTAATTAAAAACACGAGTTCAGCAAAAGAAGGAACTTCATTAAACGATTACATATGAACGACCGATAGTCGGACAAGTAAATACAAATTCAAAAGTCGTTGCATACCTACAACCCGAACATAAAAAGTCTAGCTCTTAAACCCAAAAATCTACCCTAGAACTAAGAAGCACGTCGATGGCAAGCTCTGTTCAAAAATCTCGATCTTCGAAATCCTATCAATCCCGAAGAACTAATGCAAGGATCAAACGAGTATAGCCGGAGTTGTCTCCCAACCTTTCACACCATGGCATTCCGAGAATGTGGTTCTTAAGATTAATGTTAAGGTTGGAGGAAGGAATATCTTCTCTTCGACAATCGACCTCCACTCCAACACCTCCAGTTTCCTTGCGTGTTTAATGAAGGAAAACAAAAACATCTGCACAATTACAAAAGGAACGTATTAGCAAAACACTCATCGAAGGAATAAACTTCGATAACACAAGTTTCGAAAGAAAAACTTACGAAAGACGCCAGTACGGCTAAACACAGTCCAATCTCTTCGATAGAGATCCCTGGAAAATGCTCCTTGAAATATAAGAGCTGATATTTCCCCAGAAGCGGAAGCGACTTCGTCCTGACGAGAACATAGTCAGTCAAGAGGGATGAAGACAACGCAAAGTTGATCTCCATAAAATCCCCATCATTCTCTCCCGTCTTTACACCCTCGCCCCTGTTGGCTGACGAAAGGGTCGACGTGGTAGCAGAAAACATCGTCGCCAGATGCGCATAATCCACGGACATCGTGTTTATCGCAACCAACATCGTCATCGATTTGGGTATCATAAGCCCACGATAGATCATAAGTCACCGAAGATTTGGAAAAAGTCGAGATTCTAAAAAAGATGACTTTTCGAAAGCTTAAAGAAAACAATCCGGTTTGATCATTATTTATGCAGGAAATCGTGACAGGTCGAGCCCTTCAAAAGATCGACACGCATCCCCGACTTTCATATGCCCCAGTAAATACAAAGTGTAAACAACTGTTGATCGAAGGCTGTTGTCGTGCGTCGATAGCGATTCATCAAGAGGAAGTTCTTTGCTTCTGTTGTTCTTGAGCTTGCTGTAGTATTCTGGAATTCGGTGCTAGATGATAACTTTCTGTATGTGATTTCCAGAGTTTTAATGTTTGATTTCAGTGTTTTCCCCTCTCCCCCTGAATTGGTTGCAGCATAGGCTTTTTATAGCCTCCGTCGGCTATTAATAGTGCCTTTATGGCGCGCTTTATAACCGTTATCGGGCATTGAATGCTCCTTTGATGATTGGTCTTGTAACGGTCGCTGCCTTCAATGTGGGATTAAATGCTCGTTAATGACTTCGTCGGTTATAGCCGTTGCTCATAAAGAGTGTTGACTCCTGCATTAAACATTTAACAAACGTAACAGTCATAGTGAACGTTAGTTGGTCGAGGTCGCATGGTTTATTGCGACGATCGTATGGAGCGGGCGACGTCGTGGTCGAGTGTCGAGTGTCGCGAGGAACTCTGGACTTGCCTTTCAGGAGGGACGACGGAGGTTTTCTGGGTCTTCGTCTGGACCTTATCTTAATACAAGATATGGTTCATAACAAGTGTCTTACCTTTTCTGGTCGTGGTCAGGACCTGCATTGATAAACAGAAGAAACGTATGTTTAACGGATAGTATAATCGTAAGACTAGGTCGTAAGACCACTAGGTCGTAAGACCAGGATGTCAGGACGATGTTGTCGCAGAGCCAGAGCAATATAACACCGATGGCAGAAGACTGTCGACGTAAGATCGACGAGTCATAACTGGCGACACAAGACTAGTGACGTGTGACTGGCGATGTGCGACGTGCGATACGTGACGTGCGATCGTTAGATGTAAAGACACTGTCTTGAGTAACTATTGACACCAGATGTCTTTCAATAAGCAATTATCGTGGTTATTAGCGTATGTCGGGGATATGATAATAATGAGTATTATCCTTGTCGGTCGGGGGCAGGGTAATCAATGTCCATGGGTCATGTCGAGGGGATTTCCTCAGGTCGGTCGAGGGTGTGATTTTTTACCCAAACACCTATCGACTTCGAACCCTCGACAATCAGGAAATCCCCCGAAGTTGGAACGCGACGCATTTGAAAAAATATTTCTTTTAAAATCGCCTTCCTATCATACAAAGTTTTCAGCACGACGGTAAGCATCGCAAAATCGTTGAAAAAACCACGACCGACCTCTAACGAACTTTATCGCAGGAACGTACGACATGAGTATCCAAGTGCATGACTCGATTGTTTGATCACAAGGGGCATATATTCTAAAAGTTTCATGATGCGATGCAGTCATACGTAAGGTCTAAACGATCCCTCGATCTAAGTTTCCGGAACTTAGAAATACTTTGTATGTTCTAACACATCGATGATATATATTTCAACCGTTATATTGCAATAAAAGCCTAAGTCGCACGATCCTCTGTTTATTTCATACTGTTATGATCAGTATTACATTTATCCACGACATATGTAATTAAAAACACGAGTTCAGCAAAAGAAGGAACTTCATTAAACGATTACATATGAACGACCGATAGTCGGACAAGTAAATACAAATTCAAAAGTCGTTGCATACCTACAACCCGAACATAAAAAGTCTAGCTCTTAAACCCAAAAATCTACCCTAGAACTAAGAAGCACGTCGATGGCAAGCTCTGTTCAAAAATCTCGATCTTCGAAATCCTATCAATCCCGAAGAACTAATGCAAGGATCAAACGAGTATAGCCGGAGTTGTCTCCCAACCTTTCACACCATGGCATTCCGAGAATGTGGTTCTTAAGATTAATGTTAAGGTTGGAGGAAGGAATATCTTCTCTTCGACAATCGACCTCCACTCCAACACCTCCAGTTTCCTTGCGTGTTTAATGAAGGAAAACAAAAACATCTGCACAATTACAAAAGGAACGTATTAGCAAAACACTCATCGAAGGAATAAACTTCGATAACACAAGTTTCGAAAGAAAAACTTACGAAAGACGCCAGTACGGCTAAACACAGTCCAATCTCTTCGATAGAGATCCCTGGAAAATGCTCCTTGAAATATAAGAGCTGATATTTCCCCAGAAGCGGAAGCGACTTCGTCCTGACGAGAACATAGTCAGTCAAGAGGGATGAAGACAACGCAAAGTTGATCTCCATAAAATCCCCATCATTCTCTCCCGTCTTTACACCCTCGCCCCTGTTGGCTGACGAAAGGGTCGACGTGGTAGCAGAAAACATCGTCGCCAGATGCGCATAATCCACGGACATCGTGTTTATCGCAACCAACATCGTCATCGATTTGGGTATCATAAGCCCACGATAGATCATAAGTCACCGAAGATTTGGAAAAAGTCGAGATTCTAAAAAAGATGACTTTTCGAAAGCTTAAAGAAAACAATCCGGTTTGATCATTATTTATGCAGGAAATCGTGACAGGTCGAGCCCTTCAAAAGATCGACACGCATCCCCGACTTTCATATGCCCCAGTAAATCACCAACACCTGTCATCGACAGCTGGTAAGCATCATCATGTGTCAGTATCAGCGGACCAGCCTAGTCCCAAGGTAACTAAGGTAATTTCCATCACCTGTCATATTTTTTCGACTGACAAAATTTAAAACTCGGATTTGCTATCCTTCTTTCAAATTTTGGGGGCAAACTGTTTGGGCAAAAAATCACGTCGTACGACCACGACCAGAGCAGGTAAGACGCACGCTATAATCCAAATCTTGTATTAAGATAAGGTCTCGACAAGAACCCAGAAAACATCCGTCGTCTCCCGTAAAAGGTAAGTCGTACGTCTACCAAGACGCACGACCATAGCATCGCCCGTCCCGTACGACCGTCGAGTAAGATCATTGCACCTTCGACCAAAGCTAACGTTAACCTTGACTGTTACGTTTATTAAGTATTTAATGCAGGAGTCAAAGCCATTAACATCAAGTAGCCGTAACGGACGAAGAGCATTATGGATAATCACTCCGGCGACCGTTTCCAGCCGTTGTAGCCGTTGATCAAATCATTAATGAAACTAATTAATGACGCGAAGACTATAAAAGACAAGCTAAAGTCTCATTTCAGGGGTCATCAGTTAACATCAAGTATACATCAGCGAACATCACCAAACAGCAGAGAAAATCATCCAAACTCGTAGCAAAGAACATTCAAACTCTGGAGATCAAGTACTGAAAGCCAGAACCTTACAGCGAACTCAAGAACACTCGAAGGAACGCTCAAGTATCACTCTCGACGCACGCCAAACAACCCTCGACCAGAAGTTCACACTTTGTATTCACACACGACAAACACCTGTTTTTACATTCAAACACTTGTACTTTACATTTCAAAGTATTTCCTTCATTTGTATTGTAATCATCGTACGATCGACGCCAGTATCAAGGACGTCGCCCCTGATTGGCGACCATAGTAGAGCGACGACACCCACTGTCGTCCGCAGGTTTTTCCTGCATCATCAAATCCCTTGTCTCGTTTATTTTTTCCCTTGTCGCACGTCTCGTCGAAAGATCCTTTCTTTAGTGATTAAGTACACATCGACCTTAAGTTGTCCCTTTGGTGCGATTTTTGGCATTAACAGATATCATCTTGCCAGTCTACGCCGGAGGGATCAACAAGCAGACAAAGTTCAGCGTCATCGACTGCTCTTCGGCCTATAACATGATCTTAGGTCGACCTTGGATTCATGAAATGAAAGCCGTTCCCTCGCGTATCATCAGACCCTGAAGTACCCTACGCCGTGGGGAATCCAGGAAATCAAGAGTGAGCCGAAAGTCGCTCGTGACTGCTATAAATCCACTCTGAAGCCGTGAAAGAAAATCGTCTAGCAGATGCGGCACGATCGTAAGGTCTCGACAGGTTCATCCTTCTATCCATAAAAACAAACTTATGCCTTTTCTACAGGAATAAAACGACCATCTGGCCCTGTCGCTCGAAAACACAGTCAACGCAGACATAGATGGTATTTTCCAAGATCTCTGTGTCGATCCGTCATTTAAAACCTATCCTATCCTAGAAAGAATAGGATTATAAATGACGAGGGGCAAATACTCCGTTAATTAAAGAAGAGTCTAAGAAGGTACGTTTCCTAATTTCTTTTTCTTCTTTCATACGATTTTTATCCACGACGATTACTGACTCAAGCATCGGCGGGTTGTTGGTTAGCCAACGACCAACCTCTAACATTGTTTTTTCGCAGAAATCGCACGCCAATAATCAAACGACTCTAAGTCGCACGATGTAAATGGTCAGATCTACGACCTGATCATCCCTCCACAGGGGCACACGATTCAAGTCCGTCGCACGACTTAGTCGTACGACCGCAAAGTCTAAACGACTTTAGCTTCTAAATTTCTTATCTTAGATGAATTTCACACCTTGAATGTCTGCTTTGATTGCACGTTCCTATGATTGTGTGTACGACTCAAAAGTATTATTTCTTACATTCTAAGTTGTCGTATTACAATAGATGCCTAAGTCGCATGATTCCTTGTACCTTATGAATTTAACAGTCGATGTGATATTTGTTTGCCAAATATATAAAACACAAGTTCAAGAGAAACCCAAGTTTCATTCACCGAATAAACTGTCATTTGCAAAAGGCTCGACCACCAACGGTAGAATAGTAAGGAAACAAAAAGAAACAAAGATGTTTTTCTAAGATTGGGGAGGAACATCGGTCGCATCCTTGCCCGACGCGTCATCCTGAAGACCCTCTTCCTCATCGATGTCCTTCTCGTCATCCGAGTCAAGGTCTCTCACCGTCCCGACGCCCTTCAAGTAAATGTCGAGCTCATCCCACACCGACGCCATGGGATCTTTCCCCAATAAGTGACGTCGCATGATTGCAGCACGCGCAGTAAGTCGGGGAAACGAAAACAGAGATTTATTATCGTCCCTCAGCTCCTCTAACTCCTTCTCTATACTTACCTCCTTAGATTTGGACTCCTCGACTTCCTTTTTCTTCGCAGCCAACGATTCCCTCATCCCATCCAGCGTCTCTCTTTGGTCATGCATCAAAGATAGGGACTCCTTTAGACGTGTGTTCGCGTCATCCCTTGCGTATCCAAGGGATTCCATCTCATTCAAAAGATCGTCGAGTTTCACCGACACCACCTCCTCGCGTTCTAAAGCGAACCTTTCCCTTTCTAACGCCGCATCTTCTCTCTCGATAGCAGAAGCCATTAAGCCTTCTACCTTCGTCGTTTTAGCATACAGCGCCAAAGACGACTGAAACGTCTGAAAACATATGAAAGTATATTAGGAAAATATATGACGTCGACAACATATAACAAAAGTCTTGAAAGAACTTACCATGAACGCTAGTCCCGCAACTTGACACTCAGTATCCTCGAGAGAGACCTCGTCGAAACACTCTCTGAAAGAAGAGAGCTGATACTTTCCTAAATGAGGGAACAGTTTCGTCCCGTCCAGGACGTTATCATCCAAAAAATCCGACGGCAACGAAAAGTTCACCGTCGTTCCAGAACCTGTTTGTGCGCCCTTGCCCTTGTCGGCCGAAGTGGGGCCTAACGCGGTAGTAGGAGACATCGTCGCCGGTTGCGCAGTATGAGACATCGTCACCGGTTGCGCAGTATGAGACATCGTCGCCGGGTGTGCAGTATCATCATATTTTGCGCCGATCGTATCAAACACGGTCGAAACCTTCGTCTTCTCGGGTGGAACAACCCTCGATGGGCCGCCCGTCTTCGAAGATGGCTCCCTCGTGACGGACATCCTCATCCTCTTTAGAAGTCCCGACCCAGCTGTCGGAACCTCCTTTCTCTTTAAGACCCTCGACCCTGTTATCGGAGTGTCCCTCTCCTTCACCTTGCTAGCCAGATCAATCTGCGCCATCTTCTTGGCGGCAGCGGGCGTCATCCCCGACCAAGATTTTCCTGTATGGCAAAAGAAAGAAATTAGACGATTCAGAACAGAGAAAGACCAGGTCAAGCGAAAAGAAGACAAAAGAATACTTACCAGTTATCTCTACCTCTGGTTCTTCACCCTTCTCTTCCTCCTCAGTCTTCTCGGAGTCCTCTTTTTCTGCTTTCTTTTCTCGACCCATCCTCATTCTATCGCTCAGGAAAACAATGTCGTCGTCCTCATCTACCAAATGACGCGTAACGTACGACCGATCCTCAGCGCTAAACTCCAAGAACTTCTTAACCTTGGCCTTAGAATCATCGTCAGGCTTGACCTTGTCAAAATTAATATCTGCACACAAAGAAGAGTGTTAAACGGAAAGCACCCGAATAACAAAATGACCGGAGACGCACGACAAAAGGCTTACCCGTCATATTCCAGCCCTCTCTAATCCAGTCACTATCAGTGTCTAACGTCGCTACCCGCACCAATACGTATCGAGTCTTCCACTTTCGGTCGTTAACTGCAGTTCTTAAAAACAAGGTACGCTCACCCTTGTGCTTCGAAAACAAACTATAACGCCAGTAATGATTTTTCTTGACTTGGTACGCCATCAGCAACCCCCTCACATCCATAGGTGACTCCCAGTTCGAAGTAAGTCGCTCGATTACTTGAATGACACGCCAGAATTGGGGCATCAACTGCCCCGGTGAAAGGTCGAATTCACACATAAACGCTTTGGCAAGAGGTGAGTACGGCCAATGGAAACCTATCTTGAACGGATACTCGTATATTACGACATACCCCTCAGGACACATCTCCGGACGAACGTTACCAGCCTTGCTCACAGTAATCCCCATGGGAATCCGCGCTAGACTTTTGAAGTCATCAAGATCGTCTTCGTTTTTAATGGTGCTTCTAGGCTCCGTCGACATTGCTAACCCTGTTAGATTGATTTGTAAAGCTGAAAGACCCCGTATATCCTAATTTTTCCTAGTCTTCCTAGCAATGGATTTACGACGCATACAAAAATTGAAGGGTCCCACTTTATATGATTGTACTAAATCTCGAAAATCCTATCTAAATCGTAGATTCCTACAGGAGTGGAAAGATTGGATGAAAATCGACAAGAAAAACAAGAAGAGATCTGCGCCTAAAAACTCTCTAAAATCGTAAATAGGGAAAGATCCATCGTGACCTTTATTTATGTAATCGATCATGTCAGATCGAGTCCCTTAGATGATCAACACGCATCCTCGTCTTTTCGTATAGCCACGCGGATCGCTGACACCTGGCCATGACAGCTGCTACGAACTATCGTGCGTCGGCATGACGTCACGACTTTATCCTCTCTTCGACTTCCCTCTCTAGTTTGAATTAAACCGATTCAGTTCTAAAACAACCAAGGTAACTTTCGACACGTATCATAATCTTATGCGTCCGACTGACAAAATTTAAAATTCGAATTTGCCATCCTACTTTCAAAATTTGGGGGCAAACTATTTGGGCCTCACGACACTCGACCTGTAACGAAGGTAAAATCATAGTACTTTATCTCTTGATTAAAGATAAAATCAAAAGTCTTTTGCCTCACGACACTCGCCCTCGACGTCGTACGTGTCACACGAACGTCGCATAGAACTATGCGACCTCGATCAACTAACGCATGACATAAACTGTTACGTTTGTTCAGTGTTTAATGCATGAGTCAACATCATTAATGGACAACGGCTATAACAGATGAAGATCATTAAAGGCACTAAAGACGACGACCGTTACAACAATCATCAAAGATCTTAATGATTCAATTAAAAGCATCCGAAGACTATAAATTCAGAGCTTAAATCATCAGAAGAGACATATAACAGTATCATCGAACAACACACAGAGGACAGTATCATCGAACAACAATCTCAAGCACTCCAACTCTGAAGAACACTCCTTCGAAGCAAAAGAGTCCTTCACGGAAGATCGCTCTCGATGCACGACCTAGACACTCGACACATTGTTTTCATACACGACATACACTTGTCTTACATTCAAAACACTTGTACTTTACATTTCGAAGTTTTCCTTCACTTGTATTGTAATCTCTGTATGATCGACACCCGAAACCAAAGGACATCGCCCCTGATTGGCGACCATAGTGCAGCGACGACTTCCACAGTCGTCCGCAGGTTTTTTCCTCGTTGAGGTTTTTCGTGCGTCATCAAATTCCCTGTCTCGATTATATTTTCATCTTTATCGCACGCTTTTGTCGAACAATTCTTTTCTTTAGTTGTTAAAGTCCACATCGACCTTAAGTTGTCCCTTTGGTGCGGTTTTTGGCATTAACAGTCGACAGTTCAGGTTTATATACTGATTTGACCAAGTATTCTCCAGGGAATTTCGAAGACGTCCAAACCCGAACCCTAGCATATATGAGGGTAGAGGACGATGCTGCCTTTCGTCGTAAGCACACTGACGACAAGAGGTCGGTGAGTGTGAGGAAGCCAAAGTTCAATACAAAGGACATATCTAAGCCGGAGCCCGCGCGACAAATCTCGAACGTTCGGTTCAAGATGAAAGCGGAGTTCAAGACCGCGACCAAATTTCCTCAGTACCCAAAGGTATCCTCCTATGGATTCAAAGGGACCACTAAGGACTTAGTCGAGGCTCTGAAGACCGTCCAGGCGACCATCCGGTGGTCGAAGAAGTCCGACCAAGCTGACGATAAGAAAGATAAGTGGAAATGGTGCGACTTCCATGTCGACCATGGTCATACAACAGATGATTGCATAGCTCTCAAAAAGGAGCTAGCATATCACGTCCCGAAAGGCAATCTCAAGGATATCATCGATGACGTCGTTACTCCGATTAACGACGCTCGACCGCCAACCCCTGAATACGCAAAGGTCGTGAATTGCATCACTGGTGGTTCCGACGTGTGCGGTCTGACGTATTCCACAGCCAAACGTCAAGCCACTCAAGCGCCTGACAATCGACCTATCCCGCGCTCATCGAGACCCAAAGGAGATCTAGAGTTAGAAGCTATGAAGATCATGTTCGACCAAGACGACCTCGGTGACTCATATCAGAAGCATCATGACGGGTTGATCATTTGACTCACGATTGGTAACTGTTTAACCCGGCGAGTCTTGGTCGATGTAGGCAGTTCAGCGAACGTCATCTTCCTTGATACTGTTAATGCCAAAAATCGCACCAAAGGGACAACTTAAGGTCGAGGTGGACTTAATCAACTAAAGAAAGGATCTTTCGACGAGACGTGCGATGAGGGAAAAATAAACGAGACAAGGGATTTGATGATGCAGGAAAAACCTCAAGCGAGGAAAAAACCTGCGAACGACAGTGGGTATCGTCGCTGCACTATGGTCTCCAATCAGGGGCGACGTCCTTGGTACTGGCGTCGATCGTATGATGATTACAATACAAATAAAGGAAATACTTCGAAATGTAAAGTACAAGTGTTTGAATGTAAAAACAAGTGTTTGTCGTGTGTGAATACAAAGTGTGAACTTCTGGTCGAGGGCTGTTTGGCATGCGTTGAGAGTGATACTTGAGCTTTCCTTCGAGTGTTCTTGAGTTCGCTGTAAGGTTCTGGCTTTCAGTACTTGATCTCCAGAGTTTGAATGTTCTTTGCTACGAGTTTGGATGATTTTCTCTGCTGTTTGGTGATGTTCGCTGATGTATATTCGATGTTAACTGATGTCCCCTGAAATGAGGCTTTAGCTTGTCTCTTATAGTCTTCGTGTCATTAATTAGCTTCATTAATGATTTGATCAACGGCTACAACCGCTGGAAACGGTCGCCGGAATGATTATCCATAATGCTCTTCGTCCGTTACGGCTACTTGCTGTTAATGGCTTTGACTCCTGAATTAAATACTTAACAAACGTAATAGTCAAGGTTAACGTTAGTTTTGGTCGAAGGTGCAATGATCTTACTCGACGGTCGTACGGGACGGGCGATGCTATGGTCGTGCGTCATGGCAGACGTACGACTTACCTTTTACGGGAGACGACGGATGTTTTCTGGGTTCTTGTTGAGACCTTATCTTAATACAAGATTTGGATTATAGCGTACGTCTTACCTGCTCTGGTCATGGTCGTACGACGTGATTTTTTGCCCAAACAGTTTGCCCCTATAATTTGAAAATTGAATGTCAAATTTAAGTTTTAAATTTTGTCCATCAGATGCATAGGAAATAAGACAAGAGTTAGAAATTACCTCAATCGCCTTGGAACTAGACTGGTTCGTTTCTAACTGAACGAGAAGTTGAAAAGGGAACGAGGTCATGACGTCATACTTGTTGGTCCCGAAGGCCTATACATGTTTGTAGAAGGGGGGGGGGGTTGAATACAAACACACAGATTTTACTTTTCTAAATTGTTTATTGATAAATCATTAACAATTTACAGCTTGTTGCGGAGACAAGATTAAGGATAAACCTAAATCTAAACAAGTTGGAACACTAAGGTTTCTTGCACTAAGAGAGATAAGGAAATTACTAATAATAACCTATCTGAGATAAGAGATTTGAACTTGTCCAGAGTTAGCAAGTTACTTCAAATGAAGTGAGTTCATCTCTTTATATACTGCATGCATTTAATGCAAGTCAGTATATACTTTACACGTGTCATCAGCTGGTTGGTTGCATGTCATTGACCTTGGTTGACAACCTTAGTAGCCATAAGGATGAACAGTGTAGTATCAGAGTGGTTGTACGATTTCAGATATTCGGAGGTTCTTTTCTGACATTTCGTACGGAGGCGTGCAAGGGTGGTTAAGACAAAAGTACTTTGTACGGAGGACTTCATGATCAGCTTTCGTTGATTCAGCGATCTATCATTTCATTTCAGCGAATGATAGAGTTCAGCGATAGCTGATGTCTTGTACTTGATACTTCACGTTGAGTGGACAAATCTGAGTCTTCGCTGATCCGCATCGGTTCATTAGGAGACTTGTCGCTGGTTCTTGAGCTTGATCTTCGACTTCAGCGTAGAACCTTTGTTGACGTGAAACTTGTCTTCAGGGATCATAAGTAAACAACTAACTTATTAGCGATCATCATAATGACTGAACAGACTCAGTGCATTAATGATGAACAGTGTTCGCTGAATGTTTAATTTAAAAGAGCGAGAGTTCCTATCAGCGGTACTGTAAGGTCTTAGTACTTATCAGCGACAGTGAAACTCTGATACATATTGTTTACTTACAATTTTTACTAAGTATATAAGAGAGGGTCATTATCAAATCACTGAGGGTTTGGATCAACAATCTCCCCCTATTTGATTATGACATAGCAACAAAGAAAATTGCTATTTAATGAAAACATAAGGATAAAAAGAACTCATAAAATATTTGTCCCTTTTACTGTTTTCTGGGATCTTTTCAGTACTGATGGAGTAAAGTACGTTCGCTGAAATCTTTCTTTAAAACTTTGAATCAGATTACAATGAAGAACAGAAAGATTACAAGTACAAGCGAAATAATTTACAAGTACAGAAGGATAACTGATACAATAGAGAAAAAAGGAGATTATATCAGTTTTCAAAGGGTTCTTCCTTAATGAGAAGTTCATCAAGGGTCTTTTCAGTGGGGATCATCCAGTCAGGAACCGTTACACCTCGTTTTCTTTTGTTCAGCGCTTCTTCAAAAATCAAGGGTTTTAGGTGTCGTGCCTGAATGTCTTTTCTGAAGTCACACCAGTAGATAAGATCTCTGAGCTGTTCGATTGGAGTGATTGGAAGCTTAGCGATCCGTTGAAAGCATTTACGTCCATCGTAGTCAAGAAAGAATATTCCATAAGGATTACTGATGACTTTACCAGGGACGAAAAGTTTACATGGTGGCAAAGAAATGTCAAGGGCAGATAGATCAGGATCAGGACCAAGCACTTCAGCGCGAGAGAAACCAATTCCAGTTTCATTTCGTATGACAGGACCTGAGTTTGAATCTTGACGTTTCTTCTTTGGAGAGCCCCTTTTTCTTTTCAGCTTTAGATCAGGAAGAGGAGGAATGTCCACACAAGAAGATATCAAATCGATCAGTCTGTTTATCAGCTTTTCGAAATGATCCTTGTACTTAGATTGTGACGATTGGATAGCTAACCTCATCTCCAGCCATTCAGAGAGACCATACCTTTTTACAGTGTCAGCGCGAAAGGTTTCAGTTTGGCCATCTTCTCTGAAAAGTTTGATGTCAACAATAGGTACTCCGATAGAGGTTCTTCCAGAGATGAATACCTTGTTGATCTTCGCTGGACGATATATGAAGTGAATTTTCTCTTTACACCAGATCAGGGTGGTCTGAGAAACTTCAGTTTTCTTTTCCACGATCTTCTGGGCTTCTTCCCAAAGCTTTCGTTGGACTTGAATGGGAACACGTTTCAGCTTGGGGTCTTTGACAGATTCTTGAGTAAGCTTGATGGCGTATTCTCTGTCTTTTTCTTCAGCTTCCTTTCTATCAGCGATGAGGCGTTCAGCTCTGAGGTGTTCCTTGTATTCAGCTTTTGAAATTCTGAACTTTGGAGGAACTTAAGGCAGTTGATCACGCCTTAGAATGATTCGTTGATCCTCGAATCGCTTTATTATTTTTTCTCTTTTCTTCTGTTCTTCTTCTCTTAGCTTTTGAGGAGCCAAGGAAGGTCTGTTTCTGTGTGAGAGAGTTTGTTCTTCAGGTTCATCAGTCTCAGAGATCAAATCCAAGACTGGGATTATTTCTTCAGCGGCAGCTGGAATTATTGGTGAAGTCGCAGTTGTGGAGCCTTCAGCGATATCCTCAAACAGGGGAGAGGACTAGCTGAAACACAGCGATCTTACAAGTAAGAACTTGGGTAGAAACAGATAGAGAGAATTGGTTTAAGTGTATAGGCTTGGGTAGAGGAACTGATAGTGTATGATAGAGGAGGGATGGAGTAAGAGATGATTAGTGTACCTGACAAACCGGCTTTTCAAGCAAGATCGTCAGATTGTCATCTTCAGCGACGCTTTTGCCTTTGCCTTTCTCAGCTCCAGAGGCTGAGGGCTTTGTCTTTGTCCGCTCCCCTGAAGGTTCATTTATCGAGATTCCCTTAAGAGCTTTGATCCTTGGGGCAGGTTTGACGATAAAGAAATCATCGTCATCTTCGTCATCATCATCATCATTCTTTGGAGAAGAAGATGGTTCATCATCAGGGATGTCGACGGCTTCATCATCATCTGCTTCGGATTCTTCAGCGTCTTTTTCGAGTTGCTCCCCCTCAGATACAGAGGCGAGCTTCTCGGTTCCCTTAGGGTTTTCATCTCCCTGAGGTCCAGCGACTGCTTCCGCTTCAATAGTCTTCTCACCCTCTTCAGCGAAGGTGAGGTATTCGTTCTTCTCTCCCCTGATAGATTCATCATGGGAAAGGTCTTCAGCGCTCTTTTCAAGATTCTCAACGCTTTTCTCCCCGAGATGTTCAGCGCTCTTCTCTCTTTCTTTTTCATGATGACTGGGGGAGGAATGGGTAGACTCAGCATGTGTATTTTCTGTGTCTTCTTGGCCAGAGATTTTAATACAACTTTCTATCGCTGCTAATCTGTCTTCAAGGCCAGATATAGCAGGATTGATCTTTTCCAGCTCTTTGCGATCCGCCGTTGTGAAAGTTTCCAATACAGGGGCAGGGGCAGGTTCAGGAGCAGGAGTTCTTGGCTTGTTGAGCAGCTCTTCAATCATTGTTTTCATCGAACCAACATCGGTCTTTACAGAGCCTAAGTCAGTCGTCAGAGTTTGAACGTTTGTCTTCACAGCAGACATATCACCTTCTAGTGCTCCAACCGATGTCTTCAGCGTTGTTACTTCGCCGGACATGGAGGAAACTGATTGTTTGAGTGAGGTGTAGTCTGTGTAGATGTCAGCGAGCACTTTGGCGAAATCGCTGAGAGTCTTATCAACAATCTTGATGTCGTCTGTGGAAGCTTTATTTTCCACCACCGTTGTCAGCTTTGTCAAATTCTCTCCAGCGTTTGTTACAGCTGTAGAATTGTTGGAGAGTGTGGTGGTGAGAGCTGTCAGCTTTGTTTCCACGGACTTCAGAGAGTCGTTGATGTCTCCCAAATTAGGACCTGTAACACATAAGTACTTGTGAACAAAGGAAAGCTCAGAAGTTTCAGGTTTAGTTACAGTGTATATGGGTTGATTTGTACCTGCAGGAGGATTGATGAAATCGTCAAAGTTGCGGACTCCTGAATAATGTTCCATATCTTCCTCAAAAGTTCGGTGAGGAATGGTGATCTCTGCAGGTCCTGTCTTCATCATTCTTTGAGAAGCGTCAGCGGTGGCTTCTGGAATGATGGCATCTCCAGTGATCTTTGGAGGAGTGTCCAAGTGAGTGGAGGGAGAAGCGAAGGATAAGATTGGGATTCGGGTACTGAGTTCAGCGTTGGAATCGCTGACAATCACTTCATCAGTCTTTTGAGAGACTGAGGGAGGTTGGGTAATTTCCAAGTTTCTAACCTCAGCATTTGGAGACGCTGAAGTCTGGATTGGAGGGATGGCTTGCACGGGTGTGGCAGAGCGTACCACAGAACTTTCCTTCAGCTCTTCAGAATGAGCTGAGGAGTCTTCAGCATGTGATTGCTGGGGTTGCTCCTTGGTTTTCTTGATCCTTTTGGAATCAAGTTGGGTTGAAGAGTGTTTCCTTTTCTTAGAAGGAGAGGATTTTGTGGCCGGGGTATCAGTGATGGGTATTGTCGCTGAAGGAGCCACAGAAGTCGAAGAATTTGGGTTAAGAAGAGAGAGAAGGGTAGAGAGACGTACCTCATTGTCGACAGGTTTGAAATCGAGCACCTTAGGGCCAACCTGAGAAAGTTTCAGGTCACCCTCTTGAGGATAGCTGTCCTTCAGGCCATATTGGAAGATGGCGCTGATGAAACGGGGGTAGGGAACCCATGCAGGTCTGTCAGCAGCAGAATCTACTCTTTGTACTAGGTCATCATAAATGATAGATGCCCAGTCAATATGTAGACCTTTCAGCAGTGCGTATCCCATAGCCTGCTGAGGTTGAGCGGCTTGATCAGAGGAGCCGGTCTTCGCTGTCATGCAGCTGATCAGGTGTGCGAAGATGAAATTCATCTCGCTGGGCATTTTGGACTTCTTTATCAGCGTCAGCTTCTTCTCGGGCTTCTTGTCCCTTCCAGTTTCCCAGATGTAACCCATTGCGTCGAGAAAAGCAATGATTTCTTCTCTGTCAGCATGCTTCTTATGGTCAGGGAATGGAACAAACGGTTTTTCTTTGGTAGCATTGGGAAAGTTCAGGGCTTTTCGAATGATTGCGGGGGTTATCTTAATTGTGCCATTCTCAGTATCGCTGAGTATGCAATCGATGGTTTTGGAGGGATCTTTGGCGGAGGGTAGCTGAGTGTGTCTGGCAAAGTACCAGAACTGGGATAGTTGTAGCTAACTTGCATGAGGTGTGATGGTCAGGGCTGTTGAAATGCAGCAGTTTTTTAGGAAATTCACTGCATCATCCAGATGTGTGACTTGCTTTCGAGGAGGAAACTCGAGAAGCGCAGAAAGGTTGTTGACCTTGGTCCAATCTAGTTGATCCAGCGTGAACTTAACCTGAGGAGCTTTGAAGAGATCCACTTCCTCAGAGTCAGCGGAGATGTTCTCAGCGGTAACATTGATCTTTGAAGTTGCCATTTCTCTGTATTATCAGTTCAACCAAAGATGTTAACAAATAAGAATTATCTTAATGTGGAAAGAAATTTCCATTAAGATGTTTCGAATTTTGTCCATTTCATTCAGACAAAAATGTCTTAATGAAGATTAGGGTTTTTCTTGATTTTTGACAGAAAAGTAAAACCCATTTTAATCTTGTATTCCAGTTTTAAAAAGAAATCTGGATACGAATGAAGAACAAGTTTAAGATTAAGATTTAAAACTTGAAGAACAACCATGAAATGGTTGTGTTCATAAAACCATGAAAGAAATGATTTTATTTTACAAAGTTCTTTTGTTTGATCTTGTTAAAACAAAGAGAAGATCGAAAACAAGTTATACGCATTTGGTAATAGATAAGAACATATTAACCTTGATGTTTTGATGAAGAAGATGATGAACAGTTCTTGAAGTTTTTGAGAGCACAAATGCAACAGAGGATTCTTTCTTGCGGAGGAAGATTTGATCGCGTAAAAAACAAATATAAACCAAGAGTGTGTTTATATAGAGAGTTTTAGAGAGAGAAAACCTTGAGCGGGAAAAGGTTTTCATCATGACACAGACACGTGTTTGCATTTGATTGGAAGTTTGAACGAAACGTGCAAACGTGTGTCAGAAAGAAATCGTGCCTAGTGTTATCCGTTGCAATGACGTCACAACTGTCCTTTCACATTCTTTTAGGATGTCTCTGAGGTTTTGAAAGCTCAGGGACTCTTTTGAAAAACATGAAGCACTGAATAGAAAATATCAATGAAGGTTTAAAGAACTTTCAAAATATCGCTGTTAAGGAAGAGATATTCAGCGATGCAATTTATTTTGAAATCTTGCATTTACATGCGATTGTCAGAGAGAGAAAACATACCTGGATATCAGTTTAACCAAGTTTATTCAGAGAGAAGATGATGAAATGGATTATATGAGTTGATTTTATACCGAAGGCTATACAAGTTTGTATAAACGTATCGCTGATCAAATGTGAGCCGCTGAAGATTTTACCCTTCAAAGTTCAGCATTCCAAGTTCGCTGGTGAGAAAGTTGAATCTTGTCTCATCAAGAGGTTTGGTAAATAAATCAGCTAACTGATAATCAGTTGGGATAAAATGAAGTTCTATATCACCATTCATCACATGATCTCTAATAAAATGATATCTGATTTCTATGTGTTTTGTCTTTGAGTGTAGCACTGGACTGTTTGCTATAGCGATGGCACTAGTGCTGTCGCAATAGATTGGAATTTTGGAGAGCTGAAGATCATAGTCTAGTAGCTGATTTCTCATCCACAAGACTTGAGAACAACAGCTTCCAGCGTCTACATATTCAGCTTCAGCTGTGGAAGTGGACACTGAGTTTTGCTTCTTACTTGTCCAACTTACCAGCTTTCCACCCAGGAGCTGACATCCTCCTGTGGTGCTTTTCCTATCCATTTTGCAACCTGCAAAATCACTGTCTGAATAGGCGGTTAGATCGAATCCTGAGTCTTTGGGATACCAAAGACCTAGATTCGCTGTACCCTTAAGATATCGAAAGATTCGCTTTACAGCTTTCATATGGGATATCTTAGGTTCGGCTTGATATCTTGCGCACAGACATGTTGCAAACATAATATCGGGTCGGCTAGATGTAAGATACAATAGTGAGCCAATCATCCCACGGTATAGCGTGACATTGACAGGAACACCCTTTGTGTCCTTATCAAGTGTCAGCGGTGGTGCCATAGGGGTTTTCATAGCTGAACTTTCAGTTAAGTCGAATTTCTTCAACATATCTTTAACATATTTTCCCTGATTTATAAAAGTTCCTTTTTCAGTTTGCTTAATCTGAAGACCAAGGAAATATGTTAGTTCACCCATCATGCTCATTTTATACTCATCTTTCATTCTATCAGCGAAACGAGTACAAAGCTCAAGGTTAGTAGAACCAAATATAATGTCATCAACATATATTTGAACTAAAATGATATGACCTTTCACTTTTCTAAAAAATAGAGTTTTGTCAATCTTACCTCTCTCAAATTTTTCAATATGGAGATAAGTAGAGAGAGTATCATACCATGCACGAGGAGCTTGCTTTAAGCCATAAAGTGCCTTGTCCAGTTTATAAACGTAACCTGGGCGCTTAGGATCTGAGAATCCTGGAGGTTGTTCCACATAAACTTCTTCATTCAGCTTTCCATTTAGAAACGTTGACTTGACATCCATCTGATGTACAGTGAAGTTTTTGTGTACAGCATATGTTAAGAAAAGACTAATAGATTCAAGTCTTGCTACTGGAGCAAAAGTTTCGTCATAATCTATGCCTTCCTCTTGCCTGTATCCCTGAGCAACAAGACGAGCTTTATTGCGAGTTACAGTACCATGTTCGTCCAACTTGTTTCGATAGACCCATTTAGTGTCTATCACCGTTTTGTCAGTTGGTCTACGAACGAGTTTCCAAACTTTGTTTCTTTCAAATTCAGCCAGCTCTTCTTGCATAGCGCTGACCCAGTTTGGATCTCTGAGGGCATCATCTATTTTCTTTGGTTCAGTTAGAGAAATAAAGTTAACAAATAAACAAATATTACCTGCACTTCTACGAGTCTGAATACCAGCGTTGGGATCACCAAGAATTTGATCGATTTGGTGATTTACAGTTCATCGCTGAGCCGGAGCATATGTCGCTGACTCAGTCTGAACTGGAGAAACTGAAGATGAGGCTTCAGCTACTTCTGGATTATCAGCTAAGAGAGGAATGTTTGCATTTGTCACTTCATTCATTGATTGTTGAGAAATAGATGGAATGTCTGAGACATTTGGATCAACTGCAGGTATAGTGTTTATAGGAACAGTTGAGACCCATGATGTTTCAGCATCACTATTCTGCATGTTTGGAATGATAGTGGGACTATCATCTTCTACTGGATGAGCATGAGGAGTGGGAATATCTTCTGAATCACCAAGATGAGAAAACATCCATTGATTCAGTTCTTCTGTATCAGCGTTCGGTTTAGAGTTCGCTGAACGGGATTCGTCAAACGTGACGTGAATAGTTTCTTCTACAGTTTGTCTTCTACGGTTGAAGACTCTGAAGGCTTTGGAGACTGAGGAGTATCCAAGAAAGATTCCATCATCAGCCTTAGGATCAAACTTTCCAAGGGCATCTCTGTTGTTCAGTATGAAACACTGACATCCAAAGATGTGAAGAAAGCTGATTTAAGGCTTTCTCCCATGAAAGAGTTCATAGGCTGTCTTTTTGAATCTTTTAACTATCAGCGACCTGTTTTGCGTAAAACAAGCAGTGTTGACAGCTTCTGCCCAAAACTGAGTAGGCAGGTGAGAATCGCTGAGCATTGAACGTGCAGCTTCAATAATTGTTCTATTTCTTCTTTCAGCGACTCCATTTTGTTGCGGTGTTCTCACTGACGAAAAGTTGTGAGAAATACCCTTACTCTCAAGGAAGGAATCAAGAGAACTGTTTTTGAATTCAGTTCCATGATCACTCCTTATTGAGCGAACAGTCATATTGTTCAGAGTTTCCATCTTCCGAACAAAGGTGATGAGTTCTTCAGGGGTGTCACTCTTAGAACGGAGAAACATTACCCATGTGTAACGAGAGAATTCATCAACTATGACCAGCGTATATTTCTTTCCAGCGATGGATTGTTTGTTAACAGGTCCAAACAAATCCATATGGAGTAGTTGTAGAGGAGATGACACTGAGGAGACTTGCTTTGACTTGAAGCTTGCCTTGGTCTGCTTCCCTTTTTCACACGCTGAACATAAAGACTCTTTGGCGTATGAATGCTGGGGTAGACCAGTGACTAACTCTTTGGAGGAAAGAGTATTCAGTGTCTTGAAATTTAGATGCGAGAGCCTCTTGTGCCATAGCCAGTTGACATCAGAAGATGCCTTTGAGAAGAAACAGGAGTTCTCAGTGGTTGTTGAGTCCATGTTTATTACATAAACATTTTCCAAACGATAACCGCTGAGAGCTATCTTCTCCTTTTTGTCAGAGACAAAGCAGGATTCCTTAGTAAAAATTACTTTGTTATCCATGTCGCAAAGCTGACTGATGCTCAGAAGATTATGTTTCAGCCCTTCAACATATGCGACTCTTCTTAAGGAGGTTGTACCATTTGAAAGTACACCATACCCTCGGGTATGTCCTTTTCAATTTCCACCAAATGTCACAGAGGGACCTTTCTCTTCCTTGTATTCAGCGAGCAGGCTTTTCTTACCAGTCATGTGTCTTGAGCATCCGCTATCGAGATACCAGATACCCTTCTTAACCTGCAATACAAAGGAAGATTAGTTTTTCTTAGGTACCCATTTAACCATGTATACACGTTTGTCAGTGGAAGTAGTTGGAATTGAAGGTTCAGTAGTCTTCGCAGCATTTGAAGATTCAGCTTTGTCTTTCTTCACTTTGGTTAATTTCTTAACCTCAGTGGTAGAATTCACCTTGACCTGATTTGCACCAGGGTTGGTCTTCTTTGCCTTGGGGGCAATCTTCACCTTAGCTATCTTTTCAGCTTTGGTGGCTGTGGGGCACTTACTAGCAATATGATCGGTAAGTCCACAGTGATAACATTTCCTATAACTAAAAGTAGTTCTAGGACCACTTGTATGCTGAGCTTTTAATTTTGAATTAGAAGTGCCAGCACCAAATAAACTATTGGCTTTAGAAATGGGACGAACATTCAGTTCTTCAGATTTCTTACCAAGGACATCCACTCTGAGTCTAGGAGTAGATCGCTGAATAGATCCAGAGATCAGCTTTCTAGATCCAGAGGGGTAGGTCACTGAGGCTTTAGAAGCATTCAGCTTTGGTACTAAGGTACCCTTCTGAGGATTTTGATAAATAACAATTCCTTTACCTTTGTCTTTAGAGACAGAGGTAGGTTTTGAATAAACCATTTTCTCCTTACCTTTTGAGGACGTAGGGGTTTCCTCAGGGATTGGTGTAATGGACGACGAGCACTGAGATGATGAAGTGTCAGCGACTGAGGATACGAATGTTCCAAATTTAAGCATTGAACGTTCAGTGGTTGGTTTTATGAGTATCATATTTATAACCCAGACCACGTTTATCACTCAGAGGAATCTGAGCCTTAATTATCTTAGTGATCTTTGTTGAAGAATTACACCATCCTTCAACAGTAGCTTTTTCAGCCTCTAATGCAACGATACCTTCTGCTTGTTGGATTTTGACTAGCTGATTTAAATATACTTGATCGTTAAAATCATCTTCAATTTTAGAAAGCTTTTCTATTTGAAGGTGGCAGTTTTTAAGCTTTTCAGCGAGATCAAGATTTTGGTTTTCAACCACAGTTTTGCCGTTCATGGCTTCGTATAAACTTCTAGTCAAGAGATCGATCTTACGGAGACTATCAGCTTCATCAATATTTGCAATATTGGTAAAGAAAGAAGGTGATACCTGAATGGTAGATGTTGAAGTGGAGGGAATGTTTGAACTTTCTTCCTCTTCTTCAATCTTAGCCATGAGACATTGATTTGCTTCATCATCTTCAGAATCAGATGATGATGCTTCTTCATCAGAAGCAGCCCAATCATAGTCAGCCATCAGGCCTTTTCCTTTCTTCTTAAAGCTTTTCAGCTTTGCATACTTCTCCTTCAGCTTTGAGTATTTGTCATCTTTATTCCTTGGAACAAAGGATTTATTTGTAAAAGCTGAAGGTCTCATGATTTTCTTTGACCTGCACTCATTAGCGAAATGACCTGTCTTTTCGCAGTTGAAACAAGTAGCAGTAGCCTTATCAACAAAAGCTGATGTTTTAGGCTTGTCAGCTATGGAAAGCGTTTTGTTCTTTCTAAACATTTTCTTCTTGGCGAATCTCCTGAACTTTTTAGTTAGGAGAGCCAAGGATTCATTATCATCTGAAGAATCAGAATCTGATGACCTTTCAGAGTTACTCTCTAACTCAGTGATAGTGACCGAGGGTCGCTGAGTAGAAGGTTCCTCTAAGAATAAAGCAACAGGGGTGCTTTTGGAATCTTTTACAAGATTCTTGTTAAGATGGCTAGATTGCTCATGATTCAGCAACGTGCCATATAAGGTAGCAAGGGTCATTGATCTTAGATCCTTTGATAGCTTGAGACACATGGAATAATTGTCCCAGCTTTCAGGTAAACATTCTAGAAACTTTGTCAGCACTTCAAAGTTAGAATATTCCTTACCAACAGTTTTCAGATCTATAATTAAACAATTAAAATGTTGGTGAACTTCAGAGAGAGTTTCATTCTTACCAGAAATGAAGCTTTCGTATTGTCTTACCAGGTTGATCTTTCTTGAGTCCTGGACTTCAAACGTTCCTTCATACTGAACACATATTGTGTTCCACATGGCTTTTGATGATTTCAGGTTCATGACGGAATGGTAGACTTCGTCAGGAAGGGCCATGGATAGTATGGATCTGGCTTTTGTATCTATAGCCACTTTCTTCTTATCTTCGTCAGTCCATTGATGGATTTCTTTAGGTACCAGCCTTTCTGGAATAGCATGTCTATTCTCAGTGCCTGGAACTACAGCATCAAATCTTACGGGGATGAATGGACCATTCTCAAGATAGTAAGGCATAGTAGGGTCTACACCTTCTAAGAAGAGTGTCATCCTATTTTTCCATAAGTTGAAGTTATCTCTGGAAAATCTAGGGGGTTTTGCAAGAGAACCATTGTCTATATAATTTGTGTTTGTGTTGGTGGCCATTTTCAGATAATAGCAAGGAAGAGAAATATCTTAGATTAGATCTTGTTTATGAGATTAAACAAATCCGCTCTGATACCACTTGTTGGTCCCGAAGGCCTATACAAGTTTGTAGAAGGGGGGGGGTGTTGAATACAAACACACATATTTTACTTTTCTAAATTGTTTATTGATAAATCATTAACAATTTACAGCTTGTTGCGGAGACAAGATTAAGGATAAACCTAAATCTAAACAAGTTGGAACACTAAGGTTTCTTGCACTAAGAGAGATAAGGAAATTACTAATAATAACCTATCTGGGATAAGAGATTTGAACTTGTCCAGAGTTAGCAAGTTACTTCAAATGAAGTGAGTTCATCTCTTTATATACTGCATGCATTTAATGCAAGTCAGTATATACTTTACACGTGTCATCAGCTGGTTGGTTGCATGTCATTGACCTTGGTTGACAACCTTAGTAGCCGTAAGGATGAACAGTGTAGTATCAGAGTGGTTGTACGATTTCAGATATTCGGAGGTTCTTTTCTGACATTTCGTACGGAGGCGTGCAAGGGTGGTTAAGACAAAAGTACTTTGTACGGAGGACTTCATGATCAGCTTTCGTTGATTCAGCGATCTATCATTTCATTTCAGCGAATGATAGAGTTCAGCGATAGCTGAAGTCTTGTACTTGATACTTGACGTTGAGTGGACAAATCTGAGTCTTCGCTGATCCGCATCAGTTCATTAGGAGACTTGTCGCTGGTTCTTGAGCTTGATCTTCGACTTCAGCGTAGAACCTTTGTTGATGTGAAACTTGTCTTCAGGGATCATAAGTAAACAACTAACTTATCAGCGATCATCATAATGACTGAACAGACTCAGCGCATTAATGATGAACATTGTTCGCTGAATGTTTAATTTAAAAGAGCGAGAGTTCCTATCAGCGGTACTGTAAGATCTTAGTACTTATCAGCGATAGTGAAACTATGATACATATTGTTTACTTACAATTTTCACTAAGTATATAAGAGAGGGTCATTATTAAATCACTGAGGGTTTGTATCAACAATACTGACACACGATGATGCTTACCAGCTGTCGAGGACAGGTGTCGAAGATCCGGGCGAATATACGAAAGGACACGGACGCGGGGAAATCATCCAGGGATTCGACTTGATGCAATCGTTTGTATAAATAAAGATCACGACGGATCTTTTCTTGCTATACTTTTGAAGTGTTTATTTGGGAAGCGATTTCGCCTTGATTCCTTTCCATTCTAAGTCCGAACTTACTCGAATCGTTGCAAATCTTCAAACCGCAGTTGAGAGCGTTTATATAAGACCTTGTTCTGTCCTTTGATTCATAATGTCGACGGAGCCTGCTAGTCTTATCATGAATCACATAGACTTAGATGCTTTTAGGAGTTTAGCAAAAATTCCTGTAAATGTAGAGTTGCGGTGTCCGGGGATTGTTCGTTCTAAGGACTTCCCTGAGGAATATCTCGTTTTGTACGAGTATCCTTTTAAGATAGGGTTTCAATGGCCGCTTTCTGGTTTAGCCAAGTCATTCATGCAGGATTTTGATGTGTCACCGGGACAATTGATGCCCTAACTTTGGCGAGTTTTGCTGGTTATTGAGCGAGCGTCCGCGAAATGGGAATCCCCTATGATCATGAATGATTTCTTGGCGGCGTATCAAGTTAAAAGGGATAAGAACTGGCGTTATAGTCCTTATTCTAAGTTCAGGGGTGATCGTGCCTTGGTTTTGGGAACTGGCGTCAATGATCGTGGGTGGAAGTCGAGGTATGTATTTGTTCTTAACGAGTCATTGGATTCCAGCAGCGATTGGATGCGGTCAGACTGGAATAAGACAGGTATAGTTCGTTTGTTTCTGAGTTTTATCTATTTTTATGATTTTTACTTATCATTCTCCTCTTGTTGCCTTCAGAGATCCAGTTCGATGAAGTGAAGCCGAATGTGGATTCCCAGGCTAAGATTAACAAGTTCTTGAGTTTTAGCGTTGACGACCGATCTTTCGCGACGAGGCAATCGACGGCCGAGGACGAGGACGTGATAGAAGAAGGAGATGAGGACGTGCAGGAAGAGGCCACTGGTAAGCGTACCGTAGTCTCTATTTTATCTTGTTGATTCTGCCTGTCTGACGCTTCATGTATCTCCTGATCAGTGCCAACCGAGAGGAAATCAGTTTCTCGGGCGAGAGGGAAGCAGGTCATGCGTGCCCTTCGGGGTGAAAATGTTTCGACAGCTGGGTCGAGCGCAAAGAGAACCCGGAGGACAGTCCTGAGGGAACCGTCGTCGAGGGTTGATAACTCACCGGGAGTTGTTATGCCTAAGAAGGCGAAGGCGTCATCCAGCCGTCCTGGCACGATGGACGCGACACCAGCAAGTTCTGAGCTTTCGGCGATGGGGACGAAGCCGGTGTCCAAAGTGTCGATCCCAACGTCTGCCGACAGGGGCGAGGGATTGTCGGCCGAAGTTATGACGGTCAATTTTACATTGCCGTCTGACTTTATGGCGGATGATGTCCTAGACGGGACGACGTCGTTTCCTCATCTGGGGAAGTATTTGCTCCCGTATTTCGGGGAGCGTTTTCGTGGAGTTCCGGCCGGAGAGATGAGATCTCGAGTTTCCAGTCTGGCATTCACGGTGAGTGTCAATCTTTCATGACTTGTGTAATTTGTAATCTTTGTTGAATGTTCTTGAATGCACCTTTTATTTTTCACAGACATTCCAGTCTTCCTTGGCGTTACATGCTGAGACGTCAAGAGTTGAACATCTGGTGGCATCTGCTCTTGAGAGGGAAGCTGCAGCGTTGGAGAGGGAGAGAGCGGCTTTAGATAGGGAGAAGTTGGCCATGGCGCGTGCCGATGAGCTGGCCGTCCAACTTTTCGATGCTCAATATGAATTTTAGGAGATTCGTGCGGTAGGAGTGGCAGATGGAGGCCCTCAGGTCAGGACTTCGAGCGGGGATACGACCAATGTTCCTCCTGTCGTCTAGAATTTTTTCTTTCCTTGTTGTTTTTGCCACTCGCCCTATCGGGGGTTGAGTATGTATATGATGGTTTACTCAACGAATATATCTTTTGCTTTGAATCTTATGGTTTATTCACATCGTATTGATTATGAAGTCGAACATAAAATGTATATGAAAATATGCGACTAAGGCATTCATTGTAATATGATGACAAGAACGTAAAACAAATATAAAAACACGCGGTTAAAGCATCCATTCAGTGTATGAAAGTTAAGAAACTTAGAGGTAAGGTCGTTTAGACTCTGTGATCGTACGACCAGATCGTACAGTGAGTTTGTATCGTATGCCCCTGTGGAGGAATGATCAAGTTAGAGACCTGATCGTCTATGTCGTTCGGCCTTGCGATATTAAAGTCATATAGTAGACTTAGTGATTATTGTCGTGCGATTCTGCGATAATCTGTCGTACGATCCTGCGATAAAACGATGTTGGGGGTTGGTCGTTGGCTAGCCAACGACCCTCCGATGCTTAAGTTAGTAAACGTTTTGTGAGAAAAAATCGTATGAGAAAGAGTTAGAGAACGTACCATTTCAAACTCTCTCTATTTGCCCCTGTCATTTATTACCGTATCCTTTTCGGGAGGAAAAGATAGGTTTTAAATGACAGAATGACACGGAGAAATATGGTCCTGCGGTCGACTATGTTGTCATGCGACGAGGCACCATAGTAGTTTTATCCCTGTAGAAAAGATATTAATTTAGGGATAGAAGAACGAACCTGTCGAGAGCTTGATCTTGCGATTTTAGTTTATTTTCGCGGCTTCAAGGTAGACCTGTAGTACTTACGAGCGACTCCTGGATTCCCCATGGCGTAGGGAATTTAAATTGACAACTTTTTCATGCTCGGGGGTCGACGGTCGATGGATTTTAGCTGGAACAGCGGCATCGTCGATGATATCCTTGAGATTTCCTTTCGGGAAATGATATGCTAGTTCCTTTATCAATGCGATACAGTCGTCTGTCGCATGACCAAGATCGGCATGGTAGTCGCACCACTTTGATTTGTCTTTCTTAGCATCGTCCAGGTCGGACTTTTTTGGCCATCAAATGGTAGCTTGGGAACTTTTCAGAGCTTCGACCAGGTCATTTGTGGATCCTTTGAATCCGTAAGAGGATATCTTGGGGTACTGAGTGAACTTAGTCGCGGTCTTGGCCTGTGCTTTCGTCTTGAAACGAACATTTGAAATTTGGCGTGCTGGCTCTATTCTGGAAACAGCCTTTGTCTTGAACTCTGGCTTTCTGACGCCTAACGACTTCTTATCGTCAGTGTGCTTGCGAGGAAAGGCGGAATCATCATCTACCCTCGTATATGCTAAGGTTCGAGCTCGGTCGTCTTCGAAATTCTCTGGGGGATATTTGGTCAAGTCGACGTATAGACCCGAACTATCGTCCAGACCACGCTTATAGGCTTTGATCGCGGTTTTGAGGGCGCAATTGCGGATGCTGATCATTTCGGCATTGAATCTATTAAAATAACTTCGAATAGACTCATTAGCTTTCTGCACGATGTAATATAGGTCGCTGGTATGCTTCTCCATCTTATGACTGTTGGCGAATTGTTGGCAGAACTGGTTAACCAACTCAGCAAACGACCCGATGGACTTGGGTTTGAGATTGATTAACCATTGGAGAGCTGGACCAGTGAGAGTTGCTCCGAAACTCCTACACATGCATACTTCCTGGTACATAAATGGGATCGAGATTGTCCACATGAGCTTCTTGTACTGCGCGACGTGCTCGACGGTGAAGGCAGGAATGTTATACTTCTTTGGGACCTCGACGGTGGCGATCTCGTCGATGAAGGGCGATGCCTGATATCCAGAGCGAGGCTCGACGTCGACAGGCATGGCTGCCCCAGGCAACTTGGTGAGCAAGGACAGGACGCGCTCATTTTGGTCTTCTAACATCTTCAAACGCTGGGCGACGGGATAGTTAAGATCAGGATTTGCCCCTGTCGAGGGGTTGGTCCCTGAGCTAGTGCCATTACCATGTGACGAGCCATTAGTGTCCCCGTTGAAAGGAACAGGTTATGGCTGCGACCCATATTGGAATTGCTGCGGTCCGTTCTGAAACGATAGTGGTCCCTGCTGGAAAGGTTGCGATCCACCGTGGAGTGGATGAGATCCACCGTGGAAGTCGCACCACTTTGAAATGGCTGCTGAAATGGTTGCGACCCCTGCTGGAAAGGCTGCGACCCTTGTAATGGCTGAGACCCATTATTCATGGGTGGTTGCCTTATGTGCTGAGGAGGAACTGTCCCAAACTGAGGATTTGAGTTGAACGGCCCTGGCTGTTGATTCTGCATGAATGGGCCTGGATGCTGATTCTGCGCGGATGAACCTGGATTCAGGACAAATGGTCTAGGGCCATTCTGGTCGAACGATCTTGGAATTGGGTTCTGCACGAACGGCCTAGGGTCATTTTGAGGCCCAAGAGGATTTCTTAACCGCGCGATCTCCTCAGCTGCTCTGCGATTCTGCTCTGCCATTGCATTGAGCGGATTCCTGGCGACTTCGAGCTCCTGATACATCTGAGCAACAGCTTGTTGCGGATTTCCAAGGGCTGCCATTGTTCCTGCAATAGAGAGCAGAAAAAACTCCAAGAAACTGTTAGTAGGATGCACGTTCGTCGAGGATTTTCTCTAGATGAGGTCCCACGGATGGCGCCAAACTGTTAATGCCAAAAATCGCACCAAATGGACAACTTAAGGTCGATGTGGACTTAATCAACTAAAGAAAGGATCTTTCGACGAGACGTGCGACGAGGGAAAAAATAAACGAGACAAGGGATTTGATGACGCAGGAAAAACCTCAAGCGAGGAAAAACCTGCGGACGACAGTGGGTGTCGTCGCTGCACTATGGTCACCAATCAGGGGCGACGTCCTTGGTATTGGCGTCGAGCGTATGATGATTACAATACAAATGAAGGAAATACTTCGAAATGTAAAGTACAAGTGTTTGAATGTAAAAACAGGTGTTTGTCGTGTGTGAATACAAAGTGTGAACTTCTGGTCGAGGGCTGTTTGGCGTGCGTCGAGAGTGATACTTGAGCTTTCCTTCGAGTGTTCTTGAGTTCGCTGTAAGGTTCTGGCTTTCAGTACTTGATCTCCAGAGTTTGAATGTTCTTTGCTACGAGTTTGGATGATTTTCTCTTTTGTTTGGTGATGTTCGCTGATGTATATTCGATGTTAACTGATGTCCCCTGAAATGAGGCTTTAGCTTGTCTCTTATAGGCTGCTGAAATGGTTGCGACCCCTGCTGGAAAGGCTGCGACCCTTGTAATGGCTGAGACCCATTATTCATGGGTGGTGGCCTTATGTGCTGAGGAGGAACTGTCCCAGACTGAGGATTTGAGTTGAACGGCCCTGGCTGTTGATTCCGCATGAATGGGCCTGGATGTTGATTCTGTGTGGATGAACCTGGATTCGGGACAAATGGTCTAGGGCCATTCTGGTCGAACGATCTTGGAATTGGGTTCTGCACGAACGACCTAGGGTCATTTTGAGGCCCAAGAGGATTTCTTAACCGCGCGATCTCCTCAGCTGCTCTGCGATTCTGCTCTGCCACGGCATTGAGCTGATTCCTGGCGACTTCGAGCTCCTGATACATCTGGGCAACAGCTTGCTGCGGATTTCCAAGGGCTGCCATCGTTCCTGCCATAGAGAGCAGAAAAAACTCCAAGAAACTGTTAGTAGGATGCACGTTCGTCGAGGATTTTCTCTAGATGGGGTCCCACGGATGGCGTCAAACTGTTAATGCCAAAAATCGCACCAAAGGGACAACTTAAGGTCGATGTGGACTTAATCAACTAAAGAAAGGATATTTCGACGAGACGTGCGACGAGGGAAAAAATAAACAGACAAGGGATTTGATGACGCAGGAAAAACCTCAAGCGAGGAAAAAACCTGCGGACGACAGTGGGTGTCGTCGCTGCACTATGTTCACCAATCAGGGGCGACGTCCTTGGTACTGGCGTCGATCGTATGATGATTACAATACAAATGAAGGAAATACTTCGAAATGTAAAGTACAAGTGTTTGAATGTAAAAACAGGTGTTTGTCGTGTGTGAATACAAAGTGTGAACTTCTGGTCGAGGGCTGTTTGGCGTGCGTCGAGAGTGATACTTGAGCTTTCCTTCGAGTGTTCTTGAGTTCGCTGTAAGGTTCTGGCTTTCAGTACTTGATCTCCAGAGTTTGAATGTTCTTTGCTACGAGTTTGGATGATTTTCTCTGCTGTTTGGTGATGTTCGCTGATGTATATTCGATGTTAACTGATGTCCCCTTAAATGAGGCTTTAGCTTGTCTCTTATAGTCTTCGTGTCATTAATTAGCTTCATTAATGATTTGATCAACGACTACAACGGCTGGAAACGGTCGCCGGAATGATTATCTATAATGCTCTTCGTCCGTTACGGCTACTTACTGTTAATGGCTTTGACTCCTGCATTAAATACTTAACAAACGTAACAGTCAAGGTTAACGTTAGTTTTGGTCGAAGGTGCAATGATCTTACTCGACGGTCGTACGGGACGGGCGATGCTATGGTCGTGCGTCATGGAAGACGTACGACTTACCTTTTACGGGAGACGACGGATGTTTTCTGGGTTCTTGTCGAGACCTTATCTTAATACAAGATTTAGATTATAGCGTACGTCTTACCTGCTCTGGTCGTGGTCGTACGATGTGATTTTTTGCCCAAACAGATACCATCAAGGCCATGGGAATCGATCGATCGGAAATCACCCGATGCTCGACAAACTTGGTCGGTTTCAATGGAGACGCGACGAGTACCTTCGGAGAGATCACCTTGCCTGTCTATGCAGGGGGAATCAATAAACAGACGAAGTTCAGCGTCATCGATTGTGCGTCAACCTATAACATCATCTTAGGTCGACCATGGATCCATGAAATGAAAGCCGTTCCTTCGACGTACCATCAAACCATGAAGTTCCCTATGCCGTGGGGAGTCCAGGAGATCAAAAGTGAGCCGAAAGTCGCCCGTGACTGTTATAAGACCACCTTAAAGCCGCAGAAGAAGGCCATCTAGCAGTTACGGGTCGAAGAAGTCAAAGTACGTCTGACTAGAAGGTCTTGATAGGTTTGTCTCTCGATCCACGCCTTAAAATCAAGCTAATATTTTTCTTGTAGAAAAATGTCGATTGTTTTGCCTAGCCGCATGAATACAATCTCCTCGAGTCAGAGAAAATTCGAGAAGGTAAGCTTTTTACCAAGCGAGAAAGTCCTTGTCGTATCTCAGAGGTCATGGGTAAAGGTGCCTATCGACTCCAAACCCTCGACAATCGAAGTATCTCACATAGCTATAATGCAACACGACTGGAAAGGTATGTCTTCTAAGTCCTTTTCTATCTTTCATACGATTTTTTACCACGACGATTACTGACTTAAGCATCGGAGGGTCGTTGGCTAGCCAACGACAAATCTTTAACATTGTCTTATCGCAGATCGCATGACGTAAGATTGCAAAGTCTATTACACGACTTTAATCTCGCAAAGTCGCATGACATAAGCGTCCAGATCTATGACTTGATTATCCTATCACAGAGGCACGCGACTCAAGTTTCGTCGTACGATATAGTCGTACGACCATCCAGGTCTAGCGACCCCATGATCTGAGTTTCGTAACTTAGAAAAGTTTCATGTTCTGAATGAATGCCTTGGTCGCATGTACTTATGTTTGCCAACGTGATCTTAAATTATGAATGTCTTGTGACTTGTGTACTAGTCTTTATAATTACAATGGATGCCTAAGTCGCACGATTTCTTGTTTGTTCTATACTTAATGAATTTCACGGTTGGTATTATATTTACCCACGACTTGTGTGAATCGAAATAAATGCACAAGTTCAACAAAAGGGTAAATTTCATTTACGAAACGAACAATTACATCTAAAGTGACTCGACCACCAACGGTCGAGCATTCAAAAACAAAGATAAAAAACTCTCTATGGATTAGAAGGAGCGTCGGCAGCATCCTTGCCCGAAGCTTCACCCTGGAGGCCCTCGTCTACAACCTCTTCTTCTTCAGCCTCTTTCTCATCATTAGAGTCGAGATCCCTATCGGTCCCGACCTTGGCTAGAAAGAAGGCTAGTTCCTCAGTTGCAGACACGAGGGGATTCTTCACTGTTATGTTTTTTCGTCATTCAATGCAGGGTCAATGTCATTTATGGCCAACGGACGTAACCGACAGAGGCAATTATGAGCATTAACAGCAATGACCGTTGCGACCGTTATCAGAAGCATTTATGGATTGATTTCAAGGCACTCGAAGACTATAAATACAAGGATCCCAGCCTCATTTCGGGACAGCTGATTGGAAGAACAAAGAATACACAGCAAAAACACTCAAAGAATTCTCTCTCAAGTGACCGCTCCCGACGCACGACTTATACGCACGACACACAGTATTTAGACACGATGCACCAGTTTCTTGCGCAGGATTAACTTGTTATTTTACATTTCAAGTCTTTAATTCATTTGTATTGTAACCATTGTACTCTCGACACCTGAAACAAAGGATATCGCCCCTGTTTGGCGATCATAGTGCAGCGACGACCTCCAAAGTCGTCCGCGGGTTTTTTCCTTGTTGAGGTTTTTCCCGCATCACCAAAATCTTTGTCTCTTTTACATTTTCTGTTTTTGTCGCACGCTTTGTCGTAAGATTCCTATTCTTTAGTTGTTAAGCTCCACAATCAACCTTAAGTTATCCTTCTGGACGATTTTTGGCATTAACAGCCACGACCCGAGAGGTGTCTTCGCTGAGGGTGTCGAGAGACTCCACACAACCTGGGACGTATCTGGTCTTCCACTTGCGGTCATTGACTGCAGTATTCTGGACCAGAATACGATCCCCCCTGAACCTCTAGAAGAGGCTATATCGGTGGTCGTTGTCCACCTTAACCATATACGACGCTAGGAGGTCGTTCACAGTGAACGGCGACATCGAGTCGGCGGTGACCCGATCGATCACATAGACAATGCACAAAAATTGGGGCATTGCCTGGCTAGGGGACAGGTTGAAGGTGTTCAGAAATGACCTAGAGATAGGAGAGTAGGGCCACCTAAACCCTATCTTGAAGGGGTACTCGTACATCGTGAAATACCCATTTGGGCATTCCTCAGGACGTAAGTTGCCAGGCAGGTTTAGCTAACAACAGCTGGAATCTGGGCTAGAGTTCTAAGGCCTCTAGCTCCTCGTCGTCATTAATCGAACTAGCGGGTTCACTGGACATGATGAAGTTTGGGGTAGTAACTTGAGCAATGTATAGCTCTCTAAGGTCCCAATGCTTCGCAAGCTTCTTTTCCTATGTTTTTAATGCGCCTAAAGAACTAGAAGGAGATCGTACCTTATATAGGGCTCTAAAACCTTGAACGATTTTTGGAAGGGATTGTATTTTGCAGGTTTTGGCAATAATTTGAAGGTCGCCCTCTCTAAAAATAACTTGGAAGCATGAAAAAGGAAAGGATCGGTCGAAATCCCATATTTATACGAACCAGCGTGTCAGGTCGAGTCGACCGATGGTCGACACCTGTCCACCAACCTTTCACATAACTCAACAGATGGACGACTGTTTTCCCTACAACTATTATCCATGCGCCCCATGTCACCGTGACGTGATTGAACTTATCGACCTTTTAGTTTCCCATGAACCAATTCGGTTACTTTGGAACTGATTCAGTTTCTTCGATCGACACGTGTCGATTCAGTTACCTTAGAATTTAAATTTTAAATTCAATAACTAAATTCAAACTTTGGAGGCAAACTGTTTAGGTAAAAAACCACACGTCACGACCGACGCCAAAAATTAAACAACAAAAAATGTACGACAATTTTTTTATTAAGATAAGGTCCTGACGACCACTCATGATCGAGATCTTAGTTGTCACTTATGATGGTTCAGTAATATGTCACGAACGTCGTAAGATTCCTTGCGACCATAACTAATTAACTCTCTACAACCGTTTTCTATGTGTGTCTTTAATGCATGTCATGAAGCATTGATGAGACAACGGTCATAACGGAAGAACTGCCATCAAAGACATAAAATGCCTAGGATCGCTTTGCATTTATGAAAATCATTTATGACACTGTTAATGCTAAAATCGACCAAAGGAAGATTTAAAGTCGGTGTGCAGCTTTAACAACTAAAGAAACGTATCTCGCGACAAAATATAGGAAAAATAATAAAAATAACAAGAGACGACAAAATTTGGTGACGCGGAAAACCCTGTCGAGGGTAAAAACTGCGGTCGACTATAGAAGTCGACGGTGCACTATGGTCGTCAGACAAGGACGATGCCCTTTAGTAACAAGTGTCGTGAGTACAATACATTACAATAAGAGAAGAAATAAACTTAATTATAACAATCTATCGTGCGTCGTGAGTGAAAATGCTTCGACGTGAGTTTCTTCGGAGAAAAATACGAGTGATCGCTTGAGAGGTTTGAGAGTGCCTCTGGAAATTCTCGTATGCAATCTCATTTCCAAAAACTTGTTCTTGAGTGTGGCTTCGAGCTTGATTTATATAGGCTTCGATGTCCTTAATTTCTTCCATAAATGCAGATAAAGGTCTTTGTCATTGAATGTGCTTGATTGCGGTCTTTGGTTATGACCGTTGTCCTTTAATGTGCTTGACCTACATTAAATAGTCACAAAAAAACTTGTCGAACGTTTGAAAATTACGGTCGAGGATAATCTTACGACGATTGTGCATATCGACAGGGGTCTTGGTCGTAGTCATGGATATCTCACGATCGATATATTAGGCGACGACTACAGTCATGGTCGTATAAAGATTACAGGACCTTATCTTAATACAAGAATTGTCATGTGAAATGAGTCGCTTAGTTTCTTGCATCGGTTTTGAGGTGTGGTTTTTTTACACAAACAGACATCAAAGCCTATATAAACCAAGCTCAAGGTCTCATTTAGGCATCCACTGATTTCAAGAATACTCAGAAAGCATTCTAGCAAGCAATCTTGTTTTCTCTCAAGGAAACTATTGATGAAGAATTCTTACGCACGACGTAATCTTACGATTAAGTTTATTTTTATTCATTGTAATCAATTATACTCCCGACAGTTGTTATTCATCAACCGCTCACTGGTCGACGAGCACTCTAACGACGACGTCGTTGTGATCGAGGCACCGGAGGCTTCAATCGTGAGAAGGGAAGAAGAGAGAGAGAGACAGAGGAGAAGAGAAGAGAAGAGGAAGCGTAGAAGATCGAGGAGAGAGGAGAGAAGGAAGGAGAAGAGGAGGAAGAGATGACCGGTGTTTGGGAAAAAAATCACGTCGTACGACCACAACCAGAGCAGGTAAGACGCACCCTATAATCCAAATCTTGTATTAAGATAAGGTCTCGACAAGAACCCAGAAAACATCCGTCGTCTTCCGTAAAAGGTAAGTCTTACGTCTCCCATGACGCTCGACCATAGCATCGCCCGTCCCGTACGACCATCGCGTAAGATCATTGCACCTTCGACCAAAGCTAACGTTAACCTTGACTGTTACGTTTGTTAAGTATTTAATGCAGGAGTCAAAGCCATTAACAGCAAGCAGCCGTAACGGACGAAGAGCATTATGGATAATCACTTCGGCGACCGTTTCCAGCCGTTGTAGCCATTGATCAAAGCATTAATGGAGCTAATTAATGACGCGAAAACTATAAATACCAAGCTAAGTCTTCACATCAAGACACATCAGTTTACATCTAATATACATCAGCGAACATCACCAAACAGCAGAGAAAAGCATCCAAGTTCACAAAGAAGAATAATCAAACTCTAGAAATCAAGTATTAAAGCCCAGAATCCTACAACGGGCTCGAGAACACTCGAAGGAAAGCTCAAGTTATCGCTCTCGACGCACGGCAGCAGCTTTCGACCAACAGTTATTTACACTCTGTATTCACACAACAAACACTTGTACTTTACATTTCGAAATATTCCCTTCATTTGTATTGTAATCATCGTACGACCGACGCCAGTACTGTAAAGTCCGTACTCCGGTATGCCTTTTCTTTATTATTTTTATTAATTTCTTTTTAAACCTTCTCCCTAGCTTGGTGTTCGTTAACGGAATTAGATGAAATGGGATAAAAAGTTAACGGGGTCAACCTTGTTTTGGTCTTTGCAAGGAAAGGAAGCTGAGGGGCCATTTGGGTCAATGCACCAAACTTGTGCAAGGGACCAGCCATATGACCGATCCCCTCCCCCTTCCCCTTTCATTTTCACTTAAACAACTCCCAAAAACCTTTTCCCCATCCCCCTTTGTTGTGTGTTCGGCCAAGAAGAGAACTAGAGAGAGAGAGAAAGAAAGAAGCCGAGAGAGTGAGAGAGAAACCGAGAGGGTGATAGAGGTTGCTGCCGGCGACGAGGAGAGAGGAGGAAGGAGGCGATCGCCGGCAAGTTTGGTCGGAAAAGAGGAGGAAGAAGGGTTCGTCGAGGTAAGTTCGTCTATTTCTCGTTTGTTGTTATCGTATGTCAATGAAACGCCGCCAACCACCACCGCCGCCGGAGGCGGCAGGGGGTGGTGCACGGCTGTTGTCCAGCCTAGGGTAACCCATATTCAGTAGTTCATATGCTTTTCGGGTCTGTTGGGATTAAGCCACGACTTAATGGGTTAATAATCAATAGTGTCATTTCATGTGAAAATTTAGTAATCTGCCACTGTTTTGCTCGTAACTCGGATTGGGGCGAAATCGGTGCCAAAAGTTCCCATTTTGAGTCTAGTAACGTTTATATGTTTTGTGCAAAAACCAGTTCGGAACGTAGCTTAGGTCAAATCGTCGTTTTGTACTGAAAGGTTCTGTTTTCGCTGTTCTGCGAACCGTTTTTGTAAAACCCGTATTAAACTGTAGAAAAATCGTTAGGAGGAGTATAATATGTCCTTGGAACCCTAACTCAGAGCACTTTCTGGTGATGTAATGTAATTGAGGATTTTCTATGTTTGGGGAGGTCAGAACAGGTCCCGAACAGACCTGTTTGGCTAGACAGAAAAGTCATTTTAGTGACAGTTTAAGCGTGCGTCGTGTTTTAGGGTCCGGGGCTCGCGTTAATACATTTTAACGTTCGTTTAGGTGTTGGGAAGTGATTTTGGATTGTGGAGCTTGGACTATTGTTTGTGAGCTAGGCGCGCATTCGAGGTGAGTTCTCTCACCGCGTAGTTAGGAATTTCATGTATGTCGTTCTTTTGTGTTACGTGTTATTACGTGTATTTGTGTGCTTATATGAACTAGTTGGGATGTGATAACTGGTTGTGATTTGTTGAATTCGTATGTGGAATATTTATGCATGTGTACACCTCGGTGGGACTGAGGGGCTCGGTGGGACCGAGGGCTTGGTGGGACTAAGCTAGTACAGTAATCTTTACTCGGTGGGACCGAGGGCTTGGTGGGACTAAGCTAGTACAGTAATCTTTACTCGGTGGGACCGAGAGCTCGGTGGGACTGAGCTTGTATTAATGTATTTTGTGTACTCGGTGGGACCGAGGTTCGTACTTATATAATAATCATTATGTGGTTTGATATTCGTGGTGATGGTAATGTTGCCTACTTGCGAGTAGGGGTGATATGCGTGGGGTTGCTACCTACGTGTGTGGTTGGATTCACTAAGCGTTTAGCTTACCCCTTTCCCATTTTGTTGTGGTTTCAGGTGCGAGTGGCGGTCGGGCATGACGGTACACACACACTACGCGCGGGCGCCGAGAATTGTTGGAATTTACGCTTTTAAACTTTTAGACTTTATTTATAATATTTCCGCTGCATGAATTCTTTTGACTGTTTGAGTTGACGATATTAACTTAAATTGAGTTACGGTTTATTAAAATGTGGTTGTTTTAAAATGGAATATATGTTTTAGAAAATTTAAATTTCCTTGTAATTTTTGGGACGTTACAACTTGGTATCAGAGCACAACTTGAGTGAATCAAACACATCCCGGTGTGTTTGGTCTCAAGTTGCGGTTGTGAAAATTTTAAATTCTTTTACTAAAATCTTTTAAAATAAAAGAAAAAAGGGAAAACCCGTTTGGGAAACGGTGATCGCGGGCGCAGTGTGTACAGTCAGCCGACGCCAACTGGGAAGGTAAGGAACTTAGTGTATCTATCGCCTTCTAGGCATAATGTATGCATGATAGATTGCTTATGTGGACTTTATGGTACTGTATACTTGTTACTTGCTATTAGGAATTCATGCTAGCCTTGATAGGTTATTACGTGAATGCACTATAGGTTGTATGTAGTAGGAACCGAATAGCCTTAGAATGCTTGATTTAGTTCTATTGCGCAGCTCTTGTTTGAGTCCAACCGTTCTAGGATAGAATCTCTTATTCGAACGTCTATCTGGTTTTACACTGTATACGACTGTGCATTCGCGAGGCGACTCGTCAGGGTTAGTGGGGATTCCGTCCTAGCAAGGGTAGTGGGGTGATATGATGTTTCCTAGGGAGCTAGGAAGAGTGTATGCATATGCTGGTACGGGCATATGGGTTTATTTGTTGGTAAGAAA
Organism: Saussurea involucrata; assembly: GCA_033807775.1. Classification (NCBI taxonomy): domain Eukaryota; kingdom Viridiplantae; phylum Streptophyta; class Magnoliopsida; order Asterales; family Asteraceae; genus Saussurea; species Saussurea involucrata. Next base: position 63,146,867 of record CM066318.1, read on the forward strand.
CTACTTGGACACTCTTGGACAGGACTTGAACGAGTAAGGATAGGTGTGAAGGGTAGTAGTAGAGCTCCTACTATCTGAAGCACAGGATCCGTGCTCGAGTCGGGAGAGTCACGGAGAATCCGAGGAGTTGAGTGTAACTGTAATTAGCGGGGTTTAGTGGGTGCCAATAAATCATTGTAATATTTATCGAGAATGGCCATCACAAGGAGGGATAACACTGCTGATTCAGATGATGGCACTGGATTTACGGCTGAACGAATTTGTAAGATGGTTGCGACTGAGGTGACGCATACTATTGGGAAGGAGGCTCGAGGTAGAGTTCATCAACTGGGAGTGGAGGAGGCACAAGCTACGCCTAAAGTAGTGACATGTACGCTCCTAGTTAACTCGATGCCTGCTGTAGTGATGTTTGATAGCGGGACTACTCATTCGTTGTGTCTCGCGCTTTTAGCAGGAGGTTGGGCCGAGTCGTAGGACGGTTAGGATGTCCTCTCGTAGTCGAGGTTGCTGATGATAGGACCTTGACGGTCACTGACATGTATCGGGGATCCACTCTGGAAATCTCTAGTGTGAGATTTTCTTATTGTTTTGTTTCCGATCGTGGTGCGGGATTGTGAGCATGGAGTGGTAGGATGCTTTTGATGCTGAGATTGGTTGTCGTCGCAAGCAAGTGCGAGTTAGAACCCCAAGCGGGGGAGAATTGCTGGTTCAGGGCGACTCGCCCAGGCGGACCTCAGCGGTACGTTCGGCCATGAGGGCTCGAAGATGCTTGCAGCACAGTAGTCAGGGATTTTTGGCGTATGTGGTCGACACGCGCGTCGACGAGAAGAAGAAGACTGCGGAGGATGTGCCCGTGGTACGGGAGTTTGTTGACGTATTTCCGAGGAGTTATCGGGGATACCTCTCGAGCGACGGGTGGAGTTCCGCATCGACTTGATTCCGGGAGTTGCTCCGGTGGCCAAGGCACCCTACCGCCTGGCTCCACCGGAAATGAAAGAGTTGTACGCCCAGCTGCAAGAACTACTCGAAAAGGAGTTCATTAGACCGAGTTGTTCGCCGTGGGGAGCACCTATCTTATTCGTGAAGAAGAAGGATGGATCACAACGGATGTGCATAGACTATCGAGAGCTGAATAAGCTTACGGTAAAGAATCGTTATCCTTTGCCAAGGATTGACGATTTGTTCGACCAGCTTCAGGGGGCCTCATGGTTCTCCAAGATTGATCTACGATCGGGGTACCACCAGATGCGGGTCAGGAGTGAGGACACGGAAAAGACGGCTTTCCGTACGCGATACGGTCATTACGAGTTTGTGGTGATGCCTTTTGGACTCACCAATGCACCTGCAGCGTTCATGGACCTCATGAACCGAGTGTGTAGTCCGATGTTGGACCGTTCGGTGATTGTGTTCATCGATGACATTCTGGTGTATTCGAAGACCAAGGAGGAGCACGAGATGCATCTTCGAGAAGTGTTGGAAGTATTGAGGCGAGAGAAGTTATACGCTAAGTTTTCCAAGTGCGAATTCTGGTTACGAGAGGTCCAGTTCCTTGGACATGTCGTGAATCAGGAGGGTATTATGGTCGACCCAACTAAGATTTCAGCGGTGATGCGGTGGGAGGTGCCGGAGACTCCTACTGAGGTGCGAAGCTTTCTAGGATTGGCGGGGTATTACCGAAGATTTATTCAGGATTTCTCCAAGATCGCGTTGCCTATGACGCGATTGACGAAGAAATCTGCGGCTTTCAGTTGGGGTGAGGAACAACAGAAGGCGTTCGAGGAGCTACGCAGGCGTTTGTTCGAGGCTCCTGTGTTAACCTTGCCCGAGGGCATGGAGGACTTGGTAGTATACTGTGACGCTTCACACCAAGGTTTGGGTGTCGTGCTTATGCAACGCGGCAAGGTCATAGCCTACGCTTCGAGGCAGCTGAAGCCTCATGAAGCGAATTACCCGACCCACGACCTGGAGTTGGGAGCCGTAGTGTTTGCCCTTAAAATTTGGAGGCACTATCTCTATGGTGTCAAGTGTACGATCTACACTGACCATAAGAGCCTCAAGTACTTGATGGATCAGCAGAACCTTAATATGCGTCAGCGAAGATGGCTCGATGTGGTCAAGGATTATGACTGCGAGATACTTTACCACCCGAGTAAAGCGAACGTAGTCGCAGACGCACTCAGCCGACATCCGGTCGGTAAGCCATGGAGGGGTTATGTCAGCGACTGACAGTGGTTACACCTATTCTGGAGTCGATAAGGAGCGCTCAGGAGGTGGCTGTCTTGGAGGAAAATGCAAAGCGGGAAAGAGTGTCGGGGGAAATCTCGAATTTTGTTCGTGACACAGTCGGGGGTTGTTAACTCGACATGGTAGGGTTTGGGTTCCATTCATCGGTGGGAACCGGCAGGTACTAATGGATGAGGCACATAAGTCCAAGTTCTCGATTCACCCGGGAGCTACAAAGATGTACAGAGACTTGCGTGAAGGTTATTGGTGGCCCGGCATGAAACGGGATGTTGCTAGATGTGTTGAGGTATGTATGACCTGTCGGAAGGTCAAAGCGAAACATCAACGACCACATGGGAAATTGCAGCCGTTGGAAGTCCCGGTTTGGAAATGGGAAAAGATTACTATGTACTTCATAACGAAACTCCCAAGGACTCCTCGTGGGAACGATGCTATTTGGGTGATCGTTGACCGTCTGACCAAGAGTGCTCACTTCTTGGCCATCAGGGAGAGCTCCTCGGCGGAGAAACTTGCGGAGGTGTTTGTACGTGAGATCGTGGCCAGGCACGGGGTGCCAGTTTCGATTGTCTCTGACAGGGACACTCGTTTTACCTCCCGATTTTGGGAGAAGTTCCAGTCAGAGATGGGTACCCGGTTACACTTTAGCACTACTTTTCACCCGCAGACGGACGGACAGAGCGAGCGAACCATCCAGACCCTCGAGGATATGCTTCGAGCTTGTGTTATCGATTTTGGAGGTAGCTGGGATCAGCACCTTCCTCTAGCAGAATTCTCCTACAACAACAGTTTTCACTCTGGTATTGGCATGCCGCCGTACGAGTTGTTGTATGGTAGGAAGTGTAGGACGCCCGTTTGTTGGGGCAAGGTTGGTCATCGGGTGTTAGGGAGTACTGACATTGTGTTGAGAACGACCGAGATGATTCAGATGGTGCGGGACCGTTTGGTTACTGCACAGAGTCGGCAGAAGAGCTACGCCGACAAAAGGCGATCCGACTTGGAATTTCAGGTGGGTGATTATGTATTGTTGAAGGTTTCACCCTGGAAAGGGGTGATCCGGTTCCGTAAGCGGGGGAAGCTAGGGCCTCGTTATATTGGGCCTTACCAGGTCATCGCCCGTGTGGGGAAAGTGGCTTACCGGTTAGAGTTACCTGAAGAACTGAGTTTGATTCACAACACCTTCCATGTGTCCCAATTGCGGAAGTGTGTAGTGGACGACGCTGCAGTGATCCCTCTCGAGAACATTCAGATTGACGAGAGGCTCAACTACGTGGAGAAGCCGATAGCTGTCATTGAGAGGAAGACGAAAAATCTGCGCAACAAGGTCATTGGACTGGTGAAAGTTCAGTGGCAGCACCGGAAGGGTTCAGAGTGGACGTGGGAGCCCGAAGCGGAGATGCGCGAGAATTATCCCGAGCTATTCATCGGTCAAGACTTCGAGGACGAAGTCTAATTTCAAGCGGGGGAGAGTTGTAAAGTCCGTACTCCGGTATGCCTTTTCTTTATTATTTTTATTAATTTATTTTTAAACCTTCTCCCTAGCTTGGTGTTCGTTAACGGAATTAGATGAAATGGGATAAAAAGTTAACGGGGTCAACCTTGTTTTGGTCTTTGCAAGGAAAGGAAGCTGAGGGGCCATTTGGGTCAATGCACCAAACTTGTGCAAGGGACCAGCCATATGACCGATCCCCTCCCCCTTCCCCTTTCATTTTCACTTAAACAACTCCCAAAAACCTTTTCCCCATCCCCCTTTGTTGTGTGTTCGGCCAAGAAGAGAACTAGAGAGAGAGAGAGAAAGAAAGAAGCCGAGAGAGTGAGAGAGAAACCGAGAGGGTGATAGAGGTTGCTGCCGGCGACGAGGAGAGAGGAGGAAGGAGGCGATCGCTGGCAAGTTTGGTCGGAAAAGAGGAGGAAGAAGGGTTCGTCGAGGTAAGTTCATCTATTTCTCGTTTGTTGTTATCGTATGTCAAAGAAACGCCGCCAACCACCACCGCCGCCGGAGGCGGCAGGGGGTGGTGCACGGCTGTTGTCCAGCCTAGGGTAACCCATATTCAGTAGTTCATATGCTTTTCGGGTCTGTTGGGATTAAGCCACGACTTAATGGGTTAATAATCAATAGTGTCATTTCATGTGAAAATTTAGTAATCTGCCACTGTTTTGCTTAAACCGTAACCTTTTCCTCGTAACTCGGATTGGGGCGAAATCGGTGCCAAAAGTTCCCATTTTGAGTCTAGTAACTTTTATATGTTTTGTGCAAAAACCAGTTCGGAACGTAGCTTAGGTCAAATCGTCGTTTTGTACTGAAAGGTTCTGTTTTCGCTGTTCTGCGAACCGTTTTTGTAAAACCCGTATTAAACTGTAGAAAAATCGTTAGGAGGAGTATAATATGTCCTTGGAACCCTAACTCAGAGCACTTTCTGGTGATGTACTTATATAATAATCATTATGTGGTTTGATATTCGTGGTGATGGTAATGTTGCCTACTTGCGAGTAGGGGTGATATGCGTGGGGTTGCTACCTACGTGTGTGGTTGGATTCACTAAGCGTTTAGCTTACCCCTTTCCCATTTTGTTGTGGTTTCAGGTGCGAGTGGCGGTCGGGCATGACGGTACACACACACTACGCGCGGGCGCCGAGAATTGTTGGAATTTACGCTTTTAAACTTTTAGATTTTATTTATAATATTTCCGCTGCATGAATTCTTTTGACTGTTTGAGTTGACGGTATTAACTTAAATTGAGTTACGGTTTATTAAAATGTGGTTGTTTTAAAATGGAATATATGTTTTAGAAAATTTAAATTTCCTTGTAATTTTTGGGACGTTACAAGTACCAAGGACGTCGCCCCTGATTGGCGACCATAGTGCAACGACGACACCTCTTGTCGTCCACAGGTTTTTTCCTCGATTGAGGTTTTTCCTGCGTCATCAAATCCCTTGTCTCGTTTATTTTTTCCCTCGTCGCACGTCTCGTCGAAATATCCTTTCTTTAGTTGATTAAGTCCACATCGATCTTAAGTTGTCCCTTTGGTGCGATGTTTGGCATTAACAGTTTGGCGCCATCCGTGGGACCTCATCTAGAGAAAATCCTCGACGAACGTGCACCCTACTAACAGTTTCTTGGAGTTTTTTCTGCTCTCTATTACAGGAACAATGGCAGCCCCTGGAAATCCACAGCAACCTGTTGCTCAGATGTATTAGGAGCTCGAAGTCGCCAGGAATCAGCTCAATGCAATGGCAGAGAAGAATCGCAGAGCAGCTGAGGTGATCGCGCGGTTAAGAAATCCTCTTGGGCCTCAAAATGGTCCTAGGCCGTTCGTGCAGAACCCAATTCCAAGATCGTTCGACTAGAATGGCCCTAGACCATTTGTCCCGAATCCAGGTTCATCAGCGCAGAATCAGCATCCAGGCATGTTCATGCAGAATCAACAGCCAGGGCCATTCAACCCAAATCCTCAGTTTGGGACAGTTCCTCCTCAGCACATAAGGCCACCACCCGTGAATAATGGGTCTCAGCCATTACAAGGGTCGCAGCCTTCCCAACAGGGGTCGCAACCATTTCAGCAGCCATTTTAGAATGGACCTCAAGGTGGATCTCAGCCACTCCACGGTGGGTCGCAGCCTTTCCAGCAAGGATCGCAATATTTTCATAATGGACCGCAGCAATGGTTCGTCACACGGTAATGGCACTAGTCCATGAACCAATCCCTCGTCAAGGGCAAATCCTGATCTTAACGATCCTGTCGCCCAGCGTTTGAAGATGTTAGAAGACCAAAATGAGCGCGTCCTGTCCTTGCTCGCCAAGTTGCCTGGGGCTGCCGTGCCTGTCGACGTCGAGCCTTGCTCGGGGTATCAGGCGCCCTTCATTGACGAGATCGCCACCGTCGAGGTCCCAAAGAAGTATAACATTCCTGCCTTCACTCCCAAGTATTCGGGTGTGACCGATCCAACCGAGCATGTCGCGCAATATAAGCAGCTCATGTGGACAATCTCGATTCCACACATGTGCCAGGAAGTATGCATGTGCAAGAGTTTCGGGGCGACTCTCACCGGTCCAGCTCTCCAGTGGTTGATCAATCTCAAACCCAAATCTATCGGGTCGTTCGCCGAATTGGTCAACCAATTCTCCCGGCAATTCACCAGCAGTCGCAAGATGGAAAAGCAGACTAGTGATATGTATTATGTCGTGCAGAAGACCAATGAGTCTATTCGAAGTGACATCAAAACTGCGATCGAAGCTTATAAGCGTGGTCTAGACGATAGTTCAGGTCTATATATCGATCTGACCAAGTATCCCCCAGAGACTTTTGAAGACGTCCGAGCTCGAACCTTGGCGTATATGAGGGTCGACGATGATACCGCCTTTCGTCGCAAGCACACTGACGACAAGAATTCGTTTGGCGTCAGAAAGCCAGAGTTCAAGACAAAGGTTGTTTCCAGAGTAGAGCCAGCGCCCCAAATTTCAAATGTTCGTTTCAAGACGAAAGCACAGGCCAAGACCGCGACTAAGTTCACTCAGTACCCCAAGATATCCTCTTACGGATTCAAAGGATCTACAAAGGACCTAGTCGAAGCTCTGAAAAGTTCCCAAGAGACCATTCGATGGCCAAAGAAGTCCGACCTGGACGATGCTAAGAAAGACAAATCAAAGTGGTGCGAATTCCATGCCGATCATGGTCATGCGACAGACGACTGTATCGCATTGAAGAAGGAACTAGCATATCATTTCCCGAAAGGAAATCTCAAGGATATCATCGACGATGTCGCTGTTCCGGCTAATGGCCATCGACCGTCGACTCCCGAGCATGCAAAAGTTGTCAATTAAAATTCCCTACGCCATGGGGAATCCAGGAGATCAAGAGCGAGCCAAAAGTCGCTCGTGAGTGCTACAAGTCTACCTTGAAGCCGTGAAAATAAACTAAAATCACAAGATCAGGCTCTCGACAGGTTCGTTTCTTCTATCCCTAAATCAATATCTTTTTCACAGAGGACAATATTCCTCCGTGTCAACGCAGGCCAACATAGTCAACGCCCGGTCGCACGCCAACATAGTCAACGCAGGACAATATTCCTCCGTGTCATTCCGTCATTTAAAACCTATCTTTTCCTCCCAAAAAGAATTAGGTAATAAATGACAGGGGGCAAATAGAGAGAAGTCAAAATGGTACGTTCTCTAACTCTTTTTCACGCGATTTTTTCTCACAAAACGGCTACTGACTTAAGCATCGGAGGGTCGTTGGTGAGCCAACGACACTATGTCTACTATATGACTTTAAATTCGCAGGGACGCACGACATACATGATCAGGTATGTGACTTGATCATTCCTCCATAGGGGCATACGATACAAACTCATTATACGATCTAATCGTACGATCGCAGAGTCTAAACGATTTTACCCCTAAGTCTCTTAACTTAGAAAATGCTTTAATCGCGTGTTCACATATTTGTTTTACTCATCGTATTACAATGTATGCCTCATTCGCATGATTTCCTGTGTGTCCTATGTTCAAATTCATAATTAAACATGGTTTGGATAAAGCATAAAGTTCAAACAAAAGTTGCGTTCATTATATAAGCCATCGAGTACATAATCGACCACTAACGGTCGAGCAGCATGAACAAACAAATACATTTTTTCCAAGGTTGTGGAGGAGCATCGATCACAACCTTGTCCGATACCTCATCCCGAAAACCCTCGTTAGCCACCGCCTTCTCAACCTCCTTCTCGTCATCCAAGTCGAGATCTCTCTCGGTCCCGACTCTCTCATAAAAGAGACGCAGCTCATCTGACGCTGAAGCCAAAGGATCCTTGCCCTGCAGGTGACGTCGCATAACCGCCGCACGCGCAGTAAGTCGAGCATAAGAAAAGAAAGACTTATTTTTGTCCTTCAACCCATCAGGCTCCTTCTTCAAATTCATCACCTTAGCCTTGATTCCCTCGACTTCCTTCCTCTTCGCGGTTACGGATTCCTTCATCCCCTCTAGCTCCTCTCTCTGTTCACGCATCAAAGTCAGGGACTCCTTCAAATGCGAGTTTATCTAGTCTCTTGTATAAATGAGGTGTCACACCCTGCTAAAACAGAAACACGAGGTATAACAGCGTAGGGTTTCATTCAAAAGATAACAGACAACACCAACCACAACATTTAATAAAGTAGTACAAGTTAATGCAATACAACATCTTAACCAACTTGTTCCAAAAGAAATTATGGCGGTTACAAAAATTAACAAAAGAAGTTTTAAGGTTCTTGGTGTTGATGTCATCACACAATATGCACCCTACATGCCTTCACTTACTTATTAGTACCTGAAAAGCATGATGAAAAGAAAAGGGTCAACTACAAAGAGTTGGTGAGTTCACAGGTTTTCGTATGCACTAAAAATAAGTTTGTATGCAGAAATTGTTATTGTGAAACGTTTGTTCATACGAAGTTTACGTAACCAGTTGTTCGAGTATTTGCATGAGGTATAAAGTATACAATGATGTCATCGCATTGAGCCACTACCAAACCTTCCGACAAACCAACGCCCCTTAAATTATTCACGTCCTACCTCAGCGGTGAAATAATTCCACATGGGTAAGACCATTGTTGTTACTGGTAAAGTGCACTTCTAGCTCGTCAGCTTAAGTGGGGTTGTCAATCCAAATAGCGCTACCCACAAATACAATTGGCTCATAATGAGTTAATAAGTAGTGTCTAACAAGTGGGGACTTTTTCATTTAAAACTCAAGCACATCAAAATGTATACATACCTTAGTGCACAAACAATTAAATTTAAGGTTCAACATTTCATAGCATAATTCAATCAATTTGAAATTCAATATCATGCTTTTCACCCCAAATTGTAACAAAAGAGTAAAAAGGGGCTGTGAAAACTCACAATGTTCAGCAAGGATTTCCAAGAGTTGTCGCATGGTTGCCCAAATGCCCGGTTCTAGGTCCTTCCTATGGAAGTGAAACACATTATCAGTTTTGGGTCTAACTCTTAGGGCTAACGCATTGCTTAGCTCATCATATCTTATAAAATGCCTTAGTGTTAGTTATTAAGTGTAAGTATTATTTCGTGTTGTTGATCTCAAGTAAATTATTGGTTTAAAAGGTTTGTAGAATTTTATTGTTACATATTTAATTTATATGTTGTATATAGCATTTAATCCATTCTACCATGTTTTATAATTCGGTCATGATGAATCCTTTCATTAATTATACATATTTATTTGTATTTCTTAATTATCTTGTGTTTTATCCTAAGTTCGAATTTTTATAAATCTCTTATTTATTTGGGTAACATTCATATATATATGTATGTATTGTTCTTAGTTGGGGTCTTGACAAAATCTACAATTTATATGCTTTTTATCTTTTAATATTAATTCCTAAAAATCTCTTTTTCTTGAATTAGGGTTTTTACTTTTCTGATGGCAGAAATATAAGTCCACTTATGGTCATAATTAAATGTTTTCTCGAGTTCTTTTGTTAGATCTGAGTTTTGTCAATAAACCAAGTGTTAAAGATCTGATGAGAAGACTCAGATGTTCTGAGAAGAAAAGTCAGAGTTCTGAGAAGCATTATCAGAAGAATGTTCAGAAGTTCTGAACAACATGTTCAGAACTTATAACTAGATATTTTCCTTAGTATTTAGTTAACTAATTAGGACACGTGTATTGTTCCTATTAGTCTTTCATGTTTGTACTGTAGCTTTAATATTTCCGTTGCAGTATAAATAGAGTGGTTAGCTCTAAATTGCTAACTGATTTTCCTGAATATACTTGTATTCATTCTTTGTAATCTTTGAGACTCTCTCTCTAAGATCTGTAATTCTGTTCATCATTGAATACAATTGGGCTTGATCATACAACTTCTCAATTACTGCTTTCTATATTGATTGTAAGATTAGATCCTGAACTTTCAATTGGTATCAGAGCCAATCAACAAACAAATTTGTTCAAGATTGTGATCGCGAAGATCTATTGATCAATTTCTTGAAGATTTCTTGATTCGTTCAAAAATCGATTCCGCTGCTAGGGCTAGTTCTTGAATTCTTGGCAATTCTTGAATTAACTGTTATCTTTCGATCAAGAAATTCGAATTTGTCTCTCTGTTGAATATTCTTACAATCATGTCTTCTAAAGAATATCTAGCCATGGAATCTGAAACGAAGCCACCTGTTCTAATTCCTGAAGAGTACCAGCAATGGAAAATACGAATGATCCAATTCTTGGATAACATAGACGAGAATCTGATGGTCTCTATCCGAGAAGGTCCTATCGAGGTCTATATCGATGTGGAAGCAACTCCTGAGACAGAGACAACTCCAGAAATTCCGGCAACAAGGGTGAAGAAAAACTATTCTCAATACACAGCTGAACAGAAGAATAGGCATGCAATCGACAAAAGAGCAATTACATTGATGACACTTGCAGTTCCGAATGAAGTTCTTAACAGGATTGACAGTGGTTCATCCGCCAAGGAAATGTGGGATGAACTGGAAAGACAAATGTTAGGAACTGTCAGATCAATTCAAGCGAAGTTAAATCAAAGCATAAATGCTTATGAACGATTCAAGGCTAAAGAATCTGAAAGCTTAAGTCAGACGTATAGTAAATTTTGTACTATACTGAATGATCTGAGAAGGAATGGGCTGAAAAAGACAAAGTCAGAAATAAACTACAAATTTCTGAACAGTCTAAACTCCGAGTGGTCATCATTTGCTATAAGTCTACAAATGAACAAGGATATGTGTGAAGAAGATCTAAATGATCTATTTTGTGTTCTTAATCAGCATGAGGACTCTGTGAAAATTGTGGTTGAAGAGAAGAAGAATGTTGCAGAACAATTAGCCTTTCTGTCAAAGTCCAAATCTGTGAAAGCACCCAAGAAGGCTGCATATCTATCTGAGATACCCAATCTGGAGGAGTCTGATAAGGAAGAAGGATCAGAAGAAGATGAAGATATAAAAATGATTGCTGAAAAATTGGCTTTGTTGACTAATACTTTCAACAAGAGATATGGAAAAGGAAAATTCCAGGGCAAGTACAAGAGAGAGCAGGGAAGTTCAGATTTTCAAGAAAAGAGAAGAGAGAGGAGAGAGTAAGTATGAAAAGAAGGAAGAAAGAAGGGAAGAGAATAGAGAAGAGAAGGAAGAAAGAAAAGAAAAGAATCTGTGCTTCAAGTGTGGAAAGTCTGGCCACTTTGCAAAGGATTGCAAAGTGAAAATAGTGAAAGATTATGAATACTATACCAAGAAGGCTCAGTTGGCAAAGAAAAGAGATGAAGAAGTGGCAATGTTAGCTGAACAAGAAAACTGGCTGTACTACACTTCAGATGAAGATGACTGTATTCACTTTTCCCAGATGCAAAGTTATATGGCAAAGATGAAGAATGAGGATGACTCTGACTTTGAAGATGTTGATTCTGAGTCATCTGCTGAGGTACATTCTGCACTTGAAATAGACTTAATGACACAGATTGGTGAAATGAAAACTGAATTTGTTAAACTAAGAAAACAAATAAAAGGAGAAAGAAATTTAGTTAACAAATTCAGAATTGAAAAAGAGGTGATAAAAGAACAATATGAGGAATCTGAGATTGAGAAACAGAAAATTAAAACTGAAAATTCTGAGTTGTTGAAAAACCTTTCTGAATTAAAAATTGAGCTTTCAAAAGTTAAGGATGAAAAGGGTGATTTAAAAATAAAGTTTAATATGCTATTTGAGGAAAGAAAGAATTTATACACTAAAATCAAAGAATTAGAAGATCTTAACATGAAAAGAGGTCAGACTCAGCAAACATTAAATCTTCTAACAAGTAATGTTAAAGATACAAGATTTTATAATCCAAAGAAGGGATTGGGATTGGAAGAAAATGTTGTTTTAAAAAGAGCTCCAATCAACTTGTATGATTTTGAAAAACATCATGTTCCTAAACCAAAAATTCCAGAAGTTGTTGAAGTTTTTAAAAGATCTGCAAGTTCTATCACAAGTTCTGACAGTTTACAAAAATCAAGTACTAAAAAGACAAAGGAAATAATTTCTGAATCAAAAACAGAAAAATCAGATGTTTCAGAAAATAAGGTTAAGAAAGAAATTTCTAAACCAAAAGAAGAGAAACCAAAATATAATGATACTAAATTCAAATATGACTCTTTAAATGTCAGTTACAAAAATAAACAACAAAGTTTTTCACATTCTGACATAGAAAGTATATTTGATACTATTAAGGTTTCTTATCAGTTTTCTGATTCTGAAGGTCAGAAATATGAGTTCTTTAATCAAAATTCTGAATCAAAGAGTCAGAATTCTGAATCAAAGAGTCAGAATTCTGAATCAACTGAAAATTCTGAAACAACATCAGAAGAATTTTTACAACTTGAAAAGAGGTTTACTCTTGTAAGTCAAGAACTTGAGGACTTAAGGAAAGCTTATGATGAACTTGAAAATGACCTCTGTGATGTGGATTTTGATCTTAAAAATGCTTTAAAAGAGAAGAATGTTTTTATTCAGAAAATAACATAACTTGAGAAACTGAAAGCTGAGTATGATCTGTTCAAAATTAATGCTCTAAAAGAAAATGATAAATTCTTTAATGAATCAAGTACATATGAAAAAGGTGAATCATCTACTTCTTCTTCTAACAAAAAGAAGTTGAATTTTTCAGAAAAAAAGGAAAGCAAAAGGAAAGATGGTGTGAAAAGAGTTTCTGAGATGAATGGAGAGGTTCCTGCAACTGTACCAAAAGCACATAGTTATTGTGATAAATGTACTTGTATTTTGAAAACCAGCAATAAAAATGAAAACGCTTATGGTACAGATCTGTTGTTACTTGCAAATAAAAATCTTAGTTGTGTTCAATGTAAAAGTGATTCTTTTCAATATTCTCAGAAATGTCCAATTACAATAACATCTGTTTCATTCATAAGAAAAGATATTAAGAAAACATAAAAGAAGAATGTTTCTGTTCCTCAGAAAACAGAAAAGAAAAATGTTTCTGTACCTCAGAATACAGAAAAGAAGAAGGTTTATGTTCCTCAAACTCAGAAGAAAGAAAAGATAAAAGAAGTGAGTCCTCAAATAAAAATCAAAAGAAAGAATGAGAAAGAAATTAGTGTAAGAGAAAAGAAAGTTAAAAACACTGTAATATCCAAATTTACAACTTTCAAAAAGAAATTGAACAAGTTTGTGAACAGAGCATGTTCTGACTTCATAAAAGTTCAAGGCAAGTGGTGTTTAAAGAAAGATTTTGAATGGAAAGTAAAAGGCACTAATGTTAAATCTAATGACAAAGCTAACAAAGATGGACCCATTCCAAAATAGGTACCTAAATCTAACTGATCCTTTTGCAGGGCTGTCATGTGTGGTTTTTAGATTCAGGAGCTTCAAGACACATGACAGGTCAGAAGTCTTTTCTGTCAAACTTCACAGAAAAGGCTGGAGGAGCAGTAAACTTTGGAAATAATAGCAAAGGTCAAGTTAAAGGTTATGGGATTTAACTAAAGGAGATCTGACTATCCAAAAGGTTTTCTATGTTGAAGGATTACAACATAATCTTTTCAGCATAAGTCAGTTTTTAGACAGTCTTTGTCAAATCAAGTTTCAAATAACAGGTTGCATGATTTTAACTGAAAATGATGTTAAAGTTTTCTGGGCCAAAAGACATATGGACTTATTTGTGGTTAACTTTTCAAAATTGAAAACATTAAATCCAGTTTGTCTTTTATCAAACTCAATTGCAAATGAATGCTGGTTTTGGCACATAAGATGTTCTCATCTAAATTTCAAAGATCTTAACAATCTTGTTGCAAAACATCTGGTTAAAGGTTTACCAAAGATTAAATTTGAAAAAGAATCATTATGCTCAGCTTGTGAAATGGGCAAGATGAAAAGGAGTTCTCACAAATTAAAAATGGACTCATCTTGCAAATCACCATTAGAAATGATTCATACTGATCTTTGTGGTCCTATTTCAGTTAAGTCTATGGGAGGAAAGAAATACATGCTTGTAATTGTTGATGAATATTCCAGATACACATGGGTTGAGTTCTTGAGAGCTAAGTCAGAAGCTGCTACTACATTGATAAACTTTATCAAAAGAATTCAAGTTCTCTTACAACTTCCAGTTCAGAAAATCAGAAGTGATAATGGAACAGAGTTCAAAAATGAGACACTTCAGAAGTTTTTAGAAAGTTCTGGGATTTCTCATAATTTCTCTGCTGTCAGAACTCCTCGAGAAAATGGTGTTGTTGAAAGGAAAAACAGAACTCTAGTTGAAGCTGCAAGAACCATGTTGGCTTATTCAAATCTTCCAACCTTCCTATGGGCTGAAGCAATTGCAACTGCTTGCTTTACACAGAACAGAACTTTAATCAATAAAAGATTAAATAAGACTGCTTATGAACTGATAAATAAAAGAAAACCATTAATCAAATTCTTTCATGTTTTTGGTTGCAGATGCTATGTTCTTAAAGACAGATAAAATCTTGCCAAATTTGATAAAAAGGCAGATGAAGGATACTTTGTTGGTTGAATAACTTCCAAAGCATTCAGAATCTACAATAGAAGAACCAAGAGAATGATGGAAAGCATCAATGTAACATTTGATGAAGCCAGAATGAAGACTTCTGAACAGGACAGTTCATAACTCATGCAGAACAAGACAAAAATGACTTCTGATACAAATTCTAATCCTATTTGTTCAGAACTCAATTTATTGTTTAAGGATGCTTTTCTGGAACTAATTTCTGATTCTTATGCAGAATATGAAAATCCAAAGATGGTAAAAGAGATGAAAAATAGAACTCCAGAAATAGTTCAATCAACTGTAATTTCTGATAAAGGTCCATCTGAAGAATGTCCAAATCTGATAAATACAAGTGGTGAAAATTCTGAACCTTGTACTCAGAATTCTGATCCTTGTGTTCAGAACTCTGAACAAGTCACTCAGAATTCTGACTTCACTGCTCAGAATCCAAACTTGGATACAACTCCTACACATATATCAGAACAAGGGGACAGCTCAGAATTACAAGCAATCATTGATGAGAATGATACAAACAATAATTTTTCTGAGATTGATGTGCTTCCCAGTGCAAATAAATGGACTAAAAATCATCCTATTCATCAAGTAATAGGCAATCCATCAGCAGGAGTAAAGACCAGATCAGCTACAGCAAATGAAGCGATGTTTGCTGGTTTCTTAAGTGTGATTGAACCAAAGAAAGCTAATGAAGCCCTAGAGGATCCAGATTGGATTTCAGCAATGCAAGAGGAATTGCTCCAATTTGAAAGAAACAAAGTTTGGAGACTCATTCCAAAGCCTGAAGGTAAATCTATTATTGGAACTAAATGGGTATTCAGAAACAAAAAGGATGAGTCAGGTGTTGTTATCAGAAACAAGGCAAGATTGGTTGCTAAGGGATACTGCCAACAAGAGGGAATTGATTATGATGAGACATTTGCACCAGTGGCAAGAATAGAGGCAATCAGAATATTTTTGGCCTATGCTGCACACAAAAATTTCAAGGTGTATCAAATGGATGTCAAATCAGCCTTTCTAAATGGCAAACTTAATGAAGAGGTGTATGTTCATCAACCTGAAGGTTTTGTTGATCCAGAATTTCCTGATCATGTTTATATTTTAGACAAAGCTTTATATGGTCTAAAACAAGCACCAAGAGCCTGGTATGACACTCTTACTCAACACTTGTTAGCTTCAGGTTTCAAGAAAGGTAAGATTGACACAACTTTGTTTTTAAAGAAAAAGGGTGATGATTTAATTCTTATTCAGATTTATGTTGATGACATAATATTTGGTTCTACCAGAACAGAATTATGTGATAATTTTTCTAAAATCATGTCATCTGAATTTGAAATGAGCATGATGGGTGAGCTGAATTTTTTTCCTTGGTCTTCAAGTCAAACAATTACCAAAGGGTGTTTTTATAAATCAAGGAAAATATGTCAGAGATATTCTGAAAAAGTTCAAAATGTCTGATTGTGCTTCTATGAGAACTCCAATGGCAACAAACATAAAGTTAGATGCTGATCTCAAAGGTGTTTCAGTAGATAACAAACTCTATAGAGGCATGATTGGATCATTACTTTATCTGACTGCAAGTAGACCAGATATTATGTTTTCTACTTGTTTCCGTGCTAGATTTCATTCTAACCCAAAAGAATCACATATGTTGGCTGTCAAAAGGATCTTAAGATATCTCAAAGGATCACCTGATCTAGGTTTATGGTATCCAAAAGAAACTGATTTCAAATTAACTGCTTTCACTGATGCTGATCATGCAGGAAGTAGGTTGGACAGAAAAAGTACTTCTGGGGCTTGTCATTTTTTGGGGGATAAGATAGTGAGTTGGGCATCAAAGAAACAGAATTGTGTGTCTACTTCAACTGCTGAGGCAGAGTATGTTGCTGCTGCTGCTTCATGCTCTCAAACTTTGTGGATGAGAACACAACTCATGTATTATGGATATCAGCTCAACAAAATTCCCATCTATTGTGACTCAGAAAGTGCAATTGCTATTACTCAGAATCCTGTTCAACATTCAAAGACTAAACACATAGATGTGAGGTATCATTTTATAAAAGACTATGTGGAAAAAGGAACTATAGAGATGCACTTTGTGCATACAAAGTATCAATTGGCTGACTTGTTCACAAAGCCACTTGATCACAAAAGGTTCTCTTTTCTCAAATGTAAAATAGGAATGCTTAATCTGACTAATTGAGAATATTTGTGTTTCTTAAAAATGATAAATGTTTCTAAGTAAAATTGTCTGAGTAGTGTACTCAGAACTCTGAGTCTTAAGTTCAGAAACACTGACTCTTAAATTCAGAAACTCTGACTCTTGAGATCAGAACTTCTGAATCTTGAGATCAGAACTTCTGAGTCTTAAGTTCAGAACTTCTGAACCTTGAGTTTAGAAATTCTGAGTCTAGAATTCAGATCTTCTGAGTCTTAAGGTCAGAGACTCTGAGTCAATACTTCAGAAATCTAACTTTCAAGAATTTATTTCTGAGAAAAACAAATACTTCAAATGTACGGATTATGTCTTTTCTATTATCTTTTTATCTCATTTTTATGTATCATATTTGGTCAAATACATGCTAAAGTCAAGGGGGAGCATCAATATCTTTTGGAAATTATTTCATGATTCTTAAAAGGTTTGTCTTCATTTCTTATCTCTAATCATTCTAAGAAGAACAAGCTTTTAATGATAAAATTTTTATCTTGTTCAAACTATATCTGAATTTCAAACAGTTCCATATTCAGATATAAGAGGTTAAATGATTTTTTAAAATCATCATTATATGAACAGAATTCTGATGATAAAATGTGTTTCTATCTGTTCAAACCTCTTCTGAATAACTAAAAGTTTTACATCTATCAGAAGTTGATTTTAAATAAATTTTTGTTACAAGGTAAAATTCTTCTGAATAATGGAATCAGAACTCTGAGTAGAACAATCAGATATCTAATAAAGGAAAGTTAAATCTTCTAAGCGTGTTATTCAGATCTTTGACTTGAGTCAATATTCTATCCAATAACACGTGTCAGCTTCATATTTGGTTGATTATGCCACGCATTTCATTTAAATCTTTTGTGGCATTTCAAATGTGTTGACTCCGTTATAACATTCATTTCGCTTTTCCGTCAAACCTTTCAGCTTCGTGAATTTTAAATAGGTCTTAAAATTCCTATTTCCAATTCTTTCAAATTCCAGAGCGAAAAGTGAGATACGAATCAATCCAGAGTTCTTTGAGTTTGTTTTCTTCTTAAATCATGTCTGGATTTCGAAGAAGTGGTCAAATTTCTCTACATTCTACTAAGTCGTTGATGGATTCATCTGATTCGGATAATGATGAAGTACAAAATAGAGCTGTTGAGGAAGAAGCAATAAGGGATGATGAAATAAATGAAGAAGATGAACAAATGGCTGAATCAGAAGGAAATGCAGATGAGGTAAATATAAATGTTGAACATGAACAAAGTGCTGCAGGGTCGATTATGTCGAATAGACCTATTTTAGTGGAAAGGGTTGTTCCTGAGAGTGAATGGTTGAAATTATCTGAAAATAATTGTGTTGTATTATTTGAGGAAAGTCGATTTAAACCTGAACACAGAATTATCATGGAATTATTCAAACATCATCCTTACAGAAAATGGTTTACAAGAAGCAAAAATGTTCCTGTTCAGTACATTCAACAATGGTGGAAACATCTTAGGTTAGAAGATAATAAATTTGTGTCTGAAATTGGAGGAGTGACATTTGCCTTATCTATCTCTGCACTAAGAGAAATGCTGAATCTACCAGAGAAAGATGATGTACAAAGAAGGACATATTTTGAAGACTCACCCTTAACAGAGGAATTAATAGCAGAGTTTATGAAGTTGGGATACAATGAAGGATTGAGGACTCTCAGTTTGTTCGGAAGGAACAAATTGCCACCTATTTGGGCTTGTTTCTTTCATGTGGTAAATAAGTGTTTGTCAGGGAAGAATAGTTCTGCTGATCAAGGTTCAAAACAGATTCTTCAAATCTTTCAGGGTTTAGTGAAGAATAGGCATTACGACTACACTTCCATACTGTGGGAAGACATGAAGAATACTTTTTAGAAGAATCAGAAAGCAATTCAGAAAAAGACAAAGGATACTCCTCGTACATACATACCTTACATAAGGTATTGGCAAATTGTAATCTGGTATGCAATGCAAGAAAATAGAACCATATCAAGAAGATCAAATAAAGATCAAATAAAGAGCATGGTCCTACTTTCTACTTGGGTAAGATGACCTCAGTTACTAGACTTGAAAATTATCCAAATCATAAATTGTTGCCAAAATCACTTAGGAATTATATACCAAGGGAGAGTGAGATTTTAAAAGCTTATTGCACCTCTATGGGAATTGAATTACCTCAAATCCCTACCCAAGAGGACCAACCTGAGAAGAGAGGTGAGGGGTCTAGTCGAATTAGAGAGGGGGAGGATGTTCAAATGGGTGAACATTCTGAGAGAATTGAGGGGGAAAATTCTGAGAGCTTGGTTAGAATTAGTGAGGAAACACAGAATGAGGGTGGTGAGGATGAGAGATTGTTAACAGAGGTTCAAACAGAAAGAGATGCCTATGAACCAGCTAATCTTGACCAGGTAACCACAACTGCTATTGGTTCACAATTCTTGGTGTCCAATATTGAAACAAACACCATGGACCTAGTGGTGGATCTTGAACAACCCATCCATACCCACTCAGAAGCATTTCAACATGCTACTGTTTCACATAACTCAGGGGAACCATCCCAAACTCATTTGGAGGGAGGTGATAAATCCCAACCTATTTTTCAACACATTGAGTCTGAATATCACAGTCCTGTTCAATTTGAGCCTGAAATTCCTTCTAACACTGGCACAAATCAGGAATTTCGTATTCCAGACACAACATTCATAGACATACCTAATATTGGGTGTCGAGGATTGGATGGAAGTCCTGGTGAGGTGAATATTACAAAATCCTCATTCAAACGTGCATCTGTTGTACAAGATGACTTCGTGTTATCTACAGGCCATGAGCCCTCTGGGCACATGAAAACTGGACCATCTGTTGGTTCAGGTTCACAGTTAGACCATTCTGAATTTGAAAAGATTCAGAATCAAAACAAGGTGATGGGGGAAAAGGTTGAAAATTTGGAGAAAAGGTGGATGATTTGAATGCTGAGGTGACAGGATTAAAAGATGTGTTGGAGGGTAAATTGAAAACTGTTGAAACTAAAATAGATACTGTGAAGGCATCCTTGGAATCTCATGAAAAGGAGATCAAGGATATAATGTCTGAATTTCAAAAAGATCTGTTGAAACAAATGCAGAGTATGCAGGAATCTGTATTGAAAGCACTGAGTGTATCTATGGCTTCTACTTCAAAACCTCTTGAGCCTGTTCCTATTGCAGAAGCTGAACCTGAAGGTATTTCTAATCAGAACTTGAAAAGAAAGTTTGATGATAATGAACCTCATGATCATCAAAAGGGGGAGAAAAGACAGAGATTAAGTTCTGATGATGACATTGGCATAGAAGATTTTGAAATAGCAGATATGCACTTAGCCAGTACAAAGAGCTCAGAAGATCAGACACAGGAAAATATAAAGGAAATGATTCAGATAGTTCAGATTGATAGCTCAGATACAGATGAAATGGAGTTGGAAAGTACAGATGGTGGTGATTTAGATAAAACAGAGGAACTGAATTTAGACACAAAGATGGAAGGAAACTCTGATGAAACTGAAGCTATTGAGGAATCTATATTGAGATCAGAAGAAACATTGGAAAGTTCAGTGGTCAACATGTGTACAAATATTATTCTTTATGACAGAGATAATGCAATGGATTCTGAATCAGAGGAAAGAAGGTTGAATGAGGAATTGATCAGAAGGATGCATAATGAGGTAGTCAGAGCACTTAATGTTCAGAATATTCAACAAGGTGTAAAACTGATAAGGCCTATTGATCTGTTGGGAGAAGAAGATAGAACTGTTGATTATTCTCAGAAGTTTAAGTATGAGTTTCGATATAACTATGCTGATGAGATGAACACAGAAGAAGAATATGAGAAAGTGGAAGATTACTTTATGCCCTCTGAGTATATATTCAGAAAACCAATTGAGATTCCTAAGGTTAACTTGCAAATTTTGGAGGAGCCTGTATGTGATTTTATCCTGGAGTTGAGTGATGTACCACTGGCCAGACAATTTCATGATGACATTTTTCCTGAGGAAATATATGAGAACATCTATCACACAGAAGGAGATTATGAACTTTTGGAAAGCAATATTGATGGTTTCATGGATGGCAGATCTCAGATGATTTATACAGAAGTTTCAAACAGATTCATAATTCCTGATTCAAGACTACACATTCAGAAGAAGATTGAGAAAGTATTGATGTTTCAATCAGAAGAATTCAATGGTCTGATGTTTGTTAGATTGGAAGTGCTGAAAGAAAGAAATACAAAGGTTTCCATGTCCAGTTTTGATTTTCACAGATTAACTCTTGATGATCAGATCTTTCTAATTAAGTTCTTTGCCAGTACTGAAGAATCTTTGATAGAGATTGAGTGCAGAAGAATTCTGGGGATTTATGTCAGAAATATGTACATGTATGATTTTCAATTGGCAATTGAAGGAAGGAAAGAGAAATACAACTTGAGTTGTCCAGCAATGATTTCAGGGTTTGGTGTATATTTGAAGGGATTTATAAATGAAGGAATGGAAACTGAAGGGTTTGCATATCCAGTTCAAGGAAGACTTGAAATATTCAAACTGAAGGAATTGGTGAAGTATAGTGATGCAACTTTGAATTGGTTGCTAATTGAAATGAAAGTAGATTCTGCTACTAAGAGAGAAAATCTACAGAAAAAATGTGTGAACTCTGTGGAAAGAAGATTAAATCTCAGAAGAAAAATCAGAAGCTGTGGTGAATGGTTATTATCAGAGATCAATCCTAAAAAGATGCTACATAATGACTTTGTGTTTCCTGCGGAATATGAGGTGAATGAGATTCTTTCAGAAGAAGTTGAAGAAGTTCAGGACACAACTCCTCAGAATGTGCAGATAACTAGTGTTGAGCAAGTTGAACAATCTGAACCAAAAGAAGATGAGATGTCAATTGATTTGAATGGATACTTTCTTGAGTTTGATCTACCTGAGTTTTTCAAGCCTAAAGGGATACAATTTCTGGATGTATACTATGACAGACCAAAGGAGACTCAGATCTGGATGGCAGAGAAATCAAGATGCCTTGGGAATCAAAACAGGCTGTATATTCAGAGTTCTGAGAAGCATTATCAGAAGAATGTTCAGAAGTTCTGAATAACATGTTCAGAACTTATAACTAGATATTTTCCTTAGTATTTAGTTAACTAATTAGGACACGTGTATTGTTCCTATTAGTCTTTCATGTTGGTACTGTAGCTTTAATATTTCCGTTGCAGTATAAATAGAGTGGTTAGCTCTACATTGCTAACTGATTTTCCTGAATATACTTGTATTCATTCTTTGTAATCTTTGAGATTCTCTCTCTCTGAGATCTGTAATTCTGTTCATCATTGAATACAATTGGGCTTGATCATACAACTTCTCAATTACTGCTTTCTATATTGATTGTAAGATTAGATCCTGAACTTTCAATTGGTATCAGAGCCAATCAACAAACAAATTTGTTAAATATTGTGATCGCGAAGATCTATTGATCAATTTCATCATTTTTGGTTATATATTAAGGGAGTTATGACTATTTTAAGATAGAGACTTTACCATGCCAGATTCTGGTTTCTTGCACACTTATCTTGGTTTGAATGGTTGAGACCTCAATTCTTAATATTTTTTTGTGAATTCACTTTTGTTTGAACTATAACTCATTAAAATAATTTCCAGAAGAAAAATCAAGAATTTTAGTGGAATAATAAGAGAGTTATGAGTGATTTAAGTAGAGATTTTTCTCTGTCAGATTGTCTTTGCACTCTTTATTTTATATGGGTAGATGAAGGGTCAAATCTCCGAGTTTTTACATGAAACCACTTGAGTTTGAAACATAACTCAATAAACAAAGCTCCAGAAGAAGAATCATATCATTTAGTTAATTATTTTACAAGATATGGTCGGATGAAGTTCATGCATGTAATCTGCCAGAAACTAAAAATGCTATTTCATGAAGAATGAGTGTTTTTAGTTCTTTATTTTCACTCATATGATTTTCTTTGATTTTAAAACTTATTTACCATTACTTTATCATAGAGTTTTAGGTCAAAATCATCCTTTAACTTGTATGAACACATGCATGAACTCACACATCTCAGATTATAGCAAAATCCACATGCATATAGTCAAAACTTCATTTTCTTGAGTTCTAGTTGTATGGATTATGGATTATCACCATTTGCTTGACATTTAATATGTCATTGGTGATTAATCTACCATTAAAAGGTCCATGAAGGTCCTATTTTCCAGAACTTAAGAGTCATGAAGATTAAGTAAGAAAAAGAAGGAAAAATTACAAGAAAAAGGAAGAAAGTGAAGAAGAACACAAGGGAGATGAGTTTACCCACTCTAGAGTTGTTGTTTCCCTTCAAAATCTTCAAAGATTGGATGATTCTTGGGAGGTTTTGGGCTGAATTCGGCAGGAGATAGAGAGGGAAGAGAGAATGTTCAAGGTTTGAATGTAGAGAGAGAGAGAGAAGTAGGAAATGAGGAGTTTTCTTGAGAATTTGGAAGAATTAATATGGGAGTGTGTTGGGGCACATAAGGGGCCGAATTTGGGCCCAATTTTTCTGGTTTATTTTAATTTTTTTTATTAAGTGTTAATTAATATTGTACAAGTATATATATTATGTAATTTTATAAAAAGCTTGATTTAAAGTAGCTAAAACCTCATTTATCTACTTAATTTTTGGTTTGATTATTTAAAGTTTTAAATTTTAGATTTGGGTATATATAAACTATATATTTACTCCTCTTATCATTATTATGGTTATAATTAAATGTTAATTGTTCCAATCGGCATTTTATAAGACAGCTTAAGCGGTTACGTGCGGTAACTAGATTTTCTAAGCACACTGTCGGAATTCTTAGGAAACTAAAACCTTAGCCATCATAATTAAGTCATAATGAGTTATTTCTACTTGTTAAGACATGTATTATGCTATTCAGTTGCTAACCTGGGTGTTTTGGTTTGACGGGTGTCACAGTCTCCCCTTGTTAGAAGAATTTCGTCCCGAAATTCGATGATTGCCATTCCCCCTCTGATCCTTTGCAAATAGGTGAGGGTACTTCCATTTCATGTAATCTTCTCGTTCCCATTTGTACTCAGGTCCATGCCTCGAGTTCCAACGAACTTTTAAGATCGGGATCTTACTACGCCTTGTTCGTTTGACTTCTTGGTCATGGATTTCAATCGGTTCCTCTATGAAGTGTAACCGATCATTGATCTGAATGTCTTCTAGGGGTAGAACCAATGATTCATCAGTTAGGCATTTCTTAAGGTTTGACACATGGAACGTATTGTGAATGGCACTTAGCTCTTGCGGTAAATTGAGTTTATACGCTACTGGCCCAATCCTTTCAACTATTTCAAACGGGCCAATATATCTCGGACTCAGCTTGCCTCTTTTCCTAAAGCGTACTAATCCTTTCCAAGGCGATACATTTAGAAGCACTTTATCACCCACTTGGAATTCTAATGGCTTCATGCGGTTATCTGCATAACTCTTCTGACGATCTCTTGTGGCTTTAAGTCTATCCTTGATAATTGAGATCTTGTCAGTAGTCTCTTGAATGATTTCGGGCCTAGTCAACTGTCTGTCGCCAATTTCCAACCAACTAAGTGGGGATCTACACTTGCGTCCATATAAGGCTTCATACGGTGCACACTGAATGCTGGTATGATAGCTGTTGTTGTAGGAGAACTCCACTAATGGTAGGTGAGTATCCCAACTTCCTCCAAAATCTATCACACATGCACGCAGCATATCCTCTAGCGTATGTATAGTTCTTTCTGACTGACCGTCCGTTTGAGGATGGTAGGAAGTGCTCAAGTCCAAACGCGTATCCAACGCTTTCTGGAGTGATCGCCAAAATCGTGACGTAAAACGACTATATCTGTCCGAGATGATGGAAATAGGCACTCCATGACGCATAACGATTTCATTGATGTAAATTTGTGCAAGCTTTTCCATCTTGTAGTCTTCCCGAATAGGAAGGAAATGCGCAGATTTCGTAAGTCGATCCACTATAACCCAGATTGAGTCGTGCCCTTTCCTGGTCCTGGGTAGCTTAGTTACGAAATCCATAGCTATTTGTTCCCATTTCCATTGGGGAATCTTGGGTTGTTGTAATAGACCAGATGGTTTCTGATGCTCGGCCTTTACTTTTGCACAATTTGAGCACTGATTTACGTACAAAGCGATGTCTTTCTTCATTCCCGGCCACCAGTAGTATTCCTTTAGGTCTTTGTACATCTTGTCGGCTCCTGGGTGAATCGAATATCTTGATTTATGGGCTTCATCCAAAATTGTTGATCGTAGGTTATTAACCTTTGGTATCCAAACTTTGTCTTCAAAGTAACGTACCCCATCTGACTTTGTTTCAAATCTAAGTTCCCAGTGATGTAGGGTCTCGTCCTTCAAATTCTCTGCTTTCAATGCTTCTTCTTGAGCTTCGAGAATTTGTGTCTTTAGACTCGTCTGAATGAACGCACCCATTGCTCGTACGCTTGACGGTTTCACCCTTTCCTTCCTGCTTAGTGCGTCGGCTACCACATTAGCCTTGCCTGGATGGTACTTTATTTCACAATCATAGTCACTAAGCATTTCAACCCATCTTCTTTGCCTCATATTAAGCATTTTCTGGTCAAGGATATGTTGAAGGCTTTTATGATCGGTGTAGATGGTGCATTTCGTGCCGTAAAGATAATGTCTCCAGATCTTAAGTGCGAACACTACTGCTCCTAACTCAAGGTCGTGAGTAGTATAGTTCTTCTCATGAACTTTAAGTTGCCTTGAAGCATATGCAATGACCTTGTCCTGTTGCATCAACACGCACCCCAAACCTTGGTGTGACGCATCGCAGTAGACTACGAAATTCTCTGTGCCTTCTGGCAGTGCCAGAATTAGTGCATTGCATAACCTATGCTTAAGAGTTTGGAATGCTTCTTCTTGTTTCTCTCCCCAAATAAACTTCTTATCCTTCTGGGTTAATGTCGTTAGCGGTTGTGAAATTTTTAAGAAATTCGCAATGAATCGCCGATAATAGTCTGCTAAACCAAGAAATTGGCGAATCTCTGTCAGGGTTTTTGGGGCTTCCCACTTCTTGATGGCCTCAATTTTTGCCGGATCTACGTGAATTCCCTTCTCATTAATCACGTGGCCAAGAAATTGTACCTCTCGAATCCAAAATTCGCGTTTGGATAACTTTGCATACAATTTCTGGTCTCTGAGCAATTCTAGTATCAACTTTAGATGTCGCTCATGATCCTCCTTGCTTTGCGAGTAAATTAGTATATCATCTATGAACACGATCACGAACTCATCCAAGTACGGTCTACAGACCCTGTTCATTAAGTCCATGAAGACAGCTGGTGCGTTGGTTAGCCCGAAAGGCATAACCAGGAACTCGTAGTGGCCGTAACGAGTCCTAAACGCCGTCTTGGGAACATCTTCTTCACGGACCCTCACTTGATGATATCCAGATCGAAGATCAATTTTTGAAAAGTAGGTAGCACCTTGAAGTTGGTCGAACAGGTCGTCGATTCGGGGAAGAGGGTATCGGTTCTTGATAGTTAACTTAATGAGTTCTCTATAATCGATGCACAGCCGCAAGGATCCATCTTTCTTTTTAACGAAAAGAACTGGTGCACCCCATGGAGAAGAGCTAGGTCTTATAAGTCCTTTGTCGAGCAGCTCCTGGAGTTGTCCTGATAATTCCTGCATTTCCAATGGGGCCAAACGGTACGGTGATTTAGCCACAGGTGCAGCTCCAGGAACTAAGTCGATGTGGAATTCGACTTGTCTTGATGGGGGTAATCCTGGTAGCTCATCCGGGAATACCTCGGGAAAATCCCGAACTACAGAAAAATCCTGAATGTGTTTCTCTTTCATTTCCTTAACTATAACGTGAGCCAAAAACGCGATGCATTCCTTTTTCAAGTACTTCCGCATCTTCATACACGTCACTAACTTAAGGTTCTTTCCGGACTTCTCTCCATGCACGACGAGTGTTTCACCCTCTGGCAGCGAAATTCGGATGATCTTTTCGGAACAGCATATATCAACTCGGTTTTTGGATAGCCAATCAATGCCCACGACTATGTCAAAGCTTCCTAGCTCAATTGGAATAAGGTCTATACTAAAGCTCTTATTTGCTAAGTTTAAAGTACAGTCCGTAATTACGTCTCTGACCTTAACTTCCTGCCCATTAGCAAATTCAATAACGTAGACCTCTTTCATCTTTTGGGGTTTCAAGTTAATTTTTGGCCTAAACTCTAGTGATACAAAGCTCCTAGGTCGACTAGTAACATAGCCAGAGGCGTCGGCAGAGTGCTCAGTGGGAGTGGACGTGGACGACATAGTGAATTGCAATAATAGTAGACTTAGTTACTAAGTGTGCTATTGTAAGTGCCTAAGATATGCAATGTTTATGCATGCACACACAAAAATCATGCTTTCCATGTTTAAGTAGAAAATTTATTTTTAAGCATACTTCCAATATAATTAATCTAAGTCCCCCATTATACATACCTAAATTAAACATAGGTGATCAGGCTTTGTTTAATTGAGGTATAATAATGTGACACTCAACTTAGTTATATTAGTAATATGCTTCAGATTTTGAAAACCATTTTGAAAACCGTTTTGAATTTTTTTTTTTAAACTATTGGGTTATAGTTTGTGGTTTCCATAAGAAAACTGGCATTCTCTATAACATTAGGCTCTGATACCAAATATGTCACACCCTGCTAAAGCGGAAACACGAGGTATAACAGCGTAGGGTTTCATTCAAAAGGTAACAGACAACACCAACCACAACATTTAATAAAGTAGAACAAGTTAATGCAATACAACATCTTAACCAACTTGTTCCAAAAGAAATTATGGCGGTTACAAAAATTAACAAAAGAAGTTTTAAGGTTCTTGGTGTTGATGTCATCACACAATATGCACCCTACATGCCTTCACTTACTTATTAGTACCTGAAAAACATGATGAAAAGAAAAGGGTCAACTACAAAGAGTTGGTGAGTTCACAGGTTTTCGTATGCACTAAAAATAAGTTTGTATGCAGAAATTGTTATTGTGAAACGTTTGTTCACACGAAGTTTACGTAACCAGTTGTTCGAGTATTTGCACGAGGTATAAAGTATACAATGATGTCATCGCATTGAGCCACTACCAAACCTTCCGACAAACCAACGCCCCTTAAATTATTCACGTCCTACCTCAGCGGTGAAATAATTCCACATGGGTAAGACCATTGTTGTTACTGGTAAAGTGCACTTCTAGCTCGTCAGCTTAAAGTGGGGTTGTCAATCCAAATAGCGCTACCCACAAATACCATTGGCTCATAATGAGTTAATAAGTAGTGTCTAACAAGTGGGGACTTTTTCATTTAAAACTCAGGCACATCAAAAAGTATACATACCTTATTGCACAAACAATTAAATTTAAGGTTCAACATTTCATAGCATAATTCAATCAATTTGAAATTCAATATCATGCTTTTCACCCCAAATTGTAACAAAAGATTAAAAAGGGGCTGTGAAAACTCACAATGTTCAGCAAGGATTTCCAAGAGTTGCCGCACGGTTGCCCAAATGCCCGGTTCTAGGTCCTTCCTATGGAAGTGAAATACATTATCAGTTTTGGGTCTAACTCTTAGGGCTAACGCATTGCTTAGCTCATCATATCTTATAAAATGCCTTAGTGTTAGTTATTAAGTGTAAGTATTATTTCGCGTTGTTGATCTCAAGTAAATTATTGGTTTAAAAGGTTTGTAGAATTTTATTGTTACATGTTTAATTTATATGTTGTATATAGCATTTAATCCATTGTACCATGTTTTATAATTCCGTCATGATGAATCCTTTCATTAATTATACATATTTATTTGTATTTCTTAATTATCTTGTGTTATATCCTATGTTCGAATTTTTATAAATCTCTTATTTATTTGGGTAACAATCATATATATATGTATGTATTGTTCTTATTTGGGGTCTTGACAAAATCTACAATTTATATGTTTTTTATCTTTTAATATTAATTCCTAAAAATATCTTTTTCTTGAATTAGGGTTTTTACTTTTCTGATGGCAGAAATATAAGTCCACTTATGGTCATAATTAAATGTTTTCTCGAATTCTTTATTTAATCAAATTTTTAAATACTTAAATTTAATGTCTTAGGGAACTTTTGACATAAGTATCACCAGTTTTAGAGGTGGTTAGGTATTTTTCAGTGATTCAAATTGGGTTTTAAACTTAACTCACAGATGTATCTTCCAGTAAAATTTCATCATTTTTGGTTATATATTAAGGGAGTTATGACTGTTTTAAGATAGAGACTTTACCATGCCAGATTCTGGTTTCTTGCACGCTTATCTTGGTTTGAATGGTTGAGACCTCAATTCTTAATATTTTTTTGTGAATCCACTTTTGTTTGAACTATAACTCATTAAAATAATTTCCAAAAGAAAAATCAAGAATTTTAGTGGAATAATAAGAGAGTTATGAGTGATTTAAGTAGAGATTTTTCTCTGTCAGATTGTCTTTGCACTCTTTATTTGATATGGGTAGATGAAGGGTCAAATCTCCGAGTTTTTACATGAAACCACTTGGGTTTGAAACATAACTCAATAAACAAAGCTCCAGAAGAAGAATAATATCATTTAGTTAATTATTTTACAAGATATGGTCGGATGAAGTTCATGCATGTAATCTGCCAGAAACTAAAAATGCTATTTCATGAAGAATGAGTGTTTTTAGTTCTTTATTTTCACTCATATGATTTTCTTTGATTTGAAAACTTATTTACCATTACTTTATCATAGATTTTTAGGTCAAAATCATCCTTTAACTTGTATGAACACATGCATGAACTCACACATCTCAGATTATAGCAAAATCCACATGCATGTAGTCAAAACTTCATTTTCTTGAGTTCTAGTTGTATGGATTATGGATTATCACCATTTGCTTGACATTTAATATGTCATTGGTGATTAATCTACCATTAAAAGGTCCATGAAGGTCCTATTTTCCAGAACTTAAGAGTCATGAAGATTAAGTAAGAAAAAGAAGGAAAAATTACAAGAAAGAGGAAGAAAGTGAAGAAGAACACAAGGGAGATGAGTTTACCCACTCTAGAGTTGTTGTTTACCTTCAAAATCTTCAAAGATTGGATGATTCTTGGGAGGTTTTGGGCTGAATTCGGCAGGAGATAGAGAGGGAAGAGAGAATGTTCAAGGTTTGAATGTAGAGAGAGAGAGAGAGAAGTAGGAAATGAGGAGTTTTCTTGAGAATTTGGAAGAATTAATATGGGAGTGTGTTGGGTCACATAAGGGGCCGAATTTGGGCCTAATTTTTCTGGTTTATTTTAATTTTTTTATATTAAGTGTTAATTAATATTGTACAAGTATATATATTATGTAATTTTATAAAAAGCTTGATTTAAAGTAGCTAAAACCTCATTTATCTACTTAATTTTTGGTTTGATTATTTAAAGTTTTAAATTTTAGATTTGGGTATATATATAAACTATATATTTACTCCTCTTATCATTATTATGGTTATAATTAAATGTTAATTGTTCCAATCGGCATTTTATAAGACAGCTTAAGCGGTTACGTGCGGTAACTAGATTTTCTAAGCTCACTGTCGGAATTCTTAGGAAACTAAAACCTTAGCCATCATAATTAAGTCATAATGAGTTATTTCTACTTGTTAAGACATGTATTATACTATTCAGTTGCTAACCTGAGTGTTTTGGTTTGACGGGTGTCACATGAGGGCATCCAATTCGTCCAGAGCATGGTCAAGGCGCACCGACATCGCTTCTTCATGCTCCAAAGCTGCTTTCTCTTTAGCTAACGATGCATCTTCATCTTTGGTAACGGAAGCCGTTGAAACCTCTATATTCGTCGTTTCGGCCTGCAATGCCAGGGAAGCTTGGAATGCCTGAAGAATCATAATATGAGCGGCATTAGTAAACAACGACAACGACAACGACAAACAACAAGTCTTGAAAGAAAGACTTACCAAGAATAAGAGTCTAGTTGTATGGACCTCTTTCTTCTCGAAAGAAAACCCGTCAAAACGCTCCCTGAAAGACGGAAGCAAATATTTTTCCAAATGGGGGAACAACTTCGTCTCGTCTAAGACATTGTCATCCAGAAAACCCGACGGCAACGTAAAGTTGACCGTCGTTTCCCCCACAGGCGCCTTCTGCGCGCCTTTGCCCCCGTCGGCCGATGAAGGACCGGATAGGATGACGGGAGACATCGTCGCCAGTTGCGCAGTATCCACAGATTTCGCGCCGGTCGTGTCAAATGCAACCGACGCCTTCGCCTTCCTGGACAAGGAAACCCTCGATGGGTTACCCGTTTTCAAAGACGGTTCCCTCAGAACGGACACCTTTGTCCTCTTTAAGAGGCCCGACCCGGCTGTCGGGACCTCTTTTCTCTTCAGGACTCCCGACCCAGTTGTCGAAACGTCCTTCTGCCTCGCCTCGCGAGCTACTTCGACTTGGGCCATCTTCCTAGCAACAGAAGACGTCGCCTGTGCTTGAGACTCACCTGTACGGTAAAAGAAAGACATTAGACGATTCAGAACAGAGAAAGACCAGGTCAAGCGAAAAGAAGACAAAAGGATACTTACCAATTATCTCTACCTCTGGTTCTTCGCTCTTCTCTTCCTCCTCAGTCTTCTCAGAGTCCTCCTCTTCTTCTTTCTCCTCTCGACCCATCCTCATTCTGTCGCTCAAGAAAACGGTGTCATCATCCTCGTCTATCAGATGACGCGTGACGTACGACCGGTCTTCAGTACTAAATTCCAAGAACTTTTCGATCTTAGCCCGAGAAGCATCATCCGGCTCTACCTTATCGAAATCAATATCTAAGCATAAAAAAGAAGATCAGTCGAAGAAACAATCGAGCAACAGAATAACATGAAAATGTATAGTCAAAGGCTCACCCGTCATATTCCAGCCCTCCCTAATCCAGTCACTATCAGTGTCCAGTGTCGACGCCCATACGAATACATACCTCTTCTTCCATCCACGGTCGTTGACCGCAGTATTTAAAACCAGGGTACGATCACCCTTGAACCTTGAAAACAAACTATAGTGACGGTACCGGTCATTCTTGACTTTATACGCCGTCAGAAGGTGTAATACCCCGGGTAAGTTCGTTAGTTAAAGTCACGTTTCGTTAAAATTTAAGAAACTTTATAATTAATGTTTAAGGTGGATTTGAGTGAATTTATAAGTTTAGGGTGTGTTAGTCATTATTGAGTAGGTTAGGGTCTAAATGGTAAGTATACTTTGATAATATCTCTTTTAGGAAATCAGATATTCCATTTTTCAGCAAAAGATCAGTGTGTGTAGTGTGTGTGTTATGAGAGCAAAAGAAGGAAAAAGAAGATAAAAAGCTAGGGATTCAACTTGGTACTTTTGGAAGTGAAATTGAGGTACGTTGCTTTGTATTTTGTGTTTGTAATTGTGTTTAGATAGTTTCTATCGGAGTAGAATAACCGATTACACTTCCAGTAGTAATTTCTGTTGAATCTGGGTCGAAATTGATGAAACCGACAGAGGTGTCCGGACACAGTATGAAGGTGTCCGGGTAGTTTTGTTAGTGTTGTCCGGGTAATGTTCTAAAAGTGTCCGGACGCGTCTTTTGTCCGAGTAAGTTCCTTTTTCCTATGTTTTCCGGATAGAATTGGATACCGGATAGTATCCGGATTACTTTGCTGTCCGGATGACGTCCGGATGACGTCCGGATTGTATAGGTTGTCCGGAAAGTCATACTGTCCGGAAAAGTAGTGTTGTCCGGATAACTTGTGGTATCTGGATACTTTAGCTGTTTTGATCATTTTGAGATTTTAGACACTTTTAACTATAGCGGAACCCCCGTGTTAAGTCGTCGTAGGGGAACAATTGAGGATAAGAGTTTGATAGGTTATTTAGGATTCTCAGCCTGCTAGAGAGTCTTAGATGTTCTATTTGGTGAAGAGTGATTGTATTTGAATTGTTTCAGATACTGTGAATTCGAAGTGAAAGACTGAATCTGTGGAAAAGGCTTGAAAGCATTTTTGTTAAGCTAACAGGTGAGTTTTACTTTAAAAAACGTTTTTAACTGGAATACATATACGTATGGTTTGGGAATGTGATAATTGGTGATTATGCGTATATATGCGATATATGTGAATTATAATATATTGAGGTATTATATTTACATGAGTATTATAATGTGTTATAATACGTTGGCCGGGCTTAGGACCGGTGTGTTTGGCTATAGAATCTGTATAGCGTTGTTTGGCTGTAGATATTGTACAACGTTGTAAATTATTAGTTGGCTTGCAACAAACTAATATGGCCAGGAGGAATGAGAAGGGAAGGTACATGATGTGTGAGTTCAAATTGATATATTTGATTGTGCTGTGTGATTTATATGAATAGAGTTTATATAAATGATTTCAAACTAACAGGGATTTATCTCACTTAGACCATTACGTCTAACCCTCATTTTGTTTTAAAATATGTATTCCAGGTGGCGGATCGGGTAAGAGCAAGTAATTAGAGTAATCAAGGGATGGCTTTTGTGAAGGAATATATGATGAAGATTTTGGCATGTTTAGCAGTTGTATCATAATAATTAAATGTTGTGTATGTATTTAGTATGAAGTTTGTAGTAGAATGGCTTCTTCTGATTGTAAAAGACTACGGGACCGTACTTGTAATATGATGTTTCGTTTGTTATATCAATGTTATGTTACATTATGTGATTTGTTGTGTATATGGGATTTGGGTTGTTACAAATGGTATCAGAGCCTTAGTTTAAGGGATTTAGGTATTTGTATCTGTACCTAGACTTAAACTGCATGTGAAGTAGGATGTCCCTATCATTATAGAACCTTGGGATGATGAAGTATAAAAGGTAGAAGGAACATCATGTAAGGTAATTTCATATTACACCTGGCCAGTGTAATTGTGATCTTACACGTACATGTTTGAACTGGAATACCTTGTTATATGGGGTATGTGCTTATGTGTATATTAACCTTGTTTAAATCTAGAGAATGGCAAGTGGTACACGGAATTCGAATCGAGGAGGAGGAAGAAATCCGAATACTACGAATCCGCCGATAGGAACGGGGGACAGGGGAGGCAGAACTGGGGGCAGAGTCGGGGGTAGAACCGGGGGTAGAGCTGGAGGTCGAGCCGGAGGCAGAGTCCAGCCACAGGGTACAGAGTTTGTTACCAGGGATGATCTAATGGCAGAAATGGGAAGATTTCAGGCTAACATACAAACAATGTTTGATCGGAACCGTCATAATGAAACTGGAATACCGGATCCCGGACCGGAAGATGAAATGCCAATCACATCGACTGTTGTACCAGTACAACGGAGGTGCGACTACAAAATGTTTTTAAGTTGTAGACCTCCTACCTACTCAGGAGACACGGATCCAGTAAAAGCAATGA
Source organism: Saussurea involucrata (assembly GCA_033807775.1). Taxonomy (NCBI): domain Eukaryota; kingdom Viridiplantae; phylum Streptophyta; class Magnoliopsida; order Asterales; family Asteraceae; genus Saussurea; species Saussurea involucrata. The sequence continues at coordinate 63,181,355 of CM066318.1, forward strand.
GATGGATGAAGGAAATAGAAGCTATTTTCAAGACGAGTAAGTGCGCTGACGAAGATAGAGTATTGTACGGAACAACAATGTTAAAGGGGGATGCTTTGTATTGGTGGGAATCCTTTATTCATTCTAAAGGACCTGATGTTTATTCTACCCTCTCTTGGGAAGAATTTGTGATAGCCTACAGGAACGCATTTTGTCCCCAAGCAGCCGTCAAACAACTGGAAGGGGAATTTATGAACTTACAACAAGGAAACTTATCCGTTCGAGACTACACCGCTAGCTTTCTGGAAATGTCTCGGTTCGCAGAATACTACGTTGCTACGGAGGCGATGAAGACGGAAAGGTTTATCTTTGGGCTGAACTCAGAAGTCAGAAGGCTAGTGACTGCAAAAGGACCCGATACCTTCTCAGCTGCAGTTGATGTCGCGGAGAATGTTGAAATAGATATTAGAAGGGATGCTGGCGATAAAAGTATCGGGAAGAGAAAGTGGGAAGGACCACAACATGATCCAAAGAAGTATTTGATGACTGTGTGATAAATATAGAGGAATGTAGAGTGCCGATACAATTGGTTCCTATAACTTTGATAGAGTTTGATGTCGTAGTGGGAATGGACTGGTTAGCTGAGAACCAGGCTATCATAAATTGTGATAAGAAGTTAATAAATGTTGTATTACCTGATAAAAGACCAGTAGTGATTTATGGTGATCGTAGGAATCATCAGTCTAGCCTTATATCTATGATAAAAGCCCGTAAGTGTGTGAATAAGGGTTGTCAGAGTTACTTGGCTTACGTGATAGATATTAAGCCAGAAAAGAATAGGATGGAAGATATTCCTATTGTTAGTGAATTCCCTGAAGTATTCCCCGAAGACTTGAATAGTCTTCCGCCTGTTAGACAAGTAGAGTTTGGAATAGACCTGATTCCTAGAGCCACTCCTGTAGCCCGTGCACCTTATCGTCTGGCACCTCCAGAGATGAAAGAGATGATGGCACAACTACAAGATCTATCCGATAAAGGCTTCATCAGACATAGTTCTTCACCGTGGGGAGCACCAGTGTTATTTGTGAAAAAGAAGGATAGTTCGATGAGAATGTGTATCGACTACCGAGAACTGAATAAGCGCACGATAAAGAACAAGTATCCGTTACCCCGAATTGATGACCTCTTCGATCAGTTAGTTGGAGCATTCTATTTCTCCAAGATTGATCTAAGATCCGGTTATCACCAGTTGAAAGTTAAAGAAGAAGACGTTCTAAAGACTGCCTTTCGAACAAGGTATGGTCATCACGAATTCTTAGTAATGCCGTTTGGACTAACGAACGATCCAGCTGCTTTTATATATTTAATGAATCAGGTATGTAAGCCGTATCTTGATAAATTTGTAATTGTATTTATCGATGATATACTTATCTACTCCCGATCCAAGGAAGAGCACGCGCAACATCTTCGTTTGATTCTAGAGCTACTGAAGAAGGAAAAGTTGTATGCAAATTTTTCTAAATGTGAATTCTGGCTACGGAAAGTTCAATTTCTGGGGCACGTGGTTTCTGAGAAAGGTATGCAAGTTGATCCGATGAAAGTGGAAGCAGTTGAAAGGTGGGAACCGCCGAAGACAACAACTGAAGTACGTAGTTTTCTGGGTTTAGCCGGCTACTATCAGAAATTTATAAAAGACTTCTCTCGTATCGCAACGCCTTTGACTAAGCTGACCCGGAAGAACCTGAAGTTTGAGTGGAAAGCAGAACAAGACGAGGCATTCCGGATATTGAAAGAGAAACTGTGCAGCGCACCGATTCTATCCCTACCTGAAGGTTCGGAAAATTTTGTTGTTTATAGTGATGCGTCAAAACTGGGATTGGGATGTGTACTTATGCAACGGGGAAAGGTTATTGCTTATGCTTCTCATCAATTAAAGGATCATGAAAGACAGTATCCTACGCATGACATGGAGCTTGCAGCAGTTGTCTTCGCATTGAAGATTTGGAGACATTATCTGTATGGTTCCAAATGTCAGATTTATACTGATCACAAGAGTCTCCAACACCTCTTTGATCAGAAGGAACTGAATATGAGACAAAGGAGATGGCTAGAATTACTGAACGATTACGACTGTGAAATCCTTTATCACCCGGGAAAGGCGAATGTGGTGGCGGATGCGCTGAGTCGTCAAGAAAGGAGTGGAACAATAAAAGTTATTTCGCTACGAACTGAACTCCTACCGATAAAAGAAACTGATTCATTGGAACGATTAGCCAAGTTGTACATCAATGAAATAGTAACTCGACATGGAGTTCCAATTTCAATTATCTCGGATCGTGATAGTCGTTTTACTTCAAGATTCTGGAGGAGCTTTCAAAAAGAGATGGGAACACAGATAAAGCTAAGTACAGCGTATCATCCTCAAACTGACGGTCAGAGTGAACGGACGATTCAGACATTAGAAGATATGCTCCGTGCTTGTATTGTTGACTTTGGGGATCGTGGGATAAGCATTTACCGTTGATTGAATTTTCCTACAACAACAGTTATCATTCCAGCATTCAAGCGGCACCATTTGAAGTATTGTATGGTAGAAAATGTCGAACGCCTATGTGTTGGAATGAAGTGGGGGAGAAACAATTAGCAGGGCCAGAAATAGTTCAGTTAACCACCGATAAAGTTACTCAGATTCGAGAAAGATTGAAAGTGGCTCAAGATAGACAGAAGAGCTATGCCGACCGCCGTCGAAAGCCATTGGAATTTCAAGTTGGGGATTACGTAATGTTAAAGGTTTCTCCGTGGAAAAAAGTCATCCGATTTGGAAGGCAAGGTAAACTAAGTCCAAGGTATATCGGACCGTTTGCAATTACAGAAAGGATCGGTGAAGTAGCTTACCGATTAGATCTTCCGCCAGAATTGAGCAGGATCCATAATGCATTTCACGTATCGAACTTCCGAAAGTGCTTGGTTACTCCAGATCAGGCAGTTTCCCTACCAGAGATACAAGTCGATGAAAGACTGAATTATGTAGAAGAACCGGAGGCCATAGTTGATCATAAAGTCAAAGTGTTGCGGAATAAAGAAATCAGGCAAGTGAAAGTTCAGTGGAGGCATCATAGAGGTCAGGATGCTACGTGGGAATTAGAATCCGAGATGAGAACTATGTACCCATACCTCTTTGCTTAATCGAATTCCGGGACGGAATTCTCTTAAGGGGGAGATGATGTAATACCCCGGGTAAGTTCGTTAGTTAAAGTAATGTTTCGTTAAAATTTAAGAAACTTTATAATTAATGTTTAGGGTGGATTTGGGTGAATTTATAAGTTTAGGGTGTGTTAGTCATTATTGAGTAGGTTAGGGTCTAAATGGTAAGTATAGTTTGATAATATCTCTTTTAGGAAATCAAATATTTCATTTTTCAGCAAAAGATCAGTGTGTGTAGTGTGTGTGTTATGAGAGCAAAAGAAGGAAAAAGAAGATAAAAAGCTAGGGATTCAACTTGGTACTTTTGGAAGTGAAATTGAGGTATGTTTCTTTGTATTTTGTGTTTGTAATTGTGTTTAGATAGTTTCTATCGGAGTAGAATAACCGATTACACTTCCAGTAGTAATTTATGTTGAATCTGGGTCGAAATTGATGAAACCGACAGAGGTGTCCGGGTAGTTTTGTTAGTGTTGTCCGGGTAATGTTCTAAAGGTGTCCGGACGCGTCTTTTGTCCGGGTAAGTTCCTTTTTCCTATGTTTTCCGGATAGAATTGGATACCGGATAGTATCCGGATTACTTTGGTGTCCGGATGACGTCCGGATTGTATAGGTTGTCCGGAAAAGTCATGCTGTCCGGAAAAGAGTGTTGTCCGGATAACTTGTGGTATCCGGATACTTTAGCTGTTTTGATCATTTTGAGATTTTAGACACTTTTAACTATAGCGGAACCCCCGTGTTAAGTCGTCGTAGGGGAACAATTGAGGATAAGAGTTTGATAGGTTATTTAGGATTCTCAGCCTGCTAGAGAGTCTTAGATGTTCTATTTGGTGAAGAGTGTTTGTATTTGAATTGTTTCAGATACTGTGAATTCGAAGTGAAAGACTGAATCTGTGGAAAAGGCTTGAAAGCATTTTTGTTAAGCTAACATGTGAGTTTTACTTTAAAAAACGTTTTTAACTGGAATACATATACGTATGGTTTGGGAATGTGATAATTGGTGATTATGCGTATATATGCGATATATGTGAATTATAATATATTGAGGTATTATATTTACATGAGTATTATAATGTGTTATAATACGTTGGCCGGGCTTAGGACCGGTGTGTTTGGCTATAGAATCTGTATAGCGTTGTTTGGCTGTAGATGTTGTACAGCGTTGTAAATTATTAGTTTGCTTGCAACCAACTAATATGGCCAGGAGGAATGAGAAGGGAAGGTACATGATGTGTGAGTTCAAATTGATATATTTGATTGTGCTGTGTGATTTATATGAATAGAGTTTATATAAATGATTTCAAACTAACAGGGATTTATCTCACTTAGACCATTAGGTCTAACCCTCATTTTGTTTTAAAATATGTATTCCAGGTGGCGGATCGGGTAAGAGCAAGTAATTAGAGTAATCAAGGGATGGCTTTTGTGAAGGAATATATGATGAAGATTTTGGCATGTTTAGCAGTTGTATCATAATAATTAAATGTTGTGTATGTATTTAGTATGAAGTTTGTAGTAGAATGGCTTCTTCTGATTGTAAAAGACTACGGGACCGTACTTGTAATATGATGTTTCGTTTGTTATATCAATGTTATGTTACATTATGTGATTTGTTGTGTATATGGGATTTGGGTTGTTACAGAAGGTCCCTCACATTCATCGGTGGATTCCAGTTGGAGGTAAGTCGTTCGATGATCAAGATGACTCGCCAGAACTGGGGCATCAGTTGCCCCGGCGAAAGATCAATTTCACACATGAACTCTTTGACTAAAGGCGAATATGGCCAGTGAAAGCCTATTTTGAACGGGTATTCGTATATAACAATGTACCCCTCGGGGCACATTTCCGGTCGAACCTTGCCAACCTTGCTTACGGTAATCCCCATGGGAATCCTCGCTAGACTTCTAAAGTCGTCGAGATCTTCTTCGTTTTTAATTGTGATTCTAGGCTCTGTCGACATTGCCAGCCCCGTTAAATTGATTTGTACTTCTGAAAGGCTTTCTAGCAATAGACTTGCGACGCATACGCAAACTGGAGGGTCATGTCTTATATGATCTCAGAAAAACATAAATTAGGTCAAAGATTCTTGCAAGTTCTAATCGAACGGAAATCGCCAAGAAAAGATCCATCGTAATCTTTATTTTTGCAGTCGATCATGTCAGGTCGAGCCCTTTGATGATCACCGCGTGCTCTCGTCCCTTCGTATGACCGCAGGGATCGTCGACACCTGTCATCGACAGCTGGTAAGCATCATCGTGTGTCAGTATGACGTCACGACCTCGTTCCCTTTTCAACTTCTCGTTCAGTTAGAAACGGACCAGTCTAGCTCCAAGGCGATTGAGGTAATTTCTAACTCTTATCTTATTTCCTATGCGTCTGATTGACAAAATTTAAAACTTAAATTTGACATTCAATTTTCAAATTTTGGGGGCAAACTGTTTGGGCAAAAAATCACGTCGTATGACCACAACCAGAGCAGGTAAGACGCACGCTATAATCCAAATCTTGTATTAAGATAAGGTCTCGACAAGAACCCAGAAAACATCCGTCGTCTTCCGTAAAAGGTAAGTCGTACGTCTCCCATGACGCTCGACCATAGCATCGCCCGTCCCGTACGACCATCGCGTAAGATCATTGCACCTTCGACCAAAGCTAACGTTAACCTTGACTGTTACGTTTGTTAAGTATTTAATGCAGGAGTCAAAGCCATTAACAGCAAGCAGCCGTAACGGACGAAGAGCATTATGGATAATCACTCCGGCGACTGTTTCCAGCCATTGTAGCCGTTGATCAAAGCATTAATGGAGCTAATTAATGACGCGAATACTATAAATACCAAGCTAAGTCTTCACATCAAGACACATCAGTTAACATCTAATATACATCAGCGAACATCACCAAACAGCAGAGAAAAGCATCCAAGTTCACAAAGAAGAATAATCAAACTCTGGAAATCAAGTATTAAAGCCCAGAATCCTACAACGGACTCGAGAACACTCGAAGGAAAGCTCAAGTTATCGCTCTCGATGCACGGTAGCAGCTTTCGACCAACAGTTATTTACACTCTGTATTCACACAACAAACACTTGTACTTTACATTTCGAAGTATTTCCTTCATTTGTATTGTAATCATCGTACGACCGACGCCAGTACCAAGGACGTCGCCCCTGATTGGCGACCATAGTGCAGCGACGACACCTCTTGTCGTCCGCAGGTTTTTTCCTCGATTGAGGTTTTTCCTGCGTCATCAAATCCCTTGTCTCGTTTATTTTTTCCCTCGTCGCACGTCTCGTTGAAAGATCCTTTCTTTAGTTGATTAAGTCCACATCGACCTTAAGTTGTCCCTTTGGTGCGATTTTTGGCATTAACAACCGGTAAGTCGTGTACCTTTTTCTTTCGATTGCCTGATCTCTCTCGACCATTTATTTCTCTCGACTAACCTGTAGTTCTTCTTCTTTTTAGGTAGTTCTTCCAAGTCATCATTCGCGGCCTCCAAGAGGGCGGCACAAGCTGAGCTGGCCCGCAAGGGTCATGAAAAGAGGAAGGCATCCTCGACCGTGGGGTCGGGGATGAAGAAGGCTAAGACGACCGTCCTGAGGGAACCGTCTTTGAAGACTGACGACTCTTCTAGAGTCGTCAGTCCCGAAAAGACGATGACACATCTGGGTGTAATCGACGTGATACCAATAAGTTCAGATCCTCTGCCGTCAGTGTCGGTACCTACTGCTATGGCGACCCTACCTCAGGTCGAGACGTCTCCCCCTTCGTCCGCTGATAAGGGGAAGGGTCCCCAAGTCGAGGGAGACCTAGAAGTCACGTGGTTAACTTCACGATGTCATTGGACTTCATGGCTGATGACGTCCTGGATAGGGCGAATATTTTTAATCACTCGGAAAAATACTTGCTCCCATCCTTCCAGGAGCGGTTTAAGGAGATGCAGGTCGACGATGTGGGGTCGAACGTCGTAGGGCCCTCCTTCATGGTAAGTATCGTACAATTCCTTGCAATTTTAGCATTTTTGTATTGTACTAACTTCTTCTGTTTTTTACCTTTTAGGCATTCCAGGCTTCCATGAGACTTTACTCGCAAATGGAGAAAATCAGGCGCCTAGTGCTAAAAGCTCTTGAAAAAGGATGGCGGCCCTAGAGAGGCAGAAAGCTGCATCGGATCACGCCGAGGCTCTGTCTGTGCGAGTTGACGATGTTCTCAACCATCTAGAGGTCGTTGGACATGAGAAGGAGGAGATGCGGAGTCGCCTGAAAGAAGGCCTAGACGACTTCACCGTGTCGAAGGAGGAGCTGGACAAGACCAAAGAGTCCTTGGCCGAGAATGAAAAATATGTCGACGACTTGAGGTCGAGGCTATCGGCGAAGGAGGCATAGGTTAACTACCTAACTCTAGAGCTTAAGTCAATTGAGGCTTTTGCTCGACTAACAGCGAGGGCTGCAATCATGCGGCGACACTTGACCGGGAAGAATCCTTTCTCGTCTTCTTCGGATGAGTTAGCATGTTACTTATCGAGCGTGGGGACCGAGAGAGAACTGTACTCGGACGACGAGAAGGGAGCCGACGAGGTCGAAGTGAAGGCGGACGAATCCCATAGAGGTGATGCTTCTGAAGTCGCTCGTGAGCAAGCTGCGAGCCCCCTCCTTCTTAAATTTATCTTAGTTTAATTTTAGTTCTTTTTGTTAATGGGGCGACCGTTGGTGCTCGTGCCCTTACATGTATTATTTTGATACTTTTATTAATACAAGTAAATTTTTGGTCGCAACATTTCGTCTATCGTACTTTTTTCTTTGTACGACAAATAAAATAACATCAATCGACCAACCATTCCATACACAATTGACAAGAGTCGTAAAAGATGACTTAGTATAAATGAAACGTAAGACAGTTACAACCATAAGATACATAACGAAGGTAAACCTTGTAAAAATATAAATCAAGATTTTCACGACAATAGCAGAATGCTCATAGTCAAGTGATGATCATAAGACGATCTATCTGGGAAACAAAAGATAGTTGCGACTAGACAAATTTGGCATATCAAATATAAAATTCAAACAAGACACATGAGTCGCAATCTTCAGATCGCGAGAATTTTTACACGACTTAGGACCATGTCAAGGTGGTCGTGAAATGTCACTCGACCGTTATATGTAATTGTGCGATCCTGCAAAACAACGTTAGCGATGGTCGTTGGCTAGGCCAACGACCCTCCGATGCTTAATTTAGTAATGGTCATGAGAATTAATCGTAAAGAAATAATTTAAAAGAAGTACTAATTTAAATGAAGTACTATTTTAAATGTACCGCATTCCAGCTTCGTGGGACGTCTTGATTGTCGAGGGGTTGAAGCCTATAAGCGCCCTTTCCCACGACCTCAGATATACGATATGGACCTTCCCTTGGTGGAACTTACCCGCGTTCAACTCTTTTTGTGTTCTGGAATGTTCGTCGAAGGATGAAGTCGCCTTCTTGGAAGACTTTAATCTTGACAATTTTATTAAAATGTCGTTCGACTACTTGCCTTTGAGATGCCATCTTGATTAGTGCGGAATCCTTTAATTCTTCGAGAGCGTCTATATCGTAACTCAAGTCCACCAAATTATGGTTGATCGAAGTATGTCTAGACGTCAGCAGCAAGACTTCGATGGGCAAGACCGCTTCACAATCGTAGACTAGAGAGAAAGGGATCTGGCCTGTGGACGTACGCGGTGTCGTGCGATTGGCCCATAACACTGATGGGAGTTCTTCGACCTATCTTCCTTTCGCGGCTTTGAGTCTTTTCTTTATCGAGTTGATGATGACCTTATTGCTTGACTCCGCAAGTCCATTCAACTGAGGATAACGTGGCGTCGAAGTCGGGAGTTTGATGTTACGATCTTCAAAAAATTGTCGAGTTCGGTCACTTATGAATTATGACCCATTGTTGCATACGATTTCGGATGGGACTCCGAACCTGCAAATGATGTTAGTCTGGATAAAAGAGACGACCTCTTTATCCCGAACTTGGGAGAAGGCAGCTGCCTCTATCCACTTAGAGAAATAATCTATAAAGACTAATAAGAATACCTTTTGCCTGGGGGCAGGTGGCAATTTGTCGACAATATCCATTCCCCATCTCATGAAGGGCCATAGGATCAGAGTCATGTGCAAAGGTTCAGAGGGTTGATGGGACATACCTGAATGTCGCTAACAAGCATTGCAGCTTTGGACATACCTGATAGCGTCTTGTCGTAAGGTCGGCCAATAGTAGCTTTGTCGGGATATCCGGTTTGCTAGACAGCGACCACCCGAATATTGCCACATTCTCCGTCGTGCATTTCCTTCAGAATCTTTTGTACTTGATCATCATTGAAGGCACATCGTAAGTTTAGACCTGTTGATGACCATCGATAGAGCCTATTTCCGATCATAATGTACTTGGAGGCTTTGAATCGAATCTTTCGTGCTTCCATTTTGTCTTCAGGCAACTGGTCGTGTATAAGATAACTCTTGAATTCACACGACCTATTATTTTCTTCGCCGAGGACGTGGACTTTATCAGCACTTTCGACGGATGGAGTCGCTAGATGGATCATGGGGATGGCGTCGAACGATGGCTTGCTAAGCGCTAATCCAAGATTAACTAAGGCGTCAGCCTGAGTGTTCTGGTCTCTTAGGATCTACATGATCGAGAAAGGTTTAAATTCTTCTGATTTTGCTTTAGCTGCTTTAAGATAGGCCGCCCTTGAAGTCTTTTGTTGCGAATTCTCCCGTTCCTTTGGTTTACGACTAGGTGGGAGTCGTTGTTGATGTGTAATCTGGTTGCCCCCAAGTCACGTGCCATATTCATACTTGTGATCAATGCTTCATACTCTGCTTCATTGTTTGTGGCCTTGAAGTCGCAACGTATGGAGTACACCATCTTGCCCCCCTGTGGCGACTTTAAGACAACGCCAAGTCATGTCGCCTGGCATTGGACGATCCATCGATATGAAGTGTCCAAGGTGCGTCGTTGAGAGTCGCCACAGTATCATCTTTCACTTCTTTTTCTAGTTCTGGACTGAAGTGGGCGACGAAATCTGCTAAGGCCTGCGATTTAATTGTCGTCCTTGGTTTGAAGTCTATGTCATAACTGCTGATATAAACACTCCACTTTGCTAGTCGACCTGTCAGTTTTGGTTTTCTCAAGACAGACTTAAGAGGAGAGTTAGTAACAACAGTTATATGATGTGATTCAAAGTAATGTTGCAGTTTTTTAGCAGCAGTGATTAGTGCCAATAGTAATTTTTCCATGGACGAGTACATGGTTTGAGCGTCCAATAGATACTTACTTATATAGTAGATCGGGAGTTGACTCTTTTCGTCCTCTCAAGTCAGGACAATACGTATAGAATTGGGACTGACTTCCAAGTAGAGCTGTAGGACTTCATTGTCTTTAGGTTTTGATAACAGGGGTGGCAACGCTATGTATGCCTTCAACTTTTGCAATGTTTGCTCGTGGTCGTCCGTCCACTCAAAGCCCCTGTTTTTTCTCAAGATATTGTAAAATAGATGGCATTTATCTGAGGATCGAGAGATAAACATGTTTAGTGCAGCTATGCGACTGGTAAGTCGTTGGACTTCTTTAAAGTTTCTAGGTGACTTGATATCGATGATGGCTTTGCTTTGGTCTGGATTAGCTTCAATTCCACGTCGCATCACCATGTATCCCAGAAGTTTCCTGGCACTTACACCGAAGGAACATTTTGTTGGATTCAGCTTCATATGATACCCTTTGAGGACGTCGAACGATTTCTTCAAATAGTCGATATGGTCGACCACTTGTCTAACCTTGACGAGCATGTCGTCAAGGTATTTTTTGAACATTTTATTGACCAGTCTCTTGTACGTTGATCCTGCATTTTTCATACAAAATGGCATAACCTTATAACAATAAATACCTTTGTCCGTCATGAAGGCAATTTTCTCTTGGTCGGAGATATGCATCAGGATCTGGTTGTATCCAAATATGCGTCCATGAATGTTAATAGTTCATGACCAGCAGTGGCGTCGACCATTGCATCGATGTGTGGTAGAGGGAATGGGTCTTTTGGACATGCCTTATTGAGGTTTGTGAAGTCGATGCATACCCTCCACTTTCTGTTCTTTTTCTGTACGACCACGTTAAACTTGGTCTGCTTGTTGACTCCTTTAGCATATATTGAAAGAATGATTTCCCCGATGGAACTGGTTATGTCCCGTTGAACCCAACTAAGACCGTCGAGCGAGGAGTGATTTCTGATTTCTCGATCCCCATCGCCTTTATCGTTCTAAGAAAAATGACATTTTCCAAACTTCCTCCATCGATCAAATCTCTTTTGGTCGAGACATTCCCTACCGTAAGTTGGATTATTAACCGATCGTGATGTTTTTGCCAAGGCTCTTGGAGATCACTTTGGTCGAACGTTATCGGCATAGTTTCCATCTCCATTTCTTGCTTTGATTTTGATGATCATGAGATGGGTGGTTCACCTGGTCCTCGATTGGTGTGTCTTTTAGCAGCAGAATAAGTCAAACCACAGACATCGGATCCTCCTATTATGCAATTTACGACTTTAGCATGAACAGGAGATACAGGTCGGGCGTTATGAATTGTCATCGCCTCTTTGTCGATTAACCCAAGTTGTCCCTTCGGGACGAGCCAATCTAGTTCCTTCTATAATGCCAAACATTCTTCCGTCGTATGGCCGTGATCATTTTGGAAGTCGCACCACTTGGACTAGTCTTTCTTGTCATCATCTTTCTCGCTCTTCTTGAGCCATCGAATAGTTGTATACACGTTTCGGAGAGCGCCAACTAAATCTTTGGGCGTCCCCTTAAATCTGTAAGAAGATATCGTGGGATGTTGAGGGAACTTTGAGGTTGAGACGCACTTCTTCTTCTCGAACCTGATGTTTGAAATTTAGCGTGTTGGTTCTGTCTTGGCGATGGTCTTGGTCTTGAATTCGGGTTTCTTCACACTCAACGACTTCTTGTCGCTTAAATGTTTCGGGTGGAAAGTTGCATCGTCTTCGACCCACATATATGCCAATGCCCTATCTCGAACGTCTTCAAAGTTCTCCGGTGGATATTTCATCAGGTCGGTATTTAATCCCGATCTGTCGTCCAGACCTCGTTTGTAAGCCTCGATCACGGTATTGACGTCACAATTACGAACGCTGATCATTTCTGCGTTAAAACGATTGAAATAGCTTTGGATAGACTCCCTGACTTTCTGAGTGACGTAATACAAGTCGCTGATTTGCTTCTCCATCTTACGACTGCTGGCGAATTGTCGAGAGAACTGGTTGACTAGTTCAGCGAAGGTACCAATGAATTTGGACTTGATATTGATCAACCACTGGAGGGCATCGCCAGTGAGGGTCGCACCAAATGGAGAGGTATGGACACAGTCCACATCAACTTCTTGTATTGTGGTATGTGCTCCGTCGGGTCTGTTATCCCCGATATTTGTGCGTAAAGGTAGGAATACGGTATTTATTTAGGACATCGATCGTGGCGATCTCATCGATGAAAGGGGATGCTTGGAATCCTAAATGAGGCTCGACGTCGACGGGTACAGCGGCACCAGGCAGTTTAGAGAGTAATGACATCATCTTTTTCGTTTTATTCTTCTAGGAGTTTCAAGCATCCAGCGACCGGATCATCCTGGCTGGGTCTACCAGTTGTCGTGGGGATAAAACCTGAATCCTAAGAGGTCATGCCTATCGTCACATGTAGGCCATTCCGATGTGACGAGTCAGCAGCTTCCCCATTGAGTGGAAAATTTAATGAAGCTGGCATCGTTGGTTGAGGCATCGAAAGAATCGGCATCGTTGGGATCGGGAAGGTCGTGACGACGGGAGTCTGGAACGGGATCATGGGAAATTCCATTGTCAGCATCGGATTGGTTGTAGCTTTGGTGCTCGGGGGTGGTCTCGGGAAGTTGTACGTCGTAGGCCTCGGATAAGGCGGTGGAGGAGGCCACGGAAAACGTACGCTGAAGGATGGTCGTAGACCATTGTGTTGCCCAAATGAGCCACTTGCATCCTGGTTTCGTAGGAGTGCGATTTCTTCGGCCGCTTTTCGAATTTGCTCGTCCAAAGAATCAAGGCGTGCGGGCGCAGCGTTTAGTTCCATGTGTAGTTGCGTGATTGCGTTGAGTTGAGCTCCCTGTCCTGACATAATCTTGAGAATGATGTAAACTCAAGAAACTATTAGTAGGATGCACGTTTTGTCGGAGATTTTTTCTAGATGGGACCCTACGGTAGGCGCCAAACTGTTAATGCTAACAATGTAAATTTAAAGTCTGTGTGGAGCTTTAACAACTAAAGAAAGATATTTCTAAACAAAATTGTACGATAGACAAAAGAAATTAAATGAGACAACAGAATTTGGTGATGCGGAAAACCCCGTCGAGGGTAAAAATCGCGGTCAACAGTTACGTCGACGGTGCACTATGGTCGTCAATCATGAATGGCGTCCTTTAGAAACAAGTATCGAAGGTACAATGAGTTACAATAAAAGTAAAATTAAACTTAATCGTAAGATTGCTTCGTGCATCGAGAGTGAGAAAGCTTTTGTCGTGAGTTTCTTCGAGAGAGAATTTGCTTGCTTGGATACTCGGTTTTTTCCCTGTCAATCTTCGTGTCCCAATGTCGTGCAAGGCCCAGTTTATATAGGTTTGTCGGTAATAAATGATCTTCATGAATGTGTGTAACGGTCTTGGTCATTTGTTGCCTTTGATAAGGATTCCTCAGTTATGACTGTTGTGTCATTAAAGCTCCGAGACCTGCATTAAAGAGGCAGAGAAAACGCTTGTCGGGAGTTAGTGTCCTACGACGATCGTACGATCATCCTTGGGGACCATTGTCATAAGTGACGACTAAGGTCACGGTCGTGCGTAATTTACAGGACCTTGTCTTAATACAAGATTTGTCGTACACTATGTGTTGCTTAATTTTTGACGTCGGTCGTGACCTGTAGTTTTTACCCAAACAATTATGCTAACCAAAGACCCCCTTATACTTGATTTGACCTTTTTATCTGGATGTTTGTTTACGGCAACGATCAAGTAGTTCTCTTTTTCTTTCTTTATGTCTCTCTCAAAAGGAAAAACATGTGACATGGCGATCTTATGCTCACCCCAACTGAACAACATAACATTGTCTTTTCCTTTATACATGATATCATTGTCATATTGCCAAGGTTGGCCAAGTAGGGTGTGACAAGTATTCATGTCAAGCACATCACAAATTATATCTTCCTTATGGTGCTTTTCGATGGAGATATACACCTTGCCGGTTTCTGTTACACGAACTTGTGGACCTCTTTTTACCTAACCGAGAGAATATGGTGTGTCAATAGGTTGTGTTGGTAGTTTCAAGTAATCTACCAATTTTTGTGACACCAAGTTCTCCCAACTAGCACTATCCACAATTAAATCACATACATTATTGTTGACTGTTCAATGAGATCTGAAAAGGTTATTACGTTGTCCGTCTTCTTTTGATGATATAAAGACCCGTTGGAGTACAATGTTGATCATCTATCTCTTCATCTTCTCCACCTTTCAATAGTCCTATTGGCTTTCGAGTTGTGCATTCATTGGACCTATGGACACGTTGTCCACAACGTTAGCACTTGAGTCCCATTGGTCTTGCACACGGGTTAAGCGTTTTCTGTGTGAGTTCATTATCGTTGGAGTTTCCCTCGTTCCCTGGTAACGGGTTGTGATCTCGACTACCATTGTTTTCTGCGGTTTGGGGAGGAACTTTTCCTTATTGCTCGTCATTCCATCGATTTTGGCCTTGTTTTGGGAAGAAGATGAAGCGCGCGTTGATCTCTCCATCAGCTCAGCTTTCAATGCTAGACTTGAGGCTTCAGTTTGGAGTCCAATATTGTCTTGAATTGAGCCTTTCAAACCACTAATGTAATGTGCCACTTGTCCCTATGTCTCTCTAATGTAACTTGTTCATAATCTTTCGGTAAGAAACGTTCCATCATAAGTTGCTTCATCCTCCACCAAGATCGAACCGGTCTCTTCCATTTGTCGTTTTCGTTGCACTATTAGCTTATCCCACCAAACGGTGGCGATGCTTTTTAGACGGAAAGCAAACATCTTGATTTTTATGTTTTTAGGAACCTCCATAACATCAAAGAATCAATCGATTTCAATTTTCCAATCTAGAAACTCTTCCACTCCCATCGTTTAGTATAAAAAAGAATATCCTCTTTCAGCTGGTAATCGTGTTCGTTCTCCTTGGGCTTAATGGTTCGACTTCCTCCTCTTGCTCTGATTCCAACTAATGCAGTGTATGTTTACGGAAAAGTCGAAAAGCGTCTAAACCCTTTGATAAACGAGTATTACGAAGCGTAAAACTCAAGAACTAGAGAATTCTAAACTTTTATTAATTGATAAAATTTCCTAACAATGAAACCTAATAGCCATATTCATAATCTAAACTAATAAAAAGATAATTACGGAAAATTAAATTAATCCTAAAGATAATTAAAAGGAAAAAAAGATAATGATAATATAATAATAATGGAAATAGTAATCAAGAGGAATTGGAAAAAAACAAAGGAAAAGGAATTTGCCACATAAGTGATGTGGTGTATGATCGGCGCCACATGGAAGCCTAATTGACAAAAAAAAACACGGTGGGTTAAACGAGTTTCATGTGGGTTAGGTTGCATGCAACTCGCTTTGGCATCTATTTACGATTCTTAATTTGTTTCTTGATCTCTATCGCAACTCTCTCTATATCAGTTTGAGTCCTCAAATCAATTTTTTGGGTTTGAAAAACATTGAATGTATCCCCTACCATGCTTTGCTTGTCAACTAGGACACATAATTTACGTATTGGAGCTCTTAGATTGATGGGTTCTATTGAATTTTCTAGATTTGAGCAACATTGAAAATACTGAAACCATTGTGTTAAAAATTGTTATTTCATCTTCAAACATGGGGTTTGTTGTTGCATCTTCCATTATTTTGAAGCTGTAGTCTTCAGTTCATCATGATAAAGTTATTGTCTCCTCTCAGCATTGTCTTTCTGGTTCTTGTTCTACAAGAAACTTTATTTTAACCCATGAGAGACCAGAGTGTTCATAGAGAACATATGCAAGTTTGCACTCTCTTATAACTAATGCCTTATAACTTTACCAACAAATCCCAAGAGTCGAAATGTAGATTTAACAAACTTATCCCTCATCATAGTTGAGACTAGTGTTATAGTCTGATCCGGACGATTTAAGTCTTTTTTAACAAACCATAACACAAGTAGCAGTTTGAGATTTTTAAAACAATACAGTTTGAAATGAAGTGTTTATACCAGTCAAAACCCAAAAATTATGGTATGGTACGGTCTGGCCGATGTTGCGGATTAGGCTAAATATGGATTTTAAAGTTTAAAATATGAATTGAAAACAATAAATCCAAATATAGAACTTAAAATGCAAGGGGAAAAAATCAACAAATCAAACATTCGATAGTGCAAACACACTTCCAAATTGGTAATTGATAAAATAAAGAAGATTCGTGAATTGAGAGAACTTTAAATTGGTAATTGTAACAACCCAACATTTCAAACACGCCAAAAGCTACTAAATTATTTATAAACGCCACAACGGCCCAACATAAGTCACACATTCGAGATTACAAAACTAAAGTTTGTGGAAATAACCCTAATTACAGCTGAGAATCTGAAACCTTTGTCTACTAGGAGAGTCTAACACGATCTACCAAACGTCTCCTCTAGACGCAAAGTCTCAAGCTCACTTCTTGCCCTTGCCCTTACTCGATGCCCACAATTACCTGCTTACCTGAAAAGATTTTAGGTTTGAAAAGCGAGGGTTAGACCACGAGGTCTAGTGAGATCCCTCTTGTTACCAACATCACGCCACAATTATCAACTAAAAAGAGTTTAATAGCATTTAAAAACAGTTACACCCTTATCAGTTTAAATACACACACAACACATGTTGATGGCTCACGCTTTGGTCACGTACACACTTATGACAATGTGTTAGGGCACACCCACCCTTAGTAGTCATATGAAACGAATTCATATATCCTGCATGGGACACACTCCCCATATAACCATATTAAGCCATCACGTGTCCCTCCCCACACATACCCGAAATATATTTACACACTTTTATCATGCATATTTAAAACAACGTAAAACATGCAATTCAATATCGGTACAAGTAATAAATTCGAGTATTGATAAAGTTTCAGTTTAGAAAGACTCACCTGGTGTCCACGCTAAATCTTTCTCTCTCGAAAACGTTAATCTCAAACCGCGTACCTACATAACCACCCAACACACGAGTGTGAAAAGTCACTCAAACATCCCACACGGATTGACTCTCAAATCCTTTAGGACACTCTCCAACTACACTCTGTCAACACATAAAGTCACGGACACGGTTCACTCAGATTCCGGACACCGCTTCCGGACTCTTCCGGGTACAATCCGGATGTATCTGGATTCCACGTTTTCCGGTACCGACTTCCGGATTCCCAAGGGTTTCCGGATACACACTTTTCCAGTACCGACTTCCGGACTTCGCACATTTTCCGGGTAAAAATATCCGACAACCTCGGCTTCTGGAAGTCTCCCTTTTATGGATAGTGCGATTTCTGAGTACGTGTTTTATCGAACAGTATTACTTCTCCGAAATCCTTAATCAGACATATAATCCGGCTCAAACGTCGATTTTAAGCTACTACAATAAGGATATGGCCTTTCTAACATTAATGGGAATTAGTCCAAATCCAAAATACACTCTTAGCTCACTGATTCCTTCAAATAAAACCCATCCCTTTTCTTATACCATATTTGAAGTATTTCATGGAGAAAACGTCATCAAACCCACAATAGTCATTGAAATTTAAGGGAGAATGTGATTACCTCGAAGAAGATGAAGATTCACAACCTTAGCTCCCCAAATCCAAGCTCTTCCTCCACAATAGCAAAGTTTGCTCCACACTAAGTTTCACATACTAGTCGCACAATACTGATGAAATAAAATGAGGGATTTAGGGGTTTTAACCATATTTCTCTTATTCTCACAAAGACCACCAAAGTTTAATTCTTCACACCACGCACACCATTATACTTTATTTACAAAAAAATAAATCCGGTAATTACATCATCCTCAGCTCAAAAGAATTTTGTCCCCGGAATTCCATCTTCGAACAAATGAGGGTATTGAGACCTCATGTCCGACTCCACTTTCTATGTCGCCTCTTGACCCTTATGGAAGCGCCACTGAACCTTCACAAGAGCGATTTCTTTAGTTCTCAACTTTCTGATCTTGCGATCCACGATCGCCAACGGTTCCTCAACATAATTCAACTTTTCATCCACACGAACATCCTCTAAAGGTATTTCCATATGCTAAGAACTTTCTCAGATTCGACACGTGAAACGTAGAATGGGTTCCCCGAAGCTCCTCGGGCAACACTAACCGCATGCTCGGTTATGGCAAACGACCTGACATACATTGGCCGTGGCTTTACTTTCTTTCCAAAACGCACAACGCCCTTCCAAGGCAAGAACTTAAGCATCACGCTGTCTCCTACTTGGAATTCCATTGGTTTCCTTCTTTTGTTCGCATACATCTTTTGGCGGTCTTCAGTCACCCTTAGTTTCTCGCAAATCTCGTTGATTTTATTGGCGGTCAACTGCGCGACCTCCGGTCCCACCAACTGCCTCTTTCTCACGATACATCTTTGGTCTTGGAAGATTCTCAAATAACTGCACATGCCAACCGCTTTGCTTATCTATAAGGATTCTTTAGCTACCACCTTGAATAATCCTTCAACAATAGGGTGCATACCAACAAATTATCACACTTTCGGTTAACCACTAATCTTACCCCAGATAACTCGCATACATAAATATAACGCGTCAGGTCGACTGTACAAAACACCGTCCACACACCTGGACTCACGGTTTTAACACGGGCCAAATTAAGGGTTTCACTTACAACTTCACTTTCTTAAAATGACGAATTTTACCGAAGTTAACGCCACAACAAAATGAATCCCTAATTAAAATAATGAGCGCTCCATTCGCCAATTTTAACACGACGTTAACCTTGAATTTCACCATAAACTCACAATTACGAGTTTCTTCACTAGGTAACACACAAATCAAAAAATCACTTCCTCCAACACGACATATGTCTAACGCATATAAAACTTTCTTTCCCGAATCGCATTGACTACAACTCATCAATGTTAACCAACTCATACACTCACACCACGCCATCACCCCACACTTATACATAGCTAAAAGTAGAGAACTTCCACAATCCCTCATCTGAAGTACCCACCAATCCCAACTGAACCAATTCTGAAGTCGCACATCCAAATTCTCACTGCATCCAAAAATCGTCCATCCACATACGAAATAAATTCATGTTTTTCCTCGTTCAACCATGCTCACACAAAACTTTTCTCATTCACTTTACACTGAACGGCAAGCTCACTTGAAATATTTACCACACTAATACCATGTCTAATCTAATGATCCTTCATTCCGAGCACTACCTTCAACTACCTTCTTCCACTTCCTTCTCAAAACATAAAACATGTTTCCAAAGAACGGCTCACTAGAAGGTGAAAACTTTTGACCAACCACGCCAGCTAGCTTTCCTCGATCCTTAAACCATCATATACACGCAAATCCTCTTCTTCATACTCCCACTAGAAGTTCGTGTACCCGACAATGACATTCTAAAAACATTGTTTCCCATTTTCTGTGTCACTTGCCCAAACTTCCTACTTCCAATTTACCCACTTATTTCAACATACCATCTCAACTTCTTCAGACTAACATAGAATATTGCCCATTCGAACGGTTTCACCACAAGTACTCGAGAATTTAATCAAGTTATCCTGAAATAACACCCAAAGCTCGAAGCCACCACACACACCTTGTTCCACAAATGGAGTTAACCCACTCAAGAGAATACCTTCACATACAAGGAATAATTCAACATTCCCAAAGATTTCGTATCTACTGCAAACCATCATGAATTAACCAATCCAACATCTTCATAAATATCTCAATGGCACAAGACAAACTCACCCATTAACTCACTACAACACAAGAGCACATGGTTTCTCTTCTAGGTAGCCACCAACTTCCATTCCACTCTTGTATTCTCACAAAGCAATACAACAACGCCAAACAAACACCCATGTATCTCAACACACATATATTTGCCACTTTTGAATAACTTATCAGCAATCTCCGAGCAAGGATTCCCACTTATGTTTATCTCATATTAACAACACCAGCCGACCACTTAACCTCACAACAACTCATTACCACCAATGACTCGCATGCCCACTTTGTATAAGTTACCACTAACTTATCCACACAACCACAACATCACACTAGAGGCAAAATCCTCACGATCATTAGTACGCACAAAAGGCCTTGTCTTCTCCATACCAACCATAACACATACATTAGAAATAAAGCTATCTCATGACTTCGACTTCCTCGAATATAGATGAGCCACAAAATTAAGATCGTCTACTTCACTCGAATTGGTCTTTGTCCCCATCCAGCTCTTCGGTGTCTACACGAAATAGGCTCAAATAAACCAAAAGGTAAGGCGCTCCCTTGCAAACCAACAATATCAATGTGTCTCACTTCAGTTGCGCTAACTACTTCGTTCATAAACGAGACGTCAACCACAAAGGGAATCACCTATCCAACTAGTGATCTCCCACTTTCATAACACTCACACACGATAGTCCAGCATCCTGCCAGGTACACACCTTTCCCCGAACGACCTCTTACATCCTTGTATAACCCGACAAAATAGTCACACCAGAGTTCCTTATCCAATTCCATCCTCCAGACAATGATCTCAACAAACAGTCGTTAACTTGAATATCAATGGTCGACATGGTGATGCTTCAACGGTGTCTCCAACAGCGAGGATTCCCAAAGGAATCTACTTCTGCCAACGCATCGTAATAACTTTGTGCCCCACAGTCCTCACATAATTTAGGCATAAAACTTACCCGTCGATTCGCCTAAATACAAGGCCACCTCAAACTCCGGTTCCACGCCGATACCATTTCATCAACATACTACAACGCTACTTATTAACAATTTACTTTTAGAAGTATCTTGCCCACTTCAAATTTACCCGGGACACACCCCCGCCGCCAACTAAGCCTCAAATTACTGAACAAAAGCACAGACTACCATAATACAAACACCACGAAAGTCAAGGAATGAAACTTCTGTTATTCACCGCCCTCCCCAAAAGGAAACACCAAGGTCAGGAATCGACCATCGACGGCTCAACCACACATTTCCACTCTCGAAACCATTCCTCATCCCTAAACCCGATATCCCCCACTACCTAGCGAGTTCGTAGCCTTCATGCATGACGACACAATGATTTAAATCATTTTACACACTTGAAAATACACCGAGAAACAAGGTTAGATATGCATGACTAGACACCTCCATAAAGGATACCCACACACACATCGATCTCGGGGATCGCTTACATGCAACCCATGATATCTCACAACCTTGTCCAACAACCGAAGATGCATTCACTGAAACTCTTTTCATGCGATTTGTTTTTAAATTTCGGAAAAATTACTCACACTGAGAGAGTCGGTCGACTCTCACACTTATTGATATGACAGCAACGTATCCATACCGATTTCACTTATAAAACCATGCGATCAAATGTTGTCATGATTTCTACAGCAAATGTTAACTCACTCACAAAAGAGGTGAAATAATTCATTACTTCCACAAGTTCAAAATTTATCACACAATGTAAATAAATTTGTCTTTTTCTTCAAACACACGCTTGCACGCGCCAACTCATTTTCAAAACCAGAAACTCACAAGGCACACACACACATATATTTTGACATGAAGGACTCGTGTAACTTGTTTGAAAATACAATACATGACTCACTTTACATTGAAGGCTATTCACTCTAGCAAGGTTAACCGTTGGCACTCACAACACTTTAACACCGACGCCCTACTTCCGACCAAACAATCAGGTTTCTCACATTTGTAATTTGGTATCGGTGTTTCCCAACATACTTGTATGTCCCAACTACACAGTTACCATCTTGACTACTGATTTGGAAAATATGGGGTGTCACTTTTACGCAAATAGGCTAACCAACAATAGCCCCTTTTCATCCTATCCCTGCTCTATTTTACCAATCAACACGACCATCATTTCTCAACAACCCTTGCCACCCTTCCAATGACTAGAGAATCAAAAGGCTCATCTCTACTACTCGATTCTTGAGTTGAAGCTCTCAAGATCCCAATTGATTGACATCACAAACTTCCAGAATGGAGACTCACTAGAAACTTGGAGCTCACCACCAATCAGTTATTCTTCCCTTTGAACCCAAAAGCTTCTACCTCATGACGTACCACCAATAACTCAAACTATACTCCTTCTAGAAGGTGTCATCGTTTACACCATGAACGATCTCACACAACACACTAAACCATTACTATCATTGCATGGTTAGAACTTGCTACACACTACCACCCTCATCTGAACGACAGTAATCAAGCATACCCATGCACCTGTATATTCATAATGACATTGGCAAGATGCGATTTGAATTTACCTTACATGAGAGTCCTCACTACTATTGTCCTGAATTTTTGATGATCAAGATATTCCTTATAGGCTTCCTATATCTCAGTTGTGTCCCCCCCTACTCCACAGTTTAAGTTTAGGCCCATCTGGTCACCTAAATCCCTTACACTATTGCTCTAATACCAACTGTAACAACCCAACATTTCAAACACGCCAAAAGCTACTAAATTATTTGTAAACGCCAAAACGGCCGAAATAGCCTTCATGCATGACTACTCAATGATTTAAATTGTTTTACAAACTTGAAAATACACCGTGAAAAAAGGTTAGATATGCATGAAACGACACCTCCATAAAGGATAGCCACACACACATCGATCTCGGGGATCGCTCACACGCAACCCATGATATCTCACAACCTTGTCCAACAACCGAAAACGCATTCACTGAAACTCTTTTCATGCAATTTTTTTAAAATTTCGGCAAAATTACTCACACTGAGAGAGTCGGTCGACTCTCAAACTTATTGATATGACAGCAACGTGTCCATACATAATTCACTTATAAAACCATGCGATCAAACGTTGTCATGATTTCTACAACAAATGTTAACTCACTCGCAAAAGAGTGAAATAATTCATTATTTCCACAAGTTCAAAATTTATCACACAATGTAAATAAATTTGTCTTTTTCTTCAAACACACGCTTGCACGCGCCAACTCATTTTCAAAACCAGAAACTCACAAGGCACACACACACACACACACACACATATTTTGACATGAAGGACTCGTGTAACTTGTTTGAAAATAAAATGCATGACTCACTTTACATTGAAGGCTATTCACTCTAGCAAGATCAACCGTTGGCACTCACAACACTTTAACACTAGCGCCCTACTTCCGACCAAACAATCAGGTTTCACATTTGCAATTTGCTACCGGTGTTTCCCAACATACTTGTATGTCCCAACTACACAGTTACCATCTTGACTACTGATTTGGAAAATATTGGGTTTCACTTTTACACAAATAGGCTAACCAACAATAGCCTCTTTTCATCCTATCCCTGCTCCATTTAACCAATCAACACGACCATCATTTCTCAACCACCCTTGCAACCCTTCCAATGACTAGAGAATCAAAAGGCTCATCTCTACTACTCGATTCTTGAGTTGAAGCTCTCAAGATCCCAAATGATTGACATCACAAACTCCCAGAATGGAGACTCACCAGAAACTAGGAGCTCACCTCCAATCAGTTATTCTTCCCCTTGAGCCCAAAAGGTTCTACCTCGCGACGTACCACCAACAACTCAAACAATACTCCTTCTAGAAGGTGTCATCATTTACACCATGAACGATCTCCCACAACACACTAAACCATTGCTATCATTGCATGGTTAGAACTTGCTACACGCTACCACCTCCATCGATCATCTGAACGATAGTAATAAAGCATACCCATGCACCTGTAAATTCATAATGACATTGGCCAGATGGGATTTGAATTTACCTTGAATGAGAGTCCTCACTACTATTGTCCTGAATTTTCGATGATCAAGGTCTTCCCTATAGGCTTCCTATATCTTAGTTGTGTCCCCCCTACTCTACAGTTTAAGTTTAGGCCCATCCAGTCACCTAACGTCCTTAAACTATTACTCTTATACCAACTGTAACAACCCAACATTTCAAACACGTCAAAAGCTACTAAATTATTTATAAACGCCAAAATGGCACATCATAAGTCACACATTCGAGATTACAAAACTAAGGTTAGCGGAAATAACCCTAATTACAGCTGAGAATCTGAAACCTTTGTCTACTAGGAGAGTCTAACACGATCTACCAAACGTCTCCTCTAGACGCAAAGTCTCAAGCTCACTTCTTGCCCTTGCACTCGATGCCCACAGCTACTTACTTACGTGAAAAGATTTTAGGTTTGAAAAGCGAGGGTTAGACCACGAGGTCTAGTGATATCCCTCTTGTTACCAACATCACGCCACAATTATCAACTAAAAAGAGTTTATAAGCATTTATAAACAGTTACACCCTTATCAGTTTAAATACACACACAACACATGCTGATGGCTCACGCTTTGATCACGTACACACTTGTGACAACGTGTTAGGGCACACACCCGCCCTTTGTAATCATATGAAACGAATTCATATATCATGCATGGGACACACTCCCCATATAACCATATTAAGCCATCACATGTCCCACCCCACACATACCCGAAATATAATTAACACACCTTTATCATGCATATTTAAAACAACGTAAAACATGCAATCAATATCGGTACAAGTAATAAATTCGAGTATTGATAAAGCTTCAGTTTAGAAAGACTCACCCGGTGTCCACGCTAAATCTTTCTCTCTCAAAAACGTTAATCTCAAACCGCGCACCTACATAACCAACCAACACACGAGTGTGATAAGTCACTCAAACATCCCACGCAGACTGACTCTCAATTCCCTTAGGACACCGCTTCCGGACTCTTCCGGGTACAATCCGGATTCCACGTTTTCCGGTACCGACTTCCGGATTCCCAAGGGTTCTCAGATACACACTTTTTCGGTACCGACTTCCGGACTCCCCACATTTTCCGGGTAAAAATATCCGACAACCTCGGCTTCCGGAAGTCTCCCTTTTTCGGATAGTGCGATTTCCGAGTACAGGTTTTATCGAACAGCATTCCTTCTCCGAAATCCTTAATCAGACATATAATCCGGCTCAAACGTCGATTTTAAGCTACTACAATAAGGATATTGCCTTTCTACCATTAATGGGAATTAGTCCAAATCCAAAATACACTCATAGCTTACTGATTCCTTAAAAAAAACCCATCCCTTTTCTTATACCATATTTGAAGTATTTCATGGAGAAAACGTCATCAAACCCACAATAGTTATTGAAATTTAAGGGAGAATGTGATTACCTCGAAGAAGATGAAGATTCACAACCTTAGCTCCCCAAATCCAAGCTCTCCCTCCACAATAGCAAAGTTTGCTCCACACCAAGCTCTCTTATCCTCATAAAGACCACTAAAGTTTAATTCTTCACACCACGCACACCATTATACTTTATTTACAAAAAAATAAATCCAGTTATTACAGTAGTCAAAGTAAAAGGTAAATCACATGATATTGTAGTGACTATGAAGGATGGATCTTGAGAATCGACGACAAACGTCAGATGCAATCCCATCGGCGACACGAGGGGGGTTAATGAAGTGGTTGACTGAGAAGTATATGAAAGAATTGTGTACTTGTTTAAACCATTTTCATATGTATACAATCACGTTTAAAAGAAAATGTCTAAATTATTCCTCATATGAGTTAAATTAACATAAAAACATAACAACCGTAGTTTAAAGAATCAAATATTTAAGTAATTGCAAAATACAATGACCACTAAAACTGTTGGGAACTGAAGATATGCCAAGTATGGTTAGTACTGCTAAGTCTACATTACTACTGCCAGTTCTTCGTTACTACTGCTGGGCAAGATTACTACTGCTAGACGAAGTTAGTACTGCTAGACCAAATTACTACTGCTAGACGAAGTTAGTACTGCTAGACCAAATTACTACTGCTAGACATGGTTAGTACTGCTGAGCTGAGTTACTACTGCTTGAAGACTGTGAAGGTTAATACTGCTGAAGGTCGTTAATGCTGCTGAGCCAAATCATCATTAATGTTGCTGAGCCAAATCGTTGTTAATACTGCTGACTTGATAAGTTTGGGATGCGATGCTTTTGGAGACAACTAAGGAATTGATCAAGATATGTTTAACGAAGATTCAGAAGATCAATTTACTTTTGATAGTTATCTTGTAATTACTTTTGTATAAATAGTATTGATAGATAGCTATTAATATAGAGAGATAGACGAAAAATATACGAGTGAAATAGAATTTGATATTCATTCAAGAGTGAATTAACCTCAAGATCATAGATCCTATTTCTAGAGAAGTAGAAATCGTCTTGTTGAGCCTGTTCAACAAGATTGAGGTTTGGTGTAAAACTTGTGAGTAATACAGTTTGATATATACAGTGTATTGAATTTCTATTGATTGTTCATTAATTGATTTAGAGTTCTATTCCGCAAGATTCTCTAAATTCTGTTTCTAAGAAGTTTAATTCTTGTTAAGAATCGATCCTGACAAAAACCATCTCCAACCCAACCAATACAAATAAATCACTAAAAATACTAAAAACTATGATTCCATTAAACACTAAAAAACAACTCCAGTCACATACTAAAATATTATTTAAAAACATATTTAATATTAAAATAAATAAAAATAATGTATTTATTTATTATTATATCATTAAAACACAATAATTATATTATATAATTAATCCTATAATAAATAAACAATTATTACTTGATTTAAAAATATTTAATTTAATTAAACATCATGAAAATTAAAAAAATTAATTAATAAATATTACATTTCAAATCAAATTAAATTACAATAGTATGCATTCAAAATCAAATTAAACTTTTTTTTGGAAGGCATAGCGGCATCGACCCTTTCGATCAACTACCACGAACACAACGCACACACGCACGCACGCCTCCCCGGCGGTATCGGACATCCGAGGGCAGTCCACTAATCCGCCGCTGTCCCGGCCCATCTTACGCTGGACCTAAGGCCCAACCACAGGCTGGGGGGGTAAGCCCAGTCAAAGACTGGACCACCCAAGGACTGGGTACTCCTCATGCCCTCAATTGCCTCCCCTTGGAATCGAACCCGGGTAGACTGGATACCATCCACAAAATTTCTCTAAAATATTGTAACGACCCAAAATTAAACAGACAAGCTAGAAGCTACCTTTTTCATTCATAACGCCATAAACGGCTCAACATGGAGTCGCAGACTAAATATGCTGTGGGGTTTGGTCATCTTCATCTAAGTCAGAAGAGATTCTGAGGTCTGGTGCTTCTGTTGAATGATAAGATAGGGCTTATGCGGTCCATCCAGAAGGGTCTAAAGAGTGTGCAATCCCGGGTTGTTGGAGGAAGACAGAAAAATCACCCTGATCTTCTGCATAGTTGATAGGTGAAGGTGATTGCAGAGGTTGCTCATGGGGTTCTTCGGCCATTTCTGCTTCCTCTGCGATGGATTGTAGAGGAGTGTGAGGTTTCTTGGATTTCTTCTTGCTCCTCATTTTCTTTGGTTTAGGGGCACCCTCCTCAGAAGACTTATGTTTTCTCCTCTTTTTGTCTTTGGAGGAGGGGGAGGTGCAGAGGATCCAACTTCTGTTGCATGAGGAGGGGATTGTTGGGTTTGAGCAGCACTAGTAGAGGTTCCTTCTATCGTTTTCTTTTTCTTGTGAGCTTTCTTCTTCTTGGCAAAGGTTTTACTCTTGGAAGAAGAGGAGAGAATTGTGTTTCGTTGAGCATGAAACTTCTCTTGTACTTCTTGGTGCTTAGCCAAGGCCACTGCCCATTCCTTATCAGTCATCTGCTCAACTAGCTGATCTCCTATAGAGGCTCCTAGACGCGGGGGTGTCACAGGACTCGGTTCTGGAGTCCTATGATCGCGTATGTATTCTAACTTAAGGGTCTCGTCGGTAGCATATGCCAGAAGTTTGGCTGGCATAGGTCTATAGAAAGGGTATTTGTCTTCGTGCTCTGTTGGGGTGTTTTTGTTCATGGGATACATTCTGGCCGTTGGTCCCTCCATTGGCCATTTTTGTAGACGGAGCAGAGGCTCTAGAAGGACACCCAGAATACGTTGATACTGTAGAGGAGGTAGAGCATCGGTCTTGCGTCCTTTGGCCTTCTGGGTGGTGATTCTGCGGTCAATGGTGTTAACCATTTCCTGCATCATGAGGGTGGCATAGTCCAGAGGTAGATCGTAGTACACCCCGTACATAATTGTCAAGATTTGGTGAGAAGATTGGTCTGGACTACCCACTTTCCCAGTTAGGCACCTGTTGAGAATGGAGAAGAGAGTATTCCATAAAGGGGGAAGTCGATTTCTTCTAAAATCATTCCTTTTCCTTAGGGTTGTGTTATACCCCAACATTTCAACAAAACGGCAGAGCTCGGTGTCTGTGGGTTCCTCTGCGTATGCCTTTATCCCTAGAAGACCTCTTGTGGGTAGGCTGAACTCAAGTGAGAACATGGTTATGTTGAACTTGAGTTCAAGGTGTTCGGATTTGTCTGGTTTTGAGATGTAGCCCTTTATCTGTCTATCTTTTGGGTCAAATCTGCTGCTCTGCCAGAATTGATTAAGGTATCTGGCAGGGATTTTGTTGACAGTTTTGGTTAGTAGGGGGTTGAGGTAATGTTTTTCCAGAATGTGAAGAAGAATGGCATGTTCTTCCCCAAAAGCGGTTTTTGAGGGAACCAGGTAGCAGTTATTTGGTTTTAAGGGAAGAACACTTTCAAAGTGTTCATGAGCGATGAAGTTTAGAAGATGGGTTGTCGGAGCAAAATCTTTTGTGTCGCCGGAGTTATCATGTTCTATGTTTCCGGCTATTTCTGGGTTCTGAGAATGCTCAGAATGGTTTGGGGAGTTCTCCAGAGCATTGGAGGTGGATGCCATTGCGATAATCTTGAAGAAAGAGAGTAGAAAATAGAAGTTGCAGGTTATTGCAAGGTTTGCCGGAGAAGATGAAGAGAGTAAGTTCGTAAACGTTTAGAGGAAGTGGTAAGTTGGGTTTTATACTGAAGAGATAATGGTATAATGTGAAGAGGTAAATAGGTAAAAGTGAATAATATTTGGGGTCCGCAGTCGAGTACATACGGTTGGGTTCAACTTTCCAGGAGAACGTGTGCCATGTACGTCCAATCAAAAAATGCCACGTAATTGATGTCAGAGCACGATTAGATGGCGTGTGCGGCCCATTAATGCTTGGCGCGTGGGTCTTTCTACTTTCAGATGACTGTCACTCTTCAGAAATAACCCGTATGTTACAGGATTTCCAAAAGAAGCCAAGTATCAGAAACGACAGAAGCTCTGTAGTGGAATGAGCTCTGTGGTCTGAGACTTGCTCTTTTTTCCTCCTCTTTAGCTTGTATCTTTACCCAAAAATGTTTAAAAAACACTTGGAAATGACCGATAGAACTTTAGTGCAAAATTTGCATTTATAGAGGCTTTGAGGCTCTGTTGGAGCCAGCAGAGGCTCTATGAGTGAAAATTTCTCATAACTAAAGATTCATGAAACATTTTGATCATCCAAAGTTTTAATTGTTTTAAACATTGTTTTTAGAACATATTAAGAAATTTGTGTCCTAGAAAACTGTTTTGGAAAAGATTTTGTGCGAGACATACTTTCTTTTATTGTCTAGGTTGGGTGACAGAGACTCTTTGGTGGAGTGAGCTCTTCGACCAAAAGACTTTCATCCAGTATCTCTGTGTGTGCATTTGTACTTGCGAATCCTTAAGGAAGACATTTGAAGATGATCGATAGAGTTCCAGTATGGAATTTTGTAGTCATATAGGATCCGGCTTACAGAGGCTCTGTTGAGCTCAGCAGAGGCTCTATGACCTTAAATTTCTCATAACGGAAGGCTCGAAAATCTTTTTGATCATTACTTGTTTGGAATGTCTTAAACAATGTTTCTAGGACGTATTTGAAAATTGATGTCCTAGAAAATTGTTTTTCAGAAAGGATTTGTACGAGATACTTACTTTTTGGCTCTTCCTTGTTCGGCAAAAACCTTCACTTCTGTGAATTTGGTTGATGACATCTCTTCTTTGGCTCCCGCTTGAATGATCAACCTCTGTTCATCAGTTCAAGGTATCCTTCTGCTCCCCCTTGACCTATGCTTGGATCAAATGAGATAAGTAGTGCACAGAACATAGGTCAAGCTTACCAGAGGTTCTGTGGAGATTGTCATACTCTGAGCAATCCCACAGAAGCTCTGTTGGTTACAGAACTTTTGATGATTAAGAATTTACATACAGAAGAGTTTAAATATATACATATTTACAAGAAGATCAGATCTTACTTACAGAGGATTCAACTCATGTTAATCATTCCCAACTTACTCACCAAGAAAAAGAATCTTTTCTCATCAAGTGCCTTGGTGAATAAGTCTGCAAGCTGGTATTCAGTGGTCACAAAGTGCATTTCTATTGTGCCATGTTCAACATGATGCTTCAGAAAGTGGTAACGGATATCGATATGCTTTGTTTTTGAGTGCTGAACTGGATTGGCAGAGATGGCTATGGCACTTTTTGAATCACAGAAGATAGGTATCTTGCATATGTTGTGGCCATAGTCCTTTAGCTGAGTTTTAATCCACAGAACTTGGGAGCAACAGCTAGCAGCAGCAACATATTCAGCTTTTGTTGTAGATGTGGACACACAGTTTTGCTTCTTCGAAGTCCAGCTGACTAGTTTACCTCCCAGGAATTGACAGCACCCAGAGGTGCTTTTTCGATCAAGCTTGCATCCTCCTTAATCTGAATCTGTGTATGCCTTAAGACCAAAGCCAGAGTTCTTCGGATACCAGAGCCCAAGATTTTTGGTCCCTTTAAGGTATCTGAAGATCCTCTTTACAGCAATATAGTGGGATTCCTTTGGGTTAGCTTGATATCTTGCACAGAGGCATGTGGCATACATTATATCAGGCCTACTTGCGGTTAAGTATAACAGAGACCCAATCATGCCTCTGTAGAGCTTGCACTCTACAGATTTGCCATTTGGATATGAGAATAACTTATTTCCCGTGGCCATTGGGGTATTCATTACAGAGGCATCAGAGAGACTGAATTTTGAAAGTATGTCAGAGACATATTTAACTTGATTTATAAAAATTCCCTCTGATGATTGTTTTACTTGGAGTCCGAGGAAGTAGTTTAATTCTCCCATCATACTCATTTCAAACTCACTCTGCATGAGTTTTTCAAAATCTTTGCACTGTTGTGCATTTGTAGACCCAAAAATAATGTCATCCACATAAATCTGTACAAGCAGAATCTCATCACCTTTTCGTTTGTAAAACAAAGTAGTATCGGTTGTACCTCTGTCGAATTCATTATTAAGAAGAAAGGTTGAAAGTCCTTCGTACCATGCTCTTGGAGCTTTTTTCAGTCCATACAGAGCTTTGTCGAGGAAGTACACGTATTTTAGGTACTTGGAACTTTCAAACCCTGGTGGCTGCTGGACATATACTTCTTCTTGGATTTCACCATTCAGAAAAGCAGATTTTACATCCATTTGAAAAACTTTGAAGCCTCTGTGGGCTACGAAGGCTAAGAAGATTCTTATTGCTTCGAGCCGTGCGACAGGGCAAAAGTTTCATCATAATCAATGCCTTCTTCTTGGCGATATCCCTTGGCCACCAATCTCGCTTTGTTTCTAATGACCACCCCATCCTCGTCCTTCTTATTTCTGAAGACCCATTTTGTCCCTATTGCTTGTTTTCCTCATGGCAGAGGTACTAGGGTCCATACCTTGTTTCTCTTAAACTGTAGAAGCTCTTCTTGCATAGCATCTACCCAGTTTGGATCATCTAGGGCTTCAGAGATTCTTTTTGGCTCGATCAAACTGATGAAATTTGTAAAGAAACAAAAATTAGCAGTGGCTGATCTTGTCTTGACCTTTTCAGAAGGGTCGCCGATTATAAGGCTTGGAGGATGGCTTTTCGTCCACTATGTTGTTCTTGGAAGATGGTCATTTGAGTCATCAAGATGAACCTCTGTAGTTGCACATTGCGGTTCTGGTGCAACCTCTGTTGAAGATGGTACTTCTGTGCTTGTGCTTAGTTCTTCAGCTTGTGGGAGGATTGGAATAAGAGTTGGAATTTGTAGCTCTGAGGAAGTAGAGACTGAGTCTTCGTTTTCCTCTGGTATTGATTCCTCTGTAGTCGCTGGAGTTGGTATTTCAGGAGCCTCTGTAGCTGAGTCCTTGGTCGTATCATCTTCTGTTCGCTCCCCCTCAGCGCGCGCATCTGTATGATTCGCAGAAGAGGATGAAGTATTTAATGGACCAGTTAGAGATATACCTGACTCAGTCTGGTTGTTAGAAGATGTTTCTCCAGAGGCTCTGACGGCTCCAGCAGAGGGATCAATATCATAATGGAACATTTAAATCTTCAAATAGAAGATTTAAATCTTCTGCTCTTGTCTTTGGGATGCCAGATGATTCCTTCTTTAGACCGAGTTCTGAACTGATTTGTTCAGAAGTCTTTTGAAAGGAGTCGTCAATAGACACATTGATGCTTTCTACAATGGTTCGTGACCGCAGAAGGTACACTCTGTAGGCCTTAGAGGTGGCAGAGTATCCAATGAACTTGCCTTCATCTGCTTTCACCTCAAACTTTCCTCTTGCTTCTCTATCATTTAAGACAAAGCACTTGCATCCAAATACATAAAAGAACTTGATGTTTGGTCGCCTTTTGTTGATCAAATGATACGGGGTCTTGATGTGCCTCTTTACAATGGTTGATCGATTTTGGGTGTAGCAAGCGGTTGATATTGCTTCTGCCCAAAAAGACATTGGTAATCCAGATGCTGTCAGCATAGTTCTTGCAGCCTCCACAAGCATGCGGTTCTTTCGTTCAACCACGCCATTCTATTGTGGGGTGCGTGCAGCAGAGAAGTTCTGTGAAATGCCTTCTTTTGTAAGATAGGCTTCAATGACAGAGTTTTTGAATTATGTGCCATTGTCGCTTCTTAGTTTCTGAATCCTGCACTCATACAGAACTTGGATTCTTTTCATTAAATTTATCAGAATGTTTGGAACATCTGATTTCTTTCTGACAAATTCAACCGATGTAAATCTTGAATATTCATCGATTAAAACAAGTATATATTTCTTGCCACCTAGGCTCTGTGTAGCGATTGGACCGCAGAGGTCAACATGAAGCATGTACAGAGGCCTAGGGCAAGATACATCAGTCTTGCCTTTATGGGAAGCACTTTTGAGTTTTCCCATTTCGCAAGCAGTGTACAAATGATCTTTATTAAATTTAACATTTGGAAGACCTTTGACTAGATCAAGTTTAACAAGCTTATCTAGTGTATGAAAGTTTAGGTGGCAGAACATGTTATGCCATAACCAGGCTTCTTCGCTTTTACAAGCAACAAGGCAGAGCTTGTCTTCCTTGTTCCTGGCACAGAAGTTCATGAGGTAAAGATCGCCTCTTCGTTCGGTTCGCAGAAGTTCGACTCATGTGTCCTCTCCTTGTAGAGAGCAGAAGGTTCTTTTGAACATTACGTCGAAACCCGTATCGCAGAGTTGGCTAACACTGAGAAGATTGTGCTTAAGGCCATCCACATATGCAACTTTGCATACGGTTATGTTTTCCTTTTTGATGACCCCGTGGCCTTTTATATACCCCTTTTGGTTGTCACCAAAGGTCACAGATCCTCCATCGAGTTTATCTTTGTAGGAGGATAGTAGACCTCTGTCGCCAGTCATGTGCCGCGAGCATCCGGAGTCAAGATACCAGATTGGCACATACTGCTTCTGCAAGACAATCAGAGAGTTTTAGGTACCCATATCCAAATGGGTCCAGCTTTGTTAGGGGTCTTCAAGTTTGCCTTAGCATTCTTGGGTTTGGTTTTAGTTTCTTTTGAAGAACCATTTTGTTTCTTCTTACCCTTGAATTTAGTGTTCTTTTTGGGTGCAGAGAGGAAACAGTGTGGACTTGAGAAGTGTTGGTTTAATTCATGCATGAGATCAAAGCAATGACAATAATGAATGTGCGAAGAGATTTGCTTGAACTTTTCATTGAAAACATTAAATGGAGGCACAGAGGCATTACATTCTATCCTAACATTTGACTTCCTATTACAAGAAGACCTATGTAGGCTAGATTGTTGTTTGCAAAATCCTTTGTTGAGAGTAGCCTTCTGTGGACCCCTTCTGTGGTGAACTTCTGCAGGTTTCACTGTCACAGAAGAAAAAGATTTGTTATTTTCAGCCCATTTACCCTTTTGTTGCCATGTTAGTTTTTCTTTAGTAGGCCTTAAGGGTTTTGAAGTCTCTGAACTTGTTGTATTTTCAGAGGACGTTTTCTTTTGTTGTTTGGTTTTCTCAAGCTCAAGAGAAGTTTTGGCTTGTATACACATGTCCAAAAAATCTGGACAGATAGGAACTCTTGTGATTTTCTCTTTGGGAGGAATAGTTCTGTTAAGAACTCCAGAGGGTAGTTTAAAATCCTCTGAGTCACAAGGTACTATCTCTGACTTAGAGTCAGTCTCAGATTCGTCAGAGGATGAATCGTCCTCATATACAGAGGTTGAGTCACTTAGTTCTCTTTCGACAGAGGCTAGATTTTCAGAGCATGTGTCATGCTCGCTTTCATCCTTTTCAGTGAGATTATTTTCCAAGTCAACAGAAGTATCTTTTAAGTTTTCATCAGAGAGATTGTGATCGATAGAGGGTGTACATAGGTTTTCGTAAAAGTTATATTTCCCGATTTCCATCAACTCCTTTTCAGAGATATCTTTAAGTTTTTCTTCTGAAATGTTAGGCTTGAACTCAGGTGCCTCTGCCGATAATTTCTTTTCAGAGTTTATCATGCAGACAAAGGAAACCTGTGTTTGAGTCTCGGGGTCACCAAACTTGAAGATACCTATCTGATCTTGAGTTTTCAGATATTTCTTAGGTTTGGATTCTCTTTTGACAGAGATCGAAGGTGAGAAATCTGTGTTTTCAAACCACAAATTTATCATCTTCAGAGGTTTCCTCTGATGAGGTTCCCCATATACTTTTCGCCTTTTGCTTACAGAGAGTAAGTTTGGAAATCCAGGTTTTCTTGTATTTCCAATATGAAATAGAGAGGACAGAGACTTGTTTCTTTTATTTCCAGTGTATGGATCTATATCACAGAAGCCAATTCCTCGTCTTCCTATTTGTGTATTAATTTTCTCGTACACCTTTTGTGCATCTTGATATTTATTGATTAAAAGATCTCTTCTGAGTAAATCTTGACAGAGGACTTCTCTTTCCTTTTGAAAATAATGTTTAAGAGCTAGGATATTCATTCTGTCGCACTCAACGTCCATAAGTTCTTTAGTTTTTGCTTTTAAGGCTGAGTTAAGTTCAGAAATCTTTTCTTTCAAAGGATTTAGGTGTTTGTTCAAGTTTGTTTCAATTTCTTCCTTTTCTTGAAAGATTTTAGCCTTTTCTTGAGTGGGAAGTCTAGCTTCTCTCTCAAAGAAGGTAAGCTACTTCTGAACACTTTCGCATGTCTTTTTAAGTTCTGTGTGTTAAATGTTTAGTTTAAGCAAATCAGCTTCTGCTTGATTAGTGTAAGAGTCAGAAGTGGATACCTCACTATCGGAGTCGGAGCTGACCTCTGCCATGCCACAGAACAGGGCGTTCTTCTTTTCTCCTTCGTCAGAGGATGTATCTGACTGCCAGTTTTCTTGATTCACCATGAGTGACTTCTGAGCATAATATTCTTCTTTCTTTTTGTAGAAAGCAGAATCCCTCTGAGGGCGGTTTGATTTGTTCCTGCATTCATTGGCGTAGTGGCCTGGCTTACCACAATTGTAACATCCTTGGTTCTGTGGAGCGTTGCCAGCTTTATCGTCTGACCTCTGTCGGTCACCACCTCTGTCATTCCTGTCATTTGACCTCTGTTGGTCTCCACCTCTGTCGTTCTTGTCATTTGAACCTTCTCTTCCGTAGCGTTCATTACCAGATTTCTTCTGATATCCTCTACTGAATTCCCTTGTCAAAAGAGCTAACGATTTAGCTATAGAGGCCATAGTTGCCTCCTCTTCTTCCACCACCTCCTCCTCTTCACTATCAACGATCAAGATCTTCTTCTTCTCCTTCTTTTCTTCCACAGCTTTCTCCTTCTTCGGCTTCTCTTTAGCTTCTGTAGCCTTACCAACCAGCGCAAGAGGTGCACTGATTTGAGCTTTTGCTTGGTCAATTTGAGGCTCTTGGGCTGCCAACGTTCCATAGAGATCTGACATAGTCCAGGAGTCCAAGTCCTGATTTGTTTGCATAGACATAGACAGCTGGAGCCATTCTTCATTGAGACTCTTTAGGAACATGACATTGTTCTCCTCAGAAGTTCTGTGGATTCCGAACTTCTTGCACTTATTGATTAGAGAGTTGAACCGATCATATGTTGACTGTAGAGATTCTGTAGGCAGAGCTTTGAATGCGTAGTACTCGTTGATGCATTGGGCTCTGCGGTTCTTCTGAGTTTTGGCCCCACCCTCCAGATGTTTTTCCAGTTCCTTCCACAGATCGTATGCGGATTCACACGCATCTAGGGATTGGAAAAGGTCATTGGGTATGGCCATGATCAGAAGTCTCTTAGTCTTTTGAGCAACTTCATATTTTCCCCAATTAGGGTCTGACCACTTGTCCTTGGTCTTTGGTTTCTCGTGCTCAGGGATTTCTGGAGTGTCGTCTGTGGAAGGTACACGGGGTACTGTGATCATTGGTACGAAAGGAGGATTGTTGATATAGTAGACAAGGTATTTGTCAGTACCCTCGAAGAAGTGAATCATTCGTATCTTCCACTGAGGGTACTTATCTCTGAGTAGTGTGGGTGGCTTGGTTAAGAAGTTGTTTGTGTTTGTCATTTTGAAAGAAGATGAGAAATCCAGAAAATAGGGTATGAACAGTAAACTTTCAGAGTATGAAGTGGATGTTTCGAATGGTGTTTATAAGCTTAAAACCTTTTACCAATGCACTAAAATGGAGATTTAACCGAAGTAACAGACTGTAAGTTTACCAAAGTCGAACATGTCGAGAATGGCAGAAAAATATAGGCTGTTTTGAAATAAGTGAAGAACATGTTAAAATTACTCCAGGTTTCTACCAAAAATCATTGTAAGTGAGGATCTCTTGATATAGAAAATCAAGAACCGCTCTGATACCAATTGTTGGTTCATGTTTTGCTTAACAATGATGATTCTATCTAATAGTTCAAACAAGATATAATGCAGAAGCCTTTTTAACCAACTAAAAGATATAATAAGGTAGAAGAACACACTATATCAAATACGTGAGATGTAAATAACAAAGATAAATAGCTCAATAACCCACTGTATATTGATAAGAATAAGAACACCAAGAACACCGAAAGTTAAACAAGAATTCTGTTCTAATGGTGTGTTGTCGTACAAAGCTTAATAGAAGAACTCAACATGAGTCTCCTATTTATACTACTTCTAAAGGGGACAAGCTCTAGACAAAAAGGACTGAAGGTACAAATACACTATTCAGGTACTGTTGCAGGTACTACGTTAATTAACTGCGCTGGCTTTTAATAAGGGTAAGACCTATCAGAGTTTGACATGTGGAGTTGTCAGGTCACGCCTTGTACGAATGATCTTCAAGATCTTCTGTTGATCCAAACCCTCAGTGATTTGATACTGACCCTCTCTTTTATACTTAGTGAAAACTGTAAGTAAACAATATGTATCAGAGTTTCACTATCGCTGATAAGTACTAAGATCTTACAGTATCGCTGATAGGAACTCTCGCTCTTTAGATTAAACATTCAGCGAACACTGTTCACCATAATGCTCTGAGTCTGTTCAGTACTTATGGTGATCGCTGATAAGTTAGTTGTTTACTTATGATCCCTGAAGACAAGTTTCACGTTAACATAGGCTCTACGTTGAAGTCGGAGATCAAGCTCAAGAACCAGCGACAAGTCTCCTAATGAACTGATGCGGATCAGCGAAGACTCAGATTTGTCCACTCAACGTGAAGTATCAAGTACAATACTTTAGATATCGCTGAACTCTATCATTCGCTGATAAAGAATGATAGATCGCTGAATCAACGAAAAGCTGATCATAAAGTCCTCCGTACAAAGTACTTTTTGTCTTAACCACCCTTGCACGTCACCGTACGATATGTCAGAAAAAGAACCTCCTTATTGTCTGAAATCGTACAACCACTCTGATACTACACTGTTCAAACATGTGGCTACTAAGGTTGTCAACAAAGGTCAATGACATGCAACCAATCAGCTGCTGCCACGTGTAAAGTGTAAACTGCAATGCATTAAATGCATACAGTATATAAAAAGAAGAACTCACTTCATTTTGAAGTAACTTGCTAACTCTGGACAAGTTCATCCTTCTTATCTTGAGATAGGTTATTATTAGTAATTTCCTTCTCTTTCTTAAGCTGGAAATTGTTAATGATTTATCAATAAACAATTTAGAAAAGTAAAATCTGTGTGTTTGTATTCAACCCCCCCTTCTACAAACTTGTATAGCCCTTCGGGACCAACAAGTGGTATCAGAGCGGATTTGTTTAATCTCATAAACAAGATCTAATCTATACTAAGATTTCTCTTCCTTGCTATTTCTGAAAATGGCTACCAACACAAAACACATCGAAATCAGGTATCACTTTATCAGAGATCATGTGATGAATGGTGATATAGAACTTCACTTTATCCCAACTGATTATCAGTTAGCTGATCTGTTCACCAAACCTCTTGATGAGACAAAGTTCAACTTTCTCATCAGCGAGCTTGGAATGCTGAACTTTGAAGAATAAAATCTTCAGCGATTCACATTTGATCAACGACAGAATAAAACCAACTTGTATAACCCATTCTATCATCTTCTCTCTGAATAAACTTGATTCGCTGATATCAAGGTATGTTTCTCTCTCTGACAATCGCATGTAAATGCAAGATTTCAAAATAAATTACATCGCTGAATATCTCTTCCTTATCAGCGATACTTTGAAATTTCTAAAATCCAACACTGATATTTCTATTCGGTGCTTCATGTTTTCAAAAGTGTCCCTGAGTTTTCAAAACCTCAGAGACATCCAAGAATATGAAAGGACAGTTGTGACGTCATTGCAACGGATAAGCCCTGGCACGTTCTTCTTTCTGACACACGTTTGCACGTTTCGTTTACCTTCCAATCAAATGCAAACACGTGTCCGTGTCATGATGAAAATCTTTTCCCGCTCAAGATTATCTCTCTAATCTCACTATATAAACTCATTCTGGGTTTATATTTTTCTTTTACGCGAACTTCTTCTCTAAGCTAAGAAAAAGAATTTACTGTTGCATTTGTGCTCTCAAGTTTTTCAAGAACTTAAGAACTTCATCTTCTTCAACGAACCAGGTTAATAATTCTTTTATTTTACCTGTTTCTTCAAACTTGTTAATGATCTTCTCTTTGTTTTCACAAGATCAAACAAAAGAACCTTTTAAAATGAAATCATTTCTTTCATGGTTTTATGAACACAACCTTTCATGGTTGTTCTTCAAGTTTAAAACGCAAAATCTTAAACTTGTTCTTCATACGTTTTTCCAGAATCCCAATCTTTAAAGGAAACTGGAAAACAAGATTTTTTTTTGGTTTGCATTTCGTTTTTCAAGAACAAGAAAAACCCTAATCTTCATTAAGACATTTTGTCTGAATGAAATGGGCAAAATTCGAACCATCTTATCGGAAAATCTTTCCACATTAAGATTATTCTTATTTGTTAATCTTTGGTTGAACTGATAATACAGAAAATGGCATCTTCTGACATTTCCAAGAACACCATCGCTGAGAACACTGCTGCTGATAATACTGCTGAGGAAGTGGAACGCCTCAAGGCTCCTCAGGTCAAGTTCTCTCTTGACAAACTGGATTGGACCAAGGTAAATAACCTCTATGCGCTTCTCGAGTTTCCTCCTCGAAAGAAAGTCACACATCTAGATGATGTTGTGAACTTCCTGAAGAATTGTTCCATGTCCACAGCCCTGACCATAACACCTCCTGCACATCAGCTACTGCTATCCCGATTCTGGTACTCTGCCAGACACTCTCAGCTACCATCAGCCAAAGACCCATAAAAAACAATTGACTGCATCCTCTGCGATACTGACTATGGCACTATGAAGATCACCCCTGCCATCATTCAAAAAGCCCTGAACCTTCCCTTGGCCACCAAAGAAAAACCTTTTGTTCCTCTCCCTGACCCCAAGAAAAACTCAGACAGGGAAGCCATCATTGCATTCTTCGATGCAATGGGCTATGTATGGGAAACTGGGAGGGACATAAAGCCCGAGAAGAAGCTGACCCTTATCAAGAAGTCTAAAATGCCCAGCGAGAAGAATTTCATCTTCGCTCATTTAATCAGCTGCATGACTGCCAAGACCGGCTCCTCTGACCAAGCCGCTCAGCCTTAGCAAGCAATGGGATATGCATTGCTGAAAGGTCTACATATAGACTGGGCATCGATTATCTATGATGACCAGGTACTCCGAGTGGACTCCGTCGCTGACAGATCTCCATGGGTTCCCTATCCTCGGTTCATCAGCGTCGTATTCCAAAAAGGCCTGAAGGACAGCTACCCAATAGAGGGTGACATGAAACACTCTCAGGTCGGCCCTAAGGTTCTCGACTTCAAACCAGTGGCAAATGAGGTACGTCTCTCTACACTTTTAACTCTTCTCAACCCTACTTCTTCTACTTCTGCAGCTCCTTCAGCGGACAAACCCACCGCTGATACCCCAGCTGCAACCTCCATTCCTTCTCTTAAAAGGAAACACTCTGAAACCCAACTTAGTTCCAAAAGAACTAAGAAAACCAAGGAGCAACCCCAGCAATCTCTTGCTGAAGACTCCTCAGCTCCTCTTGATGGGCTGAAGGAAAGTTCAGTGGTACGCTCTGCCACAGCTGAACAAGCCACCCACTCTATCCCAACTTCAGCGTCTCTAAGCACTGAGGTTACAAACTTGGAATCTACCCAACCTCCTTCAGTCTCTCAAAAGACTGACGAAGCGATTCTCAATGAATCCAACGATGAACTCCGCACCCAACCTCCATTCTCAACCTTCGCTTCTCCCTCTACTCAATTGGACTCTACTCCAGTTATCACTGAAGCACCTGTCATTCCTCCAGAAGCTAGAGATAATACTCTTCAAGGAGTGATGGGCGTAGGACCTGCAGCGATGACCATGCGTACACGCACTTTAGCTGACGACATGGAACATTTCTCAGGACACCGAGATTTTGATGCTTTCATCAATCCTCCTGCAGGTATACACCAACCCCTATACACTGTAACTGAACCCCAAACTTCTGAGCTTTCCTCTGTTCACAAGTTCTTATATGTTACAGGTCCTAATTTGGGAGACATCAACGCCTCTCTGAAGACAATAGAGACGACGCTGACAGGTCTCACTACTACTCTTTCCGACAACACTTCAGCTGTAACAAACGCTGGAGAGAATCTTACAAAGCTGACAACTGTGGTCGAAAAGAATGCCTCCAAAGCTGACTTGGAGAAGGTTGATAAATCACTCACCGACTTTGCCAAAGTTCTCTCTGATATCTACACATACTACCTCGA
Source organism: Saussurea involucrata (assembly GCA_033807775.1). Taxonomy (NCBI): domain Eukaryota; kingdom Viridiplantae; phylum Streptophyta; class Magnoliopsida; order Asterales; family Asteraceae; genus Saussurea; species Saussurea involucrata. Next base: position 63,223,452 of record CM066318.1, read on the forward strand.
CATCAAAAAATCAGTTGACACCATGTCCAGTGAAGTCACAACGCTGAAGACATCGGTTGGCAAACTCGAAGGTGATATGTCTGCTGTAAAGACTGATGTCAGTTCAGTAAAAACTGACATGAGTTCTGTGAAGACCGATGTCAATACGATGAAGAATGACATCACTTCTATTCAGACATTGTTGCAGCAGATCCTGACCAACACGACCGCCCCTGCACCTGCCCCTGCACCTTCATCTTTTACTGCGGCGGTTCGTGCTGAACTCGTGAAGATCAATCCTGGTATTTCTGGTCTAGAAAACAGATTATCAGCGATTGAAATCTGTGTGGGGATCCCTGGCCAAGAAGACAGGGAACCATCAACAGCTGCTGAGTCGTCACATTCCTCCCCCACTCATCATGAAAAAGAGGGGGAGAAGAGCACTGAAGACCTTTTCCATGATGAATCTATCAGGGGAGAGAAGACTGAAGACCTCACCTTTACTGAAGAGGGTGAGAAGACAATTGAAGCGGCCGCTGGACCTCAGGGAGATGAACACCCTGAGGGAACCGAGAAGCTTACCTCTGTATCTGAGGGGGAGCAAATCGAAGAAGAAACTGAGTCTGAAGCTGAAGATGAAGAAGCCATCGACTTGTCTGATGATGAACCATCCTCTTCTCCAAAGAATGATGATGATGAAGATGATGACTCTTTTATCGTCAAACCTGCTCAGAGAACTAAATCTCTTAAATGGATTATGATAAATAAACCTACAGGGGAGCGGACAAAGACAAAGCCATCAGCGTCTGAAGCTGACAAGGGCAAAAGAAAAAGTGTCGCTGAAGATAATGAAAATCTGACGATCATGCTTAAAAAGCCGGTTTGTCAGGTACACTAATCTTACACTACATCCCTCCTCTATACACATTATCAGTTCTACACACTAAATCCTCCATACACCTTATCCCATTCTTTCTATCTCTGTTCTACCCTAGTTCTTACTCGTAAGATCGCTGTGTTTCAGCTAGTCCTCTCCCCTGTTTGAGGATATCGCTGAAGTTCCCACAGCTGCGACTTCACCAACAATAATCCCAGCTCCCAACGCTGAAGAAATAATCCCGGTCTTAGATTTGATCTCTGAGACTGATGAACCTGAAGAACAGATGCTCTCTCACAAAAACAGACCTTCCTTGGCTCCTCCAAAGCTAAGTGAAGAGGATCAAGAAAAGAGAGATGAAATGATCAAGAGACTCGAAGATCAGCGAATCATTCTGAAGCGTGATCAACTTCCTTTCGTTCCTCCAAAGTTCAAAATTTCCCAAAAGGAATACAAAGAACAAATCAGAGCTGAACGCCTAATCGTTGAAAGAAGGGAAACTGAAGAAAAAGACAGAGAATAGGCCATCCAGCTTACTCAACGATCAGTAAAAGACCCCAAGCTGAAAAGAGCTCCCATTGACGTTCAACGTCATCTATGGGATGATGCTCAATAGATCGTTAGAGAAAAGACCAAGGTCTTTGATACGACTTTGGAATGGTGTAAAGAAATGCTGAACTATCGATCTCGACCATCCAAAATTATCAAAGTAAACATCAGAGGAAGACTGTACTCAGACGTTCCTGTTGTTAAAGTTGATGTCTACAGAGAAGACAAAACCAAGCAAACCTTCTATGCTGCTACCTTAGAAAAGTTTGGTCTCTCTGAATGGTTAGAAGTGAAATTAGCCATTCAGGGATCGCGCTCAAAGTTCAAGAGCCATTTCGAGAAGATCTTAAACAAACAGATCGACCTGGTTTCCTCTGCTGTGGATATTCCTCATTCTACTCTTCTTCCTCCTCAACAAAGAAGAGTCTCTGCAAAGGAAAAGAAAGTCTCAGACTCAGGTCCTCCTATACGGAATGAAATAGGTATTGGTTTCTCTCGTGCTGAAGTTTTTGGCCCTGATGCTGATCTCTCAGCGCTTGACACCTCCCTACCACCTGGAGAAACTTTCATTCCTGGCACAGTTGTAAGTGATCCTTATGGTATATTCTTTCTAGACTACGAAGGAAACCATCACTTTCAACGTATCTCTGAGCTCCACATCACTCCCATCGAACAACTCAGAGATCTCATATACTGGTGTGAAGTCAGACGCGACATTAAAGCTAGACACCTGAAGCCCTTGATTTTTGAAGAAGCTCTGAACAAAAAGAATCAAGGAGTAGATGTTCCTGACTGGATGATTCCCACATCAAAGACCCTCGATGGACTTCTCATCAAGGAAGAAACTTTTGACGGATAGGATCGCCTTGTAATTCTTTCTATCCTTATCTGTCTACATCTTTTGTACTTGTAATTTTATTCGCTGTACTTGTAATTTTTCTACTTCCCTCTGTAATCTTTACAAAGTTTAAAGAAAAATTTCAGCGAACGTACTTTACTCCATCAGTACAGAAAAGATCCCAGAAAACAGTAAAAGGGACAAATATTTTATGAGTTCTTTTTATCCTTATGTTTTCATTAAATAGCAATTTTCTTTGTTGCTATGTCATAATCAAATAGGGGGAGATTGTTGATCCAAAACCTCAATGATTTGATAATGACCCTCTCTTTTATACTTAGTGAAAATTGTAAGTAAACAATATGTATCAGAGTTTCACTATCGCTGATAAGTACTAAGATCTTACAGTATCGCTGATAGGAACTCTCGCTCTTTAGATTAAACATTCAGCGAACACTGTTCACCATAATGCTCTGAGTCTGTTCAGTACTTATGGTGATCGCTGATAAGTTAGTTGTTTACTTATGATCCCTGAATACATGTTTCACGTTAACATAGGTTCTACGCTGAAGTCGAAGATCAAGCTCAAGAACCAGCGACAAGTCTCCTAATGAACTGATGCGGATCAGCGAAGACTCAGATTTGTCCACTCAACGTGAAGTATCAAGTACAAGACTTTAGCTATCGCTGAACTCTATCATTCGCTGATAAAGAATGATAGATCGTTGAATCAACGAAAAGCTGATCATAAAGTCCTCCGTACAAAGTACTTTAAGTCTTAACCACCCTTGCACGTCTCCGTACGATATGTCAGAAAAAGAACCTCCTTATTGTCTGAAATCGTACAACCACTCTGATACTACACTGTTCAAACATGCGGCTACTAAGGTTGTCAACAAAGGTCAATGACATGCAACCAATCAGCTGCTGCCACGTGTAAAGTGTAAACTGCAATGCATTAAATGTATACAGTATATAAGAAGAAGAACTCACTTCATTTTGAAGTAACTTGCTAACTCTGGACAAGTTCATCCTTCTTATCTTGAGATAGGTTATTATTAGTAATTTCCTTCTCTTTCTTAGCGCAAGAAACTTAGTGTTCCAACTTGTTTAGATTTAGGTTTATCCTTAATCTTGTTTCTGCAACAAGCTGTAAATTGTTAATGATTTATCAATAAACAATTTAGAAAAGTAAAATATGTGTGTTTGTATTCAACCCCCCCTTCTACAAACTTGTATAACCCTTCGGGACCAACATCTTCGTACAGCAGAAATCGTGAGAAGCACGATTGTCCTTGTATAGAGCTTTAGTCTTTTATACCACAGAGGCTCTGTCAAGTATGACAGAGGCTCTGTGGCCTTGTCCGCATTGAAGAGTCTTCTGGAGATTCTTTTCTTCGGTCTTCTCGGTTACTCGGCATAGCCTCTATCGAAGATTTCTATGCTTCGGTCTTCTTGGTGACTCGGCAGAGCCTCTGTCGAAGACTTCTATACTTAGCCTATTTTTCAATACTTCTATAAACAGAAAGATTGGAGCTAACAATACACGTCAACGGTTTCCCCACATAAACCAACTTTCGCCCACGCGTGTGTCTTCTAACAATACGAAATGAAAGAACGTTTCACTCTAACAAAATTTTGATAAAAAAGAAAAGATAAAGATAGTTGACAAATCGTGTAACAAAATTAGGAGCCATTATTGATCTTGAAGCTTTACTTGTGATAGGGGAATGAAGGCCTTGAGGGTCGAAGGCTTGGGCTAACATCTCCCCAAGTTTGACCTGCGATGGTGTGGTCAGGTGCAGCCCATCGGGTTCAAGCCCCAGCCCTTTTGCATCAACGGTTCGTAAGTTCACCAGCCACGTTCCCAACTGAGCCTCTCTTACTCTTTCCACAAAAGGCCCAGCCCCAGAGGCCAATGCCACCTGTCATGTCACACCCTTTCATATGTTAGTATAACCAATATCAAATCCCTTCAAAATAGATACAAAATAGAATGAAAAGAATTTAGAATTTTGTTAGATCAACTTTAAAAATATAGTCGGTTTTACTTAATTTCTTTTTTGTTAACTATTGGTGTCCGGGCTTACATGGCGGCTAGAAAAATCTACAACGGCCTTGGTCCTTAGAGAATACGAACCAATGGTCTAGGATAATAATCCTAAGGGAAATCGACTCAAATAGCCGAAACATACAACAAAATTGGTCTCTTAGCCATTTCACTCCTAATTTTGTACAAATGTCACTAATTCCGCAATATATAGGCCCGTAATTGCGGAACTAGCTCAAAAACTAGAAAACAAATACTAATTTGGTCAATTCCTTTTAAAAGAATGGACGCCGATCCGCAATTACGGACTCCACATCCGATAGCATATTTTTTTAATAGCAAAAACGACTTTTTTTTGGTGTCGTTTAGCCAGGTCCGCAAACTACGGACTTAGATATTGCAGATGTACTGACATTTATGATTTATGTAAATAAGAGAGAAATAGCTAAAAGACTCATTTTCATTAGTGAAATGGGTATTTGAGTCAAGTTCCCTAAGAGCATCTCCAATGCAAAGTTCTTACAAACAAAAAATGCAATGCCGTGTAGGAACTATCAATGTGGAGAGTTCTTTTAAGAACTCAATCTCCTTTAGTTTTTAAATAAAAACCTTGGTTCTTACCATTTAGTTTGTGAGAAGGGACATTTTCCTTATTTTTTATTTTATTTTGTTTACTTTATAATTATTAATATAACTTATTTAATTATTATTGATGTTGAAAAAATCAACGGGACCCACAAAAAAGAGGTTCTTATGGGTGCGTTTGATACACTGGACAGGACAGAACAAGATAGAACAGGGTCCACTGTCCCATGTTTGGCAGGACTTTTATGTGGAACAGACTGGAACATGGTGGAACAAACTGGAACAGGCCTGTTCCACCCCCACCCCATGGAACAATGTGGAACAGACTTATGTTTTACCAATATAGCCTCAAAATAAAATCTATTTCTCTTATAAAACATCAAATAAACCTTCTATTTCATATTTTATTCATTCTTTAGATTTTAGAAGGGTAAATTGGTCAATATTATCTTGTCTGTTCTGTCCAGTTCTGTCTTACCAAACGTGGAACAGTTGTTCTGTCCTGTCCTGTCCCACCTTGTCCTGTCTTATCCTGTCCTATAAGAACTACCATTGTGAAAATTTAGGGGGTGTTTGGGATTGCTTATTTTTTTGACTTATTTGCTTATTGTTTTTCCTCACTACAAATAAGCTATTTTGAGTGTTTGGATTGAAAAAAAGAAAAGTGTTTATGACTTTTCCCCACCACAAATAAGTTGTTTTTGATAAGTTAATCCATTTTAATTTATTTGAAAGTGCTTATAATTTATTTGTTCAAATTACATTTTTACCCCCAACTCTTTTTTATCATAACATAAGTTGATAATCACTTTTAAAAATAAGCATAGGTTGTTTTAAATAAGCAATCCCAAACACCCCCTTAATAGAGTTCTTAATTTGATGAGTTGGAGATGGGTTAGCAATAAAAAGAGTAAAAATGAGGTTCTTATAATAACCTCCATTGGAGATGCTCAATGCTATGCAAGGTTCTTATAAGCAAAAAGTGCAATAGCATTTTGGAGAGTTTTATAAGAACCCAAACTTTTTTAGGTTCTTAAATAAGAACTTTGGTTCTTACCATGAAGTATGTGACAAGTGATATTTTCCTCATTTTTTATTTTATTTTGTTTACTTTTTAATTATTAATATAACTAATTTAATTATTAGACCTTGAAAAAATCAATGGGACCCCCAAAAAGGAGGTTTTTATAAGAACAACCAGTATAAACATTTACGAGAGTTCTTAATTCGATGAGTTAGAGATGAGTTGACAACAAAAAAAAAGTAAAAAAAGGTTCTTATAAAAGCATCTCCAATGGAGGTTCTTATAAGAACTTCTTTAAATAAATATCTATAAATAAATATCAAATATTAAATTTAAATATCAATAAAAATGAGGAAATTGACATTTTATACAAACTTTATGGTAAGAACCAAAGTTCTTAAATAAGAACCTCATAGGGGATGAAGTTCTTAAAATAAACTCTTTTACTTCACAATGGTAGTTCCTAGAAACCCCAACACCCTTTGCTTATAATAACCTTGCATTGAAGATGTTTTAAGAACCTCCATTGAAAATCTATAATCCTAAAGCTCAAGCTTTATAGCGAATTTTATATGATTTTGATGTATTTAATAAATAGATTACCTGAATTATTGGAAGGGCAGGCAAAAGAAGATCGGAACGCACGTGGCCAAAGAATCTCTCCAATCTCCGTTTATACAACTCAGCGTCTTCTCGGAACACCGTGTCACTTTCCCCTTGATACCACAACAACCCTTTAATAGTGCCACCGCCCTCCAACGCCGCCGCCGCCCGCCGTATTAGCTGGCTATAAAGCGGCCCACCAGGTGCCCACTCGCTAATATTGGTTCCACCCACCGCACAAGGAACCAACCCCACCACTCCTATCATCGAATCCTGCCGTAACAACGAATTAGCAAAAGCCATTCCAGGCCCAACGCCGCATGCTCTCAAATAGTCGATGTCACGGTGGAGAGGCTCCGTCGCCGGCTGCCAGTTGAGATCGGCGCTGAGGCGGACAACGGTGGGGTTAGGGTATGATTGAGGAGGAACGTAGCCGTCCCATTTGTCGTCGACGACGCCGCCTCGGCCGGCCATGTTGCTCTGGCCGGCGAGGAGGAAAATGGTCTTGCCGGCGCCGGCATTGGGGAGGTGAGTGGCGGAGGCGGAGGAGGTGAAGTTGAACAGACAGGCGTAGAAGAAAAGTAAAGGAAGCATAGTGGTTGATGTGGGTGTAGGGTATAGTATAAAGTAGCATCATTATTTTAGCCCGTTTTCAAAGCAAGATGAATTATTTCTTGAATTTAATTATTATTTTTATTAATATTATTTTGGAAAACGCCAGTTCACATGGAATTATTGAGCTTTTCATTTGTCCAGAAAAGGTTTTTGAATGGTGTTCTCTCGATCAAATTGAACAATCCAATCCAAAAAAAAAATCAACACAATCGGTACAAAAATTAGGGTTAACCGAATCTATTGCGTTGAAATTGGGTTAGAAGTTTATCGAGGTAATATTTAGATTTTAAACTTCTAACTTCTGAATTCTGATTTAGGTTTTTATATGTTAGTGATATTCTCTTATTTGAATTGCTTATTGCCTCTGTTTCATTTTTTGATTTATGGCATTTTAGGTTGTTTTTGCTTCCAGTGTTATCTATACTTGAGGGAATGGGTGATTTTAAATGTAATTTTCTAATGTAACTTTACAGAAAAACCATAATCCATAAGGAAAGTGTTACAGTTGGGACAATTGATTTTGTGGTTCAATCCTCATAAACCACTAGGTATATAATTTCTTGTTAGTTACTTTGATCAACCCTTTTGTAACTACCTATGTTTAATAGCAAGTTAAAATCATGGTTCGATGAATTGTTATGAGGGCGTATATGAGGTTTATGCAAGGTTCTAAATGGCGTGAGGCGTGGCGTGCCGTGGCGGCGAGACCAAGCCTCAAGCTTTAGAAGTCATGACGAGGCCATGGTGTTTATCACGGCGTGACTTATGGCGTCAAATCTCTATATCTTATATAATATTATATATAAAAACATATGTTTTGTACTATTAATTGACGAGTCAATGACAATAAACAAGTTGAATTAAGTTATATATTAAAAATAGCAAATAAGACATTAAATACGTAAAGGAAAATCAAATATCTCGTTATAAAAGATCACACATTAAGTCATGACGTGCCACAAGCATAGCGTGGCGTGAGACACAAGCCTTAAGCCACGGCGCACCATGGCGGCTGTCGCGGCGAGCCTTTTAAAACAGTGGGTTTATGCGAGTGTGTTTGCATCAAAGTGTTGCATGTAATTTTTCATTAACTTGATTGGATGGTAACTAGATATTAGATAAATTAGAATTGATGAATACTTCTAAGTTATAGTTTTTTTAATGAAGTTATTATGTTTAAACTTGAATATGATACAAATTCAAAGCTTAAATTAAGCCATAAATGGGGAATCTTGTAGTCTATTTCATTGTATTTTTGACATTCATAAGCTTAAATGTGTTTGTTATCTAAAGATGCACGAAGTATCTTTTTTAGCTCGAATAGTTGATCCTTTACAAGACGTAGAAAATACTACCGTCTAGACCAGTGGCGAAGGGGGGGGGGGTGGGGCTAGCTAGTGCTGAAACATAAACCCATGTGTTCCGGTAACCAAATGGTCAAAAGCGGTTATCTATTTGATATAACTCGAAGGTCCCGAGTTCGACTCATGGCACCCATTACTGGTAAAAAAAATATATCTAATTTCGTTCTATTTTTTCTTTTTCTTTTTATTTTAAAATTTTATTTCACGTCTTCTTATTTTAAAGTTTTATTTACTTTCATCATATTCTTTTCTTCTTATTTCTAAAGTTTTATTTACTTATTTTCTTTTGACCTTTTCTTAGTTTTTAAATACTTATAAGTATGTAATCTTTAATATTTAACTATTATGTTATCACTAAAAACTTTTTATTGCTTTTCCGGGTACAAAAATTTATAAAAAAACATTATTATTTAAAAAAACATATTAAATTAAATCAACATATATATTATTATACAAATTCAAAAAAAAGTATAAATCAATAGTTTTATATTTTTACTATTTGGATCACAGATTTCATAATGTCATTTTTCATTTCTCTTAGTTATGAAGTCTACTTGTCTCGCTTGTATAACATATATATATATATATAGGGAGAATCATGTGAAAAACAAACTGATATGTGAGAAGGCAAGAAGGAATATGAACCACACAATTTATTAATTAAAAAAATATCATAAATAAAAAATTAAAATTATATTTAGAGATAAAATTACCATTTTAAATTGGAGAAACTCTTAAATTTACTTTATATCTTTTAGATTTACTTATATTTTAATTTCCATTAATTCATTATTTTTTTAATTAAGTTTTATGTAATAAAAAATCTAGATACACTTTTAATAAAAAAAATCACAATTTAGATCAAATGTCACATATGATATCCATAATCAATTCATTATTGTTTTTCACAATTTTTTTCTTTTTTTTTTTAATCTTGAATTACATGTGATTAACTTAAGTTAACAAATGTGATTATGTATATTATCACATGTGATCCACTATATGTGAATTTTGTACGTATCATATTATCACATGTGATTATGTATATTATCACATATGATTATGTATATTATCACATGTGATTATTGTAGTTATTTTAGTTAATCATATGTGATTATGTATATTTATATTAATAGATCTTTTTGTGATGTAAATATCATCATATGTAATTATACGTCTTTTATATTCGGGTGTATATTATCATATGTGATATATATATAAATTCACATACTGGATCATATGTGATACATAACAGATAATATATTAAACGAAGTTAATCATGTGTGATTAAAAACGTGGATCAAAAAACTAGATATAAAATGATGAAAAAGACAATAAATTGATGGTGGAAATCACATCTGATATTTGATGAAAGTTATGATTTTTTAATCAAAAGTGTATCTAGAAAAAAAATATAAAAGTTGATAAAAATATGAATTTATTAAAATTAAAAAATAAATAAATTTAAAAGATATATGAGATATTTAAGGATTTATCCAATTTAAAATGATAATTATCCTAATTTCTAAAATATTTTTTTATTTTTTATGTTATTTTTTAAATAATGAAGTAATAGGCCCACATTCTTTATCGCCTTCTCGCAAATGGATTGTCTTCTCGTTTGAACTTGCCTCTCTCTCTCTATATATATATATATAGGGTTGAGTTCATTTGTTAATCCTATATTTCATGCTAACTTTGTTGACCCAAAATGTTAGTCATTGATGTTAAAACCGACGGATGAAATCAAAAGTAATCAGCACATTAATTATAAATTGGGTCATGTTTAATATTTAATGAAATGAACATCAGTGTTAGGGGTATTTGTGAAAATCGGGTAATGTGTAATATTTAATGAGTTCATTTGATGTTAACACATTGGTTAACATTGGTTAACGATGAACAACACTTGTTCAAATGTTAAATTATCCACACATGAACTATTAACCCATACGACCAGATTACATGAAGATCTGATAAATTGGTTTATATGAACTATAAACACACGCATGTACACACATGAACTATAAACTTATACGACCAGATTAGATGAAGATCTGATAAATTTGTTCAACACATGTTCATAATCAAATTGTTCATAAATGTTCAACTTCAAGTTCATGATCACGATGATCATATACACACATACAACAGTCCTTTTGGTTAGCATTCATGTAACAAATGAACTCACATGAACAATTTATCCACACATGAACTATTAACCCATACGACTAGATTACATGAAGATCTGATAAATTTGTTTACATGAACTATAAACTCACACATGAACACTCTTCTCAACATCGTTAAAAACACTGTGATTCATAATGTTGTTATCTATGTTCATGATGCAACAATATGGATTCATACACTAATTTGATACAAAAAAAACTTACAGATTAATAATATAGCTAAAATTCTTCAAATGATTAACTCCATTATTATGAAACCAATACTCATGTACATACTCTAAACAAATAGGAAACCCTAAAATATTGAAGAGAGAATAAACTATTTCTCTAGTGTAAAATATTACAAATGAAATCTGATGGGTTAAAAAGTGAGTGAACCCTTCTTTAAATACTCCAGCAATCTTCCAGTTTAGCCCCTGAAGTCTGAGATGTTTACTCCGTTAACCTCCAACTTTCTCTACTTGATAAGTGACATCCAATAGATTCAACAGAGTCCATATTCAGCCCTTGAACTTCAGATATTCCATCTAAGTACCTGCTAATCCTAAAACATTACATTATAAAACCCAAAGTCAAGATTGGCAAAAATAATATATTTCCAACATCCGCCCTCAATCTTGGCTTTTGAATAAATCAAGCATTCTCATCTTTGAACATAAAAAATTGTGTTGATTTATTTCAAGAGATCTTGTAAAGATATCAGCAGTATTTTATTTTCAGCAGATGCAATTTTGGAAACCTTTAATACACCCACACTAATTAGACGACGAACTTGATGAACATCAATTTCGATATGTTTAGTGCGTTCGTGAAAAACAGGATTATAGGCAATTTGAATTGCAGTTTATTATCAAAAAACAGATTTACACGTAGTAATTATTTTATATGTAAATCGTCCAAAACAGAAAGATTGGAGCTAACAATACACGTCAACGGTTTCCCCACATAAACCAACTTTCGCCCACGCGTGTGTCTTCTAACAATACGAAATGAAAGAACGTTTCACTCTAACAAAATTTTGATAAAAAAGAAAAGATAAAGATAGTTGACAAATCGTGTAACAAAATTAGGAGCCATTATTGATCTTGAAGCTTTACTTGTGATAGGGGAATGAAGGCCTTGAGGGTCGAAGGCTTGGGCTAACATCTCCCCAAGTTTGACCTGCGATGGTGTGGTCAGGTGCAGCCCATCGGGTTCAAGCCCCAGCCCTTTTGCATCAACGGTTCGTAAGTTCACCAGCCACGTTCCCAACTGAGCCTCTCTTACTCTTTCCACAAAAGGCCCAGCCCCAGAGGCCAATGCCACCTGTCATGTCACACCCTTTCATATGTTAGTATAACCAATATCAAATCCCTTCAAAATAGATACAAAATAGAATGAAAAGAATTTAGAATTTTGTTAGATCAACTTTAAAAATATAGTCGGTTTTACTTAATTTCTTTTTTGTTAACTATTGGTGTCCGGGCTTACATGGCGGCTAGAAAAATCTACAACGGCCTTGGTCCTTAGAGAATACGAACCAATGGTCTAGGATAATAATCCTAAGGGAAATCGACTCAAATAGCCGAAACATACAACAAAATTGGTCTCTTAGCCATTTCACTCCTAATTTTGTACAAATGTCACTAATTCCGCAATATATAGGCCCGTAATTGCGGAACTAGCTCAAAAACTAGAAAACAAATACTAATTTGGTCAATTCCTTTTAAAAGAATGGACGCCGATCCGCAATTACGGACTCCACATCCGATAGCATATTTTTTTAATAGCAAAAACGACTTTTTTTTGGTGTCGTTTAGCCAGGTCCGCAAACTACGGACTTAGATATTGCAGATGTACTGACATTTATGATTTATGTAAATAAGAGAGAAATAGCTAAAAGACTCATTTTCATTAGTGAAATGGGTATTTGAGTCAAGTTCCCTAAGAGCATCTCCAATGCAAAGTTCTTACAAACAAAAAATGCAATGCCGTGTAGGAACTATCAATGTGGAGAGTTCTTTTAAGAACTCAATCTCCTTTAGTTTTTAAATAAAAACCTTGGTTCTTACCATTTAGTTTGTGAGAAGGGACATTTTCCTTATTTTTTATTTTATTTTGTTTACTTTATAATTATTAATATAACTTATTTAATTATTATTGATGTTGAAAAAATCAACGGGACCCACAAAAAAGAGGTTCTTATGGGTGCGTTTGATACACTGGACAGGACAGAACAAGATAGAACAGGGTCCACTGTCCCATGTTTGGCAGGACTTTTATGTGGAACAGACTGGAACATGGTGGAACAAACTGGAACAGGCCTGTTCCACCCCCACCCCATGGAACAATGTGGAACAGACTTATGTTTTACCAATATAGCCTCAAAATAAAATCTATTTCTCTTATAAAACATCAAATAAACCTTCTATTTCATATTTTATTCATTCTTTAGATTTTAGAAGGGTAAATTGGTCAATATTATCTTGTCTGTTCTGTCCAGTTCTGTCTTACCAAACGTGGAACAGTTGTTCTGTCCTGTCCTGTCCCACCTTGTCCTGTCTTATCCTGTCCTATAAGAACTACCATTGTGAAAATTTAGGGGGTGTTTGGGATTGCTTATTTTTTTGACTTATTTGCTTATTGTTTTTCCTCACTACAAATAAGCTATTTTGAGTGTTTGGATTGAAAAAAAGAAAAGTGTTTATGACTTTTCCCCACCACAAATAAGTTGTTTTTGATAAGTTAATCCATTTTAATTTATTTGAAAGTGCTTATAATTTATTTGTTCAAATTACATTTTTACCCCCAACTCTTTTTTATCATAACATAAGTTGATAATCACTTTTAAAAATAAGCATAGGTTGTTTTAAATAAGCAATCCCAAACACCCCCTTAATAGAGTTCTTAATTTGATGAGTTGGAGATGGGTTAGCAATAAAAAGAGTAAAAATGAGGTTCTTATAATAACCTCCATTGGAGATGCTCAATGCTATGCAAGGTTCTTATAAGCAAAAAGTGCAATAGCATTTTGGAGAGTTTTATAAGAACCCAAACTTTTTTAGGTTCTTAAATAAGAACTTTGGTTCTTACCATGAAGTATGTGACAAGTGATATTTTCCTCATTTTTTATTTTATTTTGTTTACTTTTTAATTATTAATATAACTAATTTAATTATTAGACCTTGAAAAAATCAATGGGACCCCCAAAAAGGAGGTTTTTATAAGAACAACCAGTATAAACATTTACGAGAGTTCTTAATTCGATGAGTTAGAGATGAGTTGACAACAAAAAAAAAGTAAAAAAAGGTTCTTATAAAAGCATCTCCAATGGAGGTTCTTATAAGAACTTCTTTAAATAAATATCTATAAATAAATATCAAATATTAAATTTAAATATCAATAAAAATGAGGAAATTGACATTTTATACAAACTTTATGGTAAGAACCAAAGTTCTTAAATAAGAACCTCATAGGGGATGAAGTTCTTAAAATAAACTCTTTTACTTCACAATGGTAGTTCCTAGAAACCCCAACACCCTTTGCTTATAATAACCTTGCATTGAAGATGTTTTAAGAACCTCCATTGAAAATCTATAATCCTAAAGCTCAAGCTTTATAGCGAATTTTATATGATTTTGATGTATTTAATAAATAGATTACCTGAATTATTGGAAGGGCAGGCAAAAGAAGATCGGAACGCACGTGGCCAAAGAATCTCTCCAATCTCCGTTTATACAACTCAGCGTCTTCTCGGAACACCGTGTCACTTTCCCCTTGATACCACAACAACCCTTTAATAGTGCCACCGCCCTCCAACGCCGCCGCCGCCCGCCGTATTAGCTGGCTATAAAGCGGCCCACCAGGTGCCCACTCGCTAATATTGGTTCCACCCACCGCACAAGGAACCAACCCCACCACTCCTATCATCGAATCCTGCCGTAACAACGAATTAGCAAAAGCCATTCCAGGCCCAACGCCGCATGCTCTCAAATAGTCGATGTCACGGTGGAGAGGCTCCGTCGCCGGCTGCCAGTTGAGATCGGCGCTGAGGCGGACAACGGTGGGGTTAGGGTATGATTGAGGAGGAACGTAGCCGTCCCATTTGTCGTCGACGACGCCGCCTCGGCCGGCCATGTTGCTCTGGCCGGCGAGGAGGAAAATGGTCTTGCCGGCGCCGGCATTGGGGAGGTGAGTGGCGGAGGCGGAGGAGGTGAAGTTGAACAGACAGGCGTAGAAGAAAAGTAAAGGAAGCATAGTGGTTGATGTGGGTGTAGGGTATAGTATAAAGTAGCATCATTATTTTAGCCCGTTTTCAAAGCAAGATGAATTATTTCTTGAATTTAATTATTATTTTTATTAATATTATTTTGGAAAACGCCAGTTCACATGGAATTATTGAGCTTTTCATTTGTCCAGAAAAGGTTTTTGAATGGTGTTCTCTCGATCAAATTGAACAATCCAATCCAAAAAAAAAATCAACACAATCGGTACAAAAATTAGGGTTAACCGAATCTATTGCGTTGAAATTGGGTTAGAAGTTTATCGAGGTAATATTTAGATTTTAAACTTCTAACTTCTGAATTCTGATTTAGGTTTTTATATGTTAGTGATATTCTCTTATTTGAATTGCTTATTGCCTCTGTTTCATTTTTTGATTTATGGCATTTTAGGTTGTTTTTGCTTCCAGTGTTATCTATACTTGAGGGAATGGGTGATTTTAAATGTAATTTTCTAATGTAACTTTACAGAAAAACCATAATCCATAAGGAAAGTGTTACAGTTGGGACAATTGATTTTGTGGTTCAATCCTCATAAACCACTAGGTATATAATTTCTTGTTAGTTACTTTGATCAACCCTTTTGTAACTACCTATGTTTAATAGCAAGTTAAAATCATGGTTCGATGAATTGTTATGAGGGCGTATATGAGGTTTATGCAAGGTTCTAAATGGCGTGAGGCGTGGCGTGCCGTGGCGGCGAGACCAAGCCTCAAGCTTTAGAAGTCATGACGAGGCCATGGTGTTTATCACGGCGTGACTTATGGCGTCAAATCTCTATATCTTATATAATATTATATATAAAAACATATGTTTTGTACTATTAATTGACGAGTCAATGACAATAAACAAGTTGAATTAAGTTATATATTAAAAATAGCAAATAAGACATTAAATACGTAAAGGAAAATCAAATATCTCGTTATAAAAGATCACACATTAAGTCATGACGTGCCACAAGCATAGCGTGGCGTGAGACACAAGCCTTAAGCCACGGCGCACCATGGCGGCTGTCGCGGCGAGCCTTTTAAAACAGTGGGTTTATGCGAGTGTGTTTGCATCAAAGTGTTGCATGTAATTTTTCATTAACTTGATTGGATGGTAACTAGATATTAGATAAATTAGAATTGATGAATACTTCTAAGTTATAGTTTTTTTAATGAAGTTATTATGTTTAAACTTGAATATGATACAAATTCAAAGCTTAAATTAAGCCATAAATGGGGAATCTTGTAGTCTATTTCATTGTATTTTTGACATTCATAAGCTTAAATGTGTTTGTTATCTAAAGATGCACGAAGTATCTTTTTTAGCTCGAATAGTTGATCCTTTACAAGACGTAGAAAATACTACCGTCTAGACCAGTGGCGAAGGGGGGGGGGGGGGGGGGTGGGGCTAGCTAGTGCTGAAACATAAACCCATGTGTTCCGGTAACCAAATGGTCAAAAGCGGTTATCTATTTGATATAACTCGAAGGTCCCGAGTTCGACTCATGGCACCCATTACTGGTAAAAAAAATATATCTAATTTCGTTCTATTTTTTCTTTTTCTTTTTATTTTAAAATTTTATTTCACGTCTTCTTATTTTAAAGTTTTATTTACTTTCATCATATTCTTTTCTTCTTATTTCTAAAGTTTTATTTACTTATTTTCTTTTGACCTTTTCTTAGTTTTTAAATACTTATAAGTATGTAATCTTTAATATTTAACTATTATGTTATCACTAAAAACTTTTTATTGCTTTTCCGGGTACAAAAATTTATAAAAAAACATTATTATTTAAAAAAACATATTAAATTAAATCAACATATATATTATTATACAAATTCAAAAAAAAGTATAAATCAATAGTTTTATATTTTTACTATTTGGATCACAGATTTCATAATGTCATTTTTCATTTCTCTTAGTTATGAAGTCTACTTGTCTCGCTTGTATAACATATATATATATATATATAGGGAGAATCATGTGAAAAACAAACTGATATGTGAGAAGGCAAGAAGGAATATGAACCACACAATTTATTAATTAAAAAAATATCATAAATAAAAAATTAAAATTATATTTAGAGATAAAATTACCATTTTAAATTGGAGAAACTCTTAAATTTACTTTATATCTTTTAGATTTACTTATATTTTAATTTCCATTAATTCATTATTTTTTTAATTAAGTTTTATGTAATAAAAAATCTAGATACACTTTTAATAAAAAAAATCACAATTTAGATCAAATGTCACATATGATATCCATAATCAATTCATTATTGTTTTTCACAATTTTTTTCTTTTTTTTTTTAATCTTGAATTACATGTGATTAACTTAAGTTAACAAATGTGATTATGTATATTATCACATGTGATCCACTATATGTGAATTTTGTACGTATCATATTATCACATGTGATTATGTATATTATCACATATGATTATGTATATTATCACATGTGATTATTGTAGTTATTTTAGTTAATCATATGTGATTATGTATATTTATATTAATAGATCTTTTTGTGATGTAAATATCATCATATGTAATTATACGTCTTTTATATTCGGGTGTATATTATCATATGTGATATATATATAAATTCACATACTGGATCATATGTGATACATAACAGATAATATATTAAACGAAGTTAATCATGTGTGATTAAAAACGTGGATCAAAAAACTAGATATAAAATGATGAAAAAGACAATAAATTGATGGTGGAAATCACATCTGATATTTGATGAAAGTTATGATTTTTTAATCAAAAGTGTATCTAGAAAAAAAATATAAAAGTTGATAAAAATATGAATTTATTAAAATTAAAAAATAAATAAATTTAAAAGATATATGAGATATTTAAGGATTTATCCAATTTAAAATGATAATTATCCTAATTTCTAAAATATTTTTTTATTTTTTATGTTATTTTTTAAATAATGAAGTAATAGGCCCACATTCTTTATCGCCTTCTCGCAAATGGATTGTCTTCTCGTTTGAACCTGCCTCTCTCTCTCTATATATATATATATAGGGTTGAGTTCATTTGTTAATCCTATATTTCATGCTAACTTTGTTGACCCAAAATGTTAGTCATTGATGTTAAAACCGACGGATGAAATCAAAAGTAATCAGCACATTAATTATAAATTGGGTCATGTTTAATATTTAATGAAATGAACATCAGTGTTAGGGGTATTTGTGAAAATCGGGTAATGTGTAATATTTAATGAGTTCATTTGATGTTAACACATTGGTTAACATTGGTTAACGATGAACAACACTTGTTCAAATGTTAAATTATCCACACATGAACTATTAACCCATACGACCAGATTACATGAAGATCTGATAAATTGGTTTATATGAACTATAAACACACGCATGTACACACATGAACTATAAACTTATACGACCAGATTAGATGAAGATCTGATAAATTTGTTCAACACATGTTCATAATCAAATTGTTCATAAATGTTCAACTTCAAGTTCATGATCACGATGATCATATACACACATACAACAGTCCTTTTGGTTAGCATTCATGTAACAAATGAACTCACATGAACAATTTATCCACACATGAACTATTAACCCATACGACTAGATTACATGAAGATCTGATAAATTTGTTTACATGAACTATAAACTCACACATGAACACTCTTCTCAACATCGTTAAAAACACTGTGATTCATAATGTTGTTATCTATGTTCATGATGCAACAATATGGATTCATACACTAATTTGATACAAAAAAAACTTACAGATTAATAATATAGCTAAAATTCTTCAAATGATTAACTCCATTATTATGAAACCAATACTCATGTACATACTCTAAACAAATAGGAAACCCTAAAATATTGAAGAGAGAATAAACTATTTCTCTAGTGTAAAATATTACAAATGAAATCTGATGGGTTAAAAAGTGAGTGAACCCTTCTTTAAATACTCCAGCAATCTTCCAGTTTAGCCCCTGAAGTCTGAGATGTTTACTCCGTTAACCTCCAACTTTCTCTACTTGATAAGTGACATCCAATAGATTCAACAGAGTCCATATTCAGCCCTTGAACTTCAGATATTCCATCTAAGTACCTGCTAATCCTAAAACATTACATTATAAAACCCAAAGTCAAGATTGGCAAAAATAATATATTTCCAACATCCGCCCTCAATCTTGGCTTTTGAATAAATCAAGCATTCTCATCTTTGAACATAAAAAATTGTGTTGATTTATTTCAAGAGATCTTGTAAAGATATCAGCAGTATTTTATTTTCAGCAGATGCAATTTTGGAAACCTTTAATACACCCACACTAATTAGACGACGAACTTGATGAACATCAATTTCGATATGTTTAGTGCGTTCGTGAAAAACAGGATTATAGGCAATTTGAATTGCAGTTTATTATCAAAAAACAGATTTACACGTAGTAATTATTTTATATGTAAATCGTCCAAAAATTTCAAAACCCAAACTATCTCACGACCAGTTGCAGCCATTGCACGGTATTCAGATTCAGCGGAGGAACAAGAAACAGTATTTTGTTTCTTACTTCTCCACGAAATCATACAATTTCCTAGAAACAAGCAATAACCCGTAACAGACCTCCGAGTAGAAAGACACTTACCCCAATCAGCATCTACAAAACCTTTTAAACAAAAATTATCTGACTTGGTGAAACTAACACTTCTTCCCAGCGAAAGCTTCAAGAATCTAAGAACTCTAAGAGCAAGTTTCAAGTGAGATTGTCTAGGAGCATGCATAAATTGTCTAAGACAATGGACAACAAAAGCGATGCCAGGTCGAGTAGCTAATAAATAAATTAACCGACCAATCAATCTTTGATAACCAAAAAAATCAGACAAAGGAGGATCTCTAGAATTGCTAGAATCAGTAACCACCATATTCATATCCATTGGTGTACTACAAGGTTTACACCCAAGATATCCAAAATCATTAAGCAATTCTAGACAGTATTTCCTTTGTGACATACAAACGCCATCAATACAGTCTAAAACTTCAATACCCAGGAAAAACTTTAATTTTTCTAAGTCTTTTATAAGGAATTGATTTTTCAGCTGATCTTTTACTTCATTTATTTCATCTAAACTATTTCCGGTCAAGACAATATCATCCACATAGACTAATAATGCAAGAAAAACAAATCCAGAAAATTTTGTAAAAATAGAGTAATCACTTTCACTTTGAACAAAACCACAATCAACAAGGCAACTAGACAGTTTAGCGTACCATTGGCGAGGAGCTTGTTTTAACCCATAAAGAGATTTTACAAGTTTACACACTTTATGATCATCAGAATTATAAGTCTTTTATAAGGAATTGATTTTTCAGCTGATTTTTCACTTTATTTATTTCATCTAAACTATTTCCAGTCAAGACAATATCATCCACATAGACTAATAATGCAAGAAAAACAGATCCAGGAAATTTTGTAAAAAGAGAGTAATCACTTTCACTTTGAACAAAACCACAATCAACAAGGCAACTAGACAGTTTAGCGTACCATTGGCGAGGAGCTTGTTTTAACCCATAAAGAGATTTTACAAGTTTACACACTTTATGATCATCAGAATTATAATAACCTTTAGGTAAAGTCATATAAACATCTTCAGACAAATCCCCATACAAGAAAGCATTATTCACATCTAATTGACAAAGACTACATTTAAACTGAATAACTAAAGCAATAATACATCTTACCGTTACCATTTTAACCACCGGCGAAAAAGTCTCATCATAGTCAATACCCTCTCTTTGACTATAACCCTTAGCAACGAGTCTAGCCTTATAATGTTCAATTTCACCCGTAGACATGTATTTTATTTTATAGATCCATTTACAACCTAGAGGTTTTCTATTAGGAGGTAAATCACAAACTATCCATGTACCATTTCTATGAAGGGCTTCCATTTTCTGATTCATAGCATTTATCCAATTAATATAATTACATGCCTCTTTAAAAGTATTGGGTTCAACAGAATTATTTAGGCTATAAACAAGATAAAAATTCTCATTGCTAACACAGGAATAATTCACAACCTTTTCTATCCCATATTTAACCTTTCCCTCTACCACAAAGTCATCAAACTTTCTTGGAAAATTTGATACCCTTGCAGATTTTCTAGAAGAAGAAGAAGGTTGGGACAGATTTCCCTCCGAATTGGAACCCAAATTTTGATCATTAACAGGTTCAATGTTAGCGTCACATGGTCGACTGGCAGCCACAACGGTGCTACTCAGTGGTTGCCGTCATATACCTTGTTCAAGGTCACTTCCAGATGGCATGGATGTGCCTTGATTAATGCAGTCATTTGACATGCGAGGAGGCAGCCTACTGTCAGCTCTACTAGGGCTACCAAGCTGACTATGGTTACTAAAGGTTTCATCGATTAAGGGGTTCCCAGTTTCATCATTGGGAGGTGAATCAATACAATCATTAGTAGATTCAGAAAAAAAAAATCAAAGAAATTCAGGGTATTTAACTTTCCATTATTTTGATTAAAACGACTTATCCGAACTCATCTTATATGGAAAAACATTTTCATAAAAATTCACGTCACGAGAAACTATAATTTTCTTTGAGTCCAAACTAAAAAGTCTATACCCCTTTTGGGAATTTGCATATCCCAAAAGAATACACTTTTAAGATGTAAATGAAAACTTATCAGTCAAATTTGGTATAACAGCAAAGCACAGACACCCAAAGTTCCTAAGATGAGTAAGGACAGGTTTAAAACCATGGACAAGCTCATAAGGACACCTACCATTTAAAATAGATGCAGGGGTCCTATTTATCAAATAAGTAGCCGTAAGGACACATTCGCTCCACATGTTAAGAGGAACACCCCCCTGAAACATAAGAGCCATGGCTACATTAAGTAAGTGACGATGTTTACGTTCCACCACCCCATTTTGTTGTAGGGTGTAAACACATGAGGTTTGATGAATGATGCCTTTTATTTTAAAATATGAGTTAAGTTTGGAATTGGAAAATTCAGTCCTATTGTCACTTCTAAAGATTTTAACAGATTTTCCAAATTAAGTACCAATAAGATTCACAAACTCAACTATGTAATCACCAACTTCATGTTTTCCTTTTAACAAATAAACCCACACAACACGGGTAAAATCATCAACAATAGTCAGAAAATATTTGTACCCTTTTCCTACTTTGAACATGATAGGGTCCCCAGACATCCAAATGAACTAATTCCCCAAGACATTTAGTTTTACGCTTACTTAGGTTAAATTTATCTCGGGTTTGTTTTGCCTTATGGCAAATCTCACAGGGAACACTCAAGTCATTTCCA
The DNA here is from genome assembly GCA_033807775.1 of Saussurea involucrata. Taxonomy (NCBI): domain Eukaryota; kingdom Viridiplantae; phylum Streptophyta; class Magnoliopsida; order Asterales; family Asteraceae; genus Saussurea; species Saussurea involucrata. The sequence goes on from CM066318.1 coordinate 63,245,724, forward strand.
AGATTAAGTTGGTCCTTTAGCACTTTCAACACTGGGTCAGCTGGGTGACCCAGGCGATTGTGCCATAAGTGAGTGGATACAGAACAAGACACAGCCATATTACTACTAGGGAGGGACTCAGTGTTAAGATTTTGATCAAAGAAATATAACCCACCTGCCTTACTACCAGTCCCCACAACACTCTCTCGAAGAGAAGCCTGACGATTGAGAACGTAACAACAAAATTCATCAAAATCTATGAAAAGTTTATTGTCTCTGGCTAATTTGTGAACATAAAGAAGGTTAACGTGAAAATCAGGTATTACCAACACATCAAACAGAGTTACAGTATTTGTGAGTTTGAAATTTCCGATTTTATTTATTTTGGCTTCAGCCCCATTGGGCTGATTTACTGTAACGTTTAAGTCAGAAACATCAATAACATTTTCAAGTCGAGAAATGTTGGATGTCATATGCTGGTTTGCATCAGAATCAATGGTCCAACCTAGATGAGGCATAGAATTTTGGTACCCCATCTTGAGTGTTTTTCTGACCAATCATGTTTAAAATTTTGGTAACCTGTTCTTCAGAGAATGGAATAGATAAAGCAGATACAGGTTGTTTCGGAGAAAGAGACTCAGAGACACAGGCATTTCCGGCCACTTGTTTAAAATTCTGATTTTGAGGTTTAGATCTAAATTGAAAGTCTTTTGGAAAACCTATGAGCCTATAGCATTGTTCAATAGTATGACCGAAAATTCCGCAGTGTTTGCACATGAGGTTAGAAGATTTAGCACCAGGTTTTCTTTTGTTTTCGGTTGTTTTGCTTAAGAAGGCAGAGTGTTGAGTCTTAGTGTGAGAAGCAGGTGTGAAACCCTCCTATGAGATTCCTCTCTAGAAACAAGAGAAAAGGCAGTTTTGACAGAGGGGAGGGGGTCATGGGTAAGGATGTTTTTTCTGATAGGTTGATAGATATCATCAAGCCCCATCAGAAATTGCATTAATTTGATGAGTTGACTATGTTCGTGAAAATCATGGGATGTATTACAAGTACATGAAGGCAGTTTAACAAGGACGTCAAAGTGTTTCCACAAAGAATTAAGTTTGTGGTAATATTCAGATATAGAAGTGCCATTTTGAGTTAACGAATTTATCTTTTGGTGCAGGTTAAAAGTGACAGATCCATCCACCTTATCATAAGTTTCTTTTAATTCCTCCCAAACTTTAGAGGATTCTTTAGAAAACACTTGACCTAAAAAGAGATCCTCAGTCATAGAACCTAAATCCAAGATAGGACAACAGAATTGCACCTGTCCCATTGTTTTCCCAGGACAAGGTCATTATTAGGACGAGAACAAGATCCATCAATAAAACCCAATTTGTTCTTAGTTTCCAAGGCTAAGGTCATAGCACAAGCCCAAACTCTGTAATTATCAGTGCCACTCAATTTAAAATTCACTAATGGTGCTCCACTGGTGTCACTGGGGTGCAAGTACAGGGGATCTCCAAAGTCGAGTTTGGCAACTTTAGATTCCTTTGCACCTGTACCGTCAGGATCATCGGTGGAACCAACCATGAATACAACAGAGAAGCAACAGAACACACAAGGTAAACTCTGAATAGATTACAGCAGGATTCCTAAAACACTCAAATGTGCTAGGTCAAGCCCACTATTCAGATACCAAAAAGGGAAAGCTAGCACAGGCACACACAAAGCCAAACGAACAAGGAACAAGTAAGGCAAAAGAAAATAGCACTCAACAGAACAAGTAAAGCACGAAGTACACAACCAGAGTTTAAAGGAGAGAAGGACTTACAGAGCGCTCCTTGCTAGCAACAAAGGGAATAAAGAACACATCGGAAGCAAAATAGGAAAGAAGACTTACAAAACGCGTCTTGCAAGGGTCCCCAACCGTCTAAGTGATAATCACAGTCGTGATATCTTAGACACCTGAACAAATAACACAACCTATACAATAGGCAACAATAATGCAAAGAAAAGGCTCAAAAGTGTACAAATAGATCTGAGAGAATTAGGACCAGGTCTTATAAGAAAACAATAAATGAAAAAAAGGAAAGGACCAGATCTCAGATGTGGACTAGATCTGAGAGTAAACAAAAGGACCAGATCTCAGATGTGGACTAGATCTGAGAGTAAACAAAAAGGACCAGATCTCTGATTTGGACTAGATTTGAGAGTAAACAAAGGACCATATCTCAGATTTGGACTAGATCTGAGATTGAACGAAAAATATAGAAGGTTAGCCAAGACAGAGTAACAACGAGAAACTAAATACGAAAACACAACAAAAAAGGGAAAGCAATCTAGCTATGATCGGTGTCAACATAATTTAAGAAATTGGCCTCAAAACCTTAGATCTGAATAACGACTTATACACTAAATCAGAAACAGGTCTAAAACAAGGGCTAAGAGACGACTAAAAATATCTAGATAAGCTATACAAATAACAACACAAGATGGAGGAACTACAGAAACGTCACAAGCAGAATGACAAATATGAAAAGAACTCGTTCCAAGCTTTCTCAACCAAAGAGATTGGGTTTCATTTGAGATACAACAGGAACATCATTGTTCTTGTTCGCCGAGTCGTGCCAATGACTTAGACAAAAAATGAAGGTAGCAAACATGAACAAATCTGAACTCGTTCTACTATTAAGGAGTAGAGAGTACAGACCAGAAACGAGATTAACAGAAACAAGATTAACAACCAAGGCAATCTGTCATTTGGACATGATCACAACTCAGATCGGTTTTTAAAAAATGAGAGCTAAAACCACGAACTACAAGTCTGAACTCGGTCGTCTATTGAGGAATCAAGAGAGCAAATTGTATTCGATGTTAATCATAAGAGACAAGGGACGAAAAAAAACAGATTAAAATCTCGAAGAGAGAAGATCTAAACAGAGACTCGAATAGGAGACTAACTATACGACGTCAACAAAACCGTTAGGGTTTCATCGATCTAGCCGATTGAAAGCATCATCGATCTCTTATTTCAATGAGCCACAAATAGAAAAATGATCAGATTTAAGTGACAAAAAATGAAAGCAAACCAGATCCAAGTAATGAGAACTGAAGATTAACAGATCTGAGAAGTAAATGAACAACATAAAAGAACCTTGAACATCTCGAAATTCGTTCCACGTTTTTTTTTTGGACACAAAACCAAGAGGTTTCAATCGATATTTGTGGAAGTCCTTATTCCTGTGTTCGATGAACGATCGACAATAGACAGGTCCGACCTCAACAGATCAGATCGAGACATAACCATCAAGGAAAAAAAACGATTTCAAGAACAATAACAAGAACGACCAGATCTGAACTGAAGAATAACAAAACAGATCGATGAAACTAACGGATCGATTGCTTGAAAACCAACAGATCGAACAAAAAGATCGATAACAAGAATAAACTCGACAATAGGACTAGCAAACCGGCGTAAACAACAACACTAAGGTTCCTTTTCGTCGACCGATTGAAAGCATCATCGTCCCCTTTTTTTCCAACGAGTTTAACAAAGAATGAGAAGGGTTTACAAACAAGAAGAACGTAGCTGAGATCGAAGAAGAAGGAGTATCTTCAAAGAACTAACCAAGTAGCTCTGATACCAACTTCAAATGATTAACTCCATTATTATGAAACTAATACTCATGTACATACTCTAAACAAATAGGAAACCTTAAAATATTGAAGAGAGAAGAAACTATTTCTCTAGTGTAAAATATTACAAATGAAATCTGATAGGTTCAAAAGTGAGTGAACCCTTCTTTAAATACTCTAGCAATCTTCCAGTTTAGCCCCTGAAGTCTGAGATATTTACTCCGTTAACCTCCAACTTTCTCTACTTGATAAGTGACATCCAATAGATTCAACAGAGTCCATATTCAGCCCTTGAGCTTCAGATATTCCATCGAAGTACCTGCTAATCCTGAAACATTACATTATAAAACCCAAAGTCAAGACTGGCAAAAATAATATATTTCCAACAAGAATCAAGGAAGATTTGATGTTTGTAACTCCCTCAATAAATGAATGTCATAATACAAATACATGGATTTCCATTCTTACCCTTATTTAATGGTTGGATACACATTTGTAACCACCATGTCAAATAGCTTCCTATTGGTTGGTTGGAGTTAACAAAATTAGCACAAAAAGTGAGGTTAACAAATGAACCTAACCCTATATATATATATATATATATATATATATATATATATATATATATAGGGGCCATTCAAGGGAGAACTGAGTTGTTTGTGATAACTGTGAGATCCAATGTGAGCCACATATTAAAGGATAAATTAGGAAGTTATTAATTTTGGTAATGTTGATTGAAATTTAATTGAAAGGGCATATTAGGTATTAAATTTTTTTATCTCTCCTCTCTCCTCTCTCTTTTCTCCTCTCTCTCCTCTCCCCTCTCTCCTCTCTCTGGCAGATATATTGATTATGATTATGATACCACAAGTGATACCAGTTGTGATGCCACTGTGATACCCTGAAACAAATGATGCGGACCTTCAATATCCAAAATACATACTAAGACCAAATATGATACCACTGTGATACCAAAATGTGATGTCACTGTGATACCCAGAAAACAAACGATACAGATATTTGTTATCCAAAATACATACTAAGACCAACTGTGATACCAAAAATACATACAAAACCAAATGTAATACCCAAAATACATACAAGATACAAACCTCTATCCTCAGTGTGATACCCAACAATATATACAAAATACAGACCTTTATCCTCAGTGTGATGCCCAAAATACATACAAGACCAAATGTGATATCACTGTGATACCCACTATGATACCACTGTGATACCCAAAACAAAATTCGTTTTTTACAGATGAAGGAACTTGAACCGAAGAAATTGTATGATACGATACCACCGTTCATGAAGAGATGTTCAATCTTCATGAGAGGTAAGCATCAAAGTTATATATTTAACATCCTAAAAGTGTATATACATAACACCTAAATCCTGGAACCATGAAGCATGAAGTGTGACCCAAAACTCCACTAGCAATCACTAGCACTTAAAAAATTATATATGCAAGAACAATGAAGTGATTTATATAGCAGCCACTAAATGTAGAATAAGAGAAACAAAACAACCTATTTGTAAGTAGAAAAATAATCACGAGTGATAGCCGACTTCCATGCATCAACCATAGTTTCAGGCAATGTGTAACCGTCACAAACAGTGAGAGGTAAGTTTTCTTCAGAATCACTTCTACGGCGAATCCCAACCCCCTACCCCTTTTGTTCCGTCGTGGTAAGTATGACTGGAGAGAAAGCGACAGAAATCTTAAGACGATGACGACGAACCAAATCAAGAAAAAAACCCATCGCCGACTACTCCGTTCTATGACGCCATCCACCACCATTGCCGGCTCGATTTAGGGATTTTGGAGAGGTGTTGGCTCGATTTTGGGTTTCTAGAGAAGAGAGCCAACTGAGAAGAAAGAGATGCAGTCAAACTAGGGAAAATTGAATAAATTGAATGAGTCAAATTAGATTTTAATTTGTTATAAAAAATATAAATTATCAAATTACCATATTATCCTTTTACTTTATTTTAAAAATAGTATTAATTATTTCAAATGAGTGGCTAATATTGGATCTCACAGTTACCACAAACTATTTAGTTCTCATTTGATTAGGCCTATATATATATATATATATCTATACTACTTTAATATTCATCTTGATCAAAACTCTTAATTACAAGTCTTCATGCATGATGTATAACTATTTTATGCATAAAAGTTAAAAACTCTTAATTACAATCAAAATAGCAAGATGTACAAGTTTGTAATGCATAAATAGTATTCACGCAACACCAACACCAAATTTAGTAGCTCCAGGGCTTTCTTTCTTCTGATCGACCTTCTTCTTCCCTGTTCCGGACGATTCCCGCTCTACTACTCCACCATTTTCAAATTTCAAATGTGGGAATGATAATAATGCTCTCATCTTCCAACACACAAAAGAGGTTTCCATGCTCTCTTCTCCATGAGATCTCCCTCTTCGAGATGATTTCCCGTTCCATCTATATCTATATCTTGTCGTTGAGTATCTGACATCGATCTGAAGAAGTTCATCGAACTCTCATCGCAAGGGACCTAACCCCTTACTGCCATGGTCACGATGTTCTTCACAGGTAATTTTATTTCTCTACCATACGATTATACATCAGGGTTCTCAACACTTCTTGCTTCCATCCCCATTTCTCCAGATTATTCATAGCTCCTCTCATGCGGTTAGGGTTCTTCTCCATACTCGCTCAATGTTCTCCCAATTCAAGGTTTGTGTTCTTTTCTTATATGTTTTCATCTAGATTTGACATTACTCGAATGCATTTACTTACATGTTTATCTCGAAGTTTCTCCATTTCACTTACCTTTTTATTTGATATTAGTGATACAGAGTTCCTTTGTTTTAACATATTCTGTTTGACTCTTGCAATGGTCTCTTGGATATCAGCAGGAGGTTCGTTTTCTATATTTCTTTTCCTACTTATCCTTGCAGACCCGCTTTCTATTTTCTTGTATAAGTTTTCATTTACCAAAGAAAACTGGCAGGTTTGAATTTAATATTTTTTAGGGAAGATGTTGGTTTTCCTTTTTTTCTTCTCTTTGCTTCGCTTTTATGTGTTATGTATCGTTGTTGATAGTTATCACCGATTTTCTTCTGTTTTAAATTGGTAGGCTCAATGTTGTTAGAGATGTTAATGAAAAAGGTCAATGTTATAACTACTACATGTACATGATCAATGGAACTACAAACGTCAATGTTGTTAGAGATGTTAATGAAAAAGGTATGAGTTAAAGCTACTTGTAACCAAAATGTTATATTTTTCTTGCATAGTTATGTACCTGGTAAAAAAATGGTGATTTTTGTTAGAGTGGACATGAAAGCCATTTCAGTATTCTACTTCAATATTCAAGAAAAACTTTTGAGTTTGTTGAAAAACTTTAGGTGGATATCTAACAATGCACTTATACTTGAGGTTTAAAAATGTTATCTTGATTTTGTGGGTGAAACATTTACCTTTTGATTTTTAGTTTTTGTTTGATTCATTACCATCTTGCCATGTGGTCATACAATAAGTTTGGGCTGCCTGAATGAGATCGAACAACATCAGAGGTAACATTCAATCTAAACAGATGGTCTTATAGTTCCAGTCTAACATATCTTACTGTAATATCATAGGTTGAAACAACTGTGATGTCAATGGATTCTAGGATCTGCCCCTATTGTCGTTATGGTGCCGGTAGCTTCGGATGCTTCTGAGAAAAACACTAATTCTGCAAAACAGAGGTACTTCAACTGTGTAATTTTTTCACCTTTGTGGTTTTACGTTTTTGTTTGATGGATCTCATAATTTCATATCGTGGCTTGATCAATGGATATTTTTGGACGTTGATGTAGAAATACCATGGCTTGATGTAGAAAATTGGGTTTTTAAAAAAAAGTACCAAGGTATGATGAACTGCAAAAGAACAATGGATAAGAGTCGTCCCCTCACATACCAGGTAAGACTATTGGTGCTTGCCTCGCTCTTACCGGGTAAGATTCTTGGTCCTTGCCTTGCTCTTACCGGGTAAGTTCTTGGTCCTAACTATATTCATTCCGTAAGGTAATGTGACTTGGTAAGCACTTACCTGGATAAGGTGAGTTGTCTATGGATATACTTCACCATATAAATTGTTCTACCTACACTTGTTTTGCCCTCTCTAAGTACAGGTTACTCTTACAAATGCACGACACAACAAAAAAATATGTTTTCATAGATAAATAAAAACAACCAGAAACATAAATAAAAAATTTACATAAATGAAGTCATTCGGTTTTGGATGCCCATCATCTATAATTGTTAAACATCCATCCTGTTTTCTCTTTTCCCAGCTTCCGGTTGACGAGGAAAGGAACATGAAATCAATGGTTGACTATTTTCATAAGATGTGATTCATGCACCATGGATCCTTAAGAGAATTTCAATTTATAATTGATGTTGGCCTTTAAATTCCATTTCTATTTACCTGTATCAGTCAAATATACTAACGAGGTAAATAATATGTGAATTCTAAACTAGAGCAATGACATTGTACATTTGAATATATGAAATTCTCGACTGTTCAAGATTCAAAGGTTGAGATTAAATCTGGTAAAGGGACCAATTTTCCGGCTCTTAATGTTGGTCTAGACAAACATCTTGTAGTGGTATTGTTGTTGCTTTCTCTTTTTGTTATGACCATTCACTTGTAGACTAAAAGGATCTGACAAAATTTTATGGATAATGTAATGAGGTTGGACTTTTAAATTTACTACTTCCTCTAAAATGTTATATATTTATTGCTTAATGTTGAATATTTGTCATGGTTGAAACCTTCAATGCGAAATTCTCATGTAATTCTTCTAAATAGTGATGCATCAGATAGCTTGCCAAACAACACAACGATTATACTCTACATCGGTCTAGATGTAGAACAATGATTGGTAAGATATAGCAAGTCTGCAAGTTGGTGTTGCATAGGATGGATTAGTGTTGTTGGGAGATAGATATAGTAAGTAAAAAGTTCTTTCATAAAATTGTATCATATTCATCCGCATAATGCATATGTAGGTTCAATACATTGATGCATCATGCTTTTGCCTTATGCTAAATTAGAGCTTTTAACATCATGGGAACTAAATTATTAGTGGATGGTGGTTGATTTTTTATAAAGTAACTGAAACTTTTATACTCTTATCTTTAAGTGTTCAACATGTAAGAGTTTGGGTAGATGGCCCCTTTGTGTTATAACCATTACACCATTACCCAAACACTTATCATGTAACTGCTTATAGGTAAGAGTCTAACACTTTCAATAATCTTATAGGTAGGAATGTAAGATTGTAATCCATCAAAATGGTATCATATGCAGTAATTACTTGGTAAGAATCTCCATCCGTATCATTGTTTTTGTCGGGTATGATTGTCGGTCCTTGTCAAGTTCACATGGTAAGCATTTTGTTGCAACAATATTTATGGTTTGTTGATGATTTGCTTTATAGCCTTTAGAAATTACATTTTATCACAAGCTCTTTAAATTAAAGTACATGGCAGTGAATTTAGGCAATTCCCTATCGAAGAACGGTTGGGTTAGACAAAGTTTGGAAGCAATGTTTGTTGCATCATCTTGCTGGTTGAATGAAAGAATCGTATAATATCTTGATTCATGTGAGTTTTAAGTATAATTGGTTGAAGATCTATTGGATTCATCTCTCTAGGTGTTGAATCCAATAGCACAGTTGGGTTAGACACAACATTTGATAGTTTTTTATAAGTAGTATTTTCTTTCATTTTTTGGGTGTGTTGGGAGGGGTAATGTGGTATATACTATTTGGTTATTTTTACATGATCACTTGATTCCTTCTTCTTTATTACAATATATATAACCTATGTGGAAAACTTCAATGGTGTACATGAATGACAAATCAAAGGCACCTGTTGCAAATGTTGATCATTTTACACCGTCATATCCTTAAGTAGGTGAAATGTAAGTTACTGATAATGTATTAAAATCTTACTATTCATCACACTAAATTTAGTGTGGAAAATAGTGACGCCATTGGAGATGTGAATAGTGAGATTTACACCAAATTTAGTGTTTAATGTAAGATTTAGTGACCCTATTGGAGATGTGAATAGTGAGATTTACACAAAATTTAGTATTTAGTGTAAGATTTAGTGACCCCATTAGAGATGTGAATAGTGAGATTTACACCAAATTTAGTGTTTAGTGTAAGATTTAGTGACCCCATTGGAGATGTGAATAGTGAGATTTACACCAAATTTAGTGTTTAGTGCAAGATTTAGTGACCCCATTGGAGATGTGAATAGTGAGATTTACACCAAATTTAGTGTTTAGTGTAAGATTTAGTGACTCCATTGGAGATGGTCTAAGCTAGGAAGAGTAAATTCGAGTGTAAATGATTATCAAGTTGCTCAATGAAGTGGATCTTGAAAATCATATGTACCTAATGGTGGCTCCGAATTTCTGATTCTATCATTGTTTTTCACCCTTTCTTGTTCTATAAGGTTAGATTTTTGTGGATCCCTGTTTTTGAGTTTTATTGCAATGAAATCTAGATAGGGTTGAACCTCCCAGCAAAACCCACATGCGGTCTTTTACTTTAACTTTAAGATAATAGGTGTTTGGAGTTTATATATTACTTCATTTTAGGCATTTTCATTTTCAATTTTGGAATTCAGGCTCCTTTTTGTATGCTTAAATAAACCATGGTGGTACGATATTTTGCCAACCCGAAATAAAGCAATGAACCATATGTGATTTACATCTTTCTCTATTGGATAAATATGGTTGATAAGTTGATTATAAGTCAACATGTGAATTACATATTTTTTATTACTATATGTTTGTTGTAATACGTATCTGATCATGCAAAGCATGTTTACAGATGGACGCAACAAGTAATATCAACTTACATTACGTCCAAGTATATGGGTTTTGAAGTTAAATACTTATGCAATTGTTTTTTCAATATATCTTGCTAAGATACCATATTAACCTCAACCTTTGTATATTAGTTGATTTGCAAGCGAAAGTGATAAACATGATTCGAGGGTAAATTAATGTTTCAGAATTGTGATTCACCCGCGCTGCATCGCGCGGGTACACAACTAGTATATATATATATAGGGGGCCATTCAAGGAAGAACTAGTTTGTTTGTGGTAACTGTAAGAACCAATATGAGCCACATATTAAGCAATAAATTAGGAAATTATTATTTTTGGTAATTTTATTTAAAATTTAAATTAAAGGGCATTTTGGTATTTTAAAAATATCCTCTCTCCTCTCTCTCCTCTCTCCTCCCGTTTAACACATCATACACATGATACATAGAATACATACAATAGGCATTGTGATACTTAAAATACATAAATACCATTGTGATACCCAAAATACATGCAATATCCAAAATACATACGATACCAATTGCGATAACCCATTGTGATACCGCTGTGATAATGTGATACCAATTACGATAACCCATTGTGATACCCCATTATGATACCAAATGTAATACCCCATGTGTGATACCACTTTGATACCCCATATGTGATACCCCATTTGTGATACCATCGTCTCTCTGCCATGAATGCAAAAAAAAAACTGTCCCTGTGTAAATCTTGAATACCTACATCGTCCCCTGCACCATTTTTTCCGGTGAAACACACAGATGGAAACATCTGAGATTTGTAACAGAGACCAAATCACATAGACCACATAAAATCTAGACCCAGTTGCCGAAAAAGAAGGGATGCCGGCGATAAAGTCCATGTGATGGTCCTTGTTTCAGAGCGGGAGAGGGATGGAGAGTTGCCGGAGAATGATGGAGAGTTGCAGGTTTTCTCGATCTCCACCCTCTCTCTCTCTCTCTCTCTCTCGCTCTCTCTCTCTCTCTCTCTCTCTCTCTCACACACACACAAACTGCTATATCTCCGATGAGATGTCCGGTAGTCATGGCCGGAGGTGAGATTGGAAACCATAGAACCAAATCACTATGTAAATAGACATCGAGAGCCAGAGAATAGAGACACTGCGATCGAGAGCCAGAGAATAGAGAGAGAGAGAGAGAGACAGACATAAATAAAGAGATCGAGAGTTAGAGATAGAGACAGAGAGATCATCGATGGTGTAGATCCACCACCGCCGCTGCCGCCACCAGGGCTCTACCTTCGTCACCGACTGTCGACTACTCCGTTCTATGCCGCCATCCACCACCGTTGCCAGCTCGATTTAGGGATTTTGGAGAGGGTGTCGGCTCCATTTAGGGTTTCTAGAGAAAAGAGAATTGAGAAGAGATAGAGAGATGCAGAGGCGTGATGTTAGGGGTAAATGAATAAATTGAATGAGTTAAATTAAATTTTAATTTGTTATAAAAAATCTAAATTATCAAATTACCAATTTGCCCTTATTTTTATTTTTAGATGTAACATTAATTATTTTAAATGTGTGGCTCACATTGGTTCTTACGGTTACCACAAAATAAATAGTTCTTATTTGATTAAGCCCCGATATATATATATATATATATATATATATAGAGAGAGAGAGAGAGAGAGAGAGAGAGAGAGAGAGAGAGAGAGAGAGAGAGTGAAGTTCATTTGTTAACCTAAGATTTTGTATTAACTATGTTAACCTCTTTCAACCAATAGGAAGTCATTTTCTATTGTGGTTTCGAATGTGTATCCAACAATTAAATAGGGGTATGAATGAAATTCCCAAGTAATTTTTTTGTAACATTCATTTATTGAGGGAGTTACAAATATCAACTTTTCCTTGATTCTATCCATATTTTTTATTCTTAAATATTTTGTAACTTCTAGTATCAAATAAGTGTATGAAATTCATATTGTTGCATCATGAACATAAACAACAACATTATGAATTACAGTGTATGAAATTCATATTGTTGCATCACAACAGGAGTCTTATATTTTAACACGATTATATATGAACATAGATGAGCCTAACTATACGAACCTAACTATACATGAACTTCTATGAACAGGGCAGATGCGAAGGATAAATAATGTTCATAAAGGTTCATATAAATATTTATGAACATGGATGAACCCAACCGTATATATGAACCTAAGCGAACATCATAAATTGAGTCAAATTCCTAAAATGCCCATTCATTTGTGTTCAATATCATTATTTAGTTCAAGGGCCCATGTCGTAGTTAATCTTTGGATGGTTTTGATCTTAACCATCAAATACAATATCAATGGTTAAGATTTGAGTTAACAAAGTTAGCACAAAAAATACGGTTAACAAATGAACTCAACCCTATATATATGTATTATATTCCTAAAATACTATTCATCTCACACATTTACCTCATTCACATGTTTTCTTTGTTGTTTTACACACTAATCATAAGTCAAATTTACTTTCAAAATCACATAAAACATAAAAAGAATTAACATTAATTGTATATATCAAATTAACCTATTGTTGGAATAACTACAAACGACAAACTAAATTTAATATCTTCAAGCCCCCTCTAAGTTACAATCGTGGCTACGCCCCTTGGTCTAGACTATCAGTGGTTATGTAGGCTTTGTTTCTTAGACATTGAATTCAACAACAAAGTCTTGTTGGTGTTTACTATCCATCTTACTCAAGATAACACTAGGTACTTATTGTTTATGTTAAGGTCTATATTTTAAGAGATCATAGACAATTAGGTGATGGTTGATCAATTACATAATGTTGAGTCATATTTGACGTTCAAGAAAGAATGAATGGGTTAGTAAACTGAATTAAAGTAAATGTTAACTATGATAAAATGATTGAAATGTATTCTATGTTATGTTATTAAGGATTTTGGTTTATGCCCCCCACCCATTGTATTATAAACTCATTCAAATAGTTTATTTTATTTTATATATATATATATATATATATATAGGGTTGGGTTTCGTTGATAAGTTGAGGTTAGCGTGGGAAGTTTGAGAAGTGGTTATCAATCGTTGGATAAGAAATGAATGCACATTAGGATGAGATGCATCGAAATGCACCGGACCAATTCCTTTCTAAGCCGCAATTCATGGGAGAGTATTTGATTAAAAGTGATCAACGGTTCAGATCCACTTCTCATGGTAACCTCTACTTCTCACACGATCCTTCGCCTATGTATATATATATATATATATATATATATATATATGTGTGTGTGTGTATGTGTGTGTGTGTAAATATAGAGTTGAGATAATGTGGGAAACGTGAGAAATGGTTATCAACCGTTGGATGCACTTTAGGATGAGATACACCGACATGCACCAGATCAATCCCCGTATCAACCGTGATTCATGGGTGGGTTTGAGATTAAAAATGATCAAGGGTTCAGATCAATTTCTTACTCTTCTCACGTTAACTCAAATGTTTACACGATCCTTCGCCTATAAATATATTAAGGGGCATTCTTTTGACTTTCTGCCATGGGCATCCGAAAACCCAGGACCGACCTTGTATTTGGGTTATCACTAAGTTACGACCATCAACCGGGTCTGACTATGGACTTGTGGTAATTGAAAAACAAAACACGTTAAGTTTGGTTCCATCGTTCCGCCGCCGGTCTCGATTGTAGTCGATTATCAGTAAAAAAAAATCATAACCAGTTTGTAAATCGTATAAATGATTATGTAGCATGGGGCACGTGAATGTCAACTTTGAAACCGATTCCCTAATCATAGTCGGTGAAGAGGATTGCACGGAGTTTGGGAACATTGTTCATGCTTGTAAAACTGTCTTAGATGTTATGCCGTCTTTTAAGGTTAACTTTGTTAGGAGAAATAGAAATGAGGTTGCTCATGAGTTCGGTAGATGTTCTCAATTCTTTGTCGAACTTGTATTGGGGTCAGCTCTCCTCTTACTTGGTTGGATGAGGACTTGTTGTCCTTTCGTAACGTTCTTGATCATTATTTAATCGCTGCATTTTTTTGTTCAAAAAAATGTTTGAGCATCTTCAACAGATTCTTTAAAACGAGAAAATGGAGATGTTAGTGACAGTCGGCAATTTTTTTTGTTACAATAGGTTATCCAAAACCTTCCTTCAAAATTCGATAGCAAGTGTGAAATTCTTCAAATTTAGAAAACTCACCAAAAATGATTATCATGAAAAGAAGTAATTTTTTATAATATATTTCCACAAATAATGAACTCTAAAATCAAATATTTAAGAATAAGAAATAATATTTATTTAAATGATCTCACTTTTATGTTCGAATGTAATTTTTTTAGAGATTTTGAATTTCAATGTTCATTTTGGAAAAAAAATTAGAAAGTTTATTGGAGATGCTAAGAGATGGACATTTTACCCATAGGGCGGATACCCACGAGTACCCGACCCTAACGGGGTGGGGATTCCCCGCTTTAACGCGTAACAAGGCGGGGACGAGAATTTATTTTCATAGCCGAAGCGGGGTCGGGGATGACATTACCCGCCCCTAATCCAACCTCGATTAAATCTTTAAATTTATTTAACATGTGTGTGTGTATATATATATATATACATATATATAGGTGGTTTCACCACTCTTATGTGGCAAACTATGAAACCCATCTCTACACCATAGATTGTACATTGTAATACCACCTCAATTAAGGAAATTGGATTCCCAACGTAATCAGTTAATTTGGTGTTTGATTTTAGAATATCATCATAAACCGATTTCATCGAAGAAACAAGCATTCCGTTACAGTGATGAAACGAAGCTGTAATGGCGATGAATGTTGACGGCGATGAAACGAAGCTGCAACGGAGATGAACGGCGATGAAACGAAGCTGCAACGGAGATGAACGGCGATGAAACGAAGTTGTAACGGATATGAAACGAAGCTGCAACGGAGATGAACGGCGATGAAACGAAGTTGTAACAACGATGAATGTTGACGAATGGCGATGAAACGAAGATGTAACATCGATGAACGTTGACGAATGGCGATGAAACGAAGTTGTGAAGGAGATGAACGAAGATAAAACGGAGATGAAACCGGAGATGAACGGTGATGAACGAATATAAAACGGGGATAAAACGGAGATGATACCTCCGAGATCACAATCATCTTCAACCCTGAAACCCTACCCTTTCCTTTTTTATTCTTCGTAATTTTCTGTTTATGCTCCCTTCATCTTTGATACCCCTTGGAAGCTTTGAAACCCTCGAATTACCAACTTCTTGATGTACTTATCTTGATCCTTCTTGAAAAAGTCATCATCGTCGATTCGTCGATGGTTATGAGAAGGAAGAAAAGCAGTGATGGTCATGATAAGAAGGAAGGAAGTTGATAAGTACTGATTTTTTTTAAATAGTGGACGCCACATTCATCCATAAGAAACCAAACATGGTGTTAATTAATAAAAAAGGAAAATTTGTTTAAAAGATTAAAAAATTAATAATATCCCTAATTAAACGGTAGCAATATAGTATAAATCCAAAAAAATTGCAAATGGATAAATACGTAAAATAAAACCTCTAAAGAGAATGACAATTATGTCCCTAACATTAAAAAAAACCGGAAAAAGAAGAAAATCACTGATTGGCTGGTTTTGGTTTGTAAAGTTTTTATTTTAAGAGTGTTTTCAAATGATCGCTCCCCTATATATATATATATATAGGGAGAGATTAATTTGAGAAGTGCTAAATATATGAGAAGTAGAGAAGTAATTTTAGCCATTCATTCGGTCAACATTTGCGGCTTTGACCGAGAAGCAGCAAATAATTTCTCGTGTGGTCTGTTCGTGGTCTGCACAAGATAGAGGGGTAGTTTATTAAAATACGTGGGATGAGTTCATATATGAATCTGTGTGAGTCACATATGAACTTTACGTTCATATATGAATCACAAAGGTTCATATATGAATTAGTTAAAAAGAGTTCATATGTGAATTACATGGGTTCACATATGAACATATAGTTCATATGTGAATCACACAAGTTCATATATGAACTCGTCCCGTGTTTTTGTAAAAGTTACAAAACTGTCCTTCTATTTTTGGAACAGACGCAACTTTTGACCAGTCAAAGCCGTAACTTTTGACCAATTAAAGCCGATCTTGATCGAATAAATGGCCAAAATTACTTCTTCACTTCTCATATATTTAGCACTTCTCAAATGAACCTAAGGCTATATATATATATATATATATATATAGGGGAGGGATCATTTGAAAACCTCTATTAAATTGCAAACATTACAAACCATCCCCAACCAATTAGAAAATTTCTTGCCTCTTTTTTTAATTAATTATAAGGGTATTGTAGTCTTTTTGTTTCATCCGACTAATTATGGAAACTGAATATGATGTTAATTAATTTTTATAATTTTTTTTGAAATGCAGCATAATATTTCATTCAATTTAAAATAGCATCCACAACTCTTACTGCATGTGAACAAAGTCAACAACAGCAAACACAATCACTTTCAAATACTACATCAAAGCATTAAAAACCAATGAAAACTGGAATGGAAACCAGAACCCAGTTGGGTATTAATCCTTGATCAAGGGCAAGTTTGCGAGGGTTAAACTTCCCTTGCAACGGTGTCTTTCCCCGTTACCAGTTCCAACTGAACATCAGATCCCATCGAACCAGCCCTCCTCGTTCTCCAACATACAGTTTTTCAAGAATTTCGTTGTGATGGCGTCTATCGACCTGCAGACCTTATCGAGCAGTAGCATCGCGGTTGGGCAGCGGTTTCATTGTCGTTCATCTCGGTTTCATTGTTGTTTATCTCCGTGTAATCTCGGTCCATTGTTTGTTCATCTCGGTTTCATTGTCGTTTATCTCAGTTTCATTATATTAGGTTTCATAGGTTCATGTTTCATTATATTGGGTTTCACTACTGGTTCATGTTTTATTATATTATGGATTCAATTGTCGTATATCTCGGTTTGTTCATCTCGGTTTCATTGTATTGGGTTTCACTACAGGTTCAGGTTCATCGTTTGTTCATCTCGGTTTCATTGTCGTTTATCTCGGTTCATGTTTCATTATATTACCAGAACCATGTCAGTTTCATCATGGATTCGATGCTCTACATGTTTATGGTTTCACTACATGGATTCGATGCTCTACATGTCAATTTCATCATGGATTCGATGCTCGTCTTCCTCCCTGTTTCATTTCAGCAGCAAGAAAACAAGTTTCATTGATGCAATCAATTTTTGCAGGCGATGAAAAGTGAAAGAAAAAAACCCTAAATTACATACCACCAGCAAGTGAAATCATACTGCTAATGCTTTGATTAGGATTTGTTTCATCAAATCGTTTCCTGAATGGCAGCACACGAACAATATCTTTGTTATATTTTAATTAGTTTCCATTATTAATTTACATAGAAAATTACACATTTACCCTTTCTATGTTTTACGGTTTATTAAATTAATTTTTTTAATTTCATTATTACCATTTTTAGACTAATCTAATCTAAGCCCTTGATTATTCTAATCTATGGTGATAAGGTGGGTTTCGTAGTTTGCAAATTAACTGTTGTTTGCAAATGAAACCACCTCTCTCTCTCTCTCTCTCTCTCTCTCTATATATATATATATATATATATATATTTAGTATAAAATACATTATTTTCAATATTGATAGTTAATGTAGTAACCATTTATTATAATTATAATTTTAAAATATATTTTTTAATTTTTTGTTACTGGTCGGGTACCCGACGGTTCCCCTAAACCCGTCGGGGATTCCTTCACTTGAACCAGGGCCGTCCCTGTGGGAGGGTGGGTCGGGCATACGCTCAGACCCAAAGGAAATAGGGGCCCAATTTTTTAAATATATACTATATAGTAGTAGTTAAGAAAAATTGTAAATATAAAAAGTATATAATATGACTAAAAAAGAATTTAGCATTATATTTAGGGCCTAAACATGTGTTGATCCAAACCCTCTGTGATTTGATAATGACCCTCTCCATTCTACTTAAGTGAAAATTGTAAGTAAACAATATGTATCAGAGTTTCACTATCGCTGATAAGTACTAAGACCTTACAGTACCGCTGATAGGAACTCTCGCTCTTTAGATTAAACATTCAGCGAACACTGTTCACCATAATGCTCTGAGCCTGTTCAGTCCTTATGGTGATCGCTGATAAGTTAGTTGTTTACTTATGATCCCTGAAGACAAGTTTAACGTTAACATAGGTTCTACGCTGAAGTCGAAGATCAAGCTCAAGAACCAGCGACAAGTCTACTAATGAACTGATGCGGATCAGCGAAGACTCAGATTTGTCCACTCAACGTGAAGTATCAAGTACAAGACTTCAGCTATCGCTGAACTTTGTCATTCGCTGCTATAGAATGATAGAGCGCTGAATCAACGAAAGCTGATCATGAAGTCCTCCGTACAAAATACCTTCGTCTTAACCACCCTTGCACGACTCCGTACGAAATGTCAGAAAAGAACCTCCTTATTGTCTGAAATCGTACAACCACTCTGATACTACACTGTTCATCCATGCAGCTACTAAGGTTGTCTACTCAAGTCAGATCCTACAACCAATCAGCTGCTGCCACGTGTAAAGTGTAAACTGCCATGCATTAAATGCATGTAGTATATAAGAAGACGACCTCACTTCATTTTGAAGTAACTTGTTAACTTTGGTCAAGTTGTCTTTCTTGAGATAGGTTATTATTAGTAATTTCCTTCTCTTTCTTAGTGCAAGAAACTTAGTGTTCCAACTTGTTTAGATTTAGGTTTATCCTTAATCTTGTTCCGCAACAAGCTGTAAATTGTTAATGATTTATCAATAAACAATTTAGAAAAGTAAAATCTGTGTGTTTGTATTCAACCCCCCCTTCTACAAACTTGTATAGCCCTTCGGGACCAACAAGTGGTATCAGAGCAGATTTGTTTAATCTCATAAACAAGATCTGATCTATACTAAGATTTCTCTTCCTAGCTATTTCCTAAAATGGCTACCAACACAAACACAAACTATATTGACAACGGTTCTCTTGCAAAACCCCCTAGATTCTCCAGTGATAATTTTAATCTATGGAAAAATAGGATGATTCTCTTCTTAGAAGGTGTAGACCCTACTATGCCTTATTATCTTGAAAACGACCCATATATTCCTGTAAGATTTGATGTTGCAGTTACAGCCATTGAGAATAGACCTGCTATTCCAGAAAGGCTGATTCCTAAGGAAGTTCATATGTGGACTGATGAAGATAAGAAGAAAGTGGCTATCGACACCAAAGCCAGATCCATACTCTCCATGGCTCTTCCTGACGAAGTCTACCATTCCGTCATGAACCTAAAAACCTCAAAAGCTATGTGGGACACAATCTGTGTTCAGTATGAAGGCACTTCTGAAGTCCCGGACTCTCGAAAGATCAACCTGGTAAGACAGTACGAAAGCTTCATTTGTGGTAAGAATGAAACTCTCTCTGAAGTACACCAACGTTTTAACTGTTTAATAATAGATCTGAAAACTGTTGGTAAGGAATATTCTAATTTTGAAGTGCTGACAAAGTTCTTAGAATGTTTACCTGAAAGCTGTGACAGTTATTCTATGTGTCTCAAGCTGTCAAATGATCTAAAATCAATGACCCTTTCTACCTTATATGGCTCGATGCTGAATTATGAGCAATCGAGTCATCTTAAGAAGAATCTTGTAAAAGATTCCAAAAGCACCCCTGTTGCTTTAATCTCAGAGGAACCTTCCACTCAGCGACCCTCGGTCACTATCACTGAGTTGGAGAGTAACTCTGAAAGGTCATCATATTCTGACTCTTCAGATCTTGATGAATCTTTGGCTCTCCTCACAAAAAAGTTAAGGAGATTCGTCAAAAAGAAAATGTTCAGAAAGAATAAACCTCTTTCCATTACTGACAAGCCAATATCATCAGCTCCTGTTGATAAGGCTACTGCTACTTGTTTTAACTGTGAAAAGATAGGACATTTCGCTAACGAGTGCAGGTCAAAGAAAGTTTCGAGAAACTCAGCGTTTCCCAAGAAATCCTTTATTCCCAGGAATAGAGATGACAAATACGCTAAGCTGAAAGAAAGGTATTCAAAGCTGAAAACCTTTAAGAAGAAAGGCAAAGGCATGATGGCTGACTATGATTGGGCTGACTCTGATGAGGAAGAAACATCTGACTCTGAAGATGATGAAGCCAATCTCTGTCTTATGGCCAAACTTGAAGATGAGGAAGAAAGTTCAGACATTCCCTCTACTTCAACCTCTGCAACTCAGGTATCACCTTCCTTCTTTACCAATATTGCAAATATTTATGAAGCTGATAGTCTTCGAAAGATCGAACTGTTGATCCAAACCCTCAGTGATTTGATAATGACCCTCTCTTAAATACTTAGTGAAAATTGTATGTAAACAATATGTATCAGAGTTTCACTATCGCTGATAAGTACTAAGATCTTACAGTACCGCTGATAGGAACTCTCGTTCTTTAAATTAAACATTCAGCGAACACTGTTCACCATAATGCGCTGAGTCTGTTCAGTCCTTATGGTGATCGCTGATAAGTTAGTTGTTTACTTATAATCCCTGAAGACAAGTTTCACGTCAACAAAGGTTCTACGCTGAAGTCGAAGATCAAGCTCAAGAACCAGCGACAAGTCTACTAATGAACTGATGCGGATCAGCGAAGACTCAGATTTGTCCACTCAACGTGAAGTATCAAGTACAAGACTTCAGCTATCGTTGAACTTTATCATTCGCTGAATAGTAAATGATAATCGCTGAATCAACGAAAGCTGATCATGAAGTCCTCCGTACAAAGTACTTTTGTCTTAACCTCCCTTGCACGCCACCGTACGAAATGTCAGAAAAGAACCTCCGAAAATCTGAGATCGTACAACCACTCTGATACTACACTGTTCATTCATGCGGCTACTAAGGTTGTCAACAAAGGTCAATGACATACAACCAATCCGCTGATGACACGTGTAAAGCATATACTGAATTGCATTAAATGCATGCAGTATATAAAGAGATGAACTCACTTCATTTGAAGTAACTTGCTAACTCTGGACAAGTTCAAATCTCTCTCAAGATAGGATTTTATTAGTAATCTCCATATCTTTCTTAGTGCAAGAAACCTTAGTGTTCCAACTTGTTTAGATTTAGGTTTATCCTTAATCTTGTTTCCGCAACAAGCTGTAAATTGTTAATGATTTATCAATAAACAATTTAGAAAAGTAAAATAGCGTGTTTGTATTCAACCCCCCCCTTCTACAAACTTGTATAGGCCTTTCGGGACCAACAAGTGGTATCAGAGCGGATTTGTTTAATCTCATAAACAAGATCTAATCTAAGATTTTTCTCTTCCTTGCTATTATCTGAAAATGGCCTCCCACACAAACACAAATTATATAGACAATGGTTCTCTTGCAAAACCCCCTAGATTTTCCAGAGACAACTTCAACTTATGGAAAAATAGGATGATGCTCTTCCTAGAAGGTGTAGACCCTACTATGACCTACTATCTTGAAAACGGCCCACACATCCCTGTAACTATTGATCCTTTAGTTCCAGCCACTGCAACTCGAGCTGCTATTCCTGAAAGGCTGATTCCAAAGGAAATACACATGTGGACCGATGAAGACAAGAAGAAAGTGGCTATAGATACAAAAGCCAGATCCATACTATCCATGGCCCTTCCTGACGAAGTCTACCATTCCGTCATGAACCTGAAATCCTCAAAAGCCATGTGGGACACAATATGTGTTTAGTATGAAGGAACGTCTGAAGTCCAGGATTCAAGAAAGATCAACCTGGTAAGACAATACGAAAGCTTCATTTCTGGTAAGAATGAAACTCTCTCTGAAGTTCATCAACGTTTTAATTGCTTAATTATAGATCTTAAAACGGTTGGTAAGGAATATTCTAACTTTGAAGTGCTGACAAAGTTTTTAGAATGTTTACCTGAAAGCTGGGACAATTATTCCATGTGTCTCAAGCTGTCAAAAGATCTAAGATCAATGACACTCGCTACCTTATATGGCACATTGCTGAATCATGAGTAATCTAGCCATCTTAAGAAGAATCTTGTAAAAGATTCCAAAAGCACCCCTGTTGCTTTAATCTCAGAGGAACCTTCTACTCAGCGACCCGTGGTCACTATCACTGAGTTAGAAAGTAACTCTGAAAGGTCATCAGATTCTGATTCTTCAGATGATGATGAATCCTTGGCTCTCCTAACTAAAAAGTTCAGGAGATTCGCCAAGAAGAAAATGTTTAGAAAGAACAAAACTCTTTCTATAGCTGACAAGCCTAAGTCATCAGCTTTTGTTGATAAGGCTACTGCTACTTGTTTCAACTGCGAAAAGACAGGTCATTTCGCTAACGAGTGCAGGTCAAAGAAAATCATGAGACCTTCAGCTTTTACAAAGAAATCCTTTATTCCAAGGAATAAAGATGACAAATACTCAAAGCTGAAGGAAAAGTATGCAAAGCTGAAAAGCTTTAAGAAGAAAGGAAAAGGCCTGATGGCTGACTATGATTGGGCTGCTTCTGATGAAGAAGCCTCATCATCTGATTCTGAAGATGATGAAGCAAATCAATGTCTCATGGCCAAGATTGAAGAAGAGGAAGAAAGTTCAGACATTCCCTCCACTTCAACATCTGCCATTCAGGTATCACCTTCCTTCTTAAAATCGAACTGCTGACTAGAAGTTTATACGAAGCCATGAACGGCAAAGCTGTGGTTGAAAACCAAAATCTTGATCTCGCTGAAAAGCTTAAAAACTGCCACCTTCAAATAGAAAAGCTTTCTAAATTTGAAGAAGATTTTAAAGATCAAGTCCATTTAAATCAGCTAGTCAAAATCGAACGAGCGGAAGCTATCGCTGCATTAAAAGCTGAACAAGCTACTGTTGAAGGATGGTGTAATTCTTCAACAAAGATCACTGAGATAATTAAGGCTCAAATTCCTCTGAGTGATAAACGTGGTCTGGGTTATAAATATGATACTCCAATACCAACCACTGAACGTTCAATGCTTAAATTTGGAACGTTCGTATCCTCAGTAGCTGACACTTCTTCATCTCAGTACTCCTCGTCGGTTACACCAATCCCTGAGGAAACTCCTACCTCCTCAAAAGGTAAGGAGAAAATGGTTTATTCAAAACCTACCTCTGTCTCTAAAGACAAAGGTAAAGGAATTGTTATTTATCAAAATCCTCAGAAGGGTACCTTAGTACCTAAGCTGAATGCTTCCAAAGCCTTAGTGATTCATTCATCTGGTTCTAGAAATCAGACCTCTGGATCAGTTCAGCGACCTACTCCTAGACTCAGAGTAGATATCCTTGGTAAGAAATCTGAAGAACTGAATGTTCGTCCTATTTCAAAAACCAATAGTGTACTTGGTGCTGGCACTTCTAATTCCAAATTAAAAGCTCAGCACTCAAGTGGTCCTAGAACTAATTTTAGTTATAGGAAATGTTATCACTGTGGACTTACCGATCATATTGCAAGTAAGTGTCCCACAGCCACCAAAGCTGATAAGATAGCTAAGGTGAAGATAGCACCCAAGAAGACCAAACCAGTTGCAATTCAGGTCAAGGTGACTCCTACCGCTGAGGTCAAGAAATTGACCAAAGTGAAGAAAGACAAAGCTGAATCTTCAAATGCTGCGAAGACTGCTGAACCCATTCCAACTACTTCCACTGACAAACGCGTATACATGGTGAAGTGGGTACCCAAGCAAAACTAATCTTCCTTTGTATTGCAGGTTAAGAAGGGTATCTGGTATCTCAATAGCGGATGCTCTAGACACATGACTGGAAAGAAAAACCTGCTCGCTGAATACAAGGAAGAGAAGGGTCCCTCTGTGACTTTCGGTGGAAATGGAAAAGGACATACCCGAGGGTATGGTGTACTTTCAAATGGTACAACATCCTTCAGAAGAGTCGCATATGTTGAAGGGCTGAAGCATAATCTTCTAAGCATCAGTCAGCTTTGCGACATGGATAACAAAGTGATTTTCACTAAGGAATCCTGCTTTGTCTCTGACAAAAAGGAGAAGATAGCTCTCAGCGGTTATCGTTTGGAAAATGTTTACGTTAGAAACATGGACTCAACAACCACTGAGAACTCCTGTTTCTTCTCAAAAGCATCTTCTGATGTTAACTGGCTATGGCACAAAAGGCTCTCACATCTCAACTTCAAGACACTGAATACTTTTTCATCAAAGAGTTAGTCACTGGTCTACCTCAACATTCATACGCCAAAGAGTCCTTATGTTCAGCGTGTGAAAAAGGGAAGCAGACCAAGGCAAGCTTTAAGTCAAAGCAAGTTTCCTCAGTGTCATCTCCTCTACAACTACTCCATATGGATTTGTTTGCCCCCGTTAACAAACAATCCATCGCTGGAAAGAAATATACGCTGGTCATAGTTGATGAATTCTCTCGTTACACATGGGTAATGTTTCTCCGTTCTAAGAGTGACACCCCTGAAGAACTCATCACCTTTGTTCGGAAGA
This sequence comes from Saussurea involucrata, assembly GCA_033807775.1. Classification (NCBI taxonomy): domain Eukaryota; kingdom Viridiplantae; phylum Streptophyta; class Magnoliopsida; order Asterales; family Asteraceae; genus Saussurea; species Saussurea involucrata. Next base: position 63,270,788 of record CM066318.1, read on the forward strand.
TGGAAACTCTGAACAATATGACTGTTCGCTCAATAAGGAGTGATCATGGAACTGAATTCAAAAACAGTTCTCTTGATTCCTTCCTTGAGAGCAAGGGTATTTCTCACAACTTTTCGTCAGTGAGAACACCGCAACAAAACGGAGTCGCTGAAAGAAGAAATAGAACAATTATTGAAGCTGCACGTTCAATGCTCAGCGATTCTCACCTGCCTACTCAGTTTTGGGCAGAAGCTGTCAACACTGCTTGTTTTACGCAAAACAGGTCGCTGATAGTTAAAAGATTCAAAAAGACAGCCTATGAACTCTTTCATGGGAGAAAGCCTTCAATCAGATTTCTTCACATCTTTGGATGTCAGTGTTTCATACTGAACAACAGAGATGCCCTTGGAAAGTTTGATCCTAAGGCTGATGATGGAATCTTTCTTGGATACTCCTCAGTTTCCAAAGCCTTCAGAGTCTTCAACCGAAGAAGACAAACTGTAGAAGAAACTATTCACGTCACGTTTGACGAATCCCGTTCAGCGAACTCTAAACCGAACGCTGATACAGAAGAACTGAATCAATGGATGTTTTCTCATCTTGGTGATTCAGAAGATGTTCCCACTCCTCATGCTCACACAGTAGAAAATGATGGTCCTTCTATCATTCCAAATATGCAAAATAGTGAAGCTGAAACATCTTGGGTCTCAGCTGTTCCTATAAACACTATACCTGCAGTTGATCCAAATGTCTCAGAAATTCCATCTATTTCTCAGCAATCAGTGAATGAAGTGGCAAACGCAAACATTCCTCTCTTAGCTGATAATCCAGAAGTAGCTGAAGCCTCATCTTCAGTTTCTCCAGTTCAGACTGAGTCAGCGACGCATGCTCCGGCTCAGCGATGGACTGTAAATCACCCAATCGATCAAATTCTTGGTGATCCCAACGCTGGTATTCAGACTCGTAGAAGTGCAGGTAATATTTGTTTATTTGTTAACTTTATTTCTCTAACTGAACCAAAGAAAATAGATGATGCCCTCAGAGATCCAAACTAGGTCAGCGCTATGCAAGAAGAGCTGACTGAATTCGAAAGAAACAAAGTTTGGAAACTTGTTCGTAGACCAACTGACAAAACGGTGATAGGCACTAAATGGGTCTATCGAAACAAGTTGGACGAACATGGTACTGTAACTCGCAACAAAGCTCGTCTTGTTGCTCAGGGATACAGACAAGAGGAAGGCATAGATTATGACGAAACTTTTGCTCCTGTAGCAAGACTTGAATCTATTCGTCTTTTCTTAGCATATGCTGTACACAAAAACTTCACTGTACATCAGATGGATGTTAAGTCAGCGTTTCTAAATGGAAAGCTGAATGAAGAAGTATATGTGGAACAACCTCCAGGATTCTCAGATCCTAAGCGTCCAGGTTATGTTTATAAACTGGACAAGGCACTTTATGGCTTAAAGCAAGCTCCACGTGCATGGTATGATACTCTCTCTACTTATCTCCATATTGAAAAATTTGAGCGAGGTAAGATTGACAAAACTTTGTTTTTTAGAAAAGTAAAAGGTCATATCATTTTAGTTCAAATATATGTTGATGACATTATATTTGGTTCTACTAACCCTGAGCTTTGTACTCGTTTCGCTGATAGAATGAAAGATGAGTATAAAATGAGTATGATGGGTGAACTAACATATTTCATTGGTCTTCAGATTAAGCAAACTGAAAAAGGAACTTTTATAAATCAGGGAAAGTATGTTAAAGATATGCTGAAGAAATTCGACTTAACTGAAAGTTCAGCTATGAAAACCCCTATGGCACCACCGCTGATACTTGATAAGGACACAAAGGGTGTTCCTGTCAATGTCACGCTGTACCGTGGGATGATCGGCTCACTATTGTATCTTACAGCTAGCCGACCCGATATTATGTTTGCAACATGTCTGTGTGCACGATATCAAGCTGAACCTAAGATATCCCATATGAAAGCTGTAAAGCGAATCTTTCGATATCTTAAGGGTACAGCGAATCTAGGTCTTTGGTATCCCAAAGACTCAGGATTCGATCTAACCGCCTATTCAGACAGTGATTTTGCAGGTTGCAAAATGGATAGGAAAAGCACCACAGGAGGATGTCAGCTCCTGGGTGGAAAGCTGGTAAGTTGGACAAGTAAGAAGCAAAACTCAGTGTCCACTTCCACAGCTGAAGCTGAGTATGTAGCCGCTGGAAGCTGCTGTTCTCAAGTCTTGTGGATGAGAAATCAGCTACTAGACTATGATCTTCAGCTCTCCAAAATTCCAATCTATTGCGACAGCACAAGTGCCATCGCTATAGCAAACAATCCAGTGCTACACTCAAAGACAAAACACATAGAAATCAGATATCATTTTATCAGAGATCATGTGATGAATGGTGATATAGAACTTCATTTTATCCCAACTGATTATCAGTTAGCTGATTTGTTTACCAAACCTCTTGATGAGACAAGATTCAACTTTCTCATCAGCGAGCTTGGAATGCTGAACTTTGAAGGATAAAATCTTCAGCGGTTCACATTTAATCAGCGATACGTTTATACATTCTTGTATAGGCTTCGGGATAAAATCAACCTTTATAATGCATTTCATCATCTTCTCTCTGAATAAACTTGGTTAAACTGATATCCATGTATGTTTTCTCTCTCTGACAATCGCATGTAAATGCAAGATTTCAAAATAATTGCATCGCTGAATATCTCTTCCTTAACAGCGATATTTTAAAAATTCCTTAAACCTTCACTGATATTTCTATTCAGTGCTTCATGTTTTTCAAAAGAGTTCCTGAGTTTTTTTTCAAAACCTCAGAGACATCCTAAAAACAGTTGTGACGTCATTGCAACGGATAACACTCGGCACGATTTCTTTCTGACACACGTTTGCACGTTTTGTTCAAACTTCCAATCAAATGCAAACACGTGTCCGTGTCATGATGAAAACCTTTTCCCGCTCAAGGTTTTCTCTCTCTAAAAATCCCTATATAAACAACTCTTGGTTTATATTTGTCTTTTACGCGAACAATCTTTCTCCGCAAGAAAAGAATTCTCTGTTGCATTTGTGCTCTCAAAAACCTCAAGAACTGTTCATCATCTTCTTCATCAAAACTTTAAGGTTAATAAGTTCTTATTTTTTTTATCAAATGCGTATAACTTGTTTTCGATCTTCTCTTTGTTTTAACAAGATCAAACAAAAGAACTTTTTAAAATAAAATCATTTCTTTCATGGTTTTATGAACACAACCATTTCATGGTTGTTCTTCAAGTTTTAAATCTAAATCTTAAACTTGTTCTTCATTCGTATCCATTTTTCTTTTAGAAACTGGAATACAAGATTTTATGGGTTTTACTTTTCTTTTAAAATCAAGAAAAACCCTAATCTTCATTAAGACATTTTTTGTCTGACTGAAATGGACAAGATTCGAAAAATCTTAACGGAAATTTCTTTCCACATTAAGATAATTCTTATCTGTTAACATCTTTGGTTGAACTGATAATACAGTGATATGGCATTTTCAAAGCTGAATGTTACCGCTGAATCCATCTCCACTGACTCTGAGGAAATGGAAATCTTCAAAGCCCCCCAGGTGAAGTTCGAGCTGGATCAACTCGATTGGACTAAGGCCAACAACCTCTCAGCTCTTCTCGAGTTTCCTCCTCGGAAGCAAGTATCACATCTGGACGATGCTGTAAGTTTTCTGAAGAACAGCCCCATCTACACAGCCCTGACCATAACACCTCCTTCCAGTCAGCGGCTCTTATCCCAGTTCTGGTACTCTGCCAGACACACTGAGCTACCCTCTGCCAAAGATCTATCCAAAACCATAGACTGCATACTCAGCGATACTGAGTATGGCACCATTAAGATCACACCCGCAATTATCCGCAAAGCCCTAAACTTCCCAAATGCCTCCAAAGAAAAACCCTTCATTCCATTCCCTGACCACAAAAAGCATGCTGACAGAGAAGCAATCATTGCTTTCCTTGACGCAATGGGTTATATCTGGGATATTGGAAGGGACAAGAAGCCTGAGAAGAAACTGACGCTGATAAAGAAATCCAAAATGCCCAGCGAGATGAATTTCATCTTCGCTCACCTGATCAGCTGCATGACAGCGAAATCCGGATCTTCTGATCAAGCCGCCCAACCTCAGCAGTCCATGGGATACGCACTGCTGAAAGGTCTAAATATTGACTGGGCCTCCATTAATTATGAAGACCTGATTCAACGTGTCGATTCTGCCGCTGACAGACCAGCATGGGTTCCTTACCCACGATTCATCAGCGCCATCTTTCAATATGGCCTGAAGGACAGCTATCCTGAAGAGGGTGATCTGAAACTTTCTCAGATTGGCCCTAAGGTTCTCGCCTTCATGCCTGTCGCCAATGAGGTACGTCTCTCTACTCTTCTCTCTCTTCTCAATTCTCCGCTTTCTGTGGCTCCTTCAGCGACAATACCAATCGCTGATACCCCGGCCACAACATCCTCTCCTTATAAGAAAAGGAAACCCTCACACATCCAACTTGATTCCAAAAGGATCAAGAAAACCAAGGAGCAACCCCAGCAATTCCATGCTGAAGACTCCTCAGCTCGTTCTGAAGAGCTGAAGGAAAGTTCCGTGGTACGCTCTGCCACACCCGTGCAAGCCATCCCTCCAATCCAGACTTCAGCGTATCCAAACGCTGAGGTTAGAAACTTGGAAACTACCCAACCTCCCTCAGTCTCTCAAAAGACTGATGAAGTGATTGTCAGCGATTCCAACGCTGAACTCAGAACCCGAACCCCAATCTTAACCTTCGCTTCTCCCTCTACTCACTTGGACACTCCTCCAGCAAACACTGGAGATGCCATCATTCCAGAAGCCGCCGCTGATGCTTCTCAACAAATGATGAAGAAAGGACCTGCAGAGTTCACCATACCTCACCGTACTTTCGAAGAGGATATGGAACACTATTCAGGAACTTGCAACTTCGACGAGTTCATCAATCCTCCTGCAGGTACTAATCCCACCTTAAACACTGTAACTAAACCTGAAACTTTTGAGCTTTCCTTTGTTCACAAGTACTTATATGCTACAGGTCCTAATTTGGGAGACATCAACGCCTCGCTGAAGTCCGTGGAAACAAAGCTGTCCAGTCTCACCACCACACTCTCCAACAACTCAACAGCTGTAACAAACGCTGGAGAGAACTTGACAAAGCTGACAACGGTGGTGGAGAAGAAAGCTTCCACTGAAGACATCAAGAGTCTTGATAAGACGCTCAGCGATTTTGCCAAGGTGCTCTATGACATCTACACTGACTACACAAGCCTCAAAACATCAGTTTCGACCATGTCCAGCGATGTAACAACGCTGAAGACATCGGTTGAAAAACTCGAGGGTGATATGTCAGAGGTCAAGACTGACTTAGGCTCTGTAAAGACCGACGTTAGCTCTATGAAGACGATGATCGAGACACTGGTAAACAAGGCAAATAGTCCAGCTCCTGCTCCTGCCCCTGTCCCCATTCTGGAATCTTTCACAGAGGAGGATCGCACAGAGCTGAGGAAAATCACGCCTGCTATCTCTGGCCTAGAAGACAGAATAGCAAAGCTTGAAGGTTGTGTGAAAATCTCTGGCCCAGAAGACAGAGATAACACCAATGCTAAGTCTGCCCATTCCTCCCCCAGTCATCATGAAAAAGAGGGGGAGAAGAGCGCTGAACATTCCAAGGAGAAAAGCGCTGAAGACCTTTCCCATGATGAATCTATCAGGGGAGAGAGGAATGAAGATCTGACCACTGGACCTCAGGGAGATGAAAACCCTGAGGGAACCGAGAAGCTCGCCTCTGTATCTGAGGGGGAGCAACTCGAAGAAGATGCTGAGAATTCCGAAGCAGAAGAAGATGAAGACATCGACATCCCTGACGACAAACCATCCTTCTCTCCAAGAAAGGATGATGATGATGATGAAGATGACGATGATTTCTTTATCGTCAAACCTGCCCCAAGGATCAAAGCTCTTAAAGGAATCTCAATAAAAGAACCATCAGGGGAGAAGACAAAGACAAAGCCCTCAGCCTCTGGCGCTGAGAAAAGCAAAGACAAAGGCCTCGCTGAAGATGAAAATCTAGCGATTCTCTTTGAAAAGCCGGTTTGCCAGGTAAACTAAAACTTTACTTTTTCCTTCCCTGAACTTCTCAACAGCTCACTATGTTCTCCAAACCTATATACACATCCACATTATTTTTCTATCTTTTCTACCCAAGTTCTTCTACCCAATTCTTATCTGTAAGATCGCTGCTTTTCAGCTAGTCCTCTCCCCTGTTTGAGGATGTCGCTGAAGGTTCTACTGTTGCGACTTCACAAATAAAGCCAGCTGCTGCTGATGAAATAATCCCAGTCTTGGACTTGATCTCTGAGACTGATGAACCAGAAGAACAACCTCTCTCGCGCAATAAGAGACCTTCCTCAGTTCCTCAAAAGCTGAGTGAAGAGGATCAAAAGAGAAGAGAAGAAATAATAAAGCGATTCGAGGATCAGCGAATCATTCTAAGGCCTGATCAACTGCCTTCAGTTCCTCCTAAGTTCAGAATCTCAAAAGCTGAATATCAGGACCACCTTAGAGCTGAACGCCTCATTGCTGAAAGAAAGGAAGCTGAAGAGAAAGACAGAGAATACGCCATCAAGCTCACTCAAGAATCTGTCAAAGACCCCAAGCTGAAGCGTGTTCCCATTCAAATCCAACGAAAGCTGTGAGAAGAAGCCCAGAAGATCGTGGAAAAGAAAACTGAAGTTTCTCAGACCACCTTGATCTGGTGTAAAGAGAAAATTCACTTCAGATATCGTCCAGCGAAGATCAACAAGGTATTCATCTCTGGAAGAACATCTATCGGAGTACCTATTGTTGACATCAAACTATTCAGAGAAGATGGCACATCTGAAACCTTTCGTGCTGACACTGTAAAAAGGTATGGTCTCTCTGAATGGCTGGAGATGAGGTTAGCTATCCAACCATCACAATCAAAGTACAAGAATTATTTCGAAAAGCTGATAAACAGACAGATCGACTTGATATCTTCCTGTGTGGATATTCCTCCTGTTCCTGATCTAAAGCCGAAAAGAAAAAGAGGTTCTCCAAGGAAGAAACGTCAAGATTCAAATTCAGGACCTGTCATACGAAATGAAACTGTAATTGGTTTCTCTCGCGCTGAAGTACTTGGTCCTGATCCTGATCTATCTGCCCTTGACATCTCTCTGCCACCATGTGAACTTTTCGTCCCTGGTAAAGTCATCAGTAATCCTCATGGAATATTCTTTCTTGACTACGATGGACGAAAATGCTTTCAACGGATCGCTGAGCTCCCAATCACTCCAATCGAACAGCTCAGAGATCTTATCTACTGGTGTGACTTCAGAAAGGACATTCAGGCACGACACCTAAAACCCTTGATCTTTCAAGAAGCGCTGAAGAAAAGAAAACAAGGTGTAACGGTTCCTGACTGGATGATTCCCACTGAAAAGACGACCCTTGATGAACTTCTCATTAAGGAAGAACCTTTTGAAAACTGATATAATCTCCTTTTTCTCTATTGTATCAGTTATCCTTCTGTACTTGTAATTTATTTCGCTTGTACTTGTAATCTTTCTGTTCTCCATTGTAACCTGATTCAAAGATTTAAAGAAAGATTTCAGCGAATGTACTTTACTCCATCAGTACTGAAAAGATCCCAGAAAACAGTAAAAGGGACAAATATTTTATGAGTTCTTTTTATCCTTATGTTTTCATTAAATAGCAATTTTCTTTGTTGCTATGTCATAATCAAATAGGGGGAGATTGTTGATCCAAACCCTCAGTGATTTGATAATGACCCTCTCTTAAATACTTAGTGAAAATTGTATGTAAACAATATGTATCAGAGTTTCACTATCGCTGATAAGTACTAAGATCTTACAGTACCGCTGATAGGAACTCTCGTTCTTTAAATTAAACATTCAGCGAACACTGTTCACCATAATGCGATGAGTCTGTTCAGTCCTTATGGTGATCGCTGATAAGTTAGTTGTTTACTTATAATCCCTGAAGACAAGTTTCACGTCAACAAAGGTTCTACGCTGAAGTCGAAGATCAAGCTCAAGAACCAGCGACAAGTCTACTAATGAACTGACGCGGATCAGCGAAGACTCAGATTTGTCCACTCAACGTGAAGTAGCAAGTACAAGACTTCAGCAATCGCTGAACTTTATCATTCGCTGAATAGTAAATGATAATCGCTGAATCAACGAAAGCTGATCATGAAGTCCTCCGTACAAAGTACTTTTGTCTTAACCTCCCTTGCACGCCACCGTACGAAATGTCAGAAAAGAACCTCCGAAAATCTGAGATCGTACAACCACTCTGATACTACACTGTTCATTCATGCGGCTACTAAGGTTGTCAACAAAGGTCAATGACATACAACCAATCCGCTGATGACACGTGTAAAGCATATACTGAATTGCATTAAATGCATGCAGTATATAAAGAGATGAACTCACTTCATTTGAAGTAACTTGCTAACTCTGGACAAGTTCAAATCTCTCTCAAGATAGGATTTTATTAGTAATCTCCATATCTTTCTTAGTGCAAGAAACCTTAGTGTTCCAACTTGTTTAGATTTAGGTTTATCCTTAATCTTGTTTCCGCAACAAGCTGTAAATTGTTAATGATTTATCAATAAACAATTTAGAAAAGTAAAATAGCGTGTTTGTATTCAACCCCCCCCCCCCTTCTACAAACTTGTATAGGCCTTTCGGGACCAACACGAACTCTTGACTAGAAGTTTATATGAAGCCATGAATGGCAAAACTGTGGTTGAAAATCAAAACCTTGATCTCGCTGAACAGCTTAAAAACTATCACCTTCAAATAGAAAATCTTTCTAAAATTGAAGAAGATTTTAAAGATCAAGTTCACCTAAATCAGCTAGTCAAAATCGAGCGCGAAGAAGCTATCGCTGCATTAAAAGCTGAAAAAGCTACTGTTGATGGATGGTATAATTCCTCAACAAAGATCACAGAGACAATTAAGTCTCAGATTCCCCTGAGTGATAAACGTGGACTTGGTTACAAAGCTGATACTCTAGAACCAACCACTGATCGTTCCAAGCTCTTATTTAGAACTTTCGTATCCTCAGTCGCTGATACTGCATCCTCTCAGTGTTCCTCTTCTAAACCGCCTATCCCTGAGGAAATTTCTACCTCTTCAAAAGGTAAAGACAATTTGGTTTATCCAAAACCTACCTCTGTCTCTAAAGATAAAGGTAAAGGAATTGCTTTTAACCAAAATCCTTAGAAGGGTACTTTAGTACCTAAGCTGAATGCTTCTAAAACTTCAGTGACTTATCCCTCCGATTCAAAGAATAAGATCTCTGGATTTATTCAGCGTGGATCTATTCAGCGATCTACTCCTAGAATCAAAGTGGAAATCATTGGTAAGAAATCCGAAGAACTGAATGTTCTTCCCATTTCAAAAGCCAATAGCTTATTTGGTGCTGGTCCTTCTAATTCAAAATCTAAAGGTCAGCGTTCAAATGGTCCTAGAACTATTTTTAGTTATAGGAAATGTGAAAGAACAGGATCTTATTCTTACAATCAATATAGAAAGAAGTAATTGAGAAATTGTATGATCAAGCCCAATTGTATTCAATGATGCACAGAATTACAGATCTAAGAGAGAGATAACCTCAAAGATTACAAGGAATGAATACAAGTAATATGGGAAAATCAATCAGTTAGCAACGTAGTGCTAACCACTCTATTTATACTGCAACGGACATATTAAAGCTACAGTACAAATAAGAAAGACTAATAAGAACAAAACACGTGTCCTAATTAGTTTACACATTACCAAGTAACGAAACTCGTCATAAGTTCTGAACAGGTAGTTCAGAACTTCTGAACATTCTTCTGATCACGCTTCTCAGAACTTCTGACTTCTCTTTCTCAGATCTCTGACTCTTCTTCTCAGAACTTCTGACTCTTCTTCTCAGAACTTCTGAACCTTCTTATCAGATCTTCAACACTTGGTTTATTGACAAAACTTCAGATCTAACAATCTCCCCCTTTTTGTCAAATAAACTTAAACTTTGCATCATCTAATTCTTTCAGAGCAGGAACAATTTTCTGAAGTAGCACATTCCTCAGATTAAGCCTCTTATCAATCTTGTCAATAATTTCTTGAATAACTTCAACTTGCTGATTTATTGCTTCTTGAGTTATGTTTGCTTCCTTTACTTTCAGCATCTTTTTCTCCAAATTGTGCTTTATGATCCTTAAAGTTCCAGAACAATATTTTGCAGTTTCCTTTGCTCTGAAGAAGATCTTTCCACTTTTGTTCTTCAAAAATACTCCCAGATCTGGATACTTGTGAACACTTCCAGTCTTTAACACCTTTTTCTGCTCATGATCTGTATTGGGATTTGCCAGATAAACACATGACTTTTGCAAATACAGAGCTATTTGGAAATCTGTATAGCAATGCCACCTTAAGATATAGAACATGGCCTCAATCACCACACTTCTTGCCTTCCTTTCATTTCTGTCTTTACTTGACTCTTTAAAACATAGAAAGCTGTGTAATCTGTAGAAGTCAACCACTGACAGTTTCTCAAAATCTGCATCAGTAAAATAATAAACCTTGCCATCTTCTCTCAGAACTTCAAAGGATAAGTACTCCATCTTTCTGAATTTCTTAACCTTCAATTCTCTGATTCCAGTGATTAGAAAATCTGAGTAAACAGCTTGTTTTGTTTTGCCAAGGCATCTTGATTTTTCAGCCAACCAGATCTGAGTCTCCTTAGACCTATCATAATACACATCCAAGAATTGTACTTCTTTTGGTTTGAAAAACTCAGGCAGATCAAATTCAAGAAAGTATCCATTCAGATCAATAGATATTTCATCTTCTTTGGGTTCAGACTGTTCAGCTTGATCAATATTAGTTATCTGCACATTCTGAGGTGTTGTGTCCTGAACTTCTTCAACTTCATCTGACAAAATTTCATTCACTTCATATTCAGCAGGGAACACAAAATCACTATGTAACATCTTCTTGGGATTAACTTCAGATAGCAACCATTCACCACAACTTCTGATCTTTCTTCTGAGATTCAACCTTCTATTCATAGAGTTTACACACCTTTTCTTTAAGTTCTCTCTTTCAGTTTTAGCACTTACTTCCATTTCAATCAGTAACCAACTCAGAGTTGCATCACTATATTTTACCAGTTCTTTCAGTTTGAACATTTCAAGTCTCTCTTGAACTTTATATGCAAACCCTTCAGATTCCATTCCTTCATTTACGAATCCTTTTGTACACACATCAAATCCTGCAATATTTGTTGGAGACCTCAGATTGCACTTCTCTTTTCTTCCTTCAATGGCTAGTTGAAAATCATATAAGTACATGTTTCTGACATAGATACCCAGAAGTCTTCTGCATTCAATTTCCATCAAAGCTTCTTCAGTACCAGAGAAGAATTTGACTAGAAAGATCTGATCATCAAGTGTTAGTCTGTGGAAATCAAAACTGGACATGGCAACTTTTGTATTTTTCTCTTTCAACACTTCCATTCTAACAAACATTAAACCACTGAATTCTTCTTCTTGAAACATTAGAACTTTCTCAATTCTTTTCTGAATATGCAGTCTTGAGTCAGGAATTCTGAATCTGTTTGAAGCTTCTGTGTAAATCATCTGAGCTCTTTCATCCATGAAACCATCAACATTACTCTCTAAAAACTCATATTCTCCTTCTGAGTGGTAGAGGTTTTCATACATTTCCTCAGGAAAAATGTCATCATGAAATTGTCTGGCCAAAGGTACATCACTTAGTTCCAGGATGAAATCACATATGGGTTCTTCTAACGTCTGTAAGTTAATTTTGGAAATCTCAATTGGTTTTCTGAATACATACTCAGAAGGCATGAAGTAATCTTCTAGTTTCTCATATTCTTCTTCTGTGTTCATCTCATCAGCATAGTTATATCTGAACTCATGCTTAAAATTCTGAGAATAATCAACAGTTCTGTCTTCTTCACCCATCAGATCAATAGGTCTTATTACTTTTATTCCTTTATGAATTTTCTGAACACTCAAAGCTCTGACTACTTCATTATGCATTCTTCTGATCAATTCTTCATTCAACCTCCTTTCTTCTGATTCAGACTCCATTGCCCTTTCACTGTTATAAACCACAATATCTGTACACCTGTTTACCACTCTACTTTCCACTATTTCTTCTGATCTCAATTCAGATTCCTCAATAGCTACAGTTTCATCTGAGTTTCCTTCCATCTCAGTATCCAAGTTTAATTCCTCTGTTTTATCTGATTCATTACTATCAATACTTCCCAACTCCATTTCTTCTGTATCTGAACTATCAAGCTGTACTATCTGAATCATTTCCTTTAAATTTTCCTTTGTCTGATCTTCTGAACTTTTTGTATTGGCTAAGTGCATGTCTGCTATCTCAAAATCTTCTATGCCAATGTCATCATCAGAACTTAACCTTTGTCTTTTCTCCCCCTTTTGATGATCATGAGGCTCATTATCATCAAACTTTCTTTTTAAGTTCTGATTAAAAGCAACTTCAGGTTCAGCTTCTGCAATAGGAACAGGATCAAGAGGCTTTGAAGTAGAAGCCAAAGAGACACTCAGTGCTTTCAATATAGATTCCTGCATACCTTGCATCTGTTTTAACATATCTTTTTGAAAACCAGACATTATATTCACGATCTCCTTTTTGTGAGAATCCAAGGATTTCTTGACATCATCTACCTTGGTTTCAACAGAAATCAACTTTTTCTCCAACACATCTTTCAAATCTGATACCTCATCATTCAGATCCTCCACCTTCTTTTCCAAATTTTCTACTTTTTCCCCCATCTCCTTGTTTTGTTTCTGAATCTTTTCAAATTCAGAAGTTTCTAACAGTGAACCTGAACCAACAGATGGTCCAGTTTTCATATGCCCAGAGGGCTCATGGCCTGTAGATAACACAAAGTCATCTTGTACAACAGATGCACGTTTGAATGAGGCTTTTGTAATGTTCACCTCACCAGGACTTCCATCCAATCCTCGACACCCAACATTAGGAATGCCTATGAATGTTGTTTCAGGAATACGAAATTCCTGATTTGTGCAAGTGTCAAAAGGAATTTCAGGCTCAATATGAATAGGACTGTGATATTCAGACTCAATGTGTTGAAAAATAGATTGGGATTTATCACCTCCCTCCAAATGAGTTTGGGATGGTTCCCCGGATTCGTGTGAAACAGTAGCATGTTGAAATGCTTCTGAGTGGGTATGGATGGGTTGTTCAAGATCCACCACTAGGTCCATGGTGTTTGTTTCAATATTGGACACCAAGAGATGTGAACCAATAGCATGTGTGGTTACCTGGTCAAGATTAGCTGGTTCAGAGGCATCTCTTTCTGTTTGAACCTCTGTTAACAATCTCTCATCCTCACCACTCTCATTCTGTTTTTCCTCACTGAGTCTAACCAAGCTCTCAGAATTTTCCCCCTCAAGTCTCTCAGAATGTTCACCCATCTGAACATCCTCCCCCTCTCTAAGTCGACTAGACCCCTCACCTCTCTTCTCAAGTTGGTCCTCTTGGGCAGGGATTTGAGGTAATTCAATTCCCATAGAGGTGCAATAAGCTTTTAAAATCTCACTCTCCCTTGGAATATAATTCCTAAGTGATTTTGGCAACAATTTATGATTGGGATACTTTTCAAGTCTTGTTACTGAGGTCATCTTACCCAAATAAAATGTAGGACCATGCTCTTCATTTGTTCTTCTTGAGATTGTTCTGTTTTCCTGCATGGCATACCAAATAACAATTTGCCAGTACCTTATGTAGGGAATGTATGTCAGTGGAGCATCCTTTGTCTTCTTCTGTATTGCTTTCTGATTCTTCTCAAATGTATTCTTCATATCTTCCCAAAGTATTAAAGTATAGTCATAATGCCTATTCTTCACTAAACCTTGAAATATCTGAAGAATTTGTTTAGAACCTTGATCAGCAGAACTATTTTTCCCTGACAAACATTTATTTACCACATGAAAGAAGCAAGCCCAAATAGGTGGTAATTTGTTTCTTCTGAACAAACTGAGAGTCCTCAATCCTTCATTGTATCCCAACTTCATAAACTCTGCTATTAATTCCTCTGTTAGGGGTAAATCCTCAAAATCTGTTCTTCTTTGTACATCATCTTTCTCTGGTAGATTCAGCATTTCTCTTAGTGCAGAGATAGATAAGACAAATGTCACTCCTCCAATTTCAGACACAAACTTATTATCTTCTAACCTAAGATATTTCCACCATTGTTGTATGTACTGAACATGCACATTTTTACTTCTTGTAAACCATTTTCTGTACGGATGATGTTTGAATAACTCCATGATAATTCTGTGTTCAGGCTTAAAACGACTTTCCTCAAACAATATAACACAGTTATTTTCAGATAATTTCAACCATTCACTCTCAGGAACAACTCTTTCCACTAGAATAGATCTATCTGACATAATAGAACCTGCAGCACTCTGATCATGTTCAATATTAACGTTTACCTCATCCGCATTTCCTTCAGATTCATCCATTTGTTCATCTTCTTCATCATTTCTTATTGCCCCTTCCTCTGCAACTCTATTTTGTACTTCATCATTTTCCGAATCGGATGAATCCATTATCGATTTTGTAGAATGTAGAGAAATTGGACCACTTCTTCGTATTTCAGACATGATTTAAGAAGAAAACAGATTCAAAGAACTCTGGATTTGATTCGTATCTCACGTTTCGCTCTGGAATTTGAAAGAAATTTGAAATAGGGATTTTAAGACCTATTTAAAATCCGCGAAGTTGAAAGGTTTAACGGAAAAGCGAAATCAATGTTATAACGGAGTCAACACATGTGAAATACCACAAAGGATTTAAATGAAATACGTGGCATTGTCAAACAAAAATGAAGCTGACACGTGTTAGTGGATAGAATTTTGACTCAAGTCAAAGATCTGAATAACACGCACAGATGTTCTGATTCCATGACTCAGAAGAATTTTGCCTTGTAACCAAAATGTCTTTTAAAATCAACTTCTGACCAATATAAAACATTTTGATTATTCAGAAGAGGTTTGAACAGATAAGAAATGAAAACAAATCTTTTAAGCATCACAAAATGATTTCCAAAAGAATTTTGATGCTCCCCCTTGACTTGAGCATGCATTTGAGTATTAATGATACATAAAGATGAGATTAAAAGATAATCAAAGAAGCATAATCCATACAGTTGAAGTTATTTGTATTTCTCAAAAGTAAATTTTTGAAAGTTAGATTGCTGAAGTATTGACTCAGAATTTCTGACCTTAAGATTCAGAGGTTCTGATCTCAAGACTCAGAAGTTCTGAACTCAAGACTCAGAGGTTCTGAACTCAAGATTCAGAAGTTCCGAACTCAAGATTCAGAAGTTCCGAACTCAAGACTCAGAGGTTCTGAACTCAAGATTCAGAAGTTCCGAACTCAAGATTCAGAAGTTCCGAAGTCAAGAGTCAGAAGTTCTGAACTCAAGACTCAGAAGTTCTGAATACACTACTCAGACAAGTTTACTTAGAAAAATTTAGCATTTTTTTTTTTTTTTTTTTTTTAAGAAAAAAAATATTTTCAACTAGGCAGATTAAGCATTCCTATTTTACATATGAGAAAAGAAAACCTTTTGTGATCAAGAGGCTTTGTGAACAAGTCAGCCAATTGATACTTTGTATGCACAAAGTGCATCTCTATAGTTCCTTTTTCCACATAGTCCTTTATAAAATGATACCTCACATCTATATGCTTAGTCTTCGAATGTTGAACAGGGTTCTGAGTAATAGCAATTGCACTTTCTGAGTCACAATAGATGGGAATCTTATTAAGCTGATATCCATAGTCCATGAGTTGTGTTCTCATCCACAATGTTTGAGAGCATGAAGCAGCAGCAGCAACATACTCTGCTTCAGCAGTTGAAGTGGATACACAGTTCTGTTTCTTTGATGCCCAACTCACTATTTTATCTCCCAAAAAGTGACAAGCACCAGATGTACTCTTTCTGTCCAACCTACTTCCTGCATGATCAGCATCAGTGAAAGCAGTCAATTTGAAGTCAGTTTCTTTTGGATACCATAAACCTAGATCAGGTGTTCCTTTGAGATATCTTAAAATCCTTTTGACAGCCAACATATGTGATTCTTTCGGGTTAGATTGAAATCTAGCACAGAAACAGGTAGAAAACATGATATCTGGTCTACTTGCAGTCAGATAAAGTAATGATCCAATCATGCCTCTATAAAGTTTGATATCTGCTGAAACACCTTTGAGATCAGCATCTAACTTTATGTTAGTTGCCATAGGTGTTCTCATAGAAGCACAATCAGACATTTTGAACATATTTTCCTTGATTTATGAAAATACCTTTTGGTAATTGTTTGACTTGAAGACCAAGGAAAAAATTCAGTTCACCCATCATGCTCATTTCAAATTCAGATGACATGATTTTTGAAAAATTATCACATAATTCTGGACTGGTAGAACCAAATATTATGTCATCAACATAAATCTGAATCAGAATCAAATCATTACCCTGTTTCTTTAAAAACAAAGTTGTGTCAATCTTACCTTTCTTGAATCCTGAACCTAACAGGTGTTTAGTAAGAGTGTCATACCAGGCTCGTGGTGCTTGTTTTAGACCATATAAAGCTTTGTCTAAAATATAAACATGGTCAGGGAATTCTGGATCAACAAAACCTTCAGGTTGATGAACATACACCTCTTCATTAAGTTTGCCATTTAGAAAGGCTGATTTGACATCCATTTGATACACCTTGAAGTTTTTGTGTGCAGCATAGGCCAAAAATATTCTGATTGCCTCTATTCTTGCTACTGGTGCAAATGTCTCATCATAATCAATTCCCTCTTGTTGACAATATCCCTTAGCAACCAATCTTGCCTTGTTTCTGATGACAACACCTGATTCATCCTTTTTGTTTCTGAACACCCATTTAGTTCCAATAATAGATTTACCTTCAGGCTTTGGAATGAGTCTCCAAACTTTATTTCTTTTAAATTGAAGCAATTCCTCTTGCATTGCTGAAATCCAGTCTGGATCCTCTAGGGCTTCATTAGCTTTCTTTGGTTCAATTACACTTAAGAAACCAGCAAACATTGCTTCATTTGCTGTAGCTGATCTTGTCTTTACTCCTGCTGATGGATCACCTATTACTTGATGAATAGGGTGATTTTTAGTCCATTTATTAGCACTAGGGAGTACATCAATCTCTGAATAATTGTTGTTTGCATCATTCTCATCAATGATTGCTCGTAATTCTGAACTGTCACCTTGTTCTGACGTATGAGTAGGAGTTGCATCCAAGTTTGAGTTCTGATCAATGAAGTCAGAGTTCTGATTGACTTGTTCAGAGTTCTGAGTACAAGAATCAGAATTCTGATTACAAGGTTCAGAGTTTTCACCACTTGTATTTATTAGATTTGGGCACTCCTCTGATGGACCTTTGTCAGAAATTACAGTTGATTGAACTATTTCTGGAGTCTTATTTTTCATCTCTTTGACCATCTTTGGGTTTTCATATTCTGCATAAGAATCAGAAATTAGTTCACTAAAAGCATCCTTAAATAGTAAATTGAGTTCTGAACAAATAGGATTAGAATTTGTATCAGAAGTCATTTTTGTCTTGTTCAGCATGAGTTCTGAACTGTCTTGTTCAGAAGTCCTCATTCTGGCTTCATCAAAAGTTACATTTATGCTCTCCATCATCCTCTTGGTTCTTCTATTGTAGATTCTGAATGCTTTGGAAGTTAAAGAATAACCCACAAAGTATCCTTCATCTGCCTTTTTATCGAATTTGGCAAGATTTTCTCTGTCTCTGAGAACATAGCACCTGCAACCAAAAACATGAAAGAATTTGATTAATGGTTTTCTTTTATTTATCAGTTCATAAGCAGTCTTATTTAATTTCTTATTGATTAAAGTTCTATTTTGTGTAAAACAAGCAGTTGCAATTGCTTCAGCCCATAGGAAAGTAGGAAGATTTGCATAAGCCAGCATTGTTCTCGCAGCTTCAACTAGAGTTCTATTCTTCCTTTCAACAACACCATTTTGTTGAGGAGTTCTGACAGCAGAAAAATTGTGAGAAATCCCAGAACTTTCTAAAAAATTCTGAAGAGTCTCATTTCTGAACTCTGTTCCATTATCACTTCTGATTTTCTGAACTTGAAGTTGTAAGAGAACTTGAATCCTTTTGATAAAATTTATCAATGTAGTAGCAGCTTCTGACTTAGCTTTTAGGAACTCAACCCATGTGTATCTGGAGAATTCATCAACAATCACAAGCATATATTTCTTTCCTCCCATCGATTGAACTGAAATTGGACTACAAAGATCAGTATGAATCATTTCTAATGGTGCTTTGCAAGATGAGTCCATTTTTAATTTGTGAGAACTCTTTTTCATCTTGCCCATTTCACAAGCTGAGCATAATGATTCTTTTTCAAATTTAAGCTTTGGTAAGCCTTTAACCAAATGTTTTGCAACAAGATTATTAAGATCTTTGAAATTCAGATGAGAACATCTTCTGTGCCAAAGCCAGCATTCATTTGCAGTTGATTTTGATAAAAGACAAACTGTACTTAATGTTTTCAATTTTGAAAAATTAACTACAAATAAGTCCATATGTCTTTTGGCCCAGAAGACTTTAACATCATTTTCAGTTAAAATCATGCAACCTGTTATTTGAAACTTAATTTGACAAAGACTGTCTAAAAACTGACTTATGCTGAAAAGATTATGCTGTAATCCTTCAACATAGAAAACCTTTTGGATAGTCAGATCCCCTTTAGTTAAATCCCCATAACCTTTGACTTGTCCTTTGCTGTTATTTCCAAAGTTTACTGCTCCTCCAGCCTTTTCTGTGAAGTTTGATAGAAAAGACTTCTGACCTGTCATGTGTCTTGAAGCTCCTGAATCTAAAAACCACACATGACAGCCCTGCAAAAGGATCAGTTAGGTTTAGGTACCCATTTTGGAATGGGTCCATCTTTGTTAGCTTTGTCATTGGATTTAACATTAGTACCTTTTACTCTCCACTCAAAATCTTTCTTCAAACACCACTTTCCTTGAACTTTTATGAAGTCAGAACATTTTCTGCTTACAAGTTTGTTCAAATTCTTTTTGAGAGTTGTAACTTTTGGTTTTGCTATGTTTTCAACTTTCTTTTCTTTTATCTTTTCTTTCTTCTGAGTCTGAGGAACAGAAATTTTCTTCTTTTCTGTATTTTGAGAAACAGAAACTTTCTGAATATCTTTTCTTATGTATGAAACAGAAGTTATTTTGACTTGACATTTGTGAGAATATTGGAATGAATCATTTTTACATCTAACACAAACAAGATTTTTCTTTGCAAGTGACAATAAATCTGAAACATAGATCATTTCATTTTTATTTATACTGTTCAGAGTACAATTGCCCTTATTACAAGAATTTCTAGCGTTTAGTTCAGAAGTAGATTTCATTCTAAGCTTCTCAAGTTCCCTTTTCAGATCATTCAACTTTGCAAGATCATCTTTCCTTTTGCTTTCTTCTTTTTCTGAAAAATTCAAGTTCTTTTTGTTAGAAGAATTAGATGATTCACCTTTTTCATATGTACTTGATTCATTAAAGAATTTATCATTTTCTCTTGAAGCATTAATTTTAAAAAGATCATACTCAGTCTTCAGTTTTTCAAGCTCTGTTATTTTCTGAATAAAAATATTCTTTTCTTTCAAAGCTTCTTCAAGTTTAATATCCACCTCACAGAAATCATTTTCAAGTTCATCATAAGCTTTCCTTAAATCCTCAAGTTCTTGACTCACAAGATTAAATCTCTTTTCAAGTTGCAAAAATTCATCTGATTTTGTTTCAGAAAATCCAGTTGAATCAGACTTCTGACTACCTGAGTCAGAGTTCTGATTTACAGACTCAGATGTCTGATCTTTAGACTCAGAATTCTGACTACAAAGTTCAGAATCCTGACTAGAAGTTTCAGACTTCTGATTGACTGTTTCAGAATTTTTACTTGTATCAAATATGCTCTCAATGTCATGATATGAAAAACTTGGTTGTTTATTTTTGTAGCTGACATTTAAGGAATCATACTTGAATTTAGTATCATTGTATCTTGGCTTTTCATCTGTTGGTTTAGAAACTTCTTTCTTAACCTTTTCTTCTGAACCAACTGACTTTTCTGTTTTAGACTCAGAAATTGTCTCATCTGACTTTTTAGAGTTTGGTCTTTGCAAATTGTCAGAACTTGTTATAGAACTAGCAGGTCTTATGAAAACTTCAACAATTTCTGGGATTTTTGGCTTAGAAACTTGAAGTATTGGAGCTCTTTTTAAAATGACATTTTCTTCCAATCCCAATCCCTTCTTTGGATTGTAAAATCTTGTATCTTTAACATTGCTTAATAAAAGATTTAATGTTTGCTGAGTCTGACCTCTTTTCAAATTCAAATCTTCCAATTCTTTGATTTTGGTGTATAAATTCTTTCTTTCTTCAAATAACATATCAAATTTTATTTGTAAATCACCTTTTTCATCCTTTATTTTTGAAAACTCAACTTTTAGTTCAGAAAGCCTTTTCATCAATTCAGAATTTTCATCTTTAACTTTCTGTTTCTCAGCCTCAGATTCTTCATATTGTTCTTTTATTACTTCTTTTTCAATTCTGAATTTGTTAACCAAAGTTCTTTCTCCTTTTATCTGTTTTCTTAGATTAGCAAATTCAGTTTTCATTTCACCAATCTGTGTCATTAACTCTAATTCAAGTGAAGAATGTACCTCAGCAGATGACTCAGAATCAGCATCTTCAAAATCAGAATCATCCTCATTCCTCATTTTTGCCATATAGCTCTGCATCTGTGGAAAGTTGATGTGATCATCTTCATCAGAAGTATAGTACAACCAATTCTCCTGTTCAGCCAACAAAGCAATTTTATCATCTCTCTTCTTTGCAAGCTGAGCCTTCTTGGTGTAGTACTCATAGTCTTTCACAACTTTAACTCTGCAATCCTTGGCATAATGGCCAGATTTTCCACACTTGAAACACAGATTTTTTTCTTTTCTCTCTTCCTTCTCTTCATTGTTTTCTTCACTTCTCTCTACTCTCTTTTCAAACTTATTTTCTTCTCTGTCTTCTTTCTTCTTATAATCTGAACTTCCAGCTCTCTTATAATTTCCTTGAAATCTGCCCTTCCCATACCTTTTGTTGAAAGTATTTGTCAGCAAAGCTAGCTTTTCAGCCATTATCTTGATATCTTCATCATCTTCTGATCCTTCTTCTTTGTCAGATTCCTCCAGACTCGGTATTTCTGATAGATATGCAGTCTTTTTGGGTGCTTTGATTGCTTTGGACTTTGATAAGAACGCTAACTGATCAGCAACATTTTTCTTTTCTTCCACAACTAACTTGACAGAGTCTTCATGTTGATTAAGAACACAGAACAAATCATTTAAGTCTTCTTCACACATATCCTTGTTCATTTGCAGACTTATGGCAAATGATGACCATTCTGAATTTAGACTGTTCAGAAATTTGTAATTTATTTCTGATTTTGTTTTCTTCAGTCCATTTCTTCTCAAGTCATTTAGAATAGTGCAAAATTTACTGTATGTCTGTGTCAAACTTTCTGACTCTTTTGCTTTGAACCTTTCATAAGCATTTATGCTTTGATTTAACTTTGCCTGAATAGATCTCACAGTTCCTAACATTTGCCTTTCCAATTCGTCCCACATTTCTTTAGCTGATGATCCACTGTCAATCCTGTTAAGAACCTCATTCGGGACAGCCAAAGTCATCAAAGTAATTGCTCTTTTGTCAATAGCATGCCTATTTTTCTGTTCAGCAGTGTATTGGGAATAATTCTTCTTTACTCTGGTCGCTGGAATTTCTGGAGTTGTCTCTGTAGCAGGGGTTGCGGCGACATCGATATATACTTCGATTGGACCTTCTCGAATAGAAATCATAAGATTTTCATCGATGTTGTCAAGGAATTGGATCATACGAGTTTTCCATTGCTGATACTCTTCTGGTATAAGAACAGGCGGTTTGGTTTCGGATCCCATGGCTAGATATTCTTTAGAAGACATGATTGTAAGAAAATTCAACAGAAAGACAAATTCGATTTTCTTGATCGAAAAGTAACAGGTAATTCAAGAATTGCTAAGAATTCAAGAACTAGCCCTAGCAGCGGAATCGAATTTTGAATGAATCAAGAAATCTTCAAGAAATTGATCAATCGATCTTCGCAATCACAATCTTGAACGAATTTGTTTGTTGATTGGCTCTGATACCAATTGAAAGAACAAGATCTTATTCTTACAATCAATATAGAAAGAAGTAATTGAGAAATTGTATGATCAAGCCCAATTGTATTCAATGATGCACAGAATTACAGATCTAAGAGAGAGATAACCTCAAAGATTACAAGGAATGAATACAAGTAATATGGGAAAATCAATCAGTTAGCAACGTAGTGCTAACCACTCTATTTATACTGCAACGGACATATTAAAGCTACAGTACAAATAAGAAAGACTAATAAGAACAAAACACGTGTCCTAATTAGTTTACACATTACCAAGTAACGAAACTCGTCATAAGTTCTGAACAGGTAGTTCAGAACTTCTGAACATTCTTCTGATCACGCTTCTCAGAACTTCTGACTTCTCTTTCTCAGATCTCTGACTCTTCTTCTCAGAACTTCTGACTCTTCTTCTCAGAACTTCTGAACCTTCTTATCAGATCTTCAACACTTGGTTTATTGACAAAACTTCAGATCTAACAAAATGTTATCACTGTAGACTTACAAATCATATTGCTAGTAAGTGCCCCACAGCCACCCAAGCTGAAAAGATAGCTAAGGTGAAGATTATTGCCCCCAAGGCAAAGAAGACCACTGAGGTTAAGAAATTAACCAAAGTGAAGACTGACAAAGCTGAATCTTCAAATGCTGCGAAGACTGCTGAACCTTCCATTCCAACTACTTCCACTGACAAACGTGTACACATGGTTAAGTGGGTACCCAAGAAAAACTAATCTTCCTTTGTGTTGCAGGTTAAGAAGGGTATCTGGTATCTTGATAGCGGATGCTCTAGACACATGACTGGAAAGAAAAGCCTGCTCGCTGAATACAAGGAAGAGAAGGGTCCCTCTGTGACTTTCGGTGGAAATGGAAAAGGACATACCCGAGGGTTTGGTGTACTCTCAAATGGTACAACAACCTTCAGAAGAGTCACATATGTTGAAGGGCTGAAGCATAATCTTCTAAGCATCAGTCATCTTTGTGACAAGGATAACAAAGTAATCTTTACTAAGGAATCCCGCTTTGTCGCTGACAAAAAGGAGAAGATAGCTCTCAGCGGTTATCGTTTGGAAAATGTTTATGTAATAAACATGGACTCAACAACCACTGAGAACTCCTATTTATTCTCAAAAGCCTCATCTGATGTCAACTGGCTATGGCATAAGAGGCTCTCTCATCTAAACTTCAAGACACTGAATACTCTTTCTTCAAAAAAGTTAGTCACTGGTCTACCTCATCACTCATACGCCAAAGAGTCCTTATGTTCAGCGTGTGAGAAAGGAAAGCAGACCAAAGCAAGCTTTAAGTCAAAGCAAGTTTCCTCAGTGTCATCTCCTCTACAACTTCTCCATATGGATTTGTTTGGCCCTGTTAACAAACAATCCATCGCTGGAAAGAAATATACGCTGGTCATAGTAGATGAATTCTCTCGCTATACATGGGTTATGTTTCTCCGTTCTAAGAGTGACACCCCTGAAGAACTCATCACCTTTGTTCGGAAGATGGAAACCCTGAACAATTTGACCGTTCGCTCAATAAGGAGTGATCATGGGATTGAATTCAAAAACAGTTCTCTTGATTCCTTCTTTGAGAGTAAGGGTATTTCTCACAACGTTTCTTCAGTGAGAACACCGCAACAAAACGGAGTCGCTGAAAGAAGAAATAGAACAATTATTGAAGCTGCACATTCAATGCTCAGCGATTCTCACCTGCCTACTCAGTTTTGGGCAGAAGCTGTCAACACTGCTTGTTTTACGCAAAACAGGTCGCTGATAGTCAAAAGATTCAATAAAACAGCCTATGAACTTTTTCATTGGAGAAAGCCTTCAATTAGCTTTCTTCACATCTTTGGATGTCAGTGTT
Source organism: Saussurea involucrata (assembly GCA_033807775.1). NCBI lineage: Eukaryota > Viridiplantae > Streptophyta > Magnoliopsida > Asterales > Asteraceae > Saussurea > Saussurea involucrata. The sequence continues at coordinate 63,295,077 of CM066318.1, forward strand.
TCATACTGAACAACAGAGATGCCCTTGGAAAGTTTGATCCCAAGGATGATGATGGAATCTTTCTTGGATATTCTTCAATCTCCAAAGCCTTCAGAGTCTTCAATCGAAGAAGACAAACTGTAGAAGAAACTATTCACGTCACTTTTGACGAATCCCGTTCAGCAAACTCTAAACCGTCTGCTGATACTGAAGAACTGAATCAATGGATGTTCTCTCATCTTGGTGATTCAGAAGATATTCCCACTCCTCATACTCATACAGTTGAAGATGATAGTCCAACTATCATCCCAAATATGCATAATAGTGAAGCTGAAACATCATGGGTCTCAGCGTTTCCTCTAAACACTATACCTGCTTCTGAACCAAATGTCTCAGACATTCCATCTACTTCTCCGCAATCAGTGAATGAAATGACATCTGCACCTACTCCTCTCTTGTTGCTGAAGCTTCATCTTCAGCTCCTCCAGTTCAGGTTGAGTCAGCGTCTCACACTCCGGCTCAGCGATGGACTGTAAATCACCCAATTGATCAAATTCTTGGTAATCCAAACGCTGGTGTTCAGACTCGACGAAGTGCAAGTAATATTTGTTTATTTGTTAACTTCATTTCTCTGATTGAACCAAAGAAAATAGATGATGCCCTCAAAGATCCAAACTGGGTCAGCGCCATGCAAAAAGAGCTGACTGAATTCGAAAGAAACAAAGTTTGGAAACTTGTTCGAAGACCAACTGACAAAACAGTGATAGGCACTAATGGGTCTATCGAAACAAGTTGGACGAACATGGAACTGTAACCCGCAACAAGGCTCGTCTTGTTGCTCAGGGATACAGACAAGAGGAAGGCATAGATTATGACGAAACATTTGCTCCAATAGCAAGACTAGAATCTATTCGTCTATTCTTAGCATATGCTGTACACAAAGACTTCAAAGTATATCAGATGGATGTTAAGTCAGCGTTTTTAAATGAAAAGCTGAATGAAGAAGTCTATGTGGAACAACCTCCAGGATTCTCAGATCCTAAGCGTCCAGGTTATGTTTATAAACTGGATAAGGCACTTTGTTAGCTTCAATCTTCCTAATCATAGAAGTATTTAGAAGTAGTGAAAAATAGGCTAAGTGAAGAAAGCCTCTTACAGAGGCTCTGCCGACATTACCGAGAAATCAAGGTCAAGAAGCTACAGAAGCAGCAGAGGCTTCCTACAGAAGCTCTGTCATACGCACAAAGAAGACCAAAGACTCGGAATCCGGCGAAGACTGCTCCACAAAGGACTAGATCGCAGAACCTCTGTAACTCATTACAGAGCCTCTGTGGTCCTCACTGAGACTTGAAAATATTTATAATATCTTGCTACTGTTCCAAGACCTGTTCATCAACTTGCATGGAAAAGTACTGTCAAAACACGTGTCAAGCTCTGAGTGGACTCAATAGGGCATGGTACAAAATAGACGTCTGCGCCATTTAATGCATTTACCAATAGTACATCTGCTCCATTAAATGCGCATGGCTCAAACAACTGCTCACACCATCCAGTTCACTATTCATGCCGTAAAAGGAACAGTGACCTACCTCATAGTCTTCTAAGAGTAGTATAAAAGGACGTCTCATGTTGAGATCTTCCTAAGGGACGAATACACAAGGAATCACTAATACTCTCAAGCTTTATTGTCAAATATCTGAGTGTTATATTCTCACACACACCAACAGTTCTTAATCTGTTCTTCGTGTTGTTATCATATATTGAATAACAGTAACTGTTCAACAAATCCTTTTCATTCTTTACTGTTTTCTTTATATATGTGCGTTCTAATATCTATCAAACATATCTGTTAGTTTAATACGCTTCCGCATCAAACTCTAAACTCAACTAATAGACTGTTAATCTTGATTAAGTGTATCTGGGTTCCAACAATTGGTATCAGAGCCTTCCTTGATTTTCAATATCAAGTGATCCACTTATCAAGATTCGTGATAGATATTATTGAGATTTAAAATTGTGTCTGGAAACTGCTTAAACCCAGAAAATCTTCAAGTTCATCGAAGTAACTCTTTAGTCATACTTTCTTTCTAAAATCTTCAAAAATGACAAATACAAATAATTTCTTTACTACTGGTTCTCTCACTAAACCTCCTACTCTCCTTCGAGATGAGTATCCTCAGTGGAAAATAAGAATGGTCCATTTTTTCGAGGGCACTGAAAGAAATCAAGTACAATATCTGTACAATCCTCCTCCTATTCCCATGACAGTAGTACCTCGTGTACCTGCTACTGCTGAATCTGCCGAAATCCCCGAACATCAAAAACCAAAGCCAAAAGGGGAGTGGTCAACCGAAGATAAAGCAGAAGATGAAGTTGCTCAGAAAACCAAGAGGACATTAATTATGGCAATACCCAACGAACTCTTTCAATCCTTAGATTCATGTGAAACAGCGCATGATCTGTGGAAAGAACTGGAAAGACAGTTGGAAGGAGGTGCTAAAACACAAAAAAACCGAAGAGCACAGTACATCAATGAATATCATGCATTCAGAGCCTCTGCAACAGAATCTCTGCAAACAACATACGACAGATTCAACTCTCTAATCAACAAGTGCAGAAAATCAGGCATTGACAGAACTTCTGAAGAAAACAATGTCATGTTTTTGAAAAGTCTAAATGAAGAATGGCTCCAGCTGTCTATGTCCCTACAGACAAATCAGGATCTAGACACCTGGACTCTCTCTGATCTTTACGGAACATTAGCCGCACAAGAACCTCAGATAGCACAGGCTAAAACACTAACCGTTGCACCATATGCATTGGTTAGTAAAACTAAAGAGGATGCACAGAGACCAAGAAATGATAAAGCCACAGAGGAGAAGAAGAAGGAGAAGAAGAAGATGGTGATAATTGACAGTGAAGAAGAAGAGCAAGCAGAAAAGGAAATAACTCTTGCGTCACTAGATAAATCTTTAGCTCTATTGACAAAAGAGTTCAGAGGAAACAGAAGAGGTTCCGGAAATGAAAGATATGATAGAGACAACCAGGATGACAGAAAAGACAACAGAAGAGATGACAGAAGAGGAGAAGAATCAAGTGACCGACAGAGGTCAGATGACTCGGTAAGCCACACGCAGCAAGAATGCTACAAGTGCGGCAAACCTGGTCACTATGCAAATGAATGTAGACCAGAGAAAGGCGGAGACCTACAGAAGTCAAATGATCGAACATGAAACACTCCTCAAGGGTGTTTTAACTGCAGAAAACCAGGCCATTTTGCGAATGAATGCAGAAGCAGATCAAATCGCCCACAGAGGGACTCTGCTTTCTACAAAAAGAAAGCCGAATATTATGCTCAAAAATCCTTAATGGCAAAAGGACATTCTGAGGAGAACACAGAAGACTTCCAGTCAGACTCTACTTCTGACGATGAACATACCGCCAATGCCCTCTTCTGTGGCATGGCAGAAGTCGACTCCTGCACTGACTCTGAGGTATCTACTTCAAACTCCAACTCTTGTATTACCTCTGTAGATGATAATACACTTAGAATTAACATTGAATTAATTGAACTGAAAGAGATAAATCAAAGTATTCAGAAAAGACTCACTTTCAATGAGAGAGAAGTACGGCTTCTCACTCAAGAAAAAGCAAAGATTTTTGAGGAAAAAGAGAGAATATAAAAGAAATGGAACAAAACTCTAGATCCTTTAAAAAAACAAATTTCTGAATTAACCAATACTTTAAAAGATAAAACAAAAGAACTTTCAGTTTCAAGGAGCGAAACTACTGACATAAGAGCTCTTAAAGAATACTTTCAAAGAGAAAGAGAGGTATTATGGCAAGATTTACTCAGAAGAGAAGTTTTGCTTAAAAACTATAAAGATGCACAGAAAGTTTATGAAAAAGTAAACTCACAAATAGGGAGACGAGGCATAGGGTATGATGATATCACCCTAGGTGTTGAAGGCAAAAGAAACAAACCTCTGTCCTCTTTATTTGTGATTGGAAAAACGAACAAACCAGATTTTCCAAATCTAATCTCTGTAAGCAAAAGGGCGAAAATCTCTGTGGATCCTTACTTGAAGAAACATAAGAAGATGATTAACGTGTGGTTTGAAAACACAGACTCATCATCTTCAACCTCTGTCAATAGAGGTATCAAACCAAAGAAATATCTGAAAACACAAGATCAGATTGGTATCTTCAAGTTTGGTAAACCAGAGACCCAAACACAGGTTGCTTTTGTCTGTTTGATAAACGTTGAAAAGAAGTTATCAGCAGAAGCTCCTGAGTTTAAACCCATTTTTTCAGAAGAAAACTTTAAAAATTTAATTGAAAAAGAAATTTTGGAAATATGGAAATCAAGCGTTTTAGAAAAATTCTGTACATCTTCTATAGATAAAACTCTCACTGAAGAAATCTTATTAGAAACCTCTACAATCTATGAAAACTATTCTATAGAGGAAGAAAGCTTGTATGATGCATGTTCGGAAAATTCAACCTCTATTGAAAGAATTGACTCAACCTCTGTATACGAGGACGATTCATCCTCTGACGACTCAGAGACTGATTTCAAATCAGGGATAATTCACTGTGACACAGAGGATGTCAAATTCTCCTCTGAAGTTCCTCACAGAACTATTTCTCCAAAAGAGAAACTCACAGAGATTCCAATCTGCCAAGATTTTCTAAATTTGAATCTACATATCAAAACCTCTGCTGAGCTTAAAATGTTACAGAAGACCTCTATTGATCCTATAAGTTCTAGATTTTCAAAACCCAAGGTTAATAAATCTTTTTCTTCTGTGACAGTGATGAAAGAAGTTCACCACAGAAGCAACCCACAGAAGGCAGGTCCTAAACAGAGCTTTTGCAAACAACATTCGAGTATTCATAGATCTTCTAGAAATAGGAAATCTAATGTAAAGAAAGAATGTAATGCCTCTGTGGCTGAGTTTAAAAAGTTCAATGAAAAGTTCAAGCAAATTACATCTCATATTCAATACTGTCATTGCTTTGATCTTATGTCTAAACTTAATAATCACTTTTCAAGTCAAGTCTGTTTACTCTCTACGACAATTCAAAAGTCAAATCCCACAAAGAAACAATCTGACTCTTCCGCAGAGAACAAAATGTATTTCAAGAATGCCAAGGCAAACTTGAAAAACTCTAACAATATTGGACCCATATGGATATGGGTACCTAAATCTCTGTGATTGTCCTGCAGAAGAAGTATGTGCCAATCTGGTATCTAGACTCCGGATGCTCAAGGCACATGACTGGTGACAGAAGTGCACTATCCACGTACAAAGAAACACAAGATGGTGGATCTGTGACTTTTGGAGACAACAAGAAAGGACACATAAAAGGCTATGGAGTCATAAGGAAAGAAGACGTTTCTGTATACAAAGTTGCATATGTGGATGGCCTTAAGCACAACCTACTCAGTGTAAGTCAACTTTGTGATACAGGATTCAATGTGTTGTTCAAAAGAACTTTCTGCTCTCTACAAAGTGAAGAAAAAGTATGGAACTTCTGCGAGCTGAAAGAATAGGTGATCTATATCTAATGAACTTCAACTCAAAGAACAAGGACAAAGTTTGCCTTGTTGCCTGCAAAAGTGAAGAAGCCTGGTTTTGGCACAACAGGTTCTGTCACTTGAATTTTCACACATTGGAAAAACTGGTCAAACTTGATCTAGTTAAAGGTTTGCCAAATGTTAAATTCAATAAGGATCATTTATGTTCTGCCTGTGAGATGGGAAAACTCAAAAGAGCTTCCCACAAAGGCAAAACAGATGTGTCTTGCACCAGGCCTCTGTACATGCTTCATGTCGACCTCTGCGGTCCCATTGCAATACAGAGCCTAGGTGGCAAGAAATATATATTTGTCTTAGTTGATGAGTATTCACATTTCACATGGGTTGAATTTATCAGAAAGAAATCAGATGTTCCAATTATATTGATAAATCTAATGAAAAGAATCCAAGTTCTTTATGACTGCAAAATACAGAAGTTAAGAAGTGACAACGGCACAGAATTCAAAAACTGTGTCATTGAAACTTATCTTTCAACAGAAGGAATTTCACAGAACTTCTCTGCAGCTCGCACTCCACAACAGAACGGTGTTGTCGAAAGAAAGAATCGAACACTTGTGGAAGCCGCAATAACTATGATGTCAGCTTGCGGATTATCAATGAACTTTTGGGCAGAAGCAATTTCTACTGCGTGTTATACTCAAAATCGATCAACCATTGTGAAAAGACACCTCAAGACGCCTTACGAATTGCTTAACAAACGGCGGCCAAACATCAAATTTTTCCATGTATTCGGATGCAAATGCTTCGTCTTAAACGACAGAGATTCAAGAGGAAAGTTTGATGTAAAAGCAGATGAAGGCAAATTCATTGGATACTCTGCCACTTCCAAAGCCTACAGAACATTCCTTACAAAGTCTCACAAGATTGTAGAAAGCATCAATGTTTCTTTTGATGATTCATTCCAAATGACTTCTGAGCAAATAAGTTCAGAACTCGGAATTAAAGGGAAATTCTCTGACATCTCAAGAACAAAAGAAGATTTGAATCTTCTATTTTTGGAGATGTTCCACAATGACATTGATCCTTCTGTCGGAACCATCAGAGTTTCTGAAGAACCATCCTCTGTCGGACAAAATCCTACAGGTATGACTCTAACTGGTCCAAATAATGCTTCATCTTCCTCTATAAATACTACAGATGCAATTGCCGAAGCAGAAGAAAGTGCAGAAGATGAAACATCAAGAAAAACGACCACAGAAGCTGCACAAACCACAGAAGAACCAATTACAGAGGAGATCGAGGACCAAGACTATACATCCTCAGAGGAACAAACTCCACCACCACTCGTACCAATCATTCCACAAATGGTAGAATCAACTACCAAGGCACGAAGAACATCAGAGGCTGCACAAGAAGAAACACAAGAACCTCTGAAGAAAGTTTTGATGACATTGATGATCATCTTCCACGCACAACTCAGTGGACAAAAAGCCATCCTCCAAGCCAAATAATTGGAGAACCTTCTGACTCAGTAAAAACAAGGTCTGCCACTGCTAATTTTTGTTTCTTTACAAATTTTATTAGTGTTATAGAACCAAAGAAGATTTCTGAAGCCCTAGATGACCCAAACTGGGTAGACGCCATGCAAGAAGAACTTCTGCAATTTGAGCGTAACAGAGTATGGACTTTAGTACCTCTGCCAAGAGGGAAACAGGCCATTGGGACTAAATGGGTCTACAGAAACAAGAAGGATGAAGATGGAGTGGTCGTCAGAAACAAAGCAAGATTAGTAGCAAAAGGATATAGACAAGAAGAAGGCATAGACTACGATGAGACTTTTGCCCCTGTCGCACGTCTCGAAGCAATAAGAATATTCTTAGCCTTCGCAGCCCACAGAGGTTTTAAAGTCTATCATATGGACGTAAAATCAGCTTTTCTAAACGGTGAAATCCAAGAAGAGGTTTACGTAAATCAGCCACCAGGTTTTGAAAGCTCAAAGTTTCCAAGGCATGTATACTACCTTGAAAAGGCTCTATACGGACTGAAACAGGCTCCAAGAGCATGGTACGAACGCCTTTCTACCTTCCTTCTAGTCAATGGCTACAACAGAGGTACAACAGATACTACCTTATTCTATAAACGCAAAAATAGTGAGACAATGCTTGTACAAATATACGTAGATGACATAATTTTTGGGTCTACAAATTCAGAAGAGTGCAAATTTTTTGAAAAACTCATGCAGAGTGAGTTTGAAATGAGTATGATGGGAGAATTAACATTCTTCCTCGGACTTCAAGTCAAACAATCTTCAGAGGGAACTTTTATAAATCAAGCCAAATATGTCTCTGACATACTTTTAAAATATAATCTCTCTGATACCTCTGCAATGAAGACTCCAATGGCCACTGGAAATAAGTTATTCTTAGATCCAAATGGTATTTCTGTAGAATGTACTCTCAACAGAGGCATGATTGGATCTCTGTTATACTTAACAGCAAGCAGACCTGACATTATGCATGCCACATGTATTTGTGCACGTTATCAAGCTAATCCAAAGAAATCACATTATGATGCTGTAAAAAGAATCTTTAGATACCTGAAGGGGACCAACAATCTTGGTCTCTGGTATCCACAGAACTCTGGTTTTAGTCTTAAAGCTTATACAGATTCAGACTATGGAGGATGCATGCTCGACAGAAAGAGTACCTCTGGGAGTTGTCAATTCCTAGGTGGTAAACTAGTCAGTTGGACCTCCAAGAAGCAGAATTGTGTCTCCACATCCACTGTAGAAGCTGAATACGTTGCTGCCGCTAGCTGTTGTTCTCAGGTTCTATGGATGAAGACTCAGCTAAAAGACTACGGCCACATTCTGTTCAAAATACCCATCTTCTGTGATTCCAAAAGTGCTATTGCTATCTCTGCCAACCCTGTGCAACACTCAAAAACCAAGCATATCGATATAAGGTATCATTTCTTGAAACATCATGTTGGATACGGTACAATCGAAATGCATTTCGTGCCCACAGAATATCAACTCGCTGACTTATTCACCAAAGCATTAGACGAGAAAAGATTCAACTTCTTGGTGGGTAAGTTAGGAATGATTAACATGGTGTGAAAATCCTCTGTAAGTATAGCTTTATCTTCTGTAAATAATAAGTAAATACATTGCTTAATTTATTGCTTTGATTGATTCTACTTCTGTATGTAAATCCTTAAAACCTTAAATAGTTCTTAAAATCACAGAGCTTCTGTAAGTCAACTCAGAACCTCTGAGGACCCCTACAGAACCTCTGAAAAACATGACCTATGTTCTATGCAAAACTTATCATTCTTTGATCCAAGCATAGGTCAAGGGGGAGCAAAAGGAAATTACTTGATCTACAGAGGTGATAGATCAAGGGGGAGCAGAAGGGAACCCTGAAATGATCTAAAGAGATAAAACTTTCAAGGGAAAGCCAAAGAAAAATGTCGATGACTCCATATCGATAGAAGTCAGATATCACTGCCGAGAAAAGAAGAACCAAAAGGTATGTCTCTCGCACAAAAGGTTTTTGGAAAACAATTTTCTAGGACAAGAATTGTCAAATATGTCCTAAATATACTGTGAATAACATTTCAAAAATCAAAAGCTCAAAAAGTTTCACAAAATTCGAATTAGGAGAAATTTAAGGTCATAGAGCTTCTGCTGAGCTCAACAGAGGTTCTGCAAGAAATATGCTATGTGATCACAAATTAACCCTCTGTCGATCTTTTGGAATGTTATCTCGGAAACCGAAAACGCAGACCATGACCTTCTCGAACAAACCGTTTTTTTTTTCAGTTTTCTCGGACACAAACTTTCAAATATGTCCGAAAAACATCTCTTAAACCAAATCAAAAATTGGATGATAAAAAATATTAATAAAATTTTTGTTATGAGATTTTTTCTCTCATAGAGCTTCTGCTGGCCCTCACAGAACTTCTGCAAGTTCCAACAGAGCCACAAAACCTCTGCGAAGCAAATTTCTTCACAAAAATCCGATTTTATCCTCTCCAATGCCTTTACAAATGTTTTGGTTAAAGAAGAACCCCACAGAAGTCATGATAACAATGAGATATATGAAAAAGGGATAAACATCAAAGATTTTCAAGATCACAGAGCCTCTGTAAACTACAGAAGCTCTGTCAATCTGATTACTTGGGCATCTCTGTAGTAATAACGGTTACTTTTACTGCGAGTGAAACTCATATGGATAAAATCAACCTCACGCGCCTAGCATTAATGGGCCGCGCACGACGTCCTGTCATATTCTGACAAGGCCTACATGTCCCATTTTCATTGGGCGTACATGGAACGTTTTTATTTGGAAAGTTGAACCCGCCGCTCAAACTCGAGTGCGGATTCCAAACTTTAATCCATTGCCATATATTTTACTCTTTAGAATTCTACCGTTTTACCATCCTATAAAAACAAAGCTTACCCTCTCATAAAACATTTTACAAACACTCATCTTCTTCTTCGGCGAAACCGTGCAAAAAGCTTGCAAAAATCTTATTCTTAAAATCAAATGGCTTCATCTTCTCGAGCTACATCCTCTGAACTCTCTCCGGCGAACTCACCGGAACACTCCCCTGCACATTCAGAACATTCTGAAAACCCCAGCCTTGCAAGAAATATTGAACAACAAGATTCCGGGGACTCAGCAGACTTTGCTCCGACGACACACTTGCAAAACTTTATAGCAAAGGATCATTTCGAAGCCATTCTTCCTATCAAATCCAACAACTGCTATTTGGTCCCCTCACCCACTACTTTCGGCGAAGCCCATGCCATACTTCTGAACATCATGGAGAATCATGTCCTCTTCCCTCTACTATCAAGAACCCCGAACAAAATTCCAGTCCGTTATTTGAACCAATTTTGGCAAAGCTGCCGATTTGATAAAGACGATTCTCTTATCAAAGGGTACATTTCAAGACCTGATAAATCTGAGCATCTTGAAATCAAGTTCAACAGAACAATGTTCTCACTTGAATTCAACCTACCAACAAGGGGTCTTCTGGGATTGAAGAGTTATGCAGAGCAACCAACAGACGAAGAGCTCTGTCGATTCGTGGAAATGCTTGGGTACAACACCCAACTACGGAAGAGAAATGACTTCCGCAGAGGCCGATTACCACCTCTGTGGAACACTTTGTTCTCTATTCTTAACAGATGCCTGACAGGAAAGATAGGCAGTATTGACCAGAGCTCACATCAAATCTTGAGCATCATGTATGGGGTTTACTATGATCTTCCACTAGATTATGCGACCATAATGATGCAAGAGATCATAAACACCATCGACAGAAAGAACAACTCGAAAAGGGTCAAAGAGAACGATCCCAACTTTCTACCACCTCTGCAATTCCAAAGAATATTAGGAGTACTGTTCGAACCTCTGCTGCTAATCCAAAATTGGCCAATGGAAGGGCCAACTCCCAAACAGTTCCCGATGAACAAGAATACCCCCACTGATCATGCTGATGGCTACTCACACTGCAGACCTCTGTCAAAGAAGCTTCTGCAATACGCATCGAATAAATCCCTTAAGAAAGAGTATATACGCGATCATAGAACTCCTAAATCGAGTCCTATGACACCCCCGCGTTTAGGTGTCCCTCTAGGAACAATGATAGCAAAACCTCTTTCCACTAAAAAAGAAAAGGATCAGAAGTTAGCAAAGCACATGGCTATTCAACTCAGCTTTATAGCCAAACGTGCAGAACTAATGGGAAAGAAGTCTTCATCAAGAACCTCTGCATCTACTCCAAAAGCTAAGAAGAGGAAAACTGCAGAAGGCACCTCAACAAGCGCTGCAGAAGATCAACCCTCACCTCCTCATGCCACAGAAATTGGCTCCTCTGCTCCTCCCTCCTCTCCAAAAATGAAGAAGAAAAGATCAAAATCAACAGAAGAAGGGGCACCAAATCCTAAGAGGAGGAAAACCAAAAAGAGGCATGGTAAATCACTTGCAAAGTTGGTAACCATTGCAGAAGAGGAAACTGCTGAAGAAGAAGTTGCAGAAGAAGAAATGGCTACAGAAAGGTATCAATCACCCTATCAATCTCCAGATAGATTTGCTCACCAAGGAGACCTGAACGACTTCTTACAGAACCCTGAAATTGCCAACACCCTAAATACAGCAGGGTGGACGGCACAACCTCTCGACCACCACTCTCCAGAAGAACAAGATTTCTTCATTTCTGGCATTGACACACATCTGCAAGAAGATGACACAACACCCAGAAATCAACCAGCCGAAACCCCTATTATTTTACAAAACCCTTTCATTCAAGGATTGGATGTCCACAGAAGAAGTCCAAACCCAGCTTCAGAAGAAATAGAACAAACTAAAGCTGAATGGAACAGAGGTGAAATTACAGAGGCTTCTGAGAACATGATGGAAGAAGAGAAAGAAAAAGGGGCCGAAGTTGTACAAAAAGAGGGATTAGCAACAACGGAGACAGAAATAGAGATCTTAGAGACAAATTCAGATGAAGAAGAAGCTGTCTGGATACGTAAGGGTCTTTATCATCCACATGTCATAAGATTATTTGGATCTCATCAAGTGTATGACCAATTACGACCAGAGCAAGGAACTTCCACAGAACTTAGGGAAGAAGCAAGAAAAGATGCCTGGATAAATAGAGGCACACAACCAAAACCAACTCCCAGTGCAACCCACATTTCTGACACCGCAGGTCTAGCTGCAGAAGGTGTCATTGAAAAAGAGCAGCACAACTCGAACCTAACCCAACCCATCCAGCCAGAGGTTACTCTTTCAACCTCTGTGCCCACAGAAACCGGGGAATCCATTCCTAGGGAGTCTCCTCAAAGAGACTCACCTATAGTTCGTGATCAATTGTCCCAGATCACAAAAGAACGCCCAACAGAGGAATTTGTTTCCTCTGCCACGCACTTATTAAGACCCACACTTCTTTCAGAGAGAAGTAGAGAGCACAAAGACAAAGAGACTCTAGACAAGTCTCCTAGTCAACAGAAGGATAATCCAATACCCACCTCTGGAGTGGATTTGGACAATGTTCTTCTCAGAACTTCTGTAGGGATTGAAACTCATGTTTCTTCTCAAGGATCAGAAGGAAATCCTTCCATTCTCAACGTACAAACAGGAATGAAAGAAGGTATCCCAGGAATAGGGATTCACTCTGGAGACGAATGTGTTCCTCCAGAGGTTACCACCGGAACACAAGTTACAAGGGATGAGTTCCAAACCCTTGAGACCTCTGTGAACCAAACCTTGAAAGAGTTGCAAAGCTCTTTCAAATCCTTTACAGAGACAACATCTACGGCTATCCTGAAGCTGAACACCAAAATGGACAATCTGTCCACAGAGGTAAAAACTGCCATCTCACAGATGAAGTCTGCTGCTACCGCATCCACCACTTCTGCCGCAACAACTACTCCTTCTTCGATTGAGAACTCCATCAACAAGTTCCTTGATCAATTGAACAAACAGACTTCAGTGTCAACGGGCATCACTCCTGCAGATCTACAGAAGGCCCTACAAAAAGTTCAAGAAGAAACCATGCGAAATACCATGCTGATGCAACCCAAAGACTACATGACAAGAGCACAGCTGACAGAGCTTGGGCAAAACGTGATTAATCAAGTGACAGAAGTCATCCTTTCCTTCACCACTGCCAATGCTAACTTCGTCAAAGATTTCAGAGCAAGTGTAGGAAGGATGAGATTCAAAACAGAAGCGGAGCTTGCGACATTGATTGGCCTCTGCGATGATGTCTGTGAAAAGTTGATGGCAGCAGGAGCTGAATTACCGAAGAAGCCCAACACTTCATGCAGAGCAGAGGGTACTTCTGATAAAAGTCAGGATGATTCTGATGATGACCAACCTGGTCCATCAGATAATCCTGAGGGGGAGAATCTAAGAGAGAAAGCTACGAGCAGAGGAATACAAAGTCCACCAATCGCAGCAGAACCAATCAACCAAGCCCCTCCAGAAGAAACCCAACAACAAACCCAAAAGACCACAGAGACAACACCCATCTCTGTGGAATCATCTCCTGACGAAACCAAAACTCCAGAAGCAGAACATCAAGCCACAGAGGCAACAACCGCCCCTGAGGTAATCATTTTGGAAGAAACAGATGAACAAACCACAGAGAAAACACCCACCTCTGTGGAAACACCCCAAACCATACCCAGAAGAAAGTCGATTGCCACCAAACCAAAAAGAGCAACGACCTCTGCTTCTGATGTTCTGAAAAGAATGCACAAAACAATGAGTGATCGAATGGCACAGAGAGAAGAAGAAAGGCACAGGTTCACTTTAGCTTTCAGAATGGCAAGAAGATTCAATGTCAATACTTCATCAACAGAAACTGAGCTCGCAGAAGAAGTCATCAAACAACCTCCAACAGAGGTTACAGAGCAAGTCAAGCCAACAGAACCATCGCCACAAAAGTCCTCTAAATCACAATCGTCAAAATCCACAGAGGCAACCTCCATCAAACCAACAGAAGTGCCAACCTCAAAACCCACAGAAGCAACAGGTTCTGCCACGACAATAGCAAAAGATAAGGGCAAAGGGATACTGACAGAAGAGCCAAAGAAGAAGAAAACATTGCCAAAGCCAACAGAAAAACTAATGAAGAGTGCGTTTGACGCCTTTCAAACCCCAAAACCCGAAGAAGTTGACTGGGCACATGGATTGAAGCCTCTGTCAGAAAATCCTCTAACTGGTAGAGCTGCAGAAGTTGTTCAACAGATGGAGAGTCTCAGGAGACAAATTCCACGACCTGGTCCAACACATGAAGAGATGGAAGAAGTGGTATACAAATACCTCTACAAACAATCCTATCAGACAAATCATCCAGTAGATCATGTGACAGATCCAAGGATCAGAGAAGAATTTGAGAACATCTTCACAAGAACAAAGCCAAGAACCAAAGCAGATGTCTTCTCAATTCACAAAATCAAAAAGGTGATCTTCTGCAGATTCTCCTTCATAAGAACCTATCCAAGGGTCAGGTACAATCTTTACAAAGTCAGAAGAGAGAACAATTCAGAATCTACCTTCGCTGATGCTGACTTAAGAAACATCAATCCTTACGATCTACCTGACCTTCTGCAATGGACAAAAGACAACTACAACACAGAGCCTAATACCAGAGCCTACCAAGTGTTGAGAAAAGCGATGAGGGAAAAGCTTCTGCTATACAGCATGATAGATTTTCAGCTAGGAAAGGATCTTGGTCTCAAACATCTAGATCTACGACCACCAGAAGATCGCTGCCCACCAGACGCTGTGCCCAACTCAATCATCAGAGAACCAAGATTTGGGTTAGTATTTCAAAACCCACAACACCAGGTTAAACTTTTTGTACTCATGGATTGTCAGAAGTACGCAACCAGTACTCTGAGCAAATTCAGAGCAAGCCTAGTAAAATACAGAGGTACAGATAATATGGATAGAGATGATGCAGATACTTTCATCAGAGAAATAGACTCAACAATCCGCCTAAGAGAACTCTGCATCAGATTCTACAAAGAGATCAGAAAAGTCGGCAGAGACAACAGAAGCTACAACGATTTCAAAGATGCCAAAATCTGATTCTCAAACCTCCAATCTCTGCAAACAAAGTTAAAGTTTATCTTTCATTGTACTCAAATGTAAAATGCCTCTGGCATATTTCTAAATGAAAGAAATTTCGAGGTATTGTTTAACCTCTGTCTTATCTAACTTAGCCAAACTTAACTCAAGTTCAAATTTTTTATTTTTCACTACTTAGGGGGAGATTGTTAGCTTCAATCTTCCTAATCATAGAAGTATTTAGAAGTAGTGAAAAATAGGCTAAGTGAAGAAAGCCTCTTACAGAGGGTCTGCCGACATTACCGAGAAATCAAGGTCAAGAAGCTACAGAAGCAGCAGAGGCTTCCTACAGAAGCTCTGTCATACACACAAAGAAGACCAAAGACTCGGAATCCGGCGAAGACTGCTCCACAAAGGACTAGACCGCAGAACCTCTGTAACTCATTACAGAGCCTCTGTGGTCCTCACTGAGACTTGAAGATATTTATAATATCTTGCTACTGTTCCAAGACCTGTTCATCAACTTGCATGGAAAAGTACTGTCAAAACACGTGTCAAGCTCTGAGTGGACTCAATAGGGCATGGTACAAAATAGACGTCTGCGCCATTTAATGCATTTACCAATAGTACATCTGCTCCATTAAATGCGCATGGCTCAAACAACTGCTCACACCATCCAGTTCACTATTCATGCCGTAAAAGGAACAGTGACCTACCTCATAGTCTTCTAAGAGTAGTATAAAAGGAAGTCTCATGTTGAGATCTTCCTAAGGGACGAATACACAAGGAATCACTAATACTCTCAAGCTTTATTGTCAAATATCTGAGTGTTATATTCTCACACACACCAACAGTTCTTAATCTGTTCTTCGTGTTGTTATCATATATTGAATAACAGTAACTGTTCAACAAATCCTTTTCATTCTTTACTGTTTTCTTTATATATGTGCGTTCTAATATCTATCAAACATATCTGTTAGTTTAATACGCTTCCGCATCAAACTCTAAACTCAACTAATAGACTGTTAATCTTGATTAAGTGTATCTGGGTTCCAACACACTTTATGGCTTAAAGCAAGCTCCTCGTGCATGGTATGACACTCTCTCTACTTATATCCATATTGAAAAATTTGAGCGAGGTAAAATCGACAAAACTCTATTTTTGAGAATAGTGAAAGGTCATATTATTCTTGTTCAGATATATGTTGATGACATTATATTTGGTTCTACTAACCCTGACCTTTGTACTCGTTTCGC
The DNA here is from genome assembly GCA_033807775.1 of Saussurea involucrata. Taxonomy (NCBI): domain Eukaryota; kingdom Viridiplantae; phylum Streptophyta; class Magnoliopsida; order Asterales; family Asteraceae; genus Saussurea; species Saussurea involucrata. The sequence goes on from CM066318.1 coordinate 63,311,451, forward strand.
TGATAGAATGAAAGAAGAGTATAAGATGAGTATGATGGGTGAGCTAACATATTTCCTTGGTCTTCAGATAAAGCAAAATGAAAAAGGAACTTTCATTAATCAGGGAAAGTATGTTAAAGATATGCTGAAGAAATTCGATTTAACTCAGAGTTCCGCTATGAAAACCCCTATGGCACCATTGCTGACACTAAACAAGGATTCAAATGGAATGCCTGTTAATGTCACGCTGTACCGTGGGATGATCGGCTCTCTTTTGTATCTTACAGCTAGCCGACCCGATATTATGTACGCAACCTGTTTGTGTTCACGATATCAAGCTGAACCTAAGGAATCTCATATGATCGCTATAAAGCGAATTTTTCGATACCTTAAGGGTACTGTGAACCTAGGTCTTTGGTATCCCAAAGACTCAGGTTTGATCAAATCGCCTATTCAGATAGTGATTTTGCAGGTTGCAAATTGGATAGGAAAAGCACCACATGAGGCTGTCAGCTCCTGGGTGGAAAGCTGGTGAGTTGGACAAGTAAAAAGCAAAACTCAGTGTCCACCTCAACTGCTGAAGCTGAGTATGTAGCCGCTGGAAGCTGTTGTTCTCAGGTCTTGTGGATGAGAAATCAACTACTAGACTATGACCTTCATCTCTTGAAAATTGCAATCTATTGCGACATCACAAGTGCCATCGCTATAGCTAACTATCCAGTGCTACACTCAAAGACAAAACACATCGAAATCAGGTATCATTTTATCATAGATCATGTGATGAATGGTGATATAGAACTTTATTTTATCCCAACTGACTATCAGTTAGCTGATCTGTTCACCAAACCTCTTGATGAGACAAGATTCAACTTTCTCATCAGCGAGCTTGGAATGCTGAACTTTGAAGAGTAAAATCTTCAGCGGTTCACATTTGATCAGCGACAGGATAAAACCAACTTGTATAACCCATTCTATCAATTTCTCTCTGAATAAAGTTGATTCGCTGATATCAAGGTATGTTTTTTTTATCGCTGACAATCGCATGTAAATGCAAGATTTCAAGACAAATTGCATCGCTGAATATCTCTTCCTTAACAGCGATACGTTGAAATTTCTTAAACCTACACTGATATTTCTATTCAGTGCTTCATATTTTCAAAAGTGTCCCTGAGCTTTCAAAACCTCAGAGACATCCTAAAATATGAAAGGACAGTTGTGACGTCATCGCAACGGATAAGCCCTAGCACGTTCTTTTTCTGACACACGATTGCACGTTTCGTTTACCTTCCAATCAAATGCAAACACGTGTCCGTGTCATGATGAAAAACTTTCTCGCTCAAGTTTTTCTCTCTCTCTAATCTCACTATATAAATACATTTTGGGTTTATATTTTTCTTTACGCGAACAACTTCTTCCTCAAGAAAACTACTGTTGCATTTTTGCTCTCAAGTTTTCAAGAACTGTTCATCTTCTTCTTCAACGAACCAGGTTAATATTTCTTTTTTTACCTGCTTCTTAAAACTTGTTAATGATCTTCTCATTGTTTTTATAAGATCAAACAAAAGAACTTTTTCAAAAATGAAATCATTTCTTTCATGGTTTTATGAACACAACCTTTCATGGTTGTTCTTCAAGTTTAATCACAAATATCTTAAACTTGTTCTTCATACGTTTTTTCCAGAATCCTAATCCTCAAAGGAAACTGGAAAACAAGACTTTTTATTGGGTTTGCATTTCTTTTTCAAAAACAAGAAAACCCTAATCTTCATTAAGACATTTTTGTCTGAAAGAAATGGACAACATTCGAACCATCTTATTGGAAAATCTTTCCACATTAAGATTATTCTTATTTGTTATATCTTTGGTTGAACTGATAATACAGAAATGGCATCTTCTACTGATATTCCTACTGCTAAGAACACTGCTGCTGCTGAGGAACTGGAAATCACCAAGGCTCCTCAGGTCAAGTTCACACTTGAGGAACTCGATTGGACAAAAACAAACAATCTCTATGAGCTTTTCGAGTTTCCTCCTCGAAAGCAAGTCACACATCTGAATGATGCTGTAAATTTCCTCAAAACCTGTTGCCTCTCTACAACCCTGACCATAAAACCCCCTGCTCATCAGCTACTACTATCTCAGTTCTGGTATTCTGCCAGACACACTCAGCTCACATCGACCAAAGACCCCACGAAGAAAATCGATTGCATCCTCTGTGACACTGATTTTGGCACCATAAAAATCACCCCTGCCATTATCCGAAAAGCACTGAGCCTTCCCATCGCTACAAAAGAAAAACCCTTTGTTTCTCTCCCTGACCACAAGAAACATGCTGATAGGGAAGCCATCACTGCATTCTTTGATGCAATGGGTTATATATGGGAAACAGGGAGGGACAAGAAGCCTGAGAAGAAGCTGACCCTCGTCAAGAAATCCAAAATGCCCAGCGAGATGAAATTCATCTTCGCACATTTGATAACCTGCATGACTGCAAAGACTGGATCCTCTGATCAAGCCGCTCAACCTCAGCAAGCAATGGGATATGCTTTGCTGAAGGGTCATCATGTTGACTGGGCCTCGATAATCTACGATGATTTTATACTCAGAGTAGACTCTGCCGCTGACCGACCATCATGGGTTCCATACCCAAGATTCCTCAGCGCCATCTTCCAAACTGGCCTTAAGGATAACTACCCAAAGGTAGGAGACCTAAAACTCTCTCAGGTTGGTCCTAAGGTACTCGACTTCAAGCCAATGGCAAACGAGGTACGTCTCTCTACTCTCTTAACTCTTCTCAATCCTCCTTCTTCTACTTCTGCGGCTCCTTCAGTAGAAATCCCCACCGCTGATACCCCAGCTGCAACCTCCACTCCTTCTAGAAAAAGGAAACAATCAACTACCCAACTTGGTTCCAAAAGAATCAAGAAAACGAATGAGCAACCCACCCAACATTCACATGCTGAAGACTCCTCAGCTCATCCTAAAGAGCTGATGGAAAGTTCAGTGCTATGCTCTGCCACAGCTGAACAAGCCACCCCTTCCATCCCAGCTTCAGCGTCTCTAAACGCTGAAGTTATAAACTTGGAATCGACCTAACCTCCTTCAGTCTCTCAAAGGACTGAAGAAGTGATTCTCAGTGGATCCAACACTGAATCAGCTCCACATCAAACCTTTGCTTCTCTCTCTACTCCATTGGACTCTAATCCAGTTTTCACCACGATCACTGGAACACCCGTCATTTTTCCAGAAGCCAAAGCTGATACTTTTCAAGGAATGATGGATGCATGACCTGCAGAAATGTCCATGCTTACACGCACTCTAGCTAATGCCATGGAACTATTTTTAGGACATAGAAGTTTTGACGACTTCACCAACCCTCCTGCAGGTATACACCAACCCATATACACTGTAACTAAACCCCAAACTTCTGAGCTTTCCTTTGTTCATAAGTACTTATCTGTTACCGGTCCTAATTTGGGACACATCAACGCCTCTCTGAAGAACCTGGATACAAAGCTGACAGGTCTCACCACTACTCTCCTAGACAACTCTTCAGCTGTAACAAACGTTGGAGAGAATCTCAACAAGCTGACAACAGTGGTTGAACAGAAAGCCTCCAAAGCTGATTTGGAGAAGGTTAATGGTACTCTTGGTGATTTTGCCAAAGTTCTTGCTAACATCTACACCGACTACACCTCTCTCAAAACAACAGTTCAAACCATGTCCAGCGAGGTCATAGCGCTGAAGACATCGGTTGGAAATCTTCAGGGAGCTATGACTGCTGTAAAGACTGACGTAAGTTCAGTGAAGACATCGGTTGGAAAACTTGAGGGAGAGATGTCTGCTGTAAAGACTGACATAAGTTCAGTGAAGACAATGGTGCAACAGATCCTAAATAACATGACCGCCCCTGCCCCTGCACCTTCACATTTTACTACGGCGGATCATGCTGAACTTTTCAAGATCACTCCTGCTATTGCTGGCCTAGAAGACAGAGTAGCAGTGATTGAAAACTTTATGGGTTCCCTAGCCAAGAAGACAGGGAACCAACACCATTTGCTGAGTCATCGCATTCATCCCCCACTCATCATGAGGAAGGGGGGAGAAGAACTCTGAAGACCTTCCCCATGATGAATCTATCGAGGGGGAGAAGACTGAAGACCTTCCCCTTACTGAAGAGGGGGAGAAGACAAATGAAGAAACAACTGCTTGACCTCAGGGAGATGAAAACCCTGAGAGAACCGAGAAGCTTGCCTCTGTATATCTGAGGGGGAGCAACTCGAAGAAGCTGCTGAAGAATCTGAATCCGAAGCTGAAGACGATGAAGCTGTCGAATTATCTGACGATGAACCATCATCCAGTAATAAGGGTGATGATGACGATGATGATGATGATGATTCATTTATCGTCAAGCCTGTTCAGAAGACTATAGCTAAAGGGATTTCGATAAACGAACCTTCTGTAAAGCACGTATCCTGGTATATAATTTATTAGTCTTAATTATTTTCTTTTAAGTTCAAGTATTGTGGTTTCAGTAAGCGGGTTAGTCGAGTTGGGTCAAATGGTTAAGTATCGGAATTTTTTGGCTAGTTGCGAGAGGAATGTAAGTCGAGGGGCTAATTGTGTCAAAGGGCCAAAAACCCTCATTGGGTTTCGGCCCATGCAGATACATGTCGTGACCCTTATTTTTTTGGTTGGTGTTGTGGTTGCCGTGAGGTGGAATCAAAGGAAAGAAAGCAAAATAAACCCTACGGCCCCCTTCGTTTTCTCCTTGTGTTCGTCGGCCGAGACCCCTCTTCCCTTCTTGTTCTCTTCTCACGTAAACCACACAGCCCTAACATCCTTCTTCTTCTACCTTGTTCGCTGCTGGTTTTCGCCGGAGAGAGAGAGGGCTAGCCGGAGAGAGAGAGGGAGAGCGAGCGAGAGACAAGAGAAGCCGGAGTCGTGTGTCACGGTTGTGTCGTCGCGAGGTAAGATTTCTTTTCGTCTTGTTTCCTTCTTGCGTTGTTGCCGAAACCGCCACCGCCGGTGGTGGCTGCCGCCGCCGCCGACCACAACTGCCGGAGGCGGCAGTGGGTAGTGTTTGGTGTTGTCCAGCCTTCGTACGTCCGTGATATCTAAACCATAACCCAATCGCGGAAACATCTAAACCGTTTTAAAAATCACTTTCTGTCCCTATTTTGTGTCGGCCATAACTTTTTCTCCGTAGCTCGGTTTGAGGCGAAACTGGTGCCCACGGTTCACGTTCTGGGTCGGGCACATTTTCCGTGTTTTAGCGGAAACCTGGTTCGGCCTTTAGCTAGGTGAAAAAGTGGTCGTTTTTATAGCAGTTCATCATTTTATGTAAAAAACTGCAGTTTCTGTCCCTGTCTTGCGTTGGCCGTAACTCTTTACTCGTAACTCGGATTGGGGTAAAACCGGTGCCAAAAGTTCCCTTTCCGAGTCTAGTAACGTTTCTGTGTTTTGTGCAAAATCCAGCTCGGAACGTAGCATAGGCCAAATCGTCGTTTTATACTGATAAGTGCTGTTTTTCGCTGTTCTGCGGGCTGATCTTATAAAATCCGTAATTAAATGTAGAAAAATCGTTAGGAGGTATATAATATGTCCTTGAAACCCTATCTCAGAGTACTTTCTAATCATGAAATAATATTGGGAAATTTCTGGGTTTAAAGGGGTCGAAACAGGTCCCGAACAGACTTGTTTGGCGAGAACGGAAAATAGTTTTAGTGACGGTTTAAGCGTGTGTCGTGTCATAGGGTCCGGGTCTCGTATTGACACGTTTTAACATGCGTTTAGGTGCTGGGAAGTGACCGTAATTGTGAAGCTTGAATTGTGTTGTTATGCTAGGCGCGCATTCGAGGTGAGTTCTCTCACTATAACTAATGTCGGTTATTTTTACATTACGTTGTGTGTATGTGTGGTAGTTCTATTTGCTTGTGGTGTGGGGTTAAATTGTGGGGTGTCTAGTCGGATCTAATAACGGTTGTTTTATCATTGCTATAGTACGTGTGTGGTAGCTTTATGTGATTGTGTTGTGGAACCAGATAGTGGGGTGTCTAGTTGATACTATGTTGTTGAGTTAACTCGGTGGGACCGAGGATCCGGCGGGGCCAGAGATTTTATACGCGGGTGGCGTAGTGACTTGGTGGGGCCAAAGGTTGTATACGCGGGTGGCGTATGAACCCGGGGGTGCCGGGTTGCGTTTGCACGGTTGTCGTGTGGTCGGTGGGACCGACGTTTGCCTATTAGGTGGGTTGGTGTGAGTATGCACGTCTATGATTTGTTCGTAGACTTGTATGCTGTTTATGTGCAATTATCTGTTTATGGTGGTGTGGAAATAACTGTGTTATTTATGGTGTTTGAATTCACTAAGCTTCGTGCTTACCCTTTCCCAATAAACTGTGGTTTCAGGTGCGGGCGGCTCCAAGGCGTGACGAGTACACACTGGCGCGCGAGGAGAGCTGGTTGCTTTATGGTTTTTATTAATTAAACGTTTATTCCGTTGGTTTTTATTATGAAGATATTAATTATGAGTTTGCAAACGAAACGTTGGGAGCATTTAATGAGTTGTTATAAATGAAATGTTTCTTTAAAAATTTAAATTTGCTTGAAATTTTTGGGACGTTACAACTTGGTATCAGAGCACGGCTTGAGTGAATCCAACGCATTTCGGTGTGTTTGATCTCAAGTTTGCGGCTATGAAAATTTTCTTTAAAGTTTTTGGGAAATAAAAAGAAGGAAAAATCCGTTTGAGAAACGGTGATCGGAGGCGCAGTGTGTACAGTCAGCCGGAGCCAAAGGGGAAAGGTACAGTACTTAGTGTTTTATTGCTTTCTAGATCATAGAGTATGCATGCTAGATTGCCTGTTGTGGACACTATGATGTATGTTGTACTGCTTGCTATTAGGAATTTATGCTAATTATGATAGGTTACTAAGTGGATGCCCTCTAGGTTGTATGCAGTAAGAGATTTATAGCCTTAGAATATTTGATTTAGTTCTATTGCGCAGCTCTTGTTTGAGTCCAACCGTTCTAGGATAGAATCTTGTATTCGAATGTCTATTTATTTCGCACTGCATATAATCGGGTATTCGCGAGGTCGCTCGTTATAATTAGTAGGGATTCGGTAGTAGCAAGGGTAGTGGGATAAGAGGAAGTTCCTAGAGAGCTGGGAAGGGTGTTTATGTATGAGTATGTGTGCTAGATTGCTTTCTAGAACATATGAGTATGTATGCTAAATTGCTTGGTGCTTATTACACTGTATTGCATGTTTGTTGCTTGCTAATAGGAGGTTATGCTAGCCTTGATAGGTTGTTAGGTGAATGCACTATAGGTCGTATGCGGTAGGAACCGAATAGCCTTAGAATGTCGGATTTAGTTCTATTGCGCAGCTCTTGTTTGAGTCCAACCGTTGTAGGATAGAATCTTACATTCGAATGTCTATCTGGTTTACACTGTGTGCGACTGTGCATTCGCGAGGCGACTCGTCATGACTAGTAGAAATTCCGTTGTAGCAAGGGTAGTGTTTGGGGTTGGAATTCCTAGGGAGCTAGGAAGAGTGTGTACATATGCTGATGCGGGCATATGGGTATAGTTATCGGCAAGGAGCTACTTGGACCCCTTGGGATGGAACTCAGAACGGGCGATGATAGGTGTGGATGGTAGTAGTAGAGCTCCTACTACCGGAGGCACAAGATCAATGCTCGAGTCGGGGAAGTCACGAGGAATCCAAGGAGTTGGGCGTGAGTGTTGTTAGTGTGCGTTGTTATGTGCTGATAACGCGTTGTATAATCTACCCAGAATAGCCGTCATGAGGAGAGACAACTATAGTAGATCCACTGGTACAGGTGTGTACTTGATGTGCTTTGATGGGATGATAGTTGGGGTAGTGACGAAGGTTGTAAATTAGTAGTCGTGGGAATAAAAGGACGATTATAGTATTAATCACTTGGAGTGACGATGAGGATGATGTTTGTGTCGGACCAAGATGGATGATTGTGCTAGAATCATAGGCTTATAGAGCCGACTTTGATTTTAGGAAAAATCGTAGGGATTATTTGACGTAATTTCCCAACTTGCCTAAGAGGTTTAAATGTCCGGATGACGTTAGTGGACCTGGAGATTTGGAGGAGTAGGAGTCGAGGCGTAGAATGCCGACTAAGTCATGCACAAAGTTTGATTTTGAAATAGATTGCATTAGCAAATTCTTGTGTTTCAAATCATTTTATGGATGGTGTTTTGGAATTTTGGGAAATGTTCAGCACACACACAAGATTTTAAAATATGGTTTTGAAAGTGTATGAAATCGTTTTATCACGGGAGTGCAAACTTTGTTAGAATTTGTCTCATTTCGTTATTTTTCCAACGGTTCTTTCGGGTAAGATGATATACGTGTTTTGTGGTGTTTAAAATGTTGGGCAAGTGACTACGGCTTGTGACTTTAACATTGGAACTCCTCCACATATGTTAGAGTTGAGACGGAAAGTTACATTCCATGATGTCTGTATAAAGCTATTTGAGTGATTTGGTTAAAATAAGTTTTGTTTTACGGCATGTTGAGTCGTGGGGGTTTAATTTCACGAGGTGCATATATTATTTGTTTATGTGACCATTTGGGGAAATCTTGAAAATCAATTTAGAGAACCCCACCTTTTGAGATTTTATGAGATTTTAGTCGATATTTTCAAATGATGGAAGCGGATTGGTTTTTATCCTTAGGTTTGAAACTTACACGAGACAGTTGTGTTTTAACAAAAATATATCTGTAAACCGTTTCATCGTTTTGCATGACTAGCCGACGCGCGTAAGATTTGTTAGTGAACCCTGTGCCACGACATTTTTGTTGAAAAAAGAGGAATTTTGGGGTCAAATATCGTGGAACTGATTTTGAAATTATGTGCACACTTTTGTTGCACCCGGTGTAAGGTCGAGCGGTTACTTTAAATACATGTCATTAGTCAATTCATACTAGAACTGTGACGGTTCATTTTCAAAGAAACTATTTATTTCGCTTTACGTTTTGTGAGTAAACTAAGCTGCAACGAAATGATTTTCAACATGATTTTCAACATGATTTTCATATGTGAGACGAGCGTGTCCATTTTTGCGTAACTACCGACCTAGTAATAGTAGTTTTATTGCTTACGGTCTTTTTGAAATGAAAAATCTTGACGTTGAAAACATTTTTGTAAATGATTTTGTGAACCATTTGGGAAATGCGCTTTTAAGTGTTATGTGTCATTTTGAGAATTTTAAGGGTGTGAGTCCTTTTGGAAAACTATGTTGTTTAACCCGTGTTGAGTTTGGGACTAATGTTGATTTTAGAGTATTGCTTGCTTAGACTTTATTTAAACGCGATTTTGACCGACTTATAGGTCTAGCAAGCGTGGAGCATTTTGCTCGGTTTTGACTTGGAGTTAGTCATGGGCTAATTGCCCGGTTTTAATGACTCGAGGTGGAGTCTTGTTGATGAATTGTTTTGTCGCAGCGTTTGGCATTCATTGCACGTCGAGTATTTACACGTTTAGGTGAGGGAGACAATCCGGGATAGGCACTTGTGGGTAGGCTGTTTTGCTTTGGATCCTTAGGCACGTTAGTCAGTCGCTGGTAGTGGTCGGTTGGGTATCTCGGGGTTAGGCCCCGGTGTTCAGGTGTTATAGCCTAGGCTTTCTAGTAGGTGCTAGGAGGATATAGTTGTGGGCACTTACCTGAGAGGTAATTCCGATGTGAGGGGCCCTGAGGCGTTACCTAAGAGGTAGGCGTCAGGGTGTATCCTCGGTTCAGATAAATTAGCTTTGTAGAGCGAGTGTGGGGGATACGTCGACGGTGGGAGGTTGGGTATTCCACGCGTGTTGGTAATGTAGGCCGGGTAGTATCGGTTAAGGGAATGACCTACGTGTGTGTTAGTTGACTTGATTGTGGGGGATATCTATTTGTGTTAGTGTCTAGGATAATACCACGCTTATGTGATTTATTGTAATCGGTTGGACCGATGTTCGGCGGATGGCCGATGTTTGTTATTGTAATCGGTTGGACCGATGTTCGGCGGGTGGCCGATGTTTGTTATTGTAATCGGTTGGACCGATGTTCGGCGGGTGGCCGATGTTTGTTATTGTAATCGGTTGGACCGATGTTCGGCGGGTGGCCGATGTTTGTTATTGTAATCGGTTGGACCGATGTTCGGCAGGGGGTCGATGTTTTGTTAATATAATTTATTGAAAATATTTGGAGTCTATTAGAATTCGTGGAAGTTAATCGATGGTTAATGGTAGGAATGATCGGATCCGAGTATCCTGTAAGGTATATTGGTGAGCAACTTTAGGAGGGTTAGAGCTTGAAATTGAATCGGGATGTATAGAATATCTAAGGTTGGGAGACAACCAAAGTCGTCCGACTAGGAATGATTCCAGTTGTGGGAGTGTTCTTCTGATCATAATGTCGGTGTTCTTGAAGGAGTTTTGTTGATAAGAAAAGTATTCGAGGCAATTTTTTTAGACGGTGTAAGAAATTTAGATTCCAGTTAGTGAAAGTCCAGTGGCAACACCGAAAGGGGTCCGAGTGGACTGGGGAACCCGAGAATGATATGCGGGAGAACTATCCGAAGCTATTCGTAGGCAGAGACTTCGAGGACGAAGTCTAATCCAAGTGGGGGAGAGTTGTAAAGCCCGTATCCCGGTATGTAATTTATTAGTCTTAATTATTTTCTTTTAAGTTCAAGTATTGTGGTTTCAGTAAGCGGGGTTAGTCGAGTTGGGTCAAATCGTTAAGTATCGAAATTTTTTGGCTAGTTGCGAGAGGAATGTAAGTCGAGGGGCTAATTGTGTCAAAGGGCCAAAAACCCTCATTGGGTTTCGGCCCATGCAGATACATGTCGTGACCCTTATTTTTTTTGGTTGGTGTTGTGGTTGCCGTGAGGTGGAATCAAAGGAAAGAAAGCAAAATAAACCCTACGGCCCCCTTCGTTTTCTCCTTGTGTTCGTCGGCCGAGACCCCTCTTCCCTTCTTGTTCTCTTCTCACGTAAACCACACAGCCCTAACATCCTTCTTCTTCTACCTTGTTCGCTGCTGGTTTTCGCCGGAGAGAGAGAGGGCTCGCCGGAGAGAGAGAGGGAGAGCGAGCGAGAGACAAGAGAAGCTGGAGTCGTGTGTCACGGTTGTGTCGTCGCGAGGTAAGATTTCTTTTCGTCTTGTTTCCTTCTTGCGTTGTTTCCGAAACCGCCACCGCCGGTGGTGGCTGCCGCCGCCGCCGACCACAACTGCCGGAGGCGGCAGTGGGTAGTGTTTGGTGTTGTCCAGCCTTCGTACGTCCGTGATATCTAAACCATAACCCAATCGCGGAAACATCTAAACCGTTTTAAAAATCACTTTCTGTCCCTATTTTGCGTCGGCCATAACCTTTTCTCCGTAGCTCGGTTTGAGGCGAAACTGGTGCCCACGGTTCACGTTCTGGGTCGGGCACATTTTCCGTGTTTTAGCGGAAACCTGGTTCGGCCTTTAGCTAGGTGAAAAAGTGGTCGTTTTTACAGCAGTTCGTCATTTTATGTAAAAAACTGCAGTTTCTGTCCCTGTCTTGCGTTGGTCGTAACTCTTTACTCGTAACTCGGATTGGGGTGAAACCGGTGCCAAAAGTTCCCTTTCCGAGTCTAGTAACCTTTCTGTGTTTTGTGCAAAATCCAGCTCGGAACGTAGCATAGGCCAAATCGTCGTTTTATACTGATAAGTGCTGTTTTTCGCTGTTCTGCGGGCTGATCTTATAAAATCCGTAATTAAATGTAGAAAAATCGTTAGGAGGTGTATAATATGTCCTTGAAACCCTATCTCAGAGTACTTTCTAATCATGAAATAATATTGGGAAATTTCTGGGTTTAAAGGGGTCGAAACAGGTCCCGAACAGACCTGTTTGGCGAGAACGGAAAATAGTTTTAGTGACGGTTTAAGCGTGTGTCGTGTCATAGGGTCCGGGTCTCGTATTGACACGTTTTAACATGCGTTTAGGTGCTGGGAAGTGACCGTAATTGTGAAGCTTGAATTGTGTTGTTAAGCTAGGCGCGCATTCGAGGTGAGTTCTCTCACTATAACTAATGTCGGTTATTTTTACATTACGTTGTGTGTATGTGTGGTAGTTCTATTTGCTTGTGGTGTGGGGTTAAATTGTGGGGTGTCTAGTCGGATCTAATAACGGTTGTTTTATCATTGCTATAGTACTTGTGTGGTAGCTTTATGTGATTGTGTTGTGGAACCAGATAGTGGGGTGTCTAGTTGATACTATGTTGTTACGTTAACTCGGTGAGACCGAGGATCCGGCGGGGCCGGAGATTTTATACGCGGGTGGCGTAGTGACTTGGTGGGTCCAAAGGTTGTATACGCGGGTGGCGTATGAACCCGGGGGTGCCGGGTTGCGTTTGCACGGTTGTCGTGTGGTCGGTGGGACCGACGTTTGCCTATTAGGTGGGTTGGTGTCAGTATGCACGTCTATGATTTGTTCGTAGACTTGTATGCTGTTTATGTGCAATTATCTGTTTATGGTGGTGTGGAAATAACTGTGTTATTTATGGTGTTTGAATTCACTAAGCTTCGTGCTTACCCTTTCCCAATAATCTGTGGTTTCAGGTGCGGGCGGCTCCAAGGCGTGACGAGTACACACTGGCGCGCAAGGAGAGCTGGTTGCTTTATGGTTTTTATTAATTAAACGTTTATTCCGTTGGTTTTTATTATGAAGATATTAATTATGAGTTTGCAAACGAAACGTTGGGAGCATTTAATGAGTTGTTATAAATGAAATGTTTCTTTAAAAATTTAAATTTGCTTGAAATTTTTGGGACGTTACAACTTGGTATCAGAGCACGGCTTGAGTGAATCAAACGCATTTCTGTGTGTTTGATCTCAAGTTTGCGGCTATGAAAATTTTCTTTAAAGTTTTTGGGAAATAAAAAGAAGGAAAAATCCGTTTGAGAAACGGTGATCGGAGGCGCAGTGTGTACAGTCAGCCGGAGCCAAAGGGGAAAGGTACAGTACTTAGTGTTTTATTGCTTTCTAGATCATAGAGTATGCATGCTAGATTGCATGTTGTGGACACTATGATGTATGTTGTACTTCTTGCTATTAGGAATTTATGCTAATTATGATAGGTTACTAAGTGGATGCCCTCTAGGTTGTATGCAGTAAGAGATTTATAGCCTTAGAATATTTGATTTAGTTCTATTGCGCAACTCTTGTTTGAGTCCAACCGTTCTAGGATAGAATCTTGTATTCGAATGTCTATTTATTTCGCACTGCATATAATCGGGTATTCGCGAGGTCGCTCGTTATAATTAGTAGGGATTCGGTAGTAGCAAGGGTAGTGGGATAAGAGGAAGTTCCTAGAGAGCTGGGAAGGGTGTTTATGTATGAGTATGTGTGCTAGATTGCTTTCTAGAACATATGAGTATGTATGCTAAATTGCTTGGTGCTTATTACACTGTATTGCATGTTTGTTGCTTGCTAATAGGAGGTTATGCTAGCCTTGATAGGTTGTTAGGTGAATGCACTATAGGTCGTATGCGGTAGGAACCAAATAGCCTTAGAATGTCGGATTTAGTTCTATTGCGCAGCTCTTGTTTGAGTCCAACCGTTGTAGGATAGAATCTTACATTCGAATGTCTATCTGGTTTACACTGTGTGCGACTGTGCATTCGCGAGGCGACTCGTCATGACTAGTAGAAATTCCGTTGTAGCAAGGGTAGTGTTTGGGGGTGGAATTCCTAGGGAGCTAGGAAGAGTGTGTACATATGCTGATGCGGGCATATGGGTATAGTTATCGGCAAGGAGCTACTTGGACCCCTTGGGATGGAACTCAGAACGGGCGATGATAGGTGTGGATGGTAGTAGTAGAGCTCCTACTACCGGAGGCACAAGATCAATGCTCGAGTCGGGGAAGTCACGAGGAATCCAAGGAGTTGGGCGTGAGTGTTGTTAGTGTGCGTTGTTATGTGCTGATAACGCGTTGTATAATCTACCCAGAATAGCCGTCATGAGGAGAGACAACTATAGTAGATCCACTGGTACAGGTGTGTACTTGATGTGCTTTGATGGGATGATAGTTGGGGTAGTGACGAAGGTTGTAAATTAGTAGTCGTGGGAATAAAAGGACGATTCTAGTATTAATCACTTGGAGTGACGATGAGGATGATGTTTGTGTCGGGCCAAGATGGATGATTGTGCTAGAATCATAGGCTTATAGAGCCGACTTTGATTTTAGGAAAAATCGTAGGAATTATTTGACGTAATTTCCCAACTTGCCTAAGAGGTTTAAATGTCCGGATGACGTTAGTGGACCTGAGAGATTTGGAGGAGTAGGAGTCGAGGCGTAGAATGCCGACTAAGTCATGCATAAAGTTTGATTTTGAAATAGATTGCATTAGCAAATTCTTGTGTTTCAAATCATTTTATGGATGGTGTTTTGGAATTTTGGGAAATGTTCAGCACACACACAAGATTTTGAAATATGGTTTTGAAAGTGTATGAAATCGTTTTATCACGGGACTGCAAACTTTGTTAGAATTTGTCTCATTTCGTTATTTTTCCAACGGTTCTTTCGGGTAAGATGATATACGTGTTTTGTGGTGTTTAAAATGTTGGGCAAGTGACTACGGCTTGTGACTTTAACATTGGAACTCCTCCACATATGTTAGAGTTGAGACGGAAAGTTACATTCCATGATGTCTGTATAAAGCTATTTGAGTGATTTGGTTAAAATAAGTTTTGTTTTACGGCATGTTGAGTCGTGGGGGTTTAATTTCACGAGGTGCATATATTATTTGTTTATGTGACCATTTGGGGAAATCTTGAAAATCAATTTAGAGAACCCCACCTTTTGAGATTTTATGAGATTTTAGTCGATATTTTCAAATGATGGAAGCGGATTGGTTTTTATCCTTAGGTTTGAAACTTACACGAGACAGTTGTGTTTTAACAAAAATATATCTGTAAACCGTTTCATCGTTTTGCATGACTAGCCGACGCGCGTAAGATTTGTTAGTGAACCCTGTGCCACGACATTTTTGTTGAAAAAAGAGGAATTTTGGGGTCAAATATCGTGGAACTGATTTTGAAATTATGTACACACTTTTGTTGCACCCGGTGTAAGGTCGAGCGGTTACTTTAAATACATGTCATTAGTCAATTCATACTAGAACTGTGACGGTTCATTTTCAAAGAAACTATTTATTTCGCTTTACGTTTTGTGAGTAAACTAAGCTGCAACGAAATGATTTTCAACATGATTTTCAACATGATTTTCATATGTGAGACGAGCGTGTCCATTTTTGCGTAACTACCGACCTAGTAATAGTAGTTTTATTGCTTACGGTCTTTTTGAAATGAAAAATCTTGACGTTGAAAACATTTTTGTAAATGATTTTGTGAACCATTTGGGAAATGCGCTTTTAAGTGTTATGTGTCATTTTGAGAATTTTAAGGGTGTGAGTCCTTTTTGAAAACTATGTTGTTTAACCCGTGTTGAGTTTGGGACTAATGTTGATTTTAGAGTATTGCTTGCTTAGACTTTATTTAAACGCGTTTTTGACCGACTTATGGGTCTAGCAAGCGTGGAGCATTTTGCTCGGTTTTGACTTGGAGTTAGTCATGGGCTAATTGCCCGGTTTTAATGACTCGAGGTGGAGTCTTGTTGATGAATTGTTTTGTCGCAGCGTTTGGCATTCATTGCACGTCGAGTATTTACACGTTTGGGTGAGGGAGACAATCCGGGATAGGCACTTGTGGGTAGGCTGTTTTGCTTTGGATCCTTAGGCACGTTAGTCAGTCGCTGGTAGTGGTCGGTTGGGTATCTCGGGGTTAGGCCCCGGTGTTCAGGTGTTATAGCCTAGGCTTTCTAGTAGGTGCTAGGAGGATATAGTTGTGGGCACTTACCTGAGAGGTAATTCCGATGTGAGGGGCCCTGAGGCGTTACCTGAGAGGTAGGCGTCAGGGTGTATCCTCGGTTCAGATAAATTAGCTTTGTAGAGCGAGTGTGGGGGATACGTCGACGGTGGGAGGTTGGGTATTCCACGCGTGTTGGTAATGTAGGCCGGGTAGTATCGGTTAAGGGAATGACCTACGTGTGTGTTAGTTGACTTGATTGTGGGGGATATCTATTTGTGTTAGTGTCTAGGATAATACCACGGTTATGTGATTTATTGTAATCGGTTGGACCGATGTTCGGCGGATGGCCGATGTTTGTTATTGTAATCGGTTGGACCGATGTTCGGCGGGTGGCCGATGTTTGTTATTGTAATCGGTTGGACCGATGTTCGGCGGGTGGCCGATGTTTGTTATTGTAATCGGTTGGACCGACGTTCGGCGGGTGGCCGATGTTTGTTATTGTAATCGGTTGGACCGATGTTCGGCAGGGGGTCGATGTTTTGTTAATATAATTTATTGAAAATCTTTGGAGTCTATTAGAATTCGTGGAAGTTAATCGATGGTTAATGGTAGGAATGATCGGATCCGAGTATCCTGTAAGGTATATTGGTGAGCAACTTTAGGAGGGTTAGAGCTTGAAATTGAATCGGGATGTATAGAATATCTAAGGTTGGGAGACAACCAAAGTCGTCCGACTAGGAATGATTCCAGTTGTGGGAGTGTTCTTCTGATCATAATGTCGGTGTTCTTGAAGGAGTTTTGTTGATAAGAAAAGTATTCGAGGCAATTTTTTTTAGACGGTGTAAGAAATTTAGATTCCAGTTAGTGAAAGTCCAGTGGCAACACCGAAAGGGGTCCGAGTGGACTGGGGAACCCGAGAATGATATGCGGGAGAACTATCCGAAGCTATTCGTAGGCAGAGACTTCGAGGACGAAGTCTAATCCAAGTGGGGGAGAGTTGTAAAGCCCGTATCCCGGTATGTAATTTATTAGTCTTAATTATTTTCTTTTAAGTTCAAGTATTGTGGTTTCAGTAAGCGGGGTTAGTCGAGTTGGGTCAAATCGTTAAGTATCGGAATTTTTTGGCTAGTTGCGAGAGGAATGTAAGTCGAGGGGCTAATTGTGTCAAAGGGCCAAAAACCCTCATTGGGTTTCGGCCCATGCAGATACATGTCGTGACCCTTATTTTTTTTGGTTGGTGTTGTGGTTGCCGTGAGGTGGAATCAAAGGAAAGAAAGCAAAATAAACCCTACGGCCCCCTTCGTTTTCTCCTTGTGTTCGTCGGCCGAGACCCCTCTTCCCTTCTTGTTCTCTTCTCACGTAAACCACACAGCCCTAACATCCTTCTTCTTCTACCTTGTTCGCTGCTGGTTTTCGCCGGAGAGAGAGAGGGCTCGCCGGAGAGAGAGAGGAAGAGCGAGCGAGAGACAAGAGAAGCTGGAGTCGTGTGTCACGGTTGTGTCGTCGCGAGGTAAGATTTCTTTTCGTCTTGTTTCCTTCTTGCGTTGTTGCCGAAACCGCCACCGCCGGTGGTGGCTGCCGCCGCCGCCGACCACAACTGCCGGAGGCGGCAGTGGATAGTGTTTGGTGTTGTCCAGCCTTCGTACGTCCGTGATATCTAAACCATAACCCAATCGCGGAAACATCTAAACCGTTTTAAAAATCACTTTCTGTCCCTATTTTGCGTCGGCCATAACCTTTTCTCCGTAGCTCGGTTTGAGGCGAAACTGGTGCCCACGGTTCACGTTCTGGGTCGGGCACATTTTCCGTGTTTTAGCGGAAACCTGGTTCGGTCTTTAGCTAGGTGAAAAAGTGGTCGTTTTTACAGCAGTTCGTCATTTTATGTAAAAAACTGCAGTTTCTGTCCCTGTCTTGCGTTGGTCGTAACTCTTTACTCGTAACTCGGATTGGGGTGAAACCGGTGCCAAAAGTTCCCTTTCCGAGTCTAGTAACTTTTCTGTGTTTTGTGCAAAATCCAGCTCGGAACGTAGCATAGGCCAAATCGTCGTTTTATACTGATAAGTGCTGTTTTTCGCTGTTCTGCGGGCTGATCTTATAAAATCCGTAATTAAATGTAGAAAAATCGTTAGGAGGTGTATAATATGTCCTTGAAACCCTATCTCAGAGTACTTTCTAATCATGAAATAATATTGGGAAATTTCTGGGTTTAAAGGGGTCGAAACAGGTCCCGAACAGACCTGTTTGGCGAGAACGGAAAATAGTTTTAGTGACGGTTTAAGCGTGTGTCGTGTCATAGGGTCCGGGTCTCGTATTGACACGTTTTAACATGCGTTTAGGTGCTGGGAAGTGACCGTAATTGTGAAGCTTGAATTGTGTTGTTAAGCTAGGCGCGCATTCGAGGTGAGTTCTCTCACTATAACTAATGTCGGTTATTTTTACATTACGTTGTGTGTATGTGTGGTAGTTCTATTTGCTTGTGGTGTGGGGTTAAATTGTGGGGTGTCTAGTCGGATCTAATAACGGTTGTTTTATCATTGCTATAGTACGTGTGTGGTAGCTTTATGTGATTGTGTTGTGGAACCAGATAGTGGGGTGTCTAGTTGATACTATGTTGTTACGTTAACTCGGTGGGACCGAGGATCCGGCGGGGCCGGAGATTTTATACGCGGGTGGCGTAGTGACTTGGTGGGGCCAAAGGTTGTATACGCGGGTGGCGTATGAACCCGGGGGTGCCGGGTTGCGTTTGCACGGTTGTCGTGTGGTCGGTGGGACCGACGTTTGCCTATTAGGTGGGTTGGTGTGAGTATGCACGTCTATGATTTGTTCGTAGACTTGTATGCTGTTTATGTGCAATTATCTGTTTATGGTGGTGTGGAAATAACTGTGTTATTTATGGTGTTTGAATTCACTAAGCTTCGTGCTTACCCTTTCCCAATAAACTGTGGTTTCAGGTGCGGGCGGCTCCAAGGCGTGACGAGTACACACTGGCGCGCGAGGAGAGCTGGTTGCTTTATGGTTTTTATTAATTAAACGTTTATTCCGTTGGTTTTTATTATGAAGATATTAATTATGAGTTTGCAAACGAAACGTTGGGAGCATTTAATGAGTTGTTATAAATGAAATGTTTCTTTAAAAATTTAAATTTGCTTGAAATTTTTGGGACGTGACACCTTCAGGGGAGCGGACCAAGACAAAGCCTTCAGCGTCTGAAGCTGACAAGGGAAAAGGAAAAAGTGTCGCTGAAGACGATGAAAATCTGATGATCTTGCTTCAAAATCCAGTTCGTCAGGTACACTACATCATACTTCCTTACACTGCATCCCTCCTCTATCTATACACATTATCAGCTCTACTCTCCATAAAAAGCCTATACACTTAAACCCATTTCTTTTCTCTGTTCTACCCAAGTTCTTATTCATAAGATCGATGTGTTTCAGCTAGTCCTCTCCCCTGCTTGAGGATTCTGAAGTACAACCAGCTGCCGCTGAAGAAATAATCCCAGTCTTGGATTTAATCACCGAGACTGATGAACCTGAAGAACAGACGATCTCTCACACAAACAGACATTCCTTGGTTCCTCAAAAACCAAGTGAAGGGGATCGGAGAAGAAGAGAAGAGATGATTAAGAAGCTTGAGGCTCAGCGAATCATCTTGCCACGTGCCAAAGTCAAAACTCCTGAGTTCAGACTTACAAAGCAAGAATACGCTGATCACCTCAGAGCTGAACGTTTACTCGCTGATAAAAGAAAGCTGAAGAAAAAGACAGAGAACTCGCCATCCAGCTTACTCAACAATCAGTGAAAGACCCCTCGCTGAAAAGAACTCCAATAGAAGTTCAACGTCAGCTATGGGAAGACGCCAAGAAGATCGTTGAAGAAAAGAGAATTGTGTCTCAATCTACTTTAAACTGGTGCAAAGAAAAGGTACACTTCAGATATCGACCTACCAGAATCAACAAGGTACATATCACTAGAAAATCAACCCTCAAAGTTTCAATCGATGAAATCGAGATATTCAGAGAGAACGGACAGTACGAAAAATTCTATGCTGAAGCCATCATGAAGTACGGTCTCTCTGAATGGTTGGAGATCAGATTTGCCATCCAGAAGTCTCAATCTAAGTACAAAGTTGATGTCGAAAAGCTGATAAATCAACAGATCGACTTAGTATCTTCTTGTGTGGATATTCCTCCTCCCCCTCCTTGACACGGGGTTTTGACACCCCGCGAACCTTACCGCAAGTGTACGGGTCGAAGTCAAGTAATAGTACTTTAGAAGTACGAGTATCGAATCACGGGGAACTAGGAACTAAGTATCACAATTACTATAAGCTTTATTAACTAGACTGTCGAATTTGGAAGATAGGTTTTAAACTAAATTCTAGAAAATTACAACTTAAACGCAACAAAGCAAAGAACAATTTAGGAACTTCGATAGAGAGAAAAGTTGAGGGTTGGAAATCCTCCGGTTCTACACATGCACACAAACAACTCAAACAATTACCAGTTTATCCCCTTAATGATTCCCAAATCTTTTAAAGTCACCGTTGTTCTCTTTCAAGCCACAACGGGTTTTATTTTGAAAAGGATAAGTTTAATCTCTCGATCTCACCTATGGATTCCAAAACACATTAAGTACTCGATTTATGTTAAATTGGCTAGATTTTATCTCTCGATATCAACCTAACGGTTTAATCGGGACTAAGACTTATTCAGTATATCTCTATCACTGATTTTATCGTCTTAGGCATGCAATTCCTAGTTCTATTTAACAGTTAATTCTCTCGAACTCAACTGAAAATAACAAATCAATTAAAAGCTAGCTAGACTTTCAAAAGCATTAAACACAAAATCACATGCTTCATTAATCAAGGAAAAACCAATAAAAGTTCAAATCATCTGGTTACATGCTTTATAAACCGAATTCATTCCAACCCCCAACACGAACCGGTTAGTTCATGTCGGTGGTGGATTCAAACACAAGAGAGAAAGATGAAACTACATATGTAAACATGGTAACGCGAAAGATTAAAAACATGAAAAATAACGTGATGAACTCCCTTCAATCGTGCTTGTATCTACGTTCCGTGATGATTGTCTCCGTGATCGGCCCTCTAACGTGACTCCGAAAGCTTCGAAAAGTCGCCGGAAATCGCCCCAAAATCGCCCCTGGTCGTCTGCCGAAAGGTGGATACCGAACGAATGACCTAAAATCGGATTTTGTAGCTGAAAAATTTGAAATAGTGGGTTACGCCACTTGCCACGCGACTTGCAAGTCGCGTGGTAAGTCGCGCGTGTCCAATTAGCTGCGTGGGTCGTTTTCTGGTTCGCGGTTCGGGTCCTGGTTCGGTCGTGGGTCTTGGGCTTGACTTTTGGGCTTTCGTTAGGCTTCGTTTGGAATCGTTTTGGGCTCTTTTTAGTCTCTTTTCTCTAGGAATGCCGCCTTTTAGATAACCTGTGTAAATCACTAGATAAACCGTAAAATACACGCCTTTTTACTTGAATACAAGCCAATCTCATTGGTTTGAGAACCGGAAATAACGCCAAAAAGTGGCGTTATCAACAACCCCAAACCGATCGTTGCTTGTCCCCAAGCAAATTAACGATAAAACAGAATTAAAGCACATATCAGTGAAAATATAATAACTGCACAATTCCCAATCGGTATCAAGTGATGCATCGGTGATTTCCCATACCCGTGAATATCTATCTCACTCTCGCCTCATTCTCATTTCGTTTGACCTATGACCTTCCATTGTGAGTTGAACTCGTGACCGTTCCGATTACATTAGGGTTAGACTAAGTCCGAACATACTACGGAAGACATTTTGCCTCGACCCTACCTCACGGGATACTCTCATTTCGCTCGAACCTAGGTTATCGCTCGTGTTGTCATGTTTAAGGACGTTATGTACAAGAATACTCAAATTATTACATGACAACTCTAAGGAAGGACGCACAAATGTCCAAACTTTTGATCTCAGAAGGAATCAAATAACAAGACAGGGAATATCGGTAAAGGTGGTCATAGACTCTAATCACGTTTTCCGGAAGATCATCCAGGTCTTTATAACGGTTGTAACGGGGCTAAGGTTAAGGCTGAGAAACGAAGGGTAAAAGGATCAAAAATCCTCGGCGTGTCAATCATTGGCAGTTCTGAACTTTTCTACTTCAACCTCTATCAGTTGGCCGTATTTGTCACTATTTGGAGTCGCTTCGACTAACTTATTATGCAACTCTACTAGAGACTATCTAACTAACGGTATTTATTTACTTTTCGTTTTTTTTGGACTTCATTGGTCCTCTGTATTTGATTGGGGCATCATTGGCCCTCTTTTCTATTTCTTGACTGGCCTGATTTCTTTCTTTTCCGCTCTATCTCTCTAAGTTCATTACTTCTTCCGATTGACACAGTTTCGGATTGGGTTGGCTAAGGCTTATGGCTAAGGGTTTAATGATGGGTTTAGAAACGAAAAGGTGAGTGTTTGGCTGCAAAGGGGCTAAGGGTATACGCAGAAGGGTAAAAGGTACGATAGCTAAAAACAGGTTAAATAAAACACACAATGCCTGGAATCATATCTTAAGGTCCACACGATATGGTCTACTATACCCTTACCTAATATCCCGATGTTCGTCTTTGCTACTCAATGCAATAATGTAGCGAGATCATTCTACATTTCACGACAAGGAATTCGAAAAAGTGTATAAGAATTTAAGTGTATGAATCTCTCAAAATGAAAACGTCTTTTAGGCTCAAAGCTCACTATCGGGTGGTCTCCACTAATGTCCCTAGTCATGTCCTTTCCCGGTCTTTCCCTAACGGTCACGTAACTATCACAAGATTCTTCCCACAATGGTTGGTCTCAATCATTCAAAACAAAAATTTTAGCTACTTTGATCTCGACACTCAGAAGTGTAGGAATTCTACGTGCATAACTTGGGCCCGATTGGGCAACCCCAAACCTTACCCACACATTGTCCCCAATGGGCAAGTAAAGTCTTAGGTGATGCGACGCAGTCATTGTGCAGTTATTAAGAAGAGCAGGCAAGGCATCATATAGCATAACATAAAAAGACTACCCAAAGTTTCCAAAAATAGGCACCCCAAACCTAGGCCGTGGCCTAGGTGTGCCAAATAAAACCCAACCCCAAACCTCGGTAAAACCGAGGTTTGCACAGGGTCTAATGTGAGTGTGTAGATGGTTCGAAAATGAGGTACCCCAAACCTAAGTGAAACTTAGGTTTGTTGCATCTTGTGCAATTAAAATAGACAACACATCAAGCACCACTCTTTTAGCAGAGAAATGATTAGAACATACCTGTTTTGCCCGACCAGAGGAGATTCTTAAGAGATTGAGCATTTGGAGAAACAGGGGAGGGCACGCACACACAAAAGAAACAAACAAACGACGAAAGAAAAACAAGAAAACAGAAACACACAAAGCAAGAAAGGAATAAAAACTGCACGAAACATGAAAAATGAGGCAAATGGGACTCCCGCGGTTTAGCCCGCGACTTGCAAGTCGCGTGGCAGACCGCGTAACTCTCTGTTTCAGAAAACCAACAGAGGGCCCCGCGACTTGCTGCGCGGTATGCAAACCGCGTGACAAGTCGCGTATGTCCCTGTTTCAGCTATTTTTGACTTTTTCGATTTTTCGATTTTTATGGCTTTTTCATTATTTAAACACACGCGTAAAACTAAAAATAAAGAACGGAAACTAACCTTGGTGGGTTGCCTCCCACCCAGCGCCGTATTTAAAGTCGTGGCACGACTGTGCGGTTTCATCTCGACTCAGTATCCGCGGAGTTGGATCGCCCACACCTGCGATTCTTCGCGGATTCTCTCACACTTGGTCTTCCATGACCAGATCCGGATGCCTCTCCCTCTTGACCTCTCGTCTTCTCGAACATCTTGAAAGTCACTCTCTCGCCACCAACTCTGAAGGTCACCTCTCCTTCCTCTACATCGATCAGTGCTCGGCTCGTGGCTAGGAATGATCTTCCCAGGATCAACGGAACCTCTTCATCCTCGTCTATGTCTATCACTACGAAATCCACCGGGAAGTAGAGTTTACCGACCTTTACGAGCACGTCCTCGATCACTCCGTAAGGATATCTGATCGATCTATCTGCGAGCTTCAACGTCATGTATGTCGGCTGCTCCTCACCCAGTCCGAGTTTCCTAAAAATAGATAATGGCATTAAATTAATACTTGCCCCTAAATCACATAAAGCTTTATTAAAAGAAAGATTTCCAATTTGAATAGGGATAGAGAAACTCCCTGGATCTTTGAGCTTCGGGGGCAACTTATTTTGGAAAATCGCGCTGCACTCTTCAGTGAGTGCAACGGTGGACTAGTGGTCAAGTGCCCTCTTCTTGGATAAAATCTCTTTCATGAACTACATGTAAGAGGGCATTTGTGCCAATGCATCAGCGAAAGGGATGTTAATAGTTAATTTTTTAAATACATCGATAAACATGGAAAAATTAACAGCATCCTTATTTGCTTTCAGTCTACTCGGGTAAGGTACGTTTGGAGTTGTCGGCTTGACCGGTGGTGCCACTTTTTCCTTCGGCTTCTCTCTCTCTTCAACCACGACTTCTTCTTCATTCTTCTCGTTTTCTTCATTCGAACTCTCTCTATCGGCCTCCAACTCTTCCACATCTACCATCTCAAACTCTTCTTCGGCTTCCTTTGGTGAAGACTTGCTTACCGGGTCTCTAATCAATTCCTTTCCACTTCTCAGATAAATAGCATTGCAATGCTCCCGGTTTTGCCTTTCGGGTTGACTCGGAAGTTTCCCGGGGGCTCGGTTTTGTAGGGTCTCGGAAATCTGCCCCACTTGCCTCTCTAGGATCTTGATGGCGGCGGTGTTTTGCTCGGTAGCCGCCTTGACAGTATTGATTGTGCTCGCTAATCCCTCGACTGTGCTGTCCATTTTTGACATGAACTTCATCATCATGTCCTCGAGTCCCGGCTTCTTCTCCCCTGATGGTCCTTCATTCCTTTGATTAAACCCTGGAGGACAGTACACATTATTAGTATTAGAGAAGTGAGAAGAGTTAGAAAAGTTACCTGGCTGTTGCTGGTCGGGTTGACTCCATGAAAGATTAGGGTGTTTTCTCCACCCCTCATTGTACGTGTTCGAGAAAGGATCGTGTCTCGGCTGGTTCCGGTTTTGCACAAACTGGACTTGATCGGGTGTTTCCGGAG
This sequence comes from Saussurea involucrata, assembly GCA_033807775.1. Lineage (NCBI taxonomy): Eukaryota > Viridiplantae > Streptophyta > Magnoliopsida > Asterales > Asteraceae > Saussurea > Saussurea involucrata. The sequence continues at coordinate 63,336,501 of CM066318.1, forward strand.
TACCTCTATTCAGCTGATTTGTGATAAGGGCCAGTTGAGCTTTCAGTTCATTCAGCTCATTACTCTCTTGGACACTTGCAACTCGTCTTACCGCTGATCTCGGAGTGGAGAAGCTATGTTCGGCCAAGTTCTCAATCAGCTCGCACGCTTCCTCATACGACTTGTCCATTAGTGCTCCACCCGCGGCAGCCGTGGTGTCGTTCTTAAATTGCGGGTGGAGTCCACTGAAGAAGGTCTGGATGATGACCCAGCCCTGTAGCCCATGATGAGGACACTTTTTGATCATGTCCTTATAATGCTCGGCTTTATTTCAAAATAGTTAGCCACAGTGGTAGGTGGTTGAATGCCTATCCGTGCGGCCGCCACATTAGGATCGGAAAATGACCGCATCGGAACTCTTTCCGGTGGCGGTGGTGGATTGTTGCGGCGAGGTGGTCTCTCGTCGTCAGACATCTCGAATTTCAGATTCCTTTTGGCTTTCGCTTCCTTACGCAGCCGACGAGCGGTTCTTTCGATCTCCGGATCAAATTATTCGATCTCTTTTCCTCGGGTCGTCCTTGGCATAAACCAAGTGGTACCTGAAAAGAAGACAGTAAAGACAATAATCCGAAAACTGAAAGTGATGGAATAAAACACGAAATAAAATAAAACGTCCAATCTAATAATGCTTATAGACGGTAGTGCTATTAGCTACAACTATTTCCCCGACAGCGGCGCCAAAAACTTGACACGGGGTTTTGACACCCCGCGAACCTTACCGCAAGTGTACGGGTCGAAGTCAAGTAATAGTACTTTAGAAGTACGAGTATCGAATCACGGGGAACTTGGAACTAAGTATCACAATTACTATAAGCTTTATTAACTAGACTGTCGAATTTGGAAGATAGGTTTTAAACTAAATTCTAGAAAATCACAACTTAAACGCAACAAAGCAAAGAACAATTTAGGAACTTCGATAGAGAGAAAGGTTGAGGGTTGGAAATCCTCCGGTTCTACACATGCACACAAACAACTCAAACAATTACCAGTTTATCCCCTTAATGATTCCCAAATCTTTTAAAGTCACCGTTGTTCTCTTTCAATCCACAAGGGGTTTTATTTTGAAAAGGATAAGTTTAATCTCTCGATCTCACCTATGGATTCCAAAACACATTAAGTACTCGATTTATGTTAAATTGGCCAGATTTTATCTCTCGATATCAACCTAACGGTTTAATCGGGACTAAGACTTATTCAGTATATCTCTATCACTGATTTTATCGTCTTAGGCATGCAATTCCTAGTTCTATTTAACAGTTAATTCTCTCGAACTCAACTGAAAATAATAAATCAATTAAAACCTAGCTAGACTTTCAAAAGCATTAAACACAAAATCACATGCTTCATTAATCAAGGAAAAACCAATAAAAGTTCAAATCATCTGGTTACATGCTTTATAAACCGAATTCATTCCAACCCCCAACACGAACCGGTTAGTTCATGTCGGTGGTGGATTCAAACACAAGAGAGAAAGATGAAACTACGTATGAAAACATGGTAACGCGAAAGATTAAAAACATGAAAAATAACGTGATGAACTCCCTTCAATCGTGCTTGTATCTACGTTCCGTGATGATTGTCTCCGTGATCGGCCCTCTAACGTGACTCCGAAAGCTTCGAAAAGTCGTCGGAAATCGCCCTAAAATCTGCCCCACTTGCCTCTCTAGGATCTTGATGGCGGCGGTGTTTTGCTCGGTAGCCGCCTTGACAGTATTGATTGTGCTCGCTAATCCCTCGACTGTGCTGTCCATTTTTGACATGAACTTCATCATCATGTCCTCGAGTCCCGGCTTCTTCTCCCCTGATGGTCCTTCATTCCTTTGATTAAACCCTGGAGGACAGTACACATTATTAGTATTAGAGAAGTGAGAAGAGTTAGAAAAGTTACCTGGCTGTTGCTGGTCGGGTTGACTCCATGAAAGAGTGGGGTGTTTTCTCCACCCCTCATTGTACGTGTTCGAGAAAGGATCGTGTCTCGGCTGGTTCCGGTTTTGCACAAACTGGACTTGATCGGGTGTTTCCGGAGTACCTCTATTCAGCTGATTTGTGATAAGGGCCAGTTGAGCTTTCAGTTCATTCAGCTCATTACTCTCTTGGACACTTGCAACTCGTCTTACCGCTGATCTCGGAGTGGAGAAGCTATGTTCGGCCAAGTTCTCAATCAGCTCGCACGCTTCCTCATACGACTTGTCCATTAGTGCTCCACCCGCGGCAGCCGTGGTGTCGTTCTTAAATTGCGGGTGGAGTCCACTGAAGAAGGTCTGGATGATGACCCAGCCCTGTAGCCCATGATGAGGACACTTTTTGATCATGTCCTTATAATGCTCCCAAGCCTCATATAGCGTTTCCTGATCCCATTGAGAAAAATGGGTGATCTCCGCCATTAGTTGGGCGGTTCTGCTTGGTGGGAAAAACTTTTGGAGGAAGGCTGCTTTCAACTGTGCCCAAGTAGTGATCTGATCTGACGGTAGGCCTTCTATCCATATTTCAGCTCGACCTTTTAATGAAAAACTGAACAGCCTCAGTTTGATTGCGTTCTCCTCCATCCGGTTGATCTTGAAGGTGCTACAAATGCGCTCGAAAGCCCGGAGATTAGAGTGAGGATCTTCGGTCGGTGCTCCTCCATATTGATTTTGCTGCACCATTACGATGGTGCTCGGCTTTATTTCAAAATAGTTAGCCACAGTGGTAGGTGGTTGAATGCCTATCCGTGCGGCCGCCACATTAGGATCGGCAAATGACCGCATCGGAACTCTTTCCGGTGGCGGTGGTGGATTGTTGCGGCGAGGTGGTCTCTCGTCGTCAGACATCTCGAATTTCAGATTCCTTTTGGCTTTCGCTTCCTTACGCAGCCGACGAGCGGTTCTTTCGATCTCCGGATCAAATTGTTCGATCTCTTTTCCTCGGGTCGTCCTTGGCATAAACCAAGTGGTACCTGAAAAGAAGACAGTAAAGACAATAATCCGAAAACTGAAAGTGATGGAATAAAACACGAAATAAAAAAAAACGTCCAATCTAATAATGCTTATAGACGGTAGTGCTATTAGCTACAACTAGTTCCCCGACAGCGGCGCCAAAAACTTGACACGGGGTTTTGACACCCCGCGAAACTTACCGCAAGTGTACGGGTCGAAGTCAAGTAATAGTACTTTAGAAGTACGAGTATCGAATCACGGGGAACTTGGAACTAAGTATCACAATTACTATAAGCTTTATTAACTAGACTGTCGAATTTGGAATATAGGTTTTAAACTAAATTCTAGAAAATCACAACTTAAACGCAACAAAGCAAAGAACAATTTAGGAACTTCGATAGAGAGAAAGGTTGAGGGTTGGAAATCCTCCGGTTCTACACATGCACACAAACAACTCAAACAATTACCAGTTTATCCCCTTAATGATTCCCAAATCTTTTAAAGTCACCGTTGTTCTCTTTCAATCCACAAGGGGTTTTATTTTGAAAAGGATAAGTTTAATCTCTCGATCTCACCTATGGATTCCAAAACACATTAAGTACTCGATTTATGTTAAATTGGCCAGATTTTATCTCTCGATATCAACCTAACGGTTTAATCGGGACTAAGACTTATTCAGTATATCTCTATCACTGATTTTATCGTCTTAGGCATGCAATTCCTAGTTCTATTTAACAGTTAATTCTCTCGAACTCAACTGAAAATAATAAATCGGATTTTGTAGCTGAAAAAGTGGGTTACGCCACTTGCCACGTGACTTGCAAGTCGCGTGGTAAGTCGCGCGTGTCCAATTAGCTGCGTGGGTCGTTTTCTGGTTCGCGGTTCGGGTCCTGGTTCGGTCGTGGGTCTTGGGCTTGACTTTTGGAATCGTTTTGGGCTCTTTTTAGTCTCTTTTCTCGAGGAATGCCGCCTTTTAGATAACCCGTGTAAATCACTAGATAAACCGTAAAATACACGCCTTTTTACTTGAATACAAGCCAATCTCATTGGTTTGAGAACCAGAAATAACGCCAAAAAGTGGCGTTATCACTCCTCTCGCAAATCAGAAAAGAAGGGCCTCTGCAAAGAAAAAGTCTAAACCTTCAGACTCAGGTCCTCCTATACGGAACGAAACAGGTATTGGTTTTTCTCGTGCCGAAGTTCTTGGTCCAGATACCGACCTTTCCGCACTTAACACATCTCTTCCTCCTGATGAGACTTTCATCCCTGGAAAAGTCATAAGCAAACCCTATGGGATATTCTTTATTGACTATGGTGGACGACAACGTTTTCAACGTATCTATGAGCTTCCCATCACTCCCATCGAACAACTGAAAGATCTCATCTACTGGTGTGATTTCAAACACGACATTCAGGCACGACATCTTAAACCCTTGATTTTTGAAGAAGCTCTGAACAAAAAGAATCAAGCAGTAACGGTTCCTGGCTGGATGATTCCCACATCAAAGACCCTTAATGAACTTCTCATTAAGGAAGAACCTCTACAAGCTGATAAGATCGCCTTATTCTTCTATTTTATCAGTTATTCTTTTGTACTTGTAATTTATTTCGCTTGTACTTATAATCTTTCCACTTCCCTTGGTAATCTGATACGAAGTTTAAAGAAAGATTTCAGCGAAAGTACTTTACTCCATCAGTACAGAAAAGATCCCAGAAAACAGTAAAAGGGAGAAATATTTTATGAGTTCTTTTTATCCTTATGTTTTCATTAAATAGCAATTTTCTCTGTTGCTATGTCATAATCAAATAGGGGGAGATTGTTGATCAAAACCCTCTGTGATTTGATAATGACCCTCTCCATTCTACTTAAGGAAAAATTGTAAGTAAACAATATGTATCAGAGTTTCACTATCGCTGATAAGTACTAAGACCTTACAGTACCGCTGATAGGAACTCTCGCTCTTTAGATTAAACATTCAGCGAACACTGTTCACCATAATGCTCTGAGCGTGTTCAGTCCTTATGGTGATCGCTGATAAGTTAGTTGTTTACTTATGATCCCTGAAGACAAGTTTCACGTTAACATAGGTTCTACGCTGAAGTCGAAGATCAAGCTCAAGAACCAACGACAAGTCTCCTAATGAACTGATGCGGATCAGCGAAGACTCAGATTTGTCCACTCAACGTGAAGTATCAAGTACAAGACTTCAGCTATCGCTGAACTTTGTCATTCGCTGATATAGAATGATAGAGCGCTGAATCAACGAAAACTGATCATGAAGTCCTCCGTACAAAGTACTTTTGTCTTAACCACCCTTGCACGACTCCGTACGAAATGTCAGAAAATAACCTCCTTATTGTCTGAAATCGTACAACCACTCTGATACTACACTGTTCATCGATGCGGCTACTAAGGTTGTGTACTCAAGTCAGATCCTACAACCAATCAGCTGCTGCCACGTGTAAATTGTAAACTGTCATGCATTAAATGCATGCAGTATATAAGAAGACGACCTCACTTCATTTTGAAGTAACTTGTTAACTCTGGTCAAGTTGTCTTTCTTGAGATAGGTTATTATTAGTAATTTCCTTCTCTTTCTTAGTGCAAGAAACTTAGTGTTCCAACTTGTTTAGATTTAGGTTTATCCTTAATCTTGTTCCGCAACAAGCTGTAAATTGTTAATGATTTATCAATAAACAATTTAGAAAAGTAAAATCTGTGTGTTTGTATTCAACCCCCCTTCTACAAACTTGTATAGCCCTTCGGGACCAACAACATGTACTAATTAATTACAATGAACAAGAAAATTTGTAGAAAGTTAATTTGCCTTTTATTTTATAGTATTGCTTATTTTTTCTCTAAGTTTTTTTTATCTAGTACTAATATCTAAAACTATTTTTGCCTAGAAAACCTTTATATATATATACTCCATTACTCATATTCCAAATATTATTTTGATTATTCTATGAGTATGAATTTTATTTTTGTGTTAGAATATAGTAGATTTTTTTTTATTAACTAAGTAAACTACTACATTTTGAAAACAATTACCATCTATATAAGATGCCCCAACTTATATCTAAGTTTTGGATTTCAAGACTACTTTTTTAAATATTATTGACTTCTTCATGAATATTAAGTACTCTCCTATCTCTAAAACAAGAGTAAAATCTTAAACTATAACCAACATGAACTTTTGATTCCAAGATTGATGATTTCTTAAAAATATGTTTCAACCCTAGAAGTCAGACCCGTTCCTGACACTTTTAAGGCCCTGGGCGAGAGGTAAAAAAGGGGCCCCCGATAACTACGAAATTATTTGTTGATCCAAACCCTCAGTGATTTGATTATGACTCTGGGAAAAATTAAGTGAAAATTGTAAGTAGACAGTATGTATTAGAGTATCACTATCGCTATAAATACTAAGTCTGTTTAGTACCGCTGATAGGAAGCTCTCGTTCTTTAATTTATACATTCAGCGAACACTGTTCATCAGTGAGCCCTGAGCCTGTTCAGCCTCACTGATGATCGCTGATAACTTATGTTGTTTACTTATGATCCCTGAAGACAAGTTTCACGTCAACCATGTTCTACACTGAAGTCGAAGATCAAGCCAAAGAACCAGCGACTAAGTCTACTAATGAACTGATGCGGATATCAGTGAAGCCAAGACTTGTCCACTCAACGTGAAGTTTCAAGTAGAAGACTTCAGCGAACACTGAACTTTATCATTCGCTGATAAAGAATCACTCAGCGATCGCTGATCATGAAGCCTCCTCTATAAGCAACTATTGTCTTATCTCCTTGCACGCCTCCGTATGATTTTGTCAGAACGGACATCCCTTTTGTCCAGAATCGTACAACTAACTCTGATTCTACACTGTTCTTCATGCGGCCACTAGGTTGTCTACTAAAGTCAAACCATGCAACCAACCAGAGGCTGCCACATGTAAATGTGTACTGACATGCATTAAATGCATGCAGTATATAAAGGAAACCCTACTTCATTTTTGAAGTGCCCAGCCATTTCCTATCTTTGCTGAATCTGTGTGTTAGAATATTTTCCTTAATATTCTTATTTTCTCTCTATCTTATTTCTAGTGCAAGAAATCTTAGTGATTCTCATAGTTTGTTTAGATTAGGTTTATTCCTTAATCTTGTTCCGCAACAAACTGTAAATTGTTTGATACATATCAATAAATAATTTAGAAAAGTAAAAATCGCGTGTTTGTATTCAACCTCCCCTTATACAAACTTGTATAACCCCTTTGGGACCAACAAGTGGTACCAGAGCAGTTTGTTTATTCTAATAAACAAGATCTTGCTTATACTATAGTCTTTTCTGTTCCTTCCTATTTTCTAAAATGGCTAACACCACAAACACAAACTATATCGATAATGGTTCTCTTGCAAAACCCCCTAGATTTTCCAAAGATAACTTCAATCTCTGGAAAAATAGGATGATGCTCTTCTTGGAAGGTGTAGATCATACTATGCCTTACTACATCGAAAATAGTCCATATATTCCTGTCATGATAGACCCTGAAGTTCCAGGCACTGCTACTAGAGCTGCCATTCTTTAAAGAATCATTCCTAGGGAAGTTCACACGTGGACGGATGAAGACAAGAAGAAGGTGGCTATTGACACTAAGGCCAGATCTATCCTCTCTATGGTTCTTCCTGATGAAGTCTACCACTCCGTCATGAACCTGAAGAGTTCTAAATCCATGTGGGACACAATATGTGTTCAATATGAAGGTACATCTGAAGTCCAGAGTTCAAGAAAGATCAACCTGGTAAGACAGTATGAAAGTTTCATCTGTGGTAAGAATGAAACTCTCTCTGAAGTTCACCAACGTTTTAACTGTTTAATCATTAACTTAAAAACTGTTGGTAAGGAATATTCTAACTTTGAGATCCTGACAAAGTTTCTGGAATGTCTTCCTGAAAGCTGGGACAGTTATTCAATGTATCTTAAGTTATTCAATGTATCTTAAAGTCGTGTCATCTTAAGAAGAATCTTGTAAAAGATTCCAAAAGCACATCTGTTGCTTTACTCTCAGAGTTAATGCCCACTCAACGCTCTACCGTTACTATCACTGAGTTGGAATCTAACTCTGATGAATCATCAGAAGCTGATCCTTCATAAAATGATGAGTCACTGGCCCTCCTGACTAATTCTTTCAGGAGATTCGCCAGAAAGAGTAACTTCAGAAGAAATAAACCTCTTTCACTCATTGACAAGCCAAAATCATCAACCACTGTTGATAAGGCCACGGCTACCTGCTTTAACTGTGAAAAAGTAGGACACTTTGCTTGTGAATGCAGGTCTAAGAAGGTCTTCAAACCCTCATCTTCTTCCTACAAGAAATCCTCTAACCCTAGGGCTAGAGATGACATATACAAGAAGCTGAAGTAAAAATATGCAAAGCTGAAAAGCTTTAAGAAGAAAGGCAAAGACATGATCGCTGAAGATCATGACTGGGCTCTTTCTGATGAAGAATCGTCTGACTCTGAAGATGATGATGAGGCCAATCTCTGCCTCAAGGCTCAAATAGTAGAGGAGGAAGAACAAACTGAAATTCCCTCTACTTCTACCTCCACCTCTCAGGTATCAAATTCTCTCACTGATACTTAAACTTCAGCCCTCAGTGACATCGAAAGACGTCGGACCCTCGATCTTTTGACTGTTGATTTATACGATGCCATGAATGGCAAGACCAAAGCTGAAAAACTAAATATTGATCTTGCTGAACAGCTTAAGAAATGTCACTTAGAAATTCAAAAGCTTTTTAAAATAGAAGAAAATCTGAAAGATCAGGTCTGTATAAATCAAATCATTCGTATCGAACGAGAAGATGTTGTCGCTGCATTACAGGCTGAAATGGCTACTGTTGAAGGATGGTGTAAATCCTCAGCAACGATTACTGAGATATTAGGTGCTCAGATTCCCCTGAGTTATAAACGTGGTCTTGGTTACAAAGCTGGCACTGAAGAACCAACCATTGATCGTTCCATGTTTAAGTTTGGAATGTTCGTGTCCTATATCCCTGACACTTCCTCGTCTCAGTGTTCCTCTTCTAAAACTCCCATTCCTGAGGAAACCTCTACCTCAAGTTGAAAACTGAAAGGTAAAGAGAAAATTGTTTTCCAAAAACCTCAGAAGAATACCAAAGTGCCTAAGCTGAAGAATGTTAAACCTACAGCTAATCAATCCTCTACTTCTAAGGATAAGATTCATGAGCACGCTCAACGATCCACTCCTATGATCAGGCTTAATTTCTTAGCTAAGAATATTGATGAACCTCAGGTTCCTACAAGATCTGATGCTAAAGGTATTCTTGGTACAGGCCCTGCCCATTTGAGAATTTCAAATAAAAATGCCTATGGTCCTAAAGCTACTTTTAGCTATAAGAAATGTTATCACTGTGGACTTACCGATCATATTGCTAGTAAGTGCCCCACAGCTACCAAGGCTGAGAAATTAGCCAAGGTAAAGAAGGACGTCCCCAAGGCAAAGAAAACCAATCCTGGTGCAAATCATGTTAAGGTGAAACCAGCCACTGAGGTTAAGAAATTAACCAAAGTGAAGACTAGTCCTGAAGCTGAATCTTCAAATGCTGCGAAGATTGATGAACCTGCACTTCCTCTACCACCACTGACAAATGTGGACCCATAGTAAAATGGGTGCTCAAGTCAAACTAATCTTCCTTTGTTTGCAGGTCCTGAAGGGTATTTGGTATCTCGATAGCGGATGCTCTAGACATTGACTGGCAAAAAGAACCTGCTCACTGAATATAAGGAAGAGAAAGGTCCCTCAGTAACCTTTGGTGGAAATGGAAAAGGCTATACCCGAGGGTTTGGTGTACTCTCTAATGGTACAACGACCTTCAGAAGAGTCGCATATGTTGAAGGACTGAAGCACAATTTTCTGAGCATCAATCAGCTATGTGACAAGGACTACAAGGTGTGTTTCACTAAGGAATCATGCTTTGTCACTGACAAAAAGAAGAAGATAGCTCTCGGCGGATACCGTTTAGAAAATTTTTATGTTATAAACATGGACTCAACAACCACTGAGAACTCCTGTTTCTTCTCAAAAGCCTCATCTGATGTCAAGTGGCTATGGCATAAGAGGCTTTCTTCAAAAGAGTTGGTCACTGGTCTACCTCAACACTCATACGCTAAGGAATACCTATGTTCAGCGTGTGAGAAAGGGAAACAGACCAAAGCAAGATTCAAGTCTAAGCAAGTTTCCTCAGTGTCATCTCCTCTTCAACTTCTCCACATGGATTTGTTTGGTTCTGTTAACAAACAATCCCTCGCTGGAAAGAAATATACACTGGTCATAGTTGATGAATTCTCTCGCTATACCTGGGTTATGTTTCTCCGTTCCAAGAGTGACACCCCTGAAGAACTTATCGCTTTCGTCAGGAAAATGGAAGTCCTGAATAATATGACCGTTCGCTCAATAAGGAGTGATCATGGGACTGAATTCAAAAACAGTTCCCTTGATAACTTCTTTGAAAGCAAGGGTATTTCTCACAACTTTTATTCAGTGAGAACACCGCAACAAAATGGAGTCGCTGAAAGACGAAATCGAACAATAATCGAAGCTGCACGATCAATGCTCAGCGATTCTCATCTACCTACTCAGTTCTGGGCATAAGCTGTCAACACTGCTTATTTTACTCAAAACAGGTCGCTGATTGTCAAAAGATTCAAGAAGACAACCTACGAACGTTTCCATGGGAGAAAGCCTTAAATTAGCTTTCTTCACATCTTTGGGTGTCAGTGTTTCATACTGAACAACAGGGATACCCTTGGAAAGTTTGATCCTAAGGCTGATGATGGAATTTTTCTTGGATACTCTTCAGTCTCCAAAGCCTTCAGAGTCTTCAATCGAAGAAGACAGACTATAGAATAAACAATCCACGTCAGTTTTGACGAATCCCGTTCAGCGAACTCAAGACCTTCTGCTGATACTGAAGAACTGAATCAATGGATGTTTTCTCATCTTGGTGATTCAGAAGCTGATCTTATCCCTCAAATTCATACTCCTACCGCTGATGATGATCTTATTATCACCCCAAGCATGCAGACAAGTGAAGCTGAATCTTCATGGGTTTCAGTTGTTCCTCTCACCACTATGTCTGCTTCTGAAATACCATCTACCTCAGACATTCCATCTACTTCTCAGCAATCAGTGAATGAAATGACACCTGAACCTCTTCCTCTCTTGCCTAAAATACCAGAAGTTGTTGAAGCCTCTTTTCAGCTCCTCCAGAAGTTCAGATTGAGTCAGCGAATCATGCTCTGGCTCAGCGATGGATTATAAATCACCCCATTTATCAGATTCTTGGTGATCTAAACGCTGGTGTTCAGACACGATGAAGTGCATGTAATATTTGTTTATTTGTTAACTTTATTTCTCTGATTGAACCAAAGAAAACAGATGATGCCCTCAGAGATCCAAACTGGGTAAGTGTTATGCAAGAAGAGCAGACCGAATTTGAAAGAAACAAAGTTTGGAAACTCGTTCCAAGACCATCTGACAAGTCAGTGATAGGCACCAAGTGGGTCTATCAAAACAAGTTGGATGAACATGGAACTGTAACCCGTAACAAGGCTCGTCTTGTTGCTCAGGGATACAGACAAGAGGAAGGCATAAATTATGACGAAACATTTGCCCCAGTAGCAAGACTCGAAGCTATTCGTCTATTTCTAGCATACGCTGTTCACAAAGACTTCAAGGTATATCAAATGGATGTTAAATCAACATTTCTCAACGGAAGGCTGATTGAAGAAGTCTACGTGGAACAACCTTCAGGATTCACTGATCCTAAGCATCCAGGTTATGTATATAAGCTAGATAAGGAACTTTATGGCTTAAAGCAAGCTCCTCGTGCATGGTATGACACTCTCTCTACTTATCTCCATATTGAAAAATTGTAGCATGGTAAAATCGATAAAACTCTATTTTTCAAGAAATTAAAGGTCATATCATTCTTGTTCAAAAATATGTCGATGATATTATATTTGGTTCTACTAACCCTGAATTATGTACTCGTTTCGCTGAAAGAATGAAAGCTGAATATAAAATGAGTATGATGGGTGAACTAACATATTTCCTTGGTCTTCAAATCAAGCAGAATGAAAAAGGGACTTTCATACACCAAGGTAAGTATTTTAAAGATATGCTGAAAAAGTTTGATTTAACTCAAAGCTCAGCCCTGAAAACCCCAATGGCACCGCTGCTGACACTTAACAAGGATCCTTCAGGAAACCTGTTAATGTCACAACGTACCGTGGGATGATCGGCTCTCTTCTGTATCTTACAGCTAGCCGTCCTGATATTATGTATGCAACATGTTTATGTGCACGATATCAAGCTGAACCTAAGGAATCTCATTTGATCGCTGTAAAGCATATTTTTCGATACCTTAAGGGTACTCCTAACCTAGGTCTTTGGTAACCCAAAGACTCAGGGTTTGATCTAATCGCTTATTCAGATAGTGACTTTGAGGATGCAAATTGGATAGGAAAAGCACCACAGGAGGCCGTCAGCTCCTGGGTGGAAAGATGGTGAGTTGGACAAGTAAAAAGAAAAACTCAGTGTCCACCTCAATCGCTGAAGCTGAGTACGTAGCCGCTGGAAGCTATTGTTCTCGGGTATCGTGGATGAGAAATCAACTACTTGACTATGACCTTCAGCTCTCCAAAATGCCAATCTATTGCGACAGCACTAGTGCCATCGCCATGGCAAACAATATAGTGCTACACTCAAAGACCAAACACATCGAAATCAGGTATCATTTTATCAGAGATCATGTGATAAATGGTGATATAGAACTTCATTTTATTCCCACTGACTTTCAGTTAGCTGATCTTTTCACCAAACCTCTTAATAAGACAAGATTCAACTTTCTCATCAGTGAGCTTGGAATGCTGAACCTAGAAGAGTAAAATCTTCAGCGGTTCACATTTGATCAATGATAAAATGAACTTGTATACCCATATTAATCATCTAATCTCTGAACAAAATTGAAACGCTGATATCAAGGTATGTTCTCTCTCTTAAACGTTGACGTTCACTTCAGTATGTAGAATTTCAAAACAAATTGCATCGCTGAATATCTCTTCCTTTCAGTGATACTTTGAAACTCTAAAACTAACACTGATATTTCTATTCAGTGCTTCTCATTTTTAAAAGTGTCTATGAACTTTTCTAAAACCTCAGAGACAACTTATAAGTTGAAAGGACAGTTGTGACGTCATACACAATGGATAAACCATGGCACGCCTTTTCGTCTGACACGTTCGCCCGTTTCGTTTCCTTGTCCAATCAGATTCAAGGGACGTGTCCGTGTCATCATGAAAAACTTTTCCTGCTCTTAGTTTTTCTCTCTCTACTCTCACTATATAAACCCTTTTGAGTTTATATTTTTACCTTTTACGCATACGAACTCTCTCAAGGCAAAAGAATTCCCATATTTTCTTTGCATTCGGATTTTTCAAGAAACATGTGTTAATCTTCATCTACATCTACGAAACAGGTTACATTTCTCATCTTTAATCTGTCTTAAACAAACATTTCTGATCTTATTCTTGTTTTTACAAGATCAAAATTCTGTTTTTACAAGTTTAAAATCATCTTCTTCATGGTTTTAAAAGACACAATCTGCTTACAGATTGTTCTTCAAGTTTTTAACTAAAATCTTAAACTTGACACTTTCATACGTTTTTCCAGAATCCTTTCCATAAAAGGAAAATGCAAAACAAGAATTTTCACTATGTTTTGTACTTCTTTTCAAAACTAGAAAAACCCAGTTTCCATTTTTTTCTCTAAATGGCAACTGTAAAACCCTAAAATTCTTATTTTGGAAACTCTTTCCACATTAAGAGTCTTCTCTTTATCTTATTCATCTTTGTGTTCTATGAACAGACATGGCAACTACTGACTCTACACACACTCAATCTCCTACGACTTCTGACAAGGCTGAAATTACCAAAGCTCCCAACATGATCCTCTCAATGGAACAAATCACATTTGATGGTAACAACCCCTTCGCCCTATTCTACTTCCCCCAAAAGAAATAGATCACTCATCTTGATGATGCTGTCAACTTCTTAAAGACATGTCCTCTGGTAACAGCCCTGACAATCAAACCCCCAGCCTACAAGAACCTCCTTGCCCAATTCCGGTACACTGCCAGAAGAGCTCAGGTTGCCTCCACCAAGAACCCTGAAAAGATGGTGGACGTCATCCTCTTTGACACCGAATTTTGGGAAGCAAAGATAAACCCCGGGGCGATCAGGTCTGCTCTAAATCTCCCTGGAAGCTCTAGAGACAACCGTTTTGTTAACTTACCTGATGTCAAGACCACGGCATGTCAAGCTGAAATAATTGCAATTATGGATGCAATGAAGTACAAGTGGAACACAGGGAGAGATGACCTCCCTGAGAAGAAGTTAACAACCATCCTCAAAAGCAAAATGCCAAGCGAGATGAACTTCATCTTCGCACATCTCATCAGCTGCATGACAACTAAAACGGTGTCAACTGATCAGGCCTCGAAGCCCCAGACTGCTATGGGGTATGCGCTGATGAAAGGGCTCCATGTAGACTGGGCCAAGATCATCTTGGAAGACATGATGGCAAAGGTCGAAGAACCAAAGAGGTCAGCGAATGTCCCCTATCCTCGTTTCCTCAGTGCTCTTTTCAAGCAAGCACTCGGGGATAAGTACCCGAAGGTGGGAGACCTGAGGTTGTCCCAGGTTGGCCCTAAGGTCCTAAACTACAAGCCACTAGCCAATGAGGTACGTCTTTCTGCACTCTTACCTCTTCTCAGACCTCCTCCTTCTTCTACTTTTGTGGCTACCACCTCGGCAGCGGTCGTCCCAACCGCTGGTACCCAGGCCGCAACCACCATTCCATCTCGAAATAGAAAACAATCTGAATCCCCACTTGGCATCCATAAGACCAAGAATATTTCTAAGGAGCAACCCCCAAGCCTTCCCAGGCTGAAGACTCAGCGTATGTCTCTCTACAGAATACGTTGGACGGTTTTGTGGAATGCTCCTCCACAGCTGCTTAACCAACCCCTTCAATACCCACTTTAGTGCCTCAAGACACTGAAGTTACCTTGGATCAGGAACATCCTCTCTCAGTACCTCCAAGTACTGCTGAGATATTCTTCAGCGGATCCAATGCTGAATCTGCTACCCAATCCCTCTTCTCAACTCTTGTTCCTCCCTCATCTTCTTTGGTCACTCCACCTCTATTTCCCTCGTTCTCCACAACAAACGTCATTTACCAGAGTGACACAGCGGCTGATGATCTACAGCGGATGATAGATCAAAATCAAGGACCTGCGGGCTCTCAGCGTCGACCAACTCTGGAAGACGATTACGAGCACTTTACTGGTCACTGGGAATTCGATGACTTCACCAACCCACCCGCATGTATACATAAAACTCCTAACACCTCTCTCTCCAAAAACCCAACTTCTGAGCTTTCCTTTGTTCATAAGTTTCTCTCTTTTACAGGTCCTAATTTGGGCACCATCAACAACTCCATCAAGGATTTGTCGAATAATGTGGAATCTCTCACCACCACTCTCTCCACCAACTCCTCAGCGGTTACAGACGCTGGGTACGCTTTGAAGAAACTCACCACCGAGGTGAAAGAGAAGGCCTCCAGCGTTGATGTGCAAAAGTAGGAAGGTGGCCTCTCAAATGTTGCCATAGCTCTTGCCGATAACTCCACCTCCATCAACACCTTGAACACCACCAACGACAACCTCTCCAGTAACTTCACCACCCTGTCCAGCGAAGTTACATCACCGAAGACAGTTGCTGGAAATCTTCAGGGAGAGGTGTCTTCTTTAAAGACAGAGGTGAACACTGCAACTAATCTACTACAACAAATCCTGGATCGCTTGAACGCTCTAACAGTCCCCCCTTCCCATTTCACTCAGGTCGATCGAGAAACCCTGCAAAAGATCACCCCTGCTATATCTGGCCTAGAAGACAAATTGGCAGCGGTTGAAAGAAGATCAAGCTTCCCTGGCCATGAAGACAGAGAACCTAGTACTGCTACTGCTGATGATGCCACTGTTACCTCCCCCATCCATCATGTGGAAGAGGGGGAGAAGACTCAAGAAGGCCTTCCCCATGTTTCTGAGGGGGAGGGTATTATCTCTGAAACTGCTGATAAACCTCAGGGAGATGAAAACCTTGAGGAAACCGAGAAGAATCCCTCTCATTCCGAGGGGGAGCAACTCGATGAAGAACTGGAAATCAATGAAGTTCTTATCCCCTCCGATGAAGAGGAAGAAGCTGAAGAAGAATATCTTGATCTTGAAGACGACGAACCATCATCATCACCAAAAGATGATAATGATGATATCGACTTCTCCTTCCAGCCTAAACCCAGAAAGACCCCAGCTCTCAAAGGGGTAGTTTTCAAAGAATCAGGGGAGGGGACCAGAACTAAACCAACATCGAATGAAGCCGATAAAGGCAAATGTTAGCCCCAACTATACCAGATGTAAAAGTATTGAAAATATTACAAGTCAGAAGACCACCAAAGATCCTACAGAAGACTTAGAAGAAAATCAGCCAGAAGACCACCAGAGCTCGCCAGAGCTCTGGCAGAAGACTTCTTTTGTTTTACCAGAAGAACTGTTCACATCAGAAGACCATCAGAGCTCTGGCGTAAGAGCTCTGGTGAATGAAGACCTCTGTGAAGCTTAAGTCTTGTAGAAATCTCTAAGTGTTAGACACGTGTCCATACTTTCCACATAAGCCCTAAAAGGACGGAGACAACTTTCCACGTGTCATCCCAGGGTTAGATAGTACACTGTCTTTCACTTTATCAGGCTATATATAGAAGGGTAGTAGAACGCACATTTGTAAGCTTTTGGAAGAACTGTTTTCCACATTTGTGAGAACACACACTGCAACATTCTATTCCACTACCACTGTACGATTTGTTTCCTGAGAGATTTCAGAATACACACACTTGAACGTGTTCTTGGTGTTATTCAAACATATCAATATACGGGCAGCTTATTTACTTGATCTTGCTATCATTTACAGTTCATTATTGATACTCTCATTGTTACATTATCGTCTACACAATCACTCACATTTAATAGCTTTATATTATGCTTCCGCTATCTGTTTTGTGCTATTAATGTGATACAACTTGAATCTGGGAACCTACAATTGGTATCACATTAATAGCACAAAACAGATAGCGGAAGCATAATATAAAGCCATTAAATATGATTGATTGTGTAGACGATAATGTAACAATGAGATAAGAACAATCTCATACAATGAGATAATGTAGACGATACCAATTGTTGGTCCCATTTAGGACAAGCAAACAATAGAAGAGCAATCCATATGTAAATAGAGATAAGATGAACAATAAGAACAATCATAAATAAACTCATCTCATATTCATTGAAGAATAATATGGAGGCGAAAACAAGAAGAACACCACACTTTACAATAATATGACTCTCATCAGACTAGTCTGTGTGTTTTGGTGTGTTTCTTCAAATGACCTCTCAAATGAGAAATGGAACCCTAAACTTCTATTTAAAGGGTCCATTTACAATAAAAAGTCTCAAGCCCATAAAGTTAACTAAAAAGCTAACAAAAAAAGCCCATACACTTTTCTTTATAAAACATTTAATTAAATTAGGAGCTAATTTAATCTAACAATCTCCCCCTAATGTTTTATAAAGAAAGCATCATCTTATAGTCTCTCCCTTGCTTTCTTTAGAAACTTTGGCGTTCCGTTCTTCGGGTCTTCAAAGCATCACGAGCTCCCCCTCAAATGTAGGCTCATCTTCTTGAAAACCGAGACAATTAACCCCATTTTGTCCGGTTTTCATGACTCAACTTCACTGTTGTTTTTTGACTCTTAAGATCCCGTTGAGTAAGCATTCAGCACCGAGCATCAAACATGGATAACAGATGAGGGAGTGACATTCATTATGTCACAACAGCAGCATGAAACCGTGAAGAACTGTCGAGAGAACACCATTCTTGAAAGCGGAAAGAGCACGAGTTAATTGCAATGCTTTCGGTCCAGCACCTTACAGCAGACTTTGAAGCTGATTTTGGCATATCAGCACAGATAATTTGAGAAAACTCAGAACATCAAAGTCGTGCGTCTGTGAATTATCTTTTCATTGCAACTGGACCCGTGTAATTTGGAGCTCCGAGTCAAAAGTTATGCGCGTGTTTCTGAAACAGCGCAAAGCTGTCAGAAAATCCAATAAAAATCGGGGCTTCGTCCATTGAGTTCAGAGGCTCTGATGATGACTTCAGAGCTCTGATAATGACTACAGAGGCTCTGATGGTTACTACAGAGTTCTGGTGATAACTCCAGAGGCTCTGATGTTGACGCAAGAGCTCTGATGATGAGTTCAGAGAAACACAACTCTGTCCGGCAAATATATACTGACTTTAACAGAGATTCTGACCAAGAATAACACGAATTCAGACCAAGCTCAAAACATGAAAATTGTTCTTCTTTGTCTTAGGCATCCAACACATCTAGACTTAACAAATTTGGAGCTTCGAGGAGGGAGTTCTGTTGAAAATACGACAGGAGCGCAAAGCTGACAGCAAGTACTAAGATGTTGGGCTACGGGCTCTAAGCCTCCAACCTCTGATCCTCCCTCTGGTGCAACCTCTGATCCTCCCTCTGGTGAAACCTCTGATCCACCCTCTGGTGCAACCTCTGATCAACCTACCTCTGATGCCCTCTCTGAAGATGAAATCTCTGAAGCTATCTCTGAAGGTTCATCTCTGGTGGTGCATCTCTGGTGAGTGTGTCTATGGTGAGTGTGTCTCTGATGATTGTGTCTCTGGCGGTGCATCTCTGATGGTGCATCTCTGGTGAGTGTGGACAACAGCTTATACCTTCTGCACATATCCGTAAGGACGACCTCTGACAGCAGTTTTACACCAACTTCGACACTACTTTAGACCATGATAGCTCTGAAGTTTGCAAAAACCCAAAACATAAAGAGTGTGAATTGGTTTGTTATCTTTCCAGATCATCTAGAATCACCTCTTTTGGAGCTCGGAAGAATAAGATACGGTTGATGTACCATAGTCGCGCAGAACTGTCCAACAGCTTTGTGTCAGCACAATGTTGTCTACTTCAACGATGCATATGACCCTTCTAAATTTCGAATCTCTGAAATCTCAAAACAAGAAATCTGTTCATCAATGTGTTTTCAATCCAGGCCCTTTTGAATCGCCTCAATTGGTGTCTTGATCAGTCAGATATGATCAATTTACTACAGCATCACAAATCTGTCAGCATGCTGTCATTAAATCTGATTTGATGTAGAAAATAAGACATCTCCATATAACTTTTAGAACCGAGAGTGAAAATACTCAGAACTCTTTCTAGCCCTTACCAAATTCGATGACGATCTTCCAGAGCTTTATGTCCAACAATGGTGGACAACATGTCAGCACATTCCAGAGAGAAAATGGATCATTCGAAACGTCGATTCAGGGAGAGAAGGAGAAGCAGGAACGGTTCGCATTCGGGCCAAGACCTTCAGAAGAATCTTTGAAATGCAAACCAAACGACAGTTGGGAATCCCTACATATGAAAACCCCCCACCAGTTCCTGTTCTTCTTGACTTCGTTCGTTTCTTAGGCTATAACAAAGAAGTGAACAAAATAGGAGCGTTCAAAAGGGGAAATCTACCCCCTGTGTGGAACTTCAAGTTTTCCACACTCAACAGGACCCTGACCTGCAAGAGTGGAAGTCAAGACCAAGCCAACACATAAATCCTGCAAATCATGTATGAACTCTACTTCAACAGGCATTTCGATTATGCCAAAATCCTGTACAACGAACTTTTGACCGCAGTAAACACCAAGACTACAACTCTGGCGAAAGGAGGTGTTGTGGGAACACACAGGAATCTGAAGCACATCAGATTTCCAAGGTTTATCAGCCTTGTCATCAGAGAAGCTTTTCCAACCCTCCAGCTAGTTCAACAAGGCAATCCAACTCCTATTTGGGTGATGTCAAGATTCAGCCCAACAACCACATGTGAGTATCCTAACACGAGAAGGATCCCAAGAACTATGCTTTCGCTGATACTTCCAACCCACATCTCTATCCAAAACTATAATCATGCTGCTCAACCTCAAGAAGCTGAGGTGAGATCCCCAGCATACTTAGGTCCTGAGCCATCGTTAGAGTCTGTGAGTGATGTAAGAGAAGAGGAAGATCTTGATCCAAACCCTCAGTGATTTGATAATGACTCTTTAAGAAACACTTAGTGAAAATTGTAAGTAGACGACATGTATTAGAGTTTCACTATCGCTGATAAGTACTATGTCTTTACAGTGCTGCTGATAGGAAAATCATGCTCTTCAAATTAAACGTTCAACGATACTGTTCATCAATAAAGCTCTGAGCCTGTTCAGTCTTGTTGATGATCGATGACAATCTTAGTTGTTTACTAATGATCCCTGAAGACAAGTTTCACGTCAACTATGTTCTACGCTGAAGTCGAAGATCAAGCCAAAGAACCAGCGACAAGTCTACTAATGAACTGATGTGGATATCAGCAAAGCAAAGATTTGTCCACTAAACGTGAAGTTACAAGTAGAAGACTTTAGCGATCGCTGAGGTTTATCACTCGCTGATAAAGTACGGTTCAACGAACGCTGATAATGAAGTCTTCCTCTACAAGTTACTTTTTTCTTTCCCCCTTGCACGCCTCCGTACGATAATTTCATAAAGGACATCCCTTTTGTCCAGGATCGTACTACCAACTCTGATTCTACACTGTACATCATGCGGCTACTAGGTTGTCTACAAAGGTAAACCATGCAACCAATCAGCTGCTGCCACGTGTAAAGTTGTACTGATATGCATTTAATGCATGAAGTATATAAGAAGAACCCTACTTCAGAAATGAAGTGCTCCGCCATCTTCTTCTCTTTACTACTTTGTGTTAGAATATTATTAGTAATATTCTTATCTCCTTTCTTTATTAATTCTAGTGCAAGAAACTTAGTGTTTCTCATAACTTGTTTAGATTAGGTTTAATCCTTAATCTTCTTCCGCAACAAGTTGTAAATTGTTTGATAAATATCAATAAACAATTTAGAAAAGTAAAATATGTGTGTTTGTATTCAACCCCCCCCCCCCCCCCCTTCTACAAACTTGTATAACCCTTTCGGGACCAACAAGTGGTATCAGAGCAGATTGTTTAAACTCATAAACAAGATCTTGCTGTTGGGGGATTTCAGAACAATATCGAGAGAGAGAAACAGAATGATTATTATAACTTGGATAAAAGACAGAGATCGCGTGAGAGCTCGCTTTCCGTAAGAGATATTTCGACCTTATTCTGCCCGGGTATCACAAAATTCTCTCGAGGATAATCTCTATATTTCAGTGTGTCGATTAAAGCAGAAATCGACTCATACTTATACACCTTAGAGAATCGTAACCGACACCGTATTGATACTGATAATAATATCTTATTAAATGAGATTGATTGTGCATTAAAATCGGCAGTTACAAACAAGAAGAAACTTCCAGACGCTTGGCGCCAGTCTCCGCGCCAGTCAACTGGCGCCAGAAACGGGCGCGGGCAACATTCCAGAGCCTGGCGCCGACATCAACACCAAACACAATTCCAGTGCCTGGCGCCAGCACTGGCCCCGATGCCCAGCTCATGAATTCACTTTGTAACATGCCAATCTTAACCGTCCAACAATCCCGGGTTCTAGTTAGCTTACACGAGTGTGCACTCCACACCTCCTAACTCATGTTATAGCTTAGCTAACAACCCCATTTTTATCTTTGTGAATCCAATTACACAAAATGAACCTGATGATTTCACTAAAATCACCAACATTCCTCCCCCATTTTAGTGCAATCCTTGATTCACAAAATAAATAATCAATACAGGTAAACAAACTCATGCATAAATGAAAATATCTAAAAGATTGAATTTCCATCTTAGTACATTACACATTTCAAATACTCGAGAATCCGGGTGTCCTATGGATTGAACCCGTCAACCCATTTGAGTACCAGAAAATAACATACACATGAATTTAAATGACTCTCTAAAGTATAAAGTTGACACTATACAGGCCATGTGTCCTTATCCATTCGTGAGTGCATCAAAGCCAAGTCCAAGCTTCTTGAAGCGGCCACACTTCACACTCATATAGGTAGTTCTTTTCTTCATGCACCTGCACATGCATTTTTACAAAAGAATAATTACCTCCTTCACTTGCAGTACCGAGCACATACCGTGGGATGATCATCTTGTGCTCCAATCCCTTAGAGTGAGCTTTCCCATTGAATTCAACTCCTAACGTTGTATTAGAAGGGAATTGGGTATCTTACTGTTAGAGATTTAGATGGACTTTAATCCCATCCCTATCACCGACTTGTGAACCAAGTCCCTAGCTAACCTCTTCGTCAAGTGGTCTGCTAGATTTTGTTGCGACCGAACAAATTCAACCGAAATCACCCCATTCGTGATTAGCTCACGAATCATGCTATGTCTAACACCTAAGTGTCTAGACTTGCCATTATACACTTGACTATAAGCTTTAGCCAAAGTTGCCTCAATATCACAACGGATAGAAATAGGTGATATTGGTTTCGGCCATAATGGAATTTCATAGACCAAATTCCTTAGCCATTCCGCCTCTTCACCGGCAGCAGCTAATGCCACAAATTCCGACTCCATAGTCGAACTCGTGATGCAAGTTTGCTTCTTAGAAGCCCATGAGATGGCCCCTCCCCCAAGAAAGTACACCCAACCACTCGTAGAAGAATGATCTTCCAAATTGGTAATCCAACTTGCATCCGAATATCCCTCCAATATTGAAGGAAACCCGATATATGACAAACCATAATCAATGGTTTTCTTCAAGTATTTGAATACTCGTCTTATCGCTTGCCAATGGTGAATACTAGGATTACTAGCAATCCTACTCAACTTTCCTATGGCAAAAGTGATATCCGGCCTAGTGCTTGTCAAGGCATACATCAAGCATCCAATAGCCTTTGAGTACTCGAGTTGTGACACAGCTTCACCCGAGTTGGGCATAAGCTTCACACTAAGATCCCATGGAGTACTCACCGGAGAACAATCAAAGCAATTAAATTTCTTTAATACTTTCTCAATGTAATGAGATTGCGTAATTGCAATCCCTTTGTTCTCACGCTTGATCCTTATACCAAGGATCACCTCCGCCTCTCCCATATCTTTCATGGAGAAACTTAACGACAAAAACTCTTTGGTTTTCCCAACTTGATTTTGGTCGGTGCCAAAGATCAACATGTCGTCAACATATAAGCAAATGATTACACCGTTACCGGATGAGTCAAATTTGCTATATACACACTTGTCCGCTTGGTTTATCATAAAACCGTTGGACAAGATAACCTCATCAAGTTTCTGATGCCATTGTTTGGGTGCTTGTTTCAGCCCATACAATGATTTTACAAGTTTACACACCTTATGCTCCATTCCGGGCATAACAAAACCTTCCGGTTGTTTCATGTAAACTTCCTCCTCCAAGTCACCATTCAAGAATGCCGTTTTGACATCCATTTGGTGAATCACTAAATTGTGGATAGCTCCTAAGGCTATCAACAATCTAATCGTGGAGATCCTTGCTACCGGGGCATAGGTATCAAAATAATCGATGCCTTCCCGTTGCCTAAAGCCTTGGATTACTAATCGAGCTTTGACCTTGTCGATTGATCCATCCGCTTTCATCTTCCTTTTGAAGATCCACTTGCATCCCAAAGGTTTGCAACCCGGTGGCAAGTCCGATAATACCCAAGTATTATTCCCCATGATGGAGTCCATCTCATCATGTATTGCTTCTTTCCAGAAAGCAACATCTTGAGACTTCATAGCCTCATCAAATGATTTTGGATCCTCCTCAACATTATAACAGTAAAGGAATTGGGATCCAATCTCATCTCTTGATCCCTCTACCAAGTATACATGGAAATCGGGACCAAAGGATTTTTCAATCCTTCCTCTTTTGCTCCTTCGAAGCATCGAAGATTCGGTTGGAACAATTGCTTGATCATCAACCTCACTAGTTTCACTAGTACTTGGTACTATGTCCTTTGGCCTAGACATTGAAGAGAATCTAGTCTCATCAAAAATTATATCTCTCGATTCTATAACGGTGTGAATCGCTATAGAATCATTAGGTTCAATAACATAGAACCTATAAGCTTTGGAATGCTCGGCATATCCAACAAAGATGCAGTCAATACCCTTTTCACCCAAAGTCTTCCTTTTGGGTTCGGGTAGTCGAACAACCGCTCGACAGCCCTAAACTCGAATATAACTCAAGTTCGGCCTTTTCTTGAACCAAAGTTCATACGGGGTAATCTTGTTCCTTTTATTGGGAACTGGATTCAGCAAATAACAAGCCGTTAGCATGGCTTCACCCCAAAATCCATCACTCAATCCTGAGTAGGATAACATAGAGTTCACCATTTCTTTGAGAACTCTATTTTTCCGTTCCGCCACACCATTTTGCTGTGATGTATAAGGCGCTGTAGTCTCATGAATGATTCCTACGGATTAGAAAAACATGGGGTCGTAATACTCCCCACCACGATCGGTGCGTAAACACTTTATATGGCAATTCATTTGCAATTCAACCTCCGTTTTATAAACTTTAAATTTAACCAACGCTTCATCTTTTGAGTGTAATAAATATACATAACAAAACCGTGAAGCGTCGTCAATAAAAGTTACAACATACTTTTTATTACCAAAAGACGGAGTTGAATGAAAATCACAAAGATCACTATGAACAAGCTCAAGCACCGACGAGTCCCTTTTCACGTTAGGAAAAGGTTGTCTAGTGATCTTTGTTAACATACAAGTTTTACTCTTTTCGGTTTTAATATCAAAAGCCGGAATAAGACTGTCTTTTGACATTTCAACCATTCGCTTAAATTTAACATGACCAAGCCTTGCATGCCATAAATTAGAATCAACACAAACGCTATTTGCAACAAAAACATAATTTGAAACAAAATTCATTTTATTCAAATTCAACATAAACATATTATTTAGCAAATAACCAAATCCAACAAAAGAGCCACCCTTTGACAAGATAAACTTGTCGGACTCATAAACTTGCATATATCCTAACTTATTCAAGATACTACCGGAAACCAAATTCTTTCGAATTCGTGGTACAAACAAAACGTCTAAAAGTTCAACGATTTTGCCAGAACTAAA
This sequence comes from Saussurea involucrata, assembly GCA_033807775.1. Lineage (NCBI taxonomy): Eukaryota > Viridiplantae > Streptophyta > Magnoliopsida > Asterales > Asteraceae > Saussurea > Saussurea involucrata. The sequence continues at coordinate 63,361,769 of CM066318.1, forward strand.
TTCTAGCCTAACTAAGCCACGTCCAAGAATGGGAGCAACCGACTCATTCCCCATGCGTAGCATTGATCCGTCTTCAACCGGTTCCAAGGAGGTGAACCAACGACGATATTTGCACACATGACTTGTAGCACCCGAGTCGATCCACCAAGCGACATCATCATCCTGCACGTAAAAAGATTCGGATATTAGTGGTACATAATTCAAATTTGAATTAAAACCAAAGTCAAAATTCTGACCTTGCCATGGATTTTGATCATTGGATCGTTGCCCACCACCACTTGTGCTTGCTTCATTCTTACTCTTGACAACCCGACAATCCCGCTTGAGATGGCCGGTCATCCCACAGGTCCAACAGGTTAATTTAACCTTTTTATTGGGCCCTTTCTTGGCTTCGTTGAACTTCCGTTTTCCCTTAAAATTGTTAGATTTTCCCTCTTCCACCATGTTCACCGAAGGTGCAGAAACCTATTTTATCTTAGGTTTCTCAGCCTCTGGCGCCCGAAGAGATTCCTCTATGCGCAAGTGACTACCGAGTTGTACAAGGGACAACTCTTCCTTCTTGTGTTTCAACATATGTTTGAAGTCTTTCCAAGAGGGGGGCAGTTTATCAATAATACTCGATACGGAGATGGATTCGTCCATCTTCATATCATGTTGAGCATATTGGCCGAGAATGCGAAGGAGCTCATTGTATTGCTCCATCACCGGCCTTGAGTCCACCATCTTGTAATTATTAAAATTACTAACCAGGAACTTCTTACTAGAAGCATCCTCCACCCTGTATTTTGACTCGAGAGAGTCCCATAGCTCTTTGGCGGATTCAATATTTTGATAGATATCAAAGAGGGAGTCACACATACTGTTTAAGACGTGGCCATGACAGATGTAGTCGTCGTTCTCCCATTTGCCGCGACGCCGGGTCATCTACAACATCTCGTTCTCCATCACCTCCGGTATCGGAGTGCTAAGCACGTACACTACCTTCAATGTCATCAACAAGAAGTGCATCTTCTTCTGCCATCTACGGAAGTCAACGCCTTCAAACTTCTCCAGCTTTGTGAACTTGGACGTCATGTCTCTCACGGACTGATCACTCGCCATCTCTCTTCACGGTGACAAATAACTCTTACGATTGTTGGGGGATTTCGGAACAATATCGAGAGAGAGAAACATAATGATTATTATAACTTGGATAAAAGACAGAGACCGCGTGAGAGCTCGCTTTCCGTAAGAGATATTTCGACCTTATTCTGCCTGGGTATCACGAAATTCTCTCGAGGATAATCTATATATTTCAGTGTGTCGATTAAAGCATAAATTGACTCATACTTATACACCTTAGAGAATCGTAACCGACACCGTATTGATACTGATAATAATATCTCATTAAATGAGATTGACTGTGCATTAAAATCGGCAGTTACAAACAAGAAGAAACTTCCAGACGCTTGGCGCCAGTCAACTGGCGCCAGAAACCGCACGGGCAACATTCCAGAGCCTGGCGCCAGTCTTGGCGCCGACATCAGCGCCAAACACAATTCCAGTGTCTGGCGCCAGCACTGGCCCCGATGCCCAGCTCATGAAATCACTTTGTAACATGTCAATCTTAACCGTCCAACAATCCCAGGTTCTAGTTATCTTACACGAGTGTGCACTCTACACCTCCTAACTCATGTTATAGCTTAGCTAACACCCCATTATTATCTTTGTGAATCCAATTACACAAAATGAACCTGATGATTTCACTAAAATCACCAACACTTGCTTATACTAATCTTCTCTCTTCCTTGCTATTTCTCATAATGGCTACCAACACAAACACAAACTATATTGACAATGGTTCTTTTGCAAAACCCGCTAGATTTTCCAGAGATAACTTCAATCTTTGGAAAAATAGGATGATTCTCTTCTTAGAAGGTGTAGACCCTACTATGCCATATTACATCGAAAATGGTCCATATGTTCCTGTTAGAATTGATCCTGAAGTTCCAGGCACTGATACTAGAGCTGCCATTCCTGAAAGATTGGTTCCCAGAGAAATTCATATGTAGACTGATGAAGATAAGAAGAAAGTGGCTATCGACACCAAAGCCAGATCCATCCCCTCCATGGCTCTTCCTGACGAAGTCTACCATTCCGTCATGAACCTGAAAACCTCAAAAGCCATGTGGGACACAGTCTGTGTACAATATGAAAGTACGTCTGAAGTCTAGGACTCAAGAAAGATCAACCTGGTAAGACAGTACGAAAGCTTCATTTGTGGTAAGAATGAAACTCTCTCTGAAGTTCACCAACGCTTTAACTGTTTAATAATTGATCTAAAGACTGTTGGTAAGGAATATTCTAACTTTGAAATTCTGACAAAGTTCCTAGAATGTTTACCTGAAAGCTGGGACAGTTATTCAATGTGTCTCAAGCAATCCAAGGATCTAAAATCTATGACCCTTTCTACCTTATATGGCACTATGCTTAATCATGAGCAGTCGTGTCATCTTAAGAAGAATCTTGTAAAAGATTCCAAAAGCACACCTGTTGCTTTACTCTCAGAGTCACCTTCCACTCAGCGATCTACTATCACTATCACTGAGTTAGAAACTAACTCTGAATGCTCATCAGATGCCGACTCTTCAGATCTTGATGAATCAATGGCTCTCCTATCTAATAAGTTCAGGAGATTTGCCAAAAAGAAAAATTTCAGAAAGAACAAGCCCCTTTCACTTACTGACAAGCCAAGATCATCAACCCCTGTTGATAAGGCTACTGCTACCTACTTTAACTGTGAGAAAGTAGGACACTTTGCTAGTGAATGCAGGTCAAAGAAAGTCTATAAACCCTCAGCTTTCTCCAAGAAATCCTCTAACCCCAAGGCTAGAGATGACAAGTATCAAAAGCTGAAAGAAAAGTATGCAAAGCTGAAAGGCTTTAAGAAGAAAGGCAAAGGCCTGATAGCTGACTTTGACTGGACTGCCTCTGATGAAGAAGAATCATCTGACTCAGAAGATGATGATGAGGCCAATCTCTGCCTCATGGCAAAAATCGAAAAAGAGGAAGAAAGTTCTGACATTCCCTCTACTTCAACCTATGCTACTAAGGTATCACCTTCTTTCTTTACCAATATATCTGATATTGATGAAGCTGATAGTCTTCGTAAAATCGATCTCCTGACTATGAGTTTATATGATGCCATGAATGGTAAAACTGTTGTTGAAAATCAAAACCTTGATCTCGCTAAACAGCTTAAAAACTGTCACCTTCAAATAGAAAAGCTTTCTAAAATTGAAGAAGATTTAAAAGATCAGGTTCATATAAATCAACTAGTAAAAATCGAACGAGAAGAAGCTATCGCTGCATTAAAAGCTGAAAAAGCTACTGTTGAAGGATGGTGTAAATCCTCAACAACGATCAGTGAGATAATAAAGTCTTAGATTCCTCTGAGTGACAAACGTGGTCTTGGTTACAAGGCTGATGCTGAAGAACCAACCACTGATCATTTCATGCTTAAGTTTGGAATGTTCACGTCCTCTATTCCTGACACTTCCTCATCTCAGTGTTCCTCTTCTAAAACTCCCATCCCTGAGGAAATCTCTACCTTAACTTCTAAAGGTAAAGAGAAAATTGTTTATCCAAAACCTCAGAAGGGTACCAAAATACCTAATATGAAGAATGTTAAACCTTCAGTTAATCATTCCTCATCCTCTAAGGATAAGGTTTATGAAAATGTTCAGCGATTCACTCCTAGGATCAAGCTGAACTTTCTAGCTAAGAATCATGATGAACCTCAGGTTCCCCCAAGATCTGATGCTAAAGGTATTCTTGGTGTTGTACCTACTCATTTAAAATTAATGACTAAGCATGCAAATGGTCCTAAAGCTACTTTTAGCTATAGGAAATGTTATCACTGTGGACTTACCGATCACATTGCTAGTAAGTGCCCCACAACCACCAAAGCTGAAACGTTAGCTAAGGTGAAGATAAATTCCCCCAAGGCAAAGAAGACCACCGAGGTTAAGAAATTAACCAAAGTGAAGACCAGTTCAGAAGCTGAATCTTCAAATGCTGCGAAGAATGCTGAACCTTCTACTTCCTCTACCACCACTGACAAATCTGGACCCAAAATGAAATGGGTACCTAAGTCAAACTAATCTTCCTTTGTTTGCAGGTTAAGATGGGTATCTGGTATCTCGATAGCGGATGCTCTAGATACATGACTGGCAAGAAAAACCTGCTCACTGAATATTAGGAAGAGAAGGGTCCCTCTGTAACCTTCGGTGGAAACGGAAAAGGCTATACCTGAGGATTTGGTGTACTTTCTAATGGTACAACCACCTTCAGAAGAGTTGCATATGTTGAAGGACTGAAGCATAATCTTCTAAGCATCAGTCAGCTTTGCGACAAGGATAACAAAGTAATCTTTACTAAGGAATCTTGCTTTGTCACTGACAAAAAGGAGAAGATAGCTCTCAACGGTTATCGTTTAGAAAATGTTTACGTTATAAACATGGACTCTACAACCACTGAGAACTCCTGTTTCTTCTCAAAAGCCTCATCAGATGTCAACTGGCTATGGCATAAGAGGCTCTCCCATCTCAACTTCAAGACACTAAACACTCTTTCATCAAAAGAATTGGTCACTGGTCTACCTCAACACTCATACGCTAAGGAGTCCTTATGTTCAGCGTGTGAAAAAGGGAAGTAAACAAAAGCTAGTTTCAAATCTAACCAAGTTTCCTCAGTGTCATCTCTTCTACAACTTCTCCATATGGATTTGTTTGGCCCTGTTGACAAACAATCCATCGCTGGAAACAAATATACGTTGGTCATAGTTGATGAATTCTCTCGCTATATCAGGGTAATGTTTCTCCATTCTAAGAGTGACACCCCTGAAGAACTCATCACCTTTGTCAGGAAAATGGAAGTCCTGAACAACATGACCGTTCGCTTAATAAGGAGTGATCATGGGACTGAATTCAAAAACAGTTCCCTTGATTCCTTCTTTGAATGTAAGGGTATTTCTCACAACTTTTCCTCAGTGAGAACACCGCAACAAAACGGAGTCGCTGAAATAAGAAATCGAACTATCATCGAAGCTGCACGTTCAATGCTCAGCGATTCTTACCTACCTACTCAGTTTTGGGCAGAAGCTGTCAACACTGCTTGTTTTACTCAAAACAGGTCGCTGATTGTCAAAAGATTCAAGAAAACAGCCTATGAACCTTTTCATGGGAGAAAGCCTTCAATTAGCTTTCTTCACATCATTGGATGTCAGTGTTTCATACTGAACAACAGAGATGCCCTTGGAAAGTTTGATCCTAAGGCTGATGATGGAATTTTTCTTAGGCACTCCTCAGTCTCCAAAGCCTTCAGAGTCTTCAATCGAAGAAGACAAACTGTTGAAGAAACTATCCACGTCACTTTTGACGAATCCCGTTCAGCGAACTCTAGACCTTCTGCTGATACTGAAGAACTGAATCAATGGATGTTTTCTCATCTTGATGATTCAGAAGATGTTCCCACTCCTCCATCTCATACTCATCCCGCTGAAGATGATGATCCTACCATCATCCCAAGCATGCAGACTAGTGAAGCTGAAACATCATGAATCTCAGTTGTTCCTCTAAACACTATGCCTGCTTCTAAACCTTCTATCTCATATATTGTGAGGCCCATGATCTTCAACAATTCAAGATCTACTAACAAGATTGAGATAGGAGAGAACTATTTATTATTGAAAAGTAAATCTAATTTAGAGAGAACACAAGATGATTTGAATGCTACATTTTGAATTATGAATGGTTACTTGCAAATCTACATAACAAGTCTTATTTATACTCCTTCTCCCTTGTTACACAATAAAGCCCAAGCCCATTAGTCATTAAAGCCCATTAGGCCCAAGGCCTTTGCTTTACAAAACTTTCTAACATAAAATGTCCTAACATTCTCCCCTAAAGTTTTGGAAAGCAAAATCATCTTCTTGCAGAATCAGGTGAAGTGTCTCCATCAGAGTCAGATAAGGAGTTATTCGCAAACGGATTGTCAAAAATTTGTAAAAGATCCTTTTGAACACAATCGACTTTGATGGCCTTACCTTTATCCTTAAAGCTCAAATCTTTAGTAGTGGTGTCATCAGACACTCCCATAAAGGCTTTGCACGACGAACTATCCGAAAAGATCTGAGCATCATCAAACGAGATTGTTTCAGGAGTGACCGGCGTCATTGGGGTATCCACAGAATTTCCCTTAGCCATTCTCAGCGTTAAGACTTCAGATGCCAAAACAGCCAGTTGAGATGTCAACTTGTCAATCTCGGTCCGATAGGACTCTATTTCAGATTCAGATAGTGAGTCGGGTTTATTCTGTTTGAGATTGTCAATAGAATCTAAAAGTACAATCCTTTCGGTTTCATAAGTGACCTTATCTCTTATAATTGACTCTTCCAGTTTAAAGATAATGTTTTCCAAAATCAGAGGTGGAACATAACGTTTCAACTCTGTTTGATCATTAGAGTCTTCATCTGCGGTTGCCGGAACAGGAGGCGAAGTCTCAACCGTTTTGGCGAGAGAGCAGATGTCAAAATAGTCATTTGAGAGATAAGGAGTTTTGCTTGTAAATACGATGCATTAAGCGTTTCGTACACGAAAGGAATTTGTACATTTATGTTTTTCCTAGGCGGCGCATCATCCGATTTTGTGTTATTTTCCGAAGAAGAATTATCCGTTTTAGGTTTTGCCTCTATTGGAGGTAGAGGTATGGCGGTTTTTCTTTTAAAATCCTCAAACTCCTCATCTTCCTTAGATGCCTTAGTCCACTTGATTTTGTACTCTGGATAGGTCTTGTCTAAGCCCATGAAATCAAATTCATAAAGAGTGGGAACCTTTGACAAGACCTTCTTTAGGTAGCACGGATTATCATATCCGAGTCCCCAAAGTGAGTTGTAATATTTGAACTCCTTGGGCTTGTTCAAGTGAATGGTTTGTTCAGATTGACCAAGTTTATAAAGTTTGGATTCAAGATCTTTAAGTTTAGTGGTCAATTTTTCATTTTCTTTCAAAACATTATCTTGAACTAAAATGCTTTTAGAAAATTCCTCTTGAGATTTCTCTAACTTTTGAGTATATTCAGATATTTGGGTCTCGAGAAGTTTAGCTCTTTCTGAATAGGCCGAGCACTCAGTTTGATAATTATCTATCACACATTTGTCCTCAGTCTTTTCAATTGCTAGTCTGCCTATGGTATCATATTTTAACTTAACCTCGACTTCTAGCTTAGAGATGTGGGCATCTTTGGTCTTAACCTTGTTTTTAAAAGAATCTAAAGTGCGCACCATTTCATGCATTTGATTTAACAAGCTAGCATTGGAAGAACCACATACCTGGCACTCATGTTTGTCTTTCTGCTCGTCGAAGGAGTCATTTTCGGAATCAGTATCTTCCGGATTCAGACCAGTGTAGCACATATGAGCTTCTTCTTCCTCATTTTCATCATCCGTATTGAGCAGCCAGTGATCGTCTTCCGCCATTAATGCTTGACCAGCCTCTTTCTGCCTTGCGAGAAGCATTTTGTTCTTGCGAGAAGCATTTTGTTCTTCCGCCATTAATGCTTGACCAGCCTCTTTCCGCCATTAAGGCAATCTTTGGCGAAATGACCTCTCTTCCCGCAGTTGTAGCATTTTACAGGTTCATCATCATCTCGATTTTCAGACTTTCCTTCACTTCGCTTCCCATCATTGCTCTCTCTACCATCATCCTTCTTGCGTTTCTCATCGTGCTTGTCCTTGTAATCCCGACGCTTAGCATTAGTGGAGTATCTTTGGTTGTTATTCGTCGGCTTCTTGAAATACTTTTTCCGGGCATACTCCCGAGTTAATAAGGCGACAGCTTTCTTAATGCTATCTAGCTCAGGATCGTAATCACTTTCTGGTGCATCATCTTCATGTTCGGATTCACTCGGAGCTTCTTCACGATGAGAACTTCGTGACGACTGTTTATCCTTCTTGTGAGAAATTAACGCGAGAGGATCTTCATGTACCTTCTCCTTAGATTTGCTATCTCCCATCAGCTCAATAACTTCTTCTTCATCTTGAAGCAACATCTCGTATATCTCGTGCAGCGGAACATTTTCGAGAGAACGGTTGTGGCGGACATGAAGTACAAAACCCTTCCATTCAGGTTGAAGATTCTTGAGAAACTTGATGTTGCACTCTAAGTTTGACTTGAAGATATTGTTCTTGTGCAAATCATTTAGAAGAGTACATAAGCGTTCATATGTATCAGTTAGAGATTCGCCTCGCTTAGCTTTGAAAGATTCATACCTAGTGAAACAGTTTGTGATCTTCATCTGATTTCCCTCTCGACTGCCTTGCATTATCTTAGCCAGCTGATCCCACATTCCTTTTGCAGTCTCCTTGTAGCCGTCTATGCTACAATAGATGTTGTTTGGAAGACTTCAAACCAGATAGGTTTTTGCTAACGTGTCACCATCAGCTCTACGTTTCTCGTCAACTGTCAGTTTGTCATATGGTTTTGGCACTTTGTGGGCAGGAGGTCCACCTTCAATAGCAGGAACATCCATTAACGGTTGAACAGTGGGGCCCTCCTTGAGCGAACGAAGTATCTCCTCATAAAGAGGTTTGGTTTGAATGAAGCACAGAAATCTGTCTTTCCAGACACTGTATTCCCCACGATATAGTATAGGAGGCTTGAACTCAGTTCCGATAGCGAGTGCGTCTTGTGAAGCCATTGAGATTGCAGTGGTGATCGTAGGACGTGAGATGATTCAAAGGATTTTAAGACACGAAACACACTTACTAATGCAAAGTCCAACAGAATAAAGCCTAAGACAGTTCTACTGGATGACACAGTACCTGGAGTTGAAGTACCGGGAGTTGAAGTACCGGGAGTTAAAGTACCGGGAGTTGAAGTACCGGGAGATGACAATACCGGGAGTTATTACTACCGGGAGTTATTACTACCGGGAGATACCTATACCGGGAGTTATCACTACCGGGAGATATCGGAATAGACACTACCGGGAGATATTAGCACCGGGAGTTATTAATACCGGGACTTCGAAACCAAATCAGAAACAAGAAAAACTTACCCGGTTCGATGAATTTCTGCAGAGTTGATGAGATGTAATCTGCAAGAACTTAGTACTGACAAGAAAACTAACCCAAAAACTCACAAAAACAATACCAAAAACGAATCAACTAGCACTTTTGACAAGAAAAATTAATAATTCTCACGAGCAGGGAGCAAACACCAAAAAGATCAAGAATTTTAAAAATCAGGAATTTTTACTCAACCAGATGATTTGAAAACACATATGTATCTTAGAAACCTTATGAAAAGAATTGATCAAGCCTCAATTTTGGGTTTTAACACCAAAATCAAAGCAATCAAAAATTCTTGAGATGAACACAGTACGTACTTTGAATGATCAAGAAAAACCAGAAAAATACCTTTGAATCGATAGCTTTGTCCCTCTGCTCTGATACCAATTGTGGATCCTAGATACATAAGCAATCAACAATTAATCAACACAATCAGTAATAGCCAGCCATAAATCTCACTTGTATTGATAGATCGAATGAATAAGATTCAGTGGCAGACTGTAGCCGTACAAAGGTTTTGCAAACAATAATAATGATCATTCTAGTCGCGCTTGAACTTGTTCTTTGATCTTCATTCACATTTTATAATGACTTCTGATCAACTCAGATCAGGACTCGTTCTTAAAAGATTGACTTCTAAACATGCCAATTTAGAACTCGTACTTCAATGTGTGCTTAATGTTTTATTGGTTCATTCAAAGAGTGTTAGGAATTACATCGTTTCTATGGTCTATCCAGAACCGGAAGGACCTACCCAAGAAACACATCCACTTTTAGACATCAGTGAGGGGTCTAGATTGATAGATGAGTTTGGAGAGAAAAAAAAATGGTGAGGATGTGACAGGACTTAAAAGACATATTGGTCCTTACCAAACCGAGTCAGTTAGCCGGGTAACCACACAATCTATTCATTCTCGTTCTTTGGAGATGAATATTGAAACAAACATGGACCCAGTGTCGACAACTCGTGTCACCCCACCTAGCCACTCAAGCATCTCACAAAAGATGTTTGTTTCATAAATGCACGGAGATTTAGCACATAATCTATCTATTCCTCACTCGGAGGTCTTAGATATTGAAAAAGGAAGACATCAGCTCCGGTCTTCGAACTTCATATTCTATTCACTGTGTCAATTGATTTTTAACTTGAGTCCCAGGTTAAATCAATTTTTGAGCCAAATCGATATAATTTATTTCTTTCACACATGCACGAGTCTTTTTGATTCCCATTGCATATCTTCGTGATATTGCCGGAACAGTTTGAGAGGTAATTTTTAATATTTTACTTCAATGATAACTGGAAGTCCTATCAGAGATACCCCAATGCCAACTCTGAACATAGGCCACACAATTATTTTAATTGTTGTGATAACAATTACTATTGTGTTTCTGTGTTAGATGATTACCCCATTTTGGTTACTTAACGTTTTATCTGGTACTTTTGCTACTCATCAGTGTTGTCTTTGAAGTTACATGATGCTCAGGATGCTCCTAATCATCATGAGGGGGAGAACTGATACAAATTCGAAGACAGAGATCATCATCATGAGGGGGAAAATCGTTATAAAAGTTCAAAGACCCTGACTATCAAGTTGAGGGGGAGTAAGCAAAAGTTGAGGGGGAATAACTGTTATAACCTGTGCTGAAAATATTACAACGTGCATGGTTCTTCTATCCGTTTAACAAAGTGCTGAAGTTTTCAAAGCTAATTCAACTCGTGGTTCAACTCGTGATACTAAGAAGACCAAGAACATAATTCAAGGGGGAGCGTGAAAGACCTGAAGCCAAGCAACGACAACATCTGTCAAAGGTTCAAGAGAAAGAGAATTTCAAGACCTGAAGATTCCAAGATCATATTTTTTTTCTTTATATATCTTTAGGGGGAGATTGTTAGGACTAAAAGTCCTATAAAATAGAAAGTAATATAAAGAAAAGAATTGTTTTCTTTATTTGTTTGTAAAAGTCTTTTTAAGCTAAATGGGCTTAGATTAGTGTTTGTGTTCCATGGTCTTAGGCTTAAAGCCCTTGGTATATAAAGTTGTTTTTCAATCTTTAGGTTAGAGGTGGTGAGATTAGCCGTGCGCTTAACAGTGTTTAGAGAGAGAGTTTGTTCATCATTCTAATTTTGTAACTCTCTGCATTCAATCACAAAAGGATTAATCGTTTCATATTCATTGTTACTTGTTAATCTGGGATCCACATATATACCATCTACTTCTCAGCAATCAGTGAATGAAATGGCATCTACACCTGTTCCTCTCTTGGCTGATATTGTTGATCCCATTTTCAGCAAACAATAGAAGAAATCCATAGAAAATAGAGATAAGATGAAGATTAAGAAAATAATATTCAAGAACTCATCTCATATATTTTGATTGATTCAATATGGATGGGAAATTGTAAAGAACACCACACTTTTACATTTGATCGACTCTCATGTGAAAACACCTAGTCTTTGTGTGTTTGTGTGCTCTCTCCAAATGACCCTGATGAAAAATGGAAACCTAAAATCCTTTATAAAGGGTCCATTTACAAGATAAAAAGGGCTAAGCCTATATAACTAGCTAAAAGCCCATAAGCTAATTATAAAGCCCTATTACAATAATTTCTTTATAAAACATTCAATTAAATTAGGGGCTAATTTAATCTAACAATCTCCCCCTAATGTTTTATAAATAAAGCATCATCTTATAGTCTCCCCTTTGCTTTCTTTAGAAACTTTGGCATTCCGTTCTTCAAGTCTTCAAAGCATCACGAGCTCCCCCTCAAATGTAGGCTCATCTTCTTGAAAGACCGAGACAATTATTTTTATTAATGACATTATTTTTTGGTCTACAAGGCAGGAATACTGCGACAGGTTTGAAGTTTTGATGAAAAGTGAATTTAAAATGAGCATGATGGGAGAACTTTCTTTCTTCCTTGGTTTACAAGTTAAGCAATCTATCAGAGGGACTTTTATAAGTCAATCAAAATACATCTCTGATATTTTGAAAAAGTACAAGCTCAATAATTCAAATTCTATTAAAACTCCTATTGCCACTGGAGTTAAACTTGATCATGATCCTAATGGTAAATCTGTGGATTTCAAGAACTACAGGGACATGATAGGGTCACTTATGTATTTGACTGCAAGCAGACCTGATATAATGTTTGCTACATGTCTTTGTGCTAGATTTCAAGCAAATCCTAGAGAATCCCATTTGTCTGCTGTCAAGCGCATATTTAAATATCTCAAAGGGACTCAATTTTTGGGTATCTGGTATCCTCTTAATTCTTGTTTCGAGCTTGTAGCATACACAGATTCAGATTATGGAGGATGCAGAAATGACAGAAAGAGTACTTCTGGTAGCTGCCAATTGCTTGGAGAAAAATTGGTGAGTTGGACATCCAAGAAACAGAAATGCGTATCAACTTCTACAGCAGAAGCAGAATATGTCGCTGCTGCTAGTTGTTGCTCTCAAGTGATCTGGATGAAAACTCAACTTAAAGACTATGGCATGGAGTACAGAAAAATCCCAATTCTGTGTGACTCCAAGAGTGCAATAGCAATTACAGCTAATCCAGTTCAGCACTCAAAGACAAAGCATATCGACATAAGATACCATTTTATAAAGGATCATGTTGAAAAAGGGACGATTGAAATATACTTTGTTTCAACCGACTTCCAACTTGCTGATTTGTTTACAAAAGCCCTTGATGAAAGTAGATTCAACTTCTTAATCAGCAAGATGGGCATGCTGAACATGTCCTCCTAACCCTGTTCAAAACTCAACAGAGCCTCTGATGTTCATACCAGAGCTCTGTCAAAATAGTTGAGTAGGACATTGTTAGGACCATAAATGTCCTACATATTAGAAAGATATATAAATAATTATATAGTACTTAATTAGATTAATTATTTATTTGTAAAAGCCTTAATTACATTAATTGGGCTTAGTTTAGGCTTAATGGGCTTAAGCCTTGTTTGTGTAAAGCCTTGGTATATAAGGCTTTCCTTAACCTTAGCAATTGATTAGCAATTGATAGAGCAAATGATTAGCATTCCTATAGATTCATTAGAGAGAGCATATTGTTTAGAATCGTTCCTTTACTTTGATTGTAATATTTTAGGAACGATACTTTGAATGAATACGAGATGGATGACAAGTTGAAATCATCAATTGTTCGTGTTATTTATTATTGATTCATTGTTACCTGATCAATCTGGGACTCACAATTGGTATCAGAGCCGAATCGGTGATTTGAAGAAAGAAAAGAAATCGAACGAAAGCAAGAAAAAACATAAAATTCGTATTGAATTTTCTGGAAAAACACAGCGAGCCGTTTTGCCTATTCCCAGAGATTGAACCGTCGGATCGTCACGATTTTTGGACAGTAGCTCCACGACATTCCGTCTTACATTCTGAACGGTGGGATTAATCGTTTGAGATCCAGACGGTACCCAGATTATTTTCGACATACTGCAACTTTTTTCTTGAGGAAAATCGTTCATCAATCGGGTTTGCAAAGTTCTTTCGTTGATTTAATAATTCGTTTGTTAGATCTCGATCGTTTACTCGTTTTTATCTGTTGTTTCTCTGCGTTTACATCAAGTCTCAAAGGTATTAATTTTTCATCTTAAAAATCAATTCTTGAGTTTTTGGTGTTTTTAAATTTTTGTGGTGATTGTTAAAAATTGAGATATGTTTTGCTTAGAAATCGATTTGGGTGTGTTTGTTTTTGTGTTTTTGGTCAAAATCTAACCCTGCAGGAGTGAAATTAAGCAACCCTATCGAAATCTGACCCAAATTTCTCAATCAGCCGCAGTGTCCGGACTTTCGTAATCTTTCCGGGTAAGTTTCCTAATCTCTCATCACTATCCGGACAAATCATCCGGATTGATTTTGGTTTCCGGGTAAATTTAATCGGACACCTCAATCTTTCTAGGTACCAATTTTGTCCGGATAACTCAGACTTCCCGAATACCAATTTACTTTCCGGGCAAATTTTTGTCAAATACCCACTTTCCGGATAACTCAATTGTTTCCGGATAACAATTCTCTACTCTCCGGGTGATTCCTATTTCAACTATCCGGTCGTCACTTCTATTAAGAAACAAGTTTCCAAAGCAAACCACAGCCATTTTTATTGACTATATCAAGTGTGCGTTGACTACTTCCTTTTGTCTTGGGGTGTTTTTCTTGAAAATTGATATTGTTTGCTAATAATCTTTGAATTTGCTTATCAATTTTATTCATACGTGGCCTCCTCATCTCTATTCAATATTTTTTGTTCGTAATCAACTATGCAAGTGTGTGTTTTGATAGGCTGTTATTTTTAATAAAGAACAGTAAGTTGTGTTTTGTGCGGAAAGTGTTTTATCCGGTAAACCATCTTCATCTAGTAAGTGCTATTTTGTGAGGCAAACTCATTCATCCGGTAAGTCCACTTTATTTTTATCCGGTAAGTTTTTCATACGCGTATCACATATCCGATAACGTTCACTACCCGGTAAGTCGCAGATAATTTTCATCCGGTAAATATCTTTTGTTTTCGGTAAATTTTTGATCAGTAACCAACCTTCATCCGGTAAGTTCTACTTTGTGTGGGAAACTCATTTCATCCGGTAAGTGTGTTCAATCGGTAAGTTTCTTTTTATTCTCAACCGCTAAGTTTGGTTGGTTAGTTCTCGTCGGTACCCGAGTTACCGCACGTCTCGTGATTAAAAGTTTTGACGAAAGTTGCGATTTTTCTTAAACGTTCAATTTGCAATTCTTTTGTGACGTTTGAGATTATTTGCGACGATTTGATCCTATTCGCGACGCTTATCATTGTTTGTGATTTATTTTCGTCGTTTTGATCTAACTTGGTTTGTTTATCTTGCAGATTTCACTCTCAAAGAGTGATTTCGTTCGTTCGAATTCGATAATAATCAGATCTTAATTTTTTGGAAACAAATTTATTCTTAGATTTGTTTTTCAAATGTAATTTTTGATTTTCTTCCGCATTTTTGATTCTTCAAAATAACACCGATCAACGATCAAATTTTACAGGTAACAATGTCGTACTACTACAATCGATATTGTAGAGAAAGTGAAAAACTTTATGAAAAGAATATCAAGCAACAAGAGGAATTCTGCAGCAAGTTAAACAAAGAACATAAACTACAAATATCTGAAAGTTCTGATAAGCTTAACAAATCTGAAGAAAAGGCAACGATCTTAGAGGCTGAAAACACTGAGCTGAAAAAGAAGCTATCTGATCTATCATCACGAGAAGATATCAAGAAGACTGAGAAAGAGCAAACAAGACTATATGAAAAGAATATCAAGCAGAAAGATGATTTGATCAACAATTATGTCAAAGAACTGAAGGAACTGAAATCTCAAATCTGGAATAGTTCTGAGAAGCTTGCTAAAGAAGAAGAGAAAGGTAAACTCCTGAACTGTGAAAACCTTGAGCTCAAAAGTAAACTAACTACTCTTGAAAAGGAGAAAGAAAATTTTGCAAAGGAAAGGCAAATGCTTATAAAGCAATCTGATTCTTCAAACAAATCTCTTGATGAGAAGAAGAGTCTTGAGCTTAGATGTCTACAACTTTCAACACAAATCTCCGACTTTGAAAAAGTTTTGATTTTAGAAAGAGAAAAGTTTGAAACTGAACGCAAATCTTTATCTAAAAAGAATGGAGAACTTTTTTTGAAAATATCCGATTTAGAGAAAGAATTAGACATTCTAAGCAAAGAGACTGAGAAGAAGAAGGTTGAAGATTTTAAAGCAAAAAGTTTGAAAGATGATTTTACATACGAAAGAAAGATCTTTGAAACTGAGATTTCCAAGCTTAATAAGCAATTATCTGTTTTGTCATCTGATATTATGATAGAGAAGAGGCTAAAATCTGATCTTCAAAAGAAGCTAGAAAAGAAAAATGTTCTGTTTAACAATGACAAGGAACTTGAAAGCAAAAACTATGATGTTGAATCACCCAATCTTGCTAGTCCAGACACTGTTAATCAGTCTCTTTACGGTGATTCAGTTAATTCAGTTTGTTTTTCTAAGACTGCCTCAAGTTCTATTCACAGAAATATTTCTTCAAAGACCTGCATCAGATCAAATAGCTCTTCAAAAGATCGAATCCATACCTCTAATCTGTTTTATAACCCTATCATTGACAAATCAGCTAATAAATCTTTCAAGAAGGTAAACATGGTGTGGAGAGTTAAAGGAACCACTCCTACTCCAAAGTCATTCATCTCTGTTAAAAGTGACAAGAACAACACAGCTTTCCACGCTAAACCTTTTGTGAAAACTGATCGAGTGTACTCTGTTAACAAACTGATCAGCTTATCTACACAGAATCTGTGTTGAACTTTTAAAAATAATCATTTAATTGCATAAGACACCGTTAATAATCCAAATAACCGTTTCGTTTGCAAATTTAAATAATAAACGTTCTCATTAAAACTAAACAGCAGACTTAAATTGTTTTTAAGTATAAATTAAATCTCATGACTGCAAAGAGCCCTTCGTACGCGCCAGTGTGTACCGTCACGCCTTAGAGCCACTAGTACTTGAAACCACAGTTTATAGGGAAAGGGTAAGCACGAAGCTTAGTGAATTCAAACACATACGCAGATAGCAATTATATACACACCACTCCTATCCGAACATACACAACCAACACAAGCAGTTAAAAGGTACAAGCAAACATATGCAAGAACACCTTCACATGTATCCTTCGGCTCCCCGAATTCACACAACACTCGTGTAGGCTTCCCTCGGTCTCCCCGAGTTCATACCACCCTTGTACACAATTTCTCGGTCCCACCGAGCCCTCGGTCCCACCGAGATCACGCAACACTTGTACACCACTCCTCGGTCCCACCGAGCCCTCGGTCCCACCGAGATGTATATAACACTCATTTATGCCAGACATTAATTCAACCTAGTACTATGCACCACAATTCAGCCAGTACACACAACAATTCAGTTAGTACACAGAAACTACAGCGATGTACATGTAATCCCTATTCTACGCAGTGAGAGAACTCACCTCGAAAGCGTTGCAGAAGTTCCCAACTGACCACACAAACTTGCCAACTCCAAGATCACCTAAAGAAGTGTTACAAAGTGTCAACGCGAAGCCCCAACCCTCAATCATAAACATAAGATTAAACGAAGGACATTTCATCTTTTCGGCCTAAACTGCAGGTCTGTTCGGGACCTGCTTAGCCCTCCCTAGACCCACTAATCCAGGAATTAAATCCCACAAACAGGAGGGTCTAGGTCTTAGCTTTCCAGGGACATATTATACGCGTTCTAACGATTTTCCTACGATTTTATACGATTATTCTAAGATCGAAACGTAAGGCTAGCAGATTCGGACCTGCTGAAAAAACGGTCCTTTTGTACCTAGCTAGAGGCCTAACCAGGTTTTTGCTAAAACACGAAAAATGTGCCCGACACAGAATGTGAACCGTGGGCACCAGTTTCGCCTCAAACCGAGCTACGGCGGAAAAGGTATGGACGATGCAAAACAGGGACAGAATGGGATTCTCACATAAAATGACCATTTTGAAACGGTTTAATGTTTTCGCGATCAAGCTTAGGGTTTAGGTAATCTGGGCTGGACCAATACCAGCACCACCCACTGCCACCTCTGGCAGTGGTGGTTGGCGGCGGCGGCGGCCACCGGCGGTGGTGGTGGTTTCGGTAAAATGAATCGATGAGGCTAAAGGAAACGATCTCACCAAACAAACTCGATCGTACCTACACCCACGCACGACTAACCACCGATCGGCACGTGACAACCACTGACCGTGGTGTATGGCGGCGGCGCCATGCCGTCGGCAGCCATGGCTGCGACGACGACGATGGTCTTGAGTTGTTTAGATGGCGACGAAAGAAAGAAAACGAAGGGAAGAGCCTTACCTCGATGATGACGACACAGCAGCGACACCAAACTCCGGCACTTCCTTCTCTCTCGATCTATCCCTCTCTCGCTGCACTCTCTCTCTCTCGCCGGCAAGAACACAACGCCGGCTGTGTGGGTGTGCTCCGGCGGCAGCAGCAAAGAACGGTGGGGGGTTAGGGTTGTGGTTTGTTGTTTGCGCCGTGAACTAGAACGAGAAGATGGAGGTGCTAGGGTTTGAGGTTGTTGTTTGCGTGAGAATAAAACGAGAGGGAAGAGGGGGGTCGGTTCCACATGGGCCGAACCCCATGCAAGTTTTAAGAAATTACAACAATGGTCCCTGAAGATAATTTTCAACTTAAGCCCCAAAACCCAAACTTTTTAACAATTAAAGTCCTTGTCGCCTAACCCCGTTAACAAGCAACGTTAAGAGAAAAGATTTAACATAAAAGAAATAAACATACCGGGGTACGGGCTTTACAACTCTCCCCCGCTTGAATTAGACTTCGTCCCCGAAGTCTACGCCTGCAAATAGCTCTGGATAGTCCTTCCTCATCTCGGTCTCGGGTTCCCAAGTCCACTCGGAACCCTTTCGGTGCTTCCACTGGACCTTCACCAAGCCAATTACCTTGTTGCGCGAGGTCCTCGTCTTCCTGTCATCAATGGCGATCGGTTTCTCAACGTAATTAAGTCGCTCGTCGATCTGAATATCTTCTAGAGGAATCACTGCAGACTCATCCATCACACACTTCCGCAATTGAGAAACGTGAAAAGTGTTGTGAATCAGGCTCAGCTCACCCGGTAACTCCAAACGGTAAGCTACCTTCCCCACACGCGCTATGACCTTGTAAGGTCCAATGTAACGGGGCCCTAACTTTCCCCGCTTGCGAAACCGGATCACCCCTTTCCAGGGTGACACCTTCAGAAGAACATAATCCCCGACCTGAAATTCCAAATCCGATCGTCTCTTGTCGGCGTAGCTCTTCTGCCGGCTTTATGCAGTAACTAATCGATCCCGGACCATCTGAATCATCTCAGTCGTCTTCAACACAACATCGGTACTTCCTAAAACTCGATGACCAACCTCGCCCCAACAAATGGGCGTCCTGCACTTCCGACCATATAACACCTCGTAAGGCGGTCTGCCGATACTGGAATGGTAGCTGTTGTTGTAGGAGAACTCAGCTAACGGAAGATACTAATCCCAACTACTCCCAAAGTCAATAACACATGCCCGCAGCATGTCCTCGAGTGTCTGAATAGTATGCTCACTCTGCCCGTCGGTCTGAGGATGTAACGCCGTACTAAAATGTAACCGTGTACCCATCTCACCCTGAAACTTCTCCCAAAACCGGGAGGTAAAACGAGTATCCCGATCAGAGACAATTGAAACTGGCACCCCATGGCTAGTCACAATCTCTCTGATGAAAATCTCCGCGAGCTTCTCCGCCGAGGAGCTTTCTCTGATGGCCAAAAAGTGAGCGCTCTTAGTCAGACGATCGACAATCACCCAGATAGCATCATTCCCGCGTGGAGTCCTGGGGAGTTTAGTGATGAAATCCATCGTGATCTGTTCCCACTTCCATGCCGGAATCTCTAAAGGCTGCAGTTTCCAATGCGGTCGTTGGTGCTCCGCCTTGACTTTTCGACAAGTCATACACACCTCTACACATTTGGCGACATCCCGCTTCATGCCGGGCAACCAGTAATCCTCCCGCAGGTCTCGGTACATCTTTGTAGCTCCGGGATGGATAGAAAACTTTGCCTGTTCCCACCAGTGAGGGGAACCCAAATTCTACCGTACCGAGTCAATAAACCTCGACTATCACGGAAAAATTCTGAATCTCCCCCGAAACCCTCTCGCGTTTGGCATTCTCATCTAGAACCGCCACTTCCTGAGCACTACTTATCTACTCGAGAAAAGGTGCAACCACTGTTAACCGTTGACACAAACCCCGTAGTGGCTCACCAACCGGATGTCGACTAAGTGCGTCCGCAACCACATTCGCTTTACCCGGATGGTAAAGTATCTCACAATCATAGCCTTTGACCACATCGAGCCACCTCCTCTGACGCATGTTGAGGTTCTGCTGATCCATCAGGTATTTTAGGCTCTTATGATCAGTGTAAATCGTACACTTGACACCATACAGATAATGCCTCCAAATCTTGAGAGCAAACACCATCGCCCCCAACTCTAGGTCATGAGTCGGGTAGTTCGCCTCATGAGGCTTCAACTGCCTCGAAGCGTAAGCTATAACCTTACCGCGCTGCATGAGCACGACACCCAAACCTTGGTGAGAGGCGTCACAGTACACCACCAAATCCTCCATGCCCTCGGGCAAGGTCAACGCCGGAGCCTCGCATAAACGTCTGCGTAGCTCCTAAAAAGCCCTCTGTCGCTCTTCTCCCCAGCTAAAAGCAGCAGATTTCTTCGTCAATCGGGTCATAGGCAACGCAATCTTGGAGAAATATTGGATAAATCTCCGATAGTACCCTGCTAACCCTAGGAAACTTC
The DNA here is from genome assembly GCA_033807775.1 of Saussurea involucrata. Classification (NCBI taxonomy): domain Eukaryota; kingdom Viridiplantae; phylum Streptophyta; class Magnoliopsida; order Asterales; family Asteraceae; genus Saussurea; species Saussurea involucrata. The sequence continues at coordinate 63,382,285 of CM066318.1, forward strand.
GTACCTCGGTGGGAGTTTTCGGCACTTCCCACCGCATCACTGCTGAAATCTCGGCCGGATCGACCATAATACCATTCTGATTCACGACATGTCCTAGGAATTGGACCTCTCGTAACCAGAATTCACACATGGAGAACTTAGCATAAAGCTTCTCCCGCTTCAAAACCTCCAAAATTTCTCGCAAATGTATCTCATGCTCTTCTTTTGACTTCGAATACACAAGAATATCGTCGATGAACACAATCACCGACCGATCCAGCATCGGACTACACACCCTATTCATTAGGTCCATGAACGCCGCTGGTGCATTGGTGAGTCTGAAAGGCATCACCCCAAACTCGTAATGGCCATAACGCGTGCGAAAGGCCGTCTTCTCTGTATCCTCACTCCTTACCCGCATTAGATGATACGCCGATCAGAAATCAATCTTAGAGAACCACGAGGCTCCCTGAAGCTGGTCGAACAAATCGTCAATCCTTGGCAGCGGATAACGATTTTCGCCGTAAGCTTATTCAGCTCGCGGTAGTCTATACACATCCGTTGAGCCCCGTCCTTCTTCTTCACGAATAAAATTGGGGCTCCCCACGGTGAACAGCTCGGCTTAATGAACTCCTTTTTGCGAAGTTCCTGCAACTGAGCGTACGACTCCTTCAGTTCCGGTGGAGCCAGGCGGTAAGGTGCTTTGGCTACCGGAGCAGCACCCGGAATCAAATCAATGCGGAACTCCACCTGTCGCTCGGGAGGTATCCCCGGTAAATCATCGGGAAACACGTCAGCAAACTCCCGTACAACTGGCACATCCTCCGCGGTCTTCTTCTCTCCGTCGACGCGCGTGTCTATCACATACGCTAGATACCCCTGGCCACTGCTGTAAGTACCTCCGAGCCCTCGCAGCCGAACATATCGCTGAGGTCCGCCTGGACGAGTCGCCCTTCACCAACAGTTCTCCCCCGATTGGGGTTCGAACTCGTACTTGTTTGTGACGACAAACAATCTCCGCATCGAAGGCATCCATCCAATCCATGCCCACAATTACGCACAACTCTCGCATAGTGATCGGAACCAAATCAATAGGGAATCTCACACCAGAGATTTCCAAAGTGCACCCCCGGTACACGCCAGAAACCGTCAAGGTCCTGTCATCAGCAACCTCAACCACAAGCGGACAGCCTACAGTCCTACAACTCGGCCCAAAACGCTTACTAACAATGTGAGACACGAAAGGATGAGTAGCCCCGCTATCAAACATCACCACAGCAGGCACCGAGTTAACTAAGAACGTACCTGTCACCACCCTATGCGTAGGTTGTGCCTCTTCCACTCTCAGTTGATGAACTCTACCTCGGGCCGCCTCCATCACCGTAGCAAGTGAAGCATACTGCGCACTACTTACGAACTCCCTGATCTCGATACGTAACATATTCTTGTACCGCGTCCTCTTCATGTCCGCAGAAGCAGCATACTAAGGACAGAAAAATGCCATTTTCGTGAACTCTCGGTTCATCTCCTTTACAGTCTCCGCAGTCTAAGAGAGCTCCAAGAACTCTTTAGCAATCCTCTCCATCTCCACTGGAGGCACATACTCTGCCCGAAAACATACGATGAACTCTTCCCAGGTCAAAGTAGTGCGCTCGCTAAGCGTCCAAGCAGTAGCACACCAGTCTTTTGCTCCGTCTCGTAACAGATTCATCGTGAAGCGAACCTTCAATTTCTCAGGACAACCACTGGTAAGGAATGCGCACTCCAATCCAATCCCGATACTACAACTCTCTCGCTCGGGGCTGCCCACCGGCAGAGGGTGGAATCGCCGCGATGCGTTCCTCTACCAACACTACTACCTCATTACGAACGACGGTACAATCTCGGGGATCGCCTCCCCAGTAGCGTGTGTCACCTCAGCCGCAATCATCTCTCGAATCTGCTCAGTGGTAACTCCGGTACCAGAATCTGAGTCAGTATTGTTGTTCCTCCTTAACGAGCTATTAGCACACACTAAACCTGCTAACTACGCTCACGCTCAACTCCTCGGATTCTCCGTGACTTTCCCCGACTCGAGCATTGATCATGTGCTTCCGATAGTAGGAGCTCTACTACTACCTTCCACACTTATCATCACTCGTTCCGAGTCCCATCCCGAAGTGTCCAAGTGGTTTCTCGCCGATAATTACACCCATATGCCCGTACCAGCATATGTACACACTCTTCCTAGCTCCCTAGGAATTTCACCCCAAATCACTACACTTGCTACGACGAAATTCCTACTAGCCATGACGAGTCGCCTCGCGAATACCCAGTCATATGCAGCGTGAAGTCAAATAGACATTCGAATACAAAATTCTATCCTAGAACGGTTGGACTCAAACAAGAGCTGCGCAATAGAACTAAATCAAATATTCTAAGGCTATGTGATTCTTACTGCATACAACCTATAGGGCATTCACTTAACAACTTACCATGATTAGCATAAATTCGTACTAGCAAGCAACAAACATGCAGTATAGTGTAAATAGCACATGCAATCTAGCATACATACTCCTATGTTCTAGAAAGCAATAAATACACTAAGTACTGTACCTTTTCCCTTGGCTTCGGCTGACTGTACACACTGCGCCCTCGATCACCGTTTCTCAAACATATTTTTCACTTTCTTTTATTTCAAAAACCTTAAAAGAAAATTTCATAGCCGCAAACTTATGTTCAAACACACCGAGATGTGTTTAATTCGCTCAAGCTGTGCTCTGATACCATCTGTAACATCCCAGGCCAACCGTACCTAATATTGTCCGCTTTGTCCACACACCCGGACTCACGGTTTTAAAACGCGTCTGATAGAGGAGGTATCAAGTCCCTTATAAGGCAACGTTTGTTCCCCTCCCCAACCAATGTGGGATATTACCGTTTCTTTCTCTTTGGGAGGAGGAGGAGCAGAGGATGGTACGACAGTTTCTGGTGGAGGTTGGGGGATTTGTGCAACACTTGAAGAGGTTCCCTCTGTAGTTTTCTTTGCTTTAGGAGCCCTTTTCTATTTAGGGGGAGTGGCTACCTTTGTTTTGGATGCAGAGGAAATCATCTTTTTCCTCTGCAGACGGATGTTCGCTAGTTTTTGCTCGTGTTTAGCCACGGCCTCTGCATGCGCTTTTGGGCTCATTCTTTCCATCACTATGGTTCCTAAGGGGGTTCCTAAACGTGTGGGTGTCGCAGGACTCGGTTCTGGAGTCCTGTGAGTGTGTATAAACTTTTTCCTAAGTTGTTCATCAGAGGCATATGACAGAAGTCTGGCTGTCAGAGGTCTGCAGATCGCATACCCCTCTGCGTGTTTTGTTGTGGCCATTCATCCCAAGGGGTAAGTTTTGACTACAGGCCCTTCTATCGGCCATTTGTTGAGGTGAGGCAGAGGTTCCAGAATGACTCTAATAGTCCTCTAGAATTGAAGGCAGGGAGGTCTTGTACATTTGGGCCTTTTGCCTTCTGTATGGAGACGCGCCGATCGATTGTCTTTACAAGCTCTTGCATCATCAGAGCTGCAAAGTCTATAGGTAAGTCAAAATAAACTACGTACATTATGGCTAAGATTTGGTGGGAGGTTTGATCTGGACTCCCCACTTTCCCTGTGAGGCATCTGTTGAGAATTGAGAACAGGGTATTCCACATAGAAGGGAATCGGTTTATCCGAAAGTCATTCCTTTTTGTTAGGTGGGTGTTGTAACCTAACATCTCTACAAAGTCACAGAGCTCTCTGTCAGAGGGGAGCTCTGCATACTCCTTGATCCCTAAAAGCCCCCTTGTGGGTAGATTAAACTCCAAAGACAGCATGGTTCGATTAAACTTAAGTTCTAAGTTTTCTGATTTGTCAGGTTTTGATACCCAGCCTCTGATCTCTCTTGATTCTGCGTCATAATAACAGCTCTGCCAGAATTGGTTCAGATACTGGCAGGGATGCAAGTTACGTTCTTGGTAAGTAGGGTGTTTAGAGGATTGTTTTCCAGGATGTTCAAAAGTATGGCGTGTTCAGCTCCAAAGGCAATTCTTGAGGGCACTAGGAAATGGTTATTGGGTTTAAGGGGTAAAGAGTTCTCGAAATGATCATTTTCGATGAAGAACTGCAGGTGTGTGGTTGGGGAGAAATTTGCAGATTCACCCTGTTCTTGTTCAGGATTAGTTACCCTGGTTTGGTGTTGTGAGTGCTCGGAGTGAGCAGGGGATGTCGCCGGTGACTTGGAGGTGGAAGCCATTGCTTGAATCTTGAAGGAGTAGAGTGTAAAGATGGAAGTTGCAGGTATTATACTGTTCGCCGGAGATATTGAGAGAGAATCGTAAAGGCATAAGGAAGATAATAAGAGGGGTTTTATAGGGTTTAATAGTGGTAGAATCTGAAGAGGTTAATATTAAACATTTGATAATCCTTTGGGGTCCGCAATTGAATACACACAATTGGGTTCAAGTTTCAGAAATTCATGTGGCACGCACGTCCAATGAGAAAATGCCACGTCAGAGGTGTCAGAACACGATTAGACGTCGTGTGCGGCTCATTAATGCTGAGCACGTAAGCGTCTCTATATTCGAATGACTGTCACCTTCAGAAATAACCCACATCTTACAGAATCCCGTTTCTGTGTACAGGTGTCAAATCGACAGAGGCTCTGTGGTGGAATGAGCTCTATGATTTGAAACCCTCTTACATTACCTCTGAGCTTGTACCTTTACCAAAAAAAACATTTAAAAGCAATTGAAGTGATCGATAATTTCTGTGTAGAAATTTAAAGTTACAGAGGCTCTGACTCACAGAAGCTCTGCTGAGCTCCGCAGAGGCTCTATGACCTTAAATTTCTAATAACAGAAATCTCATAAATCTTTTTGATCATCCAAAGTTTTGATTGTTTTAAACATTGTTTTTAGAACATATTTGGAAATTTGTGTCCTAGAAAACTGTTTTGGAGCAAGGTTTTGTGCGAGACATTCTCCTTTTGATTTACCTTTGCTCGACAAACTACCTGGCTTCTGTGGATTCGGCTGATCACTACTCTTCTTTGGCTCCCCCTTGAATTAACCACTTCTGTATAATAATTCAAGGTCTCCTTCTGCTCCCCCTTGACCTATGCTTGGATTAGATGAGATAAGTTTTGCATAGAACATAGGTCAAACTTACCAAAGGTTCTGTGGGGAATGTCAGAGGCTTTGAGCATTCTCACAGAAGCTCTGTTGGGTATAGAACTTTTGATGATAGGGAATTTACATGCAGAAGATTATAGATATATACATATTTACAAGAGGATCAAGACTCACTTACAGAGACCAGCTCATGTTTATCATACCTAACTTACCCACCAAGAAAAGGAATCTTTTCTCATCTAGTGCCTTGGTGAATAAGTCTGCAAGTTGAAATTCTGTTAACACAAAGTACATCTCAATTGTGCCTAGTTCAACATGATGTTTCAGAAAGTGTTAACGGATATCGATATGCTTTGTTTTGGAGTGTTGTACAGGATTTGCAGAGATCGCTATGGCACTCTTTGAATCACAGAGGATGGGTATCTTGTATATGTTGTATCCGTAGTCTTTTAGCTGAGTTCTCATCCACAGAACTTGAGAGCAATAGCTAGCAGCAACAACATATTCAGCTTCTGCCGTAGATGTCGATACGCAATTCTGCTTCTTTGAGGTCCAGCGGACTACTTTCCCACCCCAGGAATTGACAACTCCCAGAGGTACTTTTTCGGTCAAGTTTACATCCTCCATAATCTGAATCTGTGAAGGCCTTAAGATCAACGCCAGAGTTCTTCGGATACCAGAGCCCAAGATTTTTGGTTCCCTTAAGGTATCTGAAGACCCTCTTTACAGCAAGAAGGTGGGATTCTTTTGGGTTAGCTTGATACCTTGCACATAGGCATCTGGCATACATTATGTCAGGTCTAGTTGCTGTTAAGTATAAAAGTGACCCAATCATGCCTCTATAGAGCTTGCACTCTACAGATTTACCACCTGGATCTGAGTGTAACTTATTTTCAGTGGACATAGGGGTCTTCATTACATAGGCATCAGAGAGCCTGAATTTTGAAAGAATGTCAGAGACATATTTAGCTTGATTTATAAAAATACCCTCTGATGATTGTTTGACTTGGAGTCCTAGGAAGAAGTTTAATTCTCCCATCATACTCATTTCAAACTCACTTTGCATGAGTTTTTCAAAATTAGAGCATTCTTGTGCATTTGTAGAACCAAAGATAATGTCGTCCACATAGATCTGGACAAGCAGAATCTTATCACCTTTTCTTTTATAAAACAAAGTAGTATCTGTTGTACCTCTGTCGAAATCTATATCGAGAAGAAAGGTTGAAAGTCGTTCGTACCATGCTCTTTGAGCCTGTTTCAGTCCATACAGAGCTTTGTCGAGATAATAGACATAGTTTGGGTACTTGGCACTTTCAAACCCTGGTGGCTATTGGACGTATACTTCTTCTTGGATTTGACCATTCAAAAAAGCATATTTTACATCCATTTGGAAAACTTTGAAACCTCTGTGGGCTGCGAAGGCTAAGAAGATTCTTATTACTTCAAGTCGTGCGACAGGGGCAAAAGTTTCATCGTAATCAATGCCTTCTGCTTGGAAATATCCCTTGGCCACCAATATCGCTTTATTTCTAATGACCACCCCATCCTTGTCCTTTTTGTTTCTGAAAACCCATTTAGTCCCTATTGCTTGTTTCCCTTTTGGCAGAGGAACTAGGGTCCATACCTTGTTTCTCTCAAACTGCAGAAGCTCTTTTTGCATTGCATCTACCCAGTTTGGATCATCTAGGGCTTCAGAGATGCATTTTGGCTCGATCATACTGATAAAGTTTGTAAAGAAACAAAAATTAGCAGTGGCTGATCTTGTCGTGACCTTTTCAGAAGGATCGCCGATTATTAGGCTTGGAGGATGGATCTTCGTCCACTTAGTCGTTCTTAGAAGATGGTCATTAGCATTATCTAGTTGAACCTCTGTGGTTGCACTCTGTGGTTCTGGTGCAACCTCTGTAGTTGATGGTGTTTCAGCTTGTGGGACTATAGGAATCAGAGTTGGAATTTGTTCCTCTAAGGATGTGGAGACTGAATCCTCGTTTTCCTCTGGTATTGCTTCCTCTGTAGTCGCTGGAGTTGGTATTTTAGGATCCTCTGTGGTAGAATCCTTTGTTGTATCATCTTCTGTTCGCTCCCCCTCAGTACTTGCATCTGCACGATTTACTGAAGAGGATGAAGTATTTAAAGGACCAGTTAGAGATATACCTGACTCAGTCTGGTTAGCAGAAGATGATTCTCCAGAGGTTCCGACGGCTCCAGCAGAGGGATCAATATCATCGTGGAACATCTCTTCAAATAGCAGATTTAGTTCTGCTTCTCTTGTAGGGGAGATGCCAGAGGATTCCTTTTTGAGACCGAGTTCTGAACTGATTTGTTCAGAAGTCTTCTGAAAGGAATCGTCAAAAGGGACATTGATACTTTCCACAATGGTTTTACACCGCAGAAGATAAACTCTGTAAGCCTTTGAGGAGGCAAAGTACCCAATGAACTTGCCTTCGTCTGCTTTCACCTAAAACTTCCCTCTAGCTTCTCTGTCGTTTAGGACAAAGCACTTGCATCGAAATACATGGAAGAACTTGATGTTTGGTCACCTTTTGTTGATCAAGTGATAGGGTGTCTTGATGTGCCTTTTCACTATGGTTGATAGATTTTGAGTGTAGCAAGCGGTTGATACTGCCTATGCCCAGAAAGAGATTGGTAATCCAGATGATGTTAACATAGTTCTTCCAGCCTCCACATGCATGCGGTTCTTTCGTTCGACCACGCCATTCTGTTGTGGGGTGCGTGCAACAGAGAAGTTCTGAGATATGCCTTCTTTTGTGAGGTAAGCTTCAATGACAGAGTTTTTGAATTTTGTGCCATTGTCGCTTCTCAACTTTTGAATCCTGCACTCATATAGAACTTGGATTCTTTTCATTAGGTTTATCAGAATGTTTGGAACATCTGATTTCTTTCTGACAAATTCAACCCATGTAAATCTAGAGTATTCATCAATCAACACAAGTATATACTTTTTGCCACCTAGGCTCGGTGTAGCGATTGGACCGCAGAGGTCAACATGAAGCATGCACAGAGGCCTAGGGAAAGACACATTAGTCTTGCCTTTATGGGAGGCTCTCTTGAGCTTACCCATTTCGCAAGCAGAGCATAAATGATCTTTACTGAATTTAACATTTGGCAGACCCTTGACTAAATCAAGTTTCACAAGCTTATCTAAAGTATGAAAGTTTAAGTGGCAGAACCTGTTATGCCATAACCAAGCTTCTTTGTTCTTAGAAGCAACAAGACAGAGCTTGTCCTCCTTGTTCTTGGCACTGAAGTTCATGAGGTATAAATCTCCCTTACGTTCAGCTCGCAGAAGTTCGACTCCTGTGTCTTCACCTTGCAGAGAGCAGAAAGTTCTTTTGAACATCACGTCAAAACCCGTATCGCAAAGTTGGCTAACACTAAGTAAGTTGTGTTTAAGGCCATCCATATATGCAACTTTGCATACGGTTATATTCTCCTTCTTGATGACTCCATAGCCTTTTATGTACCCCTTTTTGTTGTCGCCAAAGGTTACAGATCCACCATCGAGTTTATCTTTGTACGTGGATAGTAGACCTCTGTCGCCAGTCATGTGCCGCGAGCATCCGGAGTCTAGATACTAGATCGGCACATACTTCCTCTGTAACACAATCAGAGATTTTTAGGTACCCATATCCAAATGGGTCCCGGTTTGTTAGGGGTCTTCAAGGTTGCCTTAGCATCCTTGGGTTTGGTTTTAGCTTCTGTTGAAGAACCAGTTTGTTTCTTCTTACCCTTGAATTTAGCGTTTCTTTTGGGTAGAGAGAGGAAACAGTGTGGACTAGAGAAGTGTAGATTCAATTTATGCATAAGATCGAAACAATGACAATAATGAAGATGCGAAGAAATTTGCTTGAAGTTTTCATTAAAAACATTGAAACAGGGTACAGAGGCTTTATTACAGTCTATTCTAACATCTGACTTCCTATTACAAGAAGACCTATGTAGACTAGATTGTTTGTTTGAAAAATCTCTGTGGAGAGTAGCCTTCTGTGGTCCCCTTCTTCTGTGGTGAACATCTGCAGGTTTCACTGTCACAGAAGTAAAAGGCTTGTTATTTTCAGCCCACTTACCCTTTTGTTGCCAAGTTAATTTTTCTTTAAAGGGCCTAAAATGTTTAGCTTCTTTTGAACATTGAGAGGATTTTTCCCTTTCAAGCTTGATTTTCTCAAGCTCTAGAGAGGTTTTGGTTTGTATACACATGTCCAAAAAGTCTGTACAAATAGGAACACTTGTGATTTTCTCCTTGGGAGGAATAGTTCTGTTAAGAACTCTAGAGGGTAGCTTAAAATCATCTGAATCACAAGGTACTATCTTTGACTCATTTGAGTCAGTCTCAGATTCGCCAGAGGATAAGTCGTCCTTATATACAGAGGTCGAGTCACTCAGATCTCTATCGACAGAGGCTGGACTTTCAGAGCATGTGCCATACTCACTTTCTTCCTTTTCTTTCGACCTATCTTCCAAATTAGCCGAAGTACTCATCAAGATTTCCTCAGAGAGATTTTGATCAACAGAGGATGTACCGAGGTTTTCATAGAAATTGTTTTTACCGATCTCCACCAACTCATTTTCTGAAATGTGAGGCAGTTTTTCTTCTGAAGTAGGAGGCATGAATTTCGGTGCCTCCGCCGATAATTTCTTTTCAGAGTCTATCGTGCAGACAATAGCAACCTGTGTTTGAGTCTCGTGGTCACCAAACTTGAAGATTCCTATCTGATCTTGTGTTTTCAGATACCACACATTTATCATCTTCAGAGGTTTCCTCTCGTGAGGTTCCCCAGAGACTTTTCGCCTTTTACTAACAGAGAGTAGGTATGGAAATTCAGGTTTTCTTGTACTTCCAATATGAAATAGAGAGGACATAGATTTGTCTCTTTTGGTTCCAGTGTATGGATCTATATCACAAAAGCCAATTCCCCGTCTTCCTATTTGTGTATTGATTTTCTCATACACCTTCTGTGCATCTTGATATTTCTTAATTAAAAGATCTCTTCTGAGTAGATCTTGACAGAGGACTTCTCTTTCCTTCTGAAAATAGTGTTTAAGAGCTAGGATATTCATTATGTCGCTCTCAACGTCCTTAAGTTCTTTAGATTTAACTTTTAAGGCAGAGTTAAGTTCAGAAATCTTTTCTTTCAAAGGAGTTAGATGTTTGTTCCAATTAGTTTCAATCTCTTCCTTTTCTTGAAATATTTTAGCCTTTTCTTGAAATATTTTAGCCTTTTCAGAAGTCTAGCTTCTCTCTCAAAGAACGTGAGCTTCTTCTGAACACTCCCGTAGGTCTTTTTAAGTTCAGTGTATTCAATGGTTAGTTTAAGCAAATCAGCTTCTGCTTGATTAGAGTAATAGTCGGAAGTGGATACCTCACTATCAGAGTCGGAGGAGCTAACTTCTGCCATCCCGCAGAACAGGGCATTCTTCTTTTCACCTTCGTCAGAGGATTTGTCTGACTGCCAGTTTTCCTGCTCCACCATGAGCAACTTCTGAGCATAATACTCTGCCTTCTTTTTCTAGAAAGCATAGTCCCTCTGAGGGCGATTTGGCTTGCTCCTACAGTCAGCAGCATAGTGGCCTAATTTGCCACAATTGAAACAACCCTGGTTCTGGGGGGCATTTCCACCTCTGTCGTTTGACCTCTGTTGGTCACCACCTCTGTCACTCTTGTCATTCGATCCTTCTCTTCCCTGATTCCTTGAATCACCTCGATCATCTCTTCCATTGCGTTCATAACCAGACTTCTTCTGGTATGCTCTGCTGAACTCCCGTGTCAAAAGGGCTAAAGACTTAGCTATCGAGGCCATAGTTGCCTCCTCATCTTCCACCATTTCCTCCTCTTCACTATCAACGACCAGTACCTTATTCTTCTTCTCCTTCTTTTCCTCCAGGGCTTTCTCCTTCTTCGGCTTCTCTTTGGCTTCTGTAGCCCTACCAACAAGTGCAAGGGGTGCACTGATTTGAGCTTTTGCTTGTGCAATCTGAGGTTCTTGGGCTGCCAATGTTCCATAAAGATCTGACAGAGTCCAAGAGTCTAAGTCCTGATTAGTTTGCAGAGATATAGACAACTGGAGCCATTCTTCATTTAGGCTTTTTAAGAACATGACATTATTCTCCTCAGAGGTTCTATGAATCCCGAACTTCTTGCACTTGTTGATCAGAGAGTTGAACCGATCGTATGTTGACTGCAGAGATTCTGTCGACAGAGATTTGAATGCGTAGTATTCGTTGATGCATTGGGCTCTGCAGTTCTTCTGAGTCTTGGCCCCTCCCTCCAATTGTTTCTCCAGTTACTTCCATAGATCGTATGCAGATTTACACGCATCTAGGGATTGGAAGAGGTCATTGGGTATGGCCATTATCAGAAGTCTCTTGGTCTTCTGAGCAACTTCGTATTTCTCCCAGTCTGTGGTAGACCACTTATCTTTTGTCTTTGGTTTCTCATACTCAGGAACCTATGGAGTATCATCTGTGGCAGGAACCCGTGGTACTGTGACCATGGGAACAAAAGGAGGATTGCGGATATAGTAGACAAGTTCTTTGTCAGTACCCTCGAAGAAGTGAATCATTTGAATCTTCCATTGAGGATACTCGTCTCTCAGCAGAGTGGGTGGCTTGGTTAAAGAACCAGCGGTGAAGAAGTTGTTCGTGTTCGTCATTTTGAAAGAGGATTGAAAAATACTAGAAAAACAGAGTATGAACAGCAAACTTTCAGATGATGGAGTGGTTGCTTTGAAAAGTGTTGTAAGCCTAAAAACCATTGAACAATGCACTAAAATGGAGTTTTTGTAACATCCCGCATAACGAAACATACATATAACATACATTCCATAACATGTTTACAACAAAGTACTTCATCTTTCACATTTGGTCCCATCTAAAGTCTGGACATAAAAATTCATTACAACTTGATCCACTTTGAATTACATAGTGATAACAAAAATTATAACTACAAAAGCATCCGTAGCATCATGATGATAATCTTCTCCAAAGCTAGCCAACAAGTATTCTATTTACTTGTTCTTAATGGAATCACCACCTGGAATACATAATTTTTAAAACAGAAAATGAGGGTTAGACCTAAGGGTCTAGTGAGTAAATCCCTGACATTTGTAATTCATTAAAAACTCATTTATATAAAACACTATTTATATAAATACAAATACCACACACGTAAGATAATACCAACTAACAATTATTCATCATACCTGTCTCATTCCACCTTATCCCTCCACCAATGGCCAAATCAATTGGTTGCGAGCCAATTTATCACACCGGTCCAAACCCCGGCCACGTATTATATTTTCATATAATACTCACGTAATTATAATATCCCATTATAATCACTCACGTATGACATATTCATACACTTATCACAATTCATTATTCACATATTGTATTCCAGTAAAAATACTCTTTAAAATAAAACTCACCTGATCTTTTAAGCAAGGTCCTTCAAACTTTCTTCAAAATAGATTATCTTTTAACCCAGATCCTTAATATCTGAAACAAATTAAAGCATACATACTCTTTAACACATAAACAGGAAAACCCAACTTTTCGCAACCCACTATTACGAAAAGTTTACTTTTCGCAACCTACAGTTGCGAGTTCCTCACTTTTCGCAACCAACAGATGCGAAAACCTCACTTCTCGCAACCCACAGTTGCGAGTTCCCTACTTTTCGTAACCAACAGATACGAAAACTTAACTATGCGCTTTAGCTGCTTGCGAAAAGTGGACTTTTCGCAACCAAGGCTTGCGAATTCCTACTTTTCGCAAGAACACTGTTCATCGTCTTTTTCAGATAAGTTCAGTTCATTTTCAGGAAATCCAACTTTTCCCCAGATTGCACAGGAATGTTCTAAACCCCTTTTAACACTCTAAATTGCCACTAAAATACACAAATTCATCTAAGATTACCTAAACCCACCTCAAAATCCAAAAGAAACCTAATTCTTATAAAAGAGTGTTTGAATAAGATAATTACCTCTTTGATTTTACTGCACCAATACAAAATTCCAGCTGAAGTGTCTTTAATTCTTCTTCTTCTTCTTCTACGGTTCTTTCTCTTTCTCTCTCTCAGCCGTGAACAATTTCACACACACATACACTATTTGGGTTTTACTTTACTGTTTCAATTTGAGATATTTCTTCTATTTAGTATACTGAGTCGGTTTGTGTCTTAAAGGTTTGGGTAAAATACCCAACTAACCCTAAACTTGCTTTACTTGACAAATCACACCCTTAAGCTTCTATTATAAAATAAAAACTTATCCCTAAATTTCTTAATTCCACAAAATACGAAAATCAAGACTTATAAATTCCAATTTTTAATTAGATAAAATACCTGGTTATTACAACATCCCCCCTTAAAAGAATTCCGTCCCGGAATTCAGTTAAGAGAACAGATGAGGGTATTTGGCTCTCATTTCCGACTCCGATTCCCACGTCGCATCCTGACCTCGATGATGTTTCCACTGAACCTTTACCTGTCTGATTTCTTTGTTCCTCAATACTTTGACTTTGTGATCAACTATAGCTTCCGGTTCCTCCACATAGTTCAGCATTTCATCAACCTGGATATCTGGTAGAGAGACTGCCTGGTCTGAAGTCACCAAACATTTCCTAAAATTCGATACATGGAACGCGTTGTGAATCCTGCTTAATTCTGGAGGTAAATCTAATCGGTAAGCCACTTCCCCAATTCTTTCAGTAATTGCAAATGGACCAATATACCTCGGACTGAGTTTACCTTGCTTCCCAAAACGTATGACTCCTTTCCAGGGTGATACTTTCAACATTACAAAATCCCCAACCTGAAACTCTAACGGTTTCCGACGTCGATCAGCATAGCTTTTCTGTCTGTCTTGAGCTGTTCTCAATTTATCCCGAATATGGGTAATCTTATCTGCTATTAACTGTACTATTTCTGGCCCTGCCAATTGCTTCTCCCCCACTTCATTCCAACATAGAGGCGTTCTGCATTTTCTACCATACAATACTTCAAACGGTGCCGCTTGGATGTTAGAATGATAACTGTTGTTGTAGGCGAATTCTATCAAAGGTAAATGCTTATCCCATGATCCCCCAAAATCCACTATACAAGCCCGGAGCATATCTTCTAAAGTCTGGATTGTTCTTTCACTCTGCCCGTCTGTCTGTGGATGATATGCTGTGCTCAACTTTATCTGCGTTCCCATCTCTTTTTGAAAGCTTCTCCAAAATCTAGAAGTAAAACGACTATCTCGATCGGAAATAATCGAGATTGGAATTCCATGTCGAGTTACTATTTCATTAATGTACAATTTAGCTAAACGTTCCAAGGAATCGGTTTCTTTTATCGGCAAGAAGTGAGCAGACTTCGTCAATCTATCCACAATCACCCAAATCGAATCGAATCCCTTTGAAGTTCTAGGCAACTTGGTAATAAAATCAGTAATGATCTGATCCCATTTCCACATTGGTATATCTAGTCGTTGTAACTGGCCAAACGGTTTCTGATGCTCAATCTTTACTTTCTTGCAGGTAGTACAATCTTCCACATACTTAGCAACACTTCTCTTCATTCCCGGCCACCAATAGAATTGTTTCAAATCTCTATACATTTTATTTGTACCTGGGTGAATAGAAAATCGAGATTGATGAGCCTCTTGTAGTACACGATCACGTAATCCACCCAAACGAGGTACCCAAATTCTGTTTCCCATACACAACAACCCACGGTCATCTTTCCCAAGCAGTGCTGATATCCCAACCAACCGTTCTGACATCAAACTTTCTTCTTGATAAGCATCTATTTGGCATTTCAATAATTCGTCAAAAATATTTGGAAGCAGTTCAGCTCGAAGAGATATTGCTTTTATCGTTCCACTCCTTTCTTGACGACTTAGCGCATCTGCCACCACGTTCGCCTTCCCGGGGTGATAAAGGATTTCACAATCATAATCATTAACCAATTCCAACCACCTTCTATGTCTCATATTCAGTTCCTTCTGATCAAAAAGATGTTGGAGACTCTTATGGTCAGTGAAAATTTGACATTTAGAACCATAAAGATAATGTCTCCAAATCTTCAAGGCAAAAACAACTGCTGCTAGTTCCATATCATGAGTAGGATATTGTCTTTCATGATCCTTCAGTTGACGAGAAGCATAAGCAATCACCTTTCCACGTTGCATAAGTACACATCCCAAACCCAGCTTAGAAGCATCACTGTAGACCACAAAATCATCTGAACCTTCTGGCAATGCTAATATCGGCGCGCTGCAGAGTTTCTCCTTCAATATTCTGAATGCCTCGTCCTGTTCTGCCTTCCATTCAAACTTTAAATTCTTCCGAGTCAGCTTGGTTAATGGTGTCGCGATTCGAGAAAAGTATTTTATAAATTTCCGGTAATATCCAGTTAGACCCAGAAAACTACGTACTTCGGTTTCTGTCTTCGGCGGTTCCCATCTTTCAATTGCTTCCACTTTCGCTGGATCAACTTGAATACCCTTCTCTGAAACTACGTGACCCAAAAACTGAACTTCCCGCAACCAGAATTCACATTTAGAGAACTTAGCGTACAACTTTTCTTTCTTCAATAACTCCAAAATCAAACGAAGATGTTGCGCATGATCCTCTTGGGATCGGGAATAAATAAGTATATCATCGATAAACACAATGACAAATTTATCGAGATAAGGCTTACATACCCGATTCATTAGATCCATAAAAGCGGCTGGAGCGTTCGTCAATCCGAAAGGCATTACTAAAAATTCGTAGTGGTCGTATCTTGTGCGAAATGCAGTCTTTAAAACATCCTCCTCCTTAACCTTCAACTGATGGTAGCCAGATCTGAGATCAATCTTGGAGAAGTATCAAGCTCCAACTAATTGATCGAAAAGGTCATCAATTCTTGGAAGTGGATACTTGTTCTTGATCGTGCGCTTGTTCAACTCCCGATAATCGATACACATTCTCATTGAACCGTCTTTCTTCTTCACAAATAAAACTGGTGCACCCCATGGCGATGAGATGGGTCTGATGAAGCCCTTATCAGATAAATCTTGAAGCTGTGACATCATTTCTTTCATTTCTGGTGGTGCTAATCTGTACGGTGCACGAGCGATGGGATCGGCTCCAGGTACCAGGTCTATTCCAAATTCTACTTGCCTAACAGGAGGAAGACTATTCAAGTTTTCAGGAAAAACCTCTGGGTATTCACTAACAATGGAAATATCTTCCAGCTTACACTTTTCAGGCCTACTATCTATCACATAGGCTAGATAGCTAGAGCAACCCTTATTAACACATTTACGGGCTTTTACCATAGATATAAGACTGGATTGCTGATTCTTTCGATCTCCATAAATTACTACTGATCTCTTATCGGGTAAAACGACATGGATTATTTTCTTATCACAAACTATGTTGGCCTGATTCTCAGCTAGCCAATCCATTCCTACTACCACATCAAATTCAATCAAGGCTATTGGGAACAGTTGTATCGGTACTCCACACCCCTCTATGTCTATCATACAACAATCATAAATCTCTTTAACTGCCACTTGCTTATCATTTGCAGTATCTACTAATAAGGCATGTTTTAACATTTTAGGCTCTAAATGCATGTGAGCAGCAAAAGATGGAGACATAAAAGATCGGTTTGCACCAGAATCAAATAACACTTTAGCACGCGTGGAGTTTATGAAAAATGTACCTGTGACCACATCTGGAGTTTCCTCCGCCTCTTTCGCTGTCATTTGAAATGTACGACCCCTCGTTCTGGGCGGTTCTATTCTTGGAACCACTGGTCTAGTAATGGTTGGCTTCCCCGATGTACCCCCGGATTGTATTCTACTCCGCGGACAATCTGATTGAAGGTGATCCGGAGAATTGCACAAAAAGCAAAATCGTGTTACTCGACAATCCTTTACAACATGCCCAGTTTTCCCACATTTAAAACAAACCCGCGATTCCACTTGAAAATTTCCCTGATGGTAGCGATTACATTTCGGACATGGTCTTTCCGCTGGTCGGAATGACGGACGGTTATCAAACCTCTGGAATCTAGACCTCTTTGGATCCTGTGGCGGTCCTTCCCATTTTCTTTTCCCCAAGCTCTTATCACCGGCATCCCTTTTATTATCTCTTTCCACATTCTAGGCAGCATCCACCGCAGCTGTAAAAGTATCTGGCCTTGTTGCAGTCACCAATCTTCGAACTTCTGAATTTAACCCATAAATAAACCTCTCCATTTTCATCTTTCCTGTAGCAACATAATATCCTCCAAAACGAGACTTCTCCAAAAATCGTGCAGTATAATCTCTAACCGACAGATTTCCTTGTTGTAGATTCATGAATTCTTCTTCTAACTGTCTGACAGCAGCTTGTGGGCAGAAGTGCGTTGTGAAAGCTAACACAAATTCCTTCCATGCAAAAGTAGTGTAAACATCCGTTCCTCTTGATTCTATATGAGCCTCCCACCAATACAGAGCATCCCCTTTCAGCATCGCAGCTCCATAAAGCACTTTGTCTTCTTCAGCACACTTACACGTCTTGAAGATGGCCTCTAGTTCTTTCAGCCACCTCATCGCCTTTACTGGATCTCGGTCTCCTGAGTATGTAGGGGGCTTACAACTAAGAAACATTTTATAGTCACACCTTTTCATCATCGGTAAGATAGTAGAAGTAAGTGGTATTTCAACTTCGTGTTCCGGATTTGATCTTTCAGTTTCATTGTGGCGATTATGTTCAAACATAGCTTGTATGTTATCTTGTAACCTTCCCATTTCTACCATCAAATCGTCCCGTGTAACAAACTCTGTGCCCTGTGGTTGTGTTCTTCCTCCAGTTCGGCCCCCAGTTCCCCTTCCGGTACTGCCTCTACCACGATCTCCTCCTCTTCCCCCTGTTCCTATTGGTGGATTCCCTCCACCCGAATTCCTTCCTCCTCTTTGATTCCTTTGTCTAGTGCCACTTGCCATTCTGTAGATTCAAACAAAGTTAATATACACATAAGCACATACCCTATATAACAAGGTATTCCAGTTCAAACATGCACATGTAAAATCATAATTACACTGGCCTGGTGTAATTTGAAATTACCTTACATGATGTTCCTTCCACCTTTTATACTTAGCATCCCCAGGTTCTAAAGATAATAGGGACATCCTACTTCACATGCAGTTTAAGTCTAGGTACAGATACTAATACCTAAATCCCTTAAACTAGGGCTCTGATACCATCTGTAACATCCCGCATAACGAAACATACATATAACATACATTCCATAACATGTTTACAACAAAGTACTTCATCTTTCACATTTGGTCCCATCTAAAGTCTGGACATAAAAATTCATTACAACTTGATCCACTTTGAATTACATAGTGATAACAAAAATTATAACTACAAAAGCATCCGTAGCATCATGATGATAATCTTTTCCAAAGCTAGCCAACAAGTATTCTATTTACTTGTTCTTAATGGAATCACCACCTGGAATACATAATTTTTAAAACAGAAAATGAGGGTTAGACCTAAGGGTCTAGTGAGTAAATCCCTGACATTTGTAATTCATTAAAAACTCATTTATATAAAACACTATTTATATAAATACAAATACCACACACGTAAGATAATACCAACTAACAATTATTCATCATACCTGTCTCATTCCACCTTATCCCTCCACCAATGGCCAAATCAATTGGTTGCGAGCCAATTTATCACACCGGTCCAAAGCCCGGCCACGTATTATATTTTCATATAATACTCACGTAATTATAATATCCCATTATAATCACTCACGTATGACATATTCATACACTTATCACAATTCATTATTCACATATTGTATTCCAGTAAAAATACTCTTTAAAATAAAACTCACCTGATCTTTTAAGCAAGGTCCTTCAAACTTTCTTCAAAATAGATTATCTTTTAACCCAGATCCTTAATATCTGAAACAAATTAAAGCATACATACTCTTTAACACATAAACAGGAAAACCCAACTTTTCGCAACCCACTATTACGAAAAGTTTACTTTTCGCAACCTACAGTTGCGAGTTCCTCACTTTTCGCAACCAATAGATGCGAAAACCTCACTTCTCGCAACCCACAGTTGCGAGTTCCCTACTTTTCGTAACCAACAGATACGAAAACTTAACTATGCGCTTTAGCTGCTTGCGAAAAGTTGACTTTTCGCAACCAAGGCTTGCGAATTCCTACTTTTCGCAAGAACACTATTCATCGTCTTTTTCAGATAAGTTCAGTTCATTTTCAGGAAATCCAACTTTTCCCCAGATTGCACAAGAATGTTCTAAACCCCTTTTAACACTCTAAATTGCCACTAAAATACACAAATTCATCTAAGATTACCTAAACCCACCTCAAAATCCAAAAGAAACCTAATTCTTATAAAAGAGTGTTTGAATAAGATAATTACCTCTTTGATTTTACTGCACCAATACAAAATTCCAGCTGAAGTGTCTTTAATTCTTCTTCTTCTTCTTCTACGGTTCTTTCTCTTTCTCTCTCTCAGCCGTGAACAATTTCACACACACACATACACTATTTGGGTTTTACTTTACTGTTTCAATTTGAGATATTTCTTCTATTTAGTATACTGAGTCGGTTTGTGTCTTAAAGGTTTGGGTAAAATACCCAACTAACCCTAAACTTGCTTTACTTGACAAATCACACCCTTAAGCTTCTATTATAAAATAAAAACTTATCCCTAAATTTCTTAATTCCACAAAATACGAAAATCAAGACTTATAAATTCCAATTTTTAATTAGATAAAATACCTGGTTATTACAGTTTTAACCGAAGAAAAAGGTTCTGTAATTTTACCAAAGTCGAACAGGTCGAGAATGGCAGAAAAACAGAGGCTGTTTTGAAAAATTATGAAGAACAGGTTAAAATCACTCCAAGTTTCTACCAAAAATCATTGTAAGAGAGGATCACTTGATATAGAAAATCAGGTTGGCTCTGATACCAATTGTTGGTTCCTATTTAACTTAACAATGATATTTCTATCTATTAGTTCAAACAAGATATAGTGCGGAAGCGTTTTACGAACTAAAAGATATATTAAGGTAGAAGAACACGCACAATCAATAAACAAAGTATGAATAAACACAGGATTAACTCAAAGATTCACTTTGTATTGATCAAAATAAGAACACCAAGAACACCGAAAGTATAACAAGAATTCTGCTCTTAAGGGTGTGTGTGTTGTACAAATTTAATGGAAGAGCTCAACATGAGCCTTTAATTTATACTACTTCTACAGGGGACAACGGGGAGACAAGAAGTACTAAGGGTACAAAGACACTATCGTGGGACTGTAACAGGTACAACGTTACTGTAGTGCGTCACACTCTACAAAGGCTGTAACTCATCAGAGGTTGACACGTGGAGTTGGCAGGGCGAGCCTTCTACGAATGATCTTCAGGATCTTCGTACAACATTAAACGTGAGAAGCACGATCGTCTTCGTTTTGATCTTCAGATAATCTTCTAAGTCTTCAGTCTTCATACCACAGAGGCTCTGTCAAGTATGGCAGAGGCTCTGTGGCCTTGTCCTTTGAGAAGCGTCTTCTGTTGATTCTTCACTTCGGTCTTCTTAGTGAATCGGTAGAGGCTCTGTCGATGACTACATACTTAGCCTATTTTTCAATACTTCTATAACTACAGAAGTTGGACCTAACATCAGCCTTAAAAAATTTCACTCTAAGTTTTGTTTTTTATCACTCGACCGTTGGTGGTCGAGTCGTTTGATGTAATCTATTTTTGATGAATGAAATTTACACTTCTTTTGAACTTATGTCTTATACATTTCGTAAACAATATCAATTGTGAAATTCACTAAGTATAAAATGAACAATAAGTCATGCGACCTAGGCACTCATTGTAATATAACGATCAGAACATAAGTCATTATTAAATCCGTGTAAGCAAACATAAGTACATGCAATCAAAGCATTCATTCAGAACATGAAATTCTTCTAAGTTAAAAACTTGGATCGTGGGGTTGCTAGAACTTACGATCGCTCAATTAGATCGTATGATGAACTTGAAACATGTGTCCCGGCGATAAGGTAGTCAAGTCATATAGTAGACCTGGTTGCTTATGTCGCGCGATCCTGCGAAAGTGTCATGAAATCGTACGATAGACTTAGTAACTTGTGTCGTGCGATCCTGCGATTAAAACAATGTCAGAGTTTGGTCATTGGCTAACCAATGACCCTCCGATGCTTAAGTCAGTAATCGTTGTGATGAATAAAAAATAGTATGAAAGAAGGAAAAAGACTTAGAAGAAATACCTCTTCAAATGTGTTGCATTCCAGCTACGTGGGACATCTTGATTGTTGAGGGTTTGGAGCCAATAGGCACCTTTACCCACGACGTCAGAGATACGATAAGGACCTTCCCACATGGTGGAAAGTTTACCTGCATTGATCTCTTGAGTGCTTTGGAACACTCGTCGTAGGACATAGTCGCCTTCTTGAAAGACATTAGCTTTGACATTCTTGTTGAAGTGTCGTTCGACCGCTTGCTTCTGCGACGCCATTCTGATCAATGCTGATTCTCTATGTTCTTCAAGGGCGTCGAGGTCATAGATTAAATCAACCAGGTTGTGGTCGACGGAAGTATGCCTCGAGGTTGGGAGCTGGACCTCGACCGGTAGAACTGCTTCGCAACCATAGACCAAGGAGAAAGGGGTTTGTCCTGTGGACGTGCAGGGTGTCGTGCGATTCGCCCACAGGATCGTAGGGAGTTTTTCGACCCACTTTCCTTTGGAAACTTTTAACCTTTTCTTGATCGAAGCAATAATGGTCTTATTGCTCGACTCAGCAAGTCCATTTGCCTGGGGATACCTCGGTGTCAAGGTCGTCAGCTTGATGTTGCGGTCTTCACAGAACTATCGAGTCCTGTTGCTTATGAATTGGGATCCATTGTCGCAGACAATTTCGGATGGGGTCCCAAACCTGCATATGATGTTAGTCTGGATAAAAGAGACGACTTCCTTGTCCCGAACTTGGGAAAAAGCAACCGCTTCTACCTACTTAGAAAAATAATCCGTAGGTACGAGGAGAAATACCTTTTGACCTGGGATAGGTGGTAGCTTGCCGACAATGTCCATTCCCCATCTTATGAAGGGCCATGGGATCAATGTCGAATGTAAAGGTTCAAAAGGTTTATGGGACGTACCTGAATGTCGTTGACAAGGATCACAGTTCTGGACATACCTGATGGCGTCTTGTCGCAGTATTGGCCAAAAATAGCCTTGTCGAGAGATACGATTAGCCAAACTGCAACCTCCTGAGTGATTTCCACACTCCCCATCGTGCATCTCTTGTAGAATCTTCTGAATTTGACTTTTGCTGACGACGCATCTCAGGTTTAGGCCTGTCGATGATCGTCGATAGAGTCTATCTCCGATCATGCCATATCTGGATGCTTTGAATCTAATCTTTCGAGCTTCCATCTTGTCTTCTGGGAGTTGGTCGTGCATAATGACATTTCTGATGTCGCACGACCAATCATCTTCTTGGTCTTCGATCTGGACGACATCGTCATTTTCGATGGACGACGTCTCCAGGTGAATCATGGGAATGCTATCAAATATTGGCTCGACTAGGGCAGATCCAAGGTTTGCTAAGGCGTCAGCTTGAGTATTCTGGTCCCTTGGAATTTATTCGATAGAAAATGATTTGAACTTTTCGGATTTTTCCTTTGCTACCTTTAGGTATGCTGTCATCTTTGAATCTATGGCCGCGAATTCTCCATTCATCTGGTTCACGACCAGAAGAGAATCTCTTTTGACATGTAGCGTGGTTGCCCCCTGAGTTGTGGGCCCTATTCATTCCCACGATCAGGGCTTCATACTCGGCTTCGTTGTTGGTGGTTTTGAAGTCGCATCGCACGGAATACACCATCTTGCCCCCCTGTGGTGACTTTAAGACGACGCCCAGTCCTAAACCCCTAACGTTGGACGATCTGTCAACATGTAAAGTACAGGGCACGTCGTCGTCAGTCGCCACAGTAGACAATTCGAGTTCTGCTTCTTTTTCTAGCTCTGGACTGAAATCAGCAATGAAATCTGCCAAAGCTTGCGATTGATCGCGGTCCTGGGCTTGAAATCGATGTCGTAACTGCTGAGATATATGCTCCATTTTGCAAATCGAGCTGTCAACTCAGGTTTCCTCAAGACAGACTTAAGAGGAAAATTAGTCACGACAGTAATAGGATGCGATTCAAAATAATGATGCAGTTTCTTTGCGGCTGTAACTAGCGACAAAAGGCAGCGTCGTCTTCCACCCTCATATATGTTAGGGTTCTGGCTCAGACGTCCTCGAAATTCTCCGGAGGATATTTGGTCAAGTCAGTGTATAGACCTGAACTGTCGTCCAAACCACGCTTGTAGGCTTCGATCGCGGTCTTGACGTCACAGTTGCGGACACTGATCATCTCTGCATTGAATCTATTGAAGTAACTCCGGATAGATTCACCGGCCTTCTGTACGACATAATTCAGGTCGCTGGTCTGCTTCAACATCTTGCGACTACTGGCAAATTGCTGGGAGAACTGGTTGACTAACTCAGCGAACGACCCGATGGATCTGGGTTTAAGGTTAACCAACCATTGGAGGGCAGGACCAGTGAGGGTCGCCCCAAAACCTTTGCACATGCAAACTTCTTGATACATATGTGGGATCGAGATCGTCCACATTAGCTGCTTGTACTGCGCGATGTGCTCCGTTGGATCGGTTATCCCGAATACTTGGGTGTGAAGGCGGGGATATTATACTTCTTCAGGATGTCGAATGTCAAGATCGTGTCAACGAAAGGCGACGCCTGAAATCCTGAACGAGGCTCGATATCGACATGTACGGCTGCCCCCGGTAGCTTAGCGAGCAAGGATAGGACATGCTCATTCTGCTCTTCCAGCATCTTTAACCGCTGAGCGACGGGGTCATTAGGATCATGATTTACTCCTGCTTGAGGATTTACTCCTGAACTGGTGCCATTACTGTACGACGAGCCATTAGCGTCCCCATTGAAAGGGACAAAATACGGCTGATATCCATTATTCATGGGTGGTGGCCTCAGATGCTGAGGAGGGATCAGCCCGAAATGGGGATTTGGGATGAATGATCCCTACTGCTGGTTCTGCATGAATGGACATTGATGCTGACTTTGACCGAACGGTCCTGGTCCTGGATTCTGAACGAATGGACCCGAACCTGGATTCTGGACGAAGGGAGCGGATCCTGGATTCTGACCGAATGATCCTGGACCTGGATTCTGAACAAATGGTCTTGGACCGTTCTGTAATCCGAATGGATTCCTCAGTTGTGCGATTTCCTCAACTGCCCTTCGAGTTTGCTCGGCTAGGACGTTGATTTGATTGCGCGCAACTTCCAACTCCTGATACATCTGTACAATGAGCTGCTCTTGGTTTCCAATACCTGCCATTTTCCAGAAACAGAAAAAAAAAGAGGAAACTCCCAGAAGCTGTTAGTAAGACGCACGTTTGTCGAAGATTTTCTCTAGATGGTGCCCCACTGTGGGCACCAAACTGTTAATGCCAAAAATCGTCTAGAAGGATAACTTAAGGTTGATTGTGGAGCTTAACAACTAAAGATAGGAATCGTTCGACAAAGCAATGCGACAAAGACAGAAAAATGTAAATAAGACGCAAGATTTTGGTGACGCGGTGTGAATCCCAGTTTGATCAGGTAACAATAAATCAATAAGAAATAACACGAACAATTGATGATTTCAACTTGTCATCCCTCTCATATTCATGATTCAAGATAGTTACAAAGGTTTGAATGAAAAACTTAACTATCTCTCTCTAAAACAATTAAGCTCTAATGAATCTCTAATGAAAGGCTAATCAATTGCTCTAAACTCATTTTGTCTATATGAAATCTCTAACCTAATTCTAAGGTTAAGGAAAGCCTTATATACCAAGGCTTTAAACAAACAAGGCCTAAGGCCCATCAAGCTAATCTAAGCCCATTTATGATTAAAGGCTTTTACAATAATAATTAATCTAATTAAGCTCTCTATAATTATTTATATATCTTTCTAATATGTAGGACATTTATGGTCCTAACAATCTCCCCCTAAAGATATATAAATAAAAATCGGTCTTGAAACCTTCAGGTCTTGATCTTCTCTTTTCTTGAATCTTTGAAGCATTTCGGTGTTGCTTGTATTCATGTCTTTCGACGCTCCCCCTTGAATAAAGCTCTCGAATAAAGCTCTTGAATTTGAATTCAGCTTTAAAAGAACTTGTAGAACCAATATGCTTGATGGAGGAAGAAATTTGAAGAGAACACCACTTGATAAGGAATGAGAAGAATTGATTACTTGTAAGCACTTTGAAACTCTTTGGATCTCGGAACAGATCAATCATTCGATTAAAAATCGGTCAACAGTTACTCCCCCTCGGCTTTTGCATGGGGACTTCTTTACTCCCCCTCGGCTTTTGATAACTCCCCCTCAACTTGATATTCGGTGTCTTTGAATCTGTACCCTTTCTCCCCCTCATGATGAGTTGGAGCATCCGGAGCATCATGCACGTTCAAAGACAATAGTGACGAGTAGCAAAAAATCCAGATCAAAACATTATAGTAACCAGGGTAATCAACTAACACAGAAAGACATTAGTAACTGTTATCACAACAATTAAAAAATTATGTGGCCTATGTTCAGAGTTGGCAATGGGGTATCTCTAATAGGACTTCCAGTTATCACTGAAGAAAATTAAAAAAAAAATTAACTTCTCAAACTGTTCCGGCAGTATCACGAAGATATGCGAGTGGAATCACAAAGACTCGTGCATGTGTGAAAGAAATAAATTCTATCTATTTGGCTCAAAGTATTGATTTAACCTGGGACGCAAATTAAAATCAATTGACACAGTGAATAGAATGTGAAGTTCGGAGACCGGAGCTGATGTCTTCCTGTTTCAATATCTAAGACCTCCGAGTGAGGAATAGATAGATTATGTGCTAAACCTCTGTGAATATGTGAAACAAGCATCTTTTGTGAGATACTTGAGTGGCTGGGTGGGGTGACACGAGTTATCGACACTGGGTCCATGTATGTTTCAATATTCATCTCCAAAGAACGAGAATGAATAGATTGTGTGGTTACCCGGATAACTGACTCGGTTTGGTAAGGACCAATAATTCTTTTAAGTCCTGTCACAGCCTCACCTTTTATTATTTTCTCTCCAAACTCATCTATCATCTAGACCCTCACTGTTGTATATAAAGGATGTGTTTTTAGGGTAGGTCCTTCCGGTTCTGGATTGACCATGGAAACAATAATTCCTAACACTCCTTTCATGCAACGAGTAAATCAGTTAAGTTAAACAGTGAAGTATGAGTTCTAAACTGAGGTGTTTAGAAGTCATAGCATTTAAAAACGAGTCATGGTCTGAGATAATCAAAAGTCATAAAAAGTTAAGTCCGAGTTCTGATCTGAAGTAATCAGAAGTCATAAAAATTAAGTCCGAGTTCTGATCTGAGATAATCAGAAGTCAACGTTGAATGAAATAACATAATTTCAAGAAACAAGATCAAGCGCAAAACAGATTGACTTAGTAAGCACAATATTTGCAATAAATGAGACAATGATCAGAATGTTTAATTGTGAAGAACAAGTCACACTTACTTTATCAGATAAGAATGGAATCATTTGCAAGAAATAGCGAACTTTGAAAAACAACTATGAATTCAAACGAGTGTATTTCCATCGAAAAAATCAACAAACATATGAGACATGGAAATAACTAAGTCAATAAGAAATGACATGTGGCAATCATGGAATTTAAAATTAGAGAATAACAAACACAAGTAAGTTATCCAGAATGCATTGCCACGGTCTTTGAATTCAGTTGAAGTTCACTTACCTTTCATAGTACTCCCCCTCAAATGTGGCATAACCTTTGAACGCAGTCATGTGAAAAGAATGTTCTAATTTAAATTCACATGACATTCCTGCAAAACAGATTAGAAAGATTTAGGTATCCATCTTTTGATGGATCCTTGTTGGTTAGACGCCCTATGAGGACCTAGGATACTATAAGTACCATACCAATACTTAGCATAGTCTTTATCCACAAACTCACTTTTTCCACAATAAGAACAACACAGCTTCTTAGTGGATAAACTGATCAGCTTATTAACAGAGTAAGCACGATCAGTTTTCACAAAAGATTTAGCGTGAAAAGCTTTGTTGTTCTTGTCACTCTTAACATCGACGAATGACTTTGGAGTAGGAGAGGATCCTTTAACTCTCCAAACCATGTTTACTTTTTTGAAAGATTGAATATCTTTGTTATCAACACGCGAATTATAGAAAAGATGGGAAGGTCGAATCTGATCTTTTGAAAAATCATTTGATTTGACAAAATTCTTTGAAGAACGATTTGTAGAACAAGAACTTGAAGCATAAGAAGGTTGAACACCTTTGAACTTGCTTTCTTCAAGTTTCTTGACCTTAACAGATAAGGCATTTCGTTCTTCGAGAATTAAATCAAACTTCTTTTGTAAATCAGATTTAACCATTTGTTCCTTCAAAATCTCGATTGCTACTCTAGATAATCTCTGTGTAAGTTTAGAAATCTCAATCTGAAAGATCTTTCTTTCTTTTCAAAATCATCTTTCAAACATTTAGCCCTAAAACCTTCAACTTTCCCTTTCTCAGACTCTCTGATTAGAGCGTCTATTTCTTTCTCCAAATCAGTTATTTTCAATGAAAGTTCTCCATTCTTTTGAGTAAAAGATTTGCGTTCAGTTTCAAACTTCTCTCTTTCTAAAAACAATACTTTTTCAAAGTAGGAGATCTGTGTTGAAAGTTTTAGACATCTAAGTTCACGACTCTTCTTTTCTTCAAGAGATTTGGTTGAAAAACCAGATTGTTTTTGTGTAAGCAATTGTCTTTCCTTTGCAAAACTTTCTTTCTCCTTTTCAAAAACCTTTTCAAAAGTAGATAGTTTATTTTTAAGCTCAAGGTTTTCACAGTTTAGGAGTTTACCTCTCTCTTTTTCTTTCGCCAGCTTCTCAGAACTATTCCAGATTTGAGATTTTAGTTCCTTAAGTTCCTTGATGTATTTGTTGCACAAATCATCTGATCACTTGATATTCTTTTCATGTGGTTTTGTTGGCTCTTTCTCAGTTTCCTTGATATCACCTCGTGATGATAAATCAGACAGCTTCTTTTTCAGCTCAGAGTTTTCAGACTCTAAGAACGTTGCCTTTTCTTCTGATTTAGCCAGCTTCTCAGAACAATTCCAGATTTGAGATTTATGTTGCTTCAGTTCTTTGATGTACTTGTAGATCAAATCATCTTTCTTCTCGATATGCGTTTGATGTAGTCTTTGATTTGCTTGACACTCCACATTAAAGCAATACGACATTGTTACCTGAAAAATTGATCGTTAATCGGTGTTGCTTTGAAGAATCAAAAAAATGCGGAAGAAAAATCAAAAATTAAATCAGAAAAACAAATTTATAAAATAAATTCGTTTCTAAAATTTAAAATTTGATTATTGACGGAACGAACGAAATCAAACGTGCGGTAACTCGGGTACCGACGAGAACTTACCAATCAAAACTTTACCAAACACAACTTACCGGATGAATTGAGATTCCGGATGAAAGTTGGTTTACCGGAAAAAGCACTTTCCAAACAAAACTTACCAGGTGGAAAATAGCTTACCGGACAATAAGATGAGGTTACCGGTTGAATAAGTTACCGCACAAGAGAACACTTACCGGGTTAGAAGAGATTCTTGCCAATAACGACAACTTACCGGATGTGAATGCTTTACCGGAAGAAGATGGTTTACCGGATAATGTACTTTCCGGATGAAAGTTATCTGCGACTTACCGGACAACAAAAATTGTGACTTACCGAAATAAATTCAAGTGAACTTACCGGATGCGGTTAGAACTTACCGGATGGCAAATGGCACTTACCGGGTGATGGTTTTGTCCGAATGGGGAGTTTACCGGATTAACTTGTTTCTCGATCAAAATTAAACCAAGCAAAAATTAAGTTAAACAAAAAAATTATTTCACGAAATATATATGTATATATATGTATGCAACGAAGGAGCATGGAATATGTATGTATGCATGCAGCAAAAAAAAATCCAACCAATTGTTGTATGGGAAATCGATGGAAGCATGCAGCAAAAAGAAATTGATGGTCAAGGTGAAACCAAAATAGTCAACAATATCATGCCCAAAAATACCCAACAATCCGGGTAAATTTTTTTTGTCCGGAATGTGTTTGTCCGGAAAGAAGAAAAAAATTGACCGGAAAGTTGAAAAAATTTGTATCCGGAAAGCTTTGTTTTGTCCCGAAAATGATGGGAAAATAGGAAACTTACCCGGTAACTATGAGAAACGTCCGGATACTGCAGCTGTGGTTGCAATTCGGATCTGGGATCGATAGGGTTGCTTGATTTCACTCCTGCAGGGTTAGATTTTGACCAAAAACACAAAAACAAACGCACACAAATCGATTTCTAAGCAAAATATATCATATTTTTCAATAATCACCACAAAACCTTAAGAACACCAAAAACTCAAGAATTGATTTTTAAGTTGAAAAGTTTAAACCTTTGAGAATCGATATAAGCGCAGATAAACAGCAGATGAACGCGAGTAAACAATCGAGATCAAACAAACGAATTAATAAATCAACGAAAAACTTTTCTAACCCGATTGATGATCGAGTTACCCACAAAATTACTGCACTATTTCGAAATTAATCTGGATGCCTTCTAGACCTCAAACGATTAATCCATCCGTTCAGAATGTAAAACGGAATGTTGTGGAGCTACTGTCCAAAAATCGTGACTATCCGACGGTTCAATCTTCAGGAATAGGCAAAACGGCTCGCTGCGTTTTTCCAGAAAATTCACTACGAATTTTATCCTTTTTATTGCTTTCGTTCGATTTCTTTTATATCTTCAAATCACCGATTCTGCTCTGATACCAATTGTGAATCCCAGTTTGATCAAGTAACAATAAATCAATAACCAATAACACGAACAATTGATGCTTTCAACTTGTCATCCCTCTCATATTCATGATTCAAGATAGTTACAAAGGTTTGAATGAAAAACTCAACTATCTCTCCCTAAAACAATTAAGCTCTAATGAATCTCTAATGAAAGGCTAATCAATTGCTCTAAACTGATTTTGTCTATATGAAATCTCTAACCTAATTCTAAGGTTAAGGAAAGCCTTATATACCAAGGCTTTAAACAAACAAGGCCTAAGGCCCATCAAGCTAATCTAAGCCCATTTATGATTAAAGACTTTTACAATAATAATTAATCAAATTAAGCTCTCTATAATTATTTATATATATTTCTAATATGTAGGACATTTATAGTCCTAACACGCGGGAAAAAGCTCAACGAGGAAAAAGCCCGCGAACGACTGTGGATGTCGTCGCTGCACTATGGTCGCCAAACAGGGGCGATGTCCTTATGTTCCAGGTGTCGAGAGTACAATAAATTACAATACAAATGACGGAAACGAACTAATTTGTAAAGTAGACAAGTGTATCGAATGTAAAAACAAGTGCGTCGTCTGTAAAGACTATGCGTCGTGCGTCGCCTGCTCGAGAGAATTCCTGCTTCAAAAGTGTTTGCGTATGCTCTAATTGATTCAGGAATTCAGAACTCCGCGAAATGATGATTAGCCTTCGTTTATATAACTCTTGCGGCTTTAAATGATCTCCATAAAAACAGCATAACGGTCGTAACTGCTGTTGGGTTTTAATGCTCGTAATGATCTTCGTCGGTTATAGCCGTTGGTCATTAATGGCATTGATCCTGCATTAAACAGTGAAAACATAACAGTAATATCGCATGTTTGGTCGATCGAGGTCGTAAGGTTCCTGACAACGGTAAAGTGTTTACGATTTTATCTTATTATGGAAAACTGTAATAAATGTTTTCCCTTTTTTGGTCGTGGTCGAGACTGGTGAAATTTTACCCAAACAATCAACAGCTGCATAACCAAGTTTGATGGCTTTAAGCAGCGCACCGACGAATCCCTCTGACAGACCTATGAACGATTTTGCCTCCTACTGAACGAGCTCCACAAAAACCACATGAACGATGGAGAACGTTGCAATCCATGAACTCTACGAGATGCTACTACAGGATGAGGATGAAGTCTTGGATTATCAAAGCAGCCAGAAGTCTGCCTCCAAGTCAACTGCCGATCCACTCGCTCTTGTTTCTTCAAAACGAGGAAAATCTTCCAGCCGTCGATCCAAACGAGCCCAAGAGCCAAGTGAATTGGAACCAGAATCTGAGGTACAAGAAGAAAGCGATTCTGATCCCGAACTGACTGCTATAAAGAAAGCAATAGCCTTAATTTCCAGATCTTTTCAGCAGAAGAAGTTCTTCAAGAAGCCTACATCCAATAATCAGCGCTACTCCCCTTCCTCCAACAAGCGCCATGATTATCAGGATAAATATGAAGGCAAGAAAAAGGCAGATGAGCACAAGCAGCCTGACAAGAAGGAGAAGAATGAGAAAGATGACCGCAAGCCCGAGACAAAGAAAAAGGAAGAACCTGTCACTTGCTACAACTGCAGGAAGTTGGGTCACGTTGCAAAGGATTGTAGGAAGCCTGTGGTGAAGAACGCACACTACTACAAGGCCAAACTCTTGCTAGTAGAACAGAAAGAAGCAGGAGAAGCACTTTTTGTTGAAGATGACCACTGGCTAGCTCGTTCTGATAGTGAAAGTGACTCTGAAGATGCGGATGCTTTCATGGGCTACCATTCTCCTTCAGAAGAAAAGGCAAAGCTGTGTCAGGTATGTGAACCTATTCCTAAAGGCTTAATTGAACAGTTGGAACCTCTTGTTGAACGAATAGATTCTTATAAGGCCACCGCTAATGAACAAATGCTCCAAATTAATTCGTTAACAGAAAAGCTAGATGTTCAAAAGCGCATAACTGAAAAATACAAGTCCGAAAATGCTAATTTAAAAGAAAAATGTACAAATCTTTCAATAGCACCTAAGGACTTAAGGGCCAAGATATCTGAATTAACCGTTAAACTTGATCAGTGTGAGAATGAGAAAGTAGAAATTGTCTTTTAATGATCTTCTCTCCAAATAAAACACAAGGAGTTTATTGCTAAAATAACTGATCTTGAAACCAAACTCCACAAAAGAGGTCAAACTGATCAAACTGATCAAACCATTCACATGAATAAACCCAAGGAATTCACATATTTCAACAAGGAATGGGGAATCGGATACGACAACCCTCAGTACTTGAAAAAGATTATGGCCAAAAGACCGACACTTTATCACTTTGGTTGTCTCGGTCTGGACAAAAATTATCCTGAATATAAGATAAAATGGACTGGTCCTCTTGAACCTGAGAAAGAAGATGAAACTGAGGAATACACGCGCAAACACACAACTAAAATGCAACTTCCTTTTTGCTACGAGCCAATGAACTACATGTACAAGAAAAATCCAAAGAAATACCTCTCGAATGACTACTTTAATGGCTATAAGGTTGCGACGCCTAATGATTCCTCCGAAAAGGATGAGGCTCAAGCACCCAAACCCAAAACTAAGACGGACGAGTTTAAACTCTATGTCCCTCCTCTCATTTTGGAAGCAAAAATAGTCGAATTAGAGGAGTCACTTGAGAAGGAAAGATCATGTTTTCAAAAGGAAAAACAAGCGCTTATCACAGATTTTGAGAATCTCAAATCCGTTAAAACCGAATCTGTATCGGATGAAGGTCAGGAAATCCTTCGGTGTAAAATCAATCGGCTCACATCAAAACTGTCTGCTTTGGCAACAGAAGCAATGAAGGAGCACGCGAGAAATGGTCAACTCCAAGAGAAGATTGACCTACTCCAGAACGAAAAATTGATTTTACCCGAACCTTCCTCGGACTCGTCTGATACGTCTTCGTGTAAAGCTTTCATAGGAGAAACTTCTTCTCGAAACGGTAATGAGTCTCAAGATAAGTGTGTTTTAAAGAATCTAGACTCTGATTTTTTCTTAGCTTCCGCACCAGATTCACCTAAGCACACACACACAAAGTGTTCCTCACCTCCCTTCACCAATCCTAGTCCATCGATTTCGGATATCGATTTTTCTAAATTCATGAATTTCGAGGGTAGTTCAGATGAAGAGTTTGAATCATTTCCATTTGACAAACCTCTTCCAAGACATACCGACTTTCTTTCGACAGCGGTAAATCGCCCGGTCAATTTTCAAAAAGGCGAATGTTCTAAGACCCCGACTGTGAATAAGGTTTCTAAAACTGATTCTTGTTTTCAAAAACAATCACAGCCGCAGCAAAAGACCGGTCGATCATCTGATAAAATTACTGTCTACTCAAACTCTGCTGACCATGCCGTTAATGTTGTTTCAGATAAAAATGGTTGGGCTAAACAAGACAAACCAAAGTGGGTAGCCAAGGAATCTATCGACAACAATGCTGCATCGAAGTCATTTAATATTGTTTTCTATCCTAGAAGGAACATGAATGATTGTGCTTTGAATCATAAGAATGATTTTGTTGAACAAGATGTTACTTTTCCGATTAAACTTTATTCTATTCAGCAATTGATTCAATTATCGCATGATTGCTTGTGTTGTTCGAGTTGTAGTTGGAATGACTTTGATGACATTAGAAATTCAACTGATTGGTTTGGTTCTTATCATGTCTATAATTCAAAACTGTTGATCCAAACCATCAGTGATTTGATAATGACCCTCTGAGAAACGCTTAGTGAAAAATGTATGTAGACAATATGTATTAATGTTTTGTCATCAAGGAAAATACTAAGTCTATTTAGTATCGCTGATAAAACATATGCTTTAAATTACATATTCAGCGAACCCTGTTCATCCACAAGACCTGAGCTTGTTCAGTCTTACTGATGATCGCTGATAGTTTTAGTTGTTTACTTATAATCCCTAAAAACAAGTTTCACGTCAACTATGTTCTACGCTGAAGTCGAAGATCAAGCCCAAGAACCAGCGACCAGTCTACTAATGAACTGATGCGGATATCAGCGAAGCCAAGATTTGTCCACTCAACGTGAAGTTACTAGTAGAAGACTTCAGCGGACGCTAAACTTTATCACTCGCTGATAAAGAACTACTCAGCGAACGCTGATCATGAAGTTTCCTCTACAAGTTACTTTTGTCTTACCCCCTTGCACGTCTCCGTACGATCTGTCAGAACGGACATCCCTTTTGTTCAGAATCGTACAAACAACTTTGATTCTACACTGTTCATCATGCGGCTACTAGGTTGTCTACTAAGGTCAAAACATGCAATGAATCAGCTGCTGCCACGTGTAAAGTTGTACTGATATGCATTAAATGCATGCAGTATATAAGAAGAACTCTACTTCAGAAATGAAGTGCTCGTCCATTCTTTTTCTCTCTACTACTTTGTGTTAGAATATTATTCGTAATATTCTTATATTCTTTCTGTCTTAATTCTAGTGCAAGAAAATCTTAGTGATTCTCATAACTTGTTTAGATTAGGTTTACTCCTTAATCTTATTCCGCAACAAGTTGTAAATTGTTTGATAAATATCAATAAACAATTTAGAAAAGTAAAATTTGGGTGTTTGTATTCAACCCCCCTTCTACAAACTTATATAACCCTCTCGGGACCAACAAGTGGTATCAGAGCAGATTGTTTAATCTCATAAACAAGATCTTGCTTATACTAATCTTTCTCTCTTCCTTGCTATTTCGCATAATGGATACCAACACAAACACAAACTATATTGACAATGGTTCTCTTGCAAAACCCCTAGATTTTCCAGAGATAACTTTAATCTATGGAAAAATAGGATGATACTCTTCTTAGAAGGTGTAGACCCTATTATGCCTTATTACATCGAAAATGGCCCATATGTTCCTGTTAGGATTGATCCTGAAGTTCCAGGCACTACAACTAGAGCTTCCATTCCTGAAAGAATCATGCCTAAGGAACCTCACATGTGGACCGATGAAGACAAGAAGAAAGTGGCTATTGACACAAAAGCCAGATCCATTCTTTCCATGGCTCTTCCTGACGAAGTCTACCATTCCGTCATGAAGCTGAAAACCTCCAAAGCCACGTGGGACACAATCTGTGTTCAATATGAAGGTACGTCTGAAGTCCAGGACTCAATAAAGATCAACCTGGTAAGACAATATGAAAGCTTAACTTGTGGTAAGAATGAATCTCTCTCTGAAGTACATCAGCGGTTCAACTGTTTAATTATTGACCTGAAAACCATTGTTAAAGAATATTCTAACTTTGAAATACTGACAAAGTTCTTAGAATGTTTACCTGAAAGCTGGGACAGTTATTCAATGTGTCTCAAGCTATCAAAGGATCTAAAATCTATGATTCTCTCTACCTTATATGGCACTATGCTCAATCATGAGCAGTCGTTTCATCTTAAGAAGAATTTTGTAAAAGATTCCAAGAGCACACCTGTTGCTTTACTCTCAGAGTCACCTTCCACTCAGCGTTCAACTATCACTGTCACTGAGTTGGAAACTACCTCTGAATGCTCATCAGATGTTGACTCTTCAGATCTTGATGAATCTCTAGCACTCCTAGCTAATAAGTTCAGGAGATTCGCAAGAAAGAGTAACTTTAGAAGGAATAAACATCTTGCACTAACTTACAAGCCAAAATCATCAACCCCTGTTGATAAGGCTACTACTACCTGCTTTAACTGTGAAAAAGTAGGACACTTTGCTATTGAATGCAGGTCAAAGAAAGGCTTTAAACCCTCAGCTTTCTCCAAGAAAACCTCTAACCCCAGAGCTAGATATGACAAATACAAAATGTTGAAAGAAAAATATTTAAAGCTGAAAAGCTTTAAGAAGAAAGGCAAAGGCTTGGTCGCTGACTTCGACTGGGCTGCCTCTGACACCAAAGCATCATCTGATTCTGAAGATGATGATGAGGCCAATCTCTACCTCATGGAAAAATCGAAGAAGAGGAAGAAAGGTCTGACATTTCCTCTACTTCAGCCTCTGCTAATAAGGTATCAACTTCTTTCTTTACTAATATTTCAGATATTGATGAAGCTGATAGTCTTCGGAAAATCGATCTCTTGACTATGAACTTATATGATGCCATGAATGGAAAAGCTATAGCTGAAAATCAAAACCTTGATTTAGCGAAACAACTTAAAAACTGTCACCTTCAAATCGAAAAGCTTTCTAAAATTGAAGAAGATTTCAAAAGATCAGGTTCATATAAACCAGCTAGTCAAAATTGAACGAGAAGAAGCTATCGCTGCATTAAAAGTTGAAAAAACTACTGTTGAAGGATGGTGTAAATCCTCAACAATGATCACTGAGATAATAACGTCTCAGATTCCCTTGAGTGACAAACGTGGTCTTGGTTACACAGCTGATACTCTAGAACCTACCACTGATCATTCCATGCTCAAGTTTGGAATGTTCGTGTCCTCTATCGCTGACACTTCCTCATCTCAGTGTTTTTCTTCTAAAACTCCCATCCCTGAGGAAAAACCTACCCTAAGGGTAAAGAAAAAGTTTTCAACCAAAAACCTCAGAAGGGTACCTTTGTACCTAAGCTGAATGTTTTTAAAGCTTCAGTGACTTATCCCTCTACATCTAAGAACAAGATCCATGGATTCATTCAACGATCTACTCCTAGAATCAGAGTGGATGTTATTGGTAAGAAATCTGAAGAACTGATTGTTCCTCCCATTTCCAATGCCAAAGGTATACTTGGTGCTGGCCCAACTCATTTAAAATTAACGGCTAAGCATACAAATGGTACTAAAGCTACTTTTATCTATAGGAAATGTTATCACTATGGACTTACCAATCACATTGCTAGTAAGTGCCCCACAGCCACCAAAGCTGAAAAGTTAGCTAAGGCGAAGATCAATGCCCCCAAGGCAAAGAAGTCCACTGAGGTTAAGAAATTAACCAAAGTGAAGAATAATTCAGAAGCTGAATCTTCAAATACTGAGAAGATTGTTGAACCTTCAACTTCCTTTACCACCACTAACAAGTGTGGGCCCATGGTAAAATGGGGCCAAAGTCAAACTAATCTTCCTTTGTTTGCAGGTTAAGAAGGGTATCTGGTATCTCGATAGCGGATGCTCTAGACACATGACTGGAAAGAAAAACATGCTCACTGAATACAAGGAAGAGAAGGATCCCTCAGTGACCTTCGGTGGAAACGGAAAAGGCCATACCCGAGGATTTGGTGTACTCTCTAATGGTACAACAACCTTCAGAAGGGTCGCATATGTTGAAGGACTGAAGCATAATCTTCTAAGCATCAGTCAGCTGTGTGACAAGGATAACAAAGTGATTTTCACTAAGGAATCCTGCTTTGTCACTGACAAAAAAGAGAAGATAACTCTCAGTGGATATCGTATGGAAAATGTTTACGTTATAAACATGGACTCTACAACCACTGAGAACTATTGTTTCTTCTCAAAAGCCTCATCTGATGTCAATTGGATATGGCATAAGAGGCTCTCTCATCTAAACTTCAAGACACTGAATACTCTTTCTTCAAAAGAGTTGGTCACAAGTCTCCCTCAACAATCATACGCTAAGGAGTCTCTATGTTTAGCGTGTGAGAAAGGGAAACAAACAAAAGCTAGTTTCAAATCTAAGCAAGTTTCCTCAGTGTCATCTCCTCTATAACTTCTCCATATGGATTTGTTTGGCCCTGTTAACAAACAATCCATCGCTGGAAAAAAATATACATTGGTCATAGTTGATGAATTCTCTCGCTATACCTTGGTAATGTTTCTCCGTTCTAAGAGTGACACCCCTGAAGAACTCATCACTTTTGTCAGGAAAATGGAAGTCCTGAACAACATGATCGTTCGCTCAATAAGGAGTGATCATGAGACTGAATTCAAAAACAGTTCTCTTGATTCCTTCTTTGAAAGTAAGGGTATTTCTCACAACTTTTCCTCAGTGAGAACACCTCAACAAAATGGAGTCGCTGAAAGAAGAAATCGAACTATCATCGAAGCTGCACGTTCAATGCTCAGCGATTCTCATCTACCTACTCAGTTTTGGGCAGAAGCTGTCAACACTGCTTATTTTACTCAAAACAGGTCGCTGATTGTCAAAAGATTCAAGAAGACATCCTATCAACTTTTCCATGGGAGAAAGCCTTTAATTAGCTTTCTTCACATCTTTGGATGTCAGTGTTTCATACTGAACAACAGAGATGCCCTTGGAAAGTTTGATCCTAAGGCTGATGATGGAATTTTTCTTGGATACTCCTCAGTCTCCAAAGCTTTCAGAGTCTTCAATCGAAGAAGACAAATTGTAGAAGAAACAATCCACGTCACCTTTGACAAATCCCATTCAACAAACTCTAGACCTTCTGCTGATACCGAAGAACTGAATCAATGGATGTTTTCTCATCTTGGTGATTCAGAAGATGTTCCCACACCTCCATCTCATACTCATCCCGCTGAAGATGATGATCCTACTATCATCCCAAGCATGCAGACTAGTGAAGCTGAAACATCATGGGTCTCAGCTGTTCCTCTTAACAATATGCCTGCTTCTGAACCTTCTATCTCAGATATACCATCTACTTCTCAGCAATCAGTGAATGAAATGAAATCTACACCTCTTCCTCTCTTGGCTGATATACCAGAAGTTGCTGAAGTCTCATCTTCAGCTCCTCCAGAAGTTCAAATTGAGTCGGCGACTTATGCTCTGGCTCTTCGATGGACTATTAATCACCCTATTGAACAAATTCTTGGTGATCCAAACCCTGGTATTCAGACTCGACGAAGTGCAGGTAACATTTGTTTATTTGTTAAATTTATTTCTCTGATTGAACCAAAGAAAATAGATGATGCCCTCAGAGATCCAAACTAGGTCAGCGATATGCAAATAAGAGCTGACAGAATTCGAAAGAAACAAAGTTTGGAAGCTCGTTCCCAGACCTTCCGACAAGTCAGTGTTAGCCCCAAGTATCTGTTATGTAAAAGTATTGAAAATATTATCAAGTCAGAAGACCAACAGAGATGCAACAGAAGACTCAGAAGAAAAGCAACAAGAAGACCAACATAACTCAACAGAGTTCTGGTGGAACCAACAGAGCTCAACAGAGCTCTGGCAGAAGATCAACAGAAGAACTGTTCATATCCAAAGACCAACAGAGCTCTGGTCTATGAGCTCTGATGAAGTGAAGATCTCTGTGAAGCCTAAGTCTCGTAAGAAATCCTAAGTGTTAGACACGTGTCCATACTTTCCACGTATGTCCTAAAGAAGGGAGACACACTTTCCACGTGTCATTCCAGGGTACGATAGTACACTGTCTACACTTTATCAGGGCTATAAATAGTGAGGTAGTGGAACAAACGATAGTAAGATTTTGTAAGAATAGTTTTCTACAATTGTTTAAGCACACACTGCAGTAATCCCGAGCACTACCTCCGTACGATATTGTTCCCTGTGAGATTTCCGAACACACACTTGAACGTGTTCTTGGTGTGATTCATTATCAATATACGAGCAGCGTTTTATACTTGATCTTGTTATCATTATTCCTGTTCTACATTTGATACTCACAATTATTATATCGTTTACACAATCACTCACATTAATGGCTTTATTTAATATGCTTCCGCTGTCTATTTTCTTACCATTATTGTGATACAACGTGAATCTGGGAACCTACAGTTGGTATCAGAGCTTGCTTGATTTTCTCAAATCAATGCATCCAATCTACCAAGGTTGATTCACTGTTGTTGATTGTGTGTGTGTTTCAAAGCTTCCTAGTATACTGTGTTTTACAGCTTACTAGTTTAAAAGTTACCTTATCACTGTTTTACGCTTACCAGTCTAGTTTAAAGATCTTCTCTACTGTTCATTACTGTTCCATTGGTTACTGTTCACTTTCAGTTTGAAAATATTTGAAAACCGATATACTCTGTTTTCTGAAAAAAGGCAAATAACATCAATGCCATTTATACTGCTGGTTCTCTGACCAAGCCTCCTACTCTTCTGAGAGATGAATATCCTCAATGGAAGATTAGGATGGTTAACTTCCTTGATGGGATGGACAGAGATTTAAT
Organism: Saussurea involucrata; assembly: GCA_033807775.1. Taxonomy (NCBI): domain Eukaryota; kingdom Viridiplantae; phylum Streptophyta; class Magnoliopsida; order Asterales; family Asteraceae; genus Saussurea; species Saussurea involucrata. Next base: position 63,422,552 of record CM066318.1, read on the forward strand.
GCGTTATGTCATGAATGGACCTTGCCAACCCATGATTTTGGTTCCACGTGTACCTGCAACAGAAACTACTGCTGAGATTCCTGCTTATCTTAAACCTAAAACCACCGGGTTTACTGATGAAGAGAAACTTCAAATGGAAAATGACCTTAAGGCAGTTAGACTTCTGATAATGGCCATTCCAAACGAGATATTTCAAGAACTAGATTCATGTGTTACAGCCAAAGAAATCTGGGACCAGCTTGTAAATGAACTTGAGGGTGGAATTAAGACCCAAAAGAACAGAAGGACCCAATGTATAAATGAATACAACGATTTCAAGGCACTTCCTGAGGAAACCTTACAACAAACCTACAACAGGTTCAATGTTCTAATCAACAAATGTAAAAAGTGTGGGGTTGTTAGGTCGAAGGAAGACAACAATGTTCTGTTTTTGAAAGGTTTGAATGATGAATGGTTAAATATGTCCATGTCTTTACAAGCTAACCAGGATCTAGATGCGTGGTCTCTTACTGATGTGTATGGGACTCTTGCTGCACAAGAGAAGGATGTTGTCAAACAGAAAGGAAAATCCAACATTGCAGGACCAATCGCCTTGATTTCTGATTCAAATAATCTGACAGGAGGAAAATCCAACAGAGAAAGTTCCAGCAGAGATAAGAAGAAAGAGAAGAAGAAGGGTAAGAAGAGTCTGGTAGCTGAAAGTTATGCTGAAGGGAGCTCATCAGATGAAGATGACGATATAAATGCTTTTGCTAAATCTCTTGCCTTAATAACTCAACAATTTAACAAGAGATTTGGTAGCAGAGCATTTGACAGGAGAGGTAGATACGAGAGAGAAGGAAAAGATGAGAAAGAGGTTATGCTCCACCTCAACAACAGAACCACCAGAACAGAGCTCCAACAGAACAGAGACCGCAACCACAACCTCAACAGAAGTATAATGCTCCAGTTCCACAAAAAGCTGATGATGCCCAACCCATCAACCAGAACGATGGACGTTGCTTTAGATGTGGCAAACCTGGCCATTTCTCTGCAAATTGCAGAGGTAACTGATAAAAGACCAGGATTACTACAAGAACAAATATAAGTACAATTACAGAGAAAGAAGCTATGTTGCTGAGATGGAGAATTGGATTTCTGATTCATCTTCTGACGATGAACCAGAGCAAGCCAATGTTGCTGTGGATGATGAAAGTTTGGGAGAAGTTGAGTGGATGACCGGAGAAAGGATAGAATGGTCTGAAGAGAAGATATAGCTCATGCATTTGCTCTTACCGTAACAGAGCCAGACAACAGAGCGTTGGTGATCACCAGACCCAGTACCAAGGTATGTTCATCTGAATCCAAGTCTGACTCAGAGTTAGAAATTCATGTTTCTTTGCTAACAGAGGAGTTTCAACACTTAAAACAAAAGCTTTCTGAGGAAAAAGAGTTAAGAAAGCTAGCTCAGAAGGATCCGTCCTTCTACAAAAGAGAGAAAACTCTATTGGAACAGGAAAAGGAAGAAATATTCAAAGAGAAATCTGAGCTAGAGATCTTACAACAAAAGAAGGAAAGCATTTTTTCTGAAAAGATTAAAGAGTTTGAAAATGTTTTGAAACAAAAGTCTGAAGAGGTTAAGAAGTCTGAAACTGAAAGACTTAACTCTGTTGCTTTAAAAGATTATTTTCAAAGAGAAAGGGAGGTTTTACATCAATCCCTACAGAGAAAGGAAATTCAAATCAAGAAGTACCAGGATGCACAGATGGATACGCAATGTCTCGGTTTCTCTGACCTTGCTCCCTATAATGAAAAGAAGAAGACATCTCTGTCCTCTGCTTTTTGTGTTGGGAAAATCCAAGAGGATGTGATCTCTGGTGCTGGTGCTGCTGCTTTCAAAAGAATCAAAACCTCAGATGTTTTCAAAAGAACCAGAAGACTTGACTACAGGAATGTTAGCTATGACTCCTTGAATCATGAAAAGGTTAATAAACCATCTTCAAAGTTTATTCTTGATCAAGGAAGAGCTAGAATCATACTTCCTAACTCTGTTAATAGTTTGAATCCAAAAGAGATTTTTAATTTCAATTCTTTTAAGGGACAGAAGTCTGTTACTTCTGTGGAAGAGTCTTCTGTTGAAAGTTAACAGAGCGAAATTAACCCAGAAGCACCAGTCTTCTCTCCTTCCTTTGAATCAATTCGAACATCTTTTGAAGAGGATATTAAAAGAATTCTTGAGGAAAATGCTGTTTCTGATGCATCAAAACCCAAGTTGAGGAAGTTTAAGACTGTTAAAACAAATAACTCAATGATAACCCCAGAGTCTAACACCCTCAACAGAGCCACCAGAGACTTTCTAGGCTCTGACAGTGACTCTGACTCTAAGGTAGATGAGCAAATTTTCTGTACTCAAAAAAAGTTTTGCATAAACCAAAGCAGATGCCCGCAGGATGTTTCAATTTGAAAAAGGATGTCGCATTCTTTAAGAAACAAGCTAGATTTATACCGGTAACTGAGTTTGATAACAAAGGTTTCAAGATTCTTGCTTCCAATGCAATATAAGATAAGAAAAGAGAGAATGCAAGAAATGTTCCAGTGAATAACACCTCTGTACCCCATGTTTTTAAACCAGCCAGGTTTACACCATAACAGAAGGGCAAATGGATAGTCAATGACAGACCTGTTCCCATTTCTGGTGTAAATCAAAGAAGAAATTCTTTTTGGAAAAGTGAGTCTGTTCCAAAGAAAAACAACTCTTTCAAGCAAAATCAGGACATAATGTATGGTCCTAAAGTTTTTCAGAACCAAGCACCATTCAAACAACAGCCTTTGAACAAAAACAGCAATGTGCATCAATTATCTTCATGCTCTATCAACTGTAATTGCATTCAACTGTTGTTAAAATTGCAAAACCATATGAATGGTCCTCACTGTGTTCTGAATCAGTCACCTCAAAGGAATTATCCCAAGACTGTTCAGAATACACAGAGAAAGACCTCTGGCACGCCATCACAGAATGGAAAGTCAGTAGGAAAGACTATTAACACCCAAAAGCCTAACAAGAAAGGACCCATCATTCAATGGGTACCTAAAAGAAACTAATCTGTCTTGCAGAAACCTCATGTGCAGATCTGGTATTTGGATTCCGGATGCTCCAGGCACATGACGGGCAATAAGGAGCTACTGACTTATTTCAAGAACAAGAAAGGGAGTGCAGTGACCTTCGGAGGAGACAATGGTGGACAGATTAGAGGATATGGTACTTTAGTTAATGGTGGTGTTTCAGTTTCTGAAGTTGCTTATGTTGAGGGATTAAATCATAATCTGCTCAGTATAAGTCAACTCTGTGATCATGGATTCAATGTCAATTTTAGGAAGAAGTATTGTTCATTGTTACTTTCCGAGTTTGGTGAAGAACTGTTAAGAGCCGACAGAAAAGGCAATCTATATAAAATGAATTTCAAACCTAATCAAAACTCTACAACAGAGAAACTCTGTTTAGTGTCTTTGAAAAATGAAGATGCATGGCTCTGGCATAAAAGATTTGCCCACTTAAAATTTTCAAAACTTGACAAGCTCGTGAAATTGAACTTAGTAAAAGGACTGCCTTCGTTAAAATTTGACAAAGACCATCTATGTTCTGCCTGTGAACTGGGTAAGATGAAAAGATCTTCACACATAACTAAGAGTGATCACAATTGCCCTAGACCTTTGCATATGCTTCATGTGGATCTTGGTGATCCAATCTCTGTGCAAAGTCTATCGGGTAAGAAGTATATTCTTGTGATTATTGATGAATTCTCTAGATATATACTTGGATCGAGTTCATCAGAGTAAAATCTGATGTCCCAGAAATTCTAATAAGTTTGTTGAGAAAGATACAGGTTTTGTTAGGACTTAAAGTTCAAAAGTTGAGAAGTGATAACGGGACAAAATTCAAGAATGCCAGAATAGATTCTTATCTCTCAGAAGAAGGAATTTCCCAAAACTTCTCAGCTGCCAGAACTCCACAACAAAATGGTGTAGTGGAAAGAAAGAACAGAACTCTGGTAGAAGCCGCCAGAACCATGTTGGCCGGTTCTGTCCTTCCTATCAACTTCTGGGCAGAGGCAGTCTAAATAGCATGTTTTACCCAAAACATAGTTGTGATAGTGAAAAGATTTAAGAAGACTCCCTATGAACTCATCAACAACAGAAGGCCAAATGTGAAATATTATCACATTTTTGGCTGCAGGTGCTACATCTTGAATGACAGAGAACAGCTGGGTAAGTTCGACAAGAAGGTGGACGAAGGAATCTTTATTAGTTATTCCTTAACCTCTAAAGCTTACAGAGTCTACATAACAGAACCCGTGTTATTCAAGAAAGTGTTAATGTGTCCTTTGATGAAAATACGTCAAGTTCCTCTGATCGCAAATCAACAGAGGGGACACATACAGAACAGAAGAAGCCAAGTTCTTCAAAAACAAGGGAAGAAGATATCAATCTCATGTTCAATGATTTCTTCGATGATGATGATTATTCTGTCAACATCAACAGAGATGACCAAGCTCAGAATTCAACAGAACAGAATCTGACAGGTACAACTCTTACTGGTCCCTCCAATACTTCACCATCTACTTCTCTGTCTACAGGTGTTATTCAGAGAAATGAGGAACCACAAAGAGAACCTGAGAAAGATCCATCATCACCTCTGTTAACTCATATTGGCAGAGATTCCTTATTTGAAAGCTCACCTTCACAGAGCCCTGTTGGCAACTCACAGAGCAATGAGGCCACTCTCCAAAGTTTTGTGCCACAGAGCCCTGGTCCTAATCCACAAAGCTCTAACGCTGAAGTTCGTCTTTTCCCATCAGAAGCACAAACCCCACCTCTTGTCCATGCTCCCATGACAAGATGGACAAAGGATCACCCTCATCATCTTATTATTGGTGTTGCTGAAGATGGTGTGAAGACAAGATCGGCTACAATCAATGAAGCTTTCTTTGTAAATTTTTTAAGCATGATTGAGCCGAAGAAGATTTCTGAAGTCCTTGAAGACCCAAACTGGATCGAAGCTATGCAAGAGGAGCTTCTGGAGTTTGAAAGAAACAAAGTTTGGTCTTTGGTTCCACTCCTAAAAGGCAAAGCTGCCATTGGAACCAAGTGGGTGTTTAGGAACAAGAAAGATGAAGATGGGATTATCATCAGAAACAAAGCCCGTCTGGTTACTAAGGGATATAGCCAAGAAGAAGGCATTGACTATGACGAAACTTTTGCACCTGTGGTTAGGGTAGAAGCAATCAGAATCTTCTTAGCCTATGCTGCTCACACGGGTTTCAAGGTCTACCAAATGGACGTCAAATCTGCTTTTCTGAATGGCAAACTACAAGAAGAAGTGTATGTTCAGCAACCACCAGGTTTTGAATGTCCAGAGTTTCCTGACCACGTTTACAAATTAGAGCCTTAAGCAAACTCCCAGAGCCTGGTATGAAACTCTGTCAAACTTTCTGTTGACTAATCACTTCAAAAAAGGTATTGTCGATAAAACTTTTTTCTTTAGGAGGTATAAGAATGATATACTTCTGGTGCAAATATATGTTGATGACATTATTTTTCGGTCTACACGGCAAGAGTACTGTGATAAGTTTGATGTTTTGATGAAAAGTGAATTCAAAAGGAGCACGATAGGAGAACTTTCTTTCTTCCTTGGTTTACAAGTAAAACAATCCATCAGAGGGACTTTCATATGTCAGTCCAAATATATCTCTGATATTTTGAAAAAATATAAGCTCAACAATTCAAATCCAATGAAAACTCCTATTGCCACTGGAGTTAAACTTGACTCTGACCTTAAAGGTGAATCTACAGATGTCAAGAACTACAGAGGCATAATAGGGTCACTTCTGTATTTAACTGCTAGCAGACCTGATATAATGTTTGCAACTTGTCTGTGTGCCAGATTTCAAGCAAATCCTAAAGTATCACACTTTTCTGCTGTCAAGCGCATATTTAAATATTTGAAAGGGACTCAATTTCTGGGTCTCTGGTATCCTCTTATATCTGGTTTCGATTTTCTAGCATACATAGATTCAGATTATGGAGGATGCAAGAACGACAGAAAGAGTACTTCTGGTAGTTGTCAATTGCTTGGTGATAAACTGGTGAGTTGGACATCTAAGAAACAGAACTGCGTATCAACCTCTACAGCAGAAGCAGAGTATGTTGCTGCTGCTAGTTGTTGCTCTCAAGTGCTCTGGATGAAAACTCAAATCAAAGATTATGGCATGGAGTACAATAAAATTCCAATTCTGTGTGACTCCAAGAGTGCCATAGCAATAACAGCTAATCCAGTTCAGCACTCCAAGACGAAACACATCGACATAAGGTACCACTTCATAAAATACCATGTTGAAAAAGGGACGATTGAAATGTATTTTGTTTCAACTGACTTCCAACTTGCTGATTTGTTTACCAAAGCCCTTGATGAAAGGAGATTTAACTTCTTAATCGGCAATATGGATATGCTGAACATGTCCTCCTAACTCTGTTCAAAACTCAACAGAGCCTCTGATAATCATACCAGAGCTCTGTCAAACAGTTGGGTAGGATAGTTCAACAGAGTCTTTGATGTTCACCAGAACTCTGTCGTGCGTTTTTTTTTAAACAAGCTTTCAGTGAATTTGTTTGTATATATTTTTTCTTTCTTTCTTTTGTATAAATTTTTTTTGAGCCCATTTGTCTAGGGGGAGCTTAAGAGAAATTGTGCATGGTTTTAGGGGGGGGCAAGTCAAAATCACATTTCCCAATTCAAAATGACTTTTCTCTCTGAACTTTAAAGGAAGGGAAAACCTGTTCTGTTGAAAATCTTTTGATAATGTCAAGAACTTACCCGAACTCTGACCTTTCACCAGAGCCTCTGTTGTTCCTCATCAGAGCTCTGTGAAATCTCAGAGACAATTCTGTTTTTGTTCTTTGACCACTCTCACAACAAACAGTATTTTTAAGTATTTTTGGGTAAAGGTGAAATATCTTGGGATACTTGAAAGAAAAGGAAAGATCACTCAACAAAGACAAAACTCCGCTGAGCTCCACCAGAGCTCTGTCGGTTTTTTCTGCCACGTCATCAGAAACACGTCATCATAGATGCGGGTCATTCTTTAAACATCAACCACATGTCACCCACACATCTCTAACCATGACGGTTTGCTAGCCCAAAAGTTGTCAGACCAAAATCAACGTGGCAACCTCTGATTGAGAAACCAACCGTTAGCTGTTCCCACGATACACTATTCAGACCAATCCACCTTCTGACACTCGAGTGCCTACAGTACCTACGACGTTCACCCAGCCACATGTTTAGCGTATAAATATCCATTACCATGACCCATTTCTTTTCTTACGCTTTCTGAACATTAAAAAACCCTTCATATTTTCCTCTCAAAAGTTCAAAACCTTCAAGTTCTTCAAGAAAACCCTAACCTGCAAAAATGGCAGAACCACAAAACTCTGGTGAATCAAGCCGAATAGGACCCGTCGATGAAATCATTATCCTCCCATACGAGTTAGCCGACAACAATTACCGATTCGACCCTAAACCAGGACTCTATCTACCCCTGTACCACATATTTATTGAGTTTTTCAGAAACTCTGAAATCTTTAGAGCCCTAACAGAGTTCGACGATCATCTTCCTACGATTTACGTCCAACAATGGTGGACTACGTGCCAGTACGTAGAAGAACAGGATGGAATCATTGGCAATGTCAACTCAAGAAATGGAGGAGCGGGAACAATCCGTATTCATGCAAGCACGTTCAGGAGAATCTTCAGAATGAAGACCAAAAGACAGCTTGGAATAGAAGCCTATGAAAAACCCCCAAAGTTGTTGTTCTTCTTGAATTCATGAAATTCTTGGGTTACAACAAAGAACTTAACAGAATAGGAGAGTTCAGAATACAAAATCTACCTACAATGTGGAACTTCATGTTCTCCACATTGAACAGAACCCTTACTAGCAAATCTGGTAGTCAAGACCAAGCTAGCACAGAAATCCTACAGATAATGTATGGAGTATTCTTCAACATAAACTTCGACTTCGCCAGCATTCTGTACAACGACCTTCTTGCCGCTGTCAATACAAAGACCTCATCCATAGAAAGAGGAGGAGTCGTTGGAACCCACAAATTTCTGAAGTCAATCAAGTTTCCTCGATTCATCAGTCTGGTAATAAGAAGAGCCTTCGACAAACTGCAATTGACTCATCAGGGAAAATCTACACCTGTTTGGGTAATGTCCAAGTTCCTTCCCACGACTTCAGGTGAATATCCTTTTATCAGACGAGTACCAAGAACAATGCTCGCTCTGATTGACCCTCAACGCATCTCTATCCAAAACTATGAGAGTGCTGCTCAACCTCAAGAACCTGAGGTGAGAACCCCAACATACTTAGGATCTGAGCCATCCTTGGAAAGTTTGAGTGAGGAAATAGGAGTGGAAGAGAACAGACCAGAGGTAAGAGTACCCGAAGTGGGGTCTTCCTCTAGAGTGATGGAGGAGGAAGTACGGAACAGAGCATCCAATATGGAGACTGTTCATGAGGGAGTAATGGAAATACCAGAGGTAGAAGTTATTTCCTCTGCTAGTGGTGAGAAAGAAGGAGATGAGAGAGAGATAGAGAATCCTGAGAGTTCTAAATCCCTTAGAGCCGAGGGAAATGAGAGCTTAGAAAAAGATGTTCAAGAGAACACAGATGAGCGCATCCATAACCAACATCCCAGTGCTTCCACACAATCTAATCCTGGTGATCAAGACCAAATGATTATTGAAACAGAGGTGCACACCTCGAACCCTAACCAACAAGAACCATCAGAGCCAACTCTTCACGCCTCTGGTACGTACGAAGCCGGGGAAGCTATTTTTGGTAGTGATGTTCATTCGCCCCAGAACATCAATAGGTCACCTCCACATGATGATGCCTTGGTGGCTCATTTAGACTTAACAGACAATACACCTGAGATCTTTCGCATCTCACGTAGCATCTGTACGACTCAGGGACAATGGGAGACCATAGTAGAACAAGGGAAGATTTTGCTTGATCCAAACTATTCTCATCACATCCAATTCCCTTCACCAGAAACTGAGCTGGAGGAGGAAATCGAGATCAGAATACCTGTAGATGCTTCTGTTCAAACAGTTCATCGAGGATCGGGTAGAAGTCCTCCAAGAGCCAACATAAACGTAACTCTTCAGAGAGGCACCTCTGAACTCGAGGTTGAACTGAATCCATCTGCTGGAGTCAGGGTTACCCCCGTTGAAACTGTCACAAACGCAGAGTTCACAAGCTTATGTGATAGTATCAACAACTCCTTGAATGAGTATAAACTTATCAATGCACAGAAGGAGGAGCTGATCCGCCAGAAAATGTTTCTCTTAAAGAAGAACTGCAGCAGATCACTAATAAATTTGCTGAAGCTGAAAAACTCAGAGCAGAGGCTGAACGCGCCAGAACAGAAACGATTACAAAGCTGACGACATAGATAGCAGATCTGAAAAGAGACAAAACAGAGGAGACAACGAACTTGCTGATCTGATGAGAATAATGGCAGAGAATCACAAGGAATCCATGAACAGAACCCTGCCTATACCTTCTATCCTTTTATCAGAATCGAACGTCAGAACCATGACAGAGTTAATTGACAACTCTGTTAAGAAAGCCATCAAAGACGCAACAACATCATCTACTACTCCACTCAACATCTCCAGCCCCTACCCCAACGATCTATCAATGACAGTCGGTCAGATGAGCAACTTCAGAAAATCAATTCTTAGCTGAATGATGACGATCTCATCTAAATTTGTCATGAAAGCCCAGGCGACAGAGAAACACGTGCAGGCATCTCTTGACATTCACAAAGTAAACTTTGAGAGTCAAGTAGATGAAATCAGAATTGCGGCAACAGAGGTTGAAGACGTAATGAAAAAGGCAGTCACAAACTTCACAGATGCTATTTTACAGACTGCTACACTTAAAAGACCTGCAGAAGGAGCACCAGAAGGAGAGCCGTCACGCAAGAGGCCAAAGTTTATTGCCCGGTCCTCACCCATTGTTCAGAGACTCTCTGACGAGGATTCCTCTGATGATGAAGATGATTTTGAAGATGCTAAGTAAGCTCAATCAGATAGCCAAATGGGTGAGTCCGCAGATAAACAAATGGGGAGAAGGAAAAAGAGAAAGAGAAAGAGGCTGAGAAAGAGAAGGAAAAGGGAAAAGGGAAAGGCAAAACGACAGAGACGACAGAGGCAGAGGCAGAAAGAGGAGATAAGGGGACAACAGAAGAAGACATGCCAGAAATGACTATGGTGGTATTCGACTACATGTTCAAAGACAGAACCATCAAAACACCAGAAGAGTCAACTCAACAACTACCAGATATCATCATACTCGATACCCCTCCTACATCTCCAAGAACTAAACCAGAGAGATCAACCCCAATCTCCGCTAAAGAACAACCAAGCCAAGCCCAACCTCAAGTCAAACCCCAAGTTCTACAAGAGCCCGGACGACATGTTGATATCCTCATGGCTAAAACACATGAAGACCAGAACCCAATTCACCCAGAACAGAACCCAGAAACATCAACCCAACACACCGAGAAACCATCCTTAGAGGAATTTTTTGGTTATCTCTATGCTGACAGGGACATCATTCCTGTAAATGCCAAACCCATCAACCCGTACCTTAATCCCATCAGAATAAACACCATTTCTGAATCAAGGCTGAAGTTCATTCAAACAAAGTCAAATCTGAACAGAGCCATAAACATAAACTTCGATATCCGCAGAATCTTGGACATCAAGCATAAGAAATTCCAACATGACAGAGTCGTATACCATGAGTACACTGTTGAATCAACAGAAGGCAGGAATGAATTCTTCAACGACAACGATCTTGTGCTTCTAAATCCAAACGATCTGATCATGCTTCACGCCTATTGCTTGAACTTCCTTGAAAGATACACACCAGCAAGAACTGCGCTACCAGAAGTTCGATTCGCCATGCAAGAGCACGTTAATCTCAGAACTCAGACTGATTTTCATCTAGGCATAGAGTTCGAAGTTGAGAAACTAGCGGTTGCACAACCAAACGAAAACCTTCAGGGTTATGGCCACTACAGGACTGGAACAGTAGTTGAAAATCCTCCAGTCTTCATCTGCCGACGGAAGAAGATCAAGAAGGCCATCAGAATATCTGAAGCCCACAAGTACTCGAGTGAGTCGCTGGTGTATCTTAAGAACATAATTCAGAATCTCCCAAGAGAGAAGTGTCCAGAAGAGCAACTGAGGTTCTACATCGAACAGATAGATCTTATGCTGGACTTCCGTGAACTGATCAGAAGATTCGACAGAATCCTAAGGGGAGATAATTATGCCTAAATGTAACTATTCTTTTACTTCGTATTGTAATATCCTAAAAGAATAGTGCAAGGTTTCAACAGAGGTAAAATGTTCTCTGTTCTTTTGTTTACATCTTTGTATTTCCAAATTTTTATTTTCAATACTTAGGGGGAGATTGTTAGCCCCAAGTATCTGTTATGTAAAAGTATTGAAAATATTATCAAGTCAGAAGACCAACAGAGATGCAGCAGAAGACTCAGAAGAAAAGCAACAAGAAGACCAACAGAACTCAACAGAGTTCTGGTGGAACCAACAGAGCTCAACAGAGCTCTGGCAGAAGATCAACAGAAGAACTGTTCATATCCAAAGACCAACAGAGCTCTGGTCTATGAGCTCTGTTGAAGTGAAGACCTCTATGAAGCCTAAGTCTCGTAAGAAATCCTAAGTGTTAGACACGTGTCCATTCTTTCCACGTATGCCCTAAAGAAGGGAGACACACTTTCCACGTGTCATTCCAGGGTACGATAGTACACTATCTACACTTTATCAGGGCTATAAATAGTGAGGTAGTGGAACAAACGATAGTAAGCTTTTGTAAGAATAGTTTTCTACAATTGTTTAAGCACACACTGCAGTAATCCCGATCACTACCTCCGTACGATATTGTTCCCTGTGAGATTTCCGAACACACACTTGAACGTGTTCTTGGTGTGATTCATTATCAATATACGAGCAGCGTTTTATACTTGATCTTGTTATCATTATTCCTGTTCTACATTTGATACTAACAGTTTTTATATCGTCTACACAATCACTCACATTAATGGCTTTATTTAATATGCTTCCGCTGTCTATTTTCTTACCATTATTGTGATACAACGTGAATCTGGGAACCTACAGTAAGTGATAGGCACTAAATGGGTCTATCGAAACAAGTTGGATGAACATGGAACTATAACCCGCAACAAGGCTCGTCTTGTTGCTTAGGGATACAGACAAGAGGAAGGTATAGACTACGATGAAACTTTCGCCCCAGTGGCAAGACTCGAAGCTATTCGTCTATTCTTAGCTTACGCAGTACACAAAGACTTCAAAGTATATCAAATGGATGTAAAGTCAGCGTTCCTCAATGGAAGGCTAAATGAAGAAATTTACGTGGAACAACCTCCAGGATTCTCAGATCCTAAGCATTCAGGTTATGTTTATAAACTGGATAAGACACTTTATGGCTTAAAGTAAGCTCCTCGTGCATGGTATGACACTCTCTCTACTTATCTCCGTATTGAAAATTTTGAGCGTGGTAAAATCGATAAAACTCTATTTTTCAGGAAAGTAAAAGGTCATATCATTCTTGTTCAAATATATGTCGATGATATTATATTTGGTTCCACTAACCCTGACCTTTGTACTCGATTCGCTGATAGAATGAAAGCAGAGTATAAAATGAGTATGATGGGTGAGCTAACATATTTCCTAGGTCTTCAAATCAAACAGAATGAAAAAGGAACTTTCATTCATCAGGGAAAGTATGTTAAAGATATGCTGAAGAAATTTGATTCAACTCAGAGTTCAGCTATGAAAACCCTTATGGCACCGCCGCTGACACTAAACAAAGATCCTTCTAAAAACCTGTTAATGTCACAGCGTACCGTGGGATGATCGGCTCTCTTCTGTATCTTACAACTAGCCGACCTGATATCATGTACGCAACCTGTTTATGTGTACGATATCAAGATGAACCTAAGGAATCTCATTTGATCGCTGTAAAGCGAATCTTTCGTTACCTTAAGGGTACTCCCAACCTAGGTCTTTGGTATCCCAAAGACTCAGGGTTTGATCTAACTACCTATTCAGATAGTGATTTTGCAGATTGCAAATTGGATAGGAAAAGCACCACAGGAGGTTGTCAACTTCTGGGTGGAAAGCTGGTGAGTTGGACAAGTAAAAAGCAAAACTCAATGTCCACCTCAACCGCTGAAGCTGAATACGTAGCCGCTGGAAGCTGTTGTTCACAGGTCTTGTGGATGAGAAATCAACTACTGGACTATGACCTTCAGCTCTCCAAAATTCCAATCTATTGCGACAGCACTAGTGCCATCGCTATAGCCAACAATCCAGTGCTACATTCAAAGACTAAACACATCGAAATCAGGTATCATTTTATCAGAGATCATGTGATGAATTGAGATATAGAACTTCATTTTATTCCAACTGACTTTCAGTTAGCTGATCTTTTCACCAAACCTCTTGATGAGACAAGATTCAACTTTCTCATCAGCGAGTTTGGAATGTTGAACTTAGAAGAGTAAAATCTTCAGCGGTTCATATTTTGATCAGGGATAAAATAAACTTCTATAACCCTATTTATCACCTACTCTCTGAACAAAATTGATTCGCTGATATCAAGGTATGTTCTCTCTTACTCGCTGACGTTCGTATGAATGCAAGATTTCAAAACAAATTGCATCACTGAATATCTCTTCCTTTCAGCGATATTTTGAAATTTCTAAACTAAACACTGATACTTCTATTCAGTGCTTCATGTTTTAAAAATGTCCCTGAGTTTTCAAAATCCTCAGAGACACCCTAAAATATGAAAGGACGTTTGTGATGTCATCAAACGGATAAACAATGGCACGCTTTTCTCTGACACGTTCACCCATTTCGTATTCCTTGACCAATCAAATTCAAGGGACGTGTCCGTGTCATCATGAAAAACTTTCCCGCTCACAGTTTTCTCTCTCTACTCTCACTATATAAACTCTTTGCGTTTATATTTTTACCTTTTACGCAAACTCATCTCCTCAAAGCAAGAACTCTCTGTTGCATTCAAAATATTAACTCAAGAACCTGTTCTTCTTCATCTTCTTCAACATCACAGGTTAATATTTCTTTTATTTTGCAACTAATACACTTGTTTTTGATCTTATTCTTGTTTCTAACAGATTAAACAAAAGAACTTTTTAAAATGAAATCATTTCTCTTCATGATTTTATGAACACGATCTTCATGATTGTTCTTCAAGTTTAAAACAAAAATCTTAAACTTGTATCTTCATATGTTTTTCCAGAATCATTTCTTTAAAAGGAAGCTGGAAAATAAGACATTCACTAGATTTTGATTTTTTGTCAAAACTAGAAAACCCTAATTTCTATTTTTTCTGTAAATAGAAATTACACTTCCCTAAAAACCCTTATTTTGGAACTTTATCCATTTTAAGAAACTTCTGTTCATATTCTTCATTCTTATTTTATATAAACAAAAATGGCATCTACTACAGAAGTTCCTACCGCTAAATCCCCCAATGCAGTTGAGGTTACTGAACTCACAAAAGCTCCTCAGGTTGATTTCAAACTCGAGCAAGTTACCTTTCAAAACAACAACCCTTATGCTCTCTTCGACTTCCCTCAAAAGAAACAGGTCATACACCTTGATGATGCTGTAAACTTTCTCAAAACCTGTCCTCTATCTACAGCTATGACCATTGCACCCCCCGCTCATCGAAATCTACTCGCTCAGTTATGGTGTACTGCCAGAAGAGCTCATGTACCCTCAACCAAAGACCTAAAGAAAATGCTTGATGTCATTCTTTGTGACACCATACCCGGAACTTCCCAGATCACCCCTGGTACTATCAAGCGTGCCCTAAAACTTCCTGGTAGTTCTAAAGAAAATCGTTTTGTCCCTTTGCCAAACCCTAAAAACCCAGCTGATAGGGAAACACTGATTGCATTCTTTGATGCAATAAAGTATGTATGGGAAACAGGGAGAGATGAACTCCCTGAGAAGCAGCAAACCGCCATCAAGAAATCGAAAATGCCCAGCGAGATGAACTTCATCTTCGCTCATTTGATCAGTTGCCTGACAACGAAAACTGGGTCAACTGACCAAGCATCACAACCTCAACAAGCTATGGGGTATGCACTGCTGAAGGGCCTTCACATCGATTGGGCATCAATCATCTACAACGATATGGTGCTCAGGGTGGATGCGGCTGACATACTAACAACTGTTCTGTTGATCCAAACCCTCAGTGATTTGATAATGACCCTCTCTTATATACTTAGTGAAAATTGTAAGTAAACAATATGTATCAGAGTTTCACTATCACTGATAAGTACTAAGATCTTCCAGTACCGCTGATAGGAACTCTCGCTCTTTAGATTAAACATTCAGCAAAACTGTTCACCATAATACTCTGAGTCTGTTCAGTACTTATGGTGATCGCTGATAAGTTAGTTGTTTACTTATGATCCCTGAAGACAACTTTCACGTCAACATAGGTTCTACGCTGAAGTCGAAGATCAAGCTCAAGAACCAGCGACAAGTCTCCTAATGAACTGATGCAGATCAGCGAAGACTCAGATTTGTCCACTCAACGTGAAGTATCAAGTACAAGACTTCAGCTATCGCTGAACTCGATCATTCGCTGATGAAGAATGATAGATCGCTGAATCATCGAAAAGCTGATCATGAAGTCTTCCGTACAAAGTACTTTTTGTCTCATCCACCCTTACACGACTCCGTACGATATGTCAAAATAGAACCTCCTTATTGTCTAAAATCGTACAACCACTCTGATACTACACTATTCAAACATGCGGCTACTAAGGTTGTCAACAAAGGTCAATGACATGCAACCAATCAGCTGCTGCCACGTGTAAAGTGTAAACTGCAATGCATTAAATGCATGCAGTATATAAGAAGAAGAACTCACTTCATTTTTGAAGTAACTTGCTAACTCTGGACAATTTCATCCTTCTTATCTTGAGATAAGTTATTATTAGTAATTTCCTTCTCCTTCTTAGTGCGAGAAACTTAGTGTTCCAACTTGTTTAGATTTAGGATTTATCCTTAATCTTGTTTCCGCAATAAGCTGTAAATTGTTAATGATTTATCAATAAACAATTTAGAAAAGTAAAATCTGTGTGTTTGTATTCAACCCCCCCCCCCCCCCCTTCTACAAACTTGTATAACCCTTCGGGACCAACAAGTGGTATCAGAGAGGATTTGTTTAAACTCATAAACAAGATCTAATCTATACTAAGATTTCTCTTCCTTGCTATTTCTGAAAATGGCCACCAACACAAATACAAACTATATAGACAATGGTTCTCTTGCAAAACCCCCTAGATTCTCCAGAGATAATTTTAATCTATGGAAAAATAGGATGACTCTCTTCCTAGAAGGTGTAGACCCTACTATGCCTTATTATCTTGAAAACGGCCCATTTATTCCTGTAAGAATTGATGCCGCAGTACCTGCCGCTGAGAATAGACCTGCTATTCCAGAAAGGCTGGTACCCAAAGATGTTCATACGTGGACTGACGAGGATAAGAAGAAAGTGGCTATCGACACAAAAGCCAGATCCATACTATCCATGGCTCTTCCTGATGAAGTCTACCATTCCGTCATGAACCTGAAATCCTCAAAAGCCATGTGGGACACAATATGTGTTCAGTATGAAGGTACTGCTGAAGTCCAGGACTCTCGAAAGATCAACCTGGTAAGACAGTATGAAAGTTTCATTTGTGGTAAGAATGAGACTCTCTCTGAAGTTCACCAACGTTTTAATTGCTTAATAATAGATCTGAAAACTGTTGGTAAGGAATATTCTAACTTTGAAGTGCTGACAAAGTTTCTAGAATGTTTACCTGAAAGCTGGGACAGTTATTCTATGTGTCTCAAGCTGTCAAAAGATCTAAGATCAATGACTCTTGCTACCTTATATGGCACAATGCTGAATCATGAGCAATCAAGCCATCTTAAGAAGAATCTTGAAAAAGATTCCAATAGCACCCATGTTGCTTTAATCTTAGAGGAACCTTCTACTCAGTGACCCTCGGTCACTATCACTGAGTTAGAAAGTAACTCTGAAAGGTCATCAGATTCTGACTCTTCAGATGATGATGAATCTTTGGCTCTCCTAACTAAAAAGTTCAAGAGATTCCCCAAAAAGAAAATGTTCAGAAAGAACAAACCTCTTTCTATAACTGATAAGCCAAGATTATCAGCTATTGTTGATAAGGCTACAGCTACTTGTTTTAACTGCGAAAAGATTGGACATTTCGCTAACGAGTGCAGGTCTAAGAAAGTATCGAGAAACTCAGCGTTTCCCAAGAAATCTTTTATTCCCAGGAATAAAGATGACAAATATTCTAAGCTGAAAGAAAAATATGCAAAGCTGAAAAGCTTCAAGAAGAAAGGCAAAGGCCTGATGGTTTATGATTGGGCTGCTTCAAAAGAAGAAGAATCATCATCTGACTCTGAAGATGATGAAGCCAATCTCTGTCTTATGGCAAAGATTGAGGATGAGGAAGAAAGTTCAGACATTCCCTCTACTTCAACCTCTGCTATTCAGGTATCACCTTCCTTCTTTACAAATATTGCAAATATTGATGAAGCTGATAGTCTCCGCAAAATCGATCTCTTGACTAGAAGCTTATATGAAGCCATGAATGGCAAAACTATAGTTGAAAACCAAAACCTTGATCTCGCTGAACAACTTAAAAACTGTCACCTTCAAATAGAAAAGCTTTCTAAAATTGAAGAAGATTTTAAAGATCAAGTGCATTTAAATCAGCTAGTCAAAATCGAACGAGCAGAAGCTATCGCTTCTTTGAAAGCTGAAAAGGCTACTGTTGAAGGATGGTGTAACTCTTCAACAAAGATCACTGAGATAATTAAGTCTTAGATACCCCTGAGTGATAAACGTGGTATTGGTTACAAATATGAAACTCAAGAACCAACCACTGATCGTTCCATGCTCTTATTTGGAACTTTCGTATCCTCAGTCGCTGACACTTCATCCTCTCAGTGTTCGTCCTCCAGACCGCCTACCCCTGAGGAAATCTCTGCCTCTTCAAAAGGTAAAGAGAAAATGGTTTATCCAAAACCTACCTCTGTCTTTAAAGATAAAGGTAAAGGAATTGCGTTGAACCAAAATCCTCAGAAGGGTACTTTAGCACTAAAGCTGAATGCTTCTAAAGCTTTAGTGATTTATTCTTCTGGATCAAGAAATCAGATCTCTGGATCTACTCGGCGTGGGTCTATTCAGCGATCTACTTCTAGACTCAGAGTGGATGTCCTTGGTAAGAAATCTGAAGAACCAAGTGTTCCTCCCATTTCTAAAGCCAAAAGCTTATTTGGTGCTGGTCCTTCTAATTCAAAATCTAAAACTCAGCATTCAAATAGTCCTAGAACTATTTTTAGTTATAGGAAATGTTATCACTATGGGCTCACTGATCATATTGCTAGTAAGTGCCCCACAGCCACCAAAGCTGATAAGATAGCTAAGGTGAAGATTGCCCCCAAGGCAAAGAAGACCACTGAGGTTAAGAAATTAACCAAAGTGAAGAGTGACAAAGCTGAATCTTCAAATGCTGCGAAGATTGTTGAACCTTCCATTCCAACTGCTTCCACTGACAAACGTGTACACATGGTTAAGTGGGTACCCAAGAAAAACTAATCTTCCTTTGTGATGCAGGTTAAGAAGGGTATCTGGTATCTCGATAGCGGAAGCTCTAGACACATGACTGGAAAGAAAAGCCTGCTCACTGAATACAAGGAAGAGAAGGGTCCCTCTGTGACTTTCGGTGGAAATGGAAAAGGACATACCCGAGGGTTTGGTGTACTCTCTAATGGTACAACCACCTTCAGAAGAGTCACATATGTTGAAGGGCTGGAGCATAATCTTTTAAGCATCAGTCAACTTTGCGACAAGGATAACAAGGTAATCTTTACCAAGGAATCCTGCTTTGTCACTAACAAAAAGGAGCAGATAGCTCTCAGCAGTTATCGTTTGGAAAATGTTTATGTAATAAATATGGACTCAACAACCACTGAGAACTCCTGTTTCTTCTCAAAAGCCTCATCTGATGTCAACTGGCTATGGCATAAGAGGCCCTCTCATCTGAATTTCAAAACACTGAACTCTCTTTCTTCAAAAGAGTTAGTTACTGGTCTACCTCAACACTCATATGCCAAATAGTCTTTATGTTCAGCATGTGAGAAAGGGAAGCAGACCAAAGCAAGCTTTAAATCAAAGCAAGTCTTCTCAGTGTCATCTCCTCTACAACTACTCCATATGGATTTGTTTGGCCCTGTTAACAAACAATCCATCGCTGGAAAGAAATATACACTGGTCATAGTTGATGAATTCTCTGGTTATACATGGGTTATGTTTCTCCGTTCCAAGAGTGACACCCCTGAAGAACTCATCACATTTGTTCGGAAGATGGAAACCCTGAACAATTTGACCGTTCGCTCAATAAGGAGTGATCATGGGACTGAATTCAAAAACAGTTCTCTTGATTCCTTCTTTGAGAGCAAGGGTATTACTCACAACTTTTCTTCAGTGAGAACACCACAACAAAATGGAGTCGCTGAAAGAAGAAATAGAACAATTATTGAAGCTGCACGTTCAATGCTCAGCGATTCTCACCTGCCTACTCAGTTTTGGGCAGAAGCTGTCAACACTGCTTGTTTTACGCAAAACAGGTCACTGATAGTCAAAAGATTCAATAAAACAGCCTATGAACTATTTCATGGGAGAAAGCCTTCAATCAGCTTTCTTCACATCTTTGGATGTCAGTGTTTCATACTGAACAACAGAGATGCCCTTGGAAAGTTTGATCCTAAGGCTGATGATGGAATCTTTCTTGGATACTCCTCAGTTTCCAAAGCCTTCAGAGTCTTTAATCGAAGAAGACAAACTGTTGAAGAAACAATTCACGTCACGTTTGACGAGTCCCGTTTAGCGAACTTTAAACCGTCCGCTGATACTGAAGAACTGAATCAATGGATGTTTTCTCATCTTGGTGATTCAGAAGATATTCCCACTCCTCGTGCTCACACAGTTGAAGATGATGGTCCAACTATCATTCCAAATATGTAGAATAGTGAAGCTGAAACATCATGGGTCTCAGCTGTTCCTATAAACACTATACCTGCTTCTGAAACCAATATCTCAGATATTCCATCCACTTCTCAGCAATCAGTGAATATAATGACAACTGCATCCATTCCTCTCTTGGCTGATACTCCAGAGGTCGCTGAAGCTTCATCTTCAGCTCCGCCAGTTCAGGTTGAGTCAGCGTCTCACGCTCCGGCTCAGCGATGGACTTTAAATCACCCAATTGATCAAATTCTTGGTGATCCAAACACTGGTATTCAGACTCGTCGAAGTGCATGTAATATTTGTTTATTTGCAAATTTTATTTCACTAACTGAACCAAAGAAAGTAGATGATGCCCTCAAAGATCCAAACTGGGTCAGCGCCATGCAAGAAGAGCTGACAGAATTCAAAAGAAACAAAGTTTGGAAACTTGTTCGAAGACCAACTGACAAAACAGTGATAGGCACTAAATGGGTCTATCGAAACAAGTTGGACGAACATGGAACTGTAACCCGCAACAAAGCTCGTCTTGTTGCTCAGGGATACAGACAAGAGGAAGGCATAGATTATGACGAAACATTTGCTCCAGTAGCAAGATTAGAATCTATTCGTCTATTCTTAGCATACGCTGTACACAAAGACTTCAAAGTATATCAGATGGATGTTAAGTCAGCGTTTCTAAATGGAAAGCTGAATGAAGAAGTCTATGTGGAACAACCTCCAGGATTCTCAGATCCTAAGCATCCAGGTTATGTTTATAAACTGGATAAGGCACTTTATGGCTTAAAGCAAGCTCCACGTGCATGGTATGACACTCTTTCTACTTATCTCCATATTGAAAAATGTGAGCGAGGCAAAATAGACAAAACTCTATTTTTCAGGAAAGTAAAAGGTCATATCATTCTTGTTCAAATATATGTTGATGATATTATATTTGGCTCGACTAACCCTGATCCCTGTACTCGTTTCGCTGATAGAATGAAAGATGAGTATAAAATGAGCATGATGGGTGAACTAACATATTTCCTTGGTCTACAGATAAAACAAAATGAAAAGGAACTTTCATTAATCAGGGAAAGTATGTTAAAGATATGCTGAAGTAATTCGACTTAACTGAAAGTTCAGCTATGAAAACCCCTATGGCACCACCACTGACACTTGATAAGGACACTAAGGGTGTTCCTGTCAATGTCACGCTGTACCGTGGGATGATCGGCTCACTATTGTATCTTACAGCTAGCCGACCCAATATTATGTTTGCAACATGCTTGTGTGCACGATATCAAGCTGAACCTAAGATATCTCATATGAAAGCTGTAAAGCGAATTTTTCGATATCTTAAGGGTACAGCGAATCTAGGTCTTTGGTATCCCAAAGATTCAGGATTCGATTTAATCGCCTATTCAGATAGTGATTTTGCAGGTTGTAGAATAGATAGGAAAAGCACCACAGGAGGATGTCAACTCCTGGGTGGAAAGCTGGTAAGTTGGACAAGTAAAAAGCAAAACTCAGTGTCTACTTCCACAGCTGAAGCTGAGTATGTAGCCGCTGGAAGCTGTTGTTCTCAGGTCTTGTGGATGAGAAATCAACTACTGGACTATGACCTTCAACTCTCAAATATTCCAATCTATTGCGACAGCACAAGTGCCATCGCTATAGCTAATAATCCAGTGCTACACTCAAAGACAAAACACATCGAAATCAGGTATCACATTATCAGAGATCATGTGATGAATGGTGATATAGAATTTCACTTTATCCCAACTGATTATCAGTTAGCTGGTCTGTTCACCAAACCTCTTGATGAGACAAGATTCAACTTTCTCATCAGCGAGCTTGGAATGTTGAACTTTGAAGGATAAAATCTTCAGCAGTTCACATTTGATCAGCGATAGGATAAAATCAACTTGTATAATCCATTCTATCCTCCTCTCTATCCTGATTCGCTGATATCAAGGTATGTTTTTCTCTCTGACAAATCGCATGTAAATGCAAGATTTCAAAACAAATCTCATCGCTGAATATCTCTTCCTTATCAGCGATACTTTGAAATTTCTTAAAACCAACTGATATTTCTATTCAGTGCTTCATGTTTTCAAAAGTGTCCCTGAGTTTTTCAAAACCTCGGAGACAACCAAGAATATGAAAGGACAGTTATGACGTCATTACAACGGATAAACCCAGACACGTTCTTCTTTCTGACACATGTTTGCACGTTTCGTTTACTTGCCAATCAAATGCAAACACGTGTCCGTGTCATGATGAAAATCTTTTCCCGCTCAAGACTTTCTCTTTCTAAAATCTCTCTATATAAACAAATTCTTCGTTTATATTTTCTCTTACGCGAACTTCTCCTCCAAGCAAAGAAAGAATTCACTGTTGCATTTGGCTTTCGATTTTTCAAGAAAAACTGTTCATCTTCTTCAAACATCAAAGGTTAATATGTTCTTATTATTTACCAAATGCAAATAACTTGTTTCTGATCTTCTCATTGTTTTAACAAGATCAAACAAAAGAACTTCTTAAAAATAAAATCATTTTCTTTCATGGTTTTATGAACACAACCATTTCATGGTTGTTCTTCAAGTTTAAATGCAAAAATCTTAAACTTGTTCTTCACACATTCGTTTTTCCAGAATCCCTATCTTCAAAGGAAACTGGAAAACAAGATTTTTATTGGGTTTCAAATTTCGTTTTTTTTTAAAAAAAACCCTAATCTTCATTAAGACATTTTGTCTGAATGAAATGGACAAAATTCGAACCATCTTATTGGAAAATCTTTCCACATTAAGATTATTCTTATTTGTTAATCCTTTGGTTGAACTGATAATACAGAAAATGGCATCTTCTGACATTCCCAAGAACACCAACGCAGAAAACACTTCTGCTGATGACACTGCTGAGGAAGTGGACATCTTCAAGGCTCCTCAAGTCAAATTTGCCCTTGACAAACTGGATTGGACTAAGGTGAACAACCTCTATGCGCTTCTCGAGTTTCCTCCTCGAAAGCAAGTCACATATCTAGCTGATGCTGTGAACTTCCTAAAGAATTGTTGCATCTCCACAGCCCTGACCATAACACCTCCTGCACATCAGCTTTTGCTCTCACAATTTTGGTACTCTCAGCTACCCTCAGCCAAAGACCCCAATAAAAAAAATGGATTGCATCATCTGCGATATCGAATATGGCACCATCAAGATTATCCATGCCATCATTCGCAAAGCTCTCAGCCTTCCCATCGCCACCAAGGAAAAACCCTTTGTTCCCCTCCCTGACCCCAAGAAAAACTCAGACAGGGAAGCCATCATTGCATTTTTCGATGCAATGGGCTATATATGGGAAATCGGCAGAGACATGAAGCCCGAGAAGAAGCTGACGATTATCAAGAAATCGAAAATGCCCAGCGAGATGAATTTCATCTTCGCCCATTTGATCAGCTGCATGACTGCCAAGAGCGGCTCCTCTGACCAAGCCGCTAAGCCTCAACAAGCAATGGGATATGCTTTGCTGAAAGGTCTCAACATAGACTGGGCATCGATTATCTATGATGACCTGGTTCTCAGAGTGGACACCGTCGCTGACAGACCTCCATGGGTTCCATATCCTCGGTTCATCAGCGCTATTTTCCAAAGAGGCCTGAAAGACAGCTACCCAGAAGAGGGTGACCTGAAACTCTCTCAGGTCGGCCCTAAAATACTCGACTTCAAACCAGTGGCGAATGAGGTACGTCTTTCTACACTCTTGACTCTTCTTAACCCTACTACTTCTTCTACTTCTGCAGCTCCTTCAGCGGACAAACCCACCGCTGATACCCCAGTTGCTACCTCCATTCCTCTTAAAAGGAAACAGACACCCACCTTGGTTCCAAAAAAACTAAGAAGACCAAGGAGCAACCCAAGCAATCTCCTGCTAAAAACTCCTCAGCTCCTCCTGTTGAGCTGAAGGAAAGTTCAGTGGTACGCTCTGCCACACTTGAACAAGCCATCCCTTTAATCCCGACCTCAGCATCTCCAAACGTTGAGGTTACAAACTTGGAACTACCCAACATCCCTCAGTCTCTCAAAAGACTGATGAAGTGATTCTCAGCGATTCCAACTCTGAACTCGCTAACCAACCCCCTTTCTTACCCTTCGCTTCTCCCTCCACTCATTTTGACCCCACTCCAGTTATCACAGCTGCACCTGTCATTCCTCCAGGAGCTAAAGGAACGACGGAAGTAGGACCTGCAGAGCTGTCCATACGTTCACGTACTCTCGCTGACGATATGGAACTTTACTCAGGAACCCGTGATTTTGATGAATTCACCAATCCTCCTGCAGGTACTCACCAATCCCTATACACTGTTACTAAACCCCAAACTTTTGAGCTTTCCTCTGTTCACAAGTTTTTATATGTTACAGGTCCTAATTTGAGAGACATCAACACGTCTCTGAAGACAGTAGAGACAACGCTGACTGGTCTCACGTCTACTCTTTCCGGCAACTCTTCAGCTGTAACAACCGCTGGAGAGAATCTCTTAAAACTTACAACAAAAAGAATGCCTCCAAAGCTGACATGGAGAAGGTTGATCAATCACTGAGCAACTTTGCCAAAGTTCTCGCTGACATCTACACAGACTACCTCGACATCAAGAAATCTGTAGACACCATGTCCAGCGAAGTCACAACGCTGAAGACATCGGTTGGCACGATGTCAACACGATGAAGAATGACATCTCTTCAATTCAGAACTTGTTGAAGCAGATTCTGACCAACACGACCGCCCCTGCACCTGCCCTGCACCTCCATCTTTTACTACGGCGGATCGTGCTAAACTTTTGAAGATCAATCCTGGTATTTCTGACATGGAAAACAGATTATCAGCGATTGAAATGTATATAGGGATCCCTGGCCAAGAAGACAGGGAAACCACACTAGCTGTTGAATCTTCTCATTCCTCCCCAGTCATCATGATAAAGAGGGGGAGAAGAGCGCTGAAGACCTCTCCAAAACCGCTGAAGACCTTTCCCATGATGAATCTATCAAGGGAGAGAAGACTGAAGGCCTCACCTTCACTGAAGAGGGTGAGAAGACAATTGAAGCTGAAGCAGCCGCTGGACCTCAGGGAGATGAAAACCCTGAGGGAACCGAGAAGCTCGCCTCTGTATCTGAGGGGGAGCAACTCGATGAAGAAGCTGAAGAAACTGAGTCTGAAGCTGAAGATGAAGAAGCCATCGATTTGTCTGATGCTGAACCATCCTCTTCTCCAAAGAATGATGATGGCGAAGATGACGATGATGATGATTCTTTTATCGTCAAGCCTGCTCAGAGAACTAAAGCTCTTAAAGGGATTATGATAAATGAACCTTTAGGGGAGCGGACAAAGACAAAGCCATCAGCATCTGAAGCTGACAAAGGCAAAGGAAAAGGTGTCGCTGAAGATGAAAATCTGATGATCTTGCTTAACAAGCCGGTTTGTCAGGAACATTAATCTTACACAACATCCCTCCTCTATACACTTTATCAGTTATCTACCTCCGCAAACCTCTATACACAATCCCATTCTTTACATCTCTGTTCTACCCATGTTCTTACTTGTAAGATCGCTGCGTTTCAGGTAGTCCTCTCCCCTGTTTGAGGATATCGCTGAAGTTCCTACAGCTGCGACTTCAACAACAATCCCAGCTTTCAACGCTGAAGAAATAATCCCAGTCTTGGACTTGATCTCTAAGACTGATGAACCTGAAGAACATACTCTCTCTCACAAAAACAGACCTTCCCTGGCTCCTCAAAAGCTAAGTGAAGAGGATCAAGAAAAGAGAGATGCAATGATCAAGAAACTCGAAGATCAGCGAATCATTCTGAAGCGTGATCAACTTCCTTCCGTTCCTCCAAAGTTTAGAGTTTCCTAAAAGGAATACAAGGAACACCTCAGAGTTGAACGCTTAATCGCCGAAAGAAAGGAAGCTGAAGAAAAAGATAGAGAATATGCCATCAAGCTTACTCAACGATCAATAAAAGACCCCAAGCTGAAAAGAGTTCCCATTGATGTTCAACGTCAGCTATGGGATGATGCTCAAAAGATCGTTAGAGAAAAGAATAAGGTCTCTGACACGACCTTGGAATGGGCTAAACAAATGCTGACCTATCGATCTAGACCATCCAAAATCCTCAAAGCAAACATTAGAGGAAAATTGTACGCCGACGTTCCTGTTGTTGAAGTGGATGTCTACAGAGATGACAAAACCAAGAAAACTTTCTATGCTGCTACCTTAGAAAAGTTTGGTCTCTCTGAATGGTTATAAACAAAATTAGCCATTCAGGGATCGCGCTCAAAGTACAAAAGCCATGTCGAGAAGATCTTAAACAAACAGATCGACCTGCTTTCTTCTGCTGTGGATATTCCTCCTACTCTTCCTCAACAAAGAAAAGTCTCTGCTAAGAAAAAGAAAGTCTCTGATTCAGGTCCTCCTATACGGAATGAAACAGGTATTGGTTTCTCTCGTGCTGAAGTTCTTGGCCCTGATGCTGATCTCTCAGCGCTTGACACCTCCCTACCACCTGGAGAAACTTTCATTCCTGGCACAGTTGTAAGTGATCCATATGGTATATTCTTTCTAGACTACGATGGAAACCATCACTTTCAACGTATCTCTGAGCTCCACCTCGCTCCCATCGAACAACTCAGAGATCTCTTATACTGGTGTGAAGTCAGACGCGGCATCAAAGCTAGACACATGAAGCCCTTGATTTTTGAAGAAGCTCTGAAGGAAAAGAATCAAGGAGTAGATGTCCCTGATTGGATGATTGCCACATCAATGACCCTTGATGAACAACTCATTAAGGAAGAACCTTTTGACGGATAGGATCGCCTTGAAATTCTTTCTATCCTTATCTGTCTACATCTTTTGTAATTTTCCACTTCCCTCAGTAATCTTTACAAAGTTTAAAGAAAAATTTCAGCGAACGTACTTTACTCCATCAGTACAGAAAATATCCCAGAAAACAGTAAAACGGACAAATATTTTATGAGTTCCTTTTATCCTTATATTTTCATTATATAGAAATTTTCTCTGTTGCTATGTCATAATCAAATAGGGGGAGATTGTTGATCCAAACCCTCAGTGATTTGATAATGACCCTCTTTTATATACTTAGTGAAAATTGTAAGTAAACAATATGTATCAGAGTTTCACTATCGCTGATAAGTACAAAGATCTTCCAGTACCGCTGATAGGAAATCTCGCTCTTTAGATTAAACATTCAGCAAAACTGTTCACCATAATACTCTGAGTCTGTTCAGTACTTATGGTGATCGCTGATAAGTTAGTTGTTTACTTATGATCCCTGAAGACAAGTTTCACGTCAACATAGGTTCTACGCTGAAGTCGAAGATCAAGCTCAAGAACCAGCGACAAGTCTCATAATGAACTGATGCGGATCAGCGAAGACTCAGATTTGTCCACTCAACGTGAAGTATCAAGTACAAGACTTCAGCTATCGCTGAACTCTATCATTCGCTGATGAAGAATGATAGATCGCTGAATCATCGAAAAGTTGATCATGAAGTCTTCCGTACAAAGTACTTTTTGTCTCATCCACCCATACACGACTCCGTACGATATGTCAGAATATAACCTCCTTATTGTCTGAAATCGTACAACCACTCTGATACTACACTGTTCAAACATGCGACTACTAAGGTTGTCAACAAAGGTCAATGACATGCAACCAATCAGCTGCTACCACGTGTAAAGTGTAAACTGCAATGCATTAAATGCATGCAGTATATAAGAAGAAGAACTCACTTCATTTTTGAAGTAACTTGCTAACTCTGGACAAGTTCATCCTTCTTATCTTGAGATAGGTTATTATTAGTAATTTCCTTCTCCTTCTTAGTGCAAGAAACTTAGTGTTCCAACTTGTTTAGATTTAGGATTTATCCTTAATCTTGTTTCCGCAACAAGCTGTAAATTGTTAATGATTTATCAATAAACAATTTAGAAAAGTAAAATCTGTGTGTTTGTATTCAACCCCCCCCCCCCCCCCCCCCCCTTCTACAAACTTGTATAACCCTTCGGGACCAACATGTTCCATAACCAAGGCTTGTCAGTGCTCTCTTTCTACACGGACTCGGGAACGCTTACCCGAAGGTGGGCGACCTGAGACTCTCAAAGGTTGGTCCTAAAGTTCTCGACTTCAAGCCCCTTCCAAACGAGGTACGTCTTTCTCAACTATTTTCTATTCTCAATCCCCCCACTTCTTCTACTTCTGCAGCTACCACATCAGCAGCAGTAATCCCCACCGCTGATACCCAGGCTGCAACTCCCACTACTCGAAAGAGAAAACACTCCTTAACCCCTCTTGATGCTAAAAGGACCAAGAAAACCAAGGAGCAACCCCCAAGCCTTCCCAGGCTGAAGACCTAGCGTCTGTCTCTTTACAGACTACGCTGGATGGTTTCGTGGAACGCTCCTCCACAACTGCTGAAGCCACCCCTTCCATTACAACTTCAGCGTCTCTAAACGCTAAGGTTATTAACTTGGAACATAACCTCCCTCCCTCAGTACCTCTAAGTACTGCGGAAGTCATTCCCAGCGGATCCAACGCTGAATCTGGCACCCCAACCGTCTTCTCAACTCTCATTCCTCCCACTACTTCTTTGGTCACTCCATCTATTCCCCCCTTCTCTACAACAAAAGTCATTCATCTGAGTGACTCATCTGCGAAAGAACTACACCGGATGATGAATCAAAACACAGGACCTGCGGACACCTCTAAGCGCTCAAGCTCTCTAGAAGGTGATATGGAAACTTTTCAGGTTATCGAACCTTCGAGGAATTCGTCAACCATCCCGCAGGTATACACAACATCCTAAACACTCATCTCTCAAAACCCCAAACTTCTGAGCTTTCCTTTGTTCATAAGTTGTTAACTGTTACAGGTCCTAATTTGAGAGATATCGAAACCTCCCTCAAGGATTTGACAACAAAGGTGGAATCTCTCACCACCACTCTCTCCATAAACTCTTCAGCGGTTACAAATGCTGGAGAGGATCTCAAAAAGCTGACCACAGAGGTCTAAGGCAAAGCCTCCAATGCTGATCTGGAGAAGGTGGAAGGTAGCATTGGAAACTTTGCTACCACTCTCGCTGAAAACTCCTCCTCCATCAACAATCTCAACTTCACCAACAGCACCCTGTCCAGCGAAGTAACATCGTTGAAGACAGCGGTTGGTAACCTTCAGGGAGAAGTGTCTTCCCTGAAGAAGGATGTCAGCACTGCCACCGATCTTTTGCAGCAAATCCTTGACCATCTGAACGCTCCAACTTGCACTCCATCACATTTCACTCAGACAGATCGAGAAGCCCTTGAAAAGATCAGTCCTGCTATATCTGGCCTAGAAGACAGATTAGCTGCAATTGAAACCTGTATTGGGATCACTGGCCTGGAAGACAATGACCCAATGCACACTGATGCTGCTACTGCTGATATTCCTGTCACCTCCCCCATCCATCATGTGGAAGAGGGGGAGAAGGATCAAGACCTTCCCCATAATGTTGTGGGGGAAAAGAAAAATCAAGAAGACCTTCCCCATAACTCTGAGGGGGAGGGTATAATCACTGCATCTGCTGAACAACCTCAGGGAGTTGAAAACCCTGAGGGAATCGAGAAACTTCCCTCTGAATTTGAGGGGGAGCAACTCGAAGAGGAAGCTGAACCTGAAGGTGATGCTGATGTTACAGAACACCATGTTGATGAGGAAGAATCTGAAGAAGAAGAAGAAGATGATGAAGACGTCGATATCGCTGATGATGATGTCGACTTCTTCATTCAGCCAGTCAAAAGAGCCCCTGCTCAAAAAGGGGTCGTCATCAAAGAGACTTCAGGGGAGGGGACCACCAAAAGGCCTGCAGCAACTGAAGCTGACAAAGGCAAAAACCTCGCGGCAGAAGGCAATCTGACTATCTTGCTTCAAATGCCAGTTTGTCAGGTAACATACACTCTATTCCATTACATTGCATCCCTCCTCTATCCCTTCTCAACCTCAGTTCTCCTCTCCATAAAACCTATATACAATTAACCTCATTCTTTCTCTATCTCCTTCTCCCAAAAGATCTTACTCAAATGATCGTTATGTTTCAGCTAGTCCTCTCCCCTGCATGAGGATCCAGCTGATGTTCTTCCAGCTCCATCAACAATAAATCCAGCTCCTAATGCTGAAAAAAAATCCCAGTCTTAAACTTCGCTGAGACTGATGAACCTGAAGAAGAGCTGCTCTCTCACAAAAACAGACCTTCCTTGGCTCCTCAAACGCTAAGTGAAGAAGAATTGAAAAAGAGAGAAGCAATTATCAAACAGCTTGAAGATCAGCGACTCATTCCTGCCCCTAGATACAAAATCACAAGAAAGGAAATCGCTGAACACCACCAAGCTGAAAGACAACTCGCCGAACGAAGAAGAGCTGAAAAAAGAGATAAAGCTTATGTTATTGAGCTCGCTCAACGTTCGGTGAAAGACCCTGATCTGAAGAAGACTTCCATTGATGCTCAACGTTAACTGTGGAAGGACGCCAAGAAGATCGTCGAAAAGAAAACCAAGGTCTCTGACTCTACCTTGGAATGGTGCAAAGAACGAATCAATTTTCGATGTCATGTTTCCAGAATCAACAAGGTGAACATCAAGGGAAATATGTCCTTAGACGTTCCAATGATTCATATTGATATCTTTAGAGAGAACGGTCACAAGGAGACCATCTATACTTCATGGATCGACAAGTTCGGTTTGTCAGAATGGTTGGAGATGCGGATAGCCATTCAGCGGTCACGATCAAAACTCAAATCCCATGTCGAAAAAGCTCTGAACAAACAAATCGAATTAGTGACATCCGCTGTGGATATTCCTCTTCCTCCTATCAATCCAGTTCAACGTAGAAGGGCCTCTGTAAAGAAAAAGACAATACCTTCATACTCAGGTCCTCCTATACGAAACGAAACCGGAATTGGCTTTTCACATGCTAAAGTTCTTGGTCCTGAACCTGATCTCTCTCTGCTTGATATCTCCCTTCCCCCTGGTGAACGCTTCATCCCTGGAAAAGTCTTAAGCGAACCTTATGGTATCTTCTTTCACGACTACGATGGACGAGAATGCTTCCACCGCATCTCTAAACTACCCATTGCTCCTATTGAACAGCTCAGGGATCTCGTCTATTGGAACGGTTCTAGAGAAGACCTTCTCGGACGCTTCTTCAAACCTCCGATCTTTACAGAAGCTAAGAGAAGACGGGATCTTGGTCAAGAAGTCCCAGATTGGATGATCCCTACCACAAAATCCCTTAATGAACTTCTTGTTAAGGAAGAACCTTTTTAGCTGATAGGATTTCCTTGTAATTCTTCTATCTTTATCAGCTTATATCTTTTGTACTTGTAATTATTATTTGTTGTACTTGTAATTTTTCCACTTCCCCTTGTAACTTATACGAAGTTTAAAGAAAAACTTCAGCGAATGTACTTTACTCCATCAGTACTTAAAAGATTCCAGAAAACAGTAAAAGGGACAAATATTTTATGAGTTCTTTTTATCCTTATGTTTTCATACTTAGCAATTTTCTTTTGTTGCAATGTCATAATCAAATAGGGGGAGATTGTTGATCCAAACCCTCAGTGATTTGATAATGACCCTCTGAGAAACACTTAGTGAAAATTGTAAGTAGACAATATGTATTAATGTTTTGTCATCAAGGAAAATACTAAGTCTATTTAGTATCGCTGATAAAACATATGCTTTAAATTACATATTCAGCGAACCCTGTTCATCCATAAGAACTGAGCCTGTTCAGTCTTGCTGATGATCGCTGATAGTTTTAGTTGTTTACTTATAATCCCTGAAGACAAGTTTCACGTCAACTATGTTCTACGCTGAAGTCGAAGATCAAGCCCAAGAACCAGCGACAAGTCTACTAATGAACTGATGCGGATATCAGCGAAGCCAAGATTTATCCACTCAACGTGAAGTTACAATTAGAAGACTTCAGCGAATGCTGAACTTTATCACTCGCTAATAAAGAACTACGCAGCGAACACTGATCATGAAGTTTCCTCTACAAGTTACTTTTGTCTTACCCCTTTGCACGTCTCCGTAGGATCTGTCAGAACGGACATCCCTTTTGTTCAGAATCGTACAAACAACTTTGATTCTACACTATTCATCATGCGGCTACTAGGTTGTCTACTAAGATCAAAACATGCAACCAATCAGCTGCTGCCACGTGTAAAGTTGTACTGATATGCATTAAATGCATGCAACTGGTGATGGTTGACGACTTCTCTCGCTACACCTGGGTGAAGTTCCTGCGCTCGAAGGACGAAACCCCAGAGTTGATTATCAACCATTTGAAGACCATCCAACTGAACCTTCGACAACAAGTTTAGACCATCAGGACTGACAACGGGATAGAGTTTAAGAATCAAACGATCAACGAATACCTAACATCCGTCGGTATTTCGCAAACCTTCTCTGCCGCGTGCACTCCTCAACAAAACGACGTGGTAGAAAGAAGAAACCGTACCCTTGTCGAAGCCGCTCGTACAATGCTGTCGCAATCAAAGATGCCTCTATTTCTCTGTGCTGAAGCGGTGTCAACTGCCTGCTACACGCAAAACTGCTCCATCATCAACAAGCGGTTCAACAAGACGCAGTACGAGATCCTCAACAATCGCGTTCCGAACATCAAGTACTTCCACGTGTTCGGATGCACGTGCTACGTCCTCAACGACAAGAATGATCTCGGGAAATTCAGTCCGAAGGCAGACGAAGGAGTTTTCATAGGATACTCCATGCAGGCTAAGGCGTATCGCCTTTACAAGAAACGGACCAAAACCGTTATCGAGAGTGTAAACGTGACATTCGACGAAACCGCAGATTTGGCTTCTGAACACCTCAGTTCAGAACCCGGTTTAACTGGTGTGCTAGCTTCCGAACTTTCACGTTCGGGATCTGCACAACCCACAGTAAATCCAGATCAAGCATCTACGTCGAATGCACATCTTTCTGATTTAGATTTAATGTTTCAATATTTTTATGATGATTTATTTAACGCTCCTACCCCTCGTGTCTCAGTGCAACCAAGAATTGAAGCTTCTCAAATTGAGGACTCGGCAAATCTTTCTGTTCCGCCGCCTTCGACGAGCACTCCAACGATCACCTTGGAGACGCCTCAGCCCTCAAATGCCACATCATCAACTGATACAACCAATCTATCGGAGGAAGCTGCAACTATCTCGGAGATCACTCCTGAAGATTTGTCCTCCACTACACTCAACGAACAACCTCTGAATTCTCCGGAACCAGAGGTGGCTCAACCTTCGACGAATCCTGCCAAGTTTCCTCTAAGAAACCGACCAGCAACACTTGAAGCCATTTAAAGACCTTCCAACTGGTGGCTATGTGGATCCGGACACATCTCATTCTACTCAACAGCCGCTTCTACACGCCACCAAATTGACCAAGGCTCATCCCCTACACCAAATCATCGGTGATTCCTCTACTCCAGTTCGTACCCGAGGCGCATCGGCCAATCTGTGCCTCTTCTATGGATTTCTCAGTAAGATCGAGCCAACAACCGTCTCCGAAGCATTAGAAGATCCAGACTGGGTCATGTCTATGCAAGAGGAACTCAATCAATTTGAGGCCCTCAAAGTATGGCGACTTGTCCCACGTCCAACTCATAAGACGGTGATCGGCACAAAATAGATCTTCAAGAATAAGAAGGACGAAGATGGTATCGTCGTGCGGAACAAGGCGCGTCTCGTGGCCAAGGGATACCACCAACAAGAAGGGATAGACTATGACGAGACATACGATCCGGTTGCCAGAATCGAAGCCATACGTATGTTCCTTGCATACACCGTGCACAAGAACTTCACGGTCTTCCAAATAGATATGAAGACCGAATTCCTCAACGGAGAGATCAAGGAAGAGGTGTACGTATCGCAACCGGACGGGTTCGTGGACGAAAAGAAGCCTAACCATGTCTACATACTAGACAAGGCTCTATACGGATTAAAGCAAGCTCCACGGGCCTGGTATGATGCTTTGTCTAAGTTTTTAATAAAATCGGGATTTTCAAAAGGTAAAATCGATACAACCCTATTCATTAAAAATGAAAACGGTCACATTATGTTGGTTCAAGTGTATGTTGACGACATAATTTTCGGTTCTACTAAACCACATTAATGGGAGAATATTTTCAAATGAGTATGTTGTGTGAGATGAAGTTTTTCCTTGGTCTTCAAGTTAAACAACTGTCGACCGGGATATTCATAAATCAGGCTAAGTATATCCGGGACATTTTTCAGAAATTCCAGATGGAACAGTCCTCACCAATGAAAACTCCCATGGCACCCGGTACAAAGTTACACGCCGATCCTAACGGAAAGGATGTGGACAAAAAAACGTATCGGGGAATGATTGGTTCTTTAATGTACTTAACTGCTAGTAGACTGGACATCACGTTTTCTACTTTTCTTTGTACCCGGTTTCAGTCAAAACCTAAAGAGTCTCTTTTAATTGTTGTTAAACGAATTTTTCGTTATTTGAGAGGTACTGCTGATCATGGCTCGTGGTACCCGAAAGAGACAGGTTTTGAGCTTTCAGCGTATTCCAACGCGGACCACGCAGGCAGCATGATGGATAGGAAAAGCACATCGGGACATGTGCAGTTCTTGGGCGACAGTTTGGTGAGTTGGGCATCCAAGAAGCAGCAGTGCGTCTCTACGTCGACTGCCGAGGCAGAATACGTGGCCGCTGCAAGCTGTTGTTCTCAAGTCGTCTGGATGCGCACACAACTCAAAGATTACGGTTTCACATACACCAAGGTGCCCATCTACTGCGACTCAATCCGGTCCAGCATACAAAGACGAAGCACATAGACGTTCGGTACCATTTTATCAAGGACCACGTCAAAAGAGGTACAATCGAACTCTACTTTGTGATTACAGAACATCAGTTAGCAGACCTGTTTACAAAACCCCTGGACGAAAAACGCTTTAATTATCTAGTGTCCAGGTTAGGTATGCTAAATCTGAAGATTTGATCAGCTCGTGCGCCCGATACAAGTTCCATACATCTACGAGAAACTGTATATTCATCATCTGTGGTTTATACTCCCGATGATTAAGTACACACTTCGTCGCATCTGTATTCTACTTGTATCGTATACACTTTTCGGTTAAATCTCTATATTAATTAGGTAGATTTCGTTTGTTTACTTTCTTTTAGCGTGTGTTTCCTTTTATGTTGATTTACTGTCGTCTATTTCATTATTGTGTATATATGTGCTTTCACAAGTTGTTCATGTGTTCAGGGGGAGCACATTAAAGTATCAGGTAAGTATATTCTACTTTTGAGGGGGAGTGTCACACAAATGTTTTTAACTTCCAAAAGTTTTTGTATGTAGACATTCCCCAGTGTTCTTCATATCACACTACGTGCACAATGCTAGGGGGAGAAAATTTCTACTTGTTCATCAGTTGAGGGGGAGCGACAAAAACCCTCAGAAACCTCTCGTATTTCTCTCTCAACCGAAAACTCTCGGTTTCTCTCATTTGTGCTCGATTTCGACTTCCAAACCTACGGTATGTTTCTAATCTTGATATATCATGATTGTTAGATCTTTCATACATAGGCAAAGTGGTCAAATCGACCCATCGAAGGATCGATTGGGGTTTCCGAAACCCGCCTCTATGTCGATTCAAATTCGACCCATCACAAGCGTATTTAGGATCTCTTGCTGGTATTGCATTGCTTAATACATAGATTATACTATGCTAGAACTCTCAGATCTTTGCTTGAAATGTTTGTTAGTCGATTTAGTTTACCCGGATGTCGTCCGGATAGTTTCAAACTATCTGGACACATTCAAGTGTTATCCGGTAACCTTCATGTCTTAGATATTTTCTCCGGATAGTCATGTCACCCGAAAACCATGGTTATCCGGAAACTTAAGAGTTTTCGGTAAGTTCAACTATTCGGGTGTTCGTGGTTGTCCGGATACTCCCATTGTCTGGATACCCTATTTATCCGGAAACCTTGTGTGTCCGGATACCCATTTTGTCTGGTAAATCCACCATCATCCGGAAACCTATGTTTGTCCGGATACCTTTTGTCCGGTAACTAATGTTTGTCCGGAAATCCTGTTTGTTCGGATACTTCATGTTGACTGGTAACTCTATGTTTTCTAGGTGTTTTTTTATCCGGACACTCCCAACAGTCCAGTACCTTGTCTGTAACTACCAGTCCTCAATCCGATTCAGATTGAGCCGAATTTCGCAAAGGTACGCATCGCATGTAATTTGATCTATCCACACACTAACACCGTGTATTTCAGGTATTCTAATGGCAGATCAAGAACAACAACCACCGCAAGAGAACGTTCCTCCTCAGAAGGAATTCATAGACGAGGAAGCTAACAATGCTTTGGTACAACCAGACCATGGCATTGAAATCGACGCCAACAATCATCAACTGGACGTTGCCGAGTTCCGACCACAACATCGTGTGGTCGTGGATATTCTTCTTGGTCACCCTCTCCACGAGGCACTCATCGCAATGGCCGATGTTCCTGTTCTCTATGTCTATCAAGTCTGGCTCTCAGCTCAAGTTGTCACGGCTGCCAATTCTCAGATGATCACAGCGATGATCAACAATCAACCTTTCACGTTCACACCAGAGTTATTCAGACGCCTTCCCTCTTTACCTGAAGCTACTGCCGGCGGACGTGCAGCTTTCGACCCCACAACATTCAACCGAAAGTACCTAGTGCACATCTGGTACACGCTGTTCATGATTCTGAACAGGTGTCTATCATCCAGATGGAGGGGAATAGACCAGTGCACAGCCGACTTTATGCGTCTATTTCATATTGTCTACTACAATCGCCACATCGATTTCGCGCTTATCATCTGGCGCGAACTGGTTCAAGCTATCTGACAAATCGGCGGTTCGAAGCAGAAGAAGTTCCTACCATACCCATGTTTCCTTTCATTGGTCGTCCGTCAACAAATGGACGTGAATCTCAACATACCGCGGCGCATAAACCATCCGATATGTCCTCCATTTCACCTACGCTATCTTGTAATTCGAAACCCAGCCAACGCCTAACCCGTGCCTTTACTTGAAGCCCTACTGGCACATGCGGACGCCAATGCACCGAGTGTGTTAGAATATAGGAGAGTGTTAGGAGGTCCCATGGTCCAGCCAGAGCCGGAGGGACCTCCCTAGGGACATAGAACTGAGAGGCGTGAGGGTCCGAGGACTCGTGGAGATAGAGTCCGGGTAGCTGGGGCTCCCGGACGGGGTGTGTTGACAATACATCATGGGAGGGGAACAGGCGCGGGCGGTGCATTGGATACGCATGCCAGTACTACCCACTCTAACCGACCTGGAACTAGCCAACAACCCCACATACAGACCACCCGAACCACGACTGAAGCCGGACCGTCGACTAGTCTACACGAGGTCCCGGTCGTAACTGAAACCGAAACACCAATGCTTCACCGTGATCCCGAAGCAGACACATCTGGGCCACCTTCACCGCCCAGACAAACCGAAGAAGTGGAATCCGAATCCACCGAGTCCGATACGGACCGTGTCATCCGCCT
Source organism: Saussurea involucrata (assembly GCA_033807775.1). Lineage (NCBI taxonomy): Eukaryota > Viridiplantae > Streptophyta > Magnoliopsida > Asterales > Asteraceae > Saussurea > Saussurea involucrata. The sequence continues at coordinate 63,460,439 of CM066318.1, forward strand.
GTCCTTAATACCACAACGTATCGGTAGTCAACCACCATTGACTAAAGGATCTCCTTCTAACATGCCCACACCCCCCAACATCCCTCAATCCCAACCTATTTTGGGAGACATAAGGAGAGAGGAGGGAGTTTTAGTTGAAAATCTTGAACAGGTGAATCGGAGAGAATGGAGATCGAAAAAGAATCAAGAGAGAACGAGCATAAGAACTAGAGAGGCTCGTGAGCGAATCCACACCAGCGTCAGCCAGGTAGCCACATCTCTATCTCGTCTCATCCGTTGGGACGAGGTATTGAAGAAGCCGACGTGGACCTAGCGGCGCAATTGCACAACCTCCCTAGCCACTCACCCGTCTCTCAACAGATGGGTGTTTCACTTTCACACGGGGACCTAGCACAACATCTACCGATCTCTCACTCCGGTCTCGACTTCTTTCGCTGCACGTTCGAGTTTAGAGCCACTTGATTTTGATACATCTTTTCCGACTAGGACATGGGACGAGACTCCACATATCGGTGCTATTAGTGATCGGATCGGAACTTCCGTAGTGACTCTGCCGTTGAGCGGAACACAAGGATCGGAAGGAAATCCTACCACGGCCACACCATTGCCATCCGTGAACGTAGGTGGTACTACCTCTACGGTAGATACCTTAACTGGTAATCTAGTGATCCCGGAGTTAAGTTACCCGACATCTTGTCAAAGGAATATCTGGACGGCGCCTTAAAGGCTGTCTGCGAGGCAATGGAGCCGCAGTTCACCACCGATGCTCCGTCGTCATCCATGAATATCCGCTTAGATCAGCTTGATTCTACTCTTAAGGACGTTCAGAAAGCCTTAAACATTATGTCCGAAAGAGTCACCTCATTCGAAGAAACAAGCAAGAGTCAGGCTGGCGGACTCAAGAAACGACACGATGACCAGGATGATCCTGATCACCGTGAGGGGGAGAACAAGAGACAAAGACTGTCTGAGTCTCAGCCAATTCTCACCGAAACAACAACGATTCAACCGGAACCATCAACTGTGGCACAAACCGTAACCGAAGACCAACCTGAAGCCCAGTTGGGTTTAGCTGAGATGGAGATCGATATGGATATCTCAGACGATGAAGACTCGATGGTTGAAAAGCCTGAGGGAGATTCACAGGCGCTGATCGTATACACTGCACCGGAAGGGGATGCTCTTAATCTGATAGATCCCGACTTAGAGATTAACCCGGAAGCCGAGAACGCATGGTATCAAAAAGCCACCAGTGCGATAAACTTCGAGGTAAACCTCGTATCTCCCACCGATGCCGACGACAAAATTGACTATGACCAATTCCTGCTACAAAATCTTTATGGTACACCAGCTCACACCAATCAAGCCCCCGAAACTTCTACTGCTATACCTCCGACATCTCCTCAACAACCGACAGCTTCTGATCAACCTCCACCTCCACAGCAATAAATCCGATGGGAGAAGATCATGATCCTCATTCCTCTTCTGGAGGAATCTCTGAAGAAGCTCTATGTTCACAGGTTACGCCCGATCGAGCCAACTTTCTGCCTTGGGATTTCCATGTTTGAAAAGGATGACCAAAGCCAGTACGTAAAGGTAATGAAGCGGTGTCTTCCAGTCAGCCAAGTCCGAACAAAGCACAAAATTACTGAAGTGCTCAACATCCAAACCGGCCAAATTCTTAGAGTCATGTTTCCAGTATTCACCGTCGCGAAAACGGAAATGAATGGAGATTCTCTGAAGCAGACTTTAAGAATCTCAAACTCTTTGACTTCCACGCTCTACTGAAAGACCTCCGAACCAGAACCATCCGACCACTTCACGTTACCAAAGCGCTCGAGGTTGTCCGTCTATTCCTGCACTACAAGGTACTAATTTCTTACATCACATATTCAAATGGGAGTCGAGCACAAAACCAAGAAAATAAACCTGTTGAAACCGAACCTGAAAGCACCCGAGCTGAAGATGTATCCCGAGAACTCACTGCTCCTAGAACCAGAGTTTGGGATCGTATACCTCAATGAACAGAAAGAAAAAAGGTTTCTCCGCTTCAGCCAGGTCGACAGATTCTGCGATGGTACGCTCCTAAAAGTCAGAGATGCACTTCGAAACATCATCACCAAAGAATCTGAGAATCGAAAGTCGTCGTTTGTTTGCAACTCAAACGAGATAAACGCTTAAGAAGCCTTAGAAGTGATTGAAGACCGCATCGACTATCGTCGAGCCATCCAAAGTTTCAAGATCCACTTTGCGCTCCGAAAGAGATACGTCGAAAACTGGCGCGAACTCGAACTTCAATTTAAAGGGGGAGATTGTTAGGGATAAAATCATGTTGAATAGAAGTTCAAGGGTTGATATTGTAATTGCTTAATTTGAGCCCAATTGGTGTAATGGGCCATGGGCCTTAATGTTTTAGGCCTAGATATAAATAGCCTATTTGTTTAGAATTATAGGTTAATCGTCTTTATCATTCTTAATCACTCGTATTGTAATTCTCTCAAGTTAATCAAAGTGATAGGGATGACCAGTTGAAATCATAACGACTGTTTCTACTTTATTGATTTCTATTGATTGTATGCACTAATCTGGAACTCACAGCCTATGTTCAACGCTGGCATAGTGTTAATGTTGACAGGACTTCCACCCTCTCGTAAAGAACCAACGAATGGCGGCAATACTAGGGACATTCCGGTTGGGTCATGAAGAACTCCAACATTTTGTGTCACCAATGATGTTGTGACTGGCGGTCGTTGTGTCCTAGGAAATGAAGTAAATACAAAGGGCTCTAGACTCAAAGTGCGTACAAATGAAGGCGGTAGTCGGGGCAATTTCCTACCTTATTCAATACCAGCAAACACCGAGTGTGTTGCCGATAGACTTTATGTTATTCCCCTGTGAGAAGATGAAACATCAACTTGTAAAGAAGTTGATGAGTGGCCAAGTGGGGTTGTGCATTGCATAGCTGGGTCCACTATGTCTTTTTCAATGTCTTGTGGCGACGGACGCCTACTGACAGTAGATGTGGCTACCCGGATAGACTCGGTTTAGATAGGATCATTAGTTAAAATTTTGTTGATCCTGTCACACACTCACCATCTTTTGTTTTCCATATCACTTGACCTCACTTGTATTTTTGTTTCAACTAAAGCTCCCTCAGAACTCCTTATTTCCCCTCGAGCACCAGATTTGAGCTCGGTTTTAACAACAATCTCAAAATCATGACCATCAGGTTGATCACCATCATCATCATCATTATCATCATTATCCTCATCTGCCTCTGCCTCATCATCAGCTTCATCTGAACTAGAACTTGCAGAATATATATTGGATGGATCATCAATATCAGCAGAAAGATCATCGGAATCAGAAGAACCAAGGCTTTCTTCATCATCATCAACGTTCGCACGAGACGACTGACCAGGAGCACCCCCAACACCAGTTCCCCCACAATGTTTTTACCGCTCGTCTCACCTTGTTCAAGTACCCCCGGTAGCTTGAACTGTCTCTCTAACAACTATACCCTCACTCCTCTCTCTAAGTGGGATGGCACTTTGGGTAGGCCCCTCCGGATCTGGCCGGGCCATAAGTGCATTTTCTTCCCTATACTCACTCACAAATGGCGACTCCTGGTCAGTGTAAGCAAGTACAGATTCATGTAAGACCATAACATGAGCAAACTGTGAATCTGTGGGAATTCTGATGTAATGCATCCATTGAGTTGGACCAAGTAAAGCTCCTTCGCATCTCGGTATTTGTTGATTGGCCTTCATGATGTATCGGATAACTATTTGAAGAAATCTCTAAAATGGTACAAAGGTTCTTGCTTTGGCCGGTTCAGACTTGTCGGCAACAACTTCTATTAGCTCATTCCAGATTAGAATAGCAAAGTCTATCTTGCGATCAAAAACCACGGCATGAAACATTCGTAGCACTGAAATACTACTGGTATCGAGCCCCATATGCTTTGAAGTCATACACCTGTTGATGATGTTGAACAATGTATAATACAGTGGTGGTAGACACTTCCTTTTGAATTTGGAAGCACATGTAAGAACTCCATCTTTGATGTCATTATATCCCAGTAGCATGATGTCACGGCACAAATCTTTTTCAGAAATCATATCATCAAAGTTGTTGGAAAACGGAAGATCCAGAACGGTTCTGAGTCTTTTAAGAGTCAACTTCGCGTCAAAATGGTCAACTTTCAATGTGAAAAACTGATTTGATTCTGATCTAGGCACAAACTGAATAGTGTGCCATGCCTGTTGCAGATAGATTGCAGGTACAAGCTGAGTTTTCTCTAGAGTAGTGCGGAGCGGATGACCTTTGAGGATTTCGACCACAATGTGATAGTCCAATCTCAAATTTGTGTCAAAAGTGTAATTATTGTGCTTGATTGGCAACTTATTCTTTGGAAGAATAAGCTCGTCATCCGGATTTTGCGCGTTCACCGATGGATGTCATGAACGATGTGATGGAATGATTGTGTTTTCATCGAAGGAATTTCCATCACCATGCTCTTGAACATGTGCCATTTGATCTGTTTTAGAACATGTCAAAACACTGAGATAATGATCGCAAGAAACCACTTTTTGAGAGAAAAAAATTCTCAAAATTTTCCTAAGTCTGGGAGGTTGTCAGACAAAGCTTCAAGCCTAATTGCACGACACTTCTTATCGGACGACACTTGTGCGATGAAACAGTTATCGCATGAGACGTGTTCGATCATAATGAATATCAGTTTTGTGCGAAAACTATGAATGTTTGAATACATTCTTTGTTCGACAACTATGAGTACTTCGAAAATATTTTGAAGTTTCAAACCCAGATTCTAAGAAACTCAAAGAAAGCTCATAAAAGATCAAAACCCTATTCGAATTTCACTAAGATGACCCTATCGTATCATGTTTTAGCACATATCTAACTCAAAAGATTAGATTTTGATTTCAGAAAATGAACAGTCACTCTAAAATAACTTTTTCATCAAAAAATTCGACTTTAACAGGAAATGTAATGGACTAAATGAATGAAAAGTGATCGAATCACTAACCTGTGATGAATGCGAATCGAATGAACAAAAATCAGTATCAAACTCGAACAAATCGATCAACACAGTTTTTGAGAGAGAAATAAGATATGCGAGAAGTTAGAAGTGAAAAACTGTTCGACAACTCGTTCTATTTATAGAACCTAGGAGTGAGTGACACGTGGCACAATCTGATTGGTCCAAGGTTTGACCTGCCATGAGTCAACTTATCGTACGAAGCATGTACGAGAAGTTCATCTTCATCGCATGAAACGTATGCGATGAAGGCATTCAAAGTTCTCGGATAAAGGTTGTTCGATAAGCCCTGATGAACAGTACTTGTCGGACAAGTCATGTGCGATGAAAGCTCTTATCGGACAAAGCTTGTACGATGAACAGTTGTTATCGTATAAAGCTTGTGCGATGAGGATAGTTGTCGTACAAGGCTTGTGCGATGAACAGTTGTTATCGGATGAGCTTTGTACGATAACTTCCTATACTTGGACATTTTTCAAAAAATCTGACTTTTCCCTTTTTCAAAAATCAACTTTTTCAAATTAAAAGATGTCCAACTTTTAACTTGTTCTCTCCACTGTGTTTCCAAAGATATTTTTCTCCCCCTACAATGATGCATAAGATTTTGAAAAATAATTTTCCATCAAGTAGGGTTTGCTCAAAAACATTTGAGTGTAGAAGACTTACCTTATCTTCATGAATTTACACACAACTTGATCAAACACATGTATGTATATGTGTATATGCTCCCTCTCGACAAATAATCAATTCTTTTTCTTATCTCCCCCTAAACACATGCAAACACACATCAAACTGCACAAAGAATATGAAATGATAGAAATGAAGTTTAAACGGTAAAGAAAGAATAAAGTTGAAATAAACTTTGTAAAATACTGAAAAACATAAAATTTTGAAAGAATCATAATAAAGATTCAATAAGATGAAAATTATTATTTTTCAATCAAGTTGTAAAACTTGAATGACTAATAGGAATTTTCAACCTATTGAATGAAAATTATGAATAATCAAACTTTCATGTTCAACATGCCTAGCTTTGAAATCAGAAACTTGAATCGTTTCTCATCCAAAGCCTTTGTGAAAAGATCGACAAGTTGAAATTTAGTAGATACAAAATAAATTTCAACTGTACCTTTTTCAATATGGTCCTTGATAAAATGATACCGTATGTCGATGTGCTTTGTCTTCGTGTGTTGGAACGGATTCACTGAAATAGAAATTACGGATTTACTATCACAATAAATGGGAATTTTCTCATACTTACATCCGAAATCCATTAGTTGAGTCTTCATCCAAATAACTTGCGAACAACAACTTGCGGCAGCAACGTATTCAGCCTCCGCCGTAGATGTCGAAACACAGTTTTGTTTCTTTGAAGCCCAGCTCACTAATTTGTCTCCCAAGAATTGTACATGCCCGATTGTGCTTTTCCGATCCATTAAACTTCAACCATGATCCGCGTCAGAATAAGCTGTTAGCTCGTATCCCGTGCCTTTCGGATACCATAGTCCAAGATAAGTCGTGCCTTTCAAGTAACGGAAGATGTGCTTGACTGCTCTGAGATGAGATTCTTTCGGATCAGCCTGAAATCTTGCAAATAAGCATGTAGCAAACATAATATCGGCACGACTTGCAGTTAAATACATGAGTGGTCCGATCATACCTCGATAAGTCCTTATGTCTGTTTTCTTACCATTTTCGTTTGGACCAATCTTGAACCTGGCGCCATAGGTGTTCCAATTGATGTACAAATCTCCATTTTGAATTTCTTCAAAATATCGAATATGTATTTGGATTGATTGATGAAGTATCCCGTTGAGAATTGCTTCACTTGCAATCCGAGAAAGAAGTTGATCTCTCCCATCATGCTTATCTGGAACCTAGTCACCATGATGTCAGAAAACCATGTACATAAACCAGGGTTAGTCGAACCAAATATAATGTCATCTACGTAAATCTGTACAACAATGATTTCACCTTCTTCACGCTTAATGAATAAGGTCGTATCGATTTTACCTTTGTCGAATCCTTTTTCAAGTAGAAAGGTTTAAAGAACTTCATACCACGCGCGAGAGGCTTGTTTCAGTCCATACAAGGCTTTATCCATAATATAGACATGATTTGGATGTTCCTTGTCAACGAAACCTTCTAGTTGAGACACATATACTTCCTCCTTAAGAATGCCATTCAGAAAAGCTGTTTTCACATCCATCTGATAGACAGTGAAATTCTTGTAAGCCGCAAAAGCTAGAAAATCCTTATAGGTTCAATTCTTGCGACCGGAGCATATGTCTCATCATAGTCGATGCCCTCTTGCTGAAGATATCCTTTCACTACGAGTCTGGCTTTGTTACGAACAATGATTCCATCTTCATCCTTTTTATTTTTAAAGACCCAATTGGTTCCTATGATGCTTTTATCCGCAGGTCGTTGAACTAGCCTCCAAACTTTCAACGCTTCAAACTGATTTAGCTCATATTGCATGGCTATCACCCAATTTGGATCATTTAGAGCCTCAAAAACCGTTAAAGGTTCAATATTGCTCAAAAAGATCGCAAATACACACTCATTTGCCGTAGCCATTAGAGTTGACGAACGTGTTTGAACTGGTGAATCTCGATCACCTATTATCTGATGAATAGGATGAGCCTTTGTCCACTTTGTTGAGTGTGGGTGTGGAACATATGATGTTTGAACATTGTCAAGAGAAGCATTTGTTCCTTTATCAGCTAATGGTGCTTCTACTTCAGCACTAGGAATCTCCGAAAGAATATCGGTAAAAGGATTTGGTTCTCCAGAAGATTCGGGTGGTTGCTGAGGGGTAGTTGTAACATTGACTGAAGAGCTAGGATTATGTGTTGAATCTTCCACATTTATAGGAGTAGATTGTTGTGTAGCATTAACATTTGGTACAGCAGTTTCTTGAACAGGAGAGGAAATATCAATCGTTGTTGATTGAGTTGCATCTGTATCAGTAGTAGGAATGGCAGCGGAAATTATTGTAGATGCAGGTTTCTTTTTGTTAAGAACATCATAAAAATCTTTAAACAAATAATCAAGATCAGTTAAATGAGATTTAGAAGATGAGGGTTGATCCTGATTCGGTTTTGGAACAGGTTTTGAACTGAATTGTTCAGAAGCTAAAATCCAGTTATCTTGGGTTCTGAACTGATGTGATCAGAAGCCATCTCGTTATGTTCATCAAACTTCACAGACACGCTCTCAATTATGGTTCTGGACTGCTTCAGATGAATACGATATGAAGTTGTGGAGAAAGAATATCTGACAAAGATTCCATCAATCGCTTTCGGACTGAACTTGTTACGATTCTCCTTGTCGTTCAATACAAAGAATTTGCAACCAAAAAAATGAAAGTGCTTTATGTTTGGCTTCCGGTTGTTCATTATCTCGTAAGTAATTTTACTAAACCGGCGATGAGTGATAGAACGATTCTGAGTGTAACATGCAGTTGCGACAGCCTCAACCCAAAGGAATAATGGTAGATTCGAGTAAGCCAGCATAGTTCTTGCGGATTCGACTAACGTTCTGTTTCGTCTTTCCACAACACCATTCTGTTCAGGAGTTCTGGCCGCAGAAAATTGTTGAATAATCCCGTTCGATTCATAGAAATCTCACAAGATTCTGTTCTTGAATTATGTGCCATTGTCTGAACGAACAATTTTAACTTATATTTGCATATTGTTTTGAGCAGACTTGATGACGTTGATCAAATTTTCTGGATTTTATCCTTTGACCGAAGAAACTTAACCCGTGTGTAGCGTGAAAAATCATCAACAATCACCAATACGTACTTTCTACCACTAATACTTTAGTCCTCATGGGGCCGCACAAATCAACATGGATTAACTCCAATATACTCTTTGTCGTAGGTTCAGGTTTTGGCTTATGAGGAACCCTTTTCATCTTACCTTTCTCGCAAGCATCACACAGATTTTCAGCACCAAACTTCGACACTGGAAGACCACGAACTAAATCACCTATAACTAGCTTCTGAATATACCGAAAATTCAGTTGTGACAGTCGTCGGTGCCATAACCAGCTTTGTTGAACTGAAGCCTTTGATAGAAAACACACTTCACTTTCAGGTTTTTACCGCAGACAAATTGATTGTATAAAGATTTGACTTTCGCGTGCCAACCAAGAGTTCTTTCCCTTCTTCAGTTCTGGCACAGCATCTTGTTGCTTTGAAATTAACTTCCAAATCTTTATCACCAAACTGTCCGATGCTAAAAAGATTGTGTCTTAGTCCTTCAACATAGCTCACTTTCTTAATCGTTAGCTTGTCTTGTACAATGTCTCCAAATCCCTTAATTGGAGCAAAATGATTATTACCAAATCTTACTCGGCCGCAATCCTTTTTAACAAAATTTGTGAACATATCTCTTTGGCCGGTCATATGCTTTGAACATCTAGAATCTAGATACCATAAATTATTTTTCTGCAAACAACTAGATTAAACGTTTTTAGGTACCCATTTGAAGATGGGTCCTTTTTGGTTAGTTTCTTGAGATACCTTTTTGGAAACTGGTGATCTCTTTTTCTTAAAAGCACTGGTTTTATGAAAATCATTTGGAATATGATAGGAATTAAACCAACAACAAGAACCAGGTGTAGCAAAAAGACTATTACGACCACAAGCAAAACAAAAACATTCTTCATTTGAAAATTTCAACAATTGGTTGTTTGAATAACGCTTGTAAGGAGTTACAAGATGTCGTTTATCACTAGCCCCAAATTGTTTCTTATTTGAAAAACAATTACTTTTGACTTTCTGCTTGGTCGGTAAAGAGTTCTTTTGCTTTAACCACCATTCTCGCTTTCCATTCTTCTCATTCATAGAATTATCTGAAAAATCAGAAAGTTTAGAGTCAGAAAGTTTAGAACTATGAGAAGTGTTTTTCTTTGACTTTTTATTCTTCTTTCTTTTCTTTAAGGGTTGTTCAGAAATAGGTTCTTTCTTCGTATTTGAACACTCTCCCTTACAGAAAGTACTAGAAGGTTGTTCATCTTTCAAAACAAAGTCTTTATGGTCTGGAAGTTTCTTTGAAAAATCAAACTCACAAGCTTTCCCCTTATCACTAACCACAGACTTTGATTTCTCTTTAGAAATAGGGTTAGGTTGAAAATCCTCATAATCAGAATCAGAATCAACATTGTGCACTTCAAAATCCTTTTTAGATGAAGAAGAATTTTCAGGAGTGAACCACGATTGAAAAGCAAATTCTTTTCTTTCTTTTGCCAAAATAATTTCTAATTCATTTACTTCTTGAGAAAGCTCATTTATTTTCTTTTCTAAAGATTGTTTTTCATTTTCAAAAATGACTTTTTCAATTTCAAATTGTGCTCGTTCAAGATTGAAAGCACTCTCAAAATCAGACATCGTACTTTTAGTTGTAAAATTACTTCTTTCCTCCTCTAAAGGATTTTCCAATGTCTTCATTTTCTGAGAAAGTTCACATATCTTTTCTTCAAGAAGTTTGCTTTCCTTTATAAAATTTGCTTTTTCACTTTCAAATTAATTATGCTCAGAGAGTAAAAGTTTCTCAAGATCCGACACTTGCTTAGAAAGCTGGAAACACCTTTGATTGATGTTAGGGTCAATTTAATGTTGATTTATAGTTCAAGGGTCTGAATGTAATTCTTTATTTTGAGCCTTATTAGTGAACGGGCCGTGGGCTTGTTAACCACGGTCCCGCCATATAAATAGATTGCTTAGCCTTAGAAAATAGGCTAGTTGTCTCATTTGCTTTTCTAAATTGTATTGTAAACACTCTGATTAAAGCATAATACAAGGATGACCAGTTGAAATCATTGTTCTTATTGCTTATTATTTCTATTTCATATTTTTTGCACGGATCTGGATTTAACAATTGGTATCAGAGCAGACGGACGGATTTGATTCAAAGCGTTTTCATCGATTTCTAGTAAGTGTTTGACTTCTCTCGTCTGTGTTCATCTTGAAAAATCAAAATCTTGATTCTAAAAAAATTGTTCGATTATGTTTATTGGGTTGTGTTAGCATTGTTATCATTAGTAATTCTGCAAATTTTCTCATCCCAATTAGTCCATTTGAGTATTCAATTAAGCAAATCAAAGTTCAAAGTTTTTGGTAGTGTTCTTCAATAAAAATCGAATTTTTACCATCAAAACTCATTGTTTTTGCTTTAAATCGATTGGGTTAGTGTTGTTTTTGTGTTTGGGATTGTTTCTAATCTTTCAGGAACGTTTTTGTGCAACCCTAATCGAGTTTCAATCGAAATTGAGAAGTCAGCCGCAGAATCCGGATAGAACAGCCGAGGTTTCCGGACGCGGCCAATTCTTTCCGGACATTTGTGTGAATCTCATCCGGATCCTTCTTTCTTTCTGGGTAAGTCCAACATTCCGGGTAAGTCTTCTTTTCGGGTAAGTTTTTTACTATTTCAATCAATCCGGGTGATTTGTTCCGGAAACCCTGATCTTTCCGATAAAGTAATTTATCCGGACAAGCCAAGGTTTCCGGTAATCATTTTCATCCGGAATCTCTGTCTATCCGGTAAGTAGTACGTTTATTTGCCATATCCGGACAGTTTTTTCATCCGGTAACTTTCCTCTATCCGGACACTCTAAGCTGTCCGGACTCTCCTACTTTATCCGGATACTTTGTGATTTTTGAACTGTGTTGTCTATTGATCTGATTCGGACACTTCCTGATTAGACTCTTATTTGGATTCCTATCCAGTAAGATCACTCTTAGTTCATATTAGTCGTAGAACCTGCGTTAGGACCACTCTTAGTGCCTTGCGTTAGGTTTACTCTTTGAATCAATCTACACGTCTGACGATCACTCCGTTGCAACCTACGATGACTTCACGTGACGCACTTGCTATTGGGACCGACTCCAAACCACCTTGTCTCTATCAAGGTGAGTATAGCCAATGGCGAGATAGATTCATGATCTTCATTGAATCTAAGGACAACTATGTGTACATCAAGAAAGCTCTTGAAAATGGTCCGATTCCTTGGCCGCAGAAGACCATTGCACCAACTGCAGCAAATCCTGTGACAAGTTATGAGGACAAGACTGAAGCCGATCTGACCAACGAGGAAAGCGGCAGAATTGAAGGCGAAAAGCATGCCAAGAGATATCTTATCCAAGCATTTCCCAACTCAATCTACCAAGCTATCGACAGCTACAAAGGTACGGCAAAAGGCATGTAGGATCAAGTGGCTAGAATGATGCATGGGAGTGTTGTTGGAAATCAACTAAAGATCAAGAGCGCAATAACTAAGTTCGATGGTTTCAAGCAACGGAATGGCGAGACTCTCACCCAAGCATATGAACGCTTCTGCTTACTTTTCAATGAACTGAACAAGAACCAGATTGTTTGTTCCAACACGGAGAACGCGCTCAAGTTCCTCAACAATCTGCTACCCGAATGGAAGGTGTTTGCTTCTCATGTTAAGCACAACAACTTGATAGAGAACCTTAGCATCAACGAACTGTATGAGACGCTTCTTCAAGACGAAGATGAAGTAAATGAAATTCTGGGAGAGAAGAAGACTGAAGCAAAGCCAGCTGCTGATCTTATAGCACTCATATCCTCAAAGAAAGGGAAATCTTCGGGCCATCATTCTAAACGTGCTCAAAGGCAAAGCTCTTCCGAATCTGAAAAGGAAGACAGTGACTCGAATGATGAAGTAGCTGAATTCAAGAAAGTTGTTGCTCTACTCACTAAATCTTTTCAACAACAACGATTCAATAAGAAGCCAACGTCTAGTAATCAGCGCTACTCCACCGCCTCCAACAAGCGCCATGATTATCAAGACAAGCACGAGGGAACGAAGAAAGTTGATGAGCAGGACACGTCTGAGACGAAGAAGAAGAAGGAGAAAGATGATAGAAAGAAGAGAGATGAACCAGTGACCTGCTACAACTGTGGAAAGCTTGGTCATTTTGCTAAAGACTGCACAAGGCCTGTAGTAAAGAATTCTCACTACTACAAGGCCAAACTGGCATTGGCTGAGCAGAAGGAAGCTAGAGAAGCCATGTTTGTGGAAAACGACTACTGGTTGGGTCATTCTGATGATGAAAGCGATTCAGACTGTGCAAATGCTTTCATGGGCTATCACTCTCCAGCTGATGAAGAGAAGACAAGTCAGGTATGTGAACTTTCTCACTAAGAGTTAATGAATAAGATGCAATCCCTTAATGATTAGGCGAATTCATTTAAGGCCACCAGTAAAGAACAAAAGCTTGAGATTAGTTCACTAACCGAAAAGCTAGATGTTCAAACGAGATTAACTGACAAACATAAGTCTGAAAATGCTATGTTAAAAGAAAGATGCAAAATCCTTTCAATAGCACCCAAAAACTTAAGGGCCAAGTTATCTGATCTTCAGTCTCAGTGTGATCAGTACATGAATGAGAAAGAAGAACTTGTTTATCAATGTTCCTCTCTTCAAATTCAGCACAAGGAGTTTGTTACTAAAATTCTTGATCTTGAAACCAAACTCCACAAAAGGGGTCAAACTGATCAAACCATCTTTCTGAATAAACCCAAAGAGTTCACGTACTTTAACAAAAAATGGGGTATCGGATATGATAACCCACACTATTTGAAAAAGGGAAGATGGTATACACCAACTTTGTATGATTTTGCATGTTTTGGGTTAGATAAAAAGTATCCGGAATATGCCATTCAATGACTTGGTCCTCTTGAACCTGAAAAGGAAGAGGAAACCGAGGAATATAAGCGTGCACACAAACGAGGAATACAGCTTCCGTTCTGTTATGAACCTTTGAATAATTCCTATAAAAAGAACAAAAAGTATCTCTCAAATGACTACTTTGACCCTTACAAGGTTGCTAAGCCCAAGGATTCCTCCAAAAATGATGAGGACCAAGCACCAGCAACCAAGACTGAGACGGACGAGTTTAAACTCTATGTTCCCCCTCTCATCTTGGAAGCAAAGATTGTCGGGTTGGAGGAGTCACTTGAGAAAGAAAGGTCTATTTTTCAAAACGAAAAGAAAGCGCTACTCTCTGAGATTGAGAAACTCAATTCTGAGAAACTTGAGAATCTACAACCGGTCAAAACCGAAGCTGTGTCTGATGAAGGACAGGAAATCCTTCGAGGTGAAATTAATATGCTCACATCAAAACTGGCTGCTTTGGCAACAGAAAAAGATGGAGGAGTATGCAAGAAATGGTCTGCTCCAAGAGCAAATTGACCAACTCAAATCTGAAAAACAGATTTCACCTAAACTTTCCTCTAACTCATCTGACACATCCTCGTGTAAAGCCTTCATTGGAAATATCTCTTCGCAAGAAAATAAAGTTTCTCAAGATGAGTGTGTTAAAAGGAATTTAAATTCTGATTTTTTAAACGCTTCCGCACCGAATTCCCCAAAGTACACAACCGAAAGCACAGCGTGTTCCTCGCCTTCCTCACCTGATCCAAGTCCTGAAATTCCGGAGATTGATTTTTCAAATTACATGAACTCTGATGGAGAGTTTGAGTCGTTCCCTTTCGACAAACCTTTCAAATTAAATGAAGGCAATTCTGATGGAGAGTTTGAGTCGTTCCCTTTCGACAAACCTCTCCCGTGTCACACTGATTTTCTGACCCCCATAGTTAATCATCCGGTCAATTTTCTAAAGGGTAGCAGTTCTCAAACAAAGGCCCCAGCTGTGATCCAGAGTTCTCAATCAAAACCAACTTCTAAACCTGCTTCTAAAAAGCAATCACAGCCGAGGCATGAGACCGGACCATTGCCTACCAAAAATATTGTTCCTTCTAAAGTCACTGATCATTCTGTCCCTGTTGTTTCAGATAATAATGGTCGAGCAAAACCAGAAAAACCAAAGTGGCTAAACAAGGAATCTGTCAAGGATGCAGCGTCAAAGTCGTTCCCTACTGCTTTCAATTCTAGAATAAACAAAGAAAATTGTGTTTGGAATAATTGGAATCGTTTTGAAGTTTTTTTCCTGATTAAACTTAATTCCGTTCATCAATTGATTCAATTATCGCGTGATTGTTTAGTTTGTTCTAGATGTGGTTGGAATGATTTTGATCAAATTAACTTAAATGATTGGTATGGGTCACCTCACATGTTTAATCATACACCCAAATGAAACCCTCGTAAAACCAACAAGAAACACCATACTCAACGAGGGTACCAATCAGAGGTTAAACCACAGCGGGAGACCAAACCCAATGCAAAACGGGCTACTCCTACTAAGGTTAAACCGGCACCTAAGATGCAACCTGCTAAAAATAACTTTCCTCCAAACGGTGTAAATTCTACACCACGGAGGCAACCTGTGCCAAAACCAGTTCCCGCTAAAGGTGTACAACCTACACCCAAGGGGAAATCTGTGTCAATGCAAGTTCCTCCGAGAGGTGCCAAATCTAACCCTCCAGGACCCAAACAAATTTGGGTACCTAAACTCCGTTAATCTGTTTTTGCAGCACGGTCATGTGTGGTACTTCAATTCTGGATGCTCCAAGCACATGACCAGAAGAAAGGAGCTTCTCAAGAACTACAAGGAAGAATACGGTGGACACGTGAGATTGGGAAACGATAACAAGGCGCCGATCGTGGGCTATGGAGATATTGTTGAAGATAAGCTCACAATCAAGAAGGTATCACACGTCGCGGGATTGGAACACAATCTGTTCAGCATCGGGCAATTCTGCGACAAAGATCTCGAGGTTAGCTTCAAAAAGACACGATGTAGAATCCTCAACGATGACAGATAGGGGTTATTGGTTGGAAAACGCGAAATCAATCTCTACACGATCGACCTCGCAACTCTGAAGCCCGATAACCCCGTCTGCCTCATGTTAAAGGCCAATTACCAACAAGCTTGGATTTGGCATCGGAGACTATCGCACCTAAATTTCAAGAGTATTAACAAGTTGGTGCTGGGCGGACACGTAAAAGGCATGCCCGACCTTCAGTTCGTGAAAGATTGTCTCTGCGGGGCATGTGAGATGGGAAAGATGAAGCGAGTACCACATCAGCCGAAGGCAACTCCGAACACGTCCCGAACCCTCGAACTTATCCATATGGATTTGTGTGGACCAATGCGTGTTCCGAGCATTAACAAGCGCAAATACGTTCTCGTAATGGTGGATGACATCTCGCGCTACACTTGGGTACTGTTTCTACGCTCGAAGGATGACATCTCGCGCTACACTTGGGTACCTGAAGACTGTCCAGCTGAATAAACTACAACAAGTTCAGTCTATCAGAACCGACAACGGGACGGAGTTCAAGAATCGAACGGTGGACGGATATCTGACGTCCGTTGGCATCTCGCACACTTTTTCTGCCGCACGCACTCCTCGGCAAAACGGAGTGGTGGAACGACGCAACCGTACCCTGGTCGAAACAGCTCGTACCATGCTTTCCCAATCCATCCTTCTGCTATTTCTATGGGCCGAAGCGGTATCTACGGCTTGTTATACGCAAAACCGCTCCATCCTTAACAAGCGGTTCAACAAGACGTCGTACGAGATCATGAACAATCACGTTCCGAACATCAGCTACTTTCATGTGTTCGGATGCACGTGCTATATTCTGAATGATAAAGATGATCTTGGCAAATTCAGCCCCAAGGCGGACAAAGGAGTCTTCTTCGGATACTCCATGCAGGCTAAGGCGTATCGCGTTTACAACAGACGGACCAAATCTGTTGTTGAAAGCATAAACGTGACATTCGACGAAGTCGCAGATTTGGCTTCTGAACACAACAGTTCAGAACCCGGTTTAACTGGCATGTTAGCTTTCGGACCTCCAAGTTCGGGATCTACACAAGCGACAGTAAATCCGAATCATGCATCTTCATCAAATGATAACTCTTCTGATTTAGATTTATTGTTTAAGTATTTTTATGATGACATCTTTAATGTTTCCCCTACTGTCTCAGCATAACATGGACTTGAAGCTGCTCGTATTGAGGACTCGTCGCACCTATCCGGTCCCCCGCCTTCTACAAGCACGCCATCCATCACTGTGGAGACAGCACAACCGTCGTCATCAACATCTACTGATACTGTTATCCCCCCGGAGGAACCTGTTACAACTCCAGAGATCACTCCTAGTGATTCGTCTTCTGCTACAACCGACGATCAACTTCCGAACTCCTCGGAACCGGGAGTTGACCAACCATCGACGAATCCTCCCCCACCTCCTCCGAGAAATCAACCTGTAACACTCGAGGCGGTACAAGACCTACCTTCTAGTGGTTATGTGGATTCGGACGCATCTCACTCTACTCAGCAACCGCTTCCGCATACCACCAAATGGACGCGAGCTCATCCCTTACACCAAATCATCGGTGATCCCTCCACACCTGTTCAAACACGAGGTGCATCCGCCAACTTCTGTCTATTTTCCGGCTTCTTAAGAAACATCGAGCCGACGAACGTACGTGAAGCGCTTGAAGATCCGAACTGGATCATTGCTATGCATGAAGAGCTCAACCAATTTGAGACTCTGAAGGTATGGCGACTGGTTCCACGTCCAAAGAACAAGACGGTGATAGGAACCAAATGGATCTTCAAGAATAAGAAGGATGAAGACGGAATCGTCGTACGCAACAAGGCGCGTCTCGTGGCCAAGGGGTACCGTCAACAAGAAGGGATCGATTATGATGAAACCTATGCTCCGGTAGCGAGAATCGAGGCCATCCGAATGTTCCTTGCTTATGCCGCACACAAGAACTTCACAGTCTTCCAAATGGATGTGAAGACCGCATTTCTCTATGGTAATATCGAGGAAGAAGTTTATGTGTCGCAACCAGACAGATTTGTGAACGACTCAAAGCCCGAACACGTCTACATTTTAGACAAGGCGCTTTACGGTCTAAAGCAAGCTCCGCGAGCATGGTACAAAACTTTGTCCGAGTTTTTGATAAAGTCCAAATTCACACGAGGTAAAATTGATTCGACTTTATTTATCAAAAACGAAAATGGTCACATACTCCTCGTTCAAGTGTATGTAGATGATATAATATTTGGCTCTACCAGTCCCCTATATGCTAAGAACTTTGCCACTCTTATGGGAAAAATGTTCAAAATGAGCATGCTTTGCGAGATGAATTTTTTCCTTGGTCTTCAAGTTAAACAACTGTCGACTGGGATATTCATAAACTAGGCTAAGTACATCCGGGATATTCTTCAGAAATTCCAGCTGGACCAGTCCTCGCCAATGAAAACTCCCATGGCGCCCAATACAAAGATTCACGCCGATCCTCACGGAACGGATGTGAATCCTAAATTGTATCGCGGGATGATTGGTTCTCTAATGTACATAACTGCAAGTAGGCCGGATATTATGTTCTCAACTTTCTTGTGTGCGATATCAATCAAAACCTAAAGAGTCCCATGTGACTGCTGTCAAACGAATCTTTCGTTATTTACGTGGTACTGCTGATCTTGGTCTGTGGTACCCGAGAGAGACAGGTTTTGCACTATCCGCCTATTCCGACGCGGATCACGCAGGCTGCATGCTGGACCGGAAAAGCACGTCGGGTCACATTCAATTTTTAGGAGATAGCCTGGTAAGTTGGGCATCAAAGAAGCAGCAATGCGTTTCAACATCAACTGCTGAGGCGGAGTACGTGGCTGCCGCAAGCTACTGTTCCCAAGTCATCTGGATGAGGACGCAACTCAAAGACTATGGATTCACGTACGTCAAAGTCCCGATTTACTGTGACTCGAAGAGCGCCATCGCTATCTCAAGTAACCCGGTTCAACTCACCAAGACGAAGCACATCGACGTTCGGTATCACTTCATTAAGGATCACGTCGAAAGAGGTACCATCGAACTCTACTTCGTAAATACTGAACATCAGCTAGCACACCTATTACCAAAGCATTGGACAAAAAACGTTTTAACACTCTTGTGCAAAAGTTAGGTATGCTAAAACTGACGACGTAATCCGATTGTGTGCCCGTAACAAGTTCCATGCATATACGAGTAACTGTCTACTCCTCATCCAGTGTTTACCCTCCTGATGAATGAGCACACACATCCTCGCACTAGTATTCTACTTGTTCCAGTTACACCGTTAGATTTAGTCTCTGTATTTATTTCGTAGATTTCGTTTGTTGTCCTTTCTTTCTTCGTGTGTTTCTTTTATTTCATACTGTCATCTATATCTGTTTATCTATCTATCTCTGTGCTTTCAAAGTGTGTTCATGTGTTCAGGGGGAGCACAAAGAAGTAACAGGTAAGTTTACTTATCTTTTGAGGGGGAGAGTCACACACAGTTTTTCTTTAATGCTAAAAAAAAATTGGTGTGTGGGCACTCATGTGAGATTCTCAAGTTACGTTCATCATTTGAGGGGGAGCGACACTATTTTTTCTTTAAAATGCCAAAAGTTGTTTTTGGTGTCGGACTCCTTCACTGCACTCTACTCCGCTATCCCAAGGAGAGCAATGTCATCCCCATGCTCAGTTTGAGGGGGAGCGAGAGAATGCCCTCTTACAGTTCCAATTACTGCAACATTCCCAGGAACAGGACAGTTTCTTAGGCATCCGGACAGTATCCGGACAACCAACGGAATCCGAACAGTATCCGGAATCATATCCGGACAGTATCCGGACCGGGTCTCTACCCGGGTTGGGTAAGAACCCGGACATACCACCGAGTTTCCTTGGCCCATATAAAAGGGTCTGGGCTCCTCTTAATTGAGTTTATCCGGAATACTCTTGCCAAAACCCTAAAACCCTCGACTTCGCTCTCTCTCACTCGGCTCCACTCGAAACACTCGATTTGAACTCGTTATCAGTTCCAAAATCAGGTATGTTATATTAAAACCTTTCTCGATCATGTTTAATAATGGTCCTCGCACTCATATATCAATGATTCGTTCGATTGACAAACCCGAAAACCCAGTTTTGGGGTTCCATCGACTTCGACCATATTCGATAGTGTATAGGTCCCATTTGTCGAGTTCTGGTGTCTTGTGATTGCATCGACACTTCATATCTGCTTGCACACATGTTTGGGACTACCTGCTGCTCGATTCGTTCGATATTGATGTCGTCCGGACACATTCTTCGTGTCCGGAAACCATCATGGTTATGGTATTTTATCCGGAAACTTGCTTCACTCAAGATTTTTTGTCCGGAAATCCACAACATCCGGAGACCTAGTTGTCCGGAAACCTCAGGGTTTCCGGTAAGTTTAACTACCGGTTTGTTGAGTTATCCGGACTCCTCTTTGACCGGAAACCATCCTCATTCGGACTCCTACTTGTCCGGGTTGTCAATTTTATCCGAGAACGCTCATCCCATTCGGTATCTTGTGTCATCCGGATACCATTGTCCGGATTCCATGAGTTGTCCGGAAACCATATGTTGTCCGGAAAGGTTTGACATTCCATGTTTCTATCCGGACACTTCTGTTATGTCAACCCAGTACCTAGT
The DNA here is from genome assembly GCA_033807775.1 of Saussurea involucrata. Lineage (NCBI taxonomy): Eukaryota > Viridiplantae > Streptophyta > Magnoliopsida > Asterales > Asteraceae > Saussurea > Saussurea involucrata. The sequence continues at coordinate 63,480,942 of CM066318.1, forward strand.
TTGCCACTGCCAGTCCTCATTCTATATCAGATTGAGCCCATTTAATGCAAAGGTACACGCCGACATTTGGTCATTCGTCTCAATTACTAACTGTGCCTTCTTTTACAGATACTTCAATGGCGGATCACCAAAATTCACAACAACGAGCAAATTCCTCAGGAGGATTTTATAGACGAGGCAGCGGATAATGCATTGGTCGAACCTGACCATGGCACGGAGATAGAGCTGAACAATCATCATCTGGACCCGGCTCAGTTCCGTCCACAGCCACAACATCGTCTTCTGTTGGATATACTTACCCATCACCCTCTCCGTGAGGCACTCACCGCCACAGCTGACGTTCCGCTTATCTATGTCCTTCAGGTATGGTTCAGTGCCCGAGTCGTCACTGCTGGGAATACACAGACAATCACCGCCTAGATTGACAACCAACCTTTCACGATGACACCGGACTCCTTCCGTCGCCTTCTTTCACTTCCGGAAGCCACCGATGGCGGACATCAAAGATACGACCCCGCGGTCAATGACCAAACGTTGTGCGAACAAGTCCGCGCGCTAGGATGCAATCATGCTCTTGACCGCCCATCCGCGTTCAACCGTAAGTACCTGGCCCCCATCTGGTATACTCTGTTCATAATTCTGAACGGATATCTTTCATTGAGATGGAAGGGCATCGACCAGTGCACCGACGATTTTCTACGCCTATTCCATGTTGTGTACTACAACCGCCACGTCGACACAACAATGATTATCTGGCATGAACTGGTACAGGCCATTCGCTAAATCGGAGGTTCAAAACAGAAGAAGTTCCTCCCCTACCCGCGTTTCCTTTCGCTCGCTGTCCGACATCACATGGACGCCAATCCCGCCATACCGCGACGCCTAACCCATCCGGTTTGTCCCCACCATCATCTACAATACATGGTCATCCGCAATCCATCCAATGCGGTAGCCATGCCCATCCCTGAAGCCTTTTTAGCTATCGCCGATCCTGCTACACCAGCGGTAGTAGCATATAGGGAACAGATAGGGAATCCCATGGTCCAGCCAGAACCGGGGACCTGCCCAGGGACCTAGACCCGAGCGTCGTGAGGGTCCAAGAGTGAGAGGTGGTAGGGGCCGGCAAGCAGGTGCTGCCGGGCGGGGTGTGTTGATCGTTAGGGGAACTAGTGTGAGTGGTGCAGCGGTATCGCAACCCAGTTCTAGCCAACCCCGTCCAACAGGCGAAGCCGGAGCATCGTCCTCACGACCGATGCTTCAACATGACTCCACACCATATCTTTCCGACTCGCCTTCACCTACCTTCCAGGTTTATAATGTAGAATCTGACTCCGATACGGCATCTGACACGACCCGCGCCATTCGGCTCTCAAAAATACCTCCCCGTATCGGACCAAACCCCGACTTCACCGAAGGCATCCCACTTGACTCACCTCCCCATGCTTCACCTAGGATTGAGGGAGTAAAAGGAGTTGAGATAGAAACTGCGAGCCGGAGAGAACTGCGTTCGAAAGCGAACCAGGAAAGATTGGGCCGTAAAGATAACGAGGCTCCTGAGCGAACCGAACCGAGCGATATCCGGGTAGCTACATCTGCTATCCCGTCTCATTTGTTGGGACGGGGTTATGAAGAAGACTCCGTGGACCCAGCGGAGCAATTGCACGACCCCCTCATCCACTCATCCGTCTCTCAAAAGACGGATATTTCAGTCTCACACGGGGATATAGCACAACTTCCACCGGTCTCTTACTCGGAGAGTACTGGTGTTGAAACAAGAGACCAGCAACCCCCGGTCTCGACTTCTTTCAGTGCACCATCGAGTCTAGATCCACTTGTTATTGAAGATTCCTTGACTAGGACACTTGATGCGGAACAACACCAAGTTGCGGCTCTTAGTGACCCGACCGGAACGTCTGTAGTGTCTCCGTCTGCCGGAACACAAGGATCGGATGGAAATCCTACCACAACTAACATCTTGCCAACTGTGAACGTAGGTGGCTCTGCCTCTCAGGTAGATGCCTCAACGGGTGTTCTAAGTGACCCCGGGGTTATCTTACCTGACTTTGTGTCACCAGGGTCCCTGGACAGCACCCTTAAGACTGTCCGCGAGGCAATGAAGCAAAATATGCAGCAACATGTAGCCGCTGAACTTGCCAAAGTTATGCGCGCAATCAAGGGCAAAGACAAGGTCGTCGAAGCTGAATCCGCACCTGTACCTCCACCTATCTCAACTCAACCTATCTATTCGGTGGACATTGTAAAGACGATGCTACTGGCCCAACTGCTCCAAGAATCAGAAACAAACGCCTCAACCGAAGCAGACCTGATCTCCGTTCTGAAATCCCAGGTCACTGCTCCTTCATCATCTATTACATCTCGCCTTGACTCTATCGACTCAACTCTCAAGGGATTCAACCGAGCTCTTACTTTGATGTCTGAGAGAGTCAGTTCCCTAGAAGAAACCTGCAAGAGCCAAGCAGGCGGTCTGAAGCGGAAACACGATGACCAGGATGATCCTGATCACCGTGAGGGGGAGAAAAGACCCAGATTATCCGAGACCGAGACCGCCGCCCTGATCCAGACTGAAGCTACAACAGTGGTTCAACAGGAACCTCCAACTGCGGCAGCTACTACAGAAGCACCTGAAGCCGAGTTGCCATTAGCCGAGATGGTAATCGACATGGAGATTTCAGATGATGAAGACCCGACGGTTGAAAAGCCCAAGGGTTCAACACAGGAACTGGTCGACTTTCATTCATCAGACAGACCGCTATTGGATATGATAGATCCAGATTGTGAAGCCAACCCGGAGACCGAAGATGCATGGTATGAAAAAGCCGCCAGTGCCGTAAATCTCCAGGTAAATTTGGTATTCCCTACTGATGAAGACGACAACATCGACAATGATCAGTTCCTGCTCCAGAATTTTTATGGTACTTCTCCCGTTCACTATGCTCAACCCAATGGAACTTCAACAAGACCTGAACCTACTACTGCCAATATTCCGACAACTCCTCTGCAAACGACAGCTTCTGATCTTCCTCCCCCTCCTCAGCAACAAATCAGTTGGGAGAAGATCATGGTACTTATCCCCCATCTGGAGGAATCTTTGAAGAAGTTGTTCATCCACAATCTTCGCCCGATCGAGCCAACCTTTTGCCTTGGTATTTACAACCTCGACCCAGAATACCAACGGCGTTATATCAGCACAATGCAGCGGTGTCTTTCAGTCAGCCAAGTCAGAACCAAGCATTAGATCACAGAGGTACTTAACATCCATTCAAGACGCATCATGAAAATCGTCTACCCAGTATTCACTGTCCGACGTGAAGATGGGAATGAATTGAAATTCTCTGAAGCCGACTTCCAACACCTCCGACCGTTCGACTTCCTGGCTATTCTGAAAGACCTTCGTACAAGAACCATCCGACCGCTTGAAGTTACAAAGGCGCTCGAAGTTGTTCGTCGATACATGGTCCGTACCATATTTATGTCATATCTAACGGATTTTCAAATGGCTGTCGAGAACAGGGCTAAGAAGGTAAATTTGATAGAGCTGAATCTGAAAGCCCCTGAATTGAATATGTATCCCGAGAATGCTATGCTTCTAGAACCAGAATTTGGGATCGTCTTCATTAATGAACAAAAAGAGAAAAGATTTACGCGGTTCAGTCAGGTAGAAAGATTCTGCGACGGCACACTCCTCAAAGTTCAAGATGGTCTTTGAAAGATCATTACATACGAGTCTGAAAATCCAAGGTATTCATATGTTCTGAATCCGAATGAAACAAATGCTCGAAATGCCTGGGAATTGGTTGAAGATCGCATCGACTACCGCCGTGCTATCAGATGGTTCGAGATTCACTTCGCGCTTCGCAAAAGATATGTCTTCAACTGGCGAGAGCTAGAGCGCGAACTCGAACTTCAAATCAAAGGGGGAGATTGTTAGGGTCAATTTAATGTTGATTTAAAGTTCAAGGGTCTGAATGTAATTCTTTATTTTGAGCCTTATTAGTGAACGGGCCGTGGGCTTGTTAACCACGGTCCCGCCATATAAATAGATTGCTTAGCCTTAGAAAATAGGCTAGTTGTCTCATTTGCTTTTCTAAATTGTATTGTAAACACTCTGATTAAAGCATAATACATGGATGACCAGTTGAAATCATTGTTCTTATTGCTTATTATTTCGATTTCATATTTGTTGCACGGATCTGGATTTAACAATTGACTTTCTGTTTTGCATCAAAAGCACTTGGATGAATCTGAAAACTTTTTAATTAAAGATTTTTCATGAATATCCTTTTCTTTTTCCAATTCAGTCTTGAAACTGGAAGATAGTTCCTTAAAACTATTTGAGTAAATAGTTGAAAGAATGTCTTTTTCAAGCTCAAATTGCATCCTTTGTTCTAAAACGGAATCTTCAAGTTCACAGATTCTTCCTTCTAGAATCAAAGGTGGAACATATCTCTTTGCTTCAAGAGGTTTTTCACTATTAGGTTTAGTAGCAAAAATATCAAAATATTCATTCGAAAGTGTTCCATTCGGATTCTTTTGATATTTTTCATTCTCTCGAGTATAACAAAAAGGAAGTTGCATTTTCATTGTAGTGGCTCTTTTCATTAATTCTTCTTTTTCTATTTCATCGGCATTGGTCCATCTAATCGCTACTTCAGGAAAATATCTGGCATATCGCAAGTATTTAAATTCATATAGCGTTGGAATGTAATTGATTACCTTTGCCAGATGTTTAGGATTTTCATAACCAAGTCCCCAATATTTATTTACAGAACTCACAAGCCTTGGTTTGTTCATGTGAATAGTTTGCTCAGTTTGACCTCTCAAATAGAGCTTCTTTTCCAAATCTTCGATTTTGTTCAAAAACTCTGTATTTTGAGTGGTAATATTTTTCAAATAAATTTCACTCTCACTATTCTTTTCTTCCAAATCCTTGATCTTGTTTAAAAACTTTGTGTTTTGATTTGAAAAATCATTCAAAGAAAACTCAGATTCGTTATTCTTTTCTTCTAACTCTTTTATTTTCTTGGTCAGTTCAGAAATCTAAGAATCAAAGAATATCTTTTCCTTTTCAAACTGTTCATGTTGATCCTTGAGAGTTTTAATTTCATCATATCTCTTTTCTTTCTCAAGGTTATCAGCAAGAATAGTCTGATTTAAAACTTCGTTTAGTTTTTTTTCCTTTTCTAACTTAGATTTTAAATCTCGAACTCCTGGTCTCATGACATTCAATTAACGAAATAAAGTAGCTGAAACCTTTTCTGATTCAGCTAATTTATTACGTGTATCTGTTAATTCACTACGTAAAGTATTTATGTCATGATCATCTGATAGAGATATAGGAAAGGAATTTATCTGAGTGTCATTATCCGAAGTATCTTCCTCATCTGAATTGAACTCAGTCTGGCACATGTTTGCTTGTTCCTCATTCTCCGCTTCATCATCAGTCTGATCTAGCCAATATACTTCTTCCACCAATAAAGCTTTCCCCGCTTCTTTCTGTTTGGCTAGCAACATTTTGTTTTTGTAGTAGTCAGAGTTCCTAACTACTTTCTTACGACAATCTTTAGCGTAATGACCAGGCGTGCCACAGTTGTAACACTTCGGTACCTTAGTAGACTTTTTCTCTTCAAATTTCTTCTTGCCATCAACTCTATTCTCATACTTCTTCTCAACATTCTCAAACTTCTTTTCCTAAAACGGCTTTCCCTCGTATCTGTTGTTGTTCTCAAACTTCCGCGAACCAGATGTATACCTCAGATTATACGAAGACGGCGTCTTATAGAACCTCTTTTGAAAATGCCTTGGGAGAAGAAGCATTGCCTGTTCTAACTCGGCTCTATCATCTGAAGTATTTCCTTTGTAGCCCGTCTCAAACATATCAGAACCTTCAGTAGAATAGTTGTTAGAGTACAAATCAACTTTAAGTGCCATCGGATCAGGAAGAATCTACTTTTTCTTCTTCTTATTCTTTTTCTCCTTCTTTTCTTCCACTTCCTCTTCATCTTGTTGAATATTCTCAAACAACTCATGCAACGGCATTGAAGATAGTCTTGGATTCTGTTTCATACGTCTTGACACACTTTTCCACTCCGGTTGTAACACACTTAAGAACTTCACATTTACCTCTATCGATGGTTTGTTTATCTTATTCTTACTGAGCTCGTTCAGTAGGGTGATAAACCTGTCATATGTTTGACTTAAACTCTCGTCTTCTTTGGCTCTAAATTCCTCATATCTATCGATACATAGAGTTGTTTTCATCTGATTTCCGATTTGAGACCCTTGTAACATCTTCTCCAATTGAAGCCACATATTTTGTGCAGTATCGTTGAAACTGTCAATCTTGTTGAACACTTCATTTGGAATTCCCCTGATTACAAACGATATAGCTTTCTTGTCAGCATCGTATCGTGCTTTTTCTTCAGATGTATATTCGCTTATAGGTTTCACCTTACCACCTACAATTCCTTGAACACCTTGTGCTGGCAGAACATCAGTCATTAGTGGTTTCATGGGTCCATGTAACAAAGAGTCTAACAAATTTTCTCCATTTTGTTGTCTCTCCAAGAAATCCTGAAACCTTTTTTTCCATTGTTCGTATTCGTTTTCAATCAAAATTGGAGGACGAGATTCGGTTCCCAAGGACATCATTATAACGTTCTTTATCATCTTGTCATGTTTACTTGTAAATTATCTTTCAACAGATTAGCAAAAATAGTGAACAATACAATGTTATCGCTCAAAATTAAGCAATGAACAGTACTTGTGAGATGAGGAATGAACAGTGGTTATCGGACATTAACTGTGCGAGCAGAAATAGATTACGTTAACAGTAGTTCTCGGACAAAAGCTATGCGATCAGGATAAGTTCTCGGACAACACTTGTACGATAAGGACAAGTGAACAGTATTTATCGGACAACATTTGTACGATCAGAACAAGTGAACAGTAGTTGTCGGACAAAACTTATACGATCAAAATGAGTTATCGGACAAGTTTTGTACGATAACTATGAATCTCAGTATCATCCGACTACTTTGAATGTTTGAAGATCCTTTTCGTACGACAACTTTGAATATCGAACGAAAAACCTTTCTAAGTCTAAAATCTCACTCAAAACATCACCAAATGTTACCAAACTTTGCAGATATGCTCAAAATACTAATATGAATACTTCTTATTCAGATCATACTACCAAAAACACACTAGATCTACGACTTTCGATCTAAAAGCGAAAGTTCCTCAAAATACCTAAAAATCCATCAAAAATCACTAAAACATGTTCTTTTGATCCGATTTCTTGGACAGACTAATCCAAATCACTAAATCGAACACTTCTGTAACACAAATCGCACTCAAATCATCCTAAATCTGTCACTTTGATCTAAGATCCGAAAATACCCAAAATGCCCAAAAATTCCTCCATTTTCACTCATATTGCTTGAATCTGCTTGCTCTGATACCACTTGTGATCCCAGAAACAAGTAAACAAACAATGATCAAGCAATACTCAAGTCATCTCTCATTAATGTTCAAGAATCAAGTACAAAGGTGTAGAGAGAAAATGACAAAGTATCTTGATGTTAAATCCCCAAGTTATAAAATCTAACACTAATCTAAGCTATTTATACTTAGACTGGAATTTACATTTTAGGCCCTTCTACATGGATACAATTAGTAATATCAACACTAACATATGTGGTTATAGAGGCTTACTTTATTGGCCTCAAATATAGAGGTCTACTTAATTGACCTCCATTTTTTTGTATTTAGTGTTCGGTTGGAGATGAAAACATCTTCATTTTTGTGTTTTTAGTGGTGGGTTGTAGATGGTCTTAGGGTTGAAAAAACCTTTTTAAAAACCATCAATCTTAAATCAAAAGTCAGTGTTGGTTATAGCTTTAGATCTTATTCTTATTTTAGATATAGGAGAGTACTTACAATGTTCATATAAGTTGGATCGTCTCATATAGTTGGTATTTTTTTTCAAAATGTATGAGTTTTCTTAGTTAATAATAAGAAATCTACAATATTCTAACACAAAATTAGAATTCATACGGGTGAAATAATCAATAGAGTCTCAAGGTTTCAAGGAAAAATAGTTTTAGATATTAGTACTAGATAAAAAAAACTTTATAGAAACAATAAGCAACACTATAAAATAGAAGATCAATTAACTTTTACAAACTTTCTTGTCCAATGTAGTTACATATTACATATTTGGGACCTTTAATATTATGCAAAATTCTTTTTAGGTGCTACTAAATACTATTTTATTTTTGTAATTTGTATCTACTATTATTTTGAATTACTAGTTTACTACTATATAGTATATACTATATACTAAAAAATTGGGCCCCTAAATTTTTTGGGCCCTGGGCGTACGCCCGGCCCGCCCTCCCAAGGGACGGCACTGCTAGAACTTTAAAATGGTAATGAAAAAGATTAACATCAAATGACATGTGAAAATTCTACTGAATCAGGTTGATTTACTTAAAGTGTTACTCTGAATGGTCAACATATATAGTGACCTTAAATGATTTCAATCTATATATTAAAGCTATATAATAAGACGTCTTTCATGGTGGAATGGATTAACGATTTTATTTAAAAACGATATGGTAGATAATATTAATTTAGAAATGATTATTGATTGATTTTGCGCTAGGAATTCTGGGAAAAACAATTTTATATGAATCATTGATATTTCTTGAATTTGTTGTTTTTTTGATGATATACAATATATTGAAAATAATTTCGTAGTTATATTCGAGGGCCCACTTTTACATCTCGCGTATGGACTATGAAATGTCAAGAAAGCTTGCCTTGAACCTGTCGTGGACAGGGTTGGGTACTAGGGGTTTAAACGGGGGTCGGGGGTCGGGGACGGGGACAGGGAATCATTACGCATCAAATAAAATTTTATTTTCTTGATTATTAAAATGCTCTAATCAATTAAGATTTTAGTTTTTGATTATCAATACAAATAAAAAGAGAAATAAAAAATGTAAACTTCAAAAACTCGTACAAATTATTTAAAAATAAAGTTCTCATTTGTAGAATTTTCTAAAAATTAAATTACGCTTAGATCCACCTTGTCATTTGCACGTATAAGAAATTAAGAACCGAAAAACATCCAAGATGCCACTTTGCAACTTAAATTATCTCAAAACAAAAACTAATATAATTTATTTAAGGTTGTAAGTTTTGTGAGATTTCGAGAGAGTGAGAATTGGAATAAAAGGAAATGAAACCGACCTCAATCTAGAAAACTCAAATTACGACACTTATTTTTTTTAGACGTCCTATAAACTCAATGTTGTTGTAGTGTGAGGCTCGCATGCGGCTGATTTTCACTAGATAAGTACGGGCCCGACAGATGAGACCTCTTTGACATATTGTCATGCGCAAGTATAAATAGCTTTGTCTTTCTACTTTCTTCACTTTGCATTTCCAAACCTTCAAAAAACCCTTGAGCACTCCCCTCTCGATATTGAAAAACCGTTTCTTATTCTCTTTCCATATTTATATGAACCCAATCCCCGTTGAGAAGATCGAAACACTTAATTAGGCATCGGGGGTGCATTCTATTCGGATGCGGTGATCGAAGTTTCGGGGGAGCGATGACCGGTAAAACTGTCATTCCTGTTTCGTCATCTTCTACAATTTTTTTGGGACAACAAAAACATGCGCCTTTATTAGAAGCCCGGAACTAATGAGAAGCTAGCGATCCACCATGTGGTTACATAAATTCAAGGGAGAGCTTAACCAGTCCTCCCAACATAAGTCTCTGCCAATCTTCGATCTAACTTTAATCCAATAAAAAGCAATGTACATAATTAAATTAGTGATCTCTCTACTATTCCTCATCTGGCCGTTGTGTAGCTTCTCGTTCCTTTGATTCCACAAAACCCAAAAGTATGTCATGCATACCACTTTTGCAATCTCCTTACCTCGCCTCAAAGGACTCGATTGATGTACGATCGTCCATATATCAATCATCGATTCACCGCCACTGGCAAGATTTTCAACCATTGATGAATTCGCCCCCATTGGCCAGATTTTCTCTCTCTAGCTATTGTTCGTGTTAATAGTTGGGGTTTTATACATATAGTTCTAAGAGGAATATCTTTGTTTTCTGAATTCTTATAATAAAATCGATCTGTAATTTCCTATACAACGTCAACAAATAACCTTACACAAATAACTCTAAATTCTATAGAGTATTAAAAAAAATATTAACCTTAAAAGAGTTGGCTCCAAATTAACCGTAATGTTTAAGGAGTTAGGGTTTATATACAAATTAACACTAAAGATTTAACCTCAAATTAACATGTTACTATGTTTACATTAATGTAAACAATTACATGATAACATCAACATAAACAAATTAACTCTAAAGGGTTAGTCCAAATATAATCAACTTAAATCTAAAGACAAAATAGTTATGATTTCTTGGTTTCATGAGACAAAAAAATATGTTTATACCATTAAGTGACATAAAAAAAGTTAAAGTACACGACATAAAATTAGTTCCTTCATGAAAACCTACTAATCATTTTCTAGATCCGACCCTGCTTTGATTATCCGATGTTGTTTATTTCCCAATTTTCAGGAGAGGAAGAAGGAGGTCGATTACAATGTTTCGGGTTTGTTAGTGTTGAGCTTCTTGTAGGTGGGCCTAAGAAAAAAACTAAGCAATCTTGGGTTTTTCTTCATTGGGCCATTTCAGAATAGGCCTACTAACTATATCATGCTTTTTTTCCCAAAGTTTTGTATGTATTATTATTCAACGCAATAACTGATATTGAAACGTGGCAACAATAAAAATTTGAAAACGAAGTCATTCGGTTCCTAAGCCTCGGGTTTGGTTTACCCAAGGGTCGGTGTAAGCCCAAATTTTGTCTACATGGTTACACAACCAACCCGATCGGTTACACCTTAATTGGTTATTGATCAATTCCAGTTTCGATTAACCATGACGGGCTGCGAGAGTCGCTTGGACTTGATCATCTCTTGTCTATCATTACATGTATGTAGTAAAAATCATTTGGCCAAAAAATTTCTTAGAGATGGTTTTCACAACGATTAGAAAATCAAGAGATAATAATACCACTTTGAAATAATAATAAATGTAAATGGACAAAAACGGTGGATGATGTTAGATCCATCCACAAGTATCAAATACTTGACATAAACGAAACATCGAATAGAAGTGATTGCTGATTACAGTTTTCTATTGAAAAACCATGATAATACAAAATTTTAAGAAAATATGTAGTTTGCACGTAATAAATTAAGTGTGCAAATACGGTCCCTTTTTCCCTTTTATATTTGAACTTCTCCCCATGATCTTTTAGGGGATCCTTGGAATCTAGGAAAGTTAGATGGGTGTTAATGTGGGAGTTGATCTCCCCGTTGACTCGTTTAGGTAGTTGTTAACCCTCTGAGTATTAACATCATCGTCGTTGCTGTCGTTATTGCCACATATCCTCAAACCTTTTCTTCAACTAATATCGCACAACTAGTTATGAGTTTCAATAGTCAGAAAAAGTTATATAACAATGGATTAGCATTGATAAGACCACCCTAGAAATCCTTCTCATAACAATTCGCCTCCAAATCAGGCATGTGAAGGTCAAATGATATGCGACTGATTTTCACAAGACCTAAACACAACTGACGGGGCCTCTGTAACATATTGGCATGCGTAAGTATATAAACCTCACACATACTCCCTCTACTTTCTTCACTTTGCATATCCAAACCTCAAAAAAAACCTTGATCTCTTTGTGAAATTGTAGGCTAAAAGGTTATGCTTTTATTATCAATCAAGTATCTCCTATTTATTAAAAAAAAGAGACCAAAAAGAAAATGAAACAATTAAGAAAATCAAGGGAAAAGGGGATCTTCCTAACATATCTTAACTATATTAGGATAATATATTCAAATATTATACATCAATAAATACAGTTCAACAATATACAAAATAAGAACAACTTCAAGATAATTGAAGTTGATATGAAAACCATAATCTAGACAAAGGTAATAACCCTAATTCTAGAGAGAGAATGTAAGCTAAACAAACACAATGAAAAATATAAAATGACTCGTTCAAGAGAAAATGAACGGTGAAACCACGTTTATATATGAATCCAATATTTTCCACTTCAGCCCTTCTTCCTTTGAACATCGTAGTACTCTTCCAGTAAGTGAGGCATAGTCCCTCCTATGCTCAACTATCAGTCATGTTCAAATCTGCCCCCTTAACTTCCTGAAATAGTACAACACACAAAATAACTTACAAGATGACAAGATTGGTACAAACATACTTACCTTTTAACACCCTCCCTCAATCTTGACATCTAAATAAATCCAACATATGTAACTTATCACAGAGATAGTTATGTTGGTTCACCCCAATAGATTTAGTGAAAATATCTGCGGGATTTTCCGTTGAAGCAACTTTAACTGTTTTTAACATTCCAGAAGCAACCTTTTCTCTCACTTGGTGAACATCTATCTCAATATGTTTTGTTCGCTCATGAAAAACCGGGTTATTAGCAATCTGAATCGCAGATTTGTTATCACAGTTCAAATTTACAGGAAGTAAATCTTTCATTTTTAAATCTTTCAGAACACTAAGTACCCGTATTTAGCTTTTCCTTCAACTACATAGTCATTAAAACGTCGAGGTAAATTTGAAGGACTACTGGACTTTCTAACAGAAGTAATATGAGGGTCAGAAGAAGTACCCTCAGAAGGGGAACTTAAATGATCATCATTATGTCGAATACTTAAGGGACTAAACTCAGTAGCACATTGATCATCGACAGCCAAACCAGTACTACCCGGATCTTGAGATCCGGCAGCCCTATTGGAAGTATTAATGTCGTTAGTACTGCCAGCTGTCATTCTGGTAGCCTTATCTGGGCTACCCAGATGATCATGGTTACTGTGATTCTCAGAATTATTATAATTAGACCCACTTTGAGTTTTCTCCCTATTTTCATCATCGGGCATTCCAGAAGTGAATACATTAGTCTGAATAAGAATTGAACCAAAGAAATTTAAAGTATTTATGTGACTGGAGTCTAAAACTTGCTTGGTTGAACTCATTTTGAAAGAAAATATTGTTTCATAAAATTTCACATCTCGAGAAATTATGATTTGTTTGGAATCTAGACTATACAGTCTATACCCTTTTTTTGAATTGGAATAACCAACTAAAAAACATTTGCCAGCTCGAGCAGAAAACTTGTCAGAAACGTTAGGCTTAATGGCAAAACAATGACATCCAAAATTTCTCAAATGAGAAAGAACAGGTGCAAAACCAAACACAAGTTCGTAAGGACATTTTCCATTTAAAACAGATGAAGAAGTCTTGTTTATAAGATATGTAGCAGTGAGAATACACTCATTCCACATGTTCAATGGAATTTCTCCTTGGAACATTAAAGCACTAGCTACATTTAACAAGTGTCTATGCTTACGCTCTACTACCCCATTTTGTTGGGGAGTATACACGCAAGAAGTTTGATGAATAATACATGTAGGTTCCCAGATTCACGTTGTATCACGATAATGGTAAAGAAATAGACAGCGGAAGCATATTAAATAAAGCCATTAAAGTGAGTGATTGTGTAAACGATAAATGAACTGTGAGAATCAAATGTAGAACAGTAAAAATGATAACACGATCAGATGTAAAAACTGTTCATATATTGATAATGAATCACACCAAGAACACGTTCAAGTGTGTTCGGAAATCTCACAGGACAACAGTATCGTACGGAGGTAGTGCTCGGGATTTTAGCAGTGTGTGCTTTTACAATTGTGGAAAACTATTCTTCCAAAAGCTTACAATTGTTTGTTCCACTACCTCACTATATATAGCCTGATAAAGCGTAGACAGTGTACTATCGTACCCTGGAATGACACGTGGAAAGTGTGTCTCCAATCTTTAGGGCATACGTGGAAAGTATGGACACGTGTCTAACACTTAGGATTTCCTACGAGACTTAGGCTGACAGAGGCCTTCACTTCACCAGAGCTCTTTCGCAAGAGCTCTGTTGGTCTTCTATTAAACACTTGTTCTTCTGTTGGAAGTCTTCGACAGAGCTCTGTTGAGCTCTGTTGGTTTTCTTGAACTTCTTCCAAGTCTTCTGTCTGATCTCTGTTGGTCTTCTGACATGAACTTTTTTCAATACTTTTACATAACAGATACTTGGGGCTAACAATCTCCCCCTAAGTATTGAAAATAGAAATTGACAATTGACAAGAGATTAAACAAAAGAATAGAGAACTTTTACCTCTGTCGAAGCCTTGCACTAATCTTTTAGAATATTACATTAAGATTAAAAGACAAGTACATTTAAGCGTAATTATCTCCCCGTAAGATTCTGTCAAATCTTCTGATGAGTTCTCGGAAGTTCAGCACAAGGTTGATTTGGGTGATGAAGCTTCTCTGTTGTTCTTCCGGACATTTCTCTCTTGGGAGATTCTGGATTATGTCTCTGAGGTATACTAGCGACTCACTTGAGTACTTATGAGTTTCAGTAGCTCTGAGGGCCTTCTTGGTTTTCTTCTGTCGGCAAATGAACACTGGAGGATCTCCAACTACTGTTCAAGTTTTATAGTGCCCATAGCCTTCAAGGCTCTCATTTGGTGGTGTAGTCGCTAGTGTCTCGACTTCGAACTCTATGCCTAGCTGAAAATCAATCTGAATCCTTAGGTTGATGTGCTCTTGCATAGCGAAGCGTACCTCGGGAAGTGTCGTTCTTGCCTCTTTGTATTTGTCACTGAAGTTGTAACAGTAGGCATGAAGTTGAATCAGATCATAAGGGTTTAGTAGTACCAGATCGTTATCGTTGAAGTGCTCAACCCTGTCGTTGTTTGATTCAACTATGAACTCGTGATAACTCATTTGCGTTCTGTTGTGCCGAAAGACCTTCTGCTTGATGTCCACGATTCTTCGGATTCCAAAGTCAAAGTTTATGTTTCTGTTCAAACCGGACTTTGTTTCGATGAACTTACGCCTTACGTCAGAGATCGTATTTATCCTACAGGGGCTGAAATATGTGTTAATGGGCACAGCATTGGCAGGAATTATATCACGATCACCATAGAGATAGGCAAAAATTTCTTCTAGCGGTGGTTTGCCAGAATGTTGGTTTGAGGTTTCAGGGTTCTGTTCTGTTTGCATGGGATTTGGGTCTTCATGAGTTTCTGTCATTAGTCTGTCGATGTGTTGAACAGACTTTTGAGGTTGGTTTTGGCTTGGTTGTTCTTCAGCAGAGAATGCGTCTATTCTCTCTGGTTCTGTTCTTGGTGAAGTAGGAGGGGTATCCAAGATGATGACTTCTGGTGGTTGTTGAGATGAGGGTTATGTTGGCTTGATGACCCTGTCTTTGAATATGTAGTCGAAAGTTACCATAGTCATCTCTAGTAAGTCTTCAGTTGTATTCCCTTTATCTCCTCTTTCTGTTTCCTCAGCCTCTGTTGCTTTCCCTTTTCCCTTATCAGTTCCCTCAGCCTCTTTTTCCTTTTTCTTCTCCTTCTACTCAGTTCCCTCAGCCTCTTTCTCCTTTTCTTTCTCCTTCTCCTTCTCCTTCTCCCCCTTTTGTTGTTCTGAGGACTCACCCAATTGATCGTCTGATTGACCTTCTTGAGCATCTTCGAAATCATCATCATCGCCAGAATCGTCAATTCGAGCTGCTGGTGAGGCCGGAACAATAAATCTCAGACCAGCTTTGTGTCTCTTGCTTAAAGGTTCATCTGTAGGTGCTTCTTCTGCAGGTCTTTTCGATGTAGAGGTAGCCTGTAAAATAATATTAGTGAAGTTTGAGGTTGCCTTTGTCATTACATCTTCTACCTCTGTTGCAGCACCTTTGATCTCTTCTACTTGAGCCTCGAAGTTGACCTTGTGAATATCAAGAGACGCTTTCACATCTTGTTCTGTCGCCTTAGCTTTCATTATAAATTTTGATGAGATCGTCATCATTCTGCTTAAGACTCTTTTGCTGAACTCACCCATCTGGCCAACTGTCATCGATAAATCATTGGGTCTGGGGCCAGAGATGTTGATAGGGGTAGCAGAGGAAGTCGTGGCTTCTGTGATAGCAACCTTAACAGAGTTGTTAATTAGTTATGTCAAGGTTCTGACGTTAGAGTCTGACAGAAGCACGGAAGGGGTTGGCAAGGTTCTGTTCATTTGGGCCGAGTGGTTTTCTACCATGAGCGTCTTCAGAGCGGCTAGTTCTGTTGAGAACTTTGTTCTTTCCTCTGTTCTGGCTCTTTCTTCCTCTGTGCGGACACTTCTCCGTTCCGCTAGTTCTGTTGTTAACTTGGCAATTTCCTCTGCTTTGACTCTTTCTGCCTCTGCTCTGACCCGTTTGGCTTCTGTTCTGATCCGTATTGCTTATGTTCTGAGCAGTTCAGCCTCGTCATTTTTCTGAGTTATTTCCGAAAGAGTGGATGTTACCTTCTGTAGCTCTTCTCTGAGAGAAGCATTCTCCTTGCGGATCAGCTCCTCCTTTTGTTCATTGATAAGTTTATACTCATTCAAGGAGTTGTTGATACTGTCACAGAAGCTTTCGAACTCTGCTCATGTGACAGTGTCAACGGGGGTGTCCTTGGTTCCAACACATGGATCCAATTCTGCCTCGAGTTCAGAGGCGCCTCCATCAAGAGTGGTATTGATGATGACTCTTGGAGGACATCCACCTGATCCTTGATGTTCCTTTTGAGGGGAAACATCTACAGATGTTCTGATCAGAGGTTCCTCTTCCAGCTCAAGTTCTAAAGAAGGAAATCTGATGTGATGAGGGGCATTTGGATCAAGCAAGGTTTGCCCTCGTTCAACTATGGTCTCCCATTGTCCCTGAGTCGGACAGAGTCTACGTGAGATCTGAAAGATCTCTGGTCTATGTTGGGACGAGTCTAAATGAGCCACAGAGGCATCATCGTGTGGATGTGACCTATCGATGTCATGGGGCGAATTGACATCATTACCAAACAGAGATTCCCCGGTTTCGTGCATACCAGAGGCATGAAGAGTTGCCTCTGGCGGTTCTTGTTGGTTAAGGTTCGAGGTGTGCACCTCTGTTTCAATAATCCCTTGGTCTTGATCACCGGGATTAGATTGTGTGGTAGCACGGGGATTTGGGCTTTGGATACGCTCATCTGTGTTCATGTTTTGAACATCTTATAAATTCTCATTTCTCTCGGATTCTAGGGGTATAGAATTCTCGGGTGAACTCTCTATCACATGAATTTCTGTCTCACGATTACCAAAGGGATGCGAACTCTCTGCCATCTCCTCTGTAATTTCCCTTTCACCCTCGTGAACAACCTCCATATTGGATGCTCTGTTTTATACTTCCTCCATCACTCTAGAGGAAGACCCCACTTCGGGTGCTCTTACCTTTGGTCCATGTTCTTCTGCTACTTCCTCACTCAAGCTCTCCAACACAGGTTCAGATCCTATTTATGCTGGGGTTCTCACCTCAGGTTCTTGAGGTTGAGCAGCACTCTGATAGTTTTGTATAGAAATATGTTCAAGATCAATCAGAGCGAGCATGGTTCTTGGCACTCGTCTGATGAAGGGATACGTACCTGAGGTTGTTGGAAGAAATCTGGTCATAATCCAACATTTGAAAGGGGTACCTTGTAACGTCAAGTCCAATCGTCTGAATGCACGTCTGATTACTAAGCTGATGAACCGAGGGTATTTGATGTTTTTCAGGAACTTGTGCTTCCCAACTTCTCCTCCTCTGGCAATGGCTGATGTCTTTAGGTTTACTGCATTGAGGAAATCTTTGTACAGAATCTTGGCATAGTCAAAGTTTCTGTTAAAGAATATGCCATACATGATCTGCAAAATCTATGTGCTGGTTTGATCTTGACTACCAGATTTGCAGGTCAGGGTTCTGTTCAATGTGGAGAACATGAAGTTCCACAAAGGGGGTAAGTTTTGTCTTTTGAAAGCACCGATCCTGGTAATGTCCTTGTTGTATCCTAGAAACTTTATGAAGTCGAGTAGGGTTTCAACTTTGGGAGGTTTTTCATATGCTACAATTCCCAGTTGAGTCGTCGTCTTCAGTCTGAATGCTCTTCTCAGGGTATTATCATTGATACGGATTGTTCCTGAACCACCGTCTCTGCCAGCATCAACGTTGCCAATGATTCCTTCTCGTTCTTCAATAAACTGGCAGGTGGTCCACCATTGACGAATGTACAGCTCTAGAACATCATCGTCGAAGTCAGTTAAGGCTCTAAAAAGTTCAGAGTTTTTGAAAAACTCCAAAAAGATGTGGTAAGTGGGTAAATAGAGACTAGGGTTTGGGTCAAGACGGTAGTTGTTGTCAGCGAGTTCATATGGAAGAGTGACGATTTGATCTACAGGGCCGATTCTGCTTGAATCAGCAGAATGTTGGGGTTGTGCCATTGTAGCAGGTTAGGGTTCTTGAAGGTTTTGAACAAGGAGGGAAAGATGAGTAAAGGTTTGAAAATTCAGAAAGCGTAGAAATGAAATGGTTTGAAGGGAATGGGTATTTATATGAGGAATGTGTGGTTGGATCACGATCATAGGTGTTGTAGGCACTCGAGTTTTGGATAGTGGAACGTTTGCTACAGTATGAACGTGGGAACAGCTAACAGTTGGTTTCTCAATCAGAGATTTCCACGTAGATTTAAATCTGACATCTTTTGGGCAAGTAAACCGTCACGGTTAGAGATGTGTGAGTGACAAGCGGTTGACCTTTAAAGAATGACCCGCATCTATGATGACGTGTTTCTGATGACGTGGCAGAACAAACTAACAGAGCTCTGGTAGAGCTTTGTTAAGTTGCTTCTGTTGAGTGATCTCTTCATATCGTATCAAGTAACCCAAGATGTTGCACCTTTACCATTAAATCATTTAAAATTTTGTTCTGATGTGAAAGTAAGAACAGAGACAGAACTTAGACAAACAACAGAGCTCTGGTGAGAGATAACACCTCAGGTTCTTGAGGTTGAGCAGCACTCTGATAGTTTTGTATAGAAATATGTTCAAGATCAATCAGAGCGAGCATGGTTCTTGGCACTCGTCTGATGAAGGGATACGTACTGAGGTTGTTGGAAGAAATCTGGTCATAATCCAACATTTGAAAGGGGTACCTTGTAACGTCAAGTCCAATCGTCTGAATGCACGTCTGATTACTAAGCTGATGAACCGAGGGTATTTGATGTTTTTCAGGAACTTGTGCTTCCCAACTTCTCCTCCTCTGGCAATGGCTGATGTCTTTAGGTTTACTGCATTGAGGAAATCTTTGTACAGAATCTTGGCATAGTCAAAGTTTCTGTTAAAGAATATGCCATACATGATCTGCAAAATCTATGTGCTGGTTTGATCTTGACTACCAGATTTGCAGGTCAGGGTTCTGTTCAATGTGGAGAACATGAAGTTCCACAAAGGGGGTAGGTTTTGTCTTTTGAAAGCACCGATCCTGGTAATGTCCTTGTTGTATCCTAGAAACTTTATGAAGTCGAGTAGGGTTTCAACTTTGGGAGGTTTTTCATATGCTACAATTCCCAGTTGAGTCGTCGTCTTCAGTCTGAATGCTCTTCTCAGGGTATTATCATTGATACGGATTGTTCCTGAACCACCGTCTCTGCCAGCATCAACGTTGCCAATGATTCCTTCTCGTTCTTCAATAAACTGGCAGGTGGTCCACCATTGACGAATGTACAACTCTAGAACATCATCGTCGAAGTCAGTTAAGGCTCTAAAAAGTTCAGAGTTTTTGAAAAACTCCAAAAAGATGTGGTAAGTGGGTAAATAGAGACTAGGGTTTGGGTCAAGACGGTAGTTGTTGTCAGCGAGTTCATATGGAAGAGTGACGATTTGATCTACAGGGCCGATTCTGCTTGAATCAGCAGAATGTTGGGGTTGTGCCATTGTAGCAGGTTAGGGTTCTTGAAGGTTTTGAACAAGGAGGGAAAGATGAGTAAAGGTTTGAAAATTCAGAAAGCGTAAGAAATGAAATGGTTTGAAGGGAATGGGTATTTATATGAGGAATGTGTGGTTGGATCACGATCATAGGGGTTGTAGGCACTCGAGTTTTGGATAGTGGAACGTTTGCTACAGTATGAACGTGGGAACAGCTAACAGTTGGTTTCTCAATCAGAGATTTCCACGTGGATTTAAATCTGACATCTTTTGGGCAAGTAAACCGTCACGGTTAGAGATGTGTGAGTGACAAGCGGTTGACCTTTAAAGAATGACCCGCATCTATGATGACGTGTTTCTGATGACGTGGCAGAACAAACTAACAGAGCTCTAGTAGAGCTTTGTTAAGTTGCTTCTGTTGAGTGATCTCTTCATATCGTATCAAGTAACCCAAGATGTTGCACCTTTACCATTAAATCATTTAAAATTCTGTTCTGATGTGAAAGTAAGAACAGAGACAGAACTTAGACAAACAACAGAGCTCTGGTGAGAGATAACAGAGGCTCTGGTGAGTTGTCAGAGTTCTGGCAGATTCTTAACATTATCACAAAGGTTTTCATCAGAACAGGTTTTCCCTCTTTCTTCAAAAAGATTTGTCAATGAAGATCAGAAAAGCAAAGTCAATTTGGATTCGGAAATCTAGCACTGACTTGCTCCCCCTAAAACCATGCATTAGCTTTCTTTTAAGCTCCCCCTAGAAAATTGAGCTTAAATCCAAAAAAAACTTTTGTACAAACAAAACTTTATATACAAACAAAATGTTCACCGAAAGCGTGTTGAAAAAAGTATGCTTGACAGAGTTTTGGTGAACAACAGAAGCTCTGTTGAACTATCCTACCCAACTGTTTGACAGAGCTCTGGTAGGATCATTATAGCCTCTGTTGAGTTTGAACAGAGTTAGGAGGATATGTTCAGCATACCCAGTTTGCTGATTAAGAAGTTAAATCTCCTTTCATCAAGGGCTTTTGTAAACAAGTCAGCAAGCTGGAGGTCAGTTGAAACAAAATACATTTCAATAGTCCCTTTTTCAACATGATCCTTTATGAAGTGGTACCTTATTTCGATGTGCTTAGTTTTCGAGTGTTGAACTGGATTGGCTGTTATGCCAATGGCACTCTTGGAGTCGCATAGAATTAGAATTTTACCATACTCCAAGCCATAATCTTTGAGTTGTGTTTTCATCCATATCACTTGAGAGCAACAACTAGCAGCAGCAACATATTCTGCTTCTGCTGTAGAGGTTGAAACACAGTTCTGTTTCTTGGATGTCCAACTCACCAACTTTTCTCCAAGCAGTTGGCAGCTACCAGAAGTACTCTTTCTGTCATTCTTGCATCCTCCATAGTCTGAATCTGTATATGTTACAAGCTCGAAACCAGAGTTAAGAGGATACCAGAGACCCAAAAATTGAGTCCCTTTCAGATATTTAAAGATACGCTTGACAGCTGTTAAATGAGTTTCTGTAGGATTTGCTTGAAATCTGGCACAGAGACAGGTTGCAAACGTTATATCAGGTCTGCTGGCAGTTAAGTACAGAAGTGACCCTATCATGCCTCTGTAGTACTTGACATCTGTTGGTTCACCATTAAGATCAGAGTCAAGCTTAACTCCAGTGGCAATAGGAGTTTTCATTGGTTTTGAATCATTGAGCTTATATTTTTTCAACATATCAGAGATGTACTTGGACTGACTTATGAAAGTCCCTCTGTCAGATTGTTTAAATTGTAAACCAAGAAAGAAGGAAAGTTCTCCCATCATGCTCATTTTGAATTCGCTTTTCATTAAACTTTCAAACTTATCACAGTACTCCTGCCGTGTAGACCCAAAGATAATATCATCAACATATATTTGTACCAGAAGTATATCATTCTTATACCTTCTAAAGAATAGAGTTTTATCGACAGTACCTTTCTCGAAGTGATTGACCAACAGAAATTTGGACAGAGTTTCATACCAGGCTCTGGGAGCTTGCTTAAGGCCGTACAGAGCTTTGTCTAACTTGTAAACGTGGTCTGGAAACTCAGAACATTCAAAACCAGGTGGTTACTGGACATAAACTTCTTCTTGCAGTTTGCCATTCAGAAAGGCAGACTTGACATCCATTTGGTAGACCATAAAACCCTTATGAGCAGCATAGGCTAAGAAGATTCTGATGGCTTCTAGCCTAGCCACAGGTGCAAAGGTTTCGTCATAATCAATGCCTTCTTCCTGTCTGTATCCCTTTGCAACCAGACGGGCTTTGTTTCTGATGATAATCCCATATTCATCCTTTTTGTTTCTAAACACCCACTTGGTTCCAATGGCCGCTTTGCCTTTTGGGAGTGGAACCAAGGACCAAACTTTATTTCTTTCGAATTCCAGAACCTCTTCTTGCATAGCTTCGATCCAATTTGGGTCCTCTAGGGCTTCAGAAATCTTCTTCGGCTCAATCATGCTTAAAAAATTTACAAAGAATGCTTCATTGATTGTGGTCGATCTTGTCTCTACACCATCTTCAGCGGCACCGATGATAAGATGATGGGTATGATCCTTTGTCCATCGTGTCATGGGAGCATGGACAACAGGCAGGGTTTGTGCTTCTGATGGGAAAAGACGAACTTCAGCGTCAGAGCTCTGTGGATTTTGACCAGGGCTCTGTGGCACACAACTTTGGAGAGTGGCCTCATTGCTCTGTGAGTTATTGACAGGCTCCGTGAAGGTGAACTTTCAAACAAGGAGTCTCTGCCAATATTAGTTAGCAGAGGTGATGATGGCTCTTGTTCAGGTTCTCTCTCGTTCTGATGTGGTTCCTCATTTCTCTGAATCACTCCTGTAGACAGAGAAGTGGATGGTGAAGTATTAGAGGGACCAGTGAAAGATGTACCTGTCAGATTCTGTTCTATTGAGTTCTGAGCTTGATCTCCTCTGTTGATGTTATCAGAGGAATCATCATCATCGAAGAAATCGTTGAACATGAGATTGATATCTTCTTCCCTTGTCTTTGAAGAACTTGTCTTCTTTTGTTTTGTCTGTGTCCCCTCTGTTGATTTACGATCGGAGGAGCTTGATGTACTTTCATCAAAGGACACATTTACACTCTCTTGAATGATCCGACATCTGGAGTTGTAGACTCTGTAGGCTTTAGAGGTTCAGGAATAACCAATAAAGATTCCTTCGTCTGCTTTCTTATCAAACTTTCCCAGCTGTTCTCTGTCATTCAATATGTAGCACTTGCAACCGAAAACATGAAAGAATTTTACATTTGGTCTTCTATTGTTGATGATTTCATAAGGAGTCTTCTTAAATCTCTTTACTATCACAGCTCTGTTTTGGGTAAAACAGGTTGTTGAGACTGCTTCTGCCCAGAAGTTTATTGAAAGGACAGAGCCAACCAACATGGTTCTGGTGGCTTCTACCAGCGTTCTGTTCTTTCTTTCCACAACTCCATTCTGTTGTGGAGTTCTTGCAGCTGAAAAGTTCTGGGAAATACCTTCCTCTGTTAGGTAGGTATCAATTTTGGCATTCTTGAATTCTGTCCCATTATCACTTCTCAACTTTTGCACTTTTAATCCTAACAGAACCTGTATCCTTCTTAACAAACTTATTAGAATTTCTGGGACATCAAATTTTACTCTGATGAACTCAATCCAAGTGTATCTAGAAAATTCATCAATAAGTACTAGAATATACTTCTTGCCCGATAGACTTTGCATAGAGATTGGACCACAAAGATCCACGTGAAGCATATGCAAAGGTCTGGGACAACTATGATCACTCTTTGTTCTATGTGAAGATCTTTTCATCTTACCCAGTTCACAAGCAGAACAAAGATGGTCTTTGTCAAACTTCAGAGAAGCAAGTCCTTTTACTAACTTCAGTTTCACGAGCTTGTCAAGGTTTTAACAAACTTATTAGAATTTCTGGGACATCAAATTTTACTCTGATGAACTCAATCCAAGTGTATCTAGAAAATTCATCAATAAGTACTAGAATATACTTCTTGCCCGATAGACTTTGCATAGAGATTGGACCACAAAGATCCACGTGAAGCATATGCAAAGGTCTGGGACAACTATGATCACTCTTTGTTCTATGTGAAGATCTTTTCATCTTACCCAGTTCACAAGCAGAACAGAGATGGTCTTTGTCAAACTTCAGAGAAGGAAGTCCTTTTACTAACTTCAGTTTCACGAGCTTGTCAAGGTTTTGAAAGTTCAAATGGGCAAATCTTTTATGCCAGAGCCAGGCATCTTCATTTTTCAAAGACACTAAACAGAGTTTCTCTGTTGTAGAGTTTTGGTTTGGTTTAAAATTCATTTTGTAAATATTTCCTTTTTTGTCAGCTTTTAAAAGTTCTTGACCAGACTCGGAAAGTAACAAGGAACAATATTTCTTCCTGAAATTGACATCGATTCCGTGATAACAGAGTTGACTTATACTGAGAAGAATATGATTTAATCCTTCAACATAAGCAACCTCAGAGACTGAAACACCACCATTTACTAATGTACCATAGCCCTTAATCTGTCCGCCATTGTCTCCTCCGAAGGTTACTGCACTTCCCATCTTGTTCTTAAAAGAAGTTAACAGCTCCTTATTCCCCGTCATGTGCCTGGAGCATCCAGAATCCAAGTACCAGATCTGCACATGAGGTTTCTTCAAGACAGATTAGTTCCTTTTAGGTACCCATTGCATAATGGGTCCTTTCTTGTTAGGCTTAGGTGGGTTAACAGACTTTCCTTTAGGCTTTCCATACTGTGATGCTGTGCCAGAGGTTTTCCTCTGTGTATTCTGAACAGTCGTGGGATTTTTATTTTGAACTGACTGATTTAGAACACAGTGGGGACCATTTAGATGGTTTTGCAATTTTAGTAACAGCTGAATACAATTGCAGTTGATGGAGCATGACTGATGCACATTGTTTTTATTCAAAAACTATTTGAATGGAGCTTGATTCTGAAAAAATTTAGGACCAGATGTCTTCGCATACAATCTGTCCTGGTTTTGTTTCTTAAAACTGTTATTCCTTGGAACAGACTCTGTTGACATGAAGTTCTTTGGAATAGATTCATTTGACCAGAAAGAATTTCTTCTTTGATTTACACCAGAATTTGGAATAGATCTGTTGTTTACTATCCATTTTCCCTTTTGTTCTGGTGTGAATTTTACTGGTTTGAATGCAAGAGGAACATTTGGGTTTACAAAAACACTTTTGTTTTTCTCTCTCTTCTCCACTTCTACTGCATTAGAAGCAAGAATCTTAAAACCTTTGTTGTTAAACTCAGTTACCGGTATAAATCTTGATTGTTTCTTAAAGAAAGAAACATCCTCTTTTAGATCCGTAGATCCTATCGGTATCTGCTTTAACTTGTGTAAAATTTTCTTTTGACCACAAAAGATCTGTTCATCTACTTCAGAATCAGAGTCACAGTCAGCGGCTAGAAAGTCTCTAGTGGCTCTGTTAGAGGTATTAGATTCAATGGGTATGACAGAGATATTTGTCTTGACAGTTCTGAACCTTCTCAACTTTGGCTTTAAAGAATCTGAAACAGCATTTTCCTCGATAACTTTCAACAAATCTTCCTCAAAAGATATTCTTATGGATTCAGGGGTAGGAGGGAAGACTGGGGCTTCTGGATTGAGTTTGCTCAGTGAGATTTCAACAGAGGATTCAGTCACAGAAGTAACAGACTTCTGTCCTTTGAATGAGTTGAAGTTAAAAATCTCTTTTGTATCCAAGTCCTTGACAGAGTTAGGAAGTATGATTCTAGCTCCTCCTTGATCAAGAATAAACTCAGAGGATGGTTTTAAAACCTTTTCATGATCAGAGGAATCATAGCTGACGTTCCTAAAGTCAAGATTTCTTGGTTTTGAGAAAGCATCTGAAGTTTTGGTTCTTTTGAAAACAGCATTACCAGATATCACGTCCTCTTGGATTTTCCCAACACAAAAGGCAGAGGACAGAGATGTCTTCTTCCTTTCGTCATAGGAAGCAAGGTCAGAGAAACCAAGACCTTGCGTATCCATCTGTGAATTTATCTTGATGTGCACATCTTGTGCATCCTGGTACTTTTTAATCTGAATTTCTTTTTTCTGTAGGGATTGATGCAAAATTTCCCTTTCTCTTTGAAAATAATCAGTTAGAGCAACAGAGTTAAGTCTCTCTGTTTCAGACTTTTTCAATTTTTCAGACTTCTGTTTCAAAACGTTTTCATATTCTTTAATCTTGTCAGAAAACAGGATCTCTTTCTTCTTTTGCAAGATTTCTAGCTCAGATTTTTCTTTGAAGATTTCTTCCTTTTCTTGTTCTAAGAGAGTTTTCTCTCTCTTGTAAAAGGAGAGATCCTTCTGAGCTAGCTTTCTTAGCTCCTTTTCTTCAGAAAGTTTTTATTTAAAAAGTTGAAATTCTTCGTTCAGCATAGAAACATGCATTTCTAATTCTGAGTCAGACTTGGATTCAGATGAACATACCTTGGCACTGGGTCTGGTGGTCTCTAGCGCTCTGTCGTCAGACTCTTTCGTAGTAAGAGCAAATGCATGAGCTAGATCTTCTTCTTCTGTTGTTCCCTTCGTTATCTCTGGTTCTCCGGTCATCCAGTCAACAGTTTCTTCTAAACTTTTATCATCCACAGCAACTCCACAAAAGTTGGCTTGTTCTGGTTCATCATCAGAAGATGAATCAGAAACCCAGTTCTCCATTTCAGCAACATAGCTTCTTTCTCTGTAGTTGTACTTGTATTTGTTCTTGTAGTAGTCCTGGTCTTTTACCAGCTTGCCTCTACAATTAACAGAGAAGTGCCCAGGTTTGCCACATCTGAAGCAACGTCCATCATTCTAATTGATGGGTTGGGCAGCATCGGCCTTCTGTTGTGCTGATGGATTTTCTCTTCTGTTTTGTGGAGGTTGTCTTTGTTATGTGGTAACTCTGTTGTTACTTTGTTCTAGTGCAGCATATTCTCTTCTATCTTCCTTTCCTTTTCTCTCATACCTACCTCTTATGTCAAACTTATTGTCAAATCTCTTGTTAAATTGTTGAGTTATTAGAGCAAGAGATTGAGCAAAAGCTTGAATGTCATCATCCTCTAATGAGCTTTCCTCTGTTTCACTCTCTGCAACCAAACTTTTCTTTCCTTTCCTTTTAACGGAATTTTCTTTCTTTTTCTCTCTGTTTGAACTCTCTCTGTTGGACTTATCTGATGTGGTTTTCTTAGAATCAGAAACTAAAGCGATTGGGCCAGCAATGGTGGATTTGCCTTTTTGCTTGACAACATCCTTCTCTTGTGCGGCCAAAGTGCCATACACATCTGTTAAAGACCATGCATCTAAGTCCTGGTTAGCTTGTAAAGACATGGACAGATTTAACCATTCATCATTCAAACTTTTCAAAAACAGAACAATGTTATCTTCCTTCGACCTGACAACCCCACATTTTTTGCATTTGTTGATCAATACATTAAATCTGTTGTAGGTTTGTTGTGAGGTTTCCTCAGGAAGTGCCTTGAAATCGTTGTATTCATTTATACATTGGGTCCTTCTGTTCTTTTGGGTCTTGATACCACCCTCAAGTTGGTTAAGAAGTTGATCCCAGATTTCCTTAGCAGTAACACATGAATCTAGTTCTTGAAATATTTCGTTTGGAATGGCCATTATCAGTAGTCTAACTGCTTTAAGATCATTTTCCATTTTTAGATTTTCCTCATCAGTAAAACCTGTGGTTTTAATCTCATAATGAGCTGGAATCTCAGCAGTAGTTCCTGTTGCGGGTACACGAGGAACAAAAACCATGGGTTGGTATGGTCCATCTGTGATAGATCGCATTAAGTCTTTATCCATACCATCGAAAAAGTTAACCATCCTGATCTTCCACTGAGCATATTCATCTCTCAGAAGAGTAGGAGGTTTTGTTAAAGAACCAGCAGTATAGATAGCATTTATACCGTTGTTTGCCATTTTTGAGAAAAACAGAGTACCGCTTTTACAAAAAATAGTTTCAACTAGAATATGAGTTTTAAACAGTAACCAATGGAACAGTAACTTTTGAGAGAAACGTTTAAACTAAACTAGAAAGCTTTAAACACAGTTATATGAGCTATGAAGGCTTGTTTAGACTAGAAAGCAGTAAAAACAGAGTATATAATGAAGCTTTTAAAGACACACAGACACAATCAACAACAGTGAGTCAACCTTGGTAGATTGGATCGTTTGGTTTAAGAAAACCAAAGAGGCTCTGATACCAATTGTAGGTTCCCAGATTCACGTTGTATCACGATAATGGTAAAGAAATAGACAGCGGAAGCATATTAAATAAAGCCATTAAAGTGAGTGATTGTGTAAACGATAAATGAACTGTGAGAATCAAATGTAGAACAGTAAAAATGATAACAGGATCAGATGTAAAAACTGCTCATATATTGATAATGAATTACACCAAGAACACGTTCAAGTGTGTTCGGAAATCTCACAGGACAACAGTATCGTACGGAGGTAGTGCTCAGGATTTTAGCAGTGTGTGCTTTTACAATTGTGGAAAACTATTCTTCCAAAAGCTTACAATTGTTTGTTCCACTACCTCACTATATATAGCCTGATAAAGCGTAGACAGTGTACTATCGTACCCTGGAATGACACGTGGAAAGTGTGTCTCCAATCTTTAGGGCATACGTGGAAAGTATGGACACGTGTCTAACACTTAGGATTTCCTACGAGACTTAGGCTGACAGAGGTCTTTACTTCACCAGAGCTCTTTCGCAAGAGCTCTGTTGGTCTTCTGTTAAACACTTGTTCTTCTGTTGGAAGTCTTCGACAGAGCTCTGTTGGTTTTCTTGAACTTCTTCCAAGTCTTCTGTCTGATCTCTGTTGGTCTTCTGACTTGAACTATTTTCAATACTTTTACATAACAGATACTTGGGGCTAACAATACCGTTGGTTTTAAAAAACTCACCCAATTTACTATTAACAAATTCAGACCCATTATCAATTCGGAACACCTTTACAGATTTGCCAAATTGGGTGAAGAGCAAACTGTGAAAAACAACAAAATTATCATAAACTTCATCTTTAAGTTTCAACAAGTAAACCCATACAGAGCGAGTAAAATCATCAACAATAGTCAAAAAAATATCGACATCCTTCCTTACTTGGAACACGATAGGGACCCCACAAATCAATATGAACTAAGTCACCTAAGCTAGTAGTATTATGTTCACTAAGGTTAAACTTATCTCTAGCTTGTTTGGCCTTATGACAAATTTCACAAGGAACAGAAACTTGTTCACAAGGATGCCCTAAACGACTGTACCAAAGTTGGCGAGAAACATTGCAATAAATGGACATGTTAGACTTATTTAGACTATCATTGGAAAACTTAGAAATAACAGGTTCATTCTTATTAACATGATCAAAGAAGTACAAACCTCCCTGTTAACTACGTGTCCCCACAATTTTCATTGCAGGAAAATCCTGAAGTAGAAAACATTTAGGTGGCGTTTGTTTTTTAAGTGGCGCTGAAGTCTGAAGACTGGTTTCATTCCTGAATTTTAAGTGCTGATGCTGAAGTCTGAAATCTGAATAAAAAAGACTGTTTATTATTGTAAGCTGAAATCTGAAAACATCTGAAGACGTACTATTGTCTATTTTATCTTTGAAAATGTGGTATTGTTGAATTAAATTAAATTATACTACTAAAATCAGTCTTCATAACAACTCACATTAATTGGGTCAAATACAATAGAAAACATGAAAACTATATCAGCAAAGACCACATTTCTTTTAGCCATTTCATCATAAAACCTTAACATTTGCAAAAAAAAAAACTTTTAGCCATCTCATCAAACACCTTCTACAACAAACAAAGACCATGATCTAATTTGAGGCTTGAGAAAATTGAACAACAAACAAGAAATGAATAAATATGAATAACTGAAATTAATTAACCAACAATCACAATAAATCATTAAATTACTACTTCATTCTAATACTATTCCATCTAAAAATACAAGAAACCTAAATGCAAACAAAAGACAACTCATATTTCTCACAAACACTTCATCAAACACCTCATATGCATAAATATAATAAACAATAATGTTCATACAATATACAATCGTAAACCTATCAAGAATATTTATTATAACTTATATAATTTTTGGATAATCAATAAAAATCATAGCAGCAGTGGATTCAAGAAGAAGGAAGCCACGCCCAATTTTTTTTTCACATTACTGTTACAAACCAAGAGGAGAATACAAAGACATACATGAAGGTTCTCCAAACCACAAAAACAACGGTACCTGCACTAAACAAGAAGGATTGCAAGATGCAAAACACAAGCACGCCACATAACCAAACAGAAAACTCACTAATCCTCCAGGAACCGACCCGTAGCCGAAACAGAAAAACATAAACGAAAAGAAATGGAGTTGTTGTCGTTGTTACTGTTGCGCTATTACCTGTTGCGACCCAAATGATAGAGCAGTGGAGAAAAAATCACATTCTAAAGCAGAGAACGGTGGATAAAAAATAGCATCCCCCACGTTTCTAGCTTAATTTCTTGAAATCGTCACATCATCAAGCGGCAAGGAGAAAACGTAACAAGAGGGAGTAGTGGAGGAATCGTAAGATGGAGAAGGAGGAGAACTAGAGATGGTGAAATTGCACAAGTGGGTTCAAGAAATGGAGAGGAGGCTGGTGAGAAAAAGTGAAAAAAGTGAAAAAAAAGTGATTAGGTTATCACTTTTTCGGTCAATGAATAATAAGTGATAAGTGGGGAATAAGGAGTGGAAAAAACAAATAGCCTTATTTTACAAACATCTGACCGAAAAAGTTAAAAGTGATGAATAAGTGCTTAATTCTAAAAAATAAACAACCCCTTATATTCATTAAATACCACAAAAATCTTGCTATCTCTAGCTATTTAATGCACAGATAACAAATTCACATGAAAATCAGGAATTACAAGAACATCAAAGAGAGTAACCCTGTTATTTAGTTTAAAATTTTCAATCTTATTAATGATAGCCTCGTCACTATTTGGTTGAGTTACTTTTAACTTTAGATCAGAAATATCAACCACATTTTCCAAAGATGAAACAGAAGAAGTCATATGCCGGTTGGCACCAGAATCAATGATCCAGCCAGATTTATTTAGATTTGAAGAAGGATAAAAAATACCTGCCATATTGGCCGAAAACATACCAGCCATATTGACGAAAATGTCATCAGGTTGTTTCTGA
The DNA here is from genome assembly GCA_033807775.1 of Saussurea involucrata. Taxonomy (NCBI): domain Eukaryota; kingdom Viridiplantae; phylum Streptophyta; class Magnoliopsida; order Asterales; family Asteraceae; genus Saussurea; species Saussurea involucrata. Next base: position 63,512,160 of record CM066318.1, read on the forward strand.
TCAATAAGGGATAATAACTTATTGATTTGCCCTTCGGCGAGGGAGGAGGAAGAAGTCTGACCACGGCCAGACCCATCAGTAATGCATGCATTACTTGATGGAGATTTAACAAATTGATTTGATTTATTTTTTGTAAATTGAAAATCTTTTGGAAACCCAATCAGTTTGAAAAACCGCTCAATAGTATGTCTAGTTAAACCACAATGTTTACATAACAGAGGAGGTCTTCCAGACTGTTTTTCATTAATATTTGAAGTTTTCCAAAAGAGGCCGAATTCTTAACCTTGGTATCGGAAGAGGTTCGAGTCACACCACGATGTGACTCTTCCATTGATACCAACGAAAAGGCAGTCTTAACTGAGGGAAGAGGATCAGTTGTTAAAATGTTACTTCGTATGTTAATATACATGTCATCTAACCCCATTAAGAACTGCATTAGTTTTAGAAGTTGATTATGTTTAGAAACTTCATGCGCAACATTGCAAGAGCATGAAGGTAACTTTATTAAAGCATCAAATTGTTTCCAAAGAGCATTTAACTTGTGATAATATTTAGAAATTGGACCACCGTTTTGACTAAGAGAATTAATTTTCTGATGCAAATTAAAAGTAACAGAACCATCAATCTTATCATAAGTCTCTTTAAGTTCTTCCCAAACTTCGGAAGCAACTTTCGAGAAAACATGGCTAACAAATAAGTCATCAGAAATAGAACCAAGAATCCAAGATAACACCCCAAAATTACACCTATCCCATTGTCTTCCTAAGACCTCATTATCAGTGGGACGAACAACAGAACGATTAATGAAACCTAGTTTATTTTTGGTTTCTAAAGCCAGAATCATAGCACAAGACCACACCTTATAATTCCCAGTACCACTCAACTTCATACTCATAATAGAAACACCAGATGTATCACTCGGGTGGAGATATAAAGGATCTCCAAAGTCCAGTTTAGCAATCAGAGATTGCTCTCCTAGTTCCTTGGCAGCCTCTCCACCGGCCATGATAGCAACCGAGGTAGAAAACACACAGGGTAAAACCTAGGAGACTATACAGTAGGATTCCTTGCCACTCAGAGTGGTAGGTCAAGCCAATCTCCCAGTTACCAAGAAGAAAAAAGATGAGGAAGGATCACACAGAGGATAAGAGAATAGAACACTTACAGAGGTGCCTGCTACAACCTGGATAAGAGAAAAGGAGCAACTTACATGAAGTTCCTTAAGTGATGATCACAGCGGAAACACGGTCACAGACCTCTGAAACAATCAGAGATCCTAACAGAACCTGGACACAAAGAGAGAAAACCAGAGAAGATCAAGGACTAAGCCTAGGGTTGAGGACAGAAGTCAACAAACCACAATAGACTCAAGTTCTTGACCATAATTAGTTTGCAAACAACAACCAGGTAAAGAACAAGGGAAAATAAAATCAAGTGAACAAAAAATAGAAGAATGAATCACAAGAAACAAAGCTTGTTCTATACGAGCAACAGACCTCAATAACAACACCACATCCCAAGGGTCTGTGGTTGAGTCTTGCATGTATAGCTAGAACAGAACAGACTGAGCAGAAGTTTTAAAACGATTCAACAGATACACACAGATATGCTTAAAGATCTAACCAAGAAATAGAATGTGAAATAACCAGATCCAACCATATATGGACAAGATCTGTCGTACACACCCAAATCTAATCTAGATCACACTATATAAGTAACGGTATCTGAAAACCGTACAAAACTTAACAAGAATTAGAAAACTACAAACAATAGCTTTTGAAAACGTTTTCAATATAAGTTTGAAAATATATTTTGAAGCAGAAATATGAAGGCTCACAGATCTGTTCAGATCTAAAGAGATAAGAGCAGAAAAATGAGTAACCAAAACACACACAACGAAGGTGTCGAGATCCAAAGAGATAAGAACAACAATCGAGTGTAAACATGAACAAACTCACGCTTCAGTCCAGATCTAGAGAGATAGGAACTGATATGTTGGGTGCATGCAACAAAACATGAAAGACAAAAGGAATCAGTTCAGATTTATGAAGATAAGAGCCAAAAACCATCTGAAACAATGAGAAAGTTCAGATCTACGAAAATAGGAACCAACTCAAAGCGTACAAAAAAGAATAACAACAAAACGTTCGAGTTTACAAAAAAACCCTAACTAACAAGAAGAAGAACAGAATCTGAAACAAAAATTGTTCCAGTTTTTTTTAAAAACTTTTGAAAAGAAGGAACGAATCACCAACAGACAGCTTACCAATCGTTGATGTATTTGATGAAGAGGATAGAGATTAAAGCTCTAACACCATATTCAAATATTATACAACAATATACAAAATAAGAACAACTTCAAGAGAATTGAAGTTGATATGAAAACCCTAATCTAGACAAAGGTAATAACCTTAATTCTAGAGAGAGAATGTAAGCTAAACAAACAGAGTGAAAAATATAAAATGACTCGTTCAAGAGAAAATGAACGGTGAAACCACGTTTATATATGAATCCAATATTTTCCACTTCAACCCTTCTTCCTTTGAACATCGTACTCCGCTACCCTTGCACTCTTCCAGTAAGTGAGGCGCAGTCCCTCCTATCCTCAACTATCAGTCACGTTCAAATCTGCCCCCTTACGTTCCTAAAATAGTACAACACACAAAATAACTTACAAGATGACAAGATTGGTACAAACATACTTACCTTTTAACATAATATCTTTATAATATAGAAGGAATATTATGAGATATATTCCAACGAAAAACCCTTTCTTCTTTTCCATTAATCTTTATTTGGACCCCGACGAGCCAAGAAGCACCATCACCGTTGGCAAGATTGAAATATTCAAGCACCAGGGTGCGTAAGTGAGTTGCCTTTGGATGCGGTGATCGAAGTGCCTAGGGAGTGCTGACCCGTACCATATCCTTCCGGTTTCGTCGTCTTCAATGAGTACCCCTTCAAGCTGAGATATTCGTGTTGATTTTAGTAGCTTAAGACTCCTTTGATCTTAGTAAGTTATATCTTTGTTAGGTTCATTTTGTGCATACATTATATTAGTTTATAATTGCATTTTGTATCATGTTTAGTAATTTGCATGTGGTTTTAATTGATTTATGGTTAATTTTCATTTAATCATCGTTGGGGGTCGGGGGGAACTTTTGTATTTTTTTTTGTTTTACTTGGGTTTTGACACGTATGTTATGTCGAAAGCATTGATATGAATGACAATGACTTTTGAGGCATTGCTTCATTATTTTTTGGTTGGTCAAAGTAAGAAAAAAATATGAATACGAAGGATCAAATATGCAACAAATCATCAATGGTTCAAAAGATGACTAATATGGCTTTGGAGGGTATTTATAAAAGGAAAAATAATCAAAAGGGGTGCTTTGAAAGACAAAAATCTAGAGGGACTATTTTGAAAGTTTAGTTTGCTTAAATTGGAAATGTTGTAAAGTTTTTGGCCTCTCATTTTCTTTCCCCGGTTCCATTCATTGATGATGGATTGTCAACTTTGAAGTATACCATTTGTGGAATCATAGATCATACGAATATTTCTATCCTTTCAATCTTTTTTAGCTTATTTATTGCTTAATGTGTTATTAGTATTATTGTTCTCCATTCTTCTAAATAGTTTTATTATGCTTTCTAGTATAATTTTGTATTTCTTTACATGCTTTCTAGTTTCTAGTATAAATTTATTTAATATATTTTAGTTTTGATTAAATATTCATTCCTTACTTTTTAGTGTAATTTATGTTCTAGATTCTTTGGGTAATATATTGTTATTTTGGATCAGCATAGCGGTATTGATCAATTGTTTTTATAAACAAGAATTGAGTTTTAATTACTTGAAATTTCATACAACAGAAGTTGGTTGTTGATTAATTAATCAGTTTCTAGAAAATATTTTTAGGTAATTTGGTAAGTTTGGATACGAAGGACAATTTGATCCTAACTTGAGGCTAAATTGATCAATGAATACGATCTTAACATGAAAATAGTTAGGTTAGGGATGTAGATTTGGAAAATATTTGTTTTAATTCTAATACTTTTTTTGATATACGCACTGTTCTAAAAGGCTCGCCGCAACAGCCGCCATGGCGCGTCGTGGCTTAAGGCTTATGTCTCACGCCATGCTATGCATGTGGCACGCCATGGCCTAATGTGCGGTCTTTTGTGACGCAATATTTGATTTTTCATTACGTTTTTAATGTCTTCTTTTCTAGTTTTTAATATATAACCTAATTTAACTTCTTTATTATTATTAACTCGTTGAATAATAGTAGAAAACATATGTTTTTATATATAACAATATATATGATATAGAGATTTGCCGCCATAAGTCACACATTGATAAACGTCATGGCCGCGCTGTGGCTCATAAGGCTTAAGGCTTGGTCTCGCCGCCACGCCACACCTCACGCTATTTAGAACCTTGGATATACGTATATTGCGAAAGTAAATATGAGCCCATGGTTTAGAAAATATTTTTCACCTCAACAGAGGGTTAAAATAATTTTGCATAACAAATCTTTATCGTTATCGAAAATCCGAAGTCGACATGACCTACTGCCCATTAGCATGTTGTGTATATAAACTTTGGACACATTTAAATATATATATATATATATATGGTATATATAATTAACTCTTAGTGGGTTTATGTTCTTCTATATGAGAGCTTCAAAACGATATATAATGCGTCCAAAACGGAGTATGTGTGAATGAGATATCGATGCTCAAAGTTGAGTAATTGGATGAAATTAGCAAAAACCAAGTTGGGTGTGGAAAGGTGTCCCACATAGGAAGAGAGAGTAAAAATTCAATGGTTTATAACCAAAGAAGTGAGAGGAGTTGACAAGCTCCTTGCATGGTTTTACTCCAACACCTACCCGCGCGCAGGGGGGGTGCCGATTGACGATTTCGTAAGCTAAAATTGTCGAACTTGTGTGCGAGCGCGACATGCGGACACGAATGCAGCTCCAAAATCTCGTGCTCATGCAGCTCGGTTTTGTTAAAATTTCTTTTGACCATTGAAACTGAACTGTATTTCTTTTTTTTTTCTCATTTTCATCCAAAGACACACAAGAACAGTACACGTGGAAAAAGGACAAAAAATGAAATTTTTTTGGCCCATCACGGGTCCATCGCGGGGAACCACAGCGGGACAGGGTGACACGTGGCTGTGGGCCCGCGATCGCGGTGCCCACCGCAAAAATTTAGGGCATTTTGGTAAAGCGGTAGAGATTTAGGGTATTTTGATAAAGGAAAGTCAAACTTGGGGTATTTTAATTAATTTTCTAAATGATATCCACACTATGGACCCACGTGAAGTTGCATCCAATGTGTTAAAAGTTTGAAGAAGGGTCACAGAGCATGAGTAAAGATTTTTGAGGGATGACTATTGTAACTTCCATTTATATCTATAAATACCAAGTGTGGATTTGGGGAAAATAATGAAGTAATATTTTCTTTGAAAGTCCATATATGCTATTCTCTAGAAATGTGTTAGAGTTCTCTCTTCTTTCAAAAGTTCTAGGAATTTTTTTGAGATTTATATTTGTCGATCTTTATTAATGAAAGATTTATAAACGTAATTTTAAGTTTCAAGATTGATCTTTCATGTTAGGGGAGTTTTTTTAGACCTAAAGGTACCTACCTATGACCTATCTACCACTTATCTTTTTAATAGAACTCATTCGTCAGTTTTAATTGAAAATTTCCTTATGAGCTTCTTTTTGGTCTTTCGCTTGTGCTTTCACATCTTTGACATTTTGTATGTTTGTGTTATGCTATAAAACATAATGTCTCAGACTAGTTTAGTCCTAGGTCTGGAAAATGTGTTTTTCCATGGATATGCAAATTCTCGAAGAGGTTATCGGGTTTTTAGTCTTAACTCAAAACAAATTATTGGTTCCAGAAATGCTAAGTTCTATTAAAATATTTTTCCTTTTAAAATATCATTTTCTGTTCAAATTTTTGAAAAATCAGAAAAGTCTTATTCTATTCTTCAAAATTTAGACTCTATTGTTTATGAGCTCAATTGTGAAAATAGGGTTCAACCTCATAGTGAAAAAATTTATTTGCCTAATGTTGAGCTTGGATGTCAACATCATTTATTCATTTAGGTAGTCAAGGTAGGCTTGATTGTCTTAAACTCTTAATCCCCCTGCTGTTGAACAATCTGGTAGCCCAATGAGACCGTCGACGAATGGAATCATCTTGGCCATGCCATTTGATTGGTTGATATATATGGTGTTTGGTGTTCCTCGTATTAAGCCAAAACGCTTGGACATTTCTCCTTAGGGTTCTTCTCTTCGAAAGTCAAATAAAGTTGCTAATTTTCCTTGGAAGTGTGATGATTTTGTTGTAGAAGGAAAAGTCAAATACGGTATAGAAAAGGTTGTGAACTATTCAGCTTTTAATTTTGATATTTTTTTCTTTATATCAAATTTAAATAAGCATTCAGGTGTGGTTCTATGACCTTAAAAGTGGAAGATCCTTCCCAACTTGTGAGAAGGAATCCGTGCACACTGTTTTGAAGTTTGCAATGATGAAAGTTGGCTTAATGATATGAATGATGAAATGAAAGATCTCTATACAAATAATACTTGGATTGTCACTAATTTACCTCTGAGAAGAAATCCTATAAGCTGTCGTTGGATTTATAGAAAAAAATACGGTGAAATTGAAAGATATAAGAATAGACTTGTTGTTAAATGGTACAATCAACGTGAAGGTCTATACTATAAGGAATCCTTCTCTCATGTTGTTAAGATGATTACTGATAGGTATGTTATAGCCTTTGTTATTCAAAATAACTGTATTTTTTTCTAGTTAGACGTGGACAATGCATTTTTGTGTGGAAATTTATGTGAAGAAGTTTGCATGTATCTTCTTCAAGGTTTTTTTTCTTCTTCTGAAGATAATAAACATGTTTGTAAATTAACCAAGTCTTTGTATGGGGTTAAACTAACCCCTAGCCAATGGTATGCTATATTATTTTATTGCGTGTTTGGAAATGAATTATTCAAAGTGTTGGTGATTATTCATTATTTACTAAGTTTGTCAATTCAAATCTGTTGTTACCTTTGTATATTAATGATATAGTGTCACCGGTAGTTCAGTAGATGAAAAAAAATCAAATGATTTTTTGAAAACAAAATTTAAGATTAAAGACTTGGGAAAATTCAAAATTTTCTTAGGAATTGAAATAATAGGAAACTAAAAGTGGGCCTTGTATGGTAAAAAGAGTATTGTTTGGAGGTTTTAAATACATTTTTTTGAATATCTTGGATTTAAGCCTATATGGATATGAATTTAGCTGTAACAGATTCTCAAGGGTGTTCAAATTCACCATCAAATGATTTTACTCGGTGTGGAAAATTATCTGGTAAGCTAATTTATTTGCTTGCTACGAGCTCTGACATTGCCTTTGTTGGTTATTGTTTAAGCCAATATATCATTCTTATCGTGTATCTCATCTTAAGCTTGCATTTAGGGTGTTAAAATATCTGAAGTCGTCACCGAGCAAATGATTCATTTTTCCAGGTCTACTAATTTTGTTATAAAAGGTGTTGTGGACTCAAACAAGGGTAAGTGTCTAATTTCATTGAATATTGTTTATTTTTTGGTAGTTCTTTTATTTCTTAAATAGTTTATCGTTCCATGATCTTGAGTAGAAGTTGATCAGTATCAAGCAATGGCAACTACAACTTGTGAAATATTATTGGTTCTTTGTAATCTAAATGATTTAAGACTCGAAATTTTACTCCTAGTAAATCTTTCTTTGTGATAACAATCCAACAATTTAGATTGAATATAACCAGTTTTTCATTTAAAAACATATCATATAGAAATATATAGATGTTCAACAAGTTTTTGAAAACATTTACCGGTGTACTTACATCTTTTAAGATTTCCTCAATTGAGCAACCTGTTGATATCTTTACCGAAGCTCTTCATATTAAAAATGTTTGGTTGTGTCGGGTTTTAGATTGTAAAAGGAGATGTTTTGTCTTTCGTGTGAAGTTAAGGACTACGTCTCGTGGTTGTTATAACACATGTTCATTGTTATATCTAGGAATTACTGTAGCAAATTATGAAGTAGAAATCATATTAGGATGTGATGTGTAATCACTATCCTTAATATAACATTAGCCCCACTGTGTTTTGTTGTGTCAAGGCTAATCTACCTCTAGGTTTACCTTCTTCAATGTAAGATACAATATCATCTCCATGAACATCAAATTATGCAGGAAAAAGGAAAGAAAGAAAAGAGAAAGAATCACTGCAACAAAATTAAATTTATAGGACGCAAAATTTCTAAGCGTCCTAATAGAAAACTTTATACGATTTAATTTATAGGACCACAAAATAAAACGTCCTATCTAAAGGTGTTGTACAAGTTTATAGTACGTTACTGGGCAAGTTTTTTAGAACAATTTTATTCAGAAAAAGCATTGTATTAGCTATTCTACAAGACATTATTTGAAAATTTTCTTATAAAAATTGGCATCCTAGGAAAAGATGGGTCTATATAACACTTTCTCAAAAGTGTCCAATAAAATAACTAATGTGACAGTTTTATATTAAAAGTGTCCTAAAAACATATTGAGACCTCCAAATCATCTTATAAACTTATTACAACACATTGATCTATGACTTTTTATTTCTCGGTCTTATAAATGAAGTCTTATAAAACAATCCATAAAAACATTTAAAAATTAATGGCATCCTATAATTTTGTTATACCAAGTAAGATCATTGTTTTGACACTTAAATATACTATGCAATGCAAGCCCGGTCCAATTAGCAATTCAAGCCCAACATGTAAAACCCATTATTATTATTATTTTCAACAAATAGATTAGGATTTATAAGTACCTATTTCATTCCTTTCCCTAGCACACAAGATTCCTATTTTGAAAAGTTATTAGGGTAGAATATTCTCGCTACAAAAAATTGAGTTTTGTTTGGTGGGTTCTTACACAAGAAAAAATCTTGGGTTTAAAGTGGCCTCTAACGAGATTTTGGCTGGCGAAAAATAGGACCATCTCTGTAAAAGTATTCTTATTTGCACAAAAAACCATCGACAAAAACTGAAATTTCGTGCAAAAGTGATCTCACGCAATCGTGGATCATATTGTCCATCGGAAATAGGTGTCTCTTTAGTAGTTTGAGATCTTTTGGCTATGGCAAACGGTCGACAACTAAACAAAAGTATGCTTTAATATTTTTGTCAAAATTTTGCCAACGCAAATAGTCATCAGATCAAAATTACGTGTTATGTGGTATTTACAAGCGTTACGGAGTTATGATGGAGTTTGTTAGAATGACCCATCACGAATCTCTTGATCACTATAAATATTTTTTCTGATTTGAATTATACCTTCATAAAACCAACACATGCACCCTTCAAACCAGTCTTAACCAATTCTAACCAACATTTATGGTTTCCGGTTTCATTATACTCTATCAAATTATGGCAGAATTTTCCAAAAAAACTCCATATATGCATTACAACTAAAGTTCTAAATGATGTGAGTCATGGCATAGCAAAGAGGTAAAGTCTCAAGCATTAAGAGTCTCATTAAGGCCACACGTTTTCAAGATGTGACTTAAGAGTCTCATTAAGGCCACACGTTTTCAATATGTGACTTATGATTGCAAATATGTATGTCCTGTATATATATACCGCATTTGGTTAGGTTGCAAATGATTGACTATATATATATATATATATATATATGTGTGTGTGTGTGTGTGTGTGTGTGTTTATGTGTGGAGGTTCAAACAAGAACACCATCATTTTACAAAAATGTGAGAACGCCCATCACATGTGATAATACAAGGGAGGGACATGATGATTGTGTAGACGACTTGGATCGTGACCTAGATGGTGCCAAAGATTGCTCGTGTCTCTGATTTAATATCACATGTGATAGACTATAGTATCACATGTAATAAACGTGTTCTCCCACTTTCGTAAAACGGTGGTTTTCTCGCTTGAACTCACATTTATATATACAAATCCCTTAACTCATAAAATCTATAACAAACCAATCAATTGAGGTATTTCTGTAAATGTGAGGGTTCATTAATTATTATCTGGATTTTTATGATCAACGCTTTAGATTAGGAATCAACTGAGATATTTATATGACTAGATATTCATTAGACTAAATGCACGGTTGAGATTATTTGTATTTGTATAAATTAAGGGGTTTGTAGATGATTAGGAACACACACACACACACACATATATATATATATATATATATATACATATAAATGCATGCATGCTAAAGTTCTTAGCAATCACAAAATTTATATATTTAATGTACTTGATCATCATGCATGCAAAAATTCACAGATAGATGCAAAAAGTGACTCATCTAAATACTAATCGTATGATCATATACGTATATATGCTCGAATGATCAATCCGATCTAATAGGTATATATTCCCTACAAATCTAACAATATTTTAAATAACGAATTACTATTAGTTATATTATCAATTAGTTAAACATAGTATTATTATAGTTGTTGATCAACGTACATACATAAAATTACTCAAAAACGTCATGTTAATGCATATAAAAGTAACAATTACCACTATTTGCCTAATATAATGATCATTACCTTTTTTATGAAGAATAACGTTAAAACCGTAAATCAAACACGTCAAAAAGGCTGTTTCTGAGAAAAACAACTGTAACAACCAAACTCAGCGGATAAGGCATAAGCAACATAATTCAAAATTCTAACCAAACGGCCCCATAACACTATCTAAAAAATTCGAATACATAACAAGGTTTATGGAAACAACCTATTACACAGCTGAGAATAAAACTATACTAAGTCCGGTATGTTAACTATAAAGTCTTCCTTCTAGCCCAAAGCTCCACGCTTACATCTTCTCCTTGCCCTTACTAGAGCCTTCTACTAAGCGCTTACCTGAAAATGGTATAGTTTTTGAAAAGCGCGGGTTAAACAATGAGGTCTAGTGAGTTCCCTCTAAGACAATCATTCGCGCCACAACAACATTTATAACAGTTTATAAACATTTATAAATAAATCACAACTTTTAAACCATAAACCTTCAAACGCATGAACTACACATGTAAATGGCACACACTGAAGTCACACACATCTATGACAACGTGTCTGGCTCACACTACCTTAACTGGGACACCCCCCATGGCATAAACGGGAAACACTCCCCCGGTATGAGCACTGGCGGGACACCCCCCCCCCCCCCCGACTTAAGCCATAACATGTCCACTTCCAAATGTATGCATACATGACAAATCAACTTTCTCAACATAGCATAACATGCAGTTTCATAACAAGATAAAACATGTAGTTTCATAACATCTCATGCGTGTTAAAATAATATGTAAGTCAACACATTTTTAGTTTGAAAGACTCACCTGCTGTCCTTGCTTCATTCTTCTCACTTATGCTTCTCGTTCTTAAATCGAACACCTACCATTTAAATAAAAGAACGAGAGTGATAAGTCACCCGATCATCCCTTGAGATTTACTCTCATCTCCCTTAAGATGTCCTCTACCCCGCCTCGACTTAGCGTGAGAAACTAATGAATACTCACAGGAAGCAAACCAACCGGTTCTGGATTAATACTTGTCCGAATTCGAGATTTCCGGAAAATAGTTTCCAGACACAAACGTCCGGATCTTTCTCTCGTCTGGATATATGCCTCATCTGGATTCTCGCTTAATTCGATTGTTACTGGATTTCAAACACACCCGGAAAGCACCCAGATTTATATATTACCGGATTTTAACCCACATCCGGACCAACCATATCCGGATAATGGCGCATCCGGATTTCGACCCTGTCCGGATTTCTTTCTAATCCGGATAGTGGCGATTTTTGGACATCGCACTATCGAACTCCCAACTCCAAGATTACCCCATTTTAATCGATTTAGCCTATAAGCATTGGGGTTTAATGCCTCAACCTTCCCTATCGTTTACTTATAACATTAAACCATTTAAATACTCATTCCTCATGAAAGCAATCGATTAATCAGTAATTAACCTCAAAAACCAACAACTCAATCTACTAGAAATCAAATAACAAGAGATATAGCTAGGGGGGGGGGGGGGGGTTTACCTTGATGATGCTTGAGAAGAAACCTCTTCAAATCCATCAACTCCTATTGTTTTCTCTTCCAAATCGCGCTCTCAAGCCTCACACGCTCTTCACGGTGCTCTCTCTTAGCCTCCACACTTGCATAAATAATTAGGAGAGTCGGGTTTTAGGGTTTTAACCCCTTGTTCCACCATTTACAAATAGGCCCTTGAACTTTAAGCTTTTAACAATAATCCACTAACCAAGCAATTCTTTTACAATCGAGATTCCGGTTATTACAATACTAAAAGGAGAGGTGTCGGTAAAACCCCAATTACACCCTTTAAACACAGTTGTTAAGAAAAAAAAACCGTGTATAATTGCTCTCACTGTTTTCACACTTTTTTTTTCTTTCGAGTCGTGTATTATGGTTATAGTATGATAAATTGTATTGGGGCCATTTTAATGTGCAATTTGAATTGTGTCTAGTACTAAAATCACTAGTTTGTTAAGTTACACAACCGAAATTAAACTTTTGTTATGAAAATCAACATGGAAAAGCTTCTACTTATTATAATCTTCAACCGCAAATCATCAAGAAATTGTTCATATCCAAGCATCAACCTAGATCCAAATTACCCCTAAGGTAGAGTATAATTGATTGATAGATAATATACTATTCAAATAGACAAGAGGTCGAATTTAATAGCAACAATATGTGAGCTACATTTCACTTGGGGATTGTGTTCTTTTGGGCTTCTTGTAAAAATTAAGCTTTTAAGTCTCATATTTAGTAGATCATTATATACTTAATTTGTCTCTCAATTAATACTTTTTGAAAGAGACGATGTCGATCTACTGAAAAGTTGCTATTTTATAAACCTTTTTACTTAAAACCTTGATTAAAATTTGACAAAAATAATACCAACTACTTTCGATCGATGATAAATATACTTTGGTTTTCAATTCAAGGTTCATTAAAAACTTGGGTGTAATTAATTACGACATTTGGTCGGGTGGGATAAATGTTATATATTAATTATTTACACTTTGTTTGGTGAACCATTAATTCAGCCGACATAACATTTTTTAATGTTGATTAAATAAAACATACAATAAAACAAAAACAAGGAAAAGACGTAGTTAGATACCAAAAATCACATCTTTTGGATTGTAGTTTCCTATTTACAACATCTCATATTTTGGATTCTAGTTTCCTATTTACAACATCTCATGTGCTCAAAACCATGATTACACCATTTATTTATTTCCATTAACTAATTCACATACCCCATTTTTTATTTCTTTTACGCCCCTTAATCAAATAGTAATTCTTGATTAACATAATCGATAAAATATAAGTGGAAGGGTTTTAAATCATCACATTTTTAATTCTTGTATTAGTATTAATATTATGTCAAATGTCATTTTATTAGTTCTTTGTATAATTTCTAACTTGTATATCCACATTAAATTTAACAAGAAGTGTAATTTTATAGAGATTCTGAATTTGTTTGGGTTGAAAATGATGTCGCAAAAAAAAAATGAAAATATGAAGTTCTAATAAATCACTTCATTGGAGGTGCCTGTTGGTGCAAGTGTACCCAGCTTTAAATATTATGATATATTTTTGGTACACATAAAATCACATCTCCATATTTATTTTGATGATTACAAAACACACCGCATTTTTTGTTATCTAATATTTTATCTGAGTGTGCAGATATTTAAATGATCTCGATAATTTTTTATCTGAAGAATCCAAGTCTGAAGAGTTTCGTCATTTTATTTTAAAATGATAAACACCCTAAAATATTTTATCACTTGGATATTTCGTATCTATATAAATATATTTGAATCAAATATATATATATACAATATTTTTTTATATATATTAAATCACTTGATATATATATATATATGTTATTAAAATCCCATGCCTTTTACTGTTGCAAGATTGTGATCAGCCGATTGTTACCCTGCGTTGCCATGCTCTCATTGGACAAAAATTCAGGCGGTATACCGCCAAGGTCCACGCGGTATACCGCGGGTACTGTTCACCTGTCACATCCTCTGCATTTGAAGCTTCTATTGTCAGAAACCCTATCAGGCGGTATACCGCCATGTGCAACGCGGTATACCGCGGGTACACATTCCGTTTGTTTTTGCAGGGTTGACCTTCTTCTTGCAGTGTCCTTTTTCTGACGCAGGTATACCGCGATGGTTTGGCGGTATACCGCGAAATCCTCAAGACTGTTGATCATCCAGTATAAATACATGCATCCAGCAGCATTCAAGGCTACACCAAACTTCAGCAATAAATTCTCCCTCAGCATTTGATTATTATTCTGCTGCTTTCTTACTCACACTAAATCACTTAAACTGATAAAATTAATTTTTGAGCAAGAAATCTTGAGTTGATAGCAGATTAAAATCTCTCGATTAGTTGAATCAGCAACACAACTCAAGTGATCAAAACTCTCTAAAAATATACAAGTGATAAACCTTATTCAAGAGTGATTATTCATATTAAAATTTATACCCTCTTGTAAGTGTTTGAATTAGAGTGAGTGATCCACATTAATCTCTCAAAGAAGAGTGTTTCGCGTTTGTTGTATTAAGGTTTGTGTTTCTACCGTAAAGAACACGTTTCGTATTGGATCTCCGAGAAGTGTTATTTTCTCGAGGTGGACTAGCCAACTTTGTGTTTGGTGAACCACTTTAAAAATATCGTTGTCAAGTATTCTCTTTCCCTTATCTCTTTACATTTCCGCTGTGCATTTAAATTATATCTGTTTATATAATTGTTGTATATTTACTTGTTTATACTCTGCTTTATTTTTACTGTATTGTTTGTACTGTATTTATTTGTTCAAAGATTTTTTGAAAGAAAAAGATTTTAAATACAACCTTACCCCCCCCTTAGGTTGTCCAACATTTGGTATCAGAGCAGGTCTTTCAAAAATATTCTGCATATTTTTTTTCTCTTATTCTTCTAAATGGCTCAACAAACTAATATCGTGTTTTCAAAACCTCCTTTGATAGATACTGAAAAGTTTGGCATTTGGGCCGAGCTATTTGAATGTCACGTGCGTGGCAAAAATCAAAAGATTTGGAATATTATAGAAAAAGGGAATTTTAAACCCACCATTGTGAAAGATGATGTTTATATTGATAAACCTATAGATGACTGGACTACTTCTGATGAAGCTCATTTTTGTTTAAACTTCGAAGCTAAGAATATATTATATGCTGCTTTAACAACTGATGAGATTGAAAGAGTATATACATATAAAACTGCAAATCAAATATGGGAAAGTTTAAATAATACTCATCGTGGAAACACGGAGGTTAAATCTAGTAAAGTGAATATTTTAGTTCACGATTATGAACTATTCGAAATGAAACAAGATGAGTCAATTGACTCAATGTTTAAAAGATTTAACCTTATTGTGACTACTTTGAAAGGTTTGGATCGCACTTATCCTAACGAGGACTATATAAGGAAAATCCTACGAGCCCTTCCTTCGGAGTGGATGCAAAAGATAACATCCTTAGAAGACTCCCGTGACCTTTCCATAATGAAGATAGATGACTTGATCGGTAATCTTAAAGTGCATGAAATTGCACTTAAAAGAAACAAAGATCGGGAGCAAGTTAAAAAGAAATCAATCGCTCTCAATGTCTCAACACCAAAAGATGAGAAGAAAAAGGAGAAAGCTAGCTCCTCGAAAGATCCATCCGAAACTCTCGATGAAGTCGCCATGTTGGTAAGAAACTTTTCCAAATTTCTTAATAATAATAATAAATTTTCTAACAATGGCAGATTTCAAAGAAACGGTAACTACCGTCGTGGTGGTGAAAATCGAAGTCGTAAGTTCCATAAACGAGACGAAAAAGTTAAGAAAAATGGCGACTCGAGTGAAGACGATAAAGCTAAGCCAAAGAGAGGCTTTTGCTACTCATGTGGTGACAAAGACCACTACGCCAATGAATGTCCGAAAAAGAACAAGTTCCAAAAGAAGAAGGAGAAAGCCTTCATTGGAGGCGCGTGGAGCGAGAGTGAAGAAGAAGATGACTATCAAGCCATTTGTCTTATGGCCGAAAGCGACGACGAGATTGACCTTGATATGGACTGGATACTCGATAGTGGTTGCACACGTCACATGACCGGAAACAATAATCTCTTTTCTTCATATAAGTCATGTGATGGTGGACAGGTAATTTTTGGAGGAAACTCCAAAGGAAATATAATTGGTAGAGGTACAGTTTCTTGCAATAATGTTCAATTTCTTAATGTTAATCATGTTGATAATTTACATTTTAATTTGTTAAGTGTTCGCCAATTGTGTAAAAATAATACAACTGTTGTCTTCGAAGAAGATTCTTGTAAAATCATAAAAAATGGCAAAGTTCTTTTAAATGGCTTTGTAAAAGGAAATTTATATATTTGTAAAACTGTTGTATCTGATAATGTATGCTTATCTTCTATTAATGATGTTTCTACTTTATGGCATAGGCGTTTAGGTCACGCTAATCTGAGATTAATGCAAAACTTAAAAAATAAGGAGCTTGTGAGTGACCTGCCAAAATTAAAGTTTGATAATCATTTTTGTGATGCTTGTCGTGTCGGCAAACAACATCACGTTTCTCATAAATCAAAAAATGTTATTTCTACTCAAAGAGTTTTAGAACTTTTACATATGGATCTTTTTGGCCCGATGGCTATTCAAAGTTTTGGAGGAAACTTTTACACTTTGGTTATTGTGGATGATTATTCCCGTTATACTTGGACTTTATTTTTGAGACATAAAAATGAGGCTTTTGAAAAGTTTAAAATTTTGGGAAAACGAATTCAAAACCAACAAGGTTGTACGATTGTTTCCATACGTACGGACCATGGACGAGAATTCGATAATGATGTACAATTTGGTGCCTTTTGTGATAAACATGGTATAACTCATAACTTTTCGGCTCCTCGAACTCCTCAATCTAACGGGGTTGTTGAAAGGAAAAATCGAACGTTGCAAGAAATGAGTAGAACTATGCTAAACGAACATCAAGTTCCCCAAAAGTTTTGGTGTGATGCCGTTGCTACCGCGACCTATGTGCTTAACCGTGTCCTAATTAGAGGTATCCTAAATAAGACACCCTATGAACTTTACCGAGGTAGAAAACCTTCCCTAGCTCACCTAAAAGTTTTTGGTTGTAAATGTTTCATTTTAAACACCAAATCCTACCTAACCAAATTTGACCCCAAAGCCTATGAGGGAGTGTTCCTAGGTTATTCTTGGAATAGCAAAGCCTATAGAATCCTAAATAAGGAGACCATGGTAGTGGAAGAATCCCTTAATGTTAGTTTTGACGAGAGTCCTCCCAAACCGAGTGCATCCTTAGCAAATGATAATATCCGTGAAGGAGATGTCTTAGCCCAACAACTTAGTACCTTGGATTTAGGTACCCAACCTTCCACAAATAATATTGAATCTAGTGATGCCCCTCCATGCTTTATTCCACAAGGTATAGATGATCCTAACCTTAGAACCGCTCGAGGCCATCCCGTAGATCAAATTATAGGTGACCTAAACCAAAGGACAACTAGATCACAAATCCATACCCATTGTGCTTTCCATGCTTTTATCTCAACCATAGAACCTAAAACCATAGATGAAGCTTTAGGTGATGAGGATTGGATTATGGCCATGCAAGAAGAGTTAAACCAATTTTCTAGGAATGATGTGTGGGACTTAGTGCCTAGCCCTAGTAGTCAAACCATTATTGGCACAAGATGGGTCTTCCGAAACAAGGTAGACGAGAACGGTGGAGTCACACGAAACAAGGCACGTTTAGTTGCCAAGGGGTACAGTCAACAAGAAGGTATAGATTATGACGAAACCTTTGCACCGGTTGCAAGGTTGGAGTCTATTCGAATGCTTCTCGCTTTTGCAAATGCTAAAGATTTTAAGTTATTTCAAATGGATGTTAAAAGTGCTTTCTTAAATGGTATTATAAATGAGGAGGTATACGTTTCTCAACCTCCCGGTTTTGAAAGTTTTGAAAACCCGACACATGTTTATAAATTAAAAAAGGCGCTTTATGGTTTAAAGCAGGCTCCGCGTGCGTGGTATGATAGATTAAAAACCTTTTTAATTGTTAGTGGTTATATTATGGGTAAAATTGATAATACTTTATTTGTGAAATATGTTCAAAATGATATTGTGGTTGTGCAAGTATATGTTGATGATATTATTTTTGGTTCCACTAATGAAAAACTGTGTAATGAATTTTCTGCGAAAATGACAAGCGAATTTGAAATGAGCATGATGGGAGAATTAAAATACTTCTTAGGATTGCAAATAAAACAATGTGAAACTGGTATTTTTATTAGTCAATCTAAATATTGTAAAGATATGTTGAAAAAGTTTAACTTTGAAAATGTCAAACCCGTTGAAACTCCAATGACCACAAATTTGCAATTATCTCGTGACGAGGAGGGAAACGATTTTAATGAAAAGATTTATCGTGGTATGATTGGTAGTTTATTATATTTAACTGCTAGTAGACCTGACATTATGTTTAGTGTATGTTTATGTGCTCGTTTTCAATCTTCACCTAAACAATCTCACTATGAAGCTGTCAAGCGTATTTTTCGATATTTACGAGGTACTACTAATCTTGGCTTATGGTACGCAAAGCAACCCGAGTTAGAAGTAACGTGTTTTGCCGATTCCGATCTTGGTGGATCTATTGTTGACCGAAAAAGTACTAGTGGGGTATGTGCCTTTATAGGTCTCTCACTTGTATCTTGGTTCTCTAAGAAACAACAATCCGTAGCTTTGTCTACCACCGAAGCGGAATATGTAGCCGCCGCAAGAGCATGTGCTCAAGTCCTATGGATGAAACACACACTTACCGATTTTGAGGTACACCTAACCAAAATTCCAATTATGTGTGATAACTCAAGTGCCATAAACTTAAGTAAAAATCCCGTTTTGCATTCTCGTACCAAACATATTGAATTGAGACATCATTTTTTACGAGATAATGTTCAAAAAGGCAAAATCGTGCTTGAAAAGGTTGATTCGGAAGATAATTTGGCCGATATTTTCACTAAAGCTCTAAACAAGAAGGCGTTCTTTAAATTAAGACTTGGTTTAGGCATGCTTGAGTATAACCCTTGATAAATACTAACTCTCAAATATTTCATATTTTGAGGGGGAGCATCTTTCGAGGGGGAGCATAAGCGACTTTCTTAAACCCTTTTTGCTTCGACAAAAGGGGGAGAGAAACCGAGTATGCTCTCGTGTTTAGCGTTGTGTTTGTCATCATCAAAAAGGGGGAGATTGTTGGTGCAAGTGTACCCAGCTTTAAATATTATGATATATTTTTGGTACACATAAAATCACATCTCCATATTTATTTTGATGATTACAAAACACACCGCATTTTTTGTTATCTAATATTTTATCTGAGTGTGCAGATATTTAAATGATCTCGATAATTTTTTATCTGAAGAATCCAAGTCTGAAGAGTTTCGTCATTTTATTTTAAAATGATAAACACCCTAAAATATTTTATCACTTGGATATTTCGTATCTATATAAATATATTTGAATCAAATATATATATATACAATATTTTTTTATATATATTAAATCACTTGATATATATATATATATGTTATTAAAATCCCATGCCTTTTACTGTTGCAAGATTGTGATCAGCCGATTGTTACCCTGCGTTGCCATGCTCTCATTGGACAAAAATTCAGGCGGTATACCGCCAAGGTCCACGCGGTATACCGCGGGTACTGTTCACCTGTCACATCCTCTGCATTTGAAGCTTCTATTGTCAGAAACCCTATCAGGCGGTATACCGCCATGTGCAACGCGGTATACCGCGGGTACACATTCCGTTTGTTTTTGCAGGGTTGACCTTCTTCTTGCAGTGTCCTTTTTCTGACGCAGGTATACCGCGATGGTTTGGCGGTATACCGCGAAATCCTCAAGACTGTTGATCATCCAGTATAAATACATGCATCCAGCAGCATTCAAGGCTACACCAAACTTCAGCAATAAATTCTCCCTCAGCATTTGATTATTATTCTGCTGCTTTCTTACTCACACTAAATCACTTAAACTGATAAAATTAATTTTTGAGCAAGAAATCTTGAGTTGATAGCAGATTAAAATCTCTCGATTAGTTGAATCAGCAACACAACTCAAGTGATCAAAACTCTCTAAAAATATACAAGTGATAAACCTTATTCAAGAGTGATTATTCATATTAAAATTTATACCCTCTTGTAAGTGTTTGAATTAGAGTGAGTGATCCACATTAATCTCTCAAAGAAGAGTGTTTCGCGTTTGTTGTATTAAGGTTTGTGTTTCTACCGTAAAGAACACGTTTCGTATTGGATCTCCGAGAAGTGTTATTTTCTCGAGGTGGACTAGCCAACTTTGTGTTTGGTGAACCACTTTAAAAATATCGTTGTCAAGTATTCTCTTTCCCTTATCTCTTTACATTTCCGCTGTGCATTTAAATTATATCTGTTTATATAATTGTTGTATATTTACTTGTTTATACTCTGCTTTATTTTTACTGTATTGTTTGTACTGTATTTATTTGTTCAAAGATTTTTTGAAAGAAAAAGATTTTAAATACAACCTTACCCCCCCCTTAGGTTGTCCAACAGTGCCCTTATATATTTATGCAAGGTTTAAACGAGAATAATGTTTCAACAACAAAAAAATCACAAAAACACTTATACAAATGTGATTATGGGAAACCTTATACCTCATTGCTACCCTCTAGATGAAAAGGTTGTTCCCCTCTCTCTACATCTCGGATGGGCATTTCATAATATCTAGGGAATAATCCCTATCTCCCTCGATCTTCGACGAGTTCAGTATCACAGATGGGCTGGACTTTTCAGAGTTGTTGCTATGGCTCATAATGTCATCGATCATATTGATGGTCCTATTAAAACTCCTCCAAATCCCACCGTTTCTGGCACTAAGTGGTAACAATTGCATGTCCTTTTTCTCTTTTGCATTTATGGCACAACTATCGAGGACCTTCTTCGCACTATCATCCAATATGGATCCACCGCTCGTGATGCTTGGCTTCGAGTGAAAATCATTTTCCATGATAACAAGGGAGCTCGAGCCCCTGACTTGGAGAATCGGTTCAATCATATTAGTCTTGATAATTTCCCAAACGTCATTGCTTATTGTTACGAACTCAAAATTTTGGTCAATCAACTTAAAGATGTTGATGAAACGGTGAGCAACCAATTTCTTGTTCTTTAATTAGTTGATGGACTCAACAACAGTTATGGCACTGTTAGGAGCATCATAAGTCAATAGTCTTTGATGCCCTTTTTTCTTATTGCTCGTAGTATGCTCGTGCATGTTAGAAGCACTATGCAACAACAATCCGAGTCTACCACCCTTCTGTCTAGGTCTGCTACTACCTCTGGTTTCTCCTGTTTTACTATTGTTGCCCCTGTTTATCCCATCATTCCTTCTTTGTCGAACAATAACCTACGTAATAACAAAACTGGTAATAGTCGCAGTAATCATCGCAAGAACCACAAAAATTCTGGCAACCAACACCATCGTGGTCCACTAATGGCAAAGTGTCCCTCTTTCACATCCTATTAGCCACCTTTCTGGGATACACCCCCTAGTCCATACCCAACAGTAGCCCCACGTGGCCAAGGAAGCCTTCTTGGACCACCTTTTCACAAGCCGCAACCCTTAGCTCAGTCACATGCGATTCCCTTTTCTGTACACTGAGCTCCCTGTTGCTTTTAATACCATTTCACTCAATTTTCCCGAATATTATTGGTATGTGGACATTGATGCTACCTTACATGGTTGCTATCTACTACTGGTAAATTTATATCCTTCTTGAATGAAAATATAATTTCTCATGTATTAGTTGGAAATGGCTTATCTATTCCAGTGCAAGGTTCTAGCATAACACATTTATCCCACAACCATCCTAATCTCACTCACAAATGTCATCCGTACTCCTTACATTTTTAAATACCTTGTGTATATCCGTTAATTTACCAGCAATAATCATGTATTTGTCGAATTTGATCCTTTTGATTTTTCCGTGAAGGATATTTGAATGGGAGGCCTTGTCATGAGGTGTAATAGCTCTAGTGTAACACCCGAAAAATTAATAAAAGAAAGGATTCCCCTCGTGACCTTTGAAAGGTTTGATTATTGATAGGGAATGGAAACACCAGGCGTAAGCAGCTCAGCGGATTGGAAACATGTCGGATTAATCGAGACAAAGTTTGCGTTTCGGTACCTCTGAGGTGATAGTGCCCTGCGATAGTGACAAGGTCACTATCGCCGTGTCATTCTCGCGGAGAGGGGAAGACCCTCGATACAAACAGGGCGACTATGCCCGACGAGAGTGCCCTCGGGCACAATTGCAGGGCAATGTCGCGAGCTCGGCCGAGCTCGCGGTACAGGTTGGGCGATTATGCCTGGCGAGAATGCCCTCGGTACAAACGGGGCGACTGTTTTAAATCCAATTTTATCCCCATTTCACTCCTCACTTCCTTCTCTTCATGCCTTTCTCTCCCAAACCGAACCCTAACCCTCTAAACCGTTTTGGAGCCCTTGAAGCCATAAATCTTGTGATTCAAAGTATCTCCCTCGTCTCTTAGCATGTATTTATGGACGAAGGTTGGAATTCTTCATCTCACTTTCATTTTGGTGAGATTTCTACACTTTATAGGGTTTTACCCAACCCTCACCTAGCCCTTCCCTTTCTTTGGATGAAATGAAGAATGAAGCTCATATTGGTAACCCTAGAGGCGTGTGGTGGGTGGATTCATGTGGCGGTTGAGGTAATCTTTTCTTTTCTTCATTTATGGAAAATTAGGGTTTTGGTCTAAGTTGAGGTTATGGATGAAAATGCCTGGGGAACGATTTTGTATGGTTGTTTATGATTTTTGATGGTTTGAAACTTATGGATCTAGATTTTTGGAAGATTTGGCTCAAGGATTCAAGTGTCTTCAAAGGAGCTCAAATTTGGGGAAAATCTAGATTTAGCGTAAATCTAGCAAGGTGAGTTCAACTTGATTTGTGAAAATGTTGTACATGACAAAATGTCATTTTAAGTGATTATGTGTTTACATGAAAATTATCCTTTGTGGAGCTATTTGGTGGGTTTTGATTATGAAAGTGTTTAACTTTATAAAATCTTATAAAACACCCACTTTTGGGATTTTGGATACCTTGTTAAGTAAATTATGATTGAAAGTGTCTATTTAACTTATTTTCACAAATAGAGGTTATTGGGTAAAATAATGATTTTAGTGTTGTCGTGATTACGCACGATTTTGATACGGTACGTTTGGAAAATACAAATGTGTGAGTTGTTAGATTTTGGTCAATTCGGACTTTATGAACATTTGTGAATTGTAGATCCTTTAGAGTTGGGCCGAAGGCCAATTGTGTTTTATGAGTCAAAGGTTTAAATAAAGGTGTATTTTGGTTTATATAACCGTATGGGCTCGTGTTGTTAGCCAAACGTTTATTTTGCCATTTTGGGCTTGAATCATACTCAAAAGAGTTTCAGAGCATTTGCCCAGTTTTAATATCTCGAGATGGAGCTTTGGATGTGTTATGCACTTAATTGCATCTTATTTGGAAGTTATATGTTTTGAATGCATTAGTTCATTCGTTTTGAGTCATGTAACATTTTAGACTGTAATGCTTTGGATCCATAGGCATATGAGTCAGTCATTTGGTTTAATGGGAATTTATCCCTGTTTTGGGGACTGGACATATTTATAGTCAGCGGGAGCTCAAGGTATAGATCGTGGGTGGTTGAACTCGATAACCGTGTGACCCTTTGTGCAGGAATCGGGGTATAGATTGTGGGTGGTTGAACTCGAGGTCCGTGTAGCCCAGTCCATTTATTCATCATGGAGTTTTTAGTGTCCATGTTTGAGTCTAGTGAGTGGTCCCTAAGTCATGTTTTGATGTAATCTTGCGGTGGTGCTCTTGGTAGCCATATATGGAGCTAAGTCTTGCGGTGGTTGTTCCATGTAGAGCCAGATACGGGGACTTATGACTGTTGTGGTGACACTCATCTAGAGGTCGAGTAGACACTAGAGTCATTGGGGAATCTTGCGGTGGGGCCCATAGTGTGCCAAATACGGGGATCCATGACTCTATGTGAATCTCGAAAACACTGATAAGTGACCTAACTTTGTGTGCCCGTCACATTTGATGGAACCGGGTCTCCCCTGTCACCGAAAAGTGTTGTTTTGGGTATTTATTTTTTTATCCATGTTTTCGGTGACGTGTTATATTTAAATGGATTGTTTTCCATGATTTATTGGCGGTGTATTATGCCTCATCCTTATTTAGATGTTTTAAATAATGGAGTTTTTCTCACATATACATAATTTGGGAAAGTTGATGTTTAACCACAATTTGAGTGAGTTTTGGAATTAAGTTCATTTTTGGGAAATGCGTTATATGAAAGCTTTTGTCACGGGATTTGCGTGTGTTGAGAAAATGGGTTGTTTGCATATTTATCATAAATCCTTTTTGGGAAATTATGTTTTCAAGCTGCATCCTCCTCGTTTATTGAATTGCTCAATCATGATAAAACTTTTGAACTCACTAGGCATTAGCCTAACCTTCTTATTTGTCGGCATGTGCAACAGGTTACGGTTGGGGAATAGTTATAGTGACACTATGAAGAGTGGAGTACTAGATGTGTGTTCGAGAGGTAAGTGGCGTAATGAAGTGTTCCACGGTTTTAGGATTAGCAACCTTGTTTTGGGCTGAGTAACACCCGACCTTTGTAGTCTTGGTGTATTGCTTAGGTTATGTTTAATGTTGAAGTTATTTTGTATTTAGTTTTGAAGTGATTTCAAGGATGATTGTAGTAAAAATTTTATTCTCATTTGTCTGATAAATCGAAGTTTTTATTTAGTTGCTCTTCCAATTTTGAGGGTGTTACATCTAGAGATCTCTATCCTGTGATGAAGCGTTCTTCATCAACTACACAAATCTCACTCTTCCCGCTCACTCCTCCACTTTTGCACCAATGTTTGGGGTACTCGGGCGACCATATATTTAGTTTTCTTAAGATAAATAAATGTATTTCTTGTAATAAAGAGTCTATCTCCACCATATGTTGTGCTTGTGTGATAGCCAAGCACAAACATTTACCTTTCTATTTATCTACTTTTGTCACTTTTTCTACATTTGATATATATACCGTGATTTGTGGGCTTCTCTCGTTTTAAGTTGCCAAGGCCATCGATACTATCTTGTATTGCTTGAAGATTATTCGCGGTTATGTTTGGGTTTATCCTCTTAAATATAAACTTAAATCATATTCCAAATGTAATCAATTTCTTTCCTTTGTCAAAACTCAATTTCAAAAAATATCAAAGTTTCTGATGTGACATGGGTCGACAATTTGACAATACATATTTCCACACTTTCTGCAACAGTCATGCCATTCAAATCTGTTTCTCTTGACCAAATACCTCTTCCTAAAATGGCAAGGCCGAGCGCATGATACATTCACTCAATGAGATCACTCGATACTCCTAACCATGTGTCCATACCTCCTTCCTATTGGGTTGATATTTGTCCATGCGACTAATTATCTCTACAATATCTTTCCAAAAAAAATTACGGTTCGATACTCCCATGCATGTCCTTTATGGTCGTATCCCCACTAATGATCATATTAAGAGTCTTTGGGTGCCTATGTTTTCCTAATCTTAGTGCATCCATGAAACACAAGCTCTCTCCTTGTTATACCCCTTGCTTATTCTTTGGCTATCCTGATAATCATCGCATATATGCTTTCCTTGACGTCTCTTCTAAGAAACTCATACTATATCATCATGTTACCTATCTCCCTTCTTGCTCTCAATCCCCTCATGACACCCCCTCCCTCGACGTCAATGTTCCCACCTACTCCACAAGCTACTGCACCATTAACATAGACCACACCATATGTTACCCGTTTGTCTACACTAGCCACAAGTCATCCCTGCTATGCAAAACCACCCCAATAGTCTTGAAACACCATTCCCCCTCCCCTAGATGGTCAGACTACTCCACAACCATCTTGTGGTTAACCGGACCCCCCAGACCACCAACTTCCCCACCTTCCCTACCTTCCCTACCACCACCTTCCAAACACACAATGACAACCCGTCTCCAACATGGCCTCACAAATCCCCGTCTCCCATTCAACTTAAATGCCCAACAACTCAAACCTTCCCATCTTCCTAGGTCCCACCTTTGTGCTATATAAGACCCATATTGGAAGCAGCTATGCAAGAGGAGATGGACGCGTTGACTAAAAATGATACATGGGTTATATTTGATTTCCCTGGGTGTCAATGTGATCTGTTGTATGTCGTTGTTCAACACAAGTTCAACTCTGATGGCACCTTACAATGCCACAAGGGTTAACTTTTTGTCAATGGGAAGTCACAATAAATAGGGGTGGATTGTGATGAGACTTTTAGCTCGGTGTTAAATGCGGCCACCATTCATACAGTCTTGAGTGTTGCAATCTTATATTCTTGGTCGATGCATTCTATTGATGTCAAGAATGCTTTCTTCATGGGTATTTGCAACAAACTATGTACATGCACCAACCGCCTGTTTTGTTGATCTCACTACTCCTAAAAGGTTTGTCTCATTTGTTAGTCTTTGTATGGCCTAAAACAGGATCCACAGGCTTGGTATCACCGTTTTTCTACTTACTTGCTTAAGATGGGCTTTGCTAGTAGTAAGAGCGAAAATTCTTTATTCACATACAAGCATAGGGTGAAACAAACTTTATGCTATTGTATGTAACCCTCCCAAATTTCAACTCATGATTTACACTTTTAGCAATGATTTAATGAATGGGAAGTCATTTAGAATGTTTAGCATTACGTGCAATGTAAGAAGTTGATTCGCATTCTCGTTCTGGACGTCGGTTTTACGATTGCCTATGGTGAACGAAGGAAAGGAGAAGTAGCAATCATCTCCATGTTGAAGGCACGTAAGTATTTGGTCATAGGGTGTTCGTCCTTCTTAGCTTATGTAATCGACGCCAAAGCAGAAAAGAAGAAACTTGAGGACGTGAAGGTGGTATGCGAGTTTCCCGACGTGTTTCCGAAAGACTTGTTGGGTCTGCCACCGGACCATCAAGTGGAATTCAAAATAGACTTGGTTCCGCGAGCGGCCCCGATTGCTAGAGCTCCTTACCGTCTGGCTCCATCCTAGATGCAAGAGAAGATGGCGCAACTCCAAGAACTTTTAGAGAAAGGATTTGTGAGACCAAGTTCATCTGCTTGGGGAGCACCAGTCTTATTCGTAAAGAAGAAGGATGGAACGATGAGAATGTGCATCGATTACCCGGAGTTGAACAAGGTAACCGTGAAGAACAAGTATCCACTCCCAAGAATCGACGACTTGATCGACCAACTTCAAGGAGCGGGATGTTTCTCAATGATCGACTTACGCTCGGGATATCATCAAGTGAAGGTAAGGGAGGAGGATGTTCCAAAGACGACATTTCGAATGCGATACGGTCACTACGAGTTTTTTGTGATGCCTTTCGGGTTGACTAATGCACCGGCGGTATTCATGGATTTGATGAACCGTGTGTGTCGATCGTTTCTTGACAAATCGGTCATTGTATTTATAGACAACATCTTAGTATACTCCAAGGATGAAGTGGAGCATGAGCAACATCTTCGGGAGGTATTGGAGGTCTTAAGGAAAGAGGAATCGTACGCAAATTTCTCCAAGTGTGTGTTTTGGTTGAAAGAGGTACAATTCTTGGGACATGTTGTCACTCGAGATGGAGTGAAGGTGGATCCCTCTAAGATAGAGGCGATGATGAATTGGGAACCACCCAACAGTCCGGCGGAAATCCAAAGCTTTTTGGGCTTAGCGGGCTACTACCGAAGGTTTATCCAAGACTTCTCCAAGGTTGCTTCCTCACTAACGGCATTAACGCGAAAGAATGTAAAGTTCGTTTGGACCGAAGCTCAAGAGAAGGCTTTCCGAACGTTTCAAAAGAAGTTGTGTGAAGGTCCAATCTTGTTCCTGCCCGAAGGGTCGAAAGACTTTGTGGTATATAGCGATGCGTCCAAGATGGGTTTGGGTTGCGTGTTGATGCAAAGGGGGAAGGTGATTGCCTACGCGTCGAGGAAACTCAAGGTACACGAGAAGAATTATCCCACACACGATTTGGAGTTAACCGCGGTGGTATTCGCGTTGAAATTGTGGAGACATTACCTTTACGGTGCGAAGTGTACGTTGTACACGGACCATAAAAGTTTGAAGTATGTCTTCGATGAAAAGGAGTTGAATATGAGGCAAAGGAGATGGTTGGAGTTGCTCAAGGACTACGATTGTGAATTACTATACCATCCGGGTATAGCAAATGTAGTTGCCGACGTCTTGAGTCAAAAGGAGTATAGTGGGAGCCTTTGCGCCAACCTTTCAAGGAATGACATCGTGTCAAGTCTGGTGAATCGGATTACGACAGCACAAACCGAGGCTTTATTGGAGGAGAACCTCAAAGAAGAGGTAATGGTGAAGCAAAGACAACTTTTAACGGAGGATAGCCGTGGAGTTAAATTATTCAACGGGCGTGTGTGGGTGCCCAAGATCGGAGGGAATCGAGAACTACTCATGGACGAGGCTCATAAGTCCAAATACTCCATACATCCGGGGAGTACCAAGATGTATCGGGAATTGAAGTTACATTATTGGTGGGCAGTCATGAAATTGGATGTAGCACACTATGTAGAGCAGTGTGTTGAGACATGGGGTGGGAGAAGATCACGATGCACTTCATGACCAAGTTGCCAAAGACCTTGAAAGGTCATGATCCCATTTGAGTGATAGTGGATCGTTTGACCAAAAGTGCGCATTTCCTGGCCATGCGAGAAACCTTACCAATGGACAAGTTAGCAAAGTTATACATCGATGAAGTGGTGTTGAGACATGGGGTACCCATGTCCATAGTCTCCGATCGTCATAGCCGATTTACCTCGAGATTTTGGCAGGCTTTACAACAAGAATTGGGTACAAGAATGAACCTAAGTACGACATATCATCCCCAAACGGATGGGCAAAGAGAGAGGACAATCCAAACGTTGGAAGATATGTTTTGCGTGATAGATTTTGGAGGCAATTGGGATGCACATCTAGCCTTAGTAGAATTCGCCTATAATAACAGCTATCACTCTAGTTAAAGGCGACACCATTTGAAGCCCTGTAGGGAAGGAAGTGTAGAACCCCCGTGTGTTGGTTGGAGGCGGGGGAGAAGCAGTTTGTCGGGCCAGAAATTGTGCAAGAAATGGCCGACAAAGTTAAAATCATTAGAGAGCGTTTGAAAGCGGCTCAAGACCGACAGAAGAGCTACGTCGACAAGAAGAGACGACCCATAGAGTTCCAAGTGGGAGACCGTGTGATGTTAAATGTGTCTCCTTGGAAGGGTTTAATCCGTTTTGGAAAACATGGGAAGTTGAGTCCTCATTTTCTAGGGCCATTCACTATTTTGGAGCGTGTCGGGTTGCAAGCCTACAAATTGGACTTACCACCAGAGATGGATGGGATTCATCCAACGTTTCACGTATGTTACCTATGAAATGTTTGGCGGAAAAGGAAAGCGTGATACTAGGTCACTCTCGCGTGGCACTGTCGCGGAGGGGGAGGAGCCCACGGTACATCCGTGGCGATTATGACCGGCGAGAATGCCATGGTCACAATCGTGGTGGCATTATCGTGGGAGATGTACCGCGTGCCAAGAGGAGCGGGCGACTATGCCCAGTGGAATAGTCGCATGTCACTCTCGCGAAGTGTTGTCTCGGTATAAAATCGGGGTAGCCGGGTTTTTAGCTCATTTTTGTGAAGACTTGAAGGTGTAGCTGCGTTTTTCTCCCGTTAGGAAGGTAGGGTTTCATACCTCCAACCTCTTTCCTCCATTAATGCTTCCACCAACCTAGGTTTTGATTATTTATGGTTCACTCTAGGTGTTTATAAGCTCAAAGGTCAAGAATCCTACATCTCATCCCCTTCAACCTCTTGAAATCTAGGGTTTTATGCGCAAAACCCACTAAGGTGAGTTCATTCTCATTTTCTTTAACTTACGTCAGTTAATATACATGTTTTCTTAACTTCTAAACTTTCTTCTATCCTTATTTCATGATTTAGATGGATTTTCACCAAAAACCCAATTTTAAGATTTTAGGGTTTTGATGAGATAAAAATGGGTTTTTACAAGATAGACACTTATGATGATGAAATGCTACATGTTTTTACATATGTGTTATTATTTCATGAGTTTGGTGATTTTGGTTAAGACTTAGGGTTTTGGAAAATAAAAAGAGATTGAAGTAAACTTGATGATTAAAGGCTTATGATGTTGTTATGATTATGGAAGTGATAATTTGTATATATTGGAAATTATGACTTAAGTGTGAACGTTGTCTTCTCGATTTGATAACTATGGGGATTACCTTATATGAACTAAAGATGTTGTATTTAGTAAATTTACGGAAGGATTATCTTATGTTAATTGGGAACTTGTTGATGATTTATTTAGTGCAATGAATCCATAAGCACGTAAGTAATATGATGTAATGTACGACGATAGTTGGTTTACCACTTCCTTTTGGCTAGATATGGGCAAGAATCTCCGGAGGACTCAAACTATAGACCGTGGGTGGTTGAATTTGATGACTGTGAGACCCATAAATTATTGTTCTAGCAAGAGACTATAGTCGCACGTTGGAGGATTTGAACTATAGACCGTGGGTGGTTGAACTCAATGACCAATGTCCTACTTGGATAACTCTAAACATAGAATTGTGGCTTACTTTGTGTTCTGCCACATTCCATGGAAACCAGGTCTTCCCCGTTATGGTAAGGTACGTTTGAACATGAAGACGCTCCTTGGTAGCAAAGCGGTTAGAATGACAAGAGAATTATTTATCATTCTTCATACTTTAATTTGCTTATATTATACTTGACTGTTTATTCTCACTAGGCCCTAGCCTAACACTTCATCTTCTTTGGCATATGTGTCAGGTCAAGCTAGCGGTGGGGTTTCTCGGGCTTGAGCGGAAAGTCAAGAGTCGAGAGATAGCATTTTTTAACTTATTAGCCACGGCGATACGTCTATTGTTAGCCCGAAGTATCTGTTATGTAAAAGTATTGAAAATATTATCAAGTCAGAAGACCAACAGAGATCGAGCAGAAGACTTAGAAGAATCTCAACAAGAAGACCAACAGAACTTAACAGAGTTCTGGTGGAACCAACAGAGCTCAACAGAGCTTTGGCAGAAGATCAACAGAAGAACTGTTCATACCCGAAGACCAACAGAGTTCTGGTCTATGAACTCTGTTGAAGTGAAGACCTCTGTGAAGCCTAAGTCTCGTAGAAATCCTAAGTGTCAGACACGTGTCCATACTTTCCACGTATGCCCTAAAGAAAGGAGACACACTTTCCACGTGTCATTCCAGGGTACGATAGTACACTGTCTACACTTTATCAGGGCTATAAATAGAGAGGTAGTGGAACAACAATTGTAAGCTTTTGGAAGAATAGTTTTCCACAATTGTTAAAGCACACACTGCAGAATTCCATAGCACTACCTCCATATGATATTGTTCCCTGTTAGATTTCAGGATACACCATTGATCTTGTTCTTGGTGTTATCTATTATCAATATACGAGCAGCGTTTCATACTTGATCTTGTTATCATTATCCTGTTCTATATTTGATTATCACTGTTACAATATCGTTTACACAATCACTCACTTTAATGGCTTTATTTAATATGCTTCCGCTGTCTATTTCTTTACCATTATTGTGATTCAACGTGAATCTGGGAACCTATAGTTGGTATCAGAGCTTGCTTGATTTTCTCAAATCAACGCATCCAATCTACCAAGGTTGATTTACTGTTGTTGATTGTGTGTGTGTTTCAAAGCTTCCTAGTATACTCTTTTTTACTGGTTAAAGATTAAAACAAGTTTTTCAGAGTTCTTTTAATATCATTTAAAGCTTTCCAGTCTAGTTTAATGATCTTCTCTACTGTTCATTACTGTTCCATTGGTTACTGTTCACTTACTTTCAACTTATACTCTTTTAAAACCGTTTGAAACCGCTTTACTCTGTTTTTCTGAAAAATGGCAAACAACATCAATGCCATTTGTACTGCTGGTTCTCTGACCAAGCCTCCTACTCTTCTGAGAGATGAATATCCTCATTGGAAGATTAGGATGGTTAACTTCCTTGATGGAATGGACAAGGATTTAATGCGGTTTGTCACGAATGGACCTTGCCAACCTATGGTTTTGGTTCCACGTGTACCCGCAATAGAAACTACTGCTGAGATTCCTACTTATCTTAAACGTAAAACCACCGAGTTTACTGATGAAGAGAAACTTCAAATGGAAAATGACTTTAAAGCAATTAGACTTCTGATTATGGCCATTCCAAACGAGATATTTCAAGAACTAGATTCATGTGTTACAGCTAAAGAAATCTGGGATCAACTTCTAAATCAACTTGAGGGTGGAATTAAGACCCAAAATAACAGAAGGACCCAATGTGTAAATGAATACAACGATTTCAAGGCACTTCCTGAGGAAACCTTACAACAAACCTACAACTGATTCAATGTTCTAATCAACAAATGTAAAAAGTGTGGGGTTGTTAGGTCGAAGGAAGACAACAATGTTCTGTTTTTGAAAAGTTTGAATGATGAATGGTTAAATCTGTCCATATCTTTACAAGCTAACCAGGATCTAGATGCATGGTCTCTCACTGATGTGTATGGCACTCTCGACGCACAAGAGAAGGATGTTGTCAAACAAAAGGGCAAATCCACCATTGCAGGTCCTATTGCTTTAGTTTCAGAGTCAAAGAACACCACTGAAGGAAAATCCAACATAGAAAGTTCCAACAGAGACAAGAAGAAAGAGAAGAAGAAGTGTAAGAAAAGTTTGGTAGCGGAAAGTGATGATGAAGAAAGGTCATCAGAGGATGACGATATAAATGCTTTTGCTAAATCTCTTGCGTTAATAACTCAACAATTTAACAAGAGATTTGGCAACAGAGCATTTGACAGAAGAGGTAGATACGAGAGAGAAGGAAAAGATGACAGAAGAGGTTATGTTGCACCTCCACAACAGAACCACCAGAACAGAGCTCCAACAGAACAGAGATCACAACCGCAACCACAACAGAAGTACAATGCTCCAGTTCCACAGAAGGCTGATGCTGCCCAACCCATCAATCAGAATGATGGACGTTGCTTTAGATGTGGCAAACCTGGCCATTTCTCTGCTAATTGTAGAGGCAAACTGGTAAAAGACCAGGACTACTACAAGAACAAATACAAGTACAATTACAGAGAAAGAAGCTACGTTGCTGAGATGGAGAATTGGATTTCTGATTCATCTTCTGACGATGAACCAGAGTAAGCCAATGTTGCTGTGGATGATGAAAGTCTGGGAGAAGTTGATTGGATGACCGAAGAAAGGATAGAAAGATCTGAAGAGAAAGATATAGCTCATGCATTTGCTCTAACCGTAACAGAGCCAGACAACAGAGCACTGAAGACTACCAGACCCAGTGCCAAAGTATGTTCATCTGAATCCAAGTCCGACTCTGAGTTGGAAATGCATGTGTTTTTGCTAGCAGAGGAGTTTCAACTCTTAAAACAAAAGCTTTCTGAGGAAAAAGAGTTAAGAAAGCTAGCTCAGAAGGATCTGTCATTTTACAAGAGAGAGAAAACTCTCTTGGAACAGGAAAAAGAAGAAATATTCAAAGAGAAATCTGAGCTAGAGATCTTACAACAGAAGAAGGAAAGCATATTTTTGAAAAGATTAAAGAGTTTGAAAATGTTTTGAAACAAAAGACTGAAGAGGTGAAAAAGTCAGAAAATGAAAGACTTAACTCTGTTGCCTTAAAGGACTTTTTAAAAAAAGAAAGGGAGGTTTTACATCAATCCCTACAGAGAAAAGAAATTCAAATCAAAAAGTACCAGGATGCACAAGATGTGCACATTAAGATAAACTCACATATGGATACGCAAGGTCTCGGTTTCTCTGGCCTTGCTCCCTATAACGAAAAGAAGAAGACATCTCTGTCCTCTGCTTTTTGTGTTGGGAAAATCCAAGAGGATGTGATCTCTGGTACTGCTGCTTTCAAAAGAATCAAAACCTCAGATGTTTACAAAAGAACCAGAAGGCTAGACTTTAGGAATGTTAGCTATGACTCCTTGAATCATGAAAAGGTTATTAAACCATCTTCAAAGTTTATTCTCGATCAAGGAAGAGCTAGAATCATACTTTCTAACTATGTTAATAGTCTGGATCCAACATAGATTTTCAACTTCAATTTTTTCAAGGAACAAAAGTCTGTTACTTCTGTGGAAGAGTCCTCTGTTGAAAAATCACAGAGCGAGCTCAGCCCTGAAGCACCAGTCTTCTCTCCCACTTCAGAAACAATTAGAACATCTTTTGAAGAAGATCTCATGAAAGTTCTTGAGGAAAATGCTGTTTCTGATGCATTGAAACCAAAGTTGAGAAAGTTTAAGTCTGTAAAAACCAGAGTCTAACACCCTCAACAGAGCCACCAGAGACTTTCTAGACTCTGACAGTGACTCTGACTCTGAGGTAGATGAGCAAATTTTCTGTGCTCAAAAGAAAGTTTTGCATAAACCAAAGCAGATACCCGCAGGATGTTTTGATCTAAAAAAGGATGTCGCATTCTTTAAGAAACAAGCTAGATTTATACCAATGACTGAGTTTGATAACAAAAGCTTTAGGGTTCTTGCTTCTAACACAATAGAAGTGAAGAAAAGAGAGAATGCAAGAAATGTTCCTGTAAACAACAATACCTCTGTTCCCTTAGCTTTTAAGCCTGTGAAATTTACTCTATAACAGAAGGGGCAAATGGATAGTTAATGACAGACATATTCCCAATTCTGGTGTAAATCAAAGAAGAAACTCTTTTTGGCAAAGTGAGTCTGTTCCAAAGAAAAACAACTCTTTCAAGCAAAAACATGACATAATGTATGGTCCTAAGGTTTTTCAGAATCAAGTACCATTCAAACAACAGTTTTTGAACAAAAACAGCAATGTGCATCAGTTATCTTCATGTTCTATCAACTGCAATTGCATTCAACTGTTGTTAAAACTACAAAATCACATGAATGGTCCCCATTGTGTTCTGAATCAGTCACCACAAAGGAAAAATCCTAAGACTATTCAGAATACACAGAGAATGACCTCTGGCACAACATCAAAGAATGTAAAGCCGGTAGGAAAGACTGTTAACACCCCAAAGCCTAACAAGAAAGGACCCATCTTGCAATTGGTACCTAAAAGAAACTAATCTGTCTTGCAGAAGCCTCATATGCAGATCTGGTACCTAGATTCCGGATGTTCCAGGCACATGACGGGCAATAAGGAGCTGCTGACTTCATTTAAGAACAAGAAGGGAAGTGCAGTAACCTTTGGAGGAGACAATGGTGGATAGATTAGAGGATATGGTACTTTAGTTAATGGTGGTGTTTCAGTTTCTGAGGTTGCTTATGTTGAAGGATTAAATCATAATCTTCTCAGTATAAGTCAACTCTGTGATCATGGATTCGATGTCAATTTTAGGAAGAAGTACTGTTCCTTGTTGCTTTCCGAGTCTGGTCAAGAACTTTTAAGAGCCGACAGAAAAGGCAATCTGTACAAAATGAACTTTAATCCAAATAAAAACTCTACAACAGAGAAACTCTGTTTAGTGTCTTTGAAAAATGAAGATGCCTGGCTCTGGCATAAAAGATTTGCCCATGTAAAATTTTAAAATCTTGACAAGCTCGTGAAATTGAACTTAGTGAAAGGACTGCCTTCGCTAAAATTTGACAAAGACCATCTCTGTTCTGCTTGTGAATTGGGTAAGATGAAAAGATCTTCACACAGAACTAAGAGCGATCACAATTGTCCTAGACCTTTGCATATGCTTCATATGGATCTCTATGGTCCAATCTCTGTGCAAAGTCTTTCGGGCAAGAAGTATATACTTGTACTTATTGATGAATATTCTAGATATACTTGGATTGAGTTCATCAGAGTAAAATCTGATGTCCCAGAAATTCTGATAAGTTTGTTGAGAAGGATACAGGTTCTGTTAGGACTAAAAGTTCAAAAGTTGAGAAGTGATAATGGGACAGAGTTTAAGAATGCAAGAATAGATGCTTATCTTTCAGAAGAAGGAATATCCAAAAACTTCTCAGCTGCCAGAACTCCACAACAGAATGGTGTGGTGGAGAGAAAGAACAGAACTCTGGTAGAAGCCGCCAGAACCATGTTGACCGGTTCTGTCCTTCCTATCAACTTCTGGGCAGAGGAAGTCTCAACAGCCTGTTTTACCCAAAACAGAGCTGTAATAGTGAAGAGATTTAAGAAGACTTCCTATGAACTCATCAACAACAGAAGGCCAAACGTGAAATATTTTCACATTTTTGATCGCAAGTGCTACGTCTTGAATGACGGAGAACAACTGAGTAAATTCGATAAGAAGGCGGACAAAGGAATCTTTATTGGTTATTCCTTGACCTCTAAAGCCTATAGAGTCTACAACACCAGAACCCGTGTCATTCAAGAAAGTGTAAACGTGTCCTTTGATGAATGTACATCAAGTGCCTCTGATCGCAAATCAACAGAGGGGACACAAACAGAGCAGAAGAAGCCAAGTTCTTAAAAAACAAGGGAAGAAGATATCAATCTCGTGTTCGATGATTTCTTCGATGATGATGATTCCTATGTCAACATCAACAAAGACGATCAAGCTCAGAATTCAATAGAACAGAATCTGACAGGAACAACTCTTACTGGTCTCTCTAATACTTCACCATCTACTTCTCTGTCTACAGGTGTCATTCTGAGAAATGAGGAACCACAAAGAGAACCTGAGCAAGAACCATCATCACCCCTGTTAACTAATATTGGGAGAGATTCCCTATTTGAAAGCTCACCTCACAGAGCCCTGTTGGCAACTCACAGAGCAATGAGGCCACTCTCCAGAGTTGTGTGCCACAGAGCCCTGGTGCCAATCCACAGAGCTCTGATGCCGAAGATTGTATTTTCCCATCAGAAGCACAAACCCCACCTGTTGTCCATGCTCCCATGACAAGATGGACAAAGGATCACCCTCATCATCTTATAATTGGTGCTGCTGAAGATGGTGTAAAGACAAGATCGACCACAATCAATGAAGCCTTCTTTGTAAATTTTCTAAGCATGATTGAGCCGAAGAAGATCACTGAAGCCCTTGAAGACCCAAACTGGATCGAAGCTATGCAAGAGGAGCTTCTGGAGTTTGAACGAAACAAAGTTTGGTCCTTGGTTCCACTTCCAAAAGGCAAAGCTGCCATCGAAACCAAGTGGGTGTTTAGAAACAAAAAGGATGAAGATGGGATTATCATCAGAAACAAAGCCCGAGACCTTTGCACCTGTGGCTAGGCTAGAAGCCATCATAATCTTCCTAGCCTATGCTACACACAAGGGTTTAAAGGTCTACCAGATGGACGTCAAATCTGCTTTTCTGAATGGCAGATTACAAGAAGAAGTATATGTTCAGCAACCACCAGGTTTTGAATGTTTAGAGTTTCCAGACCATGTTTACAAGCTAGACAAAGCTCTGTACGGCCTTAAGCAAACTCCCAGAGCCTGGTATGAAACTCTGTTAAACTTTCTGTTGACTAATCACTTCGAGAAAGGCACTGTCGATAAAACTCTATTCTTTAGGAGGTATAAGAATGATATACTTCTGGTACAAATATATGTTGATGACATTATTTTTGGGTCTACACGGCAAGAGTACTGTGATAAGTTTGAGGAATTGATGAAAAGTGAATTCAAAATGAGCATGATGGGAGAACTTTCTTTCTTCCTTGGTTTACAAGTAAAACAATCCATCAGAGGGACTTTCATAAGTCAGTCCAAATACATCTCTGACATTTTGAAAAAATACAATTTCAATAATTCAAAACCAATGAAAACTCCTATTGCCACTGGAGTCAAACTTGACTCTGACCTTAATGGTGAACCTGTAGATGTCAAGAACTACAGAGGCATGATAGGGTCACTTCTGTACTTAACTGCTAGCAGACCTGATATAATGTTTGAACGTATCTCTGTGCCAGATTTCAAGTAAATCCTAAAGTATCACACTTTTCTGCTGTCAAGCGTATATTTAAATATCTGAAAGGGACTCAATTCTTGGGTCTCTGGTATCCTCTTAATTCTGGTTTCGAGCTTGTAGCATATACAGATTCAGATTATGGAGGATGCAAGAATGACATAAAAAGTACTTCTGGTAGCTGCCAATTACTTGGTGAAAAATTGGTGAGTTGGACATCCAAAAAACAGAACTGCGTTTCAACCTCTACAGCAGAAGCAGAGTATGTTGCTGCTGCTAGTTGTTGCTCTCAAGTGCTCTGGATGAAAACGCAACTCAAAGATTATGGCATGAAGTACAATAAAATTCCAATTCTGTGTGACTCCAAGAGTGCCATAGCAATCACAACTAACCCAGTTCAGCATTCCAAAACCAAGCATATCGACATAAGGTATCACTTCATAAAAGACCATGTTGAAAAAGGGACGATTGAAATGTACTTCGTTTCAACCGACTTCCAATTAGCTGATCTTTTTACAAAAACCCTTGATGAAAGGAGATTTAACTTCTTAATCAGCAAATTGGGTATGTTGAACATGTCCTCCTAACGCTGTTTATAACTCAACAAAGCCTCTGACGATCCTACCAGAGCTCTGTCAAATAGTTGGGTTGGATAGTTCAACAGAGTCTCTGATGTTCACCAGAACTCTGTCAGGCATATTTTTTTAACAAGCTCGGTGAATCTGTTTGTACATATTTTTTTTGTTTGTACATTTTTTTTCGGGGCTGAATAGACAAATCTTTCATATAAGCTCATCTTTCAAGGGGGAGCTTATAAAGGAAAACGTGCATGATTTTAGGGGGAGCAAGTCAAAATCTGTTTTTCAAATATAAAATGACTTTGCTCCTTGAATCTAAAAGAAAAATCTTTTTGAAGAGAAAACCTGTTCTGATGAAAACTTTTTGATAATGTCAAGAACTTACCAGAACTCTGATATTTCACCAGAGCTCTGTTGATTTTCACCAGAACTCTGTGAACCTTCTGAGATAGTTCTGTTGACGTTCTTTGACCACTTTCACATCAGATACAGAACTCTAAATGATTTTTGGGTAAATGTGAAACATCTTGGGATACTTGGAAAGAAATGAATAAGTCATTTCAACAGAGGCAAAACTGTGCTGAGCTCCACCAGAGCTCTGTCGGTTTTCTGCCACGTCACCAGAAGCACATCATCAGAGATGCGGGTCATTCTTTAAGCGTCAACTACTTGTCACCCGCACATCTCTAACCGTGACGGTTTGCTTGCCCAAAAGCGGTCAGAACCAAATCTTACGTGGCATTCTCTAATTGAAAGACAGACCACTAGCTGTTTACACGTTCTACTGTAGAGGCCGTTCCACTATCTGAAACTCGAGTGCCTACAGTACCTACGACGATTACCCAGCCACATGTTTAGCGTATAAATATCCATTACCCTGACCCATTTCTTTTCTTACGCTTTCTGATCATTCAAAAACCCTTCATCTTTCCCTCTCAAAAGTTCAAAACCTTCAAGTTCTTCAAGAAAAAACCCTAATCTGTAACAATGGCAGAACTTCAAAACTCTGCTGATTCAAGCCGAATAGGACCCGTCGATGAAATCATTATCCTCCCATACGAGTTAGCTGACAACAACTATCGATTCGACCCAAACCCAGGACTCTATTTTCCCCTATATCACATCTTCATAGAGTTTTTCAGAAACTCCGAAATCTTTAGAGCCCTGACAGCGTTTGATGATCATCTTCCTGCAATCTACGTCCAACAATGGTGGACCACATGCCAGTACATAGAAGAACAAGATGGGATTGTTGGGAATGTCAACTCGAGAAATGGAGGAGTAGGAACAATCAGAATCCGTGCAAGCACTTTCAGAAGAATCTTCAGGATGAAGACCAAAAGACAACTTGGAATAGAAGCCTATGAAAAACCCCCCAATGTTGCTGTTCTTCTTGAATTCATGAAGTTCTTGGGATACAACAAAGAACTGAACATAATAGGTGAGTTCAGAAGATAGAATCTACCAACAATGTGGAACTTCATGTTCTCCACCTTGAACAGAACCCCCACTAGCAAATCTGGGAGTCAAGACCAAGCCAGCACAGAAATCCTACAGATCATGTATGGATTGTTCTTTAATAGAAAATTTGACTACGCCAGCATTCTTTACAACGACCTTCTTAACGCTGTCAACACAAAGACCTCATCTATAGCAAGAGGAGGAGTCGTTGGAACCCACAAATTCCTGAAATTCATCAAGTTTCCTCGATTCATCAGTCTGGTAATTAGAAGAGCATTCGACAGACTGGAATTGACTCATCAGGGAAAATATACACCTGTTTGGGTTATGTTCAAGTTCCAACCCACGACTTCAGGTGAATACCCGTTTATCCGAAGAATTCCAGGTACAATGCTTGCCATAATCGATCCTCAACACATCTCTGTCCAAAACTATGAGAGTGCTGCTCAACCTCAAGAACCTGAGGTGAGAACCCCAGCATACTTAGGATCTGAGCCTTCATTGGAGAGTTTAAGTGAGGAAATAGCAGAGGAAGTTAACAGACCAGAGAGAAGAGTACCCGGAGTGGGATCTTCCTCTAGAGTGATGGAGGAGGAAGTAGAGAACAGAGCATCCAATATGGAGACTGTTCATGAGGGAGTAAAAGAAACATCAGAGGTGGAAGTTATTTCCTCTGGTAGTGGTGAGAAAGAGGATGACAGAGAGAATCCCGAGAGTTCTATATCCCTAAGAGCCGAGGGAGATGAGAGCTTAGAAAAATATGTTCAAGAGAACACAGATGAGGGTATCCATAACCAACATCCCCGTGCTTCCACACAATCTAATCCTGGTGATCAAGACCAAAGGATTATTGAAACAGAGGTGCACACCTCGAACCCTAACCTGCAAGAACTGACAGAGGCGACTCTTCATGCCTCTGGTACTCACATACCCGGGGAAGCTATCTTTGGTAGTGATGTTCATTCGCCTCAGAACATCAATAGGTCACCTCCACACAATGATGCCTCTGTGGCTCATATAGACATGACACAAAATAGACCAGAGATCTTTGTAATCTCACGTAGCATCTGTCCGACTCAGGGACAATGGGAGACCATAGTAGAACAAGGGAAGACTTTGCTTGATCCAAACTCTTCTCATCACATCAGATTTCCTTCCTCAGAACCTGAGCTGGAGGAGGAACCTCTGATCAGAACACTTGTAGATGTATCCCCTCAAAAGGATCATCAAGGATCGGGTGGAAATCCTCCAAGAGCCAACATCAATACAACTCTTGAAGGAGGAACCTCTGAACTCGAGGTTCAATTGGATCCATGTGTTGGAACCAAGGTTACACCAGTTGACACTGTCATAAGAGCAGAGTTCGAAAGCTTCAATGATAGTATCAACAACTCCTTGAATGAGTATAAACTTATCAATGAACAGAAGGAGGAGCTGATCCGCAAGGAGAATGCTCTTCTTAAAGAGGAATTGCAACAGATCTCTAATAAACATGCAGAGGTAACTCTGAAATATGCCGAGGCTGAAAACCTCAGAGCAGAGGCTGAACGCGCCAGATCAGAAGCATTTACTAAACTGACAACAGAGATAGCAGATCTGAAAAGAGACAGAACAGAGGAAATGACAAAGACTTCGACCGAACTTGCTGATCTGAAGAAAATACTGGCATAGAATCACAAGGAATCCATGAACAGAACCCTGCCGATACCTTCTGTCCTCTTATCAGAATCGAACGTCAGAACCTTGACAGAGTTAATTGACAACTCTGTTGAGAAAGCCATCAAAGACGCAACAACATCATCTGCTACTCCACTCAACATCTCAAGCCCCAACCCAAGTGACTTACCCATGACAGTTGGCCAGATGGGTGACTTCCGCAGATCTGTTCTCAGCCGGATGATGACAATTTCATCCAAGTTTGTGA
This sequence comes from Saussurea involucrata, assembly GCA_033807775.1. Taxonomy (NCBI): domain Eukaryota; kingdom Viridiplantae; phylum Streptophyta; class Magnoliopsida; order Asterales; family Asteraceae; genus Saussurea; species Saussurea involucrata. The sequence goes on from CM066318.1 coordinate 63,554,462, forward strand.
TGAAGGCACAAGCGACAGAGAAACACGTACATGCATCTCTTGACATTCACAAAGTCAACTTTGAGAGTCAAGTAGATGAGATCAGAACTGCCGCAGCAGAAGTTGAAGACGCAATGAAAAAGGCAGTCACAAACTTCACAGATGCCATCTTACAGACTGCCACACTCAAACGACCTACAGAAGGAGCACCAGAAGGAGAACCCTCGTGCAAAAGAGCCAAATTTACTCCAAAGTTTGTTGCCCCGTCCTCACCCGCTTCTGGAATTGCACTATCTGATGATGATGATGATTTTGAAGATGCTAAAGAAGCACATTCAGATAGCCAAATGGGTGAGTCCGCAGATCAACAAAAGGGGGAGAAGGAAAAAGAGAAGGAAAAAGAGAAAGAAAAAGAGAAAGAGGCTGAAAAGGGAAAAGGGAAAGGCAAAGCGACAGAGACGACAGAGGCAGAGGCAGAAAGAGGAGATAAAGGGATAACAGAAGAAAACATGCCAGAAATGACTATGGTGGAATTCGACTACATGTTCAAAGACAGAGTCATCAAACCAACAGAAGAGTCAACGCAAGAACCACCAGAAATCATCTGTCTTGATACCCCTCCTACATCTCCAAGAACTGAACCAGAGAGATCAATCCCAATCTCTGCTGAAGAACAAACAAGCCAAGCCCAACCTCAAGTCAAACCCCAAGTTCTACAAGAACCCGGATGACATGTTGATATCCTCATGACAGAAACCCCTGAATATCAGAACCCAATGGTACCAGAACAGAACTTTGAACCATCAAACCAACATACCGAGAAACCATCCTTGGAGAATTCTTTGGTTATCTCTATGCTGACAGAGACATCATCCCTGTCAATGCCAAACCCATCAACCCGTACCTCAATCCAATCAGAATAAACACCATTTCTGAATCAAGGCTAAAGTTCATCCAAACCAAATCAAATCTGAATAGAGCCATTGACATAAACTTCGGTATCCGCAAAATCTTGGACATCAAGCATAAGAAGTTCCAACATGACAGAGTCGTATACCATGAGTACACTGTTGAATCAACAGAAGGCAGAAATGAATTCTTCAATGACAATGATCTTGTCCTTCTGAATCCATACGATCTGATCATGCTACACGCCTATTGCTTGAACTTCTCCGAAAGATACAAACCAGCAAGAACTGCGCTACCAGAGGTTTGATTCGCTATGTAAGAGCACGTTAATCTCAGAACTCAGATTGATTTTCAGCTAGGCATAGAGTTCGAAGTTGAGAGACTAGCGATTGCACCACCAAACGAAAACCTTGAGGGTTATGGCCACTACAGAACTGGAACCGTAGTTGAAAATCCTCCAGTCTTCATCTGTCGACAGAAGAAGATCAAGAAGACCATCAGAATATCTGAAGCCCATAAGTATTCGAGTGAATCGCTGGTGTATCTCAAGAACATAATTCAGAATCTCCCATGAGAAAAGTGTCCAGAAGAGCAACTGAAGCTCTGCATCGAACATCTAGATCTTGTTGGTTCCCATTTTGTTTAAACAAGATTATCATATCTATTAGTTCAAGTTTAAGTTTGATGCCGAAGCGTATTTGAAGAACTAACAGATAAGTTTGATAGATTTAGAACACAATATAAATAAACAGTGAACAGGAAATAATATCTCAAAGTTTACTGAATATATATATATATATCAAGAATAGATTTAAGAACAGTGAGTAAGCAAAGCTTTAAAACAGATATGACTCTCAAAGTGTATAAGCTATGTGTTCTTTATGTTCTTATCTCTTTTTTCTCGATTAGGAAGAACTCAACATGAGTCTTTCTTATATACTACTCTAAGGGGACCATAAAGCATAAGCTACTATTTAGAACAGACGGTATGAATAGTGGAACGGATGGCATGAACAGTTGGACGTGCTGTATTGCATTTAATGCAGCAGACGTCTATTATGTACTAAGCCCTATTGAATCCAATCAGAGTTTGACACGTTGAAGATGGACAGGGCATGCTACCATGCAAGTTGATGAATAGGTCCAGTAACAGTAGCAAGATATTATAAATATCTTCAGGTCTTTTAGAGAGGACTACAGAGGCTCTGTAAAGTGTTACAGAGGTTCTGCGGTCTGGTCCTTTGTAGAGAAGTCTTCACCGGATTCCGAGTATTTGGTCTTCTTTGTGCGTATGACATAGCTTCTGTAGGACGCCTCTTTAGCTTCTGTAGCTTCTTGACCTTGATCTCTCAGTAAGTTCGACAGAGCCTCTATAAGAGGCTTTCTTTACTTAGCCTATTTTTCACTACTTCTAAATACCGCTATGATTAGGAAGATTGAAGCTAACAATCTCCCCCTAAGTAGTGAAAAATAAAAAATTTGAACTTGAGTTAAGTTAGGCTAAGTTAGATAAAACAGAGGTTAAACAATACCTCGAAAGTTCTTTCATTTAGAAGTATGCCAGAGGCATTTTATATTTGAGTACAATGAAAGATAAACTTTAACATGGTTTGCAGAGATTGGTTGTTTGAGAATCAGATTTTGGCGTCTTTGAAATCGTTGAAGCTTTTGTTGTCTCTTCCGACTTCTCTGATCTCTTTGTAGAAACTGATGCAGAGTTCTCTTAAGCGTATTGTAGCATCAATCTCTCTGATGAGGGTATCTGCAGCGTCTCTATCCATTTGCTCGGTATCTCTGTATTTTACAAGGGTTGCTCTGAAGTTGTTTAGAGTACTAGTTGCGTACTTCTGACAATCCATGCTTACAAAAAGTTTGACTTCGCCTTGTGGGTTTTGAAATACTAACCCGAATCTTGGTTCTGTAATGATTGAGTTGGGCACGGCGTCAGGTGGGCAGCGATCCTCTGGTGGTCGTATATTCAGATGTTTAAGACCAAGATCCTTTCCCAGCTAAAAGTCTGTCAGACTGTAGATTAGAAGCCTTTCCCTCATTGCTTTTCTCAACACTTGATAGGCTCTGGTGTTTGGCTCTGTGTTGTAGTTATCCTTCGTCCATTGCAGAAGTTCAGGTAGATCATAGGGATTCAGATTCCTTATGTCAGCATCAGCGAAGGTGGTTTTTGAATTGTTTACCCTTTTGACTCTGTAAAGATTGTACCTGACTCTTGGATAGGTTCTTGTGAAGTAGAACATGCAGAAGATTACCTTTTTGATTTTATGAACTGAGAAGACTTCTGCTTTGGTTCTTGGCTTTGTTCTGCTGAAGATGTTCTCAAATTCTTCTCTGATGTTCGGATTTGTGATTTGGTCTGTTGGATGGAGGTTCTGAAAGGGTTGTTTGTAGAGGTATTTGTACACCACTTCTTCCATTTCTTCATATGTTGGACCATGTGGTGGTACTTGTCTTCTTAGACTCTCCATCTGTTGAACAACTTCTGCAGCTCTGCCAGTAAGTGGAATGTCTGACAGGGGCTTTAATCCATATGCCCAGTCCTCTTCTTCAGGCTTTGGAGTTTGAAAGGCATCCAAGGAGCTCTTCATCAGTTTTTCTGTAGGATTGGGCACTGATTTCTTTTTCTTGGGCTCTTCTGTCATTTTTGCCTTTCCTTGTCTTTGGCTTTTGGAGGTGCAGAACCTGTTGCTTCTGTAGGTTTGGTTGTTGGTGCTTCTGTTGGAATGATGGGAGTTGCCTCTTTAGGTTTTGACACTTGTGTTTGCGAGGACTTTTGTGGCGTTGGTTCTGTTGGCTTGATTTGCTCTGTAACCTCTGTTGGAGGTTCTTTGGTGACTTCTTCTGTGAGCACGGTTTCTGTTGGTGAAGGTTGGATATCAAATCTTCTTGCCATTTTGAAAGCTAATGTGAACCTGTGCCTTTCTTCTTCTCTCTGCGCCATTCGTTCAGTCATTGTTTTGTGCATATTCCTTAGAACAGAAGAAGCAGAGGTCGTTGCTCTTTTTGGTTTGTGGGCAATAGACTTTCTTCTTGGGATGGATTGGGGTTTTTCTGTTGGTTTTGTAGTTTGGGAGGGAAGATCTTCTTCTGTGGAGGATGACAGATGTTGAACATCTACTCCAAACTTTGTAGGGAATTCCACAGAGGTGGGTGTTGCCTCTGTGGTCTTTTGAGCTTCTGTTCCTCTGGGTTGTTGGTTTGAAGGACTTTCTTCCAAGATGATTACCACAGGGGTGGTTGTTGCCTCTGTGGTTTATTGAGCAGTTTCTGGTACATGGGTTTCTTCAGCAGTTGATTCCACAGAGATGGGTGTTGGCTCTGTGGTCTGTTGAGTTTGTTGTTGTTGGGTTTGTTTTGGAGGGGCTTGGTTGATGGGTTCTGCGGCTATTGGTGCTTCTGGAAGTCCTATGCTAGTAGCTTTCTCCCTTGTATTCTCCCCCTCAGGATGATCTGATGGACAAGGATGGTCATCATCAGAGTCATCCTGACCCTTATCAGTAGTACCCTCTGCTCTGCAAGACGCTTTAGGTTTCTTTGGTAGTTCTGCTCCTGCGGCCATCAACTTTGCGCACACATCATCACAGAGGCCGAATAGATTTGCAAGCTCAGCTTCTGTGTTGAAGCGCATTTTGCCGACACTTTTATTGAATTCTTTAACGTAGTTGGCATTTGCAGAAGTGAAGGAGACGATGACTTTTGTGACCTGGTTTATCACATTCTGCCCGAGCTCTGTTAGCTGTGCTCTGGTCATGTAGTCTTTAGGCTGTATCAGCACAGTGTTGCGCATTGCTTCTGCTTGAACGTTTTGCAGAGCCTTCTGTAGATCTGTAGGTGTGAGGCTCTGTGATTTGTTGGATTGCTTGTTCATTTGTTCAAGGAAATGCTTGACTGATTCCATGAATGCAGATGTTGCAGCTATTCCGAAATCTTTAGCAGCAGAAGTGGTTGTAGTTGTGGCAGTTGTTTGAGCAGAAGACTTCATCTCTGTTATGGCGGATTTCACCTCTGTGGACAGATTGTCCATTTTGGTGTTCAGTTTTCGTAAGGCTGTTAATGTTGCCTCTGCAAAAGATGTGAAAGAGCTTTGCAACTCTTTCATGGTTTGGTTCATAGAGGTGACAAGGGTTTGGAACTCATCCCTTGTTACTTGTGTCCCTGTTGTAACCTCTGGAGGAACACATTCGTCTCCAGAGTGAGTCCCTGCTCCTGGGACACCTTCGTTCACCCTTGTTTGTACGATGGGGGTGGAAGGATTTCCATCTGCTCTTTGAGAAGAAACAAGAGTTTCAGTGTCTACATAAGTTCTGGGAAGAACAGTGTCCAAATCCACTCCAGAGGTGGGTATCAGAATGTTCTTCTGTTGACTTGGAGACTTGTCTAGAGTCTCTTCGTCTATGTGCTCACTACTTCTCTCTGAAAGAAGTGTTGGCCCTAATTTGTGCGTGGCAGAGGAAACGAATTCCTCTGTAGGGTGTTCTGATGTGATCTAGGGCGATTGATCATGAACTATAGGTGAGTCTCTCTGAGGAGACTCCCTAGGAATGGATTCCCCGGTTTCTGTGGGCGCAGAAGTCGAAAGAGTGACCTCTGGCTGGATGGGTTGGGTTTGGATCGAGCTGTGCTGCTCTTTTTCAATAACTCCTTCTGCAGCTAGACCTGCGGAGTTAGATGTGTGGGTTGCACTGGGAGGGGGTGAGGGATGTGTGCCTTCTGCAACTTCGGCATCTTTTCTTGTTTCTTCCTCTGTGACTAAGAAGTCGTACATTGGATGAGAGCCGTATAATTGCATGACATGTGGATGATATAGACCTTTCCGGATTTGGTCAGCTTCTTCTTCATCAGAATCTACCTCTGAGACCTCTATACCTTCGACACTAGACCTGGCAAACGGGTCGTGTCGTGTCGGGTTCGTGTCGGGTTCACGGGTTAAACGGGTTGAGAGTGCCTAACCCGAACACGACACGTTAAATAAACGGGTCAGAAAATCTCAACCTGAATACGACCTGATTTAACCCGTCTAACCCGACACGACCCGCTAACCCGTTTAACCCACTAACCCATTTAACCCGTTTAACATTTATAAATATAAAACTTTTAATAGGGTGCTCCAACATAATAGGGTGCACCAACTTAGAGGGTCCAAGCCAACAGACTCAAACCACCAAGCTAGGGTCAAGGGGGATGATGCAAATGAAAATACAAGGGGTGAGATCATATTTATAGTGGGCATAGAGCATAAGGTTTTTGTTTCCCACCAATGTGGGATGGGAGGAAATCCCACTTCCTTGGGAAACATACAGAAATTGACAGCTCCTATATGCCATAAGTTACGATATATTTCTTCCATTTAGAAGCCAAATTGGGCACTATCATCTAAATGAAAGTTGTTCATTGATATCTTGGGATTCCACAGAAACTAGATTCATGCAATTCGGAGCTATAATCAGACCGCTACAACCTTTACAAAAACAGTGCGCAAGTTCTTGTGTACAATGTGAGCTGATTCAAAAACTCAGTGTTTTGACACATTTAAACTCATAATTAGGACTTTAATTCTTCATAACAGTTCTTAAGTACATTCTAAGCTTTCCAACGGTATATTGTACACCTCATTTGGACCAACGGTTGATTTTCTATGAATTTTCTAATAACATGGCAGAAACTTTAAAACTCATAATTGACAGCTCCTATATGCCATAAGTTACGATATATTTCTTCTGTTTAGAAGCCAAATTGGAAACTATCATCTAAATGAAAGTTGTTCATTGATATCTTAGGATTCCACAGAAACTGGATTCATGCAATTCATAGCTATAATCAGACCGCTACAACCTTTACAAAAACAGTGCGCAGGTTCTTGTGTACAATGTGAAAACTCAGTGTTTTGACACATGTAAACTCATAATTAGGACTTTAACTCTTCATAACAGTTCTTCAGGACATTCTAATATTTCTAACGGTATATCGTACACGTCATTTGAACCAACGGTTGATTTTCTATGAATTTTCTAATAACATGGCAGAAACTTTAAAACTAAAAATTTGATTGTCAAAGCCCATATTTAATTGTCAAAGCCCATATTTAATTGTCCATACATAAATAGATAATAGTCAAACCCCATATTTAATTGTTCAAATAATGGCCTAATTTATAAATGGGTCAATTTCGAGTTGAATTTTTTAACCCTAACCTTACCCGTTTAATTTTCGTGTCGTGTCGTGTCAACCCGTTTACTTAAACGGGTTGAAATGTATTACCCAAACCCGTTTATTTCGTGACGGGTTCGTGTCGGGTTAGCGTGTCGTGTCAGTTTTTGCCACCTCTATTCGACACCTTTTTCTTTTTCTTTTTCTTTTCCTCCTACTCTTTCTAAAACCCCTGTAACCTCTTCTCTATTCCACTCAGCTTCTGAGGCCTGGTTTGGACTCCTTCTGTGGACGTCCAATCCCTGTTGGATGAAGGGGTTCTGTAGAATGTTAGGGGTTTTAGATGGTTGATCTCTAGGGGTTTGATCATCTTCTTGCAGATTAGTGTCAATTCCAGAGATAGAGAAGTCTTGTTCTTCTGAGGTGTGGTGGTCAAGTGGTTGTGCCGTCCACCCAGCTGTATTTAGGGTGTTGGCAATTTCAGGGTGTTGAAGAAAATCATTCAAGCTGCCTTGATGAGCGAATCGATCTGGGGATTCATAAGGTGATTGATATCCCTCTTCTGCAACTTTGACTTCTGCAGTTTCTTCTTCTGCAGTATCTTCGACCCGGGTTCCTGCGACCTCTTCTTCAACCACTTCTGCAGATGCCTCTTCTGCGATGGTAACCATTTGATCAAGTGATTTTCCATGCTTCTTTTTGGTCTTCCTCCTCTTGGGTTTTGGTGCTCCTTCTTCTGTGGGTTTTGATTTTCTTTTCTTTGGTTTTGGAGAAGAGGGAGGAGCAGAGGAGCCAACTTCTGTGGCACAAGGAGGGGAAGGTTGATCTTCTGCAATGTTTGTAGAGGTGCCTTCTGCAGTTTTCCTCTTCTTTGTTTTTGGGGTAGAGGCAGAGGCTTTAGAAGATCTCTTTCCCATGAGCTCGTCACGTTTGGCCATAAAACTTCGTTAGATTTCCAAATGTTTTGCCAGTTTCTTCTTCTTCGATTTTGCAGAGAGGGGTTCTACAACTATTGTTCCTAAGGGGACACCTAAACGCGGGGGTGTCACAGGGCTCGGTTCTGGAGTCCTTTGATCGCGTATATACTCTTGCTTAAGGGTTTTGTTCGTGGCATATTTCAGAAGCCTTTTTGAAAGAGGTCTGCAGTGGTTGTAGCATTCTGCATGATCGGTGGGGATGTTCTTGTTCATCGGGAACTATTTGGGAATTGGTCCTTCCATTGGCCATTTCTGCATCATTAGCAGAGGTTCGAACAGAACTCCCAAGATTCTTTGGAATTGCAGAGGCGGTAGATATGTGGGATCAGTCTCTTTAGCCTTTAGGGTGTTGTTCTTTCTGTCGATTGTATTGATGATCTCCTGCAGCATGATGGTCGAGTAATCGAGTGGGAGATCGTAGTAGACCCCATACATGATGGTTAAGATCTGATGCGAGCTTTGATCAATGCTGCCTATCTTCCCTGTCAGGCATCTGTTGAGGATTGAAAACAAGGTGTTCCACAGAGGTGGTAGTCTGCCTCTGCGGAAGTCATTTCTTTTCCTCAGGTGGGTGTTGTACCCAAGCATTTCTACAAAACGACAGAGCTCGTCGTCTGTAGGTTGTTCTGCATTTTTTTTCAATCCCAGAAGACCTCTAGTTGGTAAATTGAACTCCAGAGAGAACATTGTTCTATTAAATTTGAGTTCCAGATGCTCTGAGTTGTCCGGCTTTGAGATGTACCCTTTGATCAAAGAATCATCTTTATCATATCTGCAGCTCTGCCAAAATTGGTTCAAATACCTAACAGGTATTTTCTTTGGGGTTCTTGAAAGTAGAGGGAAGAGTATATGATTTTCCATTATGTGCAGAAGAATGGCATGGACTTCGCCGAAAGCAGTGGGTGAGGGGACCAAATAGCAATTGTTAGATTTGATTGGCAGTGCCTTTTCGAAATGATCCTTTGCTATAAAGTTTTGAAGATGCGTGGTCGGAGGAATGTCTGATGTGTCGCCGGAATCTTCTTGTTCAATATTTTTGGCGAGATGGGGGTTTTCTGAATGTTCAGAAGGAGCAGGTGAGTGTTCTGGTGAGTTCACTGGAGAGTGTGCATGGGAGATAGCTTGAGAAGATGAAGCCATTTGGTAAGAAGAATAGGATTCTTGCAAGCGTTTGCAGGGTTTCGCCGGAGAAGAATGAGAGTTTGTAAAGGTTTTATGAGAAGGTAAGCTTGGGTTTTATATGAGTGTAAAATGGTAGAAATTGGAAGAGTGAAAATATATGGCGATGGATAGATATTTGGAATCCGTACTTGAGTTAGAACGGCGGGTTCAACTTTCCATAGAAAACGTTCCATGTACGCCCAATGAAAAAGAGACACGTAGGCCATGTCAGAGGATGACAGGACGTCGTGCGCGGCCCATTAATGCTAGGCGCGTGGGGTTGTTCTTAGTCATATGAAATTCACTCTCAGTTAAAAGTAACCGTTATGTTTACAGAACTGCCCAAGTTGCATATTGACAGAACCTCTGTGGTTTACAGAAGCTTCTGTAATTTTGAAAAACTTGATGTTCATTGCCTCATATATCTCATTGTTATCATGACTCTGTAGGTTCTTCTTTAACCAAAACATTTGTAAAGGCATTGGAGAGGATTAATAGGATTTTAGTGAAGAAATTTCGTTCAGAGGTTTTGAGGCTCTGTAGGAACTTGCAGAAGCTCTGCCAGGGCCAGCAGAAGCTCTATGAAAGAAAATTTCTTATAACTAAAAATCTATCAACGATTTTGATCATCCAAGTCTTGATTTGTACTCAGAAACGTTTTTCGGACATATTTGAAAGTTGGTGTCCGAAAAAAAACTGTTATGGAAAAAGTTTTGTTCGTGAAGGTCATGGTGTGTGTATTCGGTTTCCGAGATAACATTCCAAAAGATCGATAGAGGTTAAATTTGCGATCACAGAGCATATTTCTTGTAGAGCCTCTGTTGAGCTCATTAGAGGCTCTATGACCTCAAATTTCTCATAACTTGAATTTTATGACACTTTTTGATCTTTTGATTTTTGGCATGTTATTCATAGTATATTTAGGACATATTTGACAATTTGTGTCCCAGAAAACTGTTTTCAAAAACCTTTTGTACGAGAGACATACCTTTTTGGTTCTTCTTTTCTCGGCAGTGATGTCTGACTTCTGTCGATATAGATTCATCGACACTCTTCTTTGGTTCCCCCTTGAAAGATTAACCTCTGTAGATTATTTCAAGGTTCCGTTTGCTCCCCCTTGATCTAATCACCTCTGTAGATCAAGTAATTTCCTTTTTCCCCCCCTTGACCTATGCTTGGATCAAAAAAATGATAAGTTTTGCATAGAACATAGGTCATGTTTTTACAGAGGTTCTGTGGGGGTCGTCAGAGGTTCTGAGCAGACCCACCGAAGCTCTGTGATATCAAGAACTATTTAAGATTGAGAATTTACATACAGAAAGAAATCAATCAAAGCATTTAAACAAAGTAGTAGAAATATATACTTATTCACAGAAGATAAAGCTATACTTACAGAGGATTTTCACGTCATATTAATCATTCCTAACTTACCCACCAAGAAATTGAATCTTTTCTCGTCTAATGCTTTGGTGAATAAGTCCGCGAGTTGATATTCTGTGGGCACGAAATGCATCTCGATTGTACCGTGTTCAACATGATGTTTTAAGAAGTGGTACCTTATATCGATATGCTTGGTTTTGGAATGTTGCACAGGATTGGCAGAGATGGCAATGGCACTTTTGGAATCACAGAAGATGGGTATTTTGAATAGAATGTGGCCGTAGTCTTTTAGCTGAGTCTTCATCCACAGAACCTGAGAACAACAGCTAGCAGCAGCAACGTATTCAGCTTCTGACGTAGATGTTGATACACAGTTCTACTTTTTGGAGGTCCAACTGACTAGCTTACCACCTAGGAATTGACAACTCCCAGAGGTACTCTTTCTGTCGAACATGCATCCTCCATAGTCTGAATCTGTATAAGCTTTAAGACAAAAGCCAGAGTTCTGTGGATACCAGAGACCAAGATTTTTGGTCCCCTTTAAGTATCTAAAGATTCTCTTAACAGCATCATAATGTTATTTTTTAGGATTAGCTTGATAACGTGCACAAAGATATGTGGCATGCATAATGTCAGGTCTGCTTGCAGTTAAGTATAATAGAGATCCAATCATGCCTCTGTAGAGAGTGCATTCTACAGAGATGCCATCTGGATCTAAGGATAACTTATTTCCAGTGGCCATTGGAGTTTTTATTGCAGAGGTATCAGAAAGGCTATATTTGCAAAGAATGTCAGAGACATATTTGGCCTGATTTATAAAAATTCCTTCTGATGATTGTTTGACTTGGAGTCCGAGGAAGAATGTTAATTCTCCCATCATACTCATTTCAAACTCACTCTGTATGAGTTTTTCAAAACTTTTGCACTCCTCTGTATTAGTAGACCCAAAAATTATGTCGTCCACATAGATTTGTACAAGCATTATTTCACTGTTTTTTACGTTTATGCTCTTGGAGCCTGTTTCAGTCCGTACAGAGCCTTTTCAAGGCAGTATACATGCCTTGGGAACTTTGAGGTTTCAAACCCTGGTGGCTGATTTACGTAAACCTCTTCTTGGATTTCACCGTTGAGAAAAGCTGATTTTACGTCCATCTGATAAACTTTAAATCCTCTGTGGGCTGCGAAGGCTAAGAATATTCTTATTGCTTCGAGTCGTGCGACAGGGGCAAAAGTCTCATCGTAGTCTATGCCTTCTTCTTGTCTATATCCCTTGGCCACTAATCGTGCTTTGTTTCTGATGACCACTCCATCTTCATCCTTCTTATTTCTGTAGACCCATTTAGTCCCAATGGCCTGTTTCCCTCGTGGCATAGGTACTAAAGTCCATACTCTGTTACGCTCAAACTGCAGAAGCTCTTCTTGCATGGCGTCTGGTTTTTATCATGTCAGAAGGTTCGTCGATTATTTGGCTTGGAGGATGGCTTTTTGTCCACTTAGTTATGCGTGGAAGGTGGTCACCAATGTCATCGAATCTTTCTTCAGAGGCTTCTTGTTGTTCCGCTTCTTCTTGTATAGCCTCTGTAGTAGTGCGTGCCTTTGTAGTTGATCCTACAGCTTGTGGAATGATTGGTATGAGAGGTGGTGGAGTTTGTTCCTCTAAGGACGTATAGACTTGGTCCTCTATATCCTCTGTAATTGGTTCCTCTGTGGATTGTGAAGTTTGATTTTCAGCAACTTCTGTGGTTGTTTTCCTTGTTGTTTCATCTTCTGCGATCTCTACCTCGGCATTTGCATCTGTAGTATTTACAGAAGAAGATGAAGCATTATTTGGTCCAGTTAGAGTCATACCTGTTGGATTTTGACCGATGGAAGATGGTTCTTCAGAAGCTCTGATGGTTCCAACAGAGGGATCAATGTCATCGTGGAACATCTCTAAAAATAGAAGATTTAAGTCTTCTTTTGCTTGTGAGATGCCAGAGGATTCCCCTTTAAGTCCGAGTTCTGAACCGATTTGTTCAGAAGTCTTCTGGAATGAATCATCAAAAGAAACATTGATGCTTTCTACAATTTTGCGAGACCTTGTAAGGAATGCTCTGTAGGCTTTGGAAGTGGCAGAGTATCCAATGAATTTGCCTTCGTCAGCTTTTAGCTCAAACTTTCCTCTGGAATATCTGTCGTTTAAAACAAAGCATTTACATCCGAACACATGGAAAAATTTGATGTTTGGCCGCCTTTTGTTGATTAATTCGTAGGGAGTCTTCAGGTGTCTTTTTACAATGGTTGAACAATTCTGTGTATAACAAGCAGTAGAAATCGCTTCTGCCCAAAAGTTCATCGGTAATCCGCATGCTGATAGCATAGCTCTTGCGGCCTCCACAAGCGTTCGATTCTTTCTTTCGACTACGCCGTTCTGTTGTGGAGTGCGTGCGGCAGAGAAGTTCTGTGATATTCCTTCTGTAGAAAGATAGGCTTCAATGACAGAGTTTTTAAATTCTGTGCCATTGTCACTTCTTAACTTCTGTATTCTGCATTCATAAAGAACTTGGATTCTTTTCATTAGATTTATCAAGATGATTGGAACATCTGATTTCTTTCGAACAAATTCAACCCATGTGAAACGCGAATACTCGTCAATTAAGACAAGTATGTATTTCTTGCCACCTAGGCTCTGTATGGCAATGGGACCGCAGAGGTCAACAAGAAGCATGTACAGAGGTCTAGTGCAAGACACATATGTTTTGCCTCTGTGGGAAGCTCTTCTGAGTTTTCCCACTTCACATGCAGAACACAAGTGATCTTTATTAAATTTAACATTAGGCAACCCTTTAACTAGATCAAGTTTGACCAATTTATCCAAGGTGTGAAAGTTCAAGTGACAGAACCTGTTATGCCATAACCAGGCTTCTTCACTTTTGCAGGCTACAAGGTAAACTTTGTCCTTGTTCTTGGAACTGAAATTCATTAGATACAGATCACCTCTTCTTTCGGCTCGCAGAAGTTCCATTCCTGTGTCTTCACTTTGCAGAGAGCAGAAAGTTCTTTTGAATACGACATCAAATACTGTATCACAGAGTTGACTTACACTGAGTAGGTTGTGTTTAAGGCCATTCACATATGCAACTTTGTATACATAGACGTTTTCCTTCTGTATGACTCCATAGCCTTTGATGTGTCCCTTCTTGTTGTCTCCAAAAGTTACAGATCCACCATCGTGTGTTTCTTTGTACGTGGATAGTAAACTTCTGTCGCCAGTCATGTGCCTTGAGCATCCGGAGTCAAGATACCAAATTGGCACAAACTGCTTCTGTAAAATAATCACAGAGACTTAGGTACCCATATCCACATGGGTCCAATATTGTTAGAATTTTTCAAGTTTGCCTTAGCATTCTTGAAATACATTTTATCTTTTGTAGAAGAATCAGATTGTTTCTTTCTAGGTTCTGACTTTTGAATTTGGGTAGAAAGTAAACAATCTTGACTAGAGAAGTGATTATTTAATCTGAACATAAGATCAAAGCAATGACAGTATTGAATATGAGACGTGATTTGCTTGAACTTTTCATTGAATATATTGAACTGAGCCACAGAGGCATTACATTCTTTCTTAACATTAGATTTCCTATTACAAGAAGATATATGAGTACTAGAATGTTGATTGCAAAAGTTTTGTTTAGTTCTTGCCTTCTGTGAGTCTCTTCTGTGGTGAACATCTTTCTTCACTGTCACAGAGGAAAAAGATTTGTTAACTTTAGGCCATTTTCCCTTTTGTTGCCAAATGGGATTTTCGTTAATTTGCCTTAAAGGTTTTGAAAATTTTGAACTTTTAGGATCTACAGAGGTCTTCTTTAACATATCAAGCTCAGTAGAGGTTTTGACTTGTAAATACATGTTCAGAAAATCTGGGCAGATAGGTATCTCTGTGATTTTCTCTTTTGGAGAAATAGTCTGTTACGAACTTCAGAGGAGAATTTAACATCCTCTGTTTCATAGTGAACTATCCCTGATGTAACATCAGTCTCTGAGTCGTCAGAAGATGAATCATCCTCATATACAGAGGTTGATTCATCTCTTTCGACAGAGGCTGGAGTTTCCGAGCATGTATCATACGAGCTTTCTTCCTCTGTAAAATAATTTTCATAGATGGCAGAGGTTTCTGATAAGATCTCTTCAGCGAGATTTTATCTACAGAAGATGTACAGAAGTTTTCTAAAACGTTTATTTTCCATACTTCCAAAATTTCCTTTTCAATTGTTTCTGTAAGTTTTTCTTCTGAAAAAGTGGGTGTAAACTCAGGAGCTTCTGCTGATAATTTCTTTTCAACATATATCATACAGACAACAGCAACATGCGTTTGAGTCTCTGGTTTACCAAACTTAAAGATACCAATCTGATCTTGCGTTTTCAGATATTTCTTTGGTTTGATTCCTCTATTGACAGAGGTTGAAGATGATGAATCTGTGTTTTCAAACCACACATTGATCATCTTCGTATGTTTCCTTAAGTGAGGTTTCACAGAGATTTTAGCCCTTTTACTTACAGAGAGTAAGTTTGGAAAATCTGGTTTGTTTGTTTTTCCCAACACAAATAGAGAAGACAGAGGTTTAATTCTTTTGCCTTCAACACCTAGGGTAATATCATCGTACCCTATACCTCGTCTTCCTATTTGTGAATTTACTTTTTCATAAACCTTCTGTGCATCTTTATAGTTTTTGAGTAAAACTTCTCTTCTGAGTAGATCTTGCCAAAGTACCTCTCTCTCTCTTTGAAAGTATTCCTTGAGAGCTCTTATGTCAGCAGTTTCACTCCTGGAAACTGAAAGTTCTTTTGTTTTGATTTTTAACTCCGAGGATAATTCAAAAAATGGTTTTTTTAAAGGATCTAGATTTTTGTTCCAATTCATTTTTATTCTCACTTTTTCTTCAAAATTTTTGGCTTTTTCTTGAGTGAGAAGCCGTACCTCTCTCTCATTAAAGGTGAGTCTTTTCTGAATGCCTACATTTAATTCTTTTAGTTCAATCAGTTCAATAAGTTTAAGTGAATCATCATCTACAGAATTAGTACAAGAGGTAGAGTTTGAAGTGGATACCTCAGTGTTAGTGCCGGAGTCGACTTCTGCCATGCCACATAATAGGGCATTGGTTGTGTATTCTTCGTCAGAGGTAGAGCCTGACTCGAAGTCCTCTTTGTTCGCCTCAGAATGCCCTTTGTTCTCCATTAGGGATTTTTGTGCATAATACTCAGCCTTCTTTTTGTAAAAAGCTGAGTCCTTCTGTGGGCGATTTGATCTGCTTCTGCATTCATTAGCGAAATGATCTGGCTTCCCGCTGTTGAAACAGCCTTGGGAAGTGTTTCCAGCACGATCGTCAGATTTTTGTCGGTCTCCACCTTTCTCCGATCGGCATTCGTTTGCGTAATGACCAGGCTTGCCACATCTGTAGCATTCTTGTTGTATGTGGCTCATCTTGTCATCTGTCCTCTGTCGGTCACTACTTTTGTAGTTTCTGTCGCTTGACCTCTGTCGGTCACTTGATTCTTCTCTTCTTCCGTTATCTCTACTGTCACCTTGGTTGTCTCTGCCATATCGATCATTTCTTGAACCTGTTTGGTTTCCTCTGAACTCTCTTGTCAACAGAGCTAAGGATTTAGCTAATGACTCAAGAGTTATCTCTTCTTCTATCAACTCGTCTTCTTCGCTATCAATCATCACTATCTTCTTCTTTTCCTTTTTCTTCTCCTCTGTTGCTTTCTCATTTCTTGGTCTCTCTGTAGCCTCTGTAGATTTACTAACCAATGCATATGGTGCAATGGTTAGTGTTTTAGCCTATGCTATTTGAGGTTCTTGTGCGGCTAGTGTTCCATAGAGATCAGAGAGAGTCCAGGAGTCTAGATCTTGGTTTGTTTGTAAGGACATAGACAGCTGGAGCCATTCATCATTCAGGCTTTTTAGAAACATGACATTATTTTCTTCTGAGGTTCAGTGAATGCCAGACTTTCTACATTTGTTTATGAGAGAGTTGAACCTGTCGTACGTCGTTTGCAGAGATTCTGTTGCAGAGGCTCTGAATGCATGATATTCATTTATGTACTGTGCCCTTCGGTTCTTCTGCGTTTTAGCACCCCCTTCCAACTGTCTTTCTAATTCTTTCCAAAGATCGTGCGCAGTTTCGCATGCATCTAAGGATTGAAAAAGTTCGTTGGGGATAGCCATTATCAATATTCTTTTTGTTTTCTGTGCAACTTCATCTTCTGCCTTATCTTCATTTGACCATTCTTCTTTTGGCTTCGGTTTTTTATGTTCAGGGATTTCAGGAGATTCAGCAGTAGCTGGTACTCGTGGTACTACTATCATGGGAACAGGAGGAAGGTTGTAAAGATATTGTACTAGATTTTTTTCAGTACCCTCAAAGAAATGGACCATTCTTATTTTCCATTGAGGATACTCATCTCGAAGGAGAGTAGGAGTCTTGGTGAGTGAACCAGCAATAAAGAAGTTATTTGTATTTGTCCTTGTAAAGATTCTGAAAAGATAGTGTGATTAAAGAGTATGAGTCTGATGATCGGGAAAGTTTTCTGGGTTTAAACAGTTCCCAGAGTACACTTTAATGGAGTTTTAACCTAGAAATGAGGAATAGGTTAAAAAGGAATGATGTCTATCACCAATCTTGTAACAAAGAGGATCACTTGATATTGAAAATCAAGGTTTGCTCTGATACCAATTGTTGGTTCCCGTTTTGTTTAAACAAGATTATCAGATCTATTAGTTCAAGTTTAAGTTTGATGCGGAAGCGTATTTGAAGAACTGACAGACATGTTTGATAGATTTAGAACACAATATAAATAAATAGTGAACATGAAATAATATCTCAAAGTTTACTGAATATATATATATCAAGAACAGATTTAAGAACAGTGAGTAAGCAAAGCTTTAAAACAGATATGACTCTCAAAGTGTATAAGCTATGTGTTCTTTATGTTCTTATCTCTTTTTTCTCGATTAGGAAGAACTCAACATGAGTCTTCCTTATATACTACTCTAAGGGGACCATAAAGCATAAGCTACTATTCAGAACGGACGGTATGAATAGTGGAACGGATGGCATGAACAGTTGGACGTGCTGTATTGCATTTAATGCAACAGACGTCTATTATGTACTAAGCCCTATTGAATCCAATCAGAGTTTGACACGTTGAAGATGGACAGGACATGCTACCATGCAAGTTGATGAACAAGTCCCGTAACAGTAGCAAGATATTATAAATATCTTCAGGTCTTTTAGAGAGGACCACAGAGGCTCTGTAAAGTGTTACAGAGGTTCTGCGGTCTGGTCCTTTGTAGAGCAGTCTTCACCGGATTCCGAGTCTTTGGTCTTCTTTGTGCGTATGATAGAGCTTCTGTAGGACGCCTCTTTAGCTTCTGTAGCTTCTTGACCTTGATGTCTCGGTAAGTTCGGCAGAGCCTCTGTAAGAGGCTTTCTTTACTTAGTCTATTTTTCACTACTTCTAAATATTTCTATGATTAGGAAGATTGAAGCTAACAGATCTTATGCTGGACTTCCGTGAGCTGATCAGAAGATTCGACAGAATCCTAAGGGGAGATAATTATGCCTAAACGTACTTATTCTTTTACTCTATATTGTAATATCTTAAAAGAATAGTGCAAGGTTTCAACAGAGGGAAATGTTCTCTGTTTTTTTGTTTTACATCTCTGTATTTCCAAATTTTTATTTTCAATACTTAGGGGGAGATTGTTAGCCCCAAGTATCTGTTATGTAAAAGTATTGAAAATATTATCAAGTCTGAAGACCAACAGAGATCGAGCAGAAGACTTAGAAGAATCTCAAGAAGAAGGCCAACAGAACTCAACAGAGTTCTGGTGGAACCAACAGAGCTCAACAGAGCTTTGGCAGAAGATCAACAGAAGAACTGTTCATACCCGAAGACCAACAGAGTTCTGGTCTATGAACTCTGTTGAAGTGAAGACCTATGTGAAGCCTAAGTCTTGTAGAAATCCTAAGTGTCAGACACGTGTCCATACTTTCCACGTATGCCCTAAAGAAAGGAGACACACTTTCCACGTGTCATTCCAGGGTACGATAGTACACTGTCTACACTTTATAAGGGCTATAAATAGATAGGTAGTGGAACAACAATTGTAAGCTTTTGGAAGAATAGTTTTCCACAATTGTTAAAGCACACACTGCAGAATTCCATAGCACTACCTCCGTACGATATTGTTCCCTGTGAGATTTCAGGATACACCATTGATCTTGTTCTCAGTGTTATCTATTATCAATATACGAGCAGCGTTTCATACTTGATCTCGTTATCATTTTCCTGTTCTATATTTGATTATCACTGTTACAATATCGTTTACACAATCACTCACTTTAATGGCTTTACTTAATATGCTTCCGCTGTCTATTTCTTTCCATTATTGTGATGCAACGTGAATCTGGGAACCTACATCTATTGTTTAGAAATGTTATTTTGTTGAGAGATGACGACACCCGTCTTTAATCTATCGTAGAATAGTTAGATTAGTACGTTGTCTACTTCATTCTCTCAGAAATTGTCTTGTGTACGCTATACAGTTCGCCTTTTTAGGTGATGGCTTCATGCTAGTATATTATTTCCGCATTTATTTCAGGTTTAAAAATTTCCCCATTTTTTAGGGTGTTACATTGTACATAGATGATATAATTCTCACTGATTCATCCATTTCCTTTCTCCGACATGTAGTTTCTCTTTTGAGTAAGGAGTTTCCGATGACATATTTGGGGCCACTCTCTTAATTTTTAGGCATCAAGGTTCGTTGATCTAAGGGTACTCTCTTTCTAAATCAAAGAAGATATGTTGAAACGCTTCATGAACGGGCCAAAATGAGCACTTGCAAAACCGTTAACATCCCATTTGTTACCAAAGACAAAGTCAGCGCCAATGATGGTCTTCTCATCGCAGATCCTATCTTGTATTGTAGTATTACAAGTGGTTTACAGTACTTGTCATTTACAAGACCCTATATCAGTTATGTCATGCAACAAATTTTCTTGTTCATGTATGCTCCCATGACTCTCATATGACTTCTACGAAATGCATTTTTTCTACATTCATGGTACTCGTGAGTGTGGATTGCATTTTTCTATCTCTCACACTACCTGCTTGGTACCTATTCAAATGCCGATTGGGGTGTTTGTTCGGATACCCACCGCTCCGCTTTAGGTTATTGTGTTTACGTAGAATATAACCTTATTTCTTTGTCATCTAAATGACAATCCACTCTCTCTTGCTCTAGTGTCGAGGCCGAGTATCGTGGTGTGGCCGATGTTGTTACTGAAACTTTATGGCTTTTTATTTTTGCAAGAGTTACATTGTCATGTTTGGAAAAGACACGATCCTCTATTGTGATAATGTTAGTGCAGTGTACTTATCTTCTAACCTGTTACTACAACAACACACTAAACATGTTGAGATGAATATACATTTTGTATAGAAATGGTTGCTTCCGACCAGGTTCGTGTGTTACATGTGCCATCTTGGTCTTAATAGGCATACATCTTCACTAAAGGTCTACCTGAAACACCCCTAATTTTAGAAAATTTAAAACCTTTAAAACGTTTTCAACAAAAAATAACTTTAATATAAAATTACATAGAACGTAACCACAAGGAGAACAAGGTAAGTATCATAATACTAAATGGACAATCCAGTTCCCGACGAATTTTGGATTAAGTGGGTGTTACTATCTTCATAACGAATGACATCTCTAAGCCATCCTACCAGAAACTCTATAAAGCTCTATACACCACTCAGATCCCACTAAGACTTGATATACATGTCGATAAGAAAAAGTGTTAGGCTTAACGCATAGTGAATTAAAGCAGTTTCATCTCATAAGCATAAAAGATTCGATCCCAAGAAGATTCCCATTTCCCAAAATTCCTCATTTACAAATAGTAGTTAGGACCAAAGGATTTTAATCATAAAACTCTTTTTTTTCCAAAATGTGATACATTAACTAAATAAGGCCATTATTTAAAAACTCATCTTTAAGAATGAGTGGACAAGATCCAACTCATAAAACGTCCAAAATACAACAATATACTATTCCCCAAACTCACCGAAAGTACGGATAAAATCAATACCCAATTAACACCTTTCGGTGACGGGGGAGACACGCTTCCGACGACTATGGCGAAGAACAAAGTAAGCCACGTGTCAACGTTACCGAGTAGAATCCAAAGATCACGGTCCTAGTGTCTAACCCCTAACGAGTTTCCACTGTAATACCTAAGGTCATGAAGCCCGATCCATACGAGTTCATCTCCGCAACACCCCGACCTCATGCCTACTTATACAACCTTCAATTACACCTATTAGCCAATGTTCTCGAGGCTCGGCTCCTCACAAGTTCCTCCCCAAAATACCATGATGGCTTAGTGTCCATTATTCTAGGTCACTTGCCTTAGCACACAGGTCCTGGTGTTGGACTCCTTACGAGTTCACCACCATAATACCCACGGTCCCAGAGTCCAACCCACTCGGGTTCCTCTCTGAAATATCGATCACCAAAATGCCCACACAATATTGGTCACGAGATTAGAGCATTGAGACTCCTCAATTATACAATACGACTGACTCACATGCCTATGGTCCAGTGCATATATAGTCTAGATTTCATGACTCTAAAATTAACGACCAATGCATCTAAAACATGTAATTTCCATCAGTTATGCAATACGTTCATATGTGTTTAAATATTCACTTTTGACTATTAAATCGAACATTTCTCTACCAAACTTATATAAGTTAAAATCAAACCAAAAGGTCCATAAGTCAACACTTTATTGTAGCACATGGGTTCAAGCCCCAAAAAAGCATAGCTTTTCACTTTCAAATCCTCATAGGTCATAGAAAAGCGGTTATCAAGTATTTATCATATTTGTTTTTTGGTAACACCCTAACCCAATACTTGGCTCCAAAACAAGGTCATTAAATACTTTCTCTCATGTTACAAACCAATAAAACCATTATATGCTCAAGTGACTTTATTTCAAGGATCAAACAATATTTTACCCAAACTATCCCAATATTAAAAATATCACTTTTAAAGTATCATCACCTTTTTAATGTCCCAAAACTCCCAATAGGGTATCAAAATAAACTTTAAAGATTTTAATTCCATATATGTGAAAATTCACAAAATCATGAAACTCATCAAGATAGAATCAAACTTATAAAAATGTGATCAAACCCCAAAATAAAGATAATTTGACATGTATGTAGTTTTGCAAAACAACTAGAACTCATCTTGCTAGATTTATGCCAAATTTAGGTTTTTACCCCAAACTTCAGTTTTCTTGGTGAAAACTTGGATCTAGAAGAGAAAACCTCCTAACTCTTGATCCAAAATTTGCAAAGTGTTTCATTCACTTCCAAAGGTACAAAACCTAAACAACATGTAAAGAGCGAAGGTAAATGAAGAGTATGTCACACGCTAACTTAAAATTAAGAGAGATAAAGAGCTTATCATAACAAAATACTCTTAGATACTCCAATAAGATTCAACCCCCCTGATCCACTCTAAAAAGACATCAAATCGAGAACATATAAAAATAATCACCAAAATCGGAGATAATATGAGGAAGATATGAGAGAATGAAGGAAGACCCCCACAAATCACACTTTAAACGTCCAGACCGGCTCCAGCAGCCTTGTCTGCGACTTGAGGTTGCAGGGCAAGCCGCGCGCTTCACCCTTAGTGCACCCTAGGGTCACGTAGTAAACCGTGAGGATGCAATTTTCTTGATCCTCGAAGGTTCCTCCATAAATGTTTGGGCAAAGTTTTACAGGTCTCGACCGCGACCAAAGAAGGTAAGACGCATGTCATGAGTAGTACCTTGTATTTAGATAAGGTCCCGACGAAAACCCTAAGAACCTCCGTCATCCCTCCTAAAAGGTAAGTCGAGTGTTCCTCACGACACTCGACCTCGACTTCGCCCGTTCCGCACGACCGTTGCATAAAACCGTACGACCTCGACCGACTAACGCGTTATACAACTGTTATATTTGTTTAAGTGTTTAATGCAGGAGTCAAAGTCATTTATGGACAAACGGCTATAACCGACGAAATCAGTTATGAGCATCTAAACTCACATTGAAGACGACGACCGTTACAAACCATCTTCAAGGCACTTAAAGATTCAATTAACGTCATCCGAAGACTATAAAATCCCAGCTCAATCATCAGTTCAGGACACCTGATCAACACCGAATAACACAGAGAGAGATAGAACAAGAGCATCGAACAACAGAAGCAAACACAAACACTTGAATAATATTCATTCGAAGCAAAGAGATCATTCATAGAAGATCACTCTCGACGCAAGACTCTCGCTCTCAACCAACAGTTTATACATAGTTTTCACACACGACGCACACTGTTTTTACATTCCAAACACTTGTACTTTACATTTCGAAGTCTTTCCTTCATTTGTATTGTAATCTCTGTACGATCGACACCCGGAACACCAAGGACATCGCCCCTGATTGGCGACCATAGTGCAGCGACGACATCCACTGTCGTCCGCAGGTTTTTTCCTCGTTGAGGTTTTTCCTGCGTCATCAAATCCTTTGCCTCATTTACATTTTTTGTCTTTGTCGCACGCCTTTGTCGAAAGATTCCTTTCTTTAGTTGTTAAAGTCCACATCGACCTTAAGTTGTCCTTTGGTGCGATTTTTGGCATTAATAGTTTGGCGCCATCCGTGGGACCCCATCTAGAGAAAATCTTCGACAAACGTGCGTCCTACTTACGTTTTCTTAGAGTTTCTTCTATTCTCAGTTGCAGGAAAATGGCGAATAACGAACAAGTCGCTGTCCCAGCACACGAGGGGCTCGAAAATGCACAAGACGCACTTGAAACAGTCAACCATTATCACCTGGAGGAAGTCGTTCTAGACTCAAGCAAGCCTGATCAAAAAATCTTAATCGGGTCGTCTCTCAATCCTTGTCTTAGAGGAAAGTTAATATCTTTTTTGCAGGAACATGCTGATTGTTTCGCCTGGTCGCATGAAGATATGGTTGGCATAGATCCTGACGTCATCTCTCACAAGCTCAACGTCGACACATCGTTCAAACCTATTAAGCAGAAGCGACTGAAATTCGCTCCTGAAAGGTATAAGGTGATAAATGACGAAGTCGACAATCTTCTCAAGACAGGGAAGATTCGAGAGGTAAAATACCCCGATTGGCTTGCTAACGTCGTGGTGGTAGCAAAGAAGAACAGAAAGTGGAGGGTCTGTATCGACTTCACAGATCTCAATAAAGCCTGTCCAAAAGATCCTTTTCCATTACCTTACATCGACGCCATGGTCGATGCGACAGCTGGGCACGAACTACTGACGTTCATGGATGCGCATTCTGGATACAATCAAATCTTAATGCACGTCGAGGACCAAGAAAAAACCGCATTTATGATGGACCGAGGTATTTACTGTTATAAAGTTATGCCTTTAGGACTAAAAAATGCAGGTTCTACCTACCAGTGTCTAGTGAATAAAATGTTTAAAGACCATCTCGGCGACACGATGGAAGTGTATATTGACGACATGCTGGTCAAGTCAAAACAAGCGATCGATCATGTTGAACATCTGAGGCAATCGTTTAATATCCTTAGAAAGTATAGCATGAAGCTCAACCCGACGAAATGTTCTTTCGGTGTCAGCGCTGGGAAATTCCTGGGCTATATGGTCACTCGCCGAGGCATCGAAGCCAATCCCGACCAGATCAAGGCCATTGTCGAGATCAAATCTCCTCGGAATTTCAAAGAAGTCCAAAGGCTCACTGGTCGGGTGACAGCTCTAAACAGGTTCATCTCCCGATCTTCAGATAAATGTCATCTATTTTACAACGTCCTCAGGAAGAACAAAGGCTTCGACTGGACCGACGATCATGAACAGGCATTGCAAAAGCTCAAAACTACATGACGTCGCCTCCCTTGTTGTCGAAGCCTCACGACCATGAAATCTTACCACTATATCTGGCTGTTAGTCTAAACGCGGTAAGTGCCGTCCTAACACGAGAAGATGAAAAGCAGCAACTGCCAATCTATTATGTAACTAAATCTCTTCTGGTCGTAGAAACCAGGTATTCCTCTATGGAAAAATTGCTCTTGACGCTGGTCACAGCTGCTAAAAAACTGCGACATTATTTTGAGTCGCATCCCATTACTGTCGTAACTAACCTTCCTCTTAAGTCTGTCTTAAGAAAACCTGAGTTGACAGGTCGCTTAGTAAAATGGAGCATATATCTCAGCAGCTACGACATTGACTTCAAGCCCAGGACCGCGATCAAGTCACAAGCCTTGTCCGATTTCATTGCTGACTTCAGCCCTGAATTGGAGAAAGAAGCAGAGCTCGAGGTATCAACTGTGGCGACTCACGACGATGTGTCCTGGATCTTACACGTCGATGTATCATCCAACATTAGAGGCTCAGGACTAGGCGTCGTCTTAAAGTCGCCACAGGGGGGCAAGATGGTATACTCAGTTCGATGCGATTTCAAAACCACCAACAACGAAGCCGAGTACGAAGCCCTGATCGTAGGGATGAATATGGCCTACGACTCGGGGGCAACCGTGCTACATGTCAAAAGCGATTCTCTCCTGGTCGTAAACCAGATGAATGGAGAATTCGCGGCCAAAGATTCAAAAATGACAGCGTACCTGAAGGTAGCAAAAGAAAAATAAAAAATGTTTAAAACATTTTCTATCGAACAAATCCCGAGAGACCAGAATACTCAGGCCGACGCTTTGGCAAGTCTCGGGTCTACTCTGGTCGAACCTATATTCGACGTTATTCCCATGATCCATCTGGCGACATCGTCTATCGACAACATTGACGTCGTCCAGATCGAAGAAGAAGAAGATAATTGGTCATTCGACATCCAAAATTTCCTTATGCACGACCAACTCCCAGAAGACAAGATGGAAGCCCGGAAGATCAGATTCAAAGCATCTAAATATACCATAATTGGAGATAAGCTCTATCGACGATCATCGACAAGATTAAATCTAAGATGCGTCATTAGCAAGAGTCAGGTCCAAAAAATACTTCATGAGATGCACGACGACGAATGTGGCAATCACTCCGGTGGTCGCAGTTTGGCTAATCGTATCTCTCGACAAGGGTATTTTTGGCCAACATTGCGACAAGACGCCGTTAAGTACGTCCAGAACTGTGACCCTTGTCAGCGACATGCAGGTATGTCACATAAACCCTCTGAACCTTTGCACTCGACACTCATCCCATGGTCCTTCATGAGATGGGGAATGGATATTGTTGGCAAACTACCCCCGGCCCCGGGGCAAAAGGTATTCCTCCTCGTACTTACCGATTATTTTTCCAAGTGGGTGGAGGCGGCTGCTTTTTCCCAAATCAGGGACAAGGAAGTCGTCTCTTTTATCCAGACTAACATCATATGCAGATTTGGGATTCCATCCGAAACCGTCTGTGACAACGGATCCCAATTCATAAGCTATAGGACCCAACAATTTTGCGAAGACAGGAGTATCAAGTTAACAACCTCGACTCCTATATACCCTCAGGCAAACGGACATGCTGAATCAAGTAATAAGACCATTATAGCTTCGATCAAGAAAAGGTTAAAAGCTGCAAAAGGAAGATGGGTCGAAGAACTCCCTTCAGTCCTATGGGAAAATCGCACGACACCGCGTACGTCCACAGGACAAACCCCTTTCTCTCTCGTCTACGGTTATTGTTGATCCAAACCCTCAGTGATTTGATAATGACCCTCTCTTATATACTTAGTGAAAATTGTAAGTAAACAATATGTATCAGAGTTTCACTATCGCTGATAAGTACTAAGATCTTCCAGTACCGCTGATAGGAACTCTCGCTCTTTAAATTAAACATTCAGCGAAACTGTTCACCATTAATGCTGAGTCTGTTCAGTCATTATGATGATCGCTGATAAGTTAGTTGTTTACTTATGATCCCTGAAGACAAGTTTCACGTCAACAAAGGTTCTACGCTGAAGTCGAAGATGAAGCTTAAGAACCAGCGACAAGTCTCCTAATGAACTGATGCAGATCAGCGAAGACTCAGATTTGTCCACTCAACGTGAAGTATCAAGTACAAGACTTAAGCTATCGCTGAACTTTATCATTCGCTGCATAGTAAATGATAATCGCTGAATCAACGAAAGCTGGTCATGAAGTCCTCCGTACAAAGTACTTTTGTCTTAACCTCCCTTGCACAACTCCGTATGAAATGTCAGAAAAGAACCTCCGACTGTCTGAAATCGTACAACCACTCTGATACTACATTGTTCATCCATGCGGCTACTAAGGTTGTCAACCAAGGTCAATGACATGCAACCAACCAGCTGATGACACGTGTAAAGTGTATACTGACTTGCATTAAATGCAAGCAGTATATAAAGAGATGAACCCACTTCATTTGAAGTAACTTGCTAACTCTGGACAAGTTCAATCTCTTATCTCAAGATAGGTTATTATTAGTAATTTCCTTCTCTCTTACTGCAAGAAACCTTAGTGTTCCAACTTGTTTAGATTTAGGTTTATCCTTAATCTTGTTTCCACAACAAGCTGTAAATTGTTAATGATTTATCAATAAACAATTTAGAAAAGTAAAATCTGTGTGTTTGTATTCAACCCCCCCTTCTACAAACTTGTATATGCCTTCGGGACCAACAAGTGGTATCAGAGCGGATTTATTTAACCTCATAAACAAGATCTAATCTAAGATATTTCTCTTCCTTGCTATTATCTGAAAATGGCCACCAACACAAACACAAATTATATAGACAATGGTTCTCTTGCTAAACCCCCTAGATTTTCCAAAGATAACTTCAACTTATGGAAAAATAGGATGACACTCTTCTTAGAAGGTGTAGACCCTACTATGCCTTACTATCTAGAGAATGATCCATTCATCCCTGTAAGAATTGATGCTGCTGTTCCAGCCGCTGAGAATAGACATGCTATTCCAGAAAGGCTGGTACCTAAGGAAATATTTCAATGGACTGACGAAGATAAGAAGAAAGTGGCTATAGATACAAAATCCAGATCCATACTATCCATGGCTCTTCCTAACGAAGTCTACCATTCCGTCATGAATCTGAAAACATCAAAGGCCATGTGGGACACAATATGTGTTCAGTATGAAGGAACGTCTGAAGTCCAGGATTCAAGAAAGATCAACATGGTAAGACAATACGAAAGCTTCATTTCTGGTAAGAATGAATCTCTCTCTGAAGTTCACCAACGTTTTAATTGTTTAATTATAGATCTGAAAACTGTTGGTAAGGAATATTCTAACTTTGAAGTACTGACAAAGTTTCTAGAATGTTTACCTGAAAGCTGGGACAATTATGCTATGTGTCTCAAGCTATCAAAGGATCTAAAATCAATGACCCTTTCAACCTTATATGGCATGTTGCTGAATCATGAGCAATCGAGCCATCTTAAGAAGAATCTTGTAAAAGATTCCAAAAGCACCCCTGTTGCCTTAATCTCAGAGGAACCTTCTACTCAGCGACCCTCGGTCACTATCACTGAGTTAGAGAGTAACTCTGAAAGATAAGCAGATTCTGATTTTTCAGATAATGATGAATCTTTGGCTCTCCTAACTAAGAAGTTCAGGAGATTTGCCAAAAAGAAAATGTTTAGAAAGAACAAACCTCTTTCCATAACTGACAAGCCTAGATCATCAGCTTTTGTTGATAAGGCTACTGCTACTTGTTTTAACTGCGAAAAGACAGGATATTTCGCTAACGAGTGCAGGTCAAAGAAAGTTTCTAGACCCTCAGCTTTTACAAAGAAACCTTTTGATCTAAGAAATAAAGATGACAAATATTCAAAGCTGAAAGAAAAATATGCAAAGCTGAAAAGCTTTAAGAAGAATAAAGGCCTGATGGCTGACTATGATTGGGCTGCTTCTGATGAAGAAGCATCATCATCTGACTTTGAAGATGATGAAGCAAATCTATGTCTTATGGCCAAGATTGAAGAAGAGGAAGAAAGTTCAGACATTCCCTCCACTTCAACATCTGCTATTCAGGTATCACCTTCTTTCTTTACCAATATTGCAAATATTGATGAAGCTGATAGTCTCCGTAAGATCGATCTCTTGACTAGAAGTTTATACGAAGCCATGAACGGCAAAACTGTGGTTGAAAACCAAAATCTTGATCTCGCTGAAAAACTTAAAAACTGCCACCTTCAAATAGAAAAGCTTTCTAAAATTGAAGAAGATTTTAAAGATCAAGTATATTTAAATCAGCTAGTCAAAATCGAACGAGCAGAAGCTATCGCTGCATTAAAAGCTGAAAAAGCTACTGTTGAAGGATGGTGTAATTCTTCAACAAAGATCACTGAGATAATAAAGTCTCAGATTCCCCTGAGTGATAAACGTGGTTTGGGTTACAAATATGAAACTTCAAAACCAACCACTGAGCGTTCAATGCTTAAATTTGGAACGTTCGTATCCTCGGTCGCTGATACTTCATCTTCTCAGTGCTCCTCGTCCGTTACACCAATCCCTGAGGAAACTCCTATCTCCTCAGAAGGCAAGGAGAAAATGGTTTATTCAAAACCTACCTCTGTCTCTAAAGACAAAGGTAAAGGAATTATTATTTACCAGAATCCTCAGAAGGGTACCTTAGTACCAAAGTTGAATGCTTCTAAAGCTTCAGTGGCTCATCCCTCTGGATCAAGGAAGCAGATATCTGGATTTATTCAGCGATCTACTCCTTGACTCAGATTGGATGTCCTTGGTAAGAAATCTGAAGAACTGAATGTTCGTCCCATTTCTAAAGCCAATAGTTTACTTGGTGCTGGCACTTCTAATTTGAAATTAAAAGCTCAGCATTCAAATGGTGCTAGAACTACTTTTAGTTATAGGAAATGTTATCACTGTGGACTTACCGATCATATTGCTAGTAAGTGCCCCACAGCCACCAAAGCTGAAAAGATAGCTAAGGTGAAGATTGCCCCCAGGGCAAAGAAGACCAACCCTGGTGCAAATCAGGTCAAGGTGAATCCTACCACTAAGGTTAAGAAATTAACCAAAGTGAAGAAAGACAAAGCTGAATCTTCAAATGCTGCGAAGACTGCTGAATCTTCCATTCCAACTACTTCCACTGACAAATGTGTATACATGGTAAAGTGGGTACCCAAGAAAAACTAATCTTCCTTCATATTACAGGTTAAGAAGGGTATCTGGTATCTCGATAGCGGATGCTCTAGACACAAGACTGGAAAGAAAAGCTTGCTCTCTGAATACAAGGAAGAGAAGGGTCCCTCTGTGACTTTCGGTGGAAATGGAAAAGGACATACCCGAGGGTATGGTGTACATTCAAATGGTACAACCTCCTTCAGAAGAGTCGCATATGTTGAAGGGCTGAAGCATAATCTTCTAAGCATCAGTCAGCTTTGCGACATGGATAACAAAGTAATCTTTACTAAGGAATCCTGCTTTGTCTCTGACAAAAAGGAGAAGATAGCCCTCAGCGGTTATCGTTTAGAAAATGTTCATGTAATAAACATGGACTCAACAACCACTGAGAACTCCTGTTTCTTCTCAAAGGCCTCATCTGATGTCAACTGGCTATGGCATAAGAGGCTCTCTCATCTAAATTTCAAGACACTGAACACTCTTTCTTCAAAAGAGTTAGTCACTGGTCTACCTCAGCATTCATACGCAAAAGAGTTTTTATGTTCAGCGTGTGAAAAAGGGAAGCAGACCAAAGCAAGCTTTAAGTCAAAGCAAGTTTCTTCAGTATCATCTCCTCTACAACTACTCCATATGGATTTGTTTGGCCCTGTTAACAAACAATCCATCGCTGGAAAGAAATATACGCTGGTCATAGTTGATGAATTCTCTCGCTTCACTTGGGTAATGTTTCTCCGTTCTAAGAGTGACACCCCTGAAGAACTCATCAATTTTGTTTGGAAGATGGAAACCCTGAACAATCTGACCGTTCGCTCAATAAGGAGTGATCATGGGACTGAATTCAAAAACAATTCTCTTGATTCCTTCCTTGAGAGTAAGGGTATTTCTCACAACTTTTCTTCAGTGAGAACACCGTAACAAAATGGAGTCGCTGAAAGAAGAAATAGAACAATTATTGAAGCTGCACGTTCAATGCTCAGCGATTCTCACCTGCCTACTCAGTTTTGGGAAGAAGCTGTCAACACTGCTTGTTTTACGCAAAACAGGTCGCTGATAGTTAAAAGATTCAAAAAGACAGCCTATGAACTCTTTCATGGGAGAAAGCCTTCAATCAGCTTTCTTCACATCTTTGGATGTCAGTGTTTTATACTGAACAACAGAGATGCTCTTGGAAAGTTTGATCCTAAGGCTGATGATGGAATCTTTCTTGGATACTCCTCAGTTTCCAAAGCCTTTAGAGTCTTCAATCGTAGAAGACAAACTGTAGAAGAAACTATTCACGTCACGTTTGACGAATCCCGTTCAGCGAACTCTAAACCGTCCGCTGATACTGAAGAACTGAATCAATGGATGTTCTCTCATCTTGGTGATTCAGAAGTTATTCCCACTAATGCTCATCCTGTAGAAGATGATAGTCCTATCATTCCAAATATGCAGAACAGTGAAGCTGAAACTTCTAGGGTCTTAGTTGTTCCCATAAACACCATACCTAACGCTGAACCAAATGTCTCAGACATTCCCTCTACTTCTCAGCAATCAGTGAATATAATGACAACTGCATCCATTCCTCTCTTGGCTGATACTCCTGACGTCGCTGAAGCTTCATCTTCAGCTCCTCCAGTTCAAGTTGAGTCAGCGTCTCACGCTCCGGCTCAGCGATGGACTATAAATCATCCAATTGATCAAATTCTTGGTGATCCAAACGCTGGGATTCAGACTCGACGAAGTGCAGGTAATATTTGTTTATTTGTAAATTTTATTTCACTAACTGAACCAAAGAAAGTAGATGATGCCCTCAAAGATCCAAACTGGGTCAGCGCCATGCAAGAAGAGCTGACTGAATTCGAAAGAAACAAAGTTTGGAAACTTGTTCAGAGACCAACTGATAAAACAGTAATAGGCACTAAATGGGTCAATCGAAATAAGTTGGACGAACATGGTACTGTAACCCGCAACAAAGCTCGACTTGTTGCTCAGGGATACAGACAAGAGGAAGGTATAGATTATGACGAAACATTTGCTCCAGTAGCAATACTTAAATCTATTCGTCTATTCTTAGCATATGTTGTACACAAAAACTTCAAAGTACATCAGATGGATGTTAAGTCAGCGTTTCTAAATGGAAACCTGAATGAAGAAGTGTATGTGGAACAACCTCCAGGATTCTCAGATTCTAAGCGTCCAGGTTATGTTTATAAACTGGATAAGGCACTTTATGGCTTGAAGCAAGCTCCTCATGCATGGTATGACACTCTTTCTACTTATCTCCATATTGAAAAATTTGAGCGAGGTAAGATTGACAAAACTCTATTTTTTAGAAAAGTGAAAGGTCATATCATTCTAGTTCAAATATATGTTGATGACATTATATTTGGTTCTACTAACCCTGAGCTTTGTACTCGTTTCGCTGATAGAATGAAAGATGGGTATAAAATGAGCATGATGGGTGAACTAACATATTTCCTTGGTCTTCAGATTAAGCAAACCGAGAAAGGAACTTTCATTAATCAGGGAAAATATGTTAAAGATATGCTGAAGAAATTCGACTTAACTGAAAGTTTAGCTATGAAAACCCTTATGGAACCACCGCTGGCACTTGATAAGGACGCTAAGGGTGTTTGTGTGCATGATATCAAGCTGAACCTATGCTATCTCATATGAAAGCTGTAAAGCGAATCTTTCGATATCTTAAGGGTACAGCGAATCTAGGTCTTTGGTATCCCAAAGATTCGGGATTCGATCTAACCGCCTATTCAGATAGTGATTTTGCAGGTTGCAAAATGGATAGGAAAAGCACCACAGGAGGATGTCAGCTCCTGGGTGGAAAGCTCGTAAGTTGGACAAGTAAAAACAAAATTCAGTGTCCACTTCCACAGCTGAAGCTGAATATGTAGCTGCTGGAAGCTGTTGTTCTCAAGTCTTGTGGATGAGAAATCATCTACTAGACTATGATCTTCAGCTCTCCAAAATTCCAATCTATTGCGACAGCACAAGTGCCATCGCTATAGCAAACAATCCAGTACTACATTCAAAGACCAAACATATAGAAATCATATATCATTTTATCAGAGATCATGTGATGAATGGTGATATAGAACTTCATTTTATCCCAACTGATTATCAGTTAGCTGACTTATTTACCAAACCTCTTGATGAGACAAGATTCAACTTTCTCATCAGCGAGCTTGGAATGCTGAACTCTGAAGGATAAATTCTTCAGCGGTTCACCTTGATCAGCGAAAGGATAAAATCAACTTGTATAACCCATTCTATCATCTTCTCTCTGAATAAACTTGATTCACTGATATCAAGGTATGTTCTCTCTCTCTGACAATCGCATGAAAATGCAAGATTTCAAAACAAAATGCATCGCTGAATATCTCTTCCTTAACAGCGATATTTTGAAATTTCTTAAAACCTTCATTGAATATTTTCATTCAGTGCTTCATGTTTTCAAAAGTATCTATGAGTTTTTCACAACCTCAGAGACAACCAAGAATATGAAAGGACAGTTGTGACGTCATTACAACGGATAAAACCCCGACACGTTTTCTCTTCCTGACACACGTTTGCACGTCTCGTTCAAACATCCAATCAAATGCAAACACGTGTCCGTGTCATGATGAAAATCTTTTCCCGCTCAAGATTTTCTCTTTCTAAAATATCTATATAAACAAATTCTTTGTTTATGTTTTTCTTTTACGCGATCAATCTTCCTCCGCAAGAAAGAATTCACTGTTGCATTTGTGATTTCAAAAACTTCAAGAACTGTTCATCATCTTCTTCATCAAACATCAAGGTTAATATGTTCTTATTTATTACCAAATGCGTATAACTTGTTTCTGATCTTCTCAATGTTTTAACAAGATCAAACAAAAGAACTTCATAAAATGAAATCATTTTCTTTCGTGGTTTTATGAACACAACCATTTCATGGTTGTTCTTCAAGTTTAAATGCAAATCTTAAACTTGTTCTTCATTCGTTTCCAGCATCTATTTCTTCAAAGAAAACTGGAAAACAAGATTTTTTTTGGGTTTGAAATTTTCGTTTTCAAAAACACGAAAAACCCTAATCTTCATTAAGACATTTGTGTCTGAATGAAATGGATAAAATTCGAAATATCTTATTGGAAATTCTTTCCACAATAAGATTATTCTTATTTGTTAACATCTTTGGTTGAATTGATAATACAGAGAAATGGCCTCATCTGACATTCCTGCTACCGCTGAGAACATATCCGCTGAATCTGAGGAAATGGACATCATCAAGGCTCCACAAGTCAAGTTTGCCCTTGACAAACTGGACTGGACTAAGGTGAACAATCTCTCTGCGCTTCTCGAGTTTCCTCCTCGAAAGCAAGTCACACATCTAGATGATGCTGTGAAATTTCTGAAGAATTGCTGCATCTCCACAGCCCTGACCATAACACCTCCTGCACATCAGCTTTTGCTCTCACAATTCTGGTACTCAGCGAGACACACTCAATTACCTTCAGCCAAAGACCCCTCCAAAATAATAGACTGCATCCTCTGCGATATCGAATATGGCACCATAAAGATCACCCCAGCCATAATTCACAAAGCTCTCAACCTTCCCATCGCCACCAAGGAAAAACCTTTTGTTCCCCTCCCTGACCCCAAGAAAAACTCAGACAGGGAAGCCATCATTGCATTCTTTGACGCAATGGGCTATGTATGGGAAATCGGCAGAGACATGAAGCCCGAGAAGAAGCTGACGATTATCAAGAAATAAAAAATGGCCAGCGAGATGAATTTCATCTTCGCTCATCTAATCAGCTGCATGACTGCAAAGAGCGGCTCTTCTGATCAAGCCGCTAAACCTCAGCAAGCAATGGGTTATGCACTGCTGAAAGGTCTCAACATAGACTGGGCATCGATTATCTATGATGACCTGGTTCTAAGAGTGGACACCATCGCTGACAGACCTCCATGGGTTCCTTACCCACGTTTCATCAGCGTCATCTTCGAATGTGGCCTGAAGGAAACCTACCCAACTGATGGTGACCTGAAACTTTCTCAGGTCGGTCCAAAGATACTCGACTTCAAACCAACCGTGAATGAGGTACGTCTTTCTACACTCTTAACTCTTCTTAACCCTCATACTTCTTCTACTTCTGCAGCTCCTTCAGCGGATAAACCCACCGCTGATACCCCAGCTGCTACCTCTATTCCTCTTAAAAGAAAACACTCTCACACCCCACTTGATTCTAAAAGGATCAAGAAAACAAAGGAGCAACCCCAACAATTTCATGCTGAAGACTCCTCAGCTCTTTCTGCAGAGCTGAAGGAATGTTCAGTGGTACGCTCTGCCACACCTGAACAAGCCATCCCTTTTATCCAAACTTCAGCGTCTCCAAACGTTGAAATTACAGACTTGGAAACTTCCCAACCTCCCTCAGTCTCTCAAAAGACTGATGAAGTGATTCTCAGCGATTCCAACGCTGAACTCAGAACCCAACCTCCAATCTTATCCTTCGCTTCTCCCTCCACTCATTTGGTCTCTACTCCAGATCTAACTGGAGCTGCCATCATTTCCTCGGAACCTAACGCTGATTCTCCAGGAATGATGAAGATAGGACCTGCAGAACAATCCATGGGCACTTTTGAAGATGACATGGAACTTTTCTCAGGAACCCGTAATTTCGATGAATTCACCAATCCTCCTGCAGGTAAACAACAACCCATAAACACTGTGACTAAACCCCAAACTTCTGAGCTTTCCTCTGTTCACAAGTTTTTATACGTTACAGGTCCTAATTTGGGATATATCAACGCCTCTCTGAAGTCCGTGGAGACAAAGCTGACAAGTCTCACCACTACTCTCTCCAATAACTCAACAGCTGTAACAAACGCTGGAGAGAATCTGAACAAGCTGACAACGGTGGTGGAGAAGAAGGCTTCCACAGATGACATGAAGCAAGTTGATAAAACTCTCAGTGACTTCGCCAAGGTGCTCGCTGATATCTACACAGACTACACCTCTCTCAAAAACTCAGTTTCGTCCATGTCCAGCGAATTTACAACGCTGAAGACATCGGTCAGAACACTAGAGGGAGATATGTCTGCTGTGAAGACAAATGTCAACACTCTGACGACTGACTTAAGCTCTGTAAAGACTGACGTTGGTTCGATGAAGACTATGATCGAACAGCTGCTGCACAAGGCGAATACTCCTGCTCCTGCCCCTGTCCCTGAATCTGAACATTTTATAGCGGCAGATCGCATTGAGCTCGGGAAGATCAATCCTGCTATTTCTGGCCTAGAAGACAGATTAGCAAAGATTGAAGTCTGTATAGGTCTCTCTGGCCAAGAAAACAGAGAACCTACCAACGCTGCTGAATCTACCCATTCCTCCCCCAGTCATCATGAAAAGAGGGGGAGAAGAGCGCTGAAGACCTCGCCAAGAGCGCTGAAGACCTTTCCCATGATGAATCTATCAGGGGAGAGAAGAACGAATACCTCACCTTCGCTGAAGAGGGTGAGAAGACTATTGAAGCTGAAGCAGCCGCATGACCTCAGGGAGATGAACACCCTGAGGGAACCGAGAAGCTCGCCTCTGTATCTGAGGGGGGGCAACTCGAAGAAGACGATGAAGAATCTGAAGCAGAAGATGATGAAGACGTCGACATCCCTGACGATGAACCATCTTCTCCAAAGAATGATGATGATGATGATGACGAAGATGACGATGACTTCTTTATCGTCAAACCTGCTCAGAAGATCAAAGCTCTTAAGGGAATCTCAATAAATGAACCTTCAGGGGAGCGGACAAAGACAAATCCCTCAGCCTCTGGAGCTGAGAAAGGCAAAGGCAAAAGCGTCGCTGAAGATGACAATCTGATGATCTTGCTTGAAAAGCCGGTTTGTCAGGTATGCTAAACATCTCTCACTCCATCCCTCCTCTATCATACCTATCAGTTCTACTACCCAAGCCTATACACTTGAACCAATTCTCTCTATCTGATTCTACCCAAGTTCTTACTCGTAAGATCGTTGTGTTTCAGCTAGTCCTCTCCCCTGTTTGAGGATATCGCTGAAGGCTCCACAACTGCGACTTCACCAATAATACCAGCTGCTGCTGAAGAAATAATCCTAGTCTTAGATTTAATCTCTGAGACTGATGAACCTGAAGAACAGCTACTCTCGCACAGAGGCAGACCTTCCTTAGCTCCTCAAAAGCTAAGTGAAGAGGATCAGAAAAGAAGAGAGGAGATAATAAAGCGATTCGAGGATCAACGAATCATTCTGAGGCGTGATCAACTTCCTTCAGTTCCTCCAAAGTTCAAAATTTCCAAAGCTGAATACCAGGAACACCTCAGAGCTGAACGCCTACTCGCTGAAAGAAAGGAAGCTGAAGAAAAAGACAGAGAATACGCCATCAAGCTTACTCAACGATCAATAAAAGACCCCAAGCTGAAAAGAGTTCCCATTGATGTTCAACGTCAGCTATGGGATGATGCTCAAGAGATCGTTAGAGAAAAGACTAAGGTCTCTGATACGACTTTGGAATAGGCTAAACAAATGCTGACCTATTGATCTAGACCTTCCAAAATCGTCAAGGCAAACATCAGAGGAAGACTGTACGCTGAAGTTCCTGTTGTTGAAGTGGACGTCTACAGAGATGACGAAACCAAGCAAACTTTCTATGCTGCTACCTTAGAAAAGTTTGGTCTCTCTGAATGGTTAGAAACAAAATTAGCCATTCAGGGATCGCATTCAAAGTTCAAAAGCCATGTCGAGAAGATCTTAAACAAACAGATCGACCTGCTTTCATCTGCTGTGGATATTCCTCCTACTCTTCCTCAACCAAGAAAAGAGTCTGCTAAGAAAAAGAAAGTCTCTGATTTAGGTCCTCATATTCGGAATGAAACGGGCTAATGTTTCTCTCGTGCTGAAATTGTTGGCCCTGATGCGGATCTCTCAATGCTTGACACCTTTCTACCTCCTGGAGAAACATTCATCCTGGCACAGTTGTAAGTGATCCCTATGGTGTATTCTTTTTAGACTACTATGGAAATCATTACTTTCAACGTATCTCTGAGCTAGACATCGCTCCCATCGAACAACTCAAAGATCTCGTATACTGGTGTGAAGTCAGACGCAACATCAAAGCTAGACACCTGAAGCCCTTGATTTTTGAAGTAGCTCTGAAGAAAAAGAATCAAGGAGAAGATGTCCCTGACTGGATGATCCCCACATCAAAGACCCTTGATGAACTTCTCATTAAGGAAGAACCTTTGTAAGCTGATAGGATCGCCTCTTTCATCTATTTTATCAGTTATCCTTTTGTACTTGTAATTTATTTCGCTTGTACTTGTAATCTTTCCATTTCTCTTTGTAACCTGATTCAAAGTTTTAAAGAAAGATTTCAGCGAATGTACTTTACTCCATCAGTACTGAAAAGATCCCAGAAAACAGTAAAAGGGACAAATATTTTATAAGTTCTTTTTATCCTTATGTTTTCATTAAATAGCAATTTTCTTTGTTGCTATGTCATAATCAAATAGGGGGAGATTGTTGATCCAAACCCTCAGTGATTTGATAATGACCCTCTCTTATATACTTAGTGAAAATTGTAAGTAAAGAATATGTATCAGAGTTTCACTATCGCTGATAAGTACTAAGATCTTCCAGTACCGCTGATAGGAACTCTCGCTCTTTAAATTAAACATTCAGCGAAACTGTTCACCATTAATGCTGAGTCTGTTCAGTCATTATGATGATCGCTGATAAGTTAGTTGTTTACTTATGATCCCTGAAGACAAGTTTCACGTCAACAAAGGTTCTACGCTGAAGTCGAAGATGAAGCTCAAGAACCAGCGACAAGTCTCCTAATGAACTGATGCGGATCAGCGAAGACTCAGATTTGTCCACTCAACGTGAAGTATCAAGTACAAGACTTCAGCTATCGCTGAACTTTATCATTCGCTGCATAGTAAATGATAATCGCTGAATCAACGAAAGCTGGTCATGAAGTCCTCCGTACAAAGTACTTTTGTCTTAACCTCCCTTGCACAACTCCGTACGAAATGTCAGAAAAGAACCTCCGACTGTCTGAAATCGTACAACCACTCTGATACTACACTGTTCATCAATGCGGCTACTAAGGTTGTCAACCAAGGTCAATGACATGCAACCAACCAGCTGATGACACGTGTAAAGTGTATACTGACTTGCATTAAATGCATGCAGTATATAAAGAGATGAACCCACTTCATTTGAAGTAACTTGCTAACTCTGGACAAGTTCAATCTCTTATCTCAAGATAGGTTATTATTAGTAATTTCCTTCTCTCTTAGTGCAAGAAACCTTAGTGTTCCAACTTGTTTAGATTTAGGTTTATCCTTAATCTTGTTTCCGCAAAAAACTGTAAATTGTTAATGATTTATCAATAAACAATTTAGAAAAGTAAAATCCGTGTGTTTGTATTCAACCCCCCCTTCTACAAACTTTTATAGGCCTTCGGGACCAACACATAAACCATCTGAACCTTTGCACTCGACACTCATCCCATGGTCCTTCATGAGATGGGGAATGGATATTGTTGGCAAACTACCCCGGCCCCGGGGCAAAAGGTATTCCTCCTCGTACTTACCAATTATTTTTCCAAGTGGGTGGAGGCGGCTGCTTTTTCCCAAATCAGGGACAAGGAAGTCATCTCTTTTATCCAGACTAACATCATATGCAGATTTGGGATTCCATCCGAAATCGTCTGTGACAACGAATCCCAATTCATAAGCTACAGGACCCAACAATTTTGCGAAGACAGGAGTATCAAGTTAACAACCTCGACTCCTAGATACCCTCAGGAGAACGGACTTGCCGAATCAAGTAATAAGACCATTATAGCTTCGATTAAGAAAAGTTAAAAGCTGCAAAAGGAAGATGGGTCGAAGAACTCCCTTCAGTCCTATGCGCAAATCGCACGACACTGCATACGTCCACAGGACAAACCCCTTTCTCTCTCGTCTACGGTTGCGAAGCAGTCCTGCCAATCGAAGTCCAGCTCCCAACTTCGAGGCATACTTCCATCGAACACAACATGATTGATTTAAATTATGATATCGACGCCCTCGAAGAGCTTAGAGAGTCATCCTTGATCAGAATGGCATCTCAGAAGCAAGCAGTCGAGCGGCATTTCAACAAACACGTCAAAGTCAAAGTCTTTCAAGAAGGCGATTACGTCCTCCGTCGAGTGTTCCAAAACACTCAAGAGCTCAATGCCAGTAAACTTTCCATTAAATGGGAAGGTCCTTACCGCATCTCCGAAATCGTTGGTAAATGAGCCTATTGACTCCAGACTCTCGACAATCAAGAAATCCCACGCAGTTGGAATGCTACGCACTTGAAAAAGTATTTTTTCTATAATCATTTTTCTCTCATGAAACTTAATTGTTTTACCACAGGGGCACATGATTCAAATTTCATTATGAAATTTGGTTACACGATCATAAGGTTTGAGCGACCTCTCGATCTGAGTTTCTGAATTCAGAAAATTTTGTACGTTCTAACACGTCAATAATTGAGCCTATCATTACAAGTCAAACGTATGATATTTCAATCGTTATATTGCTATGAATGCCTAAGTCGCACGATTCTTCGCTCGTTCTATACTTAACAAAGTTACACAGTTGATATTACATCTATCTACGACATATATAAATCGAAATAAAAATTCAATAGAAGGATGAAATTCATTTACGAAACGTACGATTACATAGGATCGACCGACGGTCGAGTATACAAAGTTAAAATGGTTCGACCACCAACGGTCGAGAGATGAAAAGACATAGCATTTCCTAAATCTAGAGAGGAGCGTCGATCGTATGCTCAGTCTTGACCTTCGAATCCTCGTCACGCCCGAAAATGCGCTAAGAAGCTAATGCAAGGATCAAACGAGTATGTTAGGTGACACCCTACGCCGCGACATTTCAGAATGCGGCCCTTAAGATTAATGTTAAGGTTAGAGGAAGGAATATGATCTTCTCGACGGTCGACTTCCAGTCCAACATCTCCTCTATATTCGCGTATCTAACAAAAGGAGATTGAAACATCTGCAAAAAGCAAAAGGGGTATGTTAAGCAAACATTCGGAGGAAACATTGGGAACACGAGTTTTGGAAGAAAAACTCACAAAGAACGCTAGTCCAGCTAAATACGATCCCGTCTCTTCGATGGAGATCTTTTGAAAATGCTCTTTGAAAGATAAGAGCTGATATTTCCCCAGATGCGGAAATGACTTCGTCCCGTCAAGGACACAGTCAGCCAAGAGGATCGACGACAACGTAAAGTTGATCGTCATGACTTCCTCCTCACTCTCTCCCATCATTACACCCTTGCCCATCCTACTTTCAAATTTTGGGGCCAAACTGTTTGGGCAAAATTTCACAGGTCTCGACCGCGACCAAAGAAGGTAAGATGCATGTCATGAGTTATACCTTATATTAAGATAAGGTCCCGACGAAGACCCTAAGAACCTCCGTCATCCCTCCTAAAAGGTAAGTCGAGAGTTCCTCACGACACTCGACCTCGACGTCGCCCGTTCCGCACGACCGTCGCATAAAACCGTACGACCTCGACCGACTAACGCGTTATACAACTGTTATATTTGTTTAAGTATTTAATGCAGGAGTCAAAGTCATTTATGGACAAACGGCTATAACCGACGAAATCAGTTATGAGCATCTAAACTCACATTGAAGACGACGACCGTTACAAACCATCTTCAAGGCACTTAAAGATTCAATTAAAGTCATCCGAAGACTATAAAATCCCAGCTCAATCATCAGTTCAGGACACCTGATCAACACCGAATAACAGGGAGAGAGATAGAACAAGAGCATCGAACAACAGAAGCAAACACAAACACTCGAATAATATTCATTCGAAGCAAAGAGATCATTCATAGAAGATCACTCTCGATGCAAGACTCTCGCTCTCGACCAACAGTTTATACATAGTTTTCACACACGACGCACACTGTTTTTACATTCCAAACACTTGTACTTTACAGTTCGAAGTCGTTCCTTCATTTGTATTGTAATCTCTGTACGATCGACACCCGGAACACCAAGGACATCGCCCCTGATTGGCGACCATAGTGCAGCGACGACATCCACTGTCGTTCACAGGTTTTTTCCTCGTTGTGGTTTTTCCTGCGTCATCAAATCCTTTGTCTCATTTATATTTTTTGTCTTTGTCGAAAGATTCACTTCTTAAGTTGTTAAGGTCCACATCGACCTTAAGTTGTCCCTATGGTGCGATTTTTGGCATTAACAATAACCCATACATAATTTCTTGTCACATTTTCATTCCAAAGGTTAAACGGTTCCCGTATTATTAAAAGGAGAAACCCCATAGTTACGGATGTCACCGGTCGGCCGAGAGAATGGGTAGGGAATGGTTCACCATGAGGCACGAGAAGGCACAACATGCAACATGCGCGACTTGGCCTACGGCCTCAAGGCGTGGCTATCTGTGTATGTCACTGGATGTGCGTGTGTGGCTTGTCCCACAACTTAAGGTGGCGGCCAAGGCCCCGTGTAGCAATCTGGGTGATTTAAATCTAATTTTTAGGTTTTTCTCTCATTTACTCCCACTCTCCACTTCTATCTTCCTTAGAATATTTTTGTGAGCTTAAGATCCAATTTTGGATCATATTTGCATGAATGTACCTTAAAGATATTACAGACTTAGTGGCTTGAAGCTTGGCTACGAAAAGGGTGAAAGATTCCATAGGAGAAGTGTTGGTGGAAGATTATAAGTCTTGGTTGATGTAAGTATCTTGTATATTTTAAACTCTAATAAAAAATCTGTGTAGATCTAAATATTCGTACTTGTCGGTGGTCCATTTCTAGATTTGAGGAAATGGGTTATTTGGAAACCCTAGATCCTTGGTAGAGATGACTTGATGATGGTGAAAGCTTCCTTTTTTGGGACTAAGGATTTGGGTATGAAACCTAGGTTCAACCTAACCTAGCAAGTTGAGTTCAATTGGTTGTTTTGTGAAAACTATGTACATGACAAAAATGTTTATTTTAAAGAATTAATGTGTTTTACTTGATGTTTATCAAACATATTATTTATCTGATGAGATATGTACTTTTGGTACATTTGATTTGATAAATCTTGTAATATGCTTTTATTTGAAGTTTTGGGCATTTTGATAAATAAATCATAAGTGTTGGTACTTTTAGTGACTTATCTTATAAAGTGAGATTATTTGAATAAATGCATTTTAATGTATTTGATTGGGAAAATACATATTGTTTTATTATGGAAGATTTTGGGAATATAAATGATATTTTTAATTTGGAAAATGATTTGTCCCGATATACGTTGGGTTTTGAGTTAATCATGTGTTTGAACCATGTATTTGCATAAACATATGTTAGATATGTTTTATTGCTTTGATAACATTATTGGTAAGATCAATTGAATCGTTGAGATTTTGACTCTGTTGTGCCTTGGGACATTTGTTCTATTTTAATAGCTCGATATGGAACTTAAGTTATGATTTGCATTTATAGCATCTTATTTGAGAATTACATGTTCTGAGTGCGCTAGTCATTCATTTTGAGTCATGTAATGTTTTAGACTTTAATACAATGAATCCATAGACACAAGAGTCAGTTTGGGTAGGATAAACATCCCTGCAATGTAACTTGAAATAGGCATGGGGTCTTTATGGGTAATAAGATGTAGGATCTTTGAGTCTGACATAAACCTTTGACCAATGACTGTAATTTCTTGTGAACGAGCTCAATTAGGATTTTGGAGATCTCAAGGTACAGACCTAGTATGGTTGAACTTGATGACTATTCAAGCAATAGACATGGAGTTGTTAAGATTGTTAACTCTTTATAAACTCGGAAAGGTTGACGTTAATGAATGGATAATCCGCCAGCGACGCTCATATAACATAGATATGAGACCTACTTTTTTGTTCCGTCACATTCAATTGAATCAGGTCTCTCCCATCACCGAATGTGAGCTTTGGATATGACATTTTAGCCATGTTTTCGTGTTACTTTGGGTATGAAACATATCCATGATTTGATGCTCCAATTATTATTTAATGTTTATATATGGTTGCTCAGGGATACTTGAGTTTATTCATGTTTTCACTATTTGGTTGTGTAAGTACTGAGTTTTGGGTTACATATAAGTAATTGTTTTGATTTAGAGTTTCATCTCGAACATGGGGGTTTTAATTAGGCTGTCTTTCGATTTTACCATTTTATTATTATGATAAAACCTGCTTAAACTCACTAGGCGTTAAGTCTAACCTTTTATTTGTTGGCATGTGCATCAGGTCCTTGTTGGGGGAAAGGTACTAGCGACCCTATGAAGAGTTGTGCTAGTTAGACATATGTAATTGATTTATTTATTCGATGACGTCTTCCGTATTCGGAGACAATGAATGTTACTGGGTTTTAGAAAGAAACGCTCGTCCCTAATATAGACTTCGTGTAAGGTTTTGATTATCATTTGTTGATGTTAAATCCAGATTTTCTGTTTGAAGTAATTCAAGTATTAATTCGTAGAAATAAATTTATCCTTTATTTGGTGTATTAATAAAAAGATTAAATTAGTCGCTATTTCCAAATTTGAGGGTGTTACGCTACCATCTTCCCTTTCTTGTTTTTTTTGTAACACCCCGATCTTTGGAAGATATCGATATATTAAAATAAGTATGAAAAATAGGATTTTGGATTAAATTCAAGATTTTTTTAGGCTTGTTGGATGGAGAATTCAAATACGAGTCCAATGGTTTTTCCGGAGCAAAATCGGAGCTAAAACGAAGAAGTTATGGCCAAAACGGTGTTCAGAAGTACCTCCTGAGCGACTATGACTAGCGGCTATGACACGTGTCAATGTTGAACCATGGAACAGAAAATGGTACCAACCCCGCGACTGTGACACGCGACTATGCCAAAGGGCATAGTCGCTGGGCCTTGTCGCACGGGGGCACCTGACCCATAAAAACGGGATTTCCCCATTTTTCCTCATTTCACTTCACCCACTTCGTTTTTCTCTCCCAAGAACTGAAACCCTCAGCCCCCTTTGTCGATTTTAAGCCTTTGAGACCCCATTACTCAAGATTTCATGTTATTCTTCCTCATCTAGCAAGGATTTGGAAGCAAAAGTTAG
This sequence comes from Saussurea involucrata, assembly GCA_033807775.1. Classification (NCBI taxonomy): domain Eukaryota; kingdom Viridiplantae; phylum Streptophyta; class Magnoliopsida; order Asterales; family Asteraceae; genus Saussurea; species Saussurea involucrata. Next base: position 63,599,412 of record CM066318.1, read on the forward strand.
GTGTACTTCATCTCCTCTTTGTAACAACCCATACCAACTAACAAGCCATAAATCAAATAATTAATTAAAATAAATGCCAAAACGGCCCCACATTGTCACACACATTCAAAATCTCAAAATAATATTTGGGTTCGCGGAAAATAAACCTATTACAGCTGCGAATTTGTATCTATAACTATAAAAAGGGAAGGTCCTCTAGATCCTTCTAGACGCAAGCTCCAGCTCACATCTTGTCCTTGCCCTAACAAAAGCCCTCTACTACCTGTTTACCTGAAAAGGGTTTTACATTTTTGAAAACCGAGGGTTAGACCATGAGGTCTAGTGAGATCCCTCAAGATAACAGTATCGCACCACACATATCAATTTAAAAAGAGTTTAAATGAAACAATGAACAATTATGCCCTTATCAGTTTAGACAAACACACGTATGCTGATGATCCACGCTTTGGTCACGAACACACTTGTGACATCGTGTTAGGGCACACACCCGCATTTATTAATTATACGGAACCTATTCATTCATTCCGTATGGGACACACTCCCCATATCAATCATAATATTACCTCTTTAACATGCGTAATTAAGCCACATAAAGACATGCAGTTCAATATATAAATGAACAAGTAATAAAATCAGGTATCGCCAAAGCTTCGGTTTAGAAAGACTCACCTGGCGTCCTTGCTAATCCTTTCTTACTTGCAAGCGCTACTCCTAAACTGCTCACCTATATAACCATCCACACACGAGAGCGATCAGTCACTCAAACACGCCTTTCAAACTCTTATGACACTCCCCACACGGATAATCCGGGTTTTACCCGGACTCCGGTACTCTCCGTATACGTCTGGTACCCCTCTTTTCTGGATGGCCACCTTCCGGATACTATCCGGATTCCGACGTCTCCCGGACTAGATCTTTCGGACAATTGACCGGGCTCCGGTCCTTTCCGGGTGTTCCGTCCGGATTCTGGATCTTGATTCACATCCGGGTAGATCTCTGTATCCGCGACCTTCGGTCCGGAGTTTCCCAAATTCCAGGAAATCCCACTTCTCCGGGTTATGCGATTTCTGGGTACGGTTATGTGCACGAAAATCGTACTGGGAAATCATTCCCAACTCAACCTCAGCTCTTTACCAATGATTCAAAAATAGATAGAATGATTTAACTAACCATCCGAAAATTACTTTCATACTGGTGGCTATCTCACACAGTTAAATCACTCATAACTCTCTTAAATGAGGGATACCTATTAAACAATAGCTTACCAAATTCAACCCAAAATCACCAAAACCATAAGGAGGTTAGAGGGATGAAAGATTACCTTGATGAAGAAGAAGGTTCACACTCCAAAGCTTCTTTATTTCAAGATCTCTTCCCAAAATTTGCAATCCCTTCACACACACAGATACACACACTAGCCGCTCCTGAAGAATATGAGGTGAAATGATGGTTTTAGGGATTTTAACCCTATTTCCTCTATTTACACCAAGGTCCTTCCAGTGAGATCTATTTAGTGAAATGATGGTTTTAGGGATTGTGTCACACATCCTTCCCTCAAAAGAATCCTGTCCCTGAAATTCCATCTTCGAACAAATGTGGGTATTGGGACCTCATGTCCGACTCCAATTCCCAAGTCGCCTCCTGACCCTTATGGAAGCGCCACTGAACCTTGTGATCCACGATCGCCAACGGCTCCTCAACATAATTCAACTTCTCGTCCACACGAATATCTTCTAGCGGTACTACCATACTTACCTCGGCCAAGCACTTCCTTAGATTTGACACATGAAAGGTTGAATGAACTCCCCGAAGTTTCTCGGGTAACTCCAACTTATACGCCACTTCACCCACACGTTCAGTGATGGCGAACGGCCCGACATACTTAGGCCTTAGCTTCCCTTTCTTTCCAAAACGCACGACGCCTTTCCACGTCGATACTTTAAGCATCACTTTATCCCCCACCATGAATTCAATCGGTTTCCTTCTTTTATGTTGATCCAAACCCTCAGTGATTTGATAATGACCCTCTCTTAAACACTTAGTGAAAATTGTAAGTAAACAATATGTATTAGAGTTTCACTATCGCTGATAAGTACTAAGACTTTACAGTACCGCTGATAGGAACTCTCACTCTTTAGATTAGATATTCAGCGAACACTGTTCATCATCATATAGCTCTGAGTCTGTTCAGTCTATGAGATGATCGCTGATAAGTTAGTTGTTTACTTATGATCCCTGAAGACAAGTTTCACGTCAACATATTTTCTACGCTGAAGTCGAAGACCAAGCTCAAGAACCAGCGACAAGTCTACTCCTGAACTGATGCGGATATCAGCGAAGCAAGACCTGTCCATTCAACGTGAAGTATCAAGTAGAAGACTTCAGCAATCGCTGAACTTTATCATTCGCTGATAAAGATCTGACTCAACGAAAGCTGATCATGAAGTCTCCCTGCATGTTACTATTGTCTTACCTCCTTTGCACGTCTCCGTACGAACTGTCAGAACGGACATCCCTTTTGTCTGTAATCGTACAACAACTCTGATTCTACAATGTGCACCATGCGGCTACTAAGGTTGTCTACAAAGGTCAATGACGTGCAACCACTCAGCTGCTGCCACGTGTAAAGCCATACTGCCTTGCAATAAATGCATGCAGTATATAAGAAGAACCTTACTTCAGTTTTGAAGTGTGCTCGGACCATCTTCTTATTTCTCTCTTATTGTTAACTTATTATTCGTAATTTCTTTAACTCTTTCTAGTGCAAGAAACTTAGTTTTTCTCAAGACTTGTTTACATTAGGTTTATCCTTAATCTTGTTCCGCAACAAGTTGTAAATTTTCTTGATTTATCAATACACAATTTAGAAAAGTAAAAACGTGTGTTTGTATTCAATCCCCTTCTACAAACTTGTATAGCCCTTCGGGACCAACAAGTGGTATCAGAGCAGATTTGTTTAATCTCATAAACAAGATATGATCTATACTAAGATTTCTCTTCCAAGCTATTTCTTAAAATGGCTACCAACACAAACACAAACTGTATTGACAACGGTTCTCTTGCAAAACGCCGTAGATTCTCCAGAGATAATTTTAATCTATGGAAAAATAGGATGATTCTCTTCTTAGAAGGTGTAGACCCTACTATGCCTTACTATCTTGAAAACGACCCATATATTCCTATAAGAATTGATGCTGCAGTTCCAGCCGCTGAGAATAGACCTGCTATTCCAGAAAGGCCGATTCCCAAGGAAATTCATATGTGGACTGATGAAGATAAGAAGAAAGTGGCTATCGACACCAAAGCCAGATCCATACTCTCCATGGCTCTTCCTGACGAAGTCTACCATTCCGTCATGAACCTGAAAACTTCAAAAGCTATGTGGGACACAATCTGTGTTCAGTATGAAGGTACTTCTGAAGTCCAGGACTCTCAAAAGATCAACCTGGTAAGACAGTATGAAAGCTTCATTTGTGGTAAGAATGAAACTCTCTCTGAAGTACACCAACATTTTAACTGCTTAATAATAGATCTGAAAACTGTTGGTAAGGAATATTCTAACTTTGAAGTACTGACAAAGTTCTTAGAATGTTTACCTGAAAGCTGGGACAGTTATTCTATGTGTCTCAAGTTGTCAAAGGATCTGAAATCAATGACCCTTTCTACCTTATATGGCACGATGCTGAATCATGAGCAATCGAGTCATCTTAAGAAGAATATTGTAAAAGATTCCAAAAGCACACCTGTTGCTTTAATCTCAGAGTCACCTTCCACTCAGCGATCGACTATCACTGTCACTGAGTTGGAAACTAACTCTGAAAGATCACCAGACTCTGACGTTTCAGATAATGATGAAACTCTGGCATTCTTGGCTAATAAGTTCAGGAGATTTGCTAGAAAGAGTAATTTCAAGAAAAATAAACCTCTTGCTATTACTGACAAGCCAAGATCATCAACCCCTGTTGATAAGGCTACTGCTACTTGCTATAACTATGAAAAGATAGGACATTTTGCTAGTGAGTGCAGGTCAAAGAAAGTGTCTAGACCCTCAGCTTTTCCCAAGAAAAACTTTACTCACAGGACTAGATATGAAAAATACAAAAAGCTGAAAGAAAGGTATTCAAAGCTGAAAACCTTTAAGAAGAAAGGCAAAGGCCTTATGGCTGACTATGATTGGGCTGCCTCTGACGAAGAAGAATCATCTGACTCTGAAGATGATGATGAAGCCAATCTATGTCTCATGGCCAAACTTGAAGATGAGGAAGAAAATTCTGACATTCCCTCTACTTCAACCTCTGCTACTAAGGTATCACCTTCCTTCTTTACCAATATTTTAAATATTGATGAAGCTGATAGTCTTCGAAAGATCGACCTCTTGACTAGAAGTTTATATGAAGCCATGAATGGCAAAACTGTGGTTGAAAATCAAAACCTTGATCTCGCTGAACAGCTTAAAAACTGTCACCTTCAAATAGAAAATCTTTCTAAAATTGAAGAAGATTTTAAAGATCAAGTTCACCTAAATCAGCTAGTCAAAATCGAGCGTGAATAAGCTATCGCTGCATTAAAAGCTGAAAAAGCTACTGTTGATGGATGGTATAATTCCTCAACAAAGATCACTGAGATAACTAAGTCTCAGATTCCCCTGAGTGATAAACATGGTCTTGGTTACAAAGCTGATACTCTAGAACCAACCACTGACCATTCCATGCTTAAGTTTGGAATGTTCATATCCTCTATCCCTGACACTTTCTCATCTCAGTGTTCCTCTTCTAAACCGCCTATCCCTGAGGAAATCTCTACCTTAACTTCTAAAGGTAAAGAAAAAGTTGTTTATCCAAAACCTACCTCAGCCTTTAAAAACAAATGTAAAGGAATTGCTTTTAACCAAAATCCTCAGAAGGGTACCTCTGTACCAAAGCTGAATGCTTCTAAAGCTTCAGTGACTTATCCCTCTGATTCAAAGAATAAGATCCCTGGATTTATTCAACGTGGATCTATTCAGCGATCTACTCCTAGAATCACAGTGGAAATTATTGGTAAGAAATCCGAAGAACTGAATGTTCCTCCCATTTCAAAAGCCAATATCTTACTTGGTGCTGGTCCTTCTAATTCAAAATCAAAAGCTCAGCATGCAAATGGTCCTAGAACTACTTTTAGTTATAGGAAATGTTATCATTGTGGACTTACCAATCATACTGCTAGTAAGTGCCCTACAGCCACCCAAGCTGAAAAGATAGCTAAGGTGAAGATCATTGCCCCCAAGGCAAAGAAGACCACTGAGGTTAAGAAATTAACCAAAGTGAAGACTGACAAAGCTGAATCTTCAAATGCTACGAAGACTGCTGAACCTTCCACCTCCTCTTATACCCCCACTGACAAGTGTGTAGACATGGTTAAGTGGGTACCCAAGACAAACTAATCTTCTTTTGTAATGCAGGTTAAGAAGGGTATCTGGTATCTTGATAGCGGATGCTCTAGACATATGACTGGTATGAAGAACCTGCTAACTGAGTACAAAGAAGAGAAGGGTCCCTCTGTAACTTTCGGTGGAAATGGAAAAGGACATACCCGAGGGTTTGGTGTACTCTCAAATGGTACAACAACCTTCAGAAGAGTCGCATATGTTGAAGGGCTGAAGCATAATCTTCTAAGCATCAGTCAGCTTTGCGACAAGGATAACAAAGTAATCTTTACTAAGGAATCCTGCTTTATCGGTGACAAAAAGGAGAAGATAGCTCTCAGCGGTTATCGTTTGGAAAATGTTTATGTAATAAACATGGACTCAACAACCACTGAGAACTCCTATTTCTTCTCAAAAGCCTCATCTGATGTCAACTGGCTATGGCATAAGAGGCTCTCTCATCTCAACTTCAAGACACTGAACACTCTTTCTTCAAAAGAGTTTGTCACTGGTCTACCTCAGCACTCATACGCCAAAGAATCCTTATGTTCAGCGTGTGAGAAAGGCAAGCAGACCAAAGCAAGCTTTAAGTCAAAGCAAGTTTCCTCAGTGTCATCTCCTCTACAACTTCTCCATATGGATTTGTTTGGCCCTGTTAACAAACAATCCATCGCTGGAAAGAAATATACACTGGTCATAGTTGATGAATTCTCTCGATATACATGGGTTATGTTTCTCCGTTCTTAGAGTGACACCCCTGAAGAACTCATCACCTTTGTTCGGAAGATGGAAACCCTGAACAACTTGACCGTTCACTCAATAAGGAGTGATCATGGGACTGAATTCAAAAACAGTTCTCTTGATTCCTTCTTTGAGAGTAAGGGTATTTCTCACAACTTTTCTTCAGTGAGAACACCGCAATAAAACGGAGTCGTTGAAAGAAGAAATAGAACTATTATTGAAGTTGCACGTTCAATGCTCAGCGATTCTCATTTGCCTACTCAGTTTTGGGCAGAAGCTGTCAACACTGCTTGTTTTACGCAAAATAGGTCGCTGATAGTCAAAAGATTTAATAAAATAGCCTATGAACTTTTTCATGGGAGAAAGCCTTCAATTAGCTTTCTTTACATCTTTGGATGTAAGTGTTTGATACTGAACAACAGAGATGCCCTTGGAAAGTTTGATCCTAAGGCTGATGATGGAATCTTTCTTGGATATTCTTCAATCTCCAAAGCCTTCAGAGTCTTCAATCGAAGAAGACAAACTGTAGAAGAAACAATTCACGTCATTTTTGACGAATCCCGTTCAGCGAATTCTCGACCTTCTGCTGATACTGAAGAACTGAATCAATGGATGTTTTCTCATCTTGGTGATTTAGAAGATATTCCCACTCCTCATTTTCATACAGTTGAAGATGATAGTCCTACTATCATCCCAAACATGCAGAATAGTGAAGCTGAAACTTCATGGGTCTCAGCTGTTCCTTTAAACACTATGCCTGCTTCTGAACCAAATGTCCCAGACATTCCATCTACTTCTCAGCAATCAGTGAATGAGATGACATTTGCACCAACTCCTCTCTTGGCTGATATTCCAGAAGTTGCTGAAGCTTCATCTTCAGCTCCTCTAGTCCAATTTGAGTCAGCGACTTATGCCCCGGCTCAGCGATGGACTGTAAATCACCCAATTGATCAAATCCTTGGTGATCCAAACGTTGGTGTTCAGACTCGACGAAGTGCAGGTAATATTTGTTTATTTGTTAACTTTATTTCTCTGATTGAACCAAAGAAAATAGATGATGCCCTCAAAGATCCAAACTGGGTCAGCACCATGCAAGAAGAGCTGACTGAATTCGAAAGAAACAAAGTTTGGAAACTTGTTCGAAGACCAACTGACAAGACAGTCATAGGCACTAAATGGGTCTATCGAAACAAGTTGGACGAACATGGAACTGTAACCCGCAACAAGGCTCGTCTTGTTGCTCAGGGATACAGACAAGAAGAAGGCATAGATTACGACGAAACATTTGCTCTAGTAGCAAGACTAGAATATATTCATCTATTCTTAGCATACGATGTACACAAAGACTTCAAAGTATATCAAATGGATGTTAAGTCAGCATTTCTCAATGGAAAGCTGAATGAAGAAGTCTATGTGGAACAACCTCCAGGATTCTTAGATCCTAAGCGTCCAGGTTATGTTTATAAACTGGATAAAGCACTTTATGGCTTAAAGCAAGATCCACGTGCATGGTAGGACACTCTATCCTCTTATCTCCTAATTGAAAAATTTGAGCGAGGTAAAATCGACAAAACTCTATTTTTCAAATTAGTGAAAGGTCATATCATTCTTGTTCAGATATATGTTGATGACATTATATTTGGTTCTACTAACCCTGATATTTGTACTCGTTTCTCTGAAAGGATGAAAGAAGATTATAAAATGAGCATGATGGGTGAGCTAACATATTTCTTTGGTCTTCAGATAAAACAAAATGAAAAAGGAACTTTCATTAATCAGGGAAAGTATGTTAAAGATATGCTGAAGAAATTCGATTTAACTAAGAGTTCAGCTATGAAAACCCCTATGGCACCACCGCTGACACTAAACAAGGATTCAAATGGAATACCTGTTAATGTCACGATGTACCGTGGGATGATCGGCTTCTCTTGTTCTCTTGTGTGCACGATATCAAGATGAACATAAGGAATCTCATATGATCGATGTAAACCGAATCTTTCGTTACCTTAAGGGTATTATGAACCTAGGTCTTTGGTATCCCAAAGACTTAGGGTTTGATCTAATCGCCTATTCAGATAGTGATTTTGCAGGTTGGAATGATGGATAGGAAAAGCACCACAGGAGGCTGTCTGCTCCTGGGTGGAAAGCTGGTGAGTTGGACAAGTAAAAAGCAAAACTCAGTGTCCACCTCAACTGCTGAAGATGAGTATGTAGCCGCTGGAAGCTGTTTTTCTCAGGTCTTGTGGATGAGAAATCAACTACTAGACTATGACCTTCAGCGCTCAAAAATTCCAATCTATTGCGACAGCACTAGTGCCATCGCTATAGCCAACAATCCAGTGCTACACTCAAAGACCAAACTTATCGAAATCAGGTATCATTTTATAAGAGATCATGTGATGAATGGTGATATAGAACTTCATTTTATCCCAACTGACTATCAGTTAGCTGATCTGTTCACCAAACCTGTTGATGAGACAAGATTCAACTTTCTCATCAGCGAGCTTGGAATGCTGAACTTTGAAGAGTAAGATCTTCAGTGGTTCACATTTGATCAGCGATAGGATAAAACAATTATATAACCTATTCTATCATTCTCTCTCTGAACATAATTGATTCTCTGATACCAAGGTATGTTTTCTCTCTTGCTCGCTGACGTTCGCATGTGAATGTAAGATTTCAGAACAAATTGCATCGCTGAATATCTCTTCCTTAACAGCGATACTTTGAAATTTCTTAAAATAACACTGATATTTCTATTCAGTGCTTCATGTTTAACAGAGTTAAAGGGAGAAAAGAAAGCTAGAGAGAGAATTTTGAGGAGAGAAGATTGGTAGTATATTGACTTGTCTTCTGAAAACAGAAAGGAGTACATCTATATATAGAAAGGAAAGTCACTACTAACAGCACCATACAAACCAAGCCACGTGTCAAACCTCCTCTAACAACTTTAAACAACTTAATGACATAAGCCATTTCCTTATCAGACTGTGTTTTCATCCCCCCGCAAGCAAAACGGTAGGAACAACGTGAAGCTTGGACTTAAGAGCAACAAAACGAGAAGCTGTTAGTCCCTTTGTTAAAACATCAGCAATTTGAACATCCGTAGGTACATAACGAATACTCAACTGTCTCGATAGAACCATGTCACGAATAAAGTGAAGATCGATCACGATGTGTTTGGTGCGTTGATGAAAAACGGGATTCACAGCTAGGTAGGTTGCACCTACATTATCACACCATAGTGTTGGAGAACACCGAAGACTTAAGCCCAACTCTCGAATCAACGACATAAGCCACCGCAACTCAGCCGCAACATGAGCTAATGAACGATATTCTGCCTCTGTACTAGAACGAGCTACAACATGCTGCTTTTTAGAACTCCAACTAATTAGATTATTTCCGAGAAAAATACAATACCCACTTGTCGACCGCCTGTCATCTCGACATCCAACCCAGTCAGCATCTGCATAAGCATGAATATCAGTAGTTGAAGATCGTTGAATCAATAATCCATGACTACTCGTGCCACGTAAATAACGCAAAATGCGTTTCACGGCTATCCAATGTCTATCCTTTGGTCGCTGTAAAAATTGAGACACCTTGCTGACAGCATATGCAATTTCTGGTCGAGTTAGTGCTAAATACTGTAGTGCACCAACTGTGATGCGATATAATAGAGGATCATCTAACGGTACACCGGAAAATCTGTACAGCTGTCGTCCAGGAGATACCGGAGACGAAAGTGGCTTACACAGGCTTAACCCGGTACGTTGTAGGAGATCAAGAAGATAACGTTCTTGAGACAAGTAAAGACCATTCTCAGAAAACACAGCCTGCACCCCAAGAAAATAACTCAAATTGCCCAAATCTTTTAACGCAAATTGAGCATTCAACTTTTGAACTAAGTCGGAGACAAAATCAGTTGAGTTGCCGGTGATGATTATATCGTCAACATATACCAAAATATATGTTGTAATATTAGATGAAGAAAACACAAATAACGAAGTGTCAGAAACACACTGAGTAAATCCCAACTTGAGCAAGGCACTCGAAAGTTTAGCAAACCATGCTCGTGGTGCCTGTTTTAGCCTTTAGAGAGCCTTTTTGAGTAGACAAACATGTCCCGGGCAAGATGCATCAACAAAACCCGGAGGTTGACTCATATATACCGACTCGGTTAAATCACCGTGTAAAAAGGCATTGTTCACATCTACTTGCCTTATAATCCACCCACGAGAATATGAAACGGATAAAACCAACCGAATGGTTGTGGGTTTAACCACGGGACTAAATGTCTCGGTATAGTCTACTCCTTCAGTTTGAAGAAAGCCCTTAGACACTAAACGGGCTTTATAACGACTAACAGAACCATCGGGGCGACGCTTTATCTTATATACCCACTTGCACCCAACCACATTAGCACAAGAAGGCGGCGGCACCAATACCCAAGTCCTGTTAGAGTAAAGTGCAGACATTTCAGCTCTCATCGCATCCCACCAAACAGACCATTTTTGAGCTTGATGAAAAGTGTTTGGCTCGGAATTAGGTACTTTATCGGAAGAAACATGATAAAGCATATGATCAGGAAAGACCTTTGAGCGACGAGTATTGTCACGAGATCGAGTAACCATAGGATGAGACGACGGAATAGATGTCGGGATAGCAGACGAAACAGGTTGTGAGACAGGCGATGGAATAGATGACGGTAAAGGAGATTCAGGAGAGCCAACAGGAATGTTAGTGATAGGAGCAGAAGTAGTAGTTAAAGGAACTGAAGACGAAGAAGCCGGTGAGAAGTTAACTACAGGAACAGATGATGGAAGTGTGACCGAATCGAGAAATGATGTTTTGTGAAAAAAAGGAAATATTTCCTCATAAAATTGAACATGACGAGACGTGTAAGTAGTAGAAGAAACGGGTTCATTACACAAGTAACCTTTATGATGAGGAGCATAACCAAGAAAGATACACGCAACAGATTTGGGGGACAATTTATCTTGTCGAGTAGATTCAAGAAATGGATAACACAAATACCCAAATGTACGAAGAAGACTGTAATCTGGTGTTTTATGAAAAATAATCTCATATGGAGAAGAGTGAGATAAGACTTTTGAAGGAATCCGATTGACGAGAAAGGCTGATGTGGCATAAGCATCATACCAATAAGATTTAGACAAATGAGAATGAAAAAGCAATGCGCGAGCAATTTCTGACAGGTGACGATTTTTGCGCTCGGCGACTCCATTTTGTTGTGGAGTATAAGGACACGAGATGCGAAGAGAAATACCAGAATCATCAAGAAACTAACGCATAACTCCTTTAGTTAATTCAGGAGCACCGTCACATTGAAAATATTTGATATGTGTAGAGAAAAGATTTTCGACTTGATTTTTGAAATGTCGAAATGAGTTACAAGCTTGAGATCGATGGGTTAGTGGGTACATCCAAGTAAATCGACTGTAACCACCGATAAAAGTGATAAAATAACGAAAACCGGCTCGAGACAAAACCGGAGAAGGTCCCCATATATCTGAATGGATAATATGCAAGGGATACAAACTTCGATTATCATGAACATGAAAAGACAAACGCGTGCTTTTGGACAAATTGCAAGCGTTACAATGATCATGTATTTTATTCAAAACTAACGGAATACAAAGTTTATGTAAAACGTAATCAGACGGGTGACCAAGTCTTGTATGCCACAAAGAAGAGGATGACGAGGTAGTAGCTGCGGAGAGAGAATAAAGATTGCCACAGCTACGCGGAATGTGGTGGATGAGCTGTCCCATTCTCGTCTGAAGAGAAAGACCAAAAAAAGAGAAAACAACAGCATAAGGGTTATCAATAACTAACCGACAAATAGACATGAGATTCTGTGTTAGTCCAGGAACAAGCAGAACATTTTTAAGCAATAATTGGTAATTAGGCAGATTAATAACCGAATGACCAACATGAGAGATCGGAAGAGAATGACCGTTACCTACAATTACCCTTTCGGACCCGGTATAGGGAATCGCCCCTTGAACCAAATGTGGATTTGGTGTCATGTGAGCCGTAGCACCAGAATCGGGAATCCACGAATCAACCATAGCACATGTGTCTGAAAACGAAAAATTTTCTGATCCGCCATTTTTAGAAGCCCAATTAGCAAAATAAGCAGGTCCAAAACCAACAGAAAAGGCCTGATTGGGTGATCCAGATCCATAAGAAAAGTGTTCAGATCCATTTGAACCTCCATGATAATTTCCATTGAAATCATAAGATCCCTGCCCAAAGTTTGAGACAGGACTTTGACCAAATGGTCCAGACCCAAGTATTCCTCTAGGATTCGAAGGACCAAATATGCGTGGATCAAATTGGCCTGTATCATTTCCAGTGCTCATCATTGATACAAAACCAGAATTATTTCCTCCGTTTACACCGTTCAAACCAAAACTAGAATTCCAACCCCTTCCAATCGAACCACTGTTTCGCCCACTTCCATAGTTACCACGACTATATCTACCACCTCTCCCACGACTATTTCCTCTCCAAAAATTTTGAGTCGAAGATCTAAAACCGCCATCTCTACCTCGACTAACATCATTCATTCCACCTCGACTTTGAACACTGTCCGAGTATCGAAAATAACACTTATCAGCAGCATGACCAGACTTGCGACATATTTGACATGACACTTCTCTTGGCAGAATATGAGGTGGATTTTGTTCAACTTTTAAGGCTGACATAGCTGAAATTGGAGGAGAATACTCAGACTGTTGTGTCAATCGTTCTTCATACATAAGTAATCTTGATTTCAACTAAGCAAACGTTGGTTGTGTTTCTGCATTCTCAGCATTAAAAACAAAAGTCTTATAGTTGGAGTTAAGGCCTTGTAAAATTTGCAAAACCAAGTCATCTTCTGTCACTTTTTCTCCAATAGATCTAAGTGAGTCACATACTGCCTTCATAGATTCACAGTAGGTCGAAACTGAATTTGCAGACTGTTTAAGTGTCTGAAATTTTGTTTTCAGTTGAGATCTTTTTGTTAAAGCATTTTGCAGATAAGAATCCTCAATAGTTTTCTACAGTTGAGAGGCAGAGGAAGTGTCTATAGCTAGATGAGCAATTGAAGAATCCAGTGAAGCATTAATACAAGCATACACAAAACTATCAGCCTTAAGCCAACATTCAACAGTCTCTGGTGGTGAGGTTGGAGTAACAACGTCTGAAGCTATATGTTTTTCCAAACCTAATGTTTTTAACACCAATAGCAATTGATGCTTCCAACTCAAATAGTTTTCACCATTTAGCTTTATAGAAATTAAACTTTCCATGTTCGGTATAGAAAATGAAGTAGTAGGATCAACATTTGTACCTCTCGATGTTTCACTTCCAGGCTTTTTAAGCAACTTAAATCACCTGGAGTTGAATTTCTAGATCTGAAAGAAAAAACTTCAACCTCTGGATCTTAACAAAACTTGCTAATTCTGGATTTAAAATCAAGGAATTGACAGATATGTAATCTTGTAAACAGATCTGAAATTTCTAACGAAACTTAATTTCTGGATCTGGATAAAGAAGCTTTGTAGAGTGATGATTTGAAACGCATAGAAGAACACCGAATCATAAGGAAAAAAAATGAACAATTAAGAAGTTAGAAAAGTGTCTCTCTGCATATTTCAGCTATGATACCATAACAGAGTTAAAGGGAGAAAAGAAAGCTAGAGAGAGAATTTTGAGGAGAGAAGATTGGTAGTATATTGACTTGTCTTCTGAAAACAGAAAGGAGTACATTTATATATAGAAAGGAAAGTCACTACTAACAGCACCATACAAACCAAGCCACGTGTCAAACCTCCTCTAACAACTTTAAACAACTTAATGACATAAGCGATTTCCTTATCAGACTGTGTTTTCAATGTTTTTCAAAATAGTCCATGAGCTTTCAAAACCTCAGAGACATCCTAAAATATGAATGGACGTTTGTGACATCATCACAACGGATAAACCCTGGCACGTTCTTTTTCTGACACACGTTTGCACGTTTCGTTTACCTTCCAATCAAATGCAAACTTTCCCGCTCGAGTTTTTCTCTCTCTCTCAAATCTCTCTATATAAACTATTTCGGGTTTATATTTTTTTCTTTACGCGAACTTCTTCTCCAAGCAAGAAAAGATTTAATGTTGCTTATTTCCATAAATCTGTTCATCTCCTTCTTCGATTACCAGGTTAATATTCTTATTATTTACCTGCATAACTTGTTTCTGATCTTCTTATTGCTTTTAACAGATCAAACAAAAGAAACCTTTTCTAAAATAAAATCATTTCTTTCATGGTTTTATGAACACAACCTTTTCATGGTTGTTCTTCAAGTTTAAAACTCAAAATCTTAAACTTGTTCTTCATTCGTTTTTCCTTAATCCTTATCTAAAGGAAAATGGAACACAAGACTTTTACTGGGTTTGTTTTTCTTTTTCAAACAAGAAAACCCTAATCTTCATTAAGACATTTATGTCTGAATGAAATGGGCAAAAATCGGAAAACATCTTATTGGAAAATCTTTCACATTAAGACTATTCTTTATCTATGTTCATGGTTGATATGTTAAACAGAAATGGCATCTTCTACTCCTGCTCCTACCGCTGAGAAATCCACGGCTGCAAAGAAACTGACTCTTGTCAAAGCTCCTCAGGTCAAGTTCAAGCTTGAGGAAATCGATTTTTCAAAATAGAACAACCTTCATGCGCTTTTCGAGTTTCCTCCTCGAAAGCAAGTCACACATCTGGATGATGTTGTGAACTACCTCAAAACATGTTGCTTATCCACAGCCCTGACCATTACACCTCCTGCTCATCAATTCCTACTTTCTCAGTTCTGGTATACTGCCAGAAGAGCTCAGGTACCCCATGCGAAAGACCCAACGAAGATCGTTGACTCCATTCTGTGTGACACGAAATTTGGCACCACCAAAATCAACCCTGCCATTATTAGGAAAGCACTGAGTCTTCCTACCTCTACCAAAGAAAACCGCTTTGTTCCTCTCCCAAACCACAAAAACCATGCTGATAGGGAAGCCATTATTGCATTCTTCGATGCAATGGGTTACGCATGGGACACTGGAAGGGACAAGAAGCCCGAGAAGAAACTGACAACGATCAATAAGTCCAAAATGCCCAGCGAGATGAACTTCATCTTCGCACATCTGATAAGTTGCATGACAGCGAAGAGTGGCTCCTCTGATCAAGCTGCTCAACATCAGCAAGCAATGGGCTATGCATTGCTTAAAGGTCTAAATGTTGACTGGGCCTCAATCATCTACGACGACCTTGCGTTCAGAGTGGATATGGCTGAAAGATCTGCATGGGTTCCTTATCCCAGATTCATCAGCCCCGTCTTTCAACAAGGACTTGGCGAAAGGTACCCAACAGAGGGTGATCTGAGACTCTCTCAGGTTGGCCCTAAGGTACTCGACTTCAAGCCACTGGAAAACGAGGTACGTCTTTCAACTCTCTTATCTCTTCTCAATCCTCCTTCTTCTACTTTTGCAGCTCATTCAGTGGAAATCCCCACCGCTGATACCCACGCTGCACCCTCTACTCCTTCTCGAAAAAGGAAACACTCAACTTCCCAACATGGTTCCAAAAGAATCAAGAAAACCAAGGAGCAACCCCCCCCCCCCCCCCCCAGCATTTACATACTGAAGACTCCTCAGCTCATCTTGAAGAGCTGATGGAAAGTTCAGTGGCACGCTCTGCCACAGCTGACCAAGCCACACCTTCCATCCCGGCTTCAGTGTCTCTAAACGCTGAAGTGATTGACAGAGGATCCAACGCTGAACCCCGCACCCAACCATCATTCTCATCCCTCATTCCTCCTACTCAATCTTTGGTCTCTGCATCAATTTTCCCAACTTTCTCAGGGACACCCTTCATCATACATGACTCAGCTGCAGACACTCTAAATACGATGATGGATGCAAACTTAGGATCTGCAGGCACCTCCATGCGCCAAGGTACTCTTGAAGGCGACATGGAATTTCATTCAGGACACAAAGGGTTCGACAACTTCGCCAACCCGCCTGCAGGTATAAACACAATCCAAAACACTCCTCTTTCTCTACCCCAAACTTTTGAGCTTTCCTATGTTCATAAGTTAATAACTGTTTCAGGTCCTAATTTGGGGGATATCAACACCTCCCTTAAGGCCATGGAAACAAAGGTGGAAAAAACCTTTGTTTGTCCGGATAAGTTATGTGTCCTGTAACTCCACATTTGTCCAAAAAACCTTGTTTGTCCGGATAAATCCTTTTGTCCGGTAACCTATCGTTTGTCCGGATACCTTGTTATCCGGAAACTTCATTCTCCCGGACAGTTTCCACACTTTGGCAATTTCAGTACCTGTTGCCCTACCTGTCCTCAATCTGTTCCAGATTGAGCCGAATTTTTCGCAAAGGTACGCATCAACTGTAGTTTGATCCTGCCAAGAATCTAACATTGTGTCTTTCAGGTACTAATGGCGGATCAACAACAACCTCCCCAAGAGAATATTCCTCCGCAAGAGGAATTCATCGACGAAGCAGCAGACAATGCCTTGGTACCAGCTGACCATGGCATTGAGCTCGAGGCTAACAACCATCACTTAGACGCTGCAGAGTTCCGACCAGAACATCGTGTGGTCGTGGACATTCTTATGGAGCACCCACTTCGACAGGCACTCACTACCACCACTGACGTCCCTATCCTGTACGTTTATCAAGTCTGGTGTATGGCTCAAGTTGTCACGGCACTCAACTCACAGTCTATAACGGCAATGATCGATCAACACCCATTTACACTCACTCCAGACTCATTCAGGCGACTACTGTCCTTACCTGAGGCAACTGCTGGCGGCCATGTTGCATATGACCCCGCGGTCAATGACGACACATCATGCGCCGACATCCGTGCTCTCGGCTACAACCATACGCTCAATCGTCCTTCCGCCTTCACTCGAAAGTACCTGGCGCCCATCTGGTACACACTGTTCACCATTCTAAACATATGTCTTTCATCCAGATGGAAGGGAATAGACCAATGCACATGCGGTTTTCTACGTCTATTCCATGTCGTCTGCTACAACCACCATATAGACTACGTGTTGATCATCTGCCGTGAATTAGTTCAAGCCATCAGGCAGATCGGTGGAACAAAAGAGAAGAAGTTCCTACCATACCTAAGTTTTCTCTCGCTGGTCGTCCGTCAGCATATGGATGCGAATCTAAGAATACCGCAGCGCATGAACCACCCGGTATGTCCTCCTTTCAACTTACATTATCTTGTGATACGCAACCCGTCCAACGCCCAACCAATGCCTTTACCAGCAGCCCTACTAGCACACGTGGACCCAATACACCGAGTGTGACAGACTATAGACGAGGGTTAGGTGCTCCTGTGGTCCAGCCAGAGCCGGAGGGACCTCCCCAGGGAGCTAGACCTGAGAGACGTGAGGGTCCAAGGACTCGTGGAGGTAGAGTCTGGGTAGCTAGGGCTCCCGGACGGGGTGTGTTGAGAGTACATCATGGGAGGGGAATAGGCGTGGGCGGTGCATTGGATACGCATGCCAGTATAACTCATTCTAGCCGACCCGGAACTAGCCAACAACCCCGCATACACACCACCCGTACCACGCCTGAAGCCGGACCATCGACTAGCCTACACGAGGTCCCAGTTGCCACTGCCCCACTCCTAGAAGAGGACCCCGGAACGGACACTACTGAACCGATCTCTCCATTCACCCAAGCTGAAGTCGTCGAATCCGAAAGCACTGAC
Organism: Saussurea involucrata; assembly: GCA_033807775.1. Classification (NCBI taxonomy): domain Eukaryota; kingdom Viridiplantae; phylum Streptophyta; class Magnoliopsida; order Asterales; family Asteraceae; genus Saussurea; species Saussurea involucrata. The sequence continues at coordinate 63,617,352 of CM066318.1, forward strand.
ACCGATACGGATCAAACCATCCGTGCATCACTGATTCCACCCTGTATCGGACGTCGTCCACCTATGACCGAGGGATCTCCATCGGACTCACCCAAATCCTCCAACATCCCTACATCCCAGCCTATTTCGGGAGACATAAGGAGAGAGGAGGGAGAATTAGTTGAAGAATTAGATCAAGCGAGCCGGAGAGAATTAAGATCGAAAAAGAATCATGAGAGATCGAGCATAAGATATAGAGAGGATCATGAGCGAATCTAACCCAGCGTAGCCCAGGTAGCCACATCTGCTATCTCGTCTCATCCGTTGGGACGAGGTATTGAAGAAGCCGCCGTGGACCTAGTGGCGCAATCGTATACCCACCCTAGCCACTCACCCATCTCTCAACAGATGGGTGTTTCATTTTCTCACGGGGACTTAGCACATAATCTACCATTCTCTCATTCGGAGAGTCTTGGTATTGAAACAAGAGAACAACCTCCCCCTTTCTCGACTTCATTCAGTGCACTATCGAGTCTAGAGCCACTTGATATTATAATTTCTTCGGTTAGGACACAAGACGAGACTGCAACCATCGGTGCTCTTAGTGACCCGATCGGAACTTCCATAGTATCTCTGCCTTTGAGCGGAATACGAGGATCGAAAGGAAATCCTACCACGGCCACCCAGTTGCCATCCGTGAACGTAGGTGGTACTACCTCTACGGTAGCTACCTTAACGGGCAATCTAAGTGATCTCGGAGTTAATTTACCCGACATTTTGTCAAGGGAGTATCTGGGCAGCGCCTTAAAGGCTGTCCGCGAGGCACTAGAAAAGCAGTTCTCCAAAGAGCTCGACAAATTAAAGAGCTTGATCAAAGGTAAGGAGATGATAGTTGAAACCGAAACCGCACCAGCACCTCCACCGGCTCCCATTCAGCCATCTTACTCGGTGGACACCCTCAAAACTATGCTCCTGGCCCAACTGCTCCAGCATACTGACACCGACGCCTCCACTGAAGCAGGCCTGATATCCATTCTATGCTCCCAGGTATCTGCTCTACCGTCATCCATATCCAGTCGATTGGACCAGCTTGACACAACTCTTAAGGACGTTCAGAAAGCTGTATCTACCTTATCCGAAAGAGTCACCTCACTCGAAGACACCTGCAAGGCTCATGCTGGCGGACTCAAGCGACGCCATGATGACCATGATGATCCTGATCACCGTGAGGGGGAGAACAAGAGACAAAAACCGACCGAGTCTGATCCAATCCTCACCGAAACTACAAAAACGGTTCAACCGGAACCATCAACTGCGGCACAAACTAAAGACCAACCTGAAGCCCAGTTGAGCTTAGCTGAGATGGTTATAGACATGTGTTAAGTCCAGATCCGTGCAACAACGATTCAATGAGCAATAACAAGAACAGATAATGATTTCAACTGGTCATCCCTGTCATTCACTTTCAGAGAGAATTTGCAATACAGTATTTCAAAGTAAAAAAGGATGATTAGCTTGTTTTTCCAAGCTAATCTTACATTAAATACAATGGGCCCGTGGTTAACAAGCCCACAGCCCGTTCACTAAAAGGCTCAAATTAAACAAATACAATTCAACCCTTGAACTTTAAATCAACCATAAAACCTGCCCTAACAACATGGAAATCTCAGACGACGAAGACCCAATGGTTGAAAAGCCTGAAGGAAATTCACAGGCACTGATCGTACATTCTGCACCGTAAAGGGATGCACTTGACCTGATAGATCCAGATACAGAGATCGACCCGGAGACCGAAGATGCATGGTATCAAAAAGCCGCCAGTGCAATGAACTTCGAGGTTAATCTGATCTTTCCCACCGATGCTGATGATGAAATCGACTACGACCAGTTCCTGCTGCAAAACTGCTACAGTACACCAGTCTACGCTTCACAGATTCCCGAAACTTCTACATCGCTACATCCGACATCTCCTCAACATCAACAAGCTTTTGATCAACCTCCTTAACAACAGCAACCAATCAGATGGGAGAAGATCATCATCATCATCATTCCTTACCTTGAGGACTCCCTGAAGAGGTTATTCGTTCACAGGTTACGCCCGATCGAGCTAACTTTCTGCCTTGGGATATCAAAGTTCGACAAAGACTACCAGAGTCAATACATAAAGGTAATGAAGAGGTGTCTACCAGTCAGCCAAGTCCGAACAAAGCACAAGATCACCGAAGTGCTTAACATACAAACCGACCAAATTCTTAGAGTTCTATTTCTAGTATTCACCGTCCGACGCGAAGACGGAAATGAATGGAGATTCTCAGAAGCAGACTTTAAGAACCTCAGACTGAATGACTTCCACGCTCTTCTGAAAGACCTTCGAACCCGAACTATCCGACCAATTCATGTCACCAAAGCGCTCGAGGCTGTCAAACGATTCCTACTCCACAAAGTACTGATGTCTAACATCACTGATTTTCAGATGGGAGTCGAGCACCGCACTAAGAAGATAAACCTGCTGAAACTGAATCAGAATGCACCCGAGTTAAAGATGTACCCCGAACATTCACTACTTCTTGAACCAAAATTTGGAATAGTGTATCTCAACAAGAAAAAGGAAAAGTAGTTTCTCCGATTCAGCCAAGTTGAAAGATTCTACGATGGTACGTTGCTAAAGGTCAGAGACGCAGTTAGAGATATCATCACCAAGGAAAACGATTTTCGGAAAGAGTTTACGGCCACCCAAAATGAATCAAACGCCCGAGAAGCCTTGGAAATAGTTGAAGACCGCATCGACTACCGCAAAGTCATTCGAAGCTTCGAGATTCACTTCGCACTCCGGAAGAGATATTTCAAACTGGCAAGAACTTGAACTTCAATTCAAAGGGGGAGATTGTTAGGGATAAATCTTGTTGAATAGAAGTTTAAGGGTATATATTGTAAATTGTTATCTGGGCTTATTAATTGTAATGGGCCATGGGCCTGAAGTGTTTAAGCCCTAGTATATATAGTGTTATTAACCTTAGAAAATAGGTTAATCCCTTAATCAATCGTGTGATCATTCATACAGTTTGTAAAGAATTTTCTGAAAGCTTAATGCAATATATGGATGACCAGTTGAAATCATTCTGATTGATTATACTTTATTGATTTTGTTGATTGTATGCACTAATCTGGAACTCACACTATTCAAGCAATAGACATGGAGTTTTTGAGCTTGTTAACTCATTATAAATCCGCAAATGTTGATGTTAATGAATGGATAATCCGTCAGCGACGCTCATATAACATAGATATGTGACCTGTTTTTTTGTTTCGTCACATTCAATTGAATCATGTCTCCCCCGTCACCGAATGTGAGTTTTGGATATGACATTTTAACCATGTTTTCGTGTTACATTGGGTGTAAAACATATCCATGATTTGATGCTCCAATTATTATTTAATATTTATATATGGTTGCTCAGGGATACTTGAGTTTATTCATGTTTTCACTATTTGGTTGGGTAAGTACTGAGATTTAGGTTACATATAATTAAGTGTTTTGATTTAGAGTTTCATCTCGAACATAGTGGTTTTAATTAAGAAGTCTTTCGATTTTACCATTTTATTATTATGATAAAAACTGCTTGAACTCACTATGCGTTAAGTCTAACCTTTTATTTGTCAGCATGTGCATCAGGTCCTTGTTGGGGGAAAGGTACTAGAGACACTTTGAAGAGTTGAGTGCTAGTTAGACGTATGTAATTGATTTATTCATTCGATGATGTCTTCCGTTTTCGGAGACAGCGAATGTTACTGGGCTTTAGTAACGCTCGTCCCTAATCTAGACTTCGTGTAAGGTTTTGATTATCATTTGTTGAAGTTGAATCTAGATTTTCTATTTGAAGTAATTCAAGTATTGATTCGTAGAAAGAGATTTATCGTTTATTTGGTGTATTAATAAAAAATTTAAATTAGTCGCTCTTTCCAAATTTGAGGGTGTTACACTACCATCTTCCCTTTTCTTGGTTTTTTTGTAACACCTCGATCTTTGAATGATATCAATATTTTAAAATAAGTATGAAAAATAGGATTTTGGATTAAATCCTATATTTTTTTATCTTGTTGGATGGAGAATTCAAATACGAGTCCAACGGTTATTTCCGGAGAAAAATCCGAGCAAAAACTAAGAAGTTATGGCCAAAACGGTGTTCGGTGCCTCCTGAGCGACTATGACCCGTGTCAATGTCGCTAATCAATGTTGCACCAAGGAACAGAAGGTGGTTCCAACCCCGCGATTGTGACACGCGACTATGCCAAAGGGCATAGTCGCCGAGCACTGTCGTATGGGGGCACCTAACCCATAAAAACGAGATTTTTCACCCCTCTTCATCATTTCACTTCACCCACTTCATTTTTCTCTCCCAAGAACCGAAACACTCATCCCCCATTGTCGATTTTAAGCTTTTGAGACCCCATTACTCCAGATTTCATGTGATTCTTCCTCATCTAGCAAGGATTTGGAAGCAAAAGCTAGGTGTACTTCATCTCCTCTTTATCTTCTTGAGTTTCTAAGTTTTTCTAGGGTTTCATCCAACCCATTTCACTCTTGTGAAGATTTGGAGCTTGAGGTTCTTATTGGTGACCCTAGAAGTATGTTGATGGTGGAATACAAGATGTGGGTAAGGTAATCTACTCTTTTCTTCATCTATGGAAATTAGGGTTTTGGTATGAGTTGAGATATTGATGTAAAATGTTTGGGGAACGATTCTAAGTGGTTGGATATGATTATTGATGGTTGGAAACTTATGGATCTAGGTTTTTGGAAGATTTGGCTTGAAGATTCAAGTTTCTTCAAAGGAGCTCATGTTTGGGGAAAATCCAGATTTAGCCTAAATCTAGCAAGGTGAGTTCAAGTTGGTTTGTGAAAACATTGTACATGCCAAAAATGTCCATTTTCAAGTGTTTATGTGTTTTACATGAAAATTATCTATGGTTGAGTCATTTGTTGGTTTTTGACTATTTGAAGTGTTTAATCTTGAAAATATTATAAAACACCCACATTGGGATTTTTGAGTAATTTGATAAATGTATCTCAAGAAAAGGTGGTTTGGAAGGTTTTTGTGTAAATAGGGGTCTTTGGTGAAAGGATACTATAATATGTTGGAAAATGCATATTTAATGTTATGGGTCATTGGTGTACATATATGGTTGTGATTTATATGGAAGATGATTTGACCGAATATATGATGGGATAGTGGACGATCATATCTTGGAGATATGTGTTTGTCTATATGATATTTAAATGCATTTTATCGTATTTGTGGTCTTTATTATTGGTCAATTGCATTGTAGAGCCTTTGGCTCGTATTTGTGTATGAAACCTGGGTTCAACCTAACCTAGCAAGGTAAGTTCAATTGGTTGTTTTGTGAAAATTATGTACATGTCAAAAATGTTTATTTTGAAGTATTAATGTGTTTTACTTGATGTTTATCAACCATGTTATTTATCTGACGAGATATGTACTTTTGGTACATTTGATTTTATAAATATTGTAATATGCTTTTATTTGAGGTTTTGGGCAGTTTGATAAATAAATCATAAGTGTTGGTACTTTTAGTGACTTATCTTATAAAGTGAGATTATTTGAATAAAATGCATTTTAATGGATTTGATTTGGAAAATACATATTGTTTTATTATGAAAGATTTTTGGGAATATAAATGATATGTTTTAATTTGGAAAATGATTTGTCCCGATATACGATTGGTTTTGAGTTAATCATATGTTTGAATCATGTATTTGCATAAACATATGCTAGATATGTTTTATTACTATGATAACCTTATTGGTTTGATCAATTGAATCGTTGAGCTTTTGACTAGGTTTTGACTCTGTTGTGCCTTGGGGACATCTGTTCTGTTTTAATAGCTCAATATGGAGCTTAAGTTATGATTTGCATTTATTGCATCTTATTTGAGAACTACATATTTTGGGTGTGTTAGTCATTCATTTGGAGTCATGTAATGTTTTATACTGTAATACGATGAATCCATAGACACATGAGTCAGTTTGGGTGGGATAAACATCCCTGCAATGTAACTTGAAATAGGCATGGGGTATTTATGGGTAATAAGATGTTGGCTCTTTGTTTCTGACATCGACCTTTGACCAATAATTGTAATTTCTTGTGAACGAGCTCAATTAGGATTTTGGAGATCTCAAGGTACAAACCTAGTATGGTTGAACTTGATGACTATTCAAGCAAAAGACATGGAGTTGTTGAGCTTGCTAACTCATTATAAATCCCGAAAGGTTGATGTTAATGAATGGACAATCCGTCAGTGACACTCATATAACATAGATATGTGACCTTTTTGTTGATTCGTCACATTCAATGGAATCAGGTCTCCCCCGTCACCGAATGTGAGTTTTGGATATGACATTTTAACCATGTTTTCGTGTTACTTTGGGTATGAAACATATCCATGATTTGATACTCCAATTATTATTTAATGTTTATATATGGTTGCTCAGGGATACTTGAGTTTATTAATGTTTTCACTATTTGGTTGGGTAAGTACTGAGTTTTGGGTTACATATAAGTAAGTGCTTTGATTTAGAGTTTCATCTCGAACATAGTGGTTTTCATTAAGCAGTCTTTTGATTTTACCATTTTATTATTATGATAAAAACTGCTTGAACTCACTAGGCGTTAAGTCTAACCTTTTATTTGTCGGCATGTGCATCAGGTCCTTGTTGGGGGAAAGGTACTAGAGACACTTTGAATAGTTGAGTTCTAGTTAGACGTATGTAATTGATTTATTTATTCGATGATGTCTTCCGTATTTGGAGACAACGAATGTTACTGGGCTTTATTAATGCTCGTCCCTAATCTAGACTTCGTGTAAGGTTTTGATTATCATTTGTTGAAGTTGAATCTAGATTTTCTATTTGAAGTAATTCAAGTATTGATTCGTAGAAAAAGATTTATCCTTTATTTGGTGTATTAATAAAATTTTTAAATTAGTCGCTTTTTCCAAATTTGAGGGTGTTACACTACCATCTTCCCTTTTCTTGGTTTTTTTTGTAACACCCCGATCTTTGGAAGATATCAATATTTTAAAATAAATATGAAAAATGGGATTTTGGATTAATACCTAGATTTGTTTTTATCTTGTTGGATGGAGAATTCAAATACGAGTCCAACGGTTCTTTCCGGAGAAAAATGTGAGCAAAAACGAGGAAGTTATGGCCAAAACGGTGTTCGGTACCTCCTGAGCGACTATGACCAACGACTATGACATGGGTCAATGTCGCTAGTCAATGTTCACCAAGGAACAGAAGGTGGTACCAACCCCGCGATTGTGACACGCGACTATGCCAAAAGGGCATAGTCGTCGTGCACTGTCGCCCGGGGGCACCTGACCCATAAAAACCGGATTTTTCACCCCTCTTCCTCATTTCACTTCACCCACTTCGCTTTTCTCTCACAAGAACCAAAACCCTCATTCCCCATTGTCGATTTTAAGCCTTTGAGACCCCATTACTCTAGATTTCATGTGATTCTTCCTCATCTAGCAAGGATTTGGAAGAAAAAGCTAGGTGTACTTCATCTCTTCTTTATCTTCGTGAGTTTCTAAGTTTTTCTACGGTTTCATCCAACGCATTTCACTCTTGTGAAGATTTTGAGCTTGAGGTTCTTATTGGTGACCCTAGAAGTATGTTGATGGTGGAATACAAGATGTGGGTAAGGTAATCTTCTCTTTTCTTCATCTATGGAAATTAGGGTTTTGGTATGAGTGAGATATTGATGTAAAATGTTCGGGGAACGATTCTATGTGGTTCGATATGATTATTGATGGTTGGAAACTTATGGATCTAGGTTTTTGGAAGATTTGGCTTGAGGATTCAAGTTTCTTCAAAGGAGCTCAAGTTTGGGGAAAATCCAGATTTAGCCTAAATCTAGCAAGGTGAGTTCAAGTTGCTTTGTGAAAACATTGTACATGCCCAAAATGTCCATTTTCAAGTGTTTATGTGTTTTACATGAAAATTATCTATGGTTGAGTCATTTGTTGGGTTTGACTATTTGAAGTGTTTAATCTTGAAAACATTATAAAACACCCACATTGGGATTTTTGAGTAATTTGATAAATGTATCTCAAGAAAAGGTGGTTTGGAAGGTTTTTGTGTAAATAGGGGTCTTTGGTGAAAGGATACTATAATATGTTGGAAAAATGCATATTTATTGTTATGGGTCATTGGTGACATATATGGTTGTGATTTATATGGAAGATGATTTGACCGAATATATGATGGGATAGTGGATGTATCGTATCTTGGAGGTATGTGTTTGTCTATATGATATTTAAATGCATTTTATCGCATTTGTGGTCTTTATTATTGGTCAATTGCATTGTAGAGCCTTTGGCTCGTATTTGACTCAAGTAAGTCTTGAGGACCTTGGTCCAACGTAAATTACTCAATGTTGAGTTTGAGATTATATGCGTTTGAGTCATAATTATTAAATGATTACATGTGTTAAAGATGTTGGACATTCTTGTGTGGGCCATGTAATTCGTTGACTATATTTGCATTGGATGCATAGCATATGAGTTTGTCTTATTTAGGAAGTTGCATGAGTATTGCGGGGTTGTACTCCGGGACCCATGTTTATGTCCTTAAACTTTTCAAGTGGGCACTTGGAGGGTTGAGTCTGGAGGTGCTACCTGGGAGGTTGGCACTAGGACCTCCGCCGCTTTGAAGGTAATGCCTTGGAGGTAGTCCTAAGCATGTCGGGCCTTGTGGTGGAATTCGTGGGAATAGACACTAAGGCCAACCGTCTCTTGAGGTGAAACTTGCTAAGAAGTCGTAGGAACCTTTGGACGTCTAGTCGCGAAGTGTTATACGATTAACGTTGTACGGGTGGTATACTTTGTTAGGACACTGAAGTTGTCCTTAATATTAGAAAGTTTTGTAAAGCAATAGCTTTGTATATGGGCTTATGCTTAAGCAGTGTAACAAGTGATGTAGACTATAAATAGGACATGTAATGTAGTTTGTAATAACAACTTTTCCTAATTCAAGATGTAGCTCTCTAATCACATTGTGTTCTCTCTAGTTTAGATTTACTTTTCCAATAATCTTCTACATCTTCTTGTTACCATATCTTGAATTGTATGAAGATCATGACCTAACATACTTACGTGTTTCCTCCACCCTCAATCGATACGGATCTCCCCCGTTGTTGTCAATATTATATTGAATATTGTGATATGCATGTTTTATTACCGTGTGAGCCTTGTGCGGGTAATTGCAAGAATTGACTTTAATATTGGAACCCCTCCACGTATATTAAAGGTTAGCTTGAATGATTACTCCCATGCTTAGGTATTTGGATTTTATTTATAATTACGCTTTGTGTGGGTTGTTAAGTCGGTCACATGCTATCGGGAACATATTATATGTATTTGGATTGTTTTTCCATGTTCTTATGGGTGTTGTATTATTTCTCCTCCTTGTTGGGATGTGTTAGACCCAGATTTAACAGGTAACAACGATTCAATGAGGAATAACAAAGGTTTGAATGAAAATCCTAACTATCTCTCTCTATAGATTAAGCTCTCTAATGAATAATGAATAAGCTCTGATACCAATTGTAGAATCCAGATCCGTGCAATAATAATGAAATCGAAAATATCAAACAATGAAAGAAAATGATTTTGATCAAGAAAAACTGCTGTATTTCGATAAATAACTGGGAGACTTCTGGAACTCAGACGGCCAATCCAACCGGTCAGAATCTGAAACAATATGTCCCGAAGCTACTGTCCAGAAATCGCGACGATCCGACGGTTCAATCTCCGGTTATAGGCGAAACGGCTGGCTGTGATTTTCCAGAAAATTCAACTACGAAAAATTTGATTTTTCTTGTGTTCGTTCGATTTCTTTCGTATCTTCAAATCACCGATTCGGCTCTGATACCAATTGTAGAATCCAGATCCGTGCAACAATAATGAAATCGAAAATATCAAACAATGAAAGAAAATGATTTCAACTTGTCATCCCTGTATTATGCTTTCAGAGAGAATATTACAATGAGTTTAGAAAGCTAAAAGGATGATTAACCTATTTTTCTAGGCTAATACAACATTATATACCTCGGGCCCGTGGTTAACAAGCCCACGGCCCGTTCACTATGGACTAACTTTAAACAATTACAATTCAAACCATTGAACATAAAATCAACATAGATTCTACCCTAACAAGATATTTCGAATAATATAGTTTTAATCAAGTTTACTTCATTTGAAATTTAATAATCATCCACATTTTAAGTGAGTTCATGGATCTACATCCATTACTTAGAAATGTTTCATCGTGGAGCTTTTGGCATGGGTTTTGTGTACGTTGGAAAATGGGTTGTTCACATACTTAAATATAATCCTTTTTTGGAAATTCATGATTTTGAGTTGTACTCATGTGGTTTAACGAACTATTTTAATCATGATGAAAACTCTTGAAGTCACTAGGCGTTAGCCTAACCCTTTTTATTTGTCAGCATGTGCAACAGGTTACGGTTGGAAATAGTTCTAGCGATGTTGTGAAGAGTGGAGAGCTAGTTGTGTGAGTAAGTGACTTAGTGAAGTCTTCCGCATTTTGGGATTATCAACTTTGGTTTGAGTTATGTAACACCCAACTTTTGTAGTCTTGGTTGTAGGACTTATGATATTGAATTGTTGAAGTTGTTATGTTGTATATGTTGAGGTATTTCCAATTTTGAGGGTGTTACAAGTTGGTATCAGAGCTTAAGTTCGAGAGTTTTAAGTGTTGATTTTGGATACCTCGACTCAAACTGGCGTTGAATTAAGTGAATTAGAGTGAAATTGCACCATTAGGAACCTTAAGATAGGATGTTTTGAGGTTGATGGAGTCACTAGAAATGAGAAATCACGTCTAGAGTAACAAGGATGATCATGTACGGTACGTTCATAATTGCACTTGGCCAGTGGGTGGACCTACAAGTTACATATGTATTCTTGGACTACTTGGGCGTGATGATCGTTGGGGTAATAAAGGAGTTTCTAAGTGAGTGGTTGTTCGAAGGGGTTGACGATTTTAGCATTTGCCGCTTGGAGTGACAGTAAGTATGATGATTACATTAAGTGGACCGTCTCGGTCAGGATTGTTGGTTGGATTAGAACAATAGGCTTATTGAATCGACCTTAATTCGAGGAGAAATTATAAGGTTAATCGGTGTAACTTCAGGTTATTGCCTTAAGATGTTGAGCATCCGGATGATGATAGTGTGGTTGGAGGGATTGGAGGAGTGTGGTTTTGAGACGTTGAGTGACGACTAAATTCATGCACAAATTTATCTTTAAAATAAATTGCATCAATCGTTTCTTGTGTTTCAAATCATCATGAGGATTGTGTTATGAATCTCGGAAAAAACGTTTAGCACACACAAGATTTTAAATCATGATTTTGGACATGCATGAAATTATTTTATTGCATGTAATTGCAAACTTTGTCGGGACTTGATTTATTTTGTTGTTGTCCAACGTTATTTTTGGATACCATGTTATCCATATATTAATGTTGTTTAAGATTTTGGACAAGTAACAACGACATATGCCCTTAACATTGGATCTCCTCCACATATGTTAAGGTTTGAACGGAGAGTTACTTTCCGCTATTTTGATGTTTGAGTTTTATTGGAAATTTTATCCCATGCGGGTTTTCTTGAAGAGTATCACTTTACATTCTATTGTGACAAGTGGGAAATTTGTGGAATTATGACATTTTAGTCATAACCTTGTTTTACACAATTTGATTTTTTGGGACAAAATTTTGGAACCATTTGATTGATTCGAGGCCATTGAGCTCCATTAAGTATTATGGAGTTTTTTTTTACGACGTTTTTTTGCATGAGTGCCACTTTGTAATGTGCATACTTGAATTATTGTGTGCGTTAATCTATGGGTTTTATTGAGTATTTTGCCTCATGCGAGTTTTGTTGACAAATGTTATTTTATGCCGTAAGGCAACCAAAAGAGTAGTTTTTGGAATTTTGGTGTCGCATAGTTTTTCGTTTGAAGTTTGTGTTAGCACATTTCGTTGCAACTTGTTTAGCGTACGAAGTAGCTTATACGTGGCATGCGTAATACATATAAGGGTATTATGATAGTTATCTTGATGATTTGCTTTATGCACCTTATGTTAATTGGTTCACTTGCTATCATTTCATGCAAGTGGATTATACTGATCTATGGATATGCATAACATTGTAACCACTATTTTTGGAGTTTTAATACGCACCTTTTGGGTGGTCCGAATTCCGAAGTCGATCTAAATTCTCCTAAGTGTCAACCAAATTACATGCACTTACTGTTTTCCCATGTTTTGAGAAAATACATTAATGTGTGTGTGAGTCTTGTCAGAAGGTTTTACCTCTATGTCATTATATGACTAAATGAGAAAATTCTAAAATTTGATTTAATGAATTTCTCCTTTGAAAACTTAGTATGGACTATCTGTTACATGTTATATTATTTTAGAAAAACTATTAGGAAAGTGTTACAAGTTCGCATGCATATTCTGATTTGATATTTCTTCACGATATTTTAGTCGATATTTTCGAATGATGAAAACATGATTGTTATTTGGCTTTAGACTTGTAACCGACGTAAATCATTCTATATTTTAACCAAAGTGCATATATGTATCGTTTCACCGTTTGCGAAATAAACTGACACATGCGAATTTTAGTGGTAAATTTTATTCCGTGTCGTTTTATGATTAAATGAGAAGTTTTTGAAGTTGGATGACGTTTAAACTTCTTTTTGAAGTTCGTACAAACATTTTGTTGCACACTATTTTAATGCAGGTAATTACGTTCATGGCATAAATAAATTTGTGCGGTTCATTTTAAAGGTTTGTTGAGCATACTTTTGAAATTGCTAGCAATTTTCAAATGATTTGCATATATGGGGCGAGTGTGCCCATTTTACGCAACTACTGAAGAAGTGGTGGTAGATTTTATACGTACGATTAATTTTTATGAAAACCTTCATGTTGAAAATTTCTATAAAATTTTCGATTGGCATAATTGTTGGGTCTATCACTTAAAAACCTTGAACTCATTAGGCTTGGGATGGTTAAGCAACCAAGGTTAAGGGTGACGGCGTATAGAACCTTGTCGGTGAAAGTTTGGGATTTTCAACGTGTGATAGTACCGTAAATCGAATGGTGTCGTTTGCAAGACCAACGTATTTCTTTTTGGCAATTGAAGGGTGGAGTTCGCCGTATCGTCCGTGAAACATCCAAAAATCACAACAAATTTAAACATCCAAGACAACTATTTCCAAATATTTATACATAAATGGAGAAGTCATAACATGTTTCGTATATACATCCAACTATTATAAACAACCTACTAATCTAATCAATAACGTGCGCGATCAGGTTATAAGGGTTGTCTAAAAATCTCCAAAACATCAAAGCATTCCCTAACTTCTCCATTACGTCACCAAAAAACATAGCTCTGGAACTTCTTGACACTCATCCCTGTTTATCCCTTCCCGAGCTATTACCTGGTAAGAAAAGTTAATTTGAAAAGATTAGGCTTAGACCTAGTAAGAACATCTAATTTTCCAAATTAACACTTTATAAGATTTGAAACCAAATGTAAGCAAAGAATATAAACAAACCTGATTTGCCACCATTCTTACCGTACACATAACATCTTTCGATGACGGGAATATACCCCGATTCCATGAATATGACTAACGCTAAGTAAGTCATATCATCACGTTCGAGAGCATTCTACGAATCATCACTGATTCTAGATCATTGCTCATATTCAAGAAATTACAATTTACTTTATTCCTATTTATTGGAGTGGAAGTAGATATTACAATTAAACTCAGGCCTATCTCTTATCTTCCCATAGAACTAGGAATTACGATTAACTCACGACTATTCCAAAAATTTACGTCACAATACGAAATGTGAATTACAATTTACTTTATGCCTATTCCTCATTTCACATCACTTTACGAAATTGGAATTACAATTTATTTTATGCCTATTCCTCATTTCACGTCAACGGGAATTACAATTTACTTTATGGACATTCCACGTTTTCAATTAATGCCAGTGTCTATGGATCCATTACATTTCCTAGCATACGTGTTTGGTATCAAACCAAATCATACATCAAAGCATAACATAGTAACATCAAATTATAAGTATGTTCGTACTGCTAAGATTTCATTTTGTTAAATAAATCATCCCTGCCAAAGTTACCAAAACGCTTAGTTACTGGAAACTCAGGAGTGTACGAAACATCAAACTTACCGGATATCAGAAGTATCCGGGTAACAATACTATCCGGACAAGTTGTCCGGAACTCATACCCGGAAACCATCAGAATCCGGAAACATCCGGAACCATTTTCGGAAACTACAATTTATCGGAAACACAATAAAATCCGGATGTTATCCGGATACCAAAGTAACCCGATAACATCCGGTAACTTATCTGTTCGGATACTACTTTTTATCGGATACTACAATAAATAAAGCTTACCAGATGTTACACTTTGTCCGGACACCATCAAACAGGTGTTTACCGGATACTTAGAATTCATCCGGTAACTTCGATCTGTACATCGTTCACTTTAAAAACTCATCTCAGATCAATTTTTCCATCAACTTCATATCAGCATTCACTTACTAAAACACTTAAACCATTTACAATCACCTATTTTATTTGATTTTAGCTTCAATAATTTAAGAAGGAGATGAACTCACCTGTATGAAGAAATCTGAAATTGATACAGGCTTCCAATCTTTTCTTGCTACTGAATTTATATCCTAATTACAATAGCACATAACCATCAATTTGAAAAGGATTCATCAAACAAACCATGAAATCCTTACCAATTGAACTCAACTTCCCTCTTTCTTCTCTGTTTGCTGCCCACCGACTTCACAGGATATAATTGACATAAAATCTCAATTGGAAACCGACCATCCCATTAATACAGATACAACTATCGAATAATGACGAAACCAACCCCAAAGTTTCAACATTCACACTTAGCTAAATCTTTGGGTCAAATACGATTTCAACCCTTCCGTTATTCCGTTTAAAATTATACTTCCATTATTTTAAACATTCTTCCCAAAATAAAAGTACATTGACTTTGGAAATTTCGAGGTGTTACATATCTCCCCAACTTGAAAATGATTCCGTCCCCGAAATCAAAGTTAGGTAAATAAATGAGGATATATATTCTTCATATCCTCTTTGGCTTCCCAAGTCACATTAGCACCTCTGTGATGTTTCTATTGTACTTTCACCATAATCACTTCCTTATGTCGTAGCTTCCTAGTCATCCTTTCTAAAATTGCTTCTAGTTCCTCCACACAACGACTCTTCTCATCCACTCTTATTTCAGAAAGTGGTATAACATTTTTTTTTCGGCTAAGCATTTTCGAAGATAATAGACATGAAAGGTATTATGGATTCCTTCCAATTCAGGTGGAAGATCCAACTGATACGCTTGAAGTCCTATTCGCTTGGTTATTGTAAAAGGTCCAAGAAAACGAGGACTCAACTTTCCACATTTTCCAAATCTTATGACACCTTTCCACGGGGATACCTTAAGCATCACACACTCCCCAACTTGGAATTCTTTCGGCCTTCTTTTCGGATCAGCGTAACTCTTTTGTCGATCTTGAGCCGCCTTCATGTGCTTTCGAATCTCTTTCACTTTATCGGCAATTTGTTGTACAATTTCAGGACCAGCAAATTATTTTTCTCCAGCTTCTAACCAACACACTGGAGTTCTGCATTTCCTTCCATACAAGGCTTCGAAAGGTGCACTTCTAATACTGGAATGATAACTATTGTTGTACGCAAACTCCGCTAAGGGTAAATGCGTATCCCAGTTACCTCCAAAATCAATCACACATGACCTGAGCATGTCTTCCAAAGTCTAAATAGTTCTTTCACTTTGCCCGTCCGTTTGTGGATGGTATGCAGTGCTCAAATTCACTCTTGTACCCAGTTCTTCTTGTAGTGACTGCCAAAACCTTGAAGTAAATCGGTTGTCATGGTCAGAAACTATAGACACATGTATGCCGTGTCTTGACACCACTTCATCAATATAAAGCTTGGCTAGCATATCAATCGGTGATGCTTCTTTCATTGCCAAGAAGTGAGCACTTTTGGTTAACCGACCCACGATTACCCAAATAGTATCGTTACCTTTCAACGTCCTTGGTAACTTAGTCACAAAATCATGGTAATCTTATCCCACTTCCATTCAGGAATTTCTAAAGACTGCAGACTCCCATAAGGTCCTTGTTGTTGTTCAGCCTTTACCAACGGACACGTCACACACTATTCTACACATTGTGCCACATCTAGTTTCATAGCTGGCCACCAATAGCGTAGCTTCAAATCTCTATACATCTTAGTACTTCCAGGATGTATAGAATATTTAGACTTATGGGCGTCTTCGAGAATTAACTCTCGATTTTCTCCCACCTTTGGCACCCAAACGCGACCTTGGAACAGTTTGACCCCACAACCATCTTCAGTCAGCTGAAGACGTTGTTTGACCATGACTTCCTCTTTTAGATTTTCTTCTAATAATGCTTCTACTTGTGCCACTTTGATTCTTTCAATCAGAGTTGATGTCATATCAATCCTGGCATTAGTCATTTTCAAGCATCTACTATATTCTTTTCTACTTAAAGCATCAGCCACAACATTTGCTTTACTAGGATGGTAATGCAATTCACAATCATAGTCCTTAAGTAGTTCTAACCAACGCCGATGCCTCATGTTCAACTCTTTTTGATCAAATACATGTTTTAAGCTCTTATGATCAGTGAAAAGAGTGCATTTAGTTCCATACAAATAATGTCGCCACAACTTCAACGCAAAAATGACTGCTGCCAGTTCCAAATCATGGGTGGGGTAATTATTTTCATGCTCTTTGAGTTGTCTTGATGCGTAAGCAATCACTTTGCCACGTTGCATCAATACACATCCCAAACCCATCTTTGATGCATCACTATAAATGACTAAATCTTCCGTTCCTTCCGGTAGTGCAAGAACATGTGCTTCACTTAACTTCTTTTGTAAAAGTCTAAAGGTTGATTCTTGCTTTTTGGTCCATACAAACTTTACATTCTTCCGTGTCAGAATGGTCAAGGCAGAAGCGATCTTTGAAAAGTCTTTTATAAACCTCCGGTAATAACCCGCCAGGCCAAGAAACTTCGTATCTCTGATGCGTTCTTTGGCGTTTCCCAGTTCGTCATTGCCTCTATCTTTGCTGGATCCACTTTGACCCCTTCAGATGTAATCACATGCCCAAGAAATTGTACTTCTTTTAACCAAAATTCACACATTGAAAATTTTGCGTACAATTTCTCTTTCCTCAGAACATCTAAGACTTCACGAAGGTGACATTCATGATCGGCTTCGTTCTTTGAATAAACAAGTATGTCATCATTGAACACGATGACAGACTTGTCTAAGAATGGTTGACATACTCTGTTCATTAAATCCATGAACACAATTGTAGCATTTGTCAACCCAAAAGGCATCACGAGGAATTCATAATGTCCATACCTTGTTCTGAATGCCGTCTTGGGTACATCTTCATCTCTTACCCTTACTTGGGGATAGCCCGACCTCAGATCAATCTTGGAAAAGCATCTCGTGCCTTGGAGTTGATCAAATAAGTCATCAATCCTTGGAAGCGGATACTTATTTTTAATAGTCACCTTATTCAGCTCCATATAGTCAATGCACATTCTCATAGTGTTGTCCTTCGTTTTGACAAATAATACTGGAGCTCCCCAAGGTGAAGAACTTGGCCTAATAAATCCCTTTTCCAATAGCTCTTGCAGTTGAGACATCATCTCTTTCATTTCAGTCGGTGCAAAACGATACGGTGCGCGTGCTATCCGTGCCGCTCCGGGGATAAGATCAATTCGGAACTCTACTTGTCGTTCTGGCGGTAAACCTGTAAGATCATCAAGGAACACATCTGGGAATTCTCGTACCACCTTTATATCATCCACTCTCTTCTTTTCTTCTTTAGCATCCAAAACATATGCTAAATAGGATGAACATCCTTTTACTACACTTGCGTGCTTTGGCAATAGAAATTAGCGGAACCTCCCCTTTTCTCTTTTCCCCATAGATGACTACAACATCATTTTCGGGCATCGGGATCCGAATTAATTTCTTGGCACAAAGAATTTCTGCCTGATTGATTGTCAACCAATCCATACCCACGACTAGATCAAATCCCCCAATTTCCATCAACATCAAGTCAATCGGAAATTTATGTTCTTCTATCATAATCATACAACCCTCAAGTCTTTCTCTAACTAAGACTTGACCCCCGTTAGCTATTTCAACTACTAAGGCATCTTCCAAGGTAGTGACATGCATAGCTAACTTTTGATAGAACGACTTTGATACAAAAGACACATTGGCGTCACAATCAAATAATATTCGTGCAGGAATAGAGTTAACAAGAAATGTACCAGAAACAACATCTTTAGATTCCTTTGCCTCATCAGTCGTCATATGAAATGTCCTGCCCACTGGTCTTGGAGTATTTGTCTTCCTTTCTTGATCTCCACTCTTCCTTAGCTTTGGACAGTCTTTTCGGAAGTGACCGGGTTGTTTACACTCCAAACAGGGCAGTCACTGAATGGGACAGTTTGCAACTTGGTGACCAGTCTTGCCACATTTGAAACATTCATTTGAAACCACTCGGCATGGGCCAAAATATTTGAATTGGCATTTTTGGCACCAGTTCGGTTCCCATCGAGACTCAAAGCGAACATTCTTGCCATATGATTTGGATTTCTGAGAAGATTCTGACCGTCCTTCCCATTTCCTTTTCTCTCCCCCTTGTGTCTTTTCTTCCTTTTCTCTAGAATACACTTCTTCTATTATTTTTGCTTCCTCTATCGTTTCCCTCAACGTCAAGGCTTTAGAATTCCGAACTCTTGACATCATGTCAACCGGTAAGCCCTTCAGATAGGCTTTAATATTTTCTTTTTCAGTTGGAGCTACATGCCCCACTTGATTCAACTTTTCTAAGAAAATTCGAGTATATTCTCTTACTGACCAGTTTCCCTTCTTAAGAGTTCGAAACTCTTCTTGAATTCGGTCCATTTCATTCTCGTTGCAGTACTCTTCTAGAATCTTTCTTTTAAATGACTCCCAGGTCATAGCAGCCAAAACCGGAGCCGTTACTGCCGACGTCACAATGTTCCACCAGGTCAAGGCATTTCCGTGTAACATTTGAGAACCGAACCTGACCTTCGATTCTTCGTCACACTCACAAGCTCTGAAAGCTTGTTCCATTTCCCTAATCCAGTTCATGCAAGCAATCGGATTATCTGATCCAACAAACTCCGGTGGCTTGCAGCTCAGTAACGTTTTATAAGAGCAAACTCTCTCCACCCTCCTGTTAACATTCAACACTGTGTTAACAGGCGGAGTTACCATACCAGCACCCATCTCCGGTCTTCGAGACTCAACGCTTCTGTCATTCAACACTTTCATAAACATCTCTTGTTGTTGCGCTAGTGCATTATTCAAAACTCACATGATATTCTCCATCATGCGAGATTCCATGGTGGATTCCGTTGTCACCGGATTAGAGGTACCGGCATTCGTTCGTTGCGCTTGACTTTCTCCACCTCCTATTATAGGTGGCCTTGGTGGACTTTCATATGTTCCAACCCTTTCAGGTTGCTTCTCCACCACCCATTCATTCACTGCCCTCTCTTCCGAAGAATTAGGGTATGTGGTTGGTGTATTCACCCTCGTATTCTTAGATATACAAAAGATAACCATAAGAAATGGCTATACATACTCAAACACAAGAAACGTACTATAACGTTCATTAATTGCCATAATAATTTAGAAACAAGTATGCTTACGTAGCAATATATTCATAATAACAATATCTAATTGAAATTATGAACATACTATACATAAGAATCCTCGTTACCAATATCACAGTTCATAGTTCACGTATTTCCCTCGACTCTAAGACTATCCCGTCTTAGTACTTCTACCCAAATCTCACAAATCATAACTTATTTCATCTCAGCTTAAGTCTAGGTATCTCACGATCATACCTAGTTCACTTAAACTACAGCTCTGATACCAAACTGAAACATCCAAAAATCACAACAAATTTAAACCTTAATTTTATAAGGTCCAAGACCACTATTTCTAAAATATTTAATACATAAATGGAGAAGTCATAAGAAGGTTCGTATATACATCCAACTATTATAAATAACCTACTAATCTAATCCATAACGTGCGCGATCAGATTATAAGGGTTGTCTACAAATCTCCAAAACATCAAAGCATTCCATAACTTCTCTATTACGTCACCAAAAACATAGCTCTGGAACTTCTCGACACTCATCCCTGCTTATCCGTTCCCGAGGTATTACCTGGTAAGAAAAGTTAATTTGAAAAGATTAGGCTTAGGCCTAGTGAGAACATCCAATTTTCCAAATTAACACTTTATAAGCTTTGAAACAAAATGTAAGCAAAGCATATAAACAAACCTGATTTGCCACCATTCTTACCGTACACATAACATCTTTCGGTGAAGGGAATATACCCGATTTCATGAATATGACTAACGCTAAGTAAGTCATATCATCACGTTCGAGAGCCTTCTACGAATCATCACTAATTCTAGATCATTGCTCATTTCCAAGAAATTACAATTTACTTTATGCCTATTTCTTAGAGTGGAAGTAGAGATTACAATTAAACTCAAGCCTATCTTTTATCTTCCCATAGAAACCAGGAATTACGATTAACTCACGCCAATTCCAAGATTTCACATCACAATACGAAATGGGAATTAAAATTTACTTTATGCCTATTCCTAATTTCACATCACAATACGAAATGGGAATTATAATTTACTTTATGCCTATTCCTCATTTCACGTCAACGGGAATTACAATTCACTTTATGCATATTCCACGTTTTGAATTAATGCCAGTGCCTATGGATCCATTACACTTCCTAGCATACGTGCGTGGTATCAAACCAAATCATACATCAAAGCATAACATACTAACATCAAATTATAAGTCTGTTCATACTGCTAAGATTGCATTTCGTTAAATAAATCATCCCTGCCAAAGTTACCAAAACTCTTAGTTACTGGAAACTCAGGAGTGTCCGGGACATCAAACTTACCGGACATCAGAAGTATCCGGGTAACAATACTATCCGGACAAGTTGTCCGGAAATCATACCCGGAAACCATCAGAATCCGAAACATCCAGAACCATTATCGGAAACTACAATTTACCGGAAACACAATACAATCCGGATGTTATCCGGATACCAAAGTAACCCGTTAACATCCGGTAACTTATCTGTTCAGATACTACTTTTTATCGGATACTACAATAAATAAAGCTTACCGGATGTTACACTTTGTCCGGACACCATCAAACAGGTGTTTACCGGATACTTACAATTCACCTGATAACTTCGATCTGTACATCGATTCACTTTACAAACTCATCTCAAATCAAATTTTCCATCAACTTCATATCAGTATTCACTTACTAAAACACTTAAACCATTTACAATCACCTGTTTCATTCGATTTCAGCTTCAATTATTTAAGAAGGAGATAAACTCACCTGTATGAAGAAATCTGAAATTGATACAAGCTTCCAATATTTTCTTGCTACTGAATCGATATCCTAATTACAATAGCACATAACCATCAATTTGAAAAGGATTCATCAAACAAACCATGAAATCCTTACCAACTTAACTCAAATTGCCTCTTTCTTCTCTGTTTGCTGCCCACCGACTTCACAGGATATAATTGAGATAAAATCTCAATTGGAAACCGACCTTCCCATTAATATAGATACAACTATCGAATAATGACGAAACCAACCCCAACGTTTCAGCATTCACACTTAGCTAAATCATTGGGTCAAATACGATTTCAACCCTTCCGTCATTCCGTTTAAAATAATACTTCCATTATTTTAAACATTCTTCCCAAAATAAAAGTACATTGACTTTGGAAATTTCGAGGTGTTACATTCCGTTAACGCTTATGGTAACCTTTCATTTTGGCAACCTTATTTTGGGGTTTGGCCAGTTTTGCATAAAGGATGAGAGGACCCTTTAGACACCGTGCTGATAACCTTGGTTTTGTGGGTATGCACGACGAATGAAATTCGTGTATGGAGCTTTGCAGTGGTTTGAATCTTGGTGAAATGATTAGGTGTCAACTTTCAGATTTCGAGGCCATGAATCGTTAGTGTATTTGGAGTGTTGTAGTTCAGTTTTAATGGATAATGGTATCGCTTGTAGTAGTTTTAAGAAGTTCGAATTGTGATAAGTGATTTAGTTGAATGAATTTTCTTGAATGGTAAGAGATTGGTTAATTGAATGTTTGGTTCTTGGGCGTATTTTGGGAGATGTATACTCTTTGGGTCAAGGACGACCGTCCGTTTTGGAGTCTAATGGTACTCGTTAAAGTAAAATAATAGTTCAGTAGGGAGAACAGTTGAATTTGGGAATTTCGTTGGTTTTCGGTAATGATTGATCCTTGAATTGATTGGAGAAAGTGTTAAAAGCAGGTTGGTCTGGACTGAATGGAAGTCGAGATCTACCGTTTAGAGAGGTATGGGTCACCTAAGTTTGGAAGGTAACCGAGGTCTTGCAAAATGAAGCTACTTTAGCAAGTTAAACATTTGTTCGGATGTTTCTCCTCTAGTTTGTGTAATAACCGTGTTCTAATCGTCAAGGTGTGGGCAATTTGTGGTTAAAGCAATGTAACACCCGGTAATCTAGAATATAAAATAAATCAGGTCATGTGCGTGGCTAGAGATAGAAAATGGGAAAAGTTTGGGGCTAAATTAAAAGATAAAAAAGGGGGGATCTAGTTGCATTTGTGGAGAAGTATAAAAGGGGGATTGTAGGTTCCCAGATTCACGTTGTATCACATAAACAACATAAATCAGATAGCGGAAGCATTATATAAATCCATTAAATGTGAGTGGTTGTGTAAACGATAATGTAACAGTGAGAGTATCAATAGTGAACAGTAAATGATAACAAGATCAAGTAAATAAGCTGCTCGTATATTGATATTTGAATAACACCAAGAACACGTTTAAGTGTGTGTATTCTGAAATCCCTCAGGAAACAATATCGTATAGTGGTAGTGCTATGGAATGTTACAGTGTGTGCTTTTACAATTGTGGAAAACAATACTTCCAAAAGCTTACAATTGTGAGTTCCACTACCACTCTATTTATTGCCTGATAAAGTGATAACAGTGTACTATCTAACCTTGGAATGACACGTGGAAAGTGTGTCTCCATCCTTTTAGGACTTACATGGAAAGTACGGACACGTGTCTAACACTTAGAGATTTCTACGAGACTTAGGCTTCATAGAGGTCTTCATTCACCAGAGCTTTTCCGCCAGAACTCTGATGGTCTTCTGATGTGACCAGTTCTTCTGGTGGAACAAAAGAAGTCTTCTGCCAGAGCTCTGTCGAGCTCTGATGGTTCTGCCAGAGCTCTGTCAAGCTCTGGTGGTCTTCTTGTTGATTTTCTTCTAAGTCTTCTGCAGGATCTCTGGTGGTCTTCTGACTTGTAATATTTTCAATACTTTACATAAGAGATACTTGGGGCTAACAATCTCCCCCTAAGTATTGAAAATACAATTAATGGAAATTACAGAGATGTTAAACAAAAGACAGAGAAAGTTATCCTCTGTGAAACTTTGCACTTTTCTTTTAAAGATGGTTACAATACAATGTAAAAGAAAGAGTACACTAAGAATAGTAATTTCCTCTTAGAATTCTGTCGAATCTTCTGATCAGCTCTCGGAAATATAGCATGAGGTTTATTTGGTTGATGTAGAGCCTCAGTTGCTCTTCTAGGCACTTCTCCCTTGGAAGATTCAGAATCACGTTGTTTAGATAATGAAGCGACTCACTTGAGTACTTGGGGGTTTCAGCAGATCTGATGGCCTTCTTGGTGCCCTTCTGTCGGCAGATAAAGATTGGAGGATCTCCAACCACGGTTCCAGTTCTGTAATGTCCATAACCCTCAAGACTTTCATTTGGAGGTGCAATCGCCAGTTTCTCCCTTTCAAATTCTATGCCTAGCTGGAAGTCTATTTGCGTTCTGAGGTTAACATGCTCTTACATAGCGTGCTGAATCTCTCTCATTGCAGTTCATGTGCCTCTGTATCTGTCGATGTGGTTGTTGATCCTATTTAGGACAAGCAAACAATAGAAGAAATAAAATCCATATATAAATAGAGATAAGATGAACAATAAGAACAATCATAAAGAAACTCATCTCATATTCAATGAAGATAATATGGAGGAGAAATGTTGAAGAACTCTACACATTACATCATGTGACTCTCATTAGTCTGTGTGTTTTTGTGAATTCTCCTAAAATCCTCTCTCAAATGATAAATGAAACCCTAAACTTCTTTTTAAAGGGTCCATTTACAATAAAATGCTCAAGCCCATAAAGCTAACTAAAAAACCCATACATTTTTTCTTTATAAAACATTTAATTAAACTAGGAGCTAATTTAATCTAACAATCTCCCCCTAGTGTTTTATAAAGAAAGCATCATCTTGTAGTCTCCCCCTTGCTTTCTTTAGAAACTTTGGCGTTCCGTTCTTCGAGTCTTCAAATCATCACGAGTCCCCCTCAAATGTGGGCTCATTTTCTTGAAAAACCGAGACAATTAACACCATTTTGTCCAATTTTCATGATTCAACTTCACTGTTGAGTAAGCATTCAGCACCGAGCATTAAACATGAATAACAGAGGAGTGAGTGACAATCAATATATCACAATAGCAGGATGAAACCGTGAAGAAACGTCGAGAGAACACCGTTCTTGAAAGTGGAAAGAGCATGAGTTAATTGCAATGCTTTCGGTCCAGCACCTTACAACAAACTTTGAAGCTGAATTTGGCATATCAGCTAACATAATTTGAGAAAATTCAGAACATCAAAGTCGTGCGTCTGTGAATTATCTTTCCAAATCAGCTGGACTCGTGTAATTTGGAGCGCCGAGTCAAAAGTTATGCGCATGTTTCTGAAGCAGCGCAAAGCTGTCAATCAAACTGAAAATTTTCGGGCTCCAGGCTTTTGGCTTGTTTTGATTTCTGGACCAATGAACTCTAATAAACTTTCTTGAGTCTGCTTCTGGTCCTCTCTGCTCACTGCCCTTATTTCTGAAAAATTTGATCTTTAAGTCTCTGGATGGTCTTAACAGAAGCAGCTTGTTCAGCGACTTAATGACTGTTTGGATGGCTTAATATTTCTGGACAACCTCTGACAAATCAACAGAGTTCTGGTAGATGTCTCTAAAAAATCAACAGAGCTCTGGTAGAGGTGTTTAGAGAAGTACAACTTTCTGTCCAGCAGATGTATACTGACTTTAGCAGAGATTCTGACCATGAAGAACACTGATTCAGACTAAGCTCAAAACATGAAAATTGTTCGTCTTTGTCTTAGGAATCCAACGCATCTGAACTCATCAAAATTGGAGCTTCGAGGAGGGAGTTATGTTGAAAATACGACAGGTGCGCAAAGCTGACAGCAAGTACCTCTGGTCTGGTGGTGTACCTCTGATCTGGTGGTATATCTCTAGTGAAACAGAGGTTTTCTGCCAGAGCTCTGGTAAGCTCTGGTGGTCTTCTTGCTGAATTTCTCTAAGTCCTCTGCCAGCAGTTTCACACTAACTTCGACACAACTTTACACCATGATAGCTCTGGAGTTTGCAAAAACTCAAAACATAAAGAGTGTGCATTGGTTTGTTATCTTTTCAAAGCATCTGGAATCACCTCTTTTAGAGCTCAGACGAAAAAGATACGGTTGATGCACCATAGTCGCGCAGATCTGTCCAACAACTTTGTGTCAGCACACTGTTGTCTACATCAACGATGCATATGACCCTTCTAAATTTAGAATCTCTGAAATCTCAAAACACGAAAGTTGTTCATAAATGTGTTTTCAATCTAGGGCCTTTTGAATCGCATCAGTTGGTGTCTTGATCAGTGAGATATGATCAATTTACTACAACATCGTAAATCTGTCAGCATGCTGTCATTAAATCTGATTTGATGTAGAAAATAAGACGATCTCCATATAACTTTTAGAACCGTGAGTGAAAATACTCAGATCTCTAATTGATCAGGTCAGAAAACTAATTAAAAACACTCAAAGTTATAAAAACGTTTCAGATCAGACTTGGAATACATAGCACAACAGCAAATCTTTCTCAGACAACTTTTTCAAGACCCAAATGATTTTGTTTTTCATTTAAATGATTATGAGCAGCGGAAGACAAACAAAATCTGGATTAAAGAGAGTCCAATCTTGGATTTAAATAAAGGTCAGATCAAAGATCAACAACCTTACTACCAAGATGCCAAAAAATATGCTATGGACTTAAGCACACACAAGGATGACATCATAGATCAACCATCTACTTAGTGCTATCAAATATTAGACCAATGAATGAGAAAGAATCAAAACACACACATGTAATAAATCTGATCAGATTTGATCAAAATAGAATCAAATCTTCACTTAGGCATTTCATCAAACATGTGGTGTGCAGAATCAGATTTTGTGAATAGAATCACTAATTTTCTATCAAAACTTATCCAAATCTTATTGAAATCAAAGATTGGATTTCCAATAAGCACAAAACAAAAAATAAGTATCAGATATGATATTTGTGTTTAGGCTTATGTGATTGAATCAATCTAAGCACCAAAACAACAAATAAATCATCTAATCTTCTATTGTTGCCATAGATGACTGATTGAAGAAGAGTTTCTTCAATCCAACTCTGATACCAATTGTTGGTCCCATTTAGGACAAGCAAACAATAGAAGAACAATTCATATATAAATAGAGATAACATGAACAATAAGAACAATCATAAAGAAACTCATCTCATATTCAATGAAGATAATATGGAGGAGAAATGTTGAAGAACTCTACACATTACATCATGTGACTCTCATTAGTCTGTGTGTTTTTGTGAATTCTCCTAAAATCCTCTCTCAAATGATAAATGAAACCCTAAACTTCTTTTTAAAGGGTCCATTTACAATAAAATGCTCAAGCCCATAAAGCTAACTAAAAAACCCATACATTTTTTCTTTATAAAACATTTAATTAAACTAGGAGCTAATTTAATCTAACAATCTCCCCCTAGTGTTTTATAAAGAAAGCATCATCTTGTAGTCTCCCCCTTGCTTTCTTTAGAAACTTTGGCGTTCCGTTCTTCGAGTCTTCAAATCATCACGAGTCCCCCTCAAATGTGGGCTCATTTTCTTGAAAAACCGAGACAATTAACACCATTTTGTCCAATTTTCATGATTCAACTTCACTGTTGAGTAAGCATTCAGCACCGAGCATTAAACATGAATAACAGAGGAGTGAGTGACAATCAATATATCACAATAGCAGGATGAAACCGTGAAGAAACGTCGAGAGAACACCGTTCTTGAAAGTGGAAAGAGCATGAGTTAATTGCAATGCTTTCGGTCCAGCACCTTACAACAAACTTTGAAGCTGAATTTGGCATATCAGCTAACATAATTTGAGAAAATTCAGAACATCAAAGTCGTGCGTCTGTGAATTATCTTTCCAAATCAGCTGGACTCGTGTAATTTGGAGCGCCGAGTCAAAAGTTATGCGCATGTTTCTGAAGCAGCGCAAAGCTGTCAATCAAACTGAAAATTTTCGGGCTCCAGGCTTTTGGCTTGTTTTGATTTCTGGACCAATGAACTCTAATAAACTTTCTTGAGTCTGCTTCTGGTCCTCTCTGCTCACTGCCCTTATTTCTGAAAAATTTGATCTTTAAGTCTCTGGATGGTCTTAACAGAAGCAGCTTGTTCAGCGACTTAATGACTGTTTGGATGGCTTAATATTTCTGGACAACCTCTGACAAATCAACAGAGTTCTGGTAGATGTCTCTAAAAAATCAACAGAGCTCTGGTAGAGGTGTTTAGAGAAGTACAACTTTCTGTCCAGCAGATGTATACTGACTTTAGCAGAGATTCTGACCATGAAGAACACTGATTCAGACTAAGCTCAAAACATGAAAATTGTTCGTCTTTGTCTTAGGAATCCAACGCATCTGAACTCATCAAAATTGGAGCTTCGAGGAGGGAGTTATGTTGAAAATACGACAGGTGCGCAAAGCTGACAGCAAGTACCTCTGGTCTGGTGGTGTACCTCTGCTCTGGTGGTGTACCTCTGATCTGGTGGTATATCTCTAGTGAAACAGAGGTTTTCTGCCAGAGCTCTGGTAAGCTCTGGTGGTCTTCTTGCTGAATTTCTCTAAGTCCTCTGCCAGCAGTTTCACACTAACTTCGACACAACTTTACACCATGATAGCTCTGGAGTTTGCA
Source organism: Saussurea involucrata (assembly GCA_033807775.1). Taxonomy (NCBI): domain Eukaryota; kingdom Viridiplantae; phylum Streptophyta; class Magnoliopsida; order Asterales; family Asteraceae; genus Saussurea; species Saussurea involucrata. The sequence continues at coordinate 63,645,837 of CM066318.1, forward strand.
AAAACTCAAAACATAAAGAGTGTGCATTGGTTTGTTATCTTTTCAAAGCATCTGGAATCACCTCTTTTAGAGCTCAGACGAAAAAGATACGGTTGATGCACCATAGTCGCGCAGATCTGTCCAACAACTTTGTGTCAGCACACTGTTGTCTACATCAACGATGCATATGACCCTTCTAAATTTAGAATCTCTGAAATCTCAAAACACGAAAGTTGTTCATAAATGTGTTTTCAATCTAGGGCCTTTTGAATCGCATCAGTTGGTGTCTTGATCAGTGAGATATGATCAATTTACTACAACATCGTAAATCTGTCAGCATGCTGTCATTAAATCTGATTTGATGTAGAAAATAAGACGATCTCCATATAACTTTTAGAACCGTGAGTGAAAATACTCAGATCTCTAATTGATCAGGTCAGAAAACTAATTAAAAACACTCAAAGTTATAAAAACGTTTCAGATCAGACTTGGAATACATAGCACAACAGCAAATCTTTCTCAGACAACTTTTTCAAGACCCAAATGATTTTGTTTTTCATTTAAATGATTATGAGCAGCGGAAGACAAACAAAATCTGGATTAAAGAGAGTCCAATCTTGGATTTAAATAAAGGTCAGATCAAAGATCAACAACCTTACTACCAAGATGCCAAAAAATATGCTATGGACTTAAGCACACACAAGGATGACATCATAGATCAACCATCTACTTAGTGCTATCAAATATTAGACCAATGAATGAGAAAGAATCAAAACACACACATGTAATAAATCTGATCAGATTTGATCAAAATAGAATCAAATCTTCACTTAGGCATTTCATCAAACATGTGGTGTGCAGAATCAGATTTTGTGAATAGAATCACTAATTTTCTATCAAAACTTATCCAAATCTTATTGAAATCAAAGATTGGATTTCCAATAAGCACAAAACAAAAAATAAGTATCAGATATGATATTTGTGTTTAGGCTTATGTGATTGAATCAATCTAAGCACCAAAACAACAAATAAATCATCTAATCTTCTATTGTTGCCATAGATGACTGATTGAAGAAGAGTTTCTTCAATCCAACTCTGATACCAATTGTTGGTCCCATTTAGGACAAGCAAACAATAGAAGAACAATTCATATATAAATAGAGATAACATGAACAATAAGAACAATCATAAAGAAACTCATCTCATATTCAATGAAGATAATATGGAGGAGAAATGTTGAAGAACTCTACACATTACATCAGGTGACTCTCATTAGTCTGTGTGTTTTTGTGAATTCTCCTAAAACCCTCTCTCAAATGATAAATGAAACCCTAAACTTCTTTTTAAAGGTTCCATTTACAATAAAAGGCTCAAGCCCATAAAGCTAACTAAAAAGCTAACTAAAAAGCCCATATACTTTTTCTTTATAAAACATTTAATTAAATTAGGAGCTAATTTAATCTAACAGTGGTTTTCACAGTAGCCATGAAGAGTTACTAAGTCATAAGGATTCAGAAGAAGACGATCGTTGTCGTTGAAAGTTTCGAACTTCTTGTCTTCTGTCTCTACTGTGTAAACATGGTACAGAACTCTGTCATGGGAAAACTTCTTTGCTTCTATCTTGTGAATTTTGGTAAATGTAAAGGATGAGTTTATGGCTCTGTTCATATGAGATTTGGTTGAGATGAACCTTCGCCTTTCATCTGTAAGTTTAGCAGCTCTGGTGGGATTAAGGTATGGGTTGATGGGTACGGCATTGATAGGAATGATATCTCTTTCAGCATAGAGATAGGCAAAACTTTATTCTAAGGACGGGTTCTCGGTGTGTCGGGATGATGGTTCTGGGTTCTGTTCTGGTTCTGGGTTTTGGATTGGGTTCTGGTCGTCATTAGTTTCAGCCATAAGAATGTTAATATGTTCTGGCTTGGGCTCTTGTGCAGCTTGGGTTTGGACTTGGGGTTGGTTCTGGTTTATTTGTTCCTCAACAGAGATTGGGTATGTTCTCTCTGGTTCATGCCTTGGAGATTGGGGAGGAGTGTCTAATATAATGATCTTTGGTGGTTGAGCAGTTGACCCTTCTGGTGTTCTGATAACTCTGTCTTTGAACATGTAGTCGAATTCCACCATTTCCAGAGATTCTATTGTAGTTTCCTCTGTCTCTTTCTCCCCTTGGGTTTCTTTCTCTTTCTCTACCTCTGGTTCTTTCTCTTTCTATTTCCCCTTGTCTCCCTTGTCTGTCTCCCCCTTTTGTTGCACAGAGGACTCTCCTTCTTGTGTATTTGAAGGCCCTATGACATCTTTGTGGGTATCATCATCGTCATCATCATCATCAGCTTCGTCAGTGAGTTTTGTAACGATGGGAGAGTCCAGGGCAACAAACTTTGGCCTCTTACTTGAAGGTTCTCCCTCTGGTGCGCATTCTGCTTGCCTCTTGTTAGATACGGTCTGTAGAATTGTATCTGTGAAGGTAGTGACCACCTTTTTTAGAACATCTTCAACCTCTGTTGCAACAACTCTTATCTCATCTACTTGACTCTAAAAGTTGAATTTGTGAGAGGCAAGAGATGCTTGAACATGTTTCTCTATTGCTTGAGCTTTTTGAACAAATTTGGAAGAAACTGTAAGTATTCTGCTCAACACTTGTTTCTTGTATTCACCTACATAGGCCCTGTCAATTGGTTGTCGGTCAGGAAATGGTACAGGTGCATCTGGTGCCGTTGCCTCCTTGATAGCATTCTTGACAGAGGTATTGATTAACTCTGTTAAGGATCTGATGTTGGAGTCAGAGAAGAGAACGGAAGGTATTGGCAGGGTTCTGTTCATCGCCGCAGTGTGGTTCTCTGCCATGGTTGTTTTCATATCAGAGAGCATTGATGTTAGCTTTGTTGTCTCCTCTGCTCTATCCCTTTTAGCATCAGCGTATTTCTGGGTTGTCTCTGCATATTTTGCTGTAATCTGTTGCAACTCTTCTTTGAGAGAAGAATTCTCCTTGCGGACCAGCTTCTCTTTTATGGCATTGATATGTTTATACTCATTCAAGGAGTTGCTAATATTGTCACAGAAGCTTTTGAACTCTGCTCTGGTGACAGTATCAGCGGGGGTAACCTTGGCTCCAACACATGGATCCAAGTCAACCTCGAGTTCAGAGGCGCCTCCCTCAAGAGTTGTTTTTAGGTTGGCTCTTGGAGGACTTCCACCCGATCATTGATGTTCCTTTTCAGGGGAAACATCTACAGGTGTTCTGATCAGAGTTTCCTCTTCCAGCTCAGGTTCTGGAGAAGGAAATCTGATGTGTTGAGAAGATCTGTGATCAAGACAGGTCTTCCCTTGTGCGACTAGGTCATCCCACTGCCCCTGAGTTGGGCAGAGCCTATGCGAGATACGAAAGATCTCAGGGCTATTTTGTGTCACGTCTATGCAAGCCACAGAGGCTTCAGCGTGTGGTTCTGTCCTAGTATAGTCCTGGGGCAATTGGACATCAGTACCAAAGATGGATTCCCGGGTTTCGTGCATACCAGAGGCGTGAAGAGTTGCCTCTAGTGGTTCAAGCTAGGTTGGGTTCGAGGTGTGCACCTCTGATTCAATATCCCTCTGGTCTTGATCACCAGGGATATACATTGTGGTTGCATTGGGAGTTAGGCTTGGGAAACGCACATGTGTGTTCATGATTTGAACATCTTCTTCTAAACTCGCATTTCCCTCGGCTCCTAGGTATTTAGCAGACTCAGTTGCACTCTCCTCTTCACTCTCTTCCTCACTACTACCAGATGAGGGCGAACTCTCTGCCACCTCCTCTGTAGCTTCCCTTTCTTCCTCTTGGACATCCTCCATAGGGGATGCTCTGTCCACTACTTCCTCTTCCACATTAATAGCAGAGGAAGACCCCACTTCGGGTACTCTTACCACTAGTCTGTTCACTTCTGCCTCTTCTCTTACCTCACTCATACTCTCTAAAAAGGGCTCAGGACCTAAGTATGCTGGGGATCTCACCACAGGTTCTTGAGGTTAAGCAGCATGATTATAGTTTTGGATAGAAATATGAGTTGGGTTTATTAATGAAAGCATTGTTTGTGGGACTCTTCTTATGTTGGGGTACTCACCTATAGTTGTTGGAGAGAATCTGGACATTACCCAAACAGGGGTTGGATTTCCCTGTTGATTTAGTTGTAAGATTGGGAAGGCTTCTCTGATGACCAAACTTATAAATCGAGGATATCTGATGGCTTTCAGATTTCTGTGCACGCCCACTTCTCCTCCTCTTGCCAGAGTTGAAGTCTTGGTATTAACAGCAGAAAGAAGGTCTGTGTAGAGGATCTTGGCGTAATCAAAATTTCTCTTGAAGTATAGGCCGTACATAATCTGAAGAATCTCTGTGCTGGCTTGGTCTTGGCTACCAGATTTACAAGTTAGGGTTCAGTTCAGTGTGGAAAACATGAAATTCCACACAGGGGGTAAATGGCCTCTTCTGAATTCACCAATCTTGTTCAGGGGGTGGTTGTAACCTAAGAACTTCATGAAATAAAGAAGAACATCAACCTTTGGGGGTTTCTCATACGCTTGAATTCCCAACTGTCTTTTAGTCTGCATCCCAAAAACTCTTCTGAGGGTTTTGTCACGGATACGTACAGTGCCTCTTCCTCCCCGACGTCCATAATCAACGTTTCTGATGATCCCTTTTTGTTCAGGAATGAACTGACAAGTAGTCCCCCATTGTTGGACATAGATTTCTGGGAGGTCATCGTCGAACATTGTTAGGACTCGGAAGATTTCTGAGTTTCTGAAAAACTCAACAAAAATATGATAAGTGGGCAAATAGTTGGCTGGATTGGCATCAAAACGATAATTGTTATCTACAAAATTGTATGGAAGGATTACTATTTGATCTACGGGTCCTATTCGGCTCGATTCTGCGGAGTGAGCATGTTCAGCCATTGTTGCAGGTTTAGGGTTTTGAAGAACTCAAAGGGCTTTAGAACAAAGGAGGGAAAGGTAGAAGGTTTGAATGTTCAGTAAGCGTAAGAAATGAAATGGGTCGATTGGAATGGGTGTTTATACTAGAAACGTATGGCTGGATAACCATCGTAGGTACTGTAGGTACTCGAGTGTCAGATAGTGGAGCGACCTCAACAGTGGAACGTGGAAACAGCTATCGGTTGGTCTTTCAATCAGAGAATGCCACGTAAGATTTGGTTCTGACAACTTTTGGGCTATCAAACCATCACGATTAGAGATGTGTGAGTGACATGTGGTTGACGCTTAAGAAGTAACCCGCATCTCTGATGACGGCACTTCTGATGACGTGGCAGAAAACTGACAGAGCTCTGGTGGAACTCAACACAGTTTTGCCTCTGTTGAGTGACCTTTTTCATTCTTTTCAAGTAACCTAAGATGTTTCACCTTTACCCAAAAATCATTTAAAAATCTTGTATCTGATGTGAAAGTAGTCAAAGAACAAAAGCAGAACTGACTCAGAAATTTCACAGAGTCCTGGTGAGCATCAACAGAGGCTCTGGTAAAATGTCAGAGTTCTGGTAAGTTCTTGACATTATCAAAAGATGTTTTCATCAGACCAGGTATTCCCTTCCTCGAAAAGATTTCCTTTGAATTTCATAGAGCAAGGTAATTTAGATTTGAAACTGATTAGACTTGCTCCCCCTTAAACCGTGCTTATTTTCCTCGTAAGCTCCCCCTAAAATGGTGAGCTTAATTTGAAATATTTTTCTTTTCAGCCTTTTGAAGGATAAAAAAAATATGTACAAAGAGAAAAAATTGTATATACAGATATGAAATTTACAAGAGAAGATATTGAAAAAGTATACTTGCAGAGCTCTGGTGAGAACATCAGAGGCTCTGTTGAACTATCCTACCCAACTATTTTGACAGAGCTCTGGTATGATCATCATCTGGTGAATTTTAAACTGAGTTAGGAGGACATGTTCAGCATACCCATCTTACTGATTAAGAAGTTAAATCTCCTTTCATCAAGGGCTTTTGTGAACAAGTCAGCAAGTTGGAAGTCGGTTGAAACAAAGTACATTTCAATCGTCCCCTTTTCAACATGATCCTCTATAAAATGGTACCTAATGTCGATATGCTTTGTCTTTGAGTGCTGAACTGGATTATCTGTAATTGCTATGGAACTCTTGGAGTCACACAGAATTGGGACTTTGTTGTACTCCAGGCCATAGTCCTTGAGCTGTGTTTTCATACAGATCACTTGAGAACAACAACTAGCGGCAACGACATATTCTACTTCTGCTGTAGAAGTTGATACGCAATTCTGCTTCTTGGATGTCCAGTTGACTAGCTTATCTCCAAGCAATTGGCAGCTACCAGAAGTACTCTTTCTGTCATTCCTGCATCCTCCATAATCTGAATCTGTATATGTAATAAGCTCGAAACCAGATTTAAGAGGATACCAGACACGCAAAAATTGAGTCCCTTTGAGATATTTAAAGATTCGTTTGACAGCAGACAAATGTGATTCTTTAGGATTTGCTTGAAATTTGGCACAAAGACGTGTTGCAAACATTATATCAGGTCTGCTTGCAGTTAAATACAGAAGTGACCCTATCTTGCCTCTGTAGTTCTTGACATCCACAGTTTGACCATTAGGATCAGAGTCAAGTTTAACTCCACTGGCAGTAGGAGTTTTCATAGGATTTGAATTATTGAGCTTATACTTTTTCAAAATATCAGAGATGTATTTTGATTGACTTATAAAAGTCCCTCTGATGGATTGTTTAACTTGTAAACCAAGGAAGAAAGAAAGTTCTCCTATCATGCTCATTTTAAATTCACTTTTCATCAAATCCTCAAAACCTATCACAGTATTCCTGCCTTGTAGACCCAAAGATAATGTCATCAACATATATATGTACCAGAAGAATGTCATTCTTATACCTTCTAAAGAATAGAGTTGTATCGACATTACCTTTCTCGAAGTGATTAGTCAACAAAAAATTTGACAGAGTTTCATATAGGCTCTGGGAGCTTGTTTAAGGACATACAGAGCTTTGTCTAGCTTTTATACGTGGTCTGGAAACTCTGGACTTTCAAAACCTGGTGGTTGCTGGACATAGACTTCTTCTTGGAGTTTGCCATTCAGAAAGGCAGATTTTATATCCATTTGGTAGACTTTGAAACCTTTATGGGCAGCATAGACTAAGAAGATTCTGATAGCTTCTAGCCTAGCCACAGGTGCAAAGGTTTCGTCATAATCAATGCCTTCTTCTTGGCAATATCCCTTTGCAACCAGCCGAGCTTTGTTTCTGATGATAATCCCATCTTCATCCTTTTTGTTTCTGAACACCCACTTGGTTCCAATAGCAGCTTTGCCTTCAGGAAGTGCAACCAAGGACCAAACTTTATTTCTTTCAAACTCCAGGAGCTCTTCCTGCATGGCTTCGATCAAGTTTGGGTCATCAAGGGCTTCAAAAATCTTCTTCGGCTTAATCACACTTAGAAAATTAACAAAGAAAGCCTCATTGATTGTTGCCGATCTTGTCTTTACACCATCTTCAGCAGCACCTATAATCTGATGATGAGGGTGATCCATTGTCCATCTGGTCATTGGAGAATGGACAACAGGTGGAGTCTATGCTTCTGATGGGAAAAGATGTAAGTCGGCATCAGAGCTCTAAGGATTGGCACCAGGGCTCTGTGGCACACTGCTCTGGAGAGTGGCCTCGTTGCTATGTGATGTACCAACCGGGCTCTGAGAGGGTGAACTTTCAAATAGGGAACTTCTCCCAATATGAGTCAACAGGGGTGATGATGGCTCTTGTTTAGGTTCTCTTATGTCTGATTCTGGTCCCTCATTTCTCTGAATAACACCTGTAGACAGAGAAGTAGATGGTGAAGAATTGGAAGGACCTGTAAGAGATGTACCTGTTTGGTTCTGTTCAACAGAGTTCTGAGCTTGATTGCCTCTGTTGATGTTGTCAGAGGAATCATCATCATCGAAAAATCGTTGAATACTAAGTTGATATCTTCTTCCATTGACTTTGAAGAACTGGGCTTCTCTTTTGTCTGTGTCCCCTCTGGTGATTTGCGGTCAGAGGAGCTTGATGTATTTTCATCAAAGGACACATTTATACTCTCTTTAATGGCTCTGGTTCTTGTATTGTAGACTATGTAGGCTTTAGAGGTTAAGGAATAACCAATAAAGATTCCTTCGTCAGCCTTCTTATCGAACTTGCCCAGTTGATCTCTGTCATTCAAGATGTAACACTTGCAGCCAAAAACATGAAAATATTTCACATTCGGCCTTCGGTTGTTGATGAGTTCATAGAGAGTCTTCTTGAATCTTTTCACTATTACAGCTCTGTTTTGGGTAAAACAGGCTGTTGAGACTGCCTCTGCCTAGAAGTTGATTGGAAGGATAGAACCTGCCAACATGGTTCTGGCGTCTTCTACCAGAGTTATGTTCTTTCTCTCCACCACACCATTCTGTTGGGGAGTTCTAGCAGCTGAGAAGTTCTGAGAGATTCCTTCCTCTGATAGGTAGGCATCAATTCTGGCGTTTTAAAACTCTGTGCCATTATCACTTCTCAACTTTTGGACTTTAAAACCTAACAGAACCTGTATCCTTTTCAACAAACATATCAAAATTCTGGGACATAAGATTTTATTCTGATGAACTCAATCCAAGTATATCTAGAAAATTCATCTATTAGAACAAGAATATACTTTTTGTCGGACAGACTTTGCACAGAGATTGGACCACAAAGATCCACATGAAGCATGTGCAAAGGTCTAGGGAAATTGTGATCACTCTTTGTTCTGTGTGAAGCTCTTTTTAGCTTACCCAACTCACAAGCAGAACAGAGATGGTCTTTGTCAAATTTAATTGAAGGCAGACCTTTCACTAAGTTCAACTTCACGAGCTTGTCAAGGTTTGAGAAATTTAAATGGGCAAATCTTTTATGCCAGAGCCAGGCATCTTCCTTTTTCAAAGAGACTAAACAGAGTTTTTCTGTTGTAGAACCTTGATTGGGATTAAAATTCATTTTTTACAGATTGCCTTTTCTGTCGGCTCTTAAAAGTTCTGGACCAGACTCGGAAAGCAACAAAGAACAATACTTTTTCTTAAAATTGACATCGAATCCACGATCACAAAGTTGACTTATGTTGAGAAGATTATGATTTAAACCTTCAACATAAGCAACCTTAGAAACTGAAACACCACCATTATTCAAAACTCCATAACCTCTAATATGTCCCTTTCCATCTCCTCCAAAGGTTACTGCACTTCCCATTTTGCCTTTGAATGAAGTCAGCAGCTCCTTATTTCCTGTCATGTGCCTGGAACATCCTAAATCTAAATACCAGATTTGCACATGAGGCTTCTGCAAGACAGATTAGTTCATTTTAGGTACCCATTGCATGATGGGTCCTTTCTTGTTAGAATTGGGGGTGTTAACGGGTATACATGCTGTCTTTCCATTCTGTGATGGTGTGCCAGAGGATTTTCCCTGTGTATTCTGGACAGTCTTAGGATTTTTCCTTTGAAGTGACTGGTTTAGAATACAGTGAGGACCATTCAGGTGATTTTGCAACTTAAGCAAAAGTTGAATACAATTGCAATTGATGGAACATGAAGATTGATGCAAATTGTTGTTACTTTTCAACTTCTGTTGATTAATTGTCACTTGGGATTGAAAAACTTTAGGACCAGATGTCTTTGCATACATTTTGTCCTGATTTGGTTTCTTGAAATTGTTGTTCCTTGGAACAAATTATTTTGACCAAAAAGGGTTTCTCCTTTGATTTACTGCAGAGTTGGGAACAGGTTTGTCATTGACTGTCCATTTGCGCTTCTGCTCTGGAGTAAATCTGATTGGTTTATAAGCAAAGGGAACTGAAGTGTGGTTCACATTTTTAGCCTTCTCTTTTCTCTTCTCTTTTATCTCATCAGAAGAAAGAATTTTGATACCCTTGTTTTTAAAATCAGGAATTGGTATGAATCTGGATTGATTCTTAAAGAATGAAACATTTTCCAAAACTTCAGGTTCAACAGATGCCTGCTTGGGTTTGTGCAAAACAGTCTCTTAGGCACATAAAATCTGCTCATCCACCTCAGAATCAGAGTCACTGTCAGAGCCTAGAAAGTCTCTGGTGGCTTTGGTGGAGGTGTTAGACTCATTGGGTATCACAGAGATATCAGCTTTGGCAGACTTGAAATTTCTCAACTTTGGTTTTAATGCATCAGATGCAGCATTTTCTTTAAGAACTCTGTTAAGATCCTCTTCAAAAGATGTTCTAATTGATTCAGAGGTTGGAGAGAAGGCTGGGGCTTCAGGATTGAGCTCACTCTGTGTTTTAACATTAGAGGACTCAGCCACAGAAGTAACAGACTTTTTTCCCTTAAAAGAATTAAAGTTGAAGATCTCTTTGGGATCCAGACTTTTGACAGAATCGGGAAATTTGATTTCAGCTTTTCTTTGGTCAAGAATAAACTTTTCAGATGGTTTTGTAACCTTTTCTTGATCCAAAGAGTCATAGCTTACGTTCCTGAAGTTCAGTCTTCTGGTCCTTGAAATATCTGAGGTTTTAATTCTTTTGAAAACTGCAGTACCAGAGATCACATCTTCCTGGATTTTCCCAACACAGAAGGCAGAGGACAGAGATGTCTTCTTCCTTCCAGAATAGGGAGCAACGTCACTGAAACCAAGACCTTGTGTATCCATTTGAGAGTTTATCTTGATATGCATATCTTGTGCATCCTGGTACTTTTTGATTAAAATATCCTTTTTCTGTAGGGATTGATGCAAAATCTCCCTTTCTCTTTGAAAACAATCTTTTAAAGCAACAGAGTTAAGTCTTTCGGTTTCAGATTTCTTAACCTCTTCAGTTTTTTGCTTTAAAACTTCCTCAAACTCCTTGTACTTTTTAGAAAAAGAGTTTTCCTTCTGTTTTTGTAGAATCTCTAGCTCAGATTTTTCTTTGGCTATCTCTTCCTTTTCCTATTCCAAGAGAGTTTTCTCTCTCTTGTAAAAGGACAGATCCTTCTAAGCTAGCTTTCTCAACTCCTTTTCTTCTGAAAGCTTTTGTTTTAATAGTTGAAATTCTTCTGTAAGTAACGACACATGCATTTCCATCTCAGAGTCACACTTTGATTCAGAAGTAGAACATACCTTGGCACTGGGTTTGGTGGTCTCCAGCGCTCTATCATTTGGCTATGTTACGGTAAGAGCATATACATTCTGAGACAAATCTTACTCTGTTGTTCTCTCTGGCATCTCTCCAGTCATCCAGTCAGCTACCTCTTCTAGACTCTTATCATCTACAGCAACCCCGCAAAAATTGGCTTGCTCTGGTTCGCCATCAGAAGACGAGTCAGAGATTTAATTCTCCATCTCAGCAACATAGCTTCTTTCTCTGTACTTGTTGTTGTAGTAGTCCTGGTCTTTTACCAGTTTACCCCTACAATTTGCAGAGAAATGGCCGGGTTTGCCAAATCTAAAGCAGCGTCCATCATTCTGATTGATGGGTTGGGCAGCATTAGCTTTCTGAGGGGCTGGAGGATTATACTTCTGTTGTGGTTTCTGCTCTGGTGGAGCACTGTGGTTGTTCTGATGGTGAGGTGCAGCATAACCTCTTTTCTCGTCTTTCTCTTCTCTTTCGTACCTTCCTCTTCTATCAAATACTTTATTGCCAAATCTCTTGTTAAATTTCTGAGTTATTAGAGCAAGAGATTGAGCAAAAGCATTGATATCATCATCCTCTAATGAGCTTTCCTCTGTATCACTTTCAGCAACCAAACTCTTCTTTCCCTTTTTTTTCACAACCTTTTCTTTCTTCTTCTCTCTACTAGAACTCTCTCTGTTGGACTTTCCTTCAGTGGGATTCTTTGAATCAGATATCAAAGCTATTGGACCTGCGATGGTGGATTTTCCTTTCTGTTTGACAACATCCTTCTCTTGTGCAGCAAGAGTGCCATACACATCAGTAAGAGTCCATGCATCCAGATCTTGGTTAGCTTGTAGAGACATGGATAGATTCAACCATTCATCATTTAAACTTTTCAAGAACAAAACATTGTTATCTTCCTTCGACCGAACAACCCCACATTTCTTACATTTGTTCATTAAAACATAAAATCTGTTGTAGGTTTGTTGTAAGGTTTCCTCATGAAGTGATTTGAAATCATTGTATTCATCAATACATTGGGTTCTTCTGTTCTTTTAGGTTTTGACACCACCCTCAAGTTGATTAAGAAGCTGATCCCAGATTTCTTTCGCAGTAACACATGAATCTAGTTCTTGGAAAATATCGTTTGGGATGGCCATAATCAGAAGTCTAACTGCCTTAAGGTCATTTTCCATTTTTAGTTTCTCTTCTTCAATAAACCCGGTGGTTTTAGCTTTGAAGTGAGCAGGAATCTCAGCAGTAGTTTCTGTTGCGGGTACACGTGGAACCAAAACCATAGGTTGGAATGGTCCATCTGTTAGAGCATTATTGTATTCAAGATTTATTGTAAAGTCTTGTAATTGTCAAACATTGTAAAGTCAAAGTAGTCAAAGTCAAAGTTGTTTAGTTAGAAAGTCAATGTAATTAGAATTACTTGTGTTGTAATTCATAGGTATAAATAGGTTTAGTTTGCTTAGTTGTTTAGTAAGTAATTAGTAAGAGAGTTCATAATTGTAATATCCATTGTATTCTAGAGAGAGAGAGTTGAGAGAATTCTAGAGAGAGAAAGTTCCACATTCTTATGTATTTCTAGAATTCTAAAGATCGATAAACATGGAGTTTGAATTGTTAGAGCATTATTGTATTCAAGATTTACTGTAAAGTCAATGGACTGTAAAGTCAATATATGGATGACAAGATTGCTCTCTAGATTCTCTCTACACTTGTTCATTACTTTGTGCTAGATTTGGGATTTATCAATTGGTATCAGAGCTAAACAGAAGATTCAAGCAGATCGAAGACCAAATTGAAGAATTTTTACACCGTTCTTCAAGAATTCGGACCAAGTGGCTTTTACTGTTCATCTGAAGTCTTATCATTCAGACATGAAGTTTTTCCAGATTTTGAGTTTTTGAATCAATTCTTTGCATCATGGCATTCGGATTTGCTTCCTGAACACTTTTAATTCTTGGATTAACATCAAAATCTGCACAGAATTGACAGATCTAATCGATTCTTGATTTTTTTTTTGAAAACTTCAAGATCACTGTTTTGATCTTAATCTGTTCAAATTGATCGAATTGTGAATTGCAATCAACAGAAAAAGTGTGCGGATTTCAATTACGAACAATTTGATATAAGATTCATCACAATTGATCAAGAATTGAAGAAGTTATGGCAGATTAAGTGATTTTGAAGTTCGAAGTGCAGAATTCGGATCATTCTTGGTGAATTCGGATCATTCATATTCAATTCGGAACATTCATAGAGAATTCGGATTGTTCTTGGCATCACAAGTGTAGAATTCGACTCAAGAAGAATTCGAATTCATAGAATTCGAACCCTATTAGATTCGAATTGTAGAGAATTCGAACCCTGTTAGATTCGAATTGAGAACTTGTGTATTGATTTGAGTTGATTAAATTTTCCTAAGTATAGAATTCGAACCCTGTTAAGTTCGAATTGAGTGAATTCGAACCAAGTTACATTCGAATTGAGTGAATTCGAACCCAGTTACATTCGAATTGAGTGAATTCGAACCAAGTTAAGTCCGAATTGAGTGAATTCGAACCCTTCAGCATCCGAATTCATTGAATTCGAACACTTCTTCATTCGAATTCATTGATTTCGAATCCTTATTCATCCGAATTCTTGTGAATTAAAAAAAAAAGTTTTTTTGAAAAAAAAATTTATCCCGAATTTTTTTCTATAGTGTATTTCATACATTGTAAGAGCTTTTCAAGAAAAAAATTTATATAAATTTTTTTTGTAAAGTGTATTTTCATACACTGTCTGCTTGATCTTCTGAACGATCAATTTCTAGCAATATTCAAAATGGTTTTACAACAAGTTATTGTTAAAAGCAGTGGTGAAGATTTGAAGCAAACTCTGAAAAAGGAGATTCCTCCAATTGCAAAAGTTTTTGTTAAACCAAATGTAAAGTTGCAACAAGTCATTATAACAGAAACATCTGTTAATTCACATGTATCTGTTAAACCAAATAATGAAGTGTTGCAACAAGTCATAATAACAAAAACACCTCCAAAGCCACTTGAAAAAGCTAAGGCAAATAATGGAATTTTGCAACAAGTTATTTTATCAGAAACATCTCCTATATCAGAAACTCCTGTTAAAGATAATGCTTCAAATTCTTCAACTCCTATTTTAAATAAAGCATTGGAAGAAGAAAATGTTGATCTGAAAAGACAAATTTTAGACATTTCTTCTTCAAATGCTAAACTTACTAAAAGAATAACTGATCTTGAAGTTTATATTGCAGATCTTGAAGCAAAGAAAGACAACTCAAGTCTGCACGATCAAATCGAGAATCTTCAAGAGAAAGTAACAACTCTTCAAAAAGAAAATGCCGATTTGAAGAGTAGAGAAGAAAAGAGAGTGAAGTGGAACTTAAAGTTACATGCTCAATTAAAAGAAGTTAAAGATATAGGGAAAATTTTGGACAGTGAAAATGCCGATCTAAAGAGAAAACTGTCTAATTTTTCTTTTGAAGAAAAGAAAGTTTTTGAAGAAAAGAAAGAGACTGAGCTGAAATGTATAAAACTTTCAAAACAAGTTTCAGACTTTGAGAAAGTTTTATTTTTAGAAAAAGACAAGCTCGAAAAAGAAAGAACTAAATTTGAAACTGAACGAAAATCTTTTAAGATTAAAAGTTCTGAACTTTCCGTGAAAATCTCTGAATTAGAAAATCTTTTGGAAAAGGAAAGAAAAGATTTCACGGAAAAGAAAAATCTCTTTGAAAAGGAAAGTAAAATCCTTAAAAAGAAAAATATGGAAATTTTCAAAGAGATTACTGATAAAAGAAGGTTTTTGGAAAAAGATTTTGAATCGGAACGTGTATATTTTGAAGATGTGATTCTTAATCTTACCAAAAGATTATCTGGTTTATCAGCTGATATTATGAAGGATCAGTTGATCAAATCTGATCTCTAAAAGAAATTTGATCTAATTTCTAAAGAGAAAAATGTTTTAATAAACAAAGTCAAAGAACTTGAAGACGTCATTTTTAAATTTGATGTCTCAAAGCAGGCTAGTCATAATTCTATCTTTCAGACTCCATTTGTTGATTCAAATGATTCTGAATGTTCTTTTAAAACTGCTTCAAGTTCAAGTTTTAAAAACATTCCTTCTAAACAATTTAATAGATCAACAGATTTCTCAAAAGGTCAGATTCGTTCTTCTAATCTTTTCTATAATCCTCTGTTTGATAAATCGGATGATATTCTTAAGGTGCCTAAAATTAATACTTCCAAATCTGAAGAAGTTCCAGTCTTCAAGAGGGTGAAGATGGAATGGAGAATCAAAGGCACAAAAGTTCCAAAGAAAAATGTGCCAAAATCATCTGTATTCCACATCAAATGCCAAGAAGAACAATGCGCTGAAAGGTAAATCTTCTGCTAAACCTAATCCTATTCATTCTGTAAATCATCTGATTAGTTTGGCACATAAGAAAATTTGTTGTTCTTACTGTGGATCAAATGATTTTGTGCATAAAAATTATACTTCTTTTTGGTACGGTACTTATAGTATTCCTTGTAAGAAATCTACACCTAACCCACTAGGACCCAAGTGCCATTGGGTACCAAAATCTGCTTAATCTGTTTTGTAGGTTCTTCATGTGTTGTACTGAATTGTAGATACATACCACACACATGACTGAAAACAGAAGAGAAGCGGCGTATTTTTTGAAAAATATTTGTACCATTAAGGGGGAGACAAATATTTATGGCTTCTGAACAATTCAGTTCAGGACCCGTACTTCAAAGACTAAGACTTCTAAACAAATCAGTTTAGAACTCATACTTCTCAGGTGATATCCTTAACTGTCACATTTTTCTGTTACAAGGAACAAGTGGTAAAAGGTAACATTGAATTATATTTTGTTTCTACTGCTTTGAAAACTTGAATCTTTACAAATTTACTTCAACGAGATGAAATTTTCAATTCTCATTCAATGAATTAAATGCGTGCTAAAAGATGATCTTTCAAGAATCTTTGTATTATTTGAGTTAGATTTGTTTCAATTTTCACCTCTAAAATAAATCGAAAGGTCAGCAAAACATGAATGAAATTATGCTGAATGCTCAAAGTTATGTGAATCTGGATATATATAGAATATAATGCTCAAAAAGCCTATATGTCAGAATGATGGATGGAAATGAAAATATGGGCAAAGCACTATGTTTTAGAACCAAGTGATTGAGATAAAAAGTTGCACTATCATTTAGTTTGAAAGTTTGTGCCTGTGGCCTTTCTGGTTTGGGAGAGTAAGTCCCAAGGGGTGCTCGACACCTAGTCCCTAAGATCAACTGGTCTGGGATCGGTTGACCCAAATCCTGCAATAGAACCAGATAGAAAGCCATGTTCTACTGGTACAAATGGGTTTAAGATATATCGATGTGGCCTTTCTGGTTTGGGAAATTAAGTTCTAAGGGGTGCTCGTCACCTAGCACCTAAGGCCAACTGGTCTGGGATCTGCTAACCCAAATCCTGCTATAGAACCAGATAGAAAGTCATGTTTAACGGTGTATCTTATTCTTACTAAACTTTTTGATCAAAAGATGCCAATGTGCACAAATCAAAAGATGCCAATGAGCACAAAAGAAAAGATGCCAATGAGCACACATCTCTTGAAACTTGGGAAAATACAAAGTCGCGATAAACCCGTAAATTTGTGAAAATTCTGATTTTGGACAAATAGTGTGAGTAGAGCAAAGTATTCTTATATGTTTTAGAATTGCATATGCTTGAAGCTAATCATATTTCGCATGCTAGCACACCAAATAGATTTAATAAAGGGTTTGAAACTGAACATTTTTTAACTTGATATACAATGATGACTTGTTCTTGAATCCAAACACATGCATTTGATTTCATTTGATTGAAAAATCTGTTAAATTTCATTAAGTTGAATTTCTTTTGTAAAGTTTTCAAATGATCAAATGTTTGTAGTTATAAAATGATATTCAATGAATTTTATTTTCCTTGTGTAAATTTGTTTTAAAATTTGTGCTACAATTTCAAATACTGTACGTTATTGAAATATATGCATACTTTCAGGGGGAGAAAATAAATTGCTCCAGAATTCTTATTTTGAGGGGGAGCAAGGTTATTCTGTAAGGAGGAGATTGTTAGCAATACTCAAAGACACGACTGAAATTGAAAATGGTTTTCGTTGATTATGATGCTCACCATCATCGAAAAAGGGGGAGAAATGTTTAATTCAATTTCATGTCAAAGATATCTCATGTCTAAGAGCTTTCAAGTCAATGATTCGTGAACAAAGACTGAAGATCAGGGGAGAAGGATCATGTGAAGTCTAAATATTGCTGAATTTGGTTATCTTAGTTCTGAGTGGTTCTCGGAATGCGCTTACACCTAAAAGTTCAAAAATATAGATGGTTTCGCATCCTTCATGATTCGAATTGCCCTGATTTCGAACCCTTCATAATTCGAATTGTCCTGATTTCGCACCCTTCATGATTCGAATTGAGTGATTTCGAATCCTTCATGATTTGAATTGCCCTGATTTCGGACCCTTCTTGTTCCAACTTACTTGAATTCGAATCCTACTTGATCCGAATTGAGCTGATTTCGCATCATCTAGCATCCGAATTGATGGTTTCGGATCTGCCTACATCCGAATTGATGATTTCGGATTCTTAAAGTTAATATGAGAACTAAGGTTCTTGCATCAAGAAGGATACGAGAAGTTACTGTTTGTTAAAGACTGATAAAGCTGTAAAGATCTGTTTTCATGTACAAGGCTTGAAGATAGTTTGATAAAGTGTCTGTTGAAGAAGATTGACTTTACAAAGAGCTGAAGACTGCTGTCAAATTTTTTAAATCTTGAATCCAAAGGGGGAGATTGTTAGAGCATTATTGTATTCAAGATTTACTGTAAAGTCAATGTACTGTATGAGTCTATACAGTATTGTGAATGCCTTTATACCTTGTATGTCATGGGTATAAATAGGCTTGTCTAGTTCATTTGTTAGTAAGCTTTTGTAATCTTTTAGAAACCTTTTGTAATCCTTTGAGATCAATACATGGATGACATATTTGCTCTCTAGATTCTCTCTCACTACATTCATATCTTATTGCTAGAGATCTGGGATTTATCATGATTCAATGTTGATTACCTAATAGAAACTGGTGTTTACACCATCAGTGACAAATCACATTAAGTCTCTATCCATTCCATCAAAGAAGTTAACCATCCTAATCTTCCATAAAGAAAGAATTGACTTTCATAAGTCAACAATAGCTGCAAATCATAAAATTTTTAAATGGTTTCGGATCCAAAGGCAAATGGTTTCATATGTGTGTGTGATTAAAAAAGTGAACTCTGTGTGTGTACATTTTTTAGGGTTTTGGATCAGGCACAAAAGGATTTTGGATCAGTGTGTGTGCATACTTTTAAGAGAGTTCGGATCAGGCACGGCAAGAGGGTTTCGTATCATGTTAGTGAGCAGTGTGTATGTGTTTAGAACTTTGTTTTAAAATCTCAAGAAAACAAACATCATTTCGGATCGTGCTGGATACGAAACCATATCAATTCGTGTCCTCCTTAATCCGAAACCATACCAATTCGCTTCTTTCTTGATACAAAACCATACTCAACTCGGATCACTCTTATACTCAAATCGCATCCTTCTTGATCCTTCTTCATCCGAAACCATATCAATTCGGACCCTTCTTCATCCGAAACCATCCTCATTTCGCACCCTTCTTTGTCCGAATTCTAATCATTTCGGATCACCCTTGATACGAAATCATACTTCTTGATACGAAATCATCATTTCGGATCCTTCTTTCGCCGGAAAACAGGCTCGCCGGAAAAACGTTTTTTCGCCGGAAAAACGTTTTTTCGCCAGAAAAACAAGTGGGTCTTCGAAAATCGTCGAATGATCGACATTTTTTGATTGCATCTGATTGGTATTCGAATAACGATCACAATGCAAAAAGAATCAGCGATATTCGTCGAGAAACGAAGGAGATATCACAGTTTAAAGTTTTCGTTCGGTTTTTATCGAAAACATTCGGTTGCAAATATCGAGAGATTCGGAGCGTGTTTCGACTTCTAATCAGTTAAGGGAGCTTAAGGGATCATAAACGAAGAGTTTCGGTCGAGAAGTTTGGTTCCATAACGCGATTTCAGGTTGGGTCGTGAGATTGATGATGAAGAATAGTAACTTAACGGAACTCCGTTAGTTTCGTTAAGTTTGTGACATTTTTTATCCTTTTTCTGTTAAATCAGTTAGTTAAAGTTTCATTTTAGCAAGTTTGGCCCCTGGACTTATAAGTTTCAGATTGTGTTGGTTTTAGTCCCTATACTTAAACTTTCAGTTTCTAACACTTTTAGTCCCTGTGGTTTTAGTTTTAGTCTTTTACATTTTTAGTCTCTAGAGTTGTTTAATTTTTAGAATTTTACATTTTTAGTTCTTGTTTTTCCGTTTCATTTTGTTTTAGTCAATTTTTTGTCAATTTTATAAATTTTTACCTCTAATTGCTCATAACTGACATATTTTTCTTATTTTGCAGGTTTATCAATTAAAGTCCAACATTTCCGCATAAATTTTTCAGAATTAATTGTTGGAAGGCAAATTTATAGTTTGTTTTTCAAACTTTATTTTTGAAAATTTTTCTGACTTTAATTGTGTTTTTCTGTTTTTTAAGAGTGTGCACATAATTCTATCTTCTAATCGAAGTTTCTCTTGACGATCACTCTATTAGGTATATTTTTGTTAATATTTTTTATATTTTTGATCTAATTTTCCTTATCTTTCATTATTCAGGTTGATATCAAAATGCGGACAACAGATGAAAATGGGGTAACACGTTACTCAAGCAGAGAAATGGGACTAGAATTATCTGATGTTGAGGTTCTAAAGAAAGCACCTGAAAATCTTTACACAATTGAAAAATTGGGTGAAGGTTTGAAGCAAACTCTTAAAACAGAAATACCTCCAATATCACAAAGTTATGTTAAATCTAATAGTGAAAGTTTGAAGAAAACTCTTAAAACAGAAATACCTCCAATATCACAAATTTCTGTTAAATCTAATAATGAAAGTTTGATGCAAACTCTTAAATCTAATAGCACAAACTTTTGTTAAATCTAATACTTCAAATCCTTCAGCTCCCGTTTCAAATAAAACGAAGAAGCTTCAAGACAATACAAAAGCCCTACAATGTGAGAACGTTAAGTTGATGGAAAAGGTTTTTGGTCTTGAAGCTGAAATACAAGAATTGAAAGGCAAGATTGTAGTTCTTGAAGCTACACAAGAGAAGAATAAGACACTTGAAATCTCAACTCATCAAGATGACATGAAGGAGCTTCAAGGGAGTATAAAAGCATTGGAGGAAGAAAATGCTGATCTGAAGAGACATATTTTAGACATTTCTTCTTCAAATGAAAAATCTATTTTAAAAGAACAAAATGCTAAACTTACTAAAAGAATTACTGATCTTGAAGTTTATATTGCAGGTCTTGAAACAAAGAAAGACAACTCAAGTCTGCATGATCAAATCGAGAAACTTCAAGAGAAAGTAACAACTCTTCAAAGAGAAAATGTTGATATGAAGAGTAGGGAAAACAAGAGTGAGACGGGGAACTCATATCTACGAGATCAAATAAAAAGAGTTCAAGAGAAAAGAACAACGTTGGAAGGTGAAAACGTTGAATTGAAGAAAAAGCTTTCTGGACGTGAAAGAGAGTCATCTTCTTCAAAGAAAGTTCTTAAAGAAAAGCACGCAATTGAACTGAAATACATAAAACTTTTGAAACAAATCTCCAATTTTGAAAAAGTTTTATATCTTAAAAAAGAGAAGCAAGAGAAAGAAAGAAATGAATTTGATATTGAACGAAAATCTTTTGAGATTAAAAGTTCTGAACTTTTCGTGAAAATCTCTGATTTAGAAAATCTTTTGGAAAAGGAAAGAAAAGATTTTGCGGAAAAGAAAAATCTCTTTGAAAAAGAAAATAAAACCCTTAAAAAGAAAAATATGGAAACTTTCAAAGAGATTACTGATAAAAGAAAGTTTTTGGAATAAGATTTTGAATCGGAACGCAAATATTTTGAAGATGCGATTCTTAATCTTACCAAAAGATTATCTGGTTTATCAGCTGATATTATGAAGGATCAATTGATCAAATCTGATCTCCAAAAGAAATTTGATCTAATTTTTAAAGAGAAAAATGTTTTGATAAACAATGTTAAAGAACTTGAAGACATCATTTTTAAAATTGATGTCTCAAAGCAGGTCAGTCCTGATACTATCTTTCAGACTCCATTTGTTGATTCAAATAATTCTGAATGCTCTTTTAAAACTACTTCAAGTTCGAGTTTTAAAAACAGTTCTTCTAAACAATTTAATAGATCAACTGATTTCTCAAAAGGTCAGATTCGTTCTACAAATCTCTTTTATAATCATTTGCTTGATAAATCGGATAAGGATTCAAAAGTGCCTAAAGTTAATACTTCCAAACCTGAAGAAGTTCCAGTTTTCAAGAAGGTGAAGATGGAATGGAGAGTCAAAGGCACAATACCTCCAAAGAAAGATGTGCCAAAATCATTTGCTTCCACATCAAATTCAAAGCGGAACAACGCTCCGAAAGGTAAATCTTCTGTTCCATCTAATCATGTTTATTCTATAAATCAATTAATTAGGTTGGCACATAAGAAAATTTGTTGTTCCTACTGTGGATCAAATGATTTTGTGCATAAAGATTATACTTCTTATTGGTACGGTACTTACCGAATTTCTTCTAAGAAATCTACACCTAACACACTAGGACCCAAGTGTCGCTGGGTACCAAAATCTGCTTAATCTGTTTTATAGGTTCTTCATGTGTTGTGCTGATTTGGAAATATATACCACACACATGACTGGAAACAGAAGAGAAGCGGTGAAAGTTTTGAAGAGTACATGTATCATTAAGGAGGAGCAATGTTTTATGGCTTCTGAATAATTCAGTTCAGAACCCATACTTCAACGATTATGACTTCTGATCATATCAGATCAGGACTCGTTCTTCAACGACTATGACTTCTGAATTGACTTCAATCCTGGTAATTCAGAACTCATTTTCATGATTAAGGATACTTTAATCCAAGTCTTGTTCTTTGTGCAGATTTTGTACACATAAAGATCTTTTGCACAAGTTAAGGGGGAGCTTAACTGATTTTAAATCATTATATCATAATTTGAGGGGGAGTTCAAACGTTTCTGGTTGTACATACCTTCTGATCTTAATCTCCGATTGTTTGAAAGAAGAACAACTTTCAAGCATGAAAAACATTTTTTCCTTAAATGTTCAAACCACTTCTCTATTCTCAAAACAGATTTTATGAATTTAGAAGTGTGATTTTAAATGT
Organism: Saussurea involucrata; assembly: GCA_033807775.1. NCBI lineage: Eukaryota > Viridiplantae > Streptophyta > Magnoliopsida > Asterales > Asteraceae > Saussurea > Saussurea involucrata. The sequence continues at coordinate 63,668,348 of CM066318.1, forward strand.
TTTTCATGGAAATCCCATATTATCGTAACATCAATTATGACCGTGTGTTTCCAAAGATTAATACTTGTGTATTATCTTTTCTATATACTTTCAAGTATTCATACACACCGGCTCAGCTTCATATTGATTTTGTTATTACCATGTCTCAAACGAAACAATTTTTCGATGGTAATACTCCCGTTTGTATTTCAAATTTTGTTGAGCATCATACATTTTTTCAGCGTTTTACTTAAACGTTTCATTCAAAGATTGTTTATATTTGTTCATATAAACAAATTTCAATTCTTTGATACCCTATCCTTTTATGATCATCATTCATAATATTTGATCGGATTGATACATTGTCAGATTCTTAAACAAGTCCTTCGAATTCATTTCATTCATTCTTTATCCTTGTTTTGAGAATTCTTCATAGATCAAAAGCTCAAATATTAATGATTATTATTGAGGAGCATATATTCTGATGGCAATGTTATTCAATTGCCGATATTCATATTTGTTCAAGCTAAACTGTTGAACAACACAAATCATTTTAGGACATTTTCATGGGATCAGTGTGAGATTATTAAACTTCTATGGATCCACGTTAACCAGTGTTTCCTACCCAAGAAGTTATCCGTGAGTGATTGAGGGGTGAGGGGTCTACATCAAAGAGTGGGGGAGATATCTCATCCGGTTGAGTATCTCATTGTGCTGAGGTAAAATGAAAATGAGAGTTTGGGTAGAAGTGAGCGGATTAAAAACAGAAAGAGGGTGTGATAACAGAGTTAAAAGAATAAGAGAACTCTGCACTATCCATTTTCTGAGCCGGGAAGCCACATTTCTGATTGGTTCACATTCTTTGGTGACCATCATTGAAATAGGCAGTCAGCCCATTCCAACTCTTGAAATTAACACCACCAGCCACTCATTTCTTTCTTAACAAAGGAATGTTTCATTTTTTTTTGACGCAGCATATAATCTATCTGATCTTCACTCGGAAGGTCTAGATATTGAAAAAGAAGGAAGTTTGCCCCACCTTCGCTCTTCATTCATGCACATTGAGTCCGTGGAAAATTGTTGTTGTCTCAACAGTTTACACGCTTTGAGCCTATAATTATCAAGAATAGCTTGCTTTATTCTTGTCATAACATTCATAGAATTTCCTTTGTGATTTTCGATGATTGAATGGAAGCCCTGGGGAGTGAACATCAAAAAGCTCATTTTCAAAGTACACATGTTGTACTAAGTGGCTCCGTGCTACTTACAGGCATTTTAACTGATTCATCCGTTGTTTCAGGGTTACCACTCTCTATTTATCTGAATTTGAAAAGATTCGGATAAATATATTTCAGAATTGACGGTTTATCAGATAAAAAGAAGGAGAATGTTACTTGTGGTGTACAAAAAAAAGTGTGCTGAACTTGATGAAGGTTTTGATGATCATGATGCTCACAATCATCAAAAAGGGGGAGAAATAGTGTACTGAAGATCAGGGGGAGAAATAATACCCTGAAGAAAAGTAAGATTTGTCAATGAAAGATTAAGGGGGAGAAATGATTTGTCAAAGTTAAGAAGATGTTTAGAGATGTTTCGAGAAAGTTCGTTATTCAAAGACAGTTCAAGGCCGAAGAGATGAAGATACAAAGTTCAAGAAATCATTCAAAGTTTGAGTTCAAAGCTTCAAAGATTTCAAAGCTACAAAGTTCAAAGCTGCAAAGATCTGAAATTCGTGTTCAAGACTTGAAGAAAATTTGTTGAAGATTACATTTCAAGAAGATTGACTTTACATTGTGAAAGACGAAGAGTTTTCATGTGTTTGACTAAATATTCTTCATAGATGAGAGTTTAAAGACTATCAAAGCATCAAAGTTCAACGTGAACTTGTGAAAATTCAACTGTTTGAAGAGTACCAAAGCTTCAACGTTCAAAGTGGTCAAAGTTAAAGTTTTGAAGATCAAGAGCTGAAGACTGCTGCCATATTTTTAAATCTTGAATCCAAAGGGGGAGAATGTTAGAGCATTATTGTATTCAAGATTTATTGTAAAGTCTTGTAATGGTCAAACATTGTAAAGTCAAGATAGTCAAAGTCAAAGTTGTTTAGTTAGAAAGTCAATGTAATTAGAAATACTTGTGTTGTAATTCATAGGTATAAATAGGTTTAGTTTTCTTAGTTGTTTAGTAAGTAATTAGTAAGAGAGTTCATAATTGTAATATCCATTGTGTTCTAGAGAGAGAGAGAGTTGAGAGAATTCTAGAGAGAGAAAGTTCCACATTCTTATGTATTTCTAGAATTCTCAAGATCGATAAACATGGAGTTTGATTCAATGTTGATTACCTAATAGAAACTGGTGTTTACACCATCAGTGACAAATCACATTAAGTTTCTATCCATTCCATCAAAGAAGTTAACCATCCTAATCTTCCATTGAGGATATTCATCTCTTAGAAGAGTAGGAGGTTTGGTCAGAGAACCAGCAAGTGTAGATGGCATTGATGTTGTTATTAGCCATCTTTTTAGAAAAACAGAGTACAAAGGTTTCAAAGGATTTTGAAAGAGTTTTAAACTGAGAGTGAATGAACAGTAACGAATGGAACAGTAACAAAGGTAGAGAAGATATTTAGACTACCTAGAAAGCTTAAAACAGTTGTTAAATGAACATTTAACTTTTAAGCAGTAAAAAAGAGTACACTATGAAGCTTTGAAACACACACACAATCAACAACAATGAATCAACCTGGTTAGATTGGATCTTTTGATTTGAGCAAATCAATCAGCTCTGATACCAACTGTACGTTCCCAGATTCACGTTGTATCACATAAACAGCATAAATCAGATAGCGGAAGCATTATATAAAGCCATTAAATGTGAGTGATTGTGTAAACGATAATGTAACAGTGAGAGTATCAATAGTGAACAGTAAATGATAACAAGATCAAGTAAATAAGCTGCTCGTATATTGATATTTGAATAACACCAAGAACACGTTCAAGTGTGTGTATTATGAAATCTCTCATGAAACAATATCGTACAGTGGTAGTGTTATGGAATGTTGCAGTATGTGCTTTTACAATTGTGGAAAACAATTCTTCCAAAAGCTTACAATTGTGTGTTCCACTACCACTCTATTTATAGCCTGATAAAATGAAGACAGTGTACTATCTAACACTGGAATGACACATAGAAAGTGTGTCTCCGTCCTTTTAGGGCTTATGTGGAAAGTACGGACACGTGTATAACAATTAGAGATTTCTATGAGACTTAGGCTTCACAGAGGTCTTCATTCACTAGAGCTCTTCCGCCAGAACTCTGATGGTCTTCTGATGTGAACAGTTCTTCTGGTGGAATAGAAGAAGTCTTCTGCCAGAGGTCTGTCGAGCTCTGATGGTTCTGCCAGATCTCTGTCAAACTCTAGTGGTCTTCTTGTTGATTTTCTTCTAAGTCTTCTACAGGATCTCTGGTGGTCTTCTGACTTGTAATATTTTCAATTCTTTTACATAAGAGATACTTGGGGCTAACAGGGATAAATCCCTAACTTCAAGGCACTGATTACATCACTTGGTGGCTACTAACGAAATCAGAGAGAGAAGAATAGAAGGTCGACGAATTGGTTAGACAAGCTTGGAGGATTGTTTGGGGAAATAATCTTCAAGGTAATTGTTCCTTTGTTGCTTTACAAACCCTTTCATCATTGAATACCTCATATTTGAAATAAAAGTCTTATTGGTGTCTGTGTTCAAATGTTTGGGAAAACCTAAGATTTTGATTTAAATGTCTATGTAATGGAGGAAAAGGTCAAGTACTTGGAGATTTAAGATTGGGACTTTAACCCAAGCAAGTATTAAAATGAGCTAAGGGCAAAAGTGATTATTCTAATCGGTTCTTAGGAATTTATGGGTTTAGCTGTGCGACGGTCCGGATTGTCGCCGCATCCGGATAATTGGTTTCCGGACGTATGCACTTCCCGGGCGGGTATTTCGACCAAGTTTCCGGATAGGAGTCCGGTTAGTTCACCCGAATAGTAGTTTTCGGCAGGAGTCCGGGTAGTTCACCCGGATAGTAGTTTCCGGACAGGAGTCCAGGTAACTCATCCGGATAGTGGTTTCTGGATGGGAGTTCGGGTAGTGGTCCGGAAAGTTGAAGTAACCAGACAGGGGTCCGGAAAGTGTAGTGTCCAGACAGTTAGTGGTGTCTGAAAGGTTGCATCCGAAAAGTGTAATCTGATGTGAGCTGTCTGATCTTTTTAGGTGTACGATTTGGTTAGCTCGAAAGTAGGACGCGTGTGCTTTCAAACTCAATAATCGGGTGAGTTCCCTTGTACCCTATTATGTGAAAATCAACTTGACCATGTTTTACATAACTATGATATCGACATTTTGTACATTGACATGAGAAATGTTATTTTATAACTACGAGATCGTTTTAACGCATATTCATGATTTGTATTGCTTTCATGTTTATATGCTTGTATGTGGAGCCGGGTTGCACATAGGGGTGTAAATGATGTGAGTCGAGCTCGAGTATCATTATACTCGACTCGAACTCAAAAGCAAATACTCGAGCTCGAACTCGACTCTAAAATTCGCGAGTAGTGAAAATCCAAACTCGAACTCGACTCAAAAGTCAATTCTTGAGCTCGAACTCGAACTCGAACTCGTTTCATGCTCGAAGTAAGCTTGAATGAAGCTCGAACTCAAACTCGAATCAAGCTTGAACTCGAATCAAGCTCAAATCAGTAAAATGATAACGAACATAAACAAAAATCTTAAAAGAACTAAAGATGAACCACTCACTAGGGTACACCATATAGGAAACGTCATTTGGTTCAAGCCCTTAGGCACAAGCCTTTAGGTTCAAGCCACTAAGCAAATTAAATGGTATAAAATGGGAGGATAAAGAACTATATATACTTAGACCTCAATGGGTTTGAAGGTGAATCATACCAATGTGGGATGGAATTTCTCACCATAGTCATTACTAGTTTTTCTTTCTCTACTTCCCCATCTTTTGATATATAAATAATTATAATAATTGTTATTTTATTTTATTTAGATAATTATAATATACTAAAATAATAATTTATTTACATTATATGTTTTAAATTATAATATAAAGTTAATTATATATAAAATATATTCGAGTATCTCACGAGCTTATCGAGTCGAGTATCAGATGGCTCGATTCGACTCGTTAGTATATCGAGTCGAGCTCGAGTTCGAGTCGAGCCTATTCGAGTCGAGTGTTGACCAAGTTTTGACCGAGTCGATCTCGAGTAGCTCACGAGTTGTCTCGTCTCATTTACACCCCTAGTTGCACAATGGGGGATGGTTGTACCTTGGATCCTTGAGGATCCTTGGGAGTCTGGTGAATCGTGTTCCTTGAATCTGTTTCTCGTGGACACGGATATGGCATCTACTGGGGGGGCCGTGGGGATCTACTGGGGGCCCCGTGTGTGGACATCACGTGGAGGTGATGGACGTGGAGACCACTGTGCAAATACTCTTACATGGCAATTGTTTACAAACTGTTGTTTTTTTCATTGATATGACAGTTACGTGATATAAAGTTGAGATTCTTTTAAAGTGTTTTCGAGAGGGAATTCACTAGACCTCATGGTCTAACGCTCGCTTTTCAAAACTAAAACAATTTTTAGGCAAGAGGTTTTGTGATGTTACTTCAAAAGGGAAGGAGAAGTTCAGAAGGCTTAGAGACGAAGGTAGCTGGTCTAGAGCACTATAGTAGTTTTGCTTAGCTTTAGACATCTTGGTTGTAGAAATGTGTTTCCGCTGCTATTTCTTCTGTAAACTCTGATTATAATGCGATGTATTGGGACCCATGTTGTGATGTTTATTGTGCATGTCTTCTATGGTTTTTGGGTTGTTACAAATGGTACCAGAGCTATAGTTTAAGGGAATTAGGTGACCGGATGGTCCTAAACTTAAACTGTGAATTTAGGGACATAACCGAGATATAGGATGCCTTTAAGAAAGATCACTCTAGGTGCACTAAAGATAAGGTTGAGAGAACTGACATATGAGGTAAATTTACATTACACCTGGCCAGTGTAATTGTGAATTTACAGGTACATGTAAGTACTTAGATTGTCTATTATGCGGAGTTGCGTTTTAATATCGGTTATATGGAGTGTTTCTAGTTCTTGTAATGTAGAATAGATTACTATTGTTGAGATAGTCAATGGAGGAGTGATAGAATGGAGTAAATTCTAACCTTGCGGTGACGACAATGATTTTATTATGATGTGTGGGGTCACTCATGGTGAGATTTGTGACACCTTCTTGAGGGACGACGGATCGTGGCAGTATTGAACCGATTAAATGTAGAACTTCGTGTCATCAAAGCGGGTGAATAGAGGAATGAGGACTAAACTCCTAGTTTTAGTGAGTCCTTATCCCATGGTTTGATGTGTCAATCGGGTGGCAAAAGAAGAAGAACTGTGTTGGAACGTCGAAGACTTCGAGCAAAATCGGGTAAAGAAAATGAACCCTTGACTGTTAGTCAAGCGGTGTAGTAACAAGAATGATGAAGGAAAGATGTACGGGTTGATCAAAGCGTGTGTATGAGTAGGACAGGAGGTAAGCGGTCATTGTTCGACCTTAATGTTAATTTTTGAAAATCGCATGGTTGTGAATCATTGGTCTATGCGAGAACACAAGTTGTGGTAAGGGCGTGAAGATGACCGATGGCTGAAAGTTGAGTGTCGACGGGAAGTTATTGTGGGTTTAATGTTGGACCTTATTAGAGTGAATAGCCTTCATCGCAAAGTTAGTTTCGTGCATGGTGTCTTTTCATAAATGACTTACATGGACTCTTTTGTGTTATAAGATTGTTTACGAGCATAATGAGCTCCTTGTTTTGGGAAAAATAAGTCGACACGCGCGAGCGTGTGTTTAAAGAAAAAGATAAACTTGTTTACAACGCACGATGATATTTTGAGCATAGTGATCTGTGAATCATTTTACTTTTCCGTGTGGGGATAAACACTGTTGTGAAAGTCATAAAAACATTTTACCGCAAAAGCTTTTATAACTGATACGAGTAGTAGTACTTTTAACATAAGGAGTGTGGGAGCCGACTGGCTCGCTCTATAAGTGATTTCGTTCCGAAATTTTAATCATATTGGAAATGTTTTACTTAATACGTTTTATTTGGGCCGATGCTGGTTCGGTTGACTAAAGTCGTGATTTATCGTGGGGTGGCATGTGAGCAACCTTAGGGTCGTTGTGCTTACAATTCGTCTTGAGTAGTGATGTACCATGTATATGCTAATTTGTTTATCATTATCGTATTTATCGAACTTCAAAGTGTGCAAAATGATTTGAATCCTTGTGTTGTCATGCATGAAGGCTATAAACTCCGTAGGTCGTAATTTTTGGTGCATTTAAGAGCGAGGCAAGGTCTAATTGGAAATTGTTTGGTTGACTTCTTTATGGACTTAGTGTTTCAGTTAAAGGAAAACGGACAAGCGGGGGTCCCGGGCAATGAGTTTGATACTGATCGTTAACGGGTGATGTGGTTTCCTTTGAAACGGGTATACCCATGATGAAGTCGGAAGTTGTTGAGATGCTTTAAACATTAGCATGTTAATAAGTAGATACTGTGCCCTGAGGAAAGGATATCGGGTATGAGTCGTGTAGTGTGAGGTATTCTAATGGGCTACGTACCACGCGAGTCTTATTACTTGACTTGTAAGGACTGTAGGGCACGAAGTTAGTACAATGCGTTGGAAGCGGTAGGTTCCATTGGAAAAGTTTTGTGTGTCAATGAAATGGTGGAAGCCTCACTATTTTAGCTAGGGATGCTAAGGCTGATAACTGTTAAAAGTGTCCAGCCTCGAGATCAACATTGAGAAACTGAGATTCGAGAAGGAATTCCGGTGCAACTAATTCGCTAAATCTGTTCATGTAAATGAAGGGTGGTCGAGGGAAATATATACACGACATGATGCTGGACCACCCTGTGTGGGTGTGAAGAATGTGGAGTAGTGTAGTAGCTATGTGATTTCGTGAGAGTTTTGATGACCCGTGTAGGAACGAAGCGGTTGGCACAACCGAAGTTGGTTCCTCGAGTATATCGACATGTAAAATATTGTACCTTGTCGTGGAATGATTTTCATGGAGCTCGTAATGGATTGTCTAGGAACGTATATTTTGAGCAAGTACGGGAAATCGTGAGTGGTGGTTTGTCAAAATTCAGAGACGGGCAAGTCGTGAGACAGACTTGGTTATTTATGAACTTAGATGGAAATGAAAGCGACATTGTTATGTGTGCAAATGGCCGGGAGCACCTGGTCTGCGGTGTGAAGTTGTGGGTGGAGATTGTGTGGATAAATTAGTTATATCCTTTGCCAAGGTAGGTGCGCAAGACAATGTGTTAGTGATGTGTTGTAAAGAAAGATAAACACAGATGGAAGTCTTTTCAGAGGTTGTGGATGAGAGTATGAAGTATTAAGCATGTAGTTGGGATGCATGGTTTGTAAGTTGGGGTTATGATATGGTTATTGTCAGAATAAATCGGTGGTTGGTTGTAACGACCCATCTATCCCATAACATACATAATATATAACAATTAACATTTCATACACAACGTCGTTACTTTCATAACAAAATACATAATAATTCACATTCGGTCTCAAAGTCTCAAAACTATACAATACAGAAATGTAAACATATCCTAATCTTCATCAACTAGCAATCGCCTCCTATGCTTTATTCTTCCCTTTGTTAACCAAAGATCCTTGACCTGGAATACACATTTTTGAAAGGAAAATGAGGGTTAGACCTAATGGTCCAGTGAGATAATCCCTGTCATTTCAAAATCATTATAAGACCATTTCACATAATACTTTGTATCAAAATAGTTTATATAAACCTTTCGTCAAAACACCCATATACCATAATTATATAAATACCACACCAAGATTTGTGCACCGTGTAATTCCCCTCCTTCTCGTTTCCATGGCCAAATTAGTTGATAGCAAGCCAACTAATCATCGTCACTGTACCCAAATACAGTCTACTCCGCTGTGATCACACACAGCCCCGCTGCAATTACCTACAGCTCCACTGTAATTCCATACAGCTCCGCTGCATTTCCATACAGCTCCGCCGACTAATAGATCGGCTAACATATCCTCGTGTAGTGCAATGCTCATGTAAATACAATATATATCTCAATATATCATATTGTCATTTATATACACATAATCATATTCCTACCACATAATCGTCTCATATATATATACACATATATATGTATCCCAGTTTAAAAATGTTTTAAAGTAAAACTCACCTGATTGCTTATTAACACGTTTCCAAACCTTCTTAACCGGTTCAGCCCTTTACCCAGAATTCACAGGATCTGTAACACATAGATACAGACATCTCTTTACCACATAAAACACATACGTCTTATTAAGGCTAACAACTCTAAAGAACTCAAACCCTCAAATGTTGCCCCCAAACCCGTACTCAAGTCAAGACCACAGGATAGACAGTCCTCATTCATTCCCTATCTAATGGTTAACAAAATACAGGTTACTGGATGGTCGACAACATCTAAACTCTCAATATTGGCCAAACAGCAAAAGTATCCGGACACTACAGAATTATCCGGACAACACAACTTTTCCGGACAATCAGGACTTTTCCGGACAATCAATACAATCCGGACGTCATCCGGATACCAAAGTAATCCGGATACCATCCGGTATCCAATTCTATCCGGAAAACATAGGAAAAAGGAACTTACCCGGATAAAAGACTTGTCCGGACACCGACGAAGAACTACCCGGATACCATCAAAGAATTACTCGGACACCACCAACAGTGCTATCCGGACACATTCAACTTATCCGGGCACCACTGTCGGTTTACCCAAAATTCACCCAGATTCGACAGAAAACATTACCAGATGTGATTTCGATTATTCTACTCCGATAGATACTTCCTACTAACCATTATAAACATAATTTGTACTAGAAACATACCTTAATCAGCTTCAATAACTCCAATTTGATCCTTTACCCTTCTTTCTCTTTTCTTTCTTCTTCTTTTTGCTCCCAACACACACACACACCTTCAATCTGAGTTTTGCTATAATGAATACATCTGTACTCTTAATTCAGATATTATCCACACTAATTACCCTTTTAGACCCCAATCTATTCCATAATAACCAAAGTACCCTTAACTTAATAAATCATCTCAACTTACCCAAAATAGTAACTTTAAAGTTAAATAATTTAACGGAATAATATTTTTAACTAACGGATTTATCCGGGGTATTACATCATCTCCCCCTCAAAAGAATTCCGTCCCGGAATTCGGCTATACAAGGATACAGATACTCCTCTATACTATTTCGAACTCAAACAAAACCATAGAAACTAACTGAATAGGCACCCACACCCACTTATATCTCTAACACAGATAAGCAACAAAAGCACGGAAATACCAATAACTATTTTACACCGAAGTCGGATAACACCTTAGCGCGTATAGAGTTTATTTAAAATATACCTGTAACCTCATCCGGAATTTCCTCCTCTTCTTGTGTTGTCATTTGGAAGACTCGGCCCTTTGCTTTCGGTTCCTCAGACCCTTGTATCTCTCTCGTCCTAACATTCATTGATCTCCCCGTCATACCACCCTGTCGTACCTTCCATTGTGGACAGTCTGACTGAATATGATCAGGGGAATTGCAAACGAAATAGAATCGATTTGCGCGACAATTCTTAGCGACGTGTCCAACCCTTCCACACTTGTAACAACTTCTAGGATCAACATAACAATTTCCTTGATGTACGCGATTGCATTTTGGACATAGTTTTTCATTTGGTCTAAAAGGTAGGCGACTATCGAACCTCTGAATTTCATACTCCGTTGAATCATGCGTCATCTCTTCCGATTTTCTTTTCCCAACACTCTTATCACTAGTATCTCTCTTAATATCTCGTTCCACATTTTCCGCGGCACCTACTGCGGCTGAGAAGTTATCAGGTCCTGTTGCAGTCACTAACCTTCTGACTTCCGAATTTAACCCGAAGATAAACCTTTCCGTCTTCATCGCCTCCGTGGCAACGTAGTATTCCGCGAAACGTGACTTTTCCAGAAAACGGGCAGTATAGTCCCTAACTGATAAATTTCCTTGCCGCAAATTCATAAACTCTCCTTCCAACTGTTTAACTACTGCTTGGGGACAAAATTGTTTTCGATAAGCTATCACAAATTCTTCCCAAGTGAGAGTAGAATACACATCAGATCCTCTAGAATGAATTAAAGATTCCCACCAATACAAAGCATCCCCTTTTAACATTGCTGCTCCATACAATACTCTATCTTCGTCAGCGTACTAGCTTGTCTTGAAAATAGCTTCTATCTGTTTCATCCATCTCATTGCTTTCACGTGGTCCCTGTCTCCTGAGTAGGTCGGAGGCCTACAGCTCAAGAACATTTTGTAGTCGCACCTCCTTGGTACTGGTATAATAGTTGGTGTAATTGGCATTTCCGCTTCCGGTTCAGGATCCGGTGTTTCGGCTTCACCATGACGATTCTGGTCAAACATTGCTTGTATACTAGCTTGTAGCCTTCCCATCTCTGCCATCAAATCATCCCTCGTGACAAACTCAGTTCCTTGTGGGTGAATTCTGCCCCCGGCTCTACCTCTTGTTCTACCTCCGTTTCTACCCCCGACTCTGCCCCTAGTTATGCCTCCCCTGTCCCCTGTTCCTATCGGCGGATTAGTACTATTCGGGTTTCCTCCTCCTCGGTTCTTTCGTCTAGTACCACTTGCCATTCTGTAGATTCAAACAAGGTTAATATACACTTAAGCATATACCCCATATAACAAGGTATTCCAGTTCAAACATGTACCTGTAAGATCACAATTACACTGGCCAGGTGTAATATGAAACTACCTTACATGATGTTCCTTCTACCTTTTATACTTAATATCCCAAGGTTCTACAATAATAGGGACATCCTACTTCACATGCGGTTTAAGTCTAGGTACAGATACAAATACCTAAATCCCTTAAACTAAGGCTCTGATACCATCTGTAACGACCCATCTATCCCATAACATACATAATATATAACAATTAACATTTCATACACAACGTCGTTACTTTCATAACAAAATACATAATAATTCACATTCGGTCTCAAAGTCTCAAAACTATACAATACAGAAATGTAAACATATCCTAATCTTCATCAGCTAGCAATCGCCTCCTATGCTTTATTCTTCCCTTTGTTAACCAAAGATCCTTGACCTGGAATACATATTTTTGAAAGGAAAATGAGGGTTAGACCTAATGGTCCAGTGAGATAATCCCTGTCATTTCAAAATCATTATAAGACCATTTCACATAATACTTTGTATCAAAATAGTTTATATAAACCTTTCGTCAAAACACCCATATACCATAATTATATAAATACCACACCAAGATTTGTGCACCGTGTAATTCCCCTCCTTCTCGTTTCCATGGCCAAATTAGTTGATAGCAAGCCAACTAATCATCGTCACTGTACCCAAATACAGTCAACTCCGCTGTGATCACACACAGCCCCGCTGCAATTACCTACAGCTCCACTGTAATTCCATACAGCTCCGCTGCGTTTCCATTCAGCTCCGCCGACTAATAGATCGGCTAACATATCCTCGTGTAGTGCAATGCTCATGTAAATACAATATATATCTCAATATATCATATTGTCATTTATATACACATAATCATATTCCTACCACATAATCGTCTCATATATATATACACATATATATGTATCCCAGTTTAAAAACGTTTTAAAGTAAAACTCACCTGATTGCTTATTAACACGTTTCCAAGCCTTCTTAACCGGTTCAGCCCTTTACCCAGAATTCACAGGATCTGTAACACATAGATACAGACATCTCTTTACCACATAAAACGCATACGTCTTATTAAGGCTAACAACTCTAAAGAACTCAAACCCTCAAATGTTGCCCCCAAACCCGTACTCAAGTCAAGACCACAGGATAGACAGTCCTCATTCATTCCCTATCTAATGGTTAACAAAATACAGGTTACTGGATGCTCGATAGCATCTAAACTCTCAATATTAGCCAAACAACAAAAGTATCCGGACACTACAGAATTATCCGGACAACACAACTTTTCCGGACAATCAGGACTTTTCCAGACAATCAATACAATCCGGATACCAACGTAATCCGGATACCAACGTAATCCGGATACCATCCGGTATCCAATTCTATCCGGAAAACATAGGAAAAAGGAACTTACCCGGATAAAAGACTTGTCCGGACACCGACGAAGAACTACCCGGATACCATCAAAGAATTACCCGGACACCACCAACAGGGCTATCCGGACACATTCAACTTATCCGGGCACCACTGTCGGTTTACCCAAAATTCACCCAGATTCGACAGAAAACATTACTAGATGTGATTTCGATTATTCTACTCCGATAGATACTTCCTACTAACCATTATAAACATAATTTGTACTAGAAACATACCTTAATCAGCTTCAATAACTCCAATTTGATCCTTTACCCTTCTTTCTCTTTTCTTTCTTCTTCTTTTTGCTCCCAACACACACACATACCTTCAATATGAGTTTTGCTATAATGAATACATCTGTACTCTTAATTCAGATATTATCCACACTAATTACCCTTTTAGACCCCAATCGATTCCATAATAACCAAAGTACCCTTAACTTAATAAATCATCTCAACTTACCCAAAATAGTAACTTTAAAGTTAAATAATTTAACGGAATAATATTTTTAACTAACGGATTTATCCGGGGTATTACATTGGTGGTTGCCCGAAAGAGGAACCATGTGCTTTTAGTGGCTTGAGTCACTAAGTGAGTTCATGTTGGGATCAATAAAAGATCGATGAAGATATTGGATTGGTTAGTTTACGAAGTGACATAGTCGATACGGGATCCTTGAGGAATGTGAATTGCTCTTGGTGCACGAAGAAGTTCTAGAGAGTATGTTGACTCTGTTTGGGAAACGAGAAACGTGTGGTGTTGTTGATCATTGAATGATATTTTAGGAAGACTTGGTTGATTATCTTGAATTAGAATGGTGATGAAACCATTGGTTGGGCTTAGTAACGCAAAGTGTTGTTGGCATGCTTGGAGCGATCGGGAATGGAGTGGATGTTGATAGGTGAAGTAATGTTTTAAACAGATTTTGGATTTTGGATTTTGGTGTATGTCTTGGTTAAAGTGTGGAGAGACTCGTATGAGTCAATAAGTCTTTCCTTGAAAGGACGTGACCTATGCCTTCGAAAAGGCATCGTATAAGTGGTTGTACGGGACACTCAAAGTGTAAGACCGTCAGATCTGAATAAGTGTTTAAAATGTGGATGTTCCAAAGTGAACAGGTCATTCGATAGTGTATTTGGAATAGTGTTGTGTGAGCATGGTCACTCCTGCCGGTTGGGCGAGTGAAACTGAGATTCATTCCTTATTTGGTTGGACGCTTGATGGATGCTGTGAAAGTGTGGATGTAAATCTTCAAGATGATTTATCCCTTACCCCGGATGGTGGATTATGGAGGTCTCCTACTGTTAGTTATATACAAGTGTTGAATGTTGGCGTGTTTGGTTAACAATGTTGGGATGTAGTCAACGTGTCTTGGGGAAAGAAAATACTTTTGTGTTAGACGCGTGTCGTGGTGGGAAGTCAAAATTCAAGGTTGACCTGGTGCCAAGATTGGCGATTTGGGTGGCTGCTTACTTTAGTAAAGGATTCATGCCGTTGTAGCATGAACTCGGTGAAAGTCCTTCTTTAAGGAAGTGAAAATGTTTGTGAAAGTCGTGATGAGACGCGTTTTAAAAACCGTGAGTCCGGGTGTGTGGACAAAGCGGACAATGTCTGGTACGGTTGACCTGGGATGTTACATTTATATGTGGCATAAATGGTCGGAAGGGCTACAAGTACATTATGTGAGTATTCCTAGCCTAAGAAAGTTGTGGTCTTGGACAGGAATGCTTGGAAGATCAATTGGAACCAAAGCTGTTAAATTTGGAAGTGCAAATCCTTAAACCTAAGGTTGGGGGTCGGTTTGGCTTGGTTTGTTTTAGTTTGGTTTGGCTTGGTTTGTTTTGGTTTGGCTTGGTTTGGTTTGGTTTGTCTTGGTTGGCTTGGTTTGATTGGGTTTAGAGGTTTGATTGGGGAAGTGTGGAAAGAAAGGAGGGTTGAGTTGAGTCGATTATATTTTGGTGTAATAGATTGATGGACTGGATATGTTTAACGGACACATGGGAGGTCGTTTTGCGTTTCACGCCTCTATTTTGAAGAGCATTGGTTTAAAGCTAGTGGGGTTGTGTCTTTACAAGTTATGCGAGTAGACGGGAAGTTAACGAAATCCAAATCGACCATCGACCGTAAAATTTAGGAACAAAAGACTAAAGAGTTTAGTAACGAGAAGATTCAGCGGCGATTCATAAGTGATAACATGGGAAATGGAGTCTGAGGTGAGGGTCAAGTACCCGCATCTTTTGACCAAGGAACTCCAAGGACGGAATTCTTTTAAGGGGGAGGGGGGTGTTGTAATAACCGTGTTCTAATCGTGAAGGTGTGTGCAATTTATGGCTAAAGCAATGTAACACCCGGTAATCTAGAATATAAAACAAATCGGGTCATGTGCATGGCTAGAGATAGAAATGGGAAAAGTTTTGGGCTAAATTAAAAGATAAAAAGGGGGGTCTAGTTGCAATTGTGGAGAAGTATAAAGGAGGGATAAATCCCTAATTTCAAGGCACTGATTTCATCACTTGGCGGCTACTATCGAAATCAGAGAGAGAAGAATTGAAGGTCGACGAATTGGTTAGAAGAGCTTGGAGGATTGTTTGGGGAAATCATCTTCAAGGTAATTGTTCCTTTGTTGCCTTACAAACTCTTGCATCATTAAATACCTCATATTTGAAATAAAAGTCTTATTGGTGTCTGTGTTCAAATGTTTGGGAAAACCTAAGATTTTGATTCAAATGTCTGTGTAATGGAGGAAAAGGTCAAGTACTTGGTGATTTAAGATTAGGAATTTAACCCAAGCAAGTATAAAAATGAGCTAAGGGCAAAAGCCATTGTTCTAATCGATTCTTAGGAATTACTGGGTTTTGATGTGCGTCGGTCCGGATTGTCGCCGCATCCGGATACTTGGTCTCCGGACGTGTGCACTTCCCGGGCAGGTATTTCGACCAAGTTTTCGGACAGGAGTCCGAGTAGTTCACCCGGATAGTAGTTTCCGGACAGGAGTCCGGGTAACTAATCCGGATAGTGGTTTTCGGATAGGAGTTCGGGTAGTGGTCCGGAACGTTTAAGTAACCGGACAGGGGTCCGGAAATTGTAGTGTCCGGACAGTTAGTGGTGTCCGGAAGGTTGCATCCGGAATGTGTAATCTGATGTGAGATGTCTGATCTTTTTAGGTGTACGGTTCGGTTAGCTCGAAAGTAGGACGCGTGTGCTTTCAATCTCAATAATCAGGTGAGTTCCCTTGTACCCTTTTATGTGAAAATCAACTTGAGCATGTTTTCCATAACTATGATATCGACGTTTTGTACATTTCCATGAGAAATGTTATTTTATAACTATGAGATCGTTTTATCGCATATTCATGATTTGTATTGCTTTCATGTTTATATGCTTGTATGTGGAGTCGGGTTGCACAGTGGGGGATGGTTGTACCTTGGATTCTTGATGATCCTTGGGAGTCTGGTGAACCGTGTTCCTTGAATCTGTTTTTCATGCACACGGATATGGCATCTACTGGGGGCCATGGGAATCTACTGGGGGCCCCGAGTGTGGACATCACGTGGAGGTGATTGTTAGAGATAAAATCATGTTGAATAGAAGTTCAAGGGTGGATATTGTAATAGTTTAATTTGAGCCCAATTGATGTAATGGACCATGGGCCTTATTGTGTTAGGCCTAGATATAAATAGCCTATATTGTTTAGAATTTAGGCTAATCATCTTAATCGTCATTATCATTCATATCACTCGTATTGTAATTCTATCAAGTTAATCAAAGTGATAGGGCTGACCAGTTGAAATCATATTGTTATGTTATCTATTATGTTGATTTCATTGTGTATGCACTAATCTGGAACTCTCAATTGGTATCAGAGCATACGGACGATTCGATTCAAGGTGATTCAAAAGATTTCTAGTAAGATTTTTTATTATCGTCGACTGTGTTCTTGATATTCAAAAACTCATATTTTGATTCTGGTAAAATTGCTCGTTTTCGTTTATTGCATTCGATTAGCATCATCTTTATTAGCGATTCTGCAGTTTTTCTCATTCCAATTCGATCATTTGATTAGTTTTTAAGCAAAATCAAGTTATTTGGTTTTTGGTCTCTATTCATATCAAAATCCAATTTTTCTATCTAATTCGTGTTATTTTGCTTGAAAATCAATTAGGGTAGTGTTATTTCGTTGTTTTGGAAGGTTTCTAATTTTTCAGGAGTCACTTTGGGCAACCCTAATCGAATTCCAGTCGAATTTTGAGTCATAGCCGCAGTTACCGGACAGCAGCAGCACTTTCCGGAACATCCTTAAAACATCCCGGGTAAGTCTTATTTTCTCGCAACTTACCGGACAAAATTCATCCGGTAACCAAAAGTTCCCGGTAAATCTAATTAATCCGGGTAACTCATAGTTTCCGGTCAATCTTTGTTTCCGGTAAAGCATCCGGTAAGTCATACTATTCGGATCCATCTATTCCCGGTAAGTTATATCATTCGGAAACCTCTGCTATCCGGTAAGTTACTCCAATTTCATTCGGTAACTCTCATTCTATCTGGTAAGTCATTTCTATCCGGTAAACTTAGTTCATCCGGTAACTTCCTGTTATCCGGTAACCTGAGTTTATCCGGACTCTATTGCTACCCGGACACTTCTGCTATCTGAACAATTTCACACACATCTGATCCGGACACTTCCAGATCAGACACTTTTTCATCCGTATTCCTATCCGGTAAGTTCTGATTAGCTAGTTTCTTACCTGTTTAGTCTACATCCCTCTTACAACTTGCGCTAGGACATCACTCTTAGTGCCTTACGTTAGGTTTACACTTTGAATCGAACAATCGTCTGACGATCACATTAGTGCAATCAACAAAGATGTCTCGTGACGCTCTTGTTATCGGCACCGACTCCAAGCCGCCGACCCTCTACCAGAGAGAATACAGCCAATGGCGGGACAGATTCCTCATCTTCATCGAGTCGAAGGATAACTACGAGTAAATCTAGCGTGCTCTATCTAATGGCCCACAATCCGAACTCGTGAATATTATTCCTGCCCAAGAAGAAGGTGGTCAAGCTCGAAGGGAGCCCAAGAAATACTTGGATATGAGCGACGAAGAAAAGGGTATGTTTGATGGCGAAAAGCATGCAAAGAGATACTTGGTTCAGGCTCTACCAAATTCGATCTACACTGCCATAGACAGCTACAAGGAAACATCGAAGGGCATGTGGGATCAGGTAGCTAAGATGATGAGTGGGAGCAAAGTCGGCAACCAACTGAAGATCAACAGCTGCATAACCAAGTTTGATGGCTTTAAGCAGTGCACCGACGAATCACTCTCACAGACTTATGAACGTTTTTGCCTTCTACTAAACGAGCTCCAAAAGAACAAGATCAATCGATCAAATACGAAGAATGCGCTCAAATTTCAAAACAACCTCTTACCTGAATGGAAACTATTCGCGTCTCACATCAAACATAACCACCTGATGGAGAACGTTGCTATCCATGAACTCTATGAGATGCTCCTCCAGGACGAGGATGAAGTCATGTAAATTCTAAGTGACAAGAAGTTTGCGTCCAAGTCACCTGCTGATCCACTAGCTCTAATTTCTTCTAAACGAGGCAAATCCTCAAGCCGTCGTTCCAAACGAGCCCAAGAGCCGAGTGAATCTGAACTAGAATCTGAGGGAGAAGAAGAAAGCGATTCAGATCCTGAATTGACTACTGTAAAGAAAGCAATGGCCCTGCTCTCCAGATCTTTGCAGCAGAAGAAGTTCTTCAAGAAGCCCTCATCCAATAATCAGTGCTACTCCACTTCCTCCAACAAGCGCAATGATTATCATGATAAATACGAAGGCAAGAAATAGGAAGATGAGCACAAGCAGCCTGATAAGAACGAGAAGACTGAGAAAGAAGATCGCAAGCCCGAACCAAAGAAGAAGGACGAACCCGTTACTTGCTACAACTGTGGGAAGTTGGGTCACTTTGCAAAAGATTGTAGGAAGCCTGTCGTGAAGAACGCACATTACTACAAGGCCAAACTCCTGCTTGTAGAACAGAAAGAGGCAGGAGAAGCACTATTTGTTGAAGATGACCACTGGCTGGCTCGTTCTGATGATGAAAGCGATTCTGAAGATGCCGACGCTTTCATGGGTTACCATTCTCCTCCTATGTGAACCTATTCATCAAGGCTTAATCAAACAGTTGGAACCTCTTGTTGAACGAATAGATTCCTATAAGGCCACCACTAATGAACAACTGCTTGAAATTAAATCGTTAACTGAAAAGCTAGATGTTCAAAAGCGCATAACTGAAAAGTATAAGTCCGAAAATGCTAATTTAAAAGAAAAATGTACAAATCTATCAATAGCACCTAAGGACTTTTGGGCCAAAATATCTAAACTGACAGTAAAACTTGATCAGTGTGAAGATGAGAAAGCAGAGATTGTTTATCAATGCTCCTCTCTTCAAATTCAGCACAAAGAAATGGTTTCCAAAATAACAGATCTTGAAACCAACCTCCATAAAAGAGGTCAAACAGACCAGACCATTCATATGAACAAACCCAAGGAATTCACATACTTCAACAAGGAATGGGGAATCGGATACGATAACCCACAGTACTTGAAAAAGATCTTAACCAAAAGACTGACACTTTATCACTTTGGTTTTCTCGGTCTTGATAAGAAGTATCCTGAATATAAGATTAGATGGACTGGTCCTCTTGAACCGGAGAAAGAAGAGGAAACTGAGGAATATAAGCGTGCACACACCTCTAAGATGCAACTTCATTTTGCGTATGAGCGTATAAACTACTCATACAAGACTAACCCAAAGAAATACCTATCGAATGACTACTTTGATGGTTATAAGATTGCTACGTCCAAGGATTCCTCCAAAAAGGATGAGGTCTAAGCACCTGAACCCAAAACTGAGACGGGCGAGTGTAAACTCTATGTCCCTCCTCTCATTTTGGAAGCAAAAATAGTCAAATTAGAGGAGTCACTCGAGAAGGAAATATCATGTTTTCAAAAGGAAAAGCAAGCGCTTATGACAGAACTTGAGAATCTTAAATCCGCAAAAACTAAATCTGTGTCGGATGAAGGATATGAAATCCTTCGGAACGAAATCGATCGACTCACATCAAAACTGTCTGCCTTGGCAACAGAAGCGATGAAGGAGCATGTGAGAAATGGTCAACTTCAAGAGAAGATTGACCTACCCCAAGAAGAAAAGACGACTTCACCCGAACGTTCCTCGGACTCGTCTGACACATCTTCGTGCAAAGCTTTCATTGGCAAAACATCTTCTTTAAACGGTAAAGAGTCTCAAGATGAGTGTGTTTTAAGGAATCTAAACTCTGGTTTTTTTTTCTGAGCTTCCGCACCAGATTCACCTAAGCACACCAACACAAAGAGTTCCTCACCTCCCTCGAACAATCCTAGTCCATCGATTCCGGATATCGTTTTTCTAAATTCATGAATTCCGAGGGTAGTTCAGATGAAGAGTTTGACTCATTTCAATTTGAAAAACCACTTCCAAGTCATACCGACTTTCTTTCGCCAGCGGTAAATCGTTCGGTCAATTTTCAAAAAGGCGAATGTTCTACAAAACCTAAGCCCCTGGCTGTGAATAAGATTTCTAAAACTGAGTCTTGTTCTAAAAAACAATCACAGCCGCGACAAAAGACCGGACGATCGACTGATAAACATTCTGTCTGCTCAAACTCTACTGACCAAACCGTTAATGCAGTTTCAGATAAAAATGGCCGGGCTAAACAAGACAAACCAAAGTGGGTAGCCAAGGAATCTATCGAGAAGAATGCAGCATCGAAGTCATTTAATACTGTTTTTTATCCTAGAATGAACAAGAATGATTGTGCTTTGAATCACAAGAATGATTTTGTTGAACAAGATGTTAATTTTCCGATTAAACTTTATTCTATTCAACAATTGATTCAATTATCACATGATTGCTTGTGTTGTTCTAGTTATGGTTGGAATGACTTTGATGACATTAGAAATTCAACTGATTGGTTTGGTTCTTATCATGTCTATAATTCTGAACCAAAACGCAAATCCCGAAAAAACAAAAAGAAGTCCAATTCAAAACGGGGTCCCCAATCAGAGGTTAAACCTAAACAAGAAAGGAAACCCGTTTCAAAATGGGTTCCTCAAACTGAGGTTAAACCTACACCCAAGAGGAAACCTGCTTTAAAACAGGTTCCTCAGCCAGGTGTCAAACCTAACCCTCCAGGACCCATTTTCAAATGGGTACCTAAAATCCGTTAATCTTGTTTTTGTAGGACGGTCATGTGTGGTACTTAGACTCAGGATGCTCCAAGCACATGACCGGGAGGAGGGATCTACTCACGAACTACACCGAGAAATATTGTGGAGACGTGAGATTCGGAAACGATGACAAGGCGCCGATTTTGGGCTACGGCGACATTGTCCAAGACAAGATCACCATAAAGAAAGTTTCATACGTCGCGGGATTGGGACACTACTTGTTCAGCATCGGCCAATTCTACGATAAAGATCTAGAGGTCAGATTCAAAGCCAAAAGGTGTAGCGTCCGCACTGACGACGGAACGGAGCTTCTAGTTGGAACGCGAAAGACCAACCTCTTCCTGATGTCGAAGGCCAATTCTCAGCAAGCATGGATTTGGCAGCGACGATTATCGCACCTCAACTTCAAGAGTATCAACAAACTGGTGTTAGGCGGATACGTGAAACGCATGCCCGAACTTCATTTCGTGAAGGACCGACTCTGCGAGGCATGCGGGATGGGGAAGATGAAGCGAGCGACACACAAACCGAAGGCCGCTCCAAGCACGTCTCGGTCCCTCGAACTTATCCATATGGATTTGTGCGGACCGATGCGTGTTCAAAGCATCAACAAACGGAAGTACGTGTTGGTGATGGTTGATGACTTTTCATGCTATACTTGGGTAAAGTTCATGCGCTCGAAGGACGAAACCCCGGGGCTTATTATCAACCAGTTGAAGACCATCCAACTGAACCTTCGACAACAAGTTCAGACCATCAGGACCGACAACGGGACAGAGTTTAAGAATCAATCGGTGAATGAATATCTGACATCCGTCGGTATCTCACAAACCTTCTCTGTCGCGCGCACTCCTCAACAAAACGGCGTGGTGGAAAGAAGAAACCGTACCCTAGTCAAAGCCGTTCGCACAATGTTGTCACAGTCAAAGCTGCCACTCTTTCTCTAGGCTGAAGCGGTGTCAACTGGTTGCTACACGCAAAACCGCTCCATTATAAACAAGCGGTTCAACAAGACGCCGTACGAGATCATCAACAACCGCGTTCCGAACATCAAGTACTTCCATGCGTTCGGATGCACGTGCTACGTCCTCAATGACAAGAATGATCTCGGGAAATTCAGTCTGAAGGAAAACGAAGGAGTCTTCATAGGATACTCCATACAGGCTAAGGCGTATCGCGTTTACAACAAACAAACCAAAACCGTTATTAAGAGTGTAAACGTGACATTCGACGAAGCCGCGGATTTGGCTTCTGAACAACTTAGTTCAGAACCAGATTTAACTGGAATGCTAGCTTCCGAACTTTCACGTTCGGGATCTGCACAACCCACAGTAAATCCATATCAAGCATCTACGTCGAATGCACATCTTTCTGATTTAGATTTACTATTTCAATATTTTTATGATGATTTATTTAATGTATCTACCCCTCATGTCTCAGTACAATCGAGAATTGAAGCTGCTCAAATGGCAGACTCGGCGAATCTTTCCGGTCCGCCGCCTTCGACGAGCACGATCACTTTGGAGACACCTCAGACCTCAACATGCACAACATCAACTGATACGATCATTCCCCTTGAGGAACCAGTACAAGACCCAGAGATCGCTCTTGAAGATTCGTCCTCGACTACACACATTGACCAACCTCTGAATTCCCCAGAACCAGAAGTTGCTCAACCTTCAACGAATCCTGCCAAGTCTCCTCCGAGAAACCGACCTGCTACACTTGAAGCCGTTCAAGACCTTCCAACTGGTGGCTATGTGGATCCGGACACCTCACACTCGAATCAACAGCCGCTTCCATACACCACCAAATGGACCAAGGCTCATCCCCTACACCAAATTATCGGTGATCCCTCTACTCCAGTATGAACGCGAGGCGCATCGGCCAACTTCTGCCTCTTCTCTGGATTTCTCAGTAAGATCGAGCCAACAACCGTCTTCGAAGCATTAGACGATCTGGACTGGGTCATGGCTATGCAAGAGGAACTCAATCAATTTGAGGCCCTCAAGGTATGGCGACTTGTCCCACGTCCAACTCATAAGACGGTGATCAACACAAAATGGATCTTCAAGAATAAGAAGGACGAAGATGGTATCGTCGTGCGGAACAAGGCGCGTCTCGTGGCCAAGGGATACCGTCAACAAGAAGGGATAGACTACGACGAGACATACGCTCTGGTTGCCAGAATCGAAGCTATACGTATGTTCCTTACATAC
This sequence comes from Saussurea involucrata, assembly GCA_033807775.1. Lineage (NCBI taxonomy): Eukaryota > Viridiplantae > Streptophyta > Magnoliopsida > Asterales > Asteraceae > Saussurea > Saussurea involucrata. The sequence continues at coordinate 63,692,137 of CM066318.1, forward strand.
ACCGCGTACAAGAACATCACGGTCTTCCAAATGGATGTGAAGACCGCATTCCTCAACAGCGAGATCAAGGAAGAGGTGTACGTATCGCAACCGGATGGGTTCATGGACGAAAAGAATCCTAACCACGTCTATATACTAGACAAGGCTTTGCACGGTTTGAAGAACGCTCCACGGGCCTGGTATGATGCGTTGTCTAAGTTTTTAATAAAATCGGGATTTTCAAAAGGTAAAATTGATACAACCCTATTTATTAAAAACGAAAACAGTCACATTATGTTGGTTCAAGTGTATGTTGACGACATAATTTTCAGTTCTACTAAACCACTATATTGTAAGAACTTTGCCACATTAATGGGTGAATATTTTCAAATGAGTATGTTGTATGAGATGAATTTTTTCCTCGGTCTTCAAGTTAAACAACTGTCGACCGGGATATTCATAAATCAGGCTAAGTATATCCGAGACATTCGTCGGAAATTCCAGATGGAACAGTCCTCACCAATGAAAACTCCCATGACACCCGGTACAAAGTTACACGCCGATCCTAACGGAAAGGATGTGGACACAAAAACGTATCGGGGAATGATAGGTTCTTTAATGTACCTAACTGCTAGTAGACCGGATATCATGTTTTCGACATTTCTTTGCCCCGGTTTCAGTCAAACCCTAAAGAGTCTCACTTAATTGATGTTAAACGAATTATTCGTTACTTAAGAGGTACTGTTGATCTTGGCTTGTGGTACCCGAAAGAGACAGGTTTTGAGCTTTCAGCGTATTCAGAAGTTGACCACACCGGCAACATGATGGATCAGAAGAGCACATCGGGACATGTGCAGTTCTTGGGCAACAACTTGGTGAGTTGGGCATCCAAGAAGCAGCAGTGCGTCTCTACGTCGACTGCCGAGGCGGAATACATGGCCGCCGTAAGCTGATGTTCACAAGTTATCTGGATGCGCACACAACTAAAGGATTACGGTTTCACAAACACCAAGGTGCCCATCTACTGCGACTCAAAGAGCGCCATTGCCATATCCAGCAATCCGGTCCAACATATAAAGACGAAACACATAGACGTTCGGTAACACTTTATCAAGGATCACGTCGAAAGAGGTATAGTCGAACTCTACTTTGTTATTACAGAACATCAGTTAGTAGACCTGTTTACAAAACCCCTGGATGAAAAATGCTTTAATTATCTTCTGTCCAGGTTAGGTATGCTAAATCTGAAGATTTGATCAGATCACGTGTCCGATACAAGTTCCATACATCTACGAGAAACTGTCTATTCATCATCTGTTGTTTATACTCCAGATGATTGAGTATACACTTTCTCGTATCTGTATTCTACTTGTATCGTATACATTTTTTCGGTTAAATCTCTGTATTAATTAGGTAGATTTCGTCTGTTTGCTTTCTTTTGCCGTGTGTTTCCTTTTATGTTCATTTACTGACGTCTATTTCATTATTAGCTATATCTGTGATTTCACAACTTCGTTCATGTGTTCAGGGGGAGCACGTTAGAGTATCAGGTAAGTATATTATGTTTTTGAGGTGGAGTGCCACACATATTTTTTTAACTTCCAAAAGTTTTGCGTGTGGCAACTCCAAATTATTTCATCACCCACACCCCTTGCCCGAACTGAGGGGGAGCCGTTTTTACTTATGTTCCTCATTCGAGGGGGAGCGACATACAGTTTTTCTTTGCACTGTCATAAGTTTTTTTGTGGTCGTCTCTCCAGTTCACTCACATACACAATCTGAGGGGGAGCAGAGAAATCCCCATGCTCAGTTCGAAGGGGAGCGAGAAAATATTCTTTCAAAACCCAAATGATATTGTTCTTACGAAACTTGAAAGAACAGGGATTTTTTTTAAAATAACAAAGTGTCCGGACAGGTTCCCGGAAACCCATTTATCCGGATAGGTTTCCGGACCGGACACCTATCCGGACCGGATGGATATCCGGGTAAGACCCACCCGGTAAGTTTTTCCCATATAAAAGTTATCTGGATGCCCCACTATTCATTTTTCCCGGATTCTATTTCAAAAAACCCTCAAACCCTCTCGTCCTCTCTCTCTCGACCGAAAACCCTCGAATCTGCTCATTTCTCTTCGATTTCGACTTCTATTCACAGGTATGTTCCTCATTTAAGTTCCTCGATCTCGATTGTGCTTGATTCACACACTCACTCGCACAAATCGACCACTGGTACGGTCGATCAAGGGTTTCCAAAACCCACTTTGGCATCGATTTAGGTTCGTCTCGTTCAAAGCATGTTTTAGACTCTAATCTTGGTAATGTCTTGCTTCATATATCGTTTAGAACATGCTAGAACACATATATTAATGTTTGAGGTTGAACTTAGGCAAATTGCTTTAAACCGGATATCGTCCGAATAGTTTTCAAACTATCCGGACACATTCAAACGTACCCGGAAACATTCATGAACTTTAGATATTTTATCCGGACACTCATACACCCGGTAACCCTACTTGTCCGAAAACATTAGGGTTTCCGGTAAGTTCAACTATCCGGGTTGTGCTTGTTGTCCGGTAACCTTATCACCCGGCAACTTATGGTTTGTCTGGATACTCCATTTATCCGGAAACCTCGTGTGTCCGGATACCCATTATTGTCCGGAATCTTTGCCTTATCCGGAAATAATTGACTTGTCTGGATACTTTGTTTGTCCGGACACCCTGTTTGTCCGGTATCTTTGTGAGTCCATATGCATTTTATCCGGACACTTCCAACAATCCTCAATCTGTTCCAGATTGAGCCGATTATTGCCAAGGTACGCATCGACACTGCTTTGCATCCGCCTGTATACTAACACTATGTATTTTAGGTACAAATGGAGGATTGTTGATCCAAACCCTCCGTGATTTGATAATGACTCTCTAAGAATCACTTAGTGAAGATTGTAAGTAGACGATATGTATTAATGTTTTGTCATCAAAGAATATACTATGTCTGTTTGGTATCGCTGATGAAAACATACTCTTTAACCTACTCATTCAGCGACACTGTTCATCAATGAGACCTGAGCATGTTCAGTCTTTATTGATGATCGCTGATAATATTAGTTGTTTACTTATGATCCCTGAAGACAAGTTTCACGTCAACTATGTTCTACGCTGAAGTCGAAGATCAAGCCAAAGAACCAGCGACAAGTCTACTAATGAACTGATTCGGATATCAGCGAAGCCAAGACCTGTCCACTCAACGTGAAGTTTCAAGTAGAAAACTTCAGCGGACGCTGAACTTTATCACTCACTGATAAAGATCTATTCAGCGAACGTTGATCATGAAGTTTCCTCTACAAGTTACTTTTGTCTTTCCCCCTTGCACGCCACCGTACGATAATGTCAGAATAGGACATTCCTTTTGTCCAGAATCGTACAACCAACTCTGATTCTACACTGTTCATCATGCGGCTACTAGGTTGTCTACAAAGGTCAAACCATGCAACATAGCAGTTGCTGCCACATGTAAAGTTGTACTGATATGCATTAAACGCATGCAGTATATAAGAAGAACCTGTTAATGCCAAAAATTGCACCAAAGGGACAACTTAAGGTTGATGTGGACTTAATCAACTAAAGAAAGGATCTTTCGACGAGACGTGCGACGATAAATAAAATAAAGAAACAAGGGATTTGATGACGCAGGAAAAACCTCAATCGAGGAAAAAACCTGGGGACAATAGTGGGTGTCGTCGCTATACTATGGTCACCAATCAGGGGCGATGTCCTTGGGTACTGGTGTCGATCGTACAGTGATTACAATACAAACGAAGAAAATGCTTCGAAATGTAAAGTACAAGTGTTTGAAGGTAAAAACAGGTGTTTGTCGTGTACGAAACAAAGTGTGAACTGCTGGTCGAGGGCTGTTGTCGTGCGTCGAGAGCGATTACTTGAGCTTTTCTTCCAGCGTTCTTGAGTTCGTAGTGTGGTTCTTGAGCTGGAATGATTGTAGTAGATTACTCTGCAGATGTCCTTCAGATGATCTCCAGATGTTCTCTACTTAGAATTTCGATGTTCAGTCCCCCTGAAACGAGGATTCGGCTCTAGCTTTATAGTCTTCGGGAGATTTGATTAGCTCATTGATTGCTTCATTAACAGCTTTAATTGTCGCAACGGTCTGTAACGGCTGCCGGCATGATCATCCATAATGGTCTTCGTCCGTTACGAGTAACAGCTTGCGTCGGATAACGGCTTGCGTCGGATATAGCCGTTGCTCCTTTAATAGCTTTGACTCCTGCATTAAACACTTAACAAAACGTAACAGTCATGGTTAACGTTAGTTTTGGTCAAAGACGTATGGCTCGATGCGACAGTTATGCAGGACGGGCGTCGCTATGATCGTACGTCCTAGGAAACTCTCGACTTACCTTTTACGACAGACGACGGACGTTCTGCGGGTCTTGGTCGGGACCTTATATTAATCCAAGATGTCTTTCATGTCGCGCGTCTTACCTTTTCTGGTCGTGGTCGTACGACGTGAATTTTTGCCCAAACAGTTTGCCCCCAAAATTTGAAAGAAGGATGGCAAATTCGAGTTTAAATTTTTGTCAATCAGACGCATAAAAAAATAGAGCAAGGGTCAGAAAAAATTACCTTGACCGCCTTGTAACTGGGCTGGTTTGCCTCTAACTGAACGAGAAGTTAAAAAGGGGAACGAGGTCATGACGTCATGCTGACATACGATCGTGCTTACCAGCTGAATGTCGACGGAGCCCAGAGGTGCTATTAGAAACGAAAAAGATTTTGACGACTTTGGAAGTCTAGCGAGGATTCTCATGTGTATTTCCATAAGCAAGGTTGGCGAGGTTCGACCGGAGATGTGTCCTGATGTATATGCCGTGATATATGAGTACCTGTTTAAGTGTTCATGCGTGAATTCAATCTTTCACCGAGGCAACCGATGCCCCAGTTCTGGCGAGTTATCCTGATCATCGAGCGACTTACCTCGCACTGGGAGTGGCGTATAAAGTCACGACCGATCAATATCGTCGTTATAGTTTACTTTCAGGATTTAAGGGTGATTGTACCTTAGTTTTGAACACTGCTGTCGATGATCGCAAATGGAAGACGGGGTATGTGCTGGATACGGACAATGATTGGATTGGATCTGTTGATACTGCACAACTGGCGACAATGTCTCATATTGCGCAACTGGCGACGAGGTCTCATACTGCGCAACTGGCGACGATGTTTCATATTGCGCAACTGGCGACGGTGTTTCATACTGCGCAACTGGCGACGATGTTCTCTACATCCTCGTCGACCCTTTCGTCAGCCGCCAGGGGCAAGGGTGTAAAGACGGGAGAGAATGAGGGAGAGTTTATGGCGACGAACAACTTTGCGTTGTCGTCAACCCTCCTGATTGACTATGTCCTCGTCAGGGCAGAGTCACTTCCGCATCTGGGGAAATATCAGCTCTTATCTTTCAAGGAGCATTTTCGAAGAATCTCTGTTGAAGAGATTGGACTGTGTTTAGCCGAACTGGCATTATTGGTAAGTTTTTCTTTCAAAACTTGTGTTATCGAAGTTCTTTCGCTGAGCATTTAGTATGTTTCTTTTGTAATTTGCAGATGCTTCTGTTTCCTCTCATTGAATATGTGAAGGTAGAAGAAATGCTGGAGTGGAGGTCGATCGTTGAGAAGGATATATTCCTTCCTCCAACGTTAACATTAATCTTTAGAGCCATATTCTCAGAATTTCGAGGCGTAAGGAGTTGGAAGACCACTCCTAATATACTCGTTTGATCCTTGCATCAGTTCTTCGGGATTGGCAGGGCTTCGAAGGTCGAGACTTTTGGGCAGAGCTTGCCATCGACGCTTTTCTCTAGGTTTAGGAAATGCTATGTCTTTTCATGTCTCGACCGTTGGTGGTCGAACCATTTTAACTTTATATACTCGACCGTCGGTAGTCGAGTTCTTTTGAATATAACCGACAGTTTTGTAAATGAAACTTTGAACTTTTGTTTGAACTTGCGTTTTATATATTTGGTAAACAAATACCATATCAATTATGAAATTGAATCTGGGAATCATGCGACTAAGGCATTCATTGTAACACAATAACTGGTACGTAAGCCATAAGACTTTTAAATCGTGTGTATAAACGTAAGCACATGCGACTAAAGCATACATTCGGAGATACGAAATTTTTCCAAGTTAAGAGGCTTAGATCATGAGATCGTTAGACCTCGCAATCGTACGACTAAGTCGTTTGATTAATTTGAATCGTATGTCCCTGTAAAGGATGATCAAATCATAGATTTGGTCGTTTATATCGTGCGACCTTATGAATTTAAAGTCATATTGTAGACTTAATGACTACTGTCGTGCGATCCTGCGATAAGCTGTCGTGCGATTCTGCGGTAAAACGATGTTAAGGGTTGGTTGTTGGCTAACCAACGACCCTCCGATGCTTAAGTCAGTTGTGAGAAAAAATCGTATGGGAGATTGCCCCCTGTCATTTATTATCTTATTCTTTTTGGAAAGGAAGATAGGTTTTAAATGACAGGACGACACGACGATCCGATGAGATATTGTCGTGCGACAGGGCACCATAGTAGACTTATCCCTGTGGAAAAGATATAATTTTAGAAGAACGAACCTGTCAAAGGCGCCTGACTGTGGAGTATTTCAGACCATACATGTCTGAACCACCGGTGATGCAATTGACGACTTTTGTATGCTCGGGGGTCAACGGTCGATGGTTACTAGCTGGAGTAGCGTCATCGTCGATGATATCTTTGAGATTTCCTTTTGGGAAGTGATATGCTAGCTCATTCTTCAGCGCGATGCAGTCGTCTGTCGCGTGACCATGATCAACGTGGAAGTCGCACCACTTTGATTTATCTTTCTTAGCACCATCCAGGTCGGACTTCTTTGGCCATCGAATGGTCACTTGGACGGACTTAAGAGCTTCGACTAAGTCTTTTGCGGACCCTTTGAATCCGTAAGAGGATATCTTGGGGTATCGAGGAAATTTAGTGGTGGTCTTGGCCTCTGCTTTCGTCTTGAAACGAACATTTGAAATTTGGCGCGCGGGCTCGATTCTGGAAACAGCTTTTGCCTTGAATTCCGGTTTTCTGACGCATAACGACTTCTTGTCGTCAGTGTGCTTGCGACGAAATGCTGCGTCATCCTCGACCCTCATATATGCTAAAGTTCAAGCACGGACGTCTTCGAAATTCTCTGGGGGATATTTAGTCAGGTCGGTGTACAGACCCGAACTATCGTCCAGACCACGCTTGTAAGCTTCGATCGCGGTCTTGATGTCACAATTGCGGATACTGATCATTTCAGCATTGAATCTATTGAAATAACTCTGAATAGACTCGCTGGCTTTCTGCATGACGTAATACAGGTCGCTAGTCTGATTCTCCATCTTACGACTGCTGGCGAATTGCTGGGAGAATTGATTGACCAACTCGGCGAACGACCCGATAGGCTTGGGTTTGAGATTGATCAACCATTGGAGAGTTGGACCAGTGAGAGTTGCACCGAAGCTCTTCCACATGCATACTTCCTGATACATAAATGGAATTGAGATCGTCCACATAAGCTGCTTATATTGTGCGACGTGCTCGGTTGGATCGGTCACACCAGAATACTTAGGAGTGAAAGCGGGGATGTTATATTTCTTTGGGACCTCGACAGTTGCAATCTAGTCGATAAAAGGCGACGCCTGAAAGCCGGATCGAGGCTCGACGTCGACTGGCAAGGCTGCCCCAGGCAATTTGGCGAGCAAGGACAGGACGCGCTCATTCTGGTCTTCCAGCATCTTCAAACGCTGAGCAACGGGGTCATTATGACCGACAGCTGCCCCTGCTTGAGGGTTAACTCCTGAGCTGATGCCATTGTCATGCGACGAGCCATTGGTGTCTCCATTGAACGGGACAAAATATGGCTGCGACCCATGATTAAATTGCTGTGATCCATTCTGGAACGACTGGGATCCTTGCTGGAAAGGCTGCGAACCACCGTGGAATGGCTGAGATCCACCTTGAGGTCCATTCTGAAATGGCTGTTGAAATGGATGCGACCCCTATAACGGCTGCGACCCATTATTCATGGGTGGCGGCCTGAGATGCTGAGGGGAAATTGGTCCGAACTGGGGATTTGGGTTGAACGGCCCTGGTTGCTGATTCTGCATAAACGGACCTGGATGCTGATTCTGCGCGGAAGGATCTGGTCCTGTATCTGGATTCTGAACAAATGGTCTAGGACCATTCTGATTGAATGATCCCGGAACTGGATTCTGCACGAACGGCCTAGGACCATTCTGAGGTCCAAAGGGATTTCTCAATTGTGCAATCTCCTCAGATGCTCTGCGATTCTGCTCCGCCATTGCATTGAGCTGATTCCTGGCGACTTCGAGCTCCTAATACATCTGAGCAACGGTTTGCTGTGGAATTCCAGGGGTTGCCATTTTTCCTGCAATAGAAAACAGAAGAAAACTCCAAGAAACCGCTAGTAGAATGCACGTTCGTCGAGGATTTTCTCTAGATGAGGTCCCACGGATGGCGCCAAACTGTTAATGCCAAAAATCGCACCAAAGGGACAACTTAAGGTCGATGTGGACTTAATCAACTAAAGAAATGATCTTTCGACGAGACGTGCGACGATAAATAAAATAAAGAAACAAGGGATTTGATGACGCATGAAAAACCTCATGCATTAAACACTTAACAAAACGTAACAGTCATGGTTAACGTTAGTTTTGGTCGCAGACGTATGGCTCGATGCGACAGTTATGCAGGACAGGCGTCGCTATGATCGTACGTCCTAGGAAACTCTCGACTTACCTTTTACGACGGACGACGGACGTTCTGCGGGTCTTGGTCGGGACCTTATATTAATCCAAGATGTCTTTCATGCTGCGCGTCTTACCTTTTCTGGTCGTGGTCGTACGACGTGAATTTTTGCCCAAACAGAACCCTACTTCAGAAATGAAGTGCTCAGCCATCTTCTTCTCTCTACTACTTTGTGTTAGAATATTATACTTAATATTCTTATCTCCTTTCTAACTTATTTCTACTGCAAAAAAACTTAGTGTTTCTCTTAACTTGTTTAGATTAGGTTTATTCCTTAATCTTCTTCCGCAACAAGTTGTAAATTGTTTGATACATATCAATAAACAATTTAGAAAAGTAAAATATGTGTGTTTGTATTCAACCCCCCCCCCCCCCCCCTTAATCTCATAAACAAGATCTTGCTTATACTAATCTTTTCTCTTCCTTGCTATTTTCCATAATGGCTAATAACACAAACACAAACTATATTGACAATGGTTCTCTTGCAAAACCCCCTAGATTTTCCAGAGATAACTTTAATCTGTGAAAAAACAGGATGATACTCTTCTTAGAAGGTGTAGACCCTACTATGCCTTATTACATCGAAAATGGACCATATATTCATGTTAGAATTGATCCTGAAGTTCCAGGCACTACTACTAGAGCTGCCATTCCTGAAAGAATCATTCCTAAGGAACCTCACAATTGGTCTGATGATGATAAGAAGAAGGTGGCTATCAACACAAAAGCCAGATCCATTCTTTCCATGGCTCTTCCTGACGAAGTCTACCATTCCGTCATGAACCTGAAAACCTCCAAAGCCATGTGGGACACAATCTGTGTTTAATATGAAGGTACGTCTGAAGTCCAGGACTCAAGAAAGATCAACATGGTAAGACAGTACGAAAGCTTCATTTGTTGTAAGAATGAATTTCTCTCTGAAGTACATCAGCGGTTTAACTGTTTAATTATAGATCTGAAAACCGTTGGTAAGGAATATTCTAACTTTGAGATCCTGGCAAAGTTTCTAGAATGTTTACCTGAAAGCTGGGATAGTTATTCAATGTGTCTCAAGCTATCAAAGGATCTAAAATCTATGACTCTCTCTACCTTATTTGGCACTATGCTCAATCATGAGCAGTCGTGTCATCTTAAGAAGAATCTTGTAAAAGATTCCAAAAGCACCCATGTTGCTTTACTCTCAGAGTCACCTTCCACTCAGCGATCAACTCTCACTATCACTGAGTTGGAAACTAACTCTGAATGCTCATCAGATGCTGATTCTTCAGATCTTGAAGAATCTCTGGCACTCCTGGCTAATAAGTTCAGGAGATTTGCTAAAAAGAGTAACTTCAGAAGGAATAAACCTCTTGCACTCACTGACAAGCCAAAATCATCAACCCCTGTTGATAAGGCTACTGCTACCTGCTTTAACTGTGAAAAAGTAGGACACTTTGCTAGTGAATGCAGGTCAAAGAAAGTCATTAAACCCTCAGCTTTCTCCAAGAAATCCTCTAACCCCAGGGATAGAGATGACAAATACAAAAAGCTGTAAGAAAAATATTCAAAGCTGAAAAGCTTTAAGAAGAAAGGCAAAGGCTTGGTCGCTGACTTTGACTGGGCTGCCTCTGACACTGAAGAATCATCTGACTCAGAAGATGATGATGAGGCCAATCTCTGCCTAATGGCAAAAATCAAAGAAGAGGAAGAAAATTCCCACATTCCCTCTACTTCAACCTCTAAGGTATCAACTTCTTTCTTTACTAATATTTCGGATATTAATGAAGCTGATAGTCTTCGAAATCGATCTTCTGACTATGAATTTATATGATGCTATGAATGGCAAAGCCGTTGTTGAATATCAAAACCTTGATCTAGCTAAACAGCTTAAAAACTGTCACCTTCAAATAGAAAAGCTTTCTAAAATTGAAGAATATTTAAAAGATCAGGTCCATATAAATCAGATAGTCAAAATCGAAGGCGAAGACGCTATCGCTGCATTAAAGGCTGAAAAAGCTACTGTTGAAGGATGGTGTAAATCCTCAACAATGATCACTGAGATAATAAAGTCTCAGATTCCCTTGAGTGACAAACGTGGTCTTGGTTACAAAGCTGATACTCTAGAACCTACCACTGATCATTCCATGCTTAAGTTTGGAATGTTCGTGTCCTCTATCCCTGACACTTCCTCATCTCAGTGTTCTTCTTCTAAAACTCCTATCCCTGAGGAAAAACCTACCTTTATCTCTAAAGGTAAAGGAAAAGAAAAAGTTTTCAACCAAAAACCTCAGAAAGGTACCTTTGTACCTAAGATGAATGCTTCTAAAGCTTCAGTGACCTATCCCTTTACTTCTAAGAACAAGATCCCTGGATTTATTCAGCGATCTACTCCTAGAATCATAGTGGATATAATTGGTAAGAAATCTGAAGAACTGATTGTTCCTTCCATTTCCAATGCCAAAGGTATACTTGGTGCTGGCCCTGCTCATTTAAAATTAACGGCTCAGCATGCAAATGGTCCTAAAGCTACCTTTAGTTATAGGAAATATTATCACTATGGACTTACAAATCATATTACTAGTAAGTGCCCCACAGCCACCAAAGCTGAAAAGTTAGCTAAGGTGACGATCAATGCCCCCAAGGCATAGAAGACCAATCCTGGTGTAAATCAGGTTAAGGTGAATTCTACCACTAAGGTTAAGAAATTAACCAAAGTGAAGAATAGTTCAGAAGCTGAATCTTCAAATGCTGCGAAGAGTGCTGAACCTTCCACATCCTCTACCACCAATGACAAGTGTAGGCCCATGGTAAAATGGGTGCCCAAGTCAAACTAATCTTCCTTTGTTTACAGGTAAAGAAGGGTATTTGGTATTTTGATAGTGGATGCTCTAGACATATGACTCGAAAGAAAAACCTGCTCACTGAATACAAGGAAGAGAAGGGTCCCTCAGTGACCTTCGGTGGAAACGGAAAAGGCCATACCCGAGGGTTTGGTGTACTCTCTAATGGTACAACAACCTTCAGAAGAGTCGCATATGTTGAAGGACTGAAGCATAATCTTCTAAGCATCAGTCAGCTGTGTGACAAGGATAACAACGTGATTTTCACTAAGGAATCCTGCTTTGTCACTGATAAAAAGGAGAAGATAGCTCTCAGCGGATACCGTATGGAAAATGTTTATGTTATAAACATGGACTCTACAACCACTGAGAACTCCTGTTTCTTCTCAAAAGCCTCATCTGATGTCAACTGGCTTTGGCATAAGAGGCTCTCTCATCTCAACTTCAAGACACTGGACACTCTTTCTTCAAAAGAGTTGGTCACTGGTCTACCTCAACAATCATACGCTAAGGAGTCTCTATGTTCAGCGTGTGAAAAAGGGAAACAAACAAAAGCAAGCTTCAAATCTAAGCAAGTTTCATCAGTGTCATCTCCTCTACAACTTCTCCATGTGGATTTGTTTGGCCCCGTTAACAAACAATCCATCGCTGGAAAGAAATATACATTGGTCATAGTTGATGAATTCTCACGCTATACCTGGGTAATGTTTCTCCGTTCTAAGAGTGACGCCCCTGAAGAACTCATCACTTTTGTCAGGAAAATGGAAGTCCTGAACAACATGACCGTTCGCTCAATAAGGAGTGATCATGGAACTTCATTTAAAGACAGTTCTCTTGATTCCTTCTTTGAAAGTAAGGGTATTTCTCACAACTTTTCCTCAGTGAGAACACCTCAACAAAATGGAGTCGCTGAAAGAAGAAATCGAACTATCATCGAAGCTGCATGTTCAATGCCCAGCGATTCTCATCTACCTACTCAGTTTTGGGCAGAAGCTATCAACACTGCTTGTTTTACTCAAAACAGGTCGCTGATTGTCAAAAGATTCAAGAAGACAGTCTATGAACTTTTTCATGGGAGAAAGTCTTCAATTAGCTTTCTTCACATCTTTGGATGTCAGTGTTTCATACTGAACAACGGAGATGCCCTTGGAAAGTTTGATCCTAAGGTTGATGATGAAATCTTTCTTGGATATTCTTCTATCTCCAAAGCCTTCAGAGTCTTCAATCGAAGAAGACAAACTGTAGAAGAAACAATCCACGTTACTTTTGACGAATCTCGTTCAGCGAACTCCAGACCTTCTGCTGATTCTGAAGAACTGAATCAATGGATGTTTTCTCATCTTGGTGATTCAGAAGATGTTCCAACTCCTCCATCTCATACTCATCCTGCTGAAGATGATGATCCTACCATCATCCCAAGCATGCAGACAAGTGAAGCTGAAACATCATGGGTCTCAGTTGTTCCTCTAAACACTATGCCTGCTTCTGAACCTTATGTCTTAGACATACCATCTACTTCTCAGCAATCAGTGAATGAAATGACATATGAACCTCTTCCTCTCTTGGCTGATATACCAGAAGTTGTTGAAGCCTCATTGTCAGCTCCTCCAAAAGTTCAGGTTGAGTCAACAACTTTGCTTCGGCTCAGCAATGGACTATAATTCACCCTATTGAACAAATTCTTGGTGATGCAAACACTGGTGTTCAGACTCGACGAAGTGCAGGTAACATTTGTTTATTTGTTAACTTTATTTCTCTGATTGAACAAAAGAAAACAAATGATGCCCTCAGAGATCCAAACTGGGTCAGCGCTATGCAAGAAGAGCTGACAGAATTCGAAAGAAACAAAGTTTGGAAGCTCGTTCCTAGACCATCTGACAAGTCAGTGATAGGCACTAAATGGGTCTATCGAAACAAGTTGGATGAACGTGGAACTGTAACCCGCAACAAGGCTCGTCTTGTTGCTCAGGGATACAGACAAGAGGAGGGTATAGATTACGACGAAACATTCGCCCCAGTAGCAAGACTAGAAGCCATTCGTCTATTCTTAGCTTACGCAGTACACAGAGACTTCAAGGTTTATCAAATGGATGTTAAATCAGCGTTCCTCAATGGAAAGCTGAATGAAGAAGTCTACGTGGAACAACCTCTAGGATTCTCAGATCCTAAGCATCCAGGTTATGTTTATAAACTGGATAAGGCACTTTATGGCTTAAAGCAAGCTCCTCGTGCATGGTATGACACTCTCTCTTTTTATCTCCATATTGAAAAAGTTGAGCAAGGTAAAATCGATAAAACTCTATTTTTCAGGAAAGTAAAAGGTCATATTTTTCTTGTTTAAATATATGTCGATGATATTATATTTGGTTCCACTAACCCTGACCTTTGTACTCGTTTCGCTGAAAGAATGAAAGTAGAGTATAAAATAAGTATGATGGGTGAGCTAACCTATTTCCTTGGTCTTCAAATCAAACAGAGTGAAAAAGGAACTTTCATTCACCAAGGAAAATATTGTTAGTTCCAGATCCGTGCAACGATTATGAAATCAAACAGATAAGCAATAGTGTATAATGATTTCAACTGTCATCCCTATATTATGATTTCAAAGTAGAGAGAATTACAATACGAGTAGGAAAGCAAATGAGACAACTAGCCTATTTTCTAAGGCTAAGCTATCTATTTATATGGCGGGCCCGTGGTTAACAAGCCCACGGCCCGTTCACTAATAAGGCTCAAAATAAAGAACTACAATTTAAACCCTGAACTTTAAATCAACATAAAACGACCCTAACAATCTCCCCCTTTGATTTAAAGTTCGAGTCCGTGCCCTAGCTCTCACCAGTTGTAGACATATCTTTTGCGAAGCGCGAAGTGAATCTCGAACCATCTGATAGCACAGCGGTAGTCGATACGATCTTCAATCAATTCCAAGGCATTCCGAGCATTTATTTCATTCGGATTTGGAACATACGAAACCCTTGGATTTTCAGACTCGTGCTGAATAATCTTTCGAAGAGCATCTCGAACATTGAGGAGTATGCCGTCGCAGAATCTTTCTACCTGACTGAACCGCAGAAATCTTTTCTCTTTCTATTCATTGATGAAGACGATCCTAAATTCTGGTTCTAGACGCATAGCGTTCTCAGGATACATATTCAACTCAGGAGCTTGCAGATTCGGCTTTATCAGATTTACCTTCTTCGCTCTGTTCTCGACAGCCATTTGAAAATCCGTTAGATATGACATCATAATAGTACGGACCAGGTATCGACGAACAACTTCGAGCACCTTTGTAACTTCAAGCGGTCGGACGGTTCTTGTACGAAGGTCTTTCAGATTAGCCAGGAAGTTGAACGGTCGGAGGTGCTGGAAGTCGGCTTCAGAGAATTTCCATTCATTCCCATCTTCACGTCGGACAGTGAATACTGGGTAGACGATTTTCATGATGCGTCTTGAATGGATGTTAAGTACCTCTGTGATCTGATTCTTGGTTCTGACTTGGCTGACTGGAAGACACCGCTTCATTGCACAGATGTATCGGCATTGGTATTCGGGGATGAAGTTGTAAATACCAAGGCAAAAAGTAGGCTCGATCATGCGTAGCTTGTGAACAAACAACTTCTTCAGGGTTTCCTCCAGATGAGGGATAAGTACTGTGATCTTCTCCCAACGGATTTGTTGCAGAGGTGGAGGAGGAAGATCAGTAGATGTCTGTTGTTGAAGAGGGGAAGTCGGAATGTCGGCAGTAGTAGTTTCAGGTCTTGTTGAAGTTCCAGTGGGTTGAGCATAGTGAACGGGAGAAGCACCATAAAAATTCTGGAGCAGGTACTGATCATAGTCGATGTTGTCGTCTTCATCAGTAGGGAAAACCAAATTTACCTGGAGATTTACGGCACTGGCGGCTTTTTCATACCATGCATCTTCGGTCTCCGGGTTGGCTTCACAGTCTGGATCTATCATATCCAATAGCGGTCTGTCTGATGAATCAAAGTTGACCAATTCCTGTGTTGAACCCTCAGTCTTTTCAACCGTTGGGTCTTCATCATCTGATATCTCCTTATCAATTACCATGTCGGCTAATGGCAACTCAGCTTTAGGTGCTTCTGTTGTAGCTGACGCAGTGGGGGGTTCCTGTTGAACCACAATTGGAGTTTCAGACTGGATCGGGGTGGCGGTATCGGTTAGACGTTGTCGTTTCTCCCCCTCACGGTGATCAGGATCATCCTGGTCATCGTGCTTGCGTTTCAGACCGCCTGCTTGACTCTTGCAGGTATCTTCGAGTGAGCGGACTCTCTCGGACAGCGTTGTGAGCGCTTGGTTGTAGTCCTTGAGAGTCGAGTTAATGGCGACTAAACGAGTGGTAATGGATGATGACGAAGCAGTGATCTGGGATTTCAGAACGGAGATCAGGTCTGCTTCAGTTGAGGCGTCGGATTCAGATTGCTGGAGTAGCTGAGCCAAAAGCATCGTCTTCAGAGTATCCACCGAATAGATTGGCTGAACGAATATCGGTGGAGCTGTAGGTGCGGTTTCAGCTTCGACGATCTTTGCTTTGCCTTTGATTAGTTTGGCGAACTCGGCGGCGACATGTTGCTTCATTGCCTCTCGGACAGCCTTGAGTGTGCTGTCCAGGGACCCTTGCGACACAAAGTCAGGGTGAGTAACACCGGGATCACTTAGATTACCCGTTGAGGCGTCTACCTGAGAGGCAGAGCCACCTACGTTCACAGCTGGCATGTCGGTAGCTGTGGTAGGATTTCCCTCCGATCCTCGCGTGCCACCTAAAGGTGGCGACACTACGGTGGTTCCGGTCGAGTCACGAAGAATCTCGACTTGGTGTTGCTCCTCTTGTGTCCTAGCCAAAGGATTTTCAATAGCAAATGGCTCTAGACTCGATTGTGCATGAAATGAAGTCGCGGCCGGGGGTTGCTGGTCGCTTATTTCAACACCAGCACTCTCCGAGTGAGAGGCCGGTGGAAGTTGTGCTATTTCCCCGTGTGAAATTGAAACATCCGTCTTTTGAGAGACGGATGAGTGGATAAGGGGGTCGTGCAATTGCTCTGCTGGGTCCACGGAGGCTTCTTCAATACCCCGTCCCAACAAATGAGACGGGATAGTAGATGTGGCTACCCGGATTACACTCGTTTCGGGTCGCTCAAGAGCCTCGTTATCTTTACGGCTCAATCTTACTTGGTTCGCTTTCGACCTTAACTCCCTCCATCTCACATGTTCTAAGTCCCGGGGAAGGTCCCTCTAGCGCTGGCTGGACCATGGGATTCCCTAACTCTTGTCTATATGCTATCACAGGTAGGGCTTCAGGTATATGCATAGCTGGATATTATCCTGCTCTCCCTCAAAACATACATGGGGATTGACTTGCTCCCCCTCGGAGTGAGAGTGTTATTTACTTGGGAGAGGTCAACGCAATGAAAAAACATTTAGACTTTTAAGAAAAACAGGGTGACGCTTCCCCTCGGATTTTGTTGAGGTTGTTGATCCGCCATGGAATATCTGTAAAAGACCAAAAGTTAGTAAACAAGACGGATAAACAAGTTTCGGCACGTACCTTTGCTATAAATGGATCAATCTGAGACAGATTGAGGACTGGCAGTAGGAAACAGGTACAGTGCTGATAAACAGGGGTGCCCGGACAAAATTTGGAAACAAAAGACTTTCCGGACAGCACATGGTATCCGGACAAAAGGTGTCCAGACAACAAAGCTTACCGGATGTCATGTCAGTTTCCGAACAAAATGGGCAAATCGGACAACTATGTTTCCGGTTGACAGAGGATTCCAGACACTTTGAATTGTCCGGACACTTTGACAAAAAAATATTACCTTAGGAATTGGGCAAAACTTTCTCTCACTCCCCCTCAAGCAGAGCATAGGGATGGCTTTGCTCCCCCTCGAATATTGCAAACATTATGCAATGGAGAGTCCGACACACAAAAACTTTTAGACATTTAAAGAAAAATGTGTGTCGCTCCCCCTCAAATGATGAGCATTAGATGACATACTCCCCCTCAGAATGTGCGCGTAGAGGGAAGTGCACACGGGAGTATCCACACACACAAAAAAACTTTTCATCAGTTATAAAATTGTGTGTGACTCTCCTCCTCAACAATATAGTAAACTTACCTGATAGCTGATCATGCTCCCCCTAAACACATGAGCAGCTGGTGAAAACACAGTTATAGACAAACCTCACGTCTTCGCAATATTGTTCCTTGTAGATCGTGAGCAGCTCCCTCCTTCCTGTCATGTGTGTGGAGCATCCAGTGTCTAAAAACCACACATGACCATCCTGCAAAACAAGATTAGAGGACCTTTGGTACCCAGATTTGCTTGGGTCTCGGAGGGTTAGATTTGACACCTTTCGAAGGAACTTGCTTTGAAGCAGGTTGCCTCTTGGGTGTGGGTTTTAGCTCAGTAGGAGGAACCCGTTTTGAATTAGGTTTCATCTCCTGCTTTGGTTTAACCTCTGATTGGGAACCCCGTTTGGATTTAGACTTCTTTTTGTTCTTACGGGGTCTCCGTTTGGGTGTATGATTATACATGTGATATGACCCAAACCAATCATTATTATTAATGTCATCAAAGTCATTCCAACCACAACTAGAACAACACAAACAATCGTGCGATAATTGAATCAATTGTTGAGTGGAGTAAATTTTCATTGGAAAATTAACATCTCTTTTAACAAAATCATTCCTATGATTCCAGGCACAATCGTTTTTGTTCATTCTAGGGTAAAAGTCGGTATTGAACAACTTTGATGCAGCATCCTTGACAGATTCCTTGGCTGGCCACTTTGGTTTTTCTGGTTTAGCGCGACCGGTTTTATCCGAAACAACAGGGACAATGTGGTCAGTGACTTTTGAAGGAACAGGATTTTTGGCAGCCAATCGCTCGTTCTTTTGCCTCGGCTGTGATTGTTTTTGAGAGACAGACTTAGGTTTGGGAACCGCAATCACAGCTGGGGCCTTGGTGTTAGAACAAGTACCCTATTCAAAGTTAACCGGTCGATTGACTACGGGGGAGAGAAAATCAGTATGGCTCGGAAGAGGTTTGTCGAAGGGGAATGACTCATATTCTTCCTCAGAATTGCCGTCGGAGTTCATATATTCAGAAAAATTGACATCCGGAGTTACAGGACTTGGATCGGTCGAGGAAGGCAAGGAACACTTTGTGCTTGTGCGCTTTGGGGAATTTGGTGCGGAAGCTAGGAAAAAATCAGAGTTCAAATTCCTTAAAACACTCTCGTCTTGAGAATCTTGACCGTCTTGTGAAGTAGAAATCTTGCCTATAAAAGCTTTGCACGAAGACGTATCAGATGAACTTGAGGAAAGTTCGGGTGAAATCTGCTTTTCAGATTTGAGTTGGTCAATCTGCTCTTAGAGCTGACCATTTCTCACATGCTCTTTCATCGCATATGTTGCCATAGCAGCCAGTTTTGATGTGAGCATATTAATTTCACTCCGAAGGATTTCCTGTCCTTCATCAGATACAACTTCGGTTTTGACCGGTTGTAGATTCTCAAGTTTCTCAATTAAAGCTTGCTTTTCCATTTGAAAAATCGACCTTTCTTTCTCGAACGACTCCCCCAATTCGACTATCTTTGCTTCCAAGATGAGAGGAGGAACATAGAGTTTAAACTCGTCCGTCTCATTCTTGGTTGTGGGTGCTTGGTCCTCATCCTTTTTAGAGGAATCCTTGGGCTTAGCAACCTTGTAAGGGTTGAAGTAGTCATTTGAGAGATACTTTTTGTTCTTTTTATAGGAATTATTCAAAGGTTCATAACAAAACGGAAGTTGTATTCCTCGTTTGTGTGCACGCTTATATTCCTCGGTTTCCTCTTCCTTTTCAGGTTCAAGAGGACCAGTCCATTGAATGGCATATTCCGGATACTTTTTATCTAAACCAAGACAAGCAAAATCATACAAAGTTGGTGTATACCATCTTCCCTTTTTCAAATAATGTGCGTTATCATATCCGATACCCCATTCTTTGTTAAAGTACGTGAACTCTTTGGGTTTATTCAGAAAGATGGTTTGATCAGTTTGACCCCTTTTGTGGAGTTTGGTTTCAAGAACAAGAATTTTAGCAACAAACTCCTTGTGCTGAATCTGAAAAGAGGAACATTGATAAACAATTTCTTCTTTCTCATTCATGCACTGATCAAACTGAGACTGAAGATCAGATAATTTGGCCCTTAAGTCTTTAGGTGCTATTGAAAGATTTTTGCATTTCTCCTTTAAAATAGCATTTTCAGACTTGTATTTTTCTGTTATTCGCATTTGAACATCTAGCTTTTCGGTTAGTGATCTAATCTCAAGCTTTTGTTCTTTAGTGCAGAACAGCTCCCGGATTATGTGTCCGAGTGGTTTCTGGATAAGGTTTCCAGGTAACAAAGGGTTACCGGATAGAATAGTTTCGGGATGCAAAATAATGAACACCAAACTTACCGGAGGAAAGGAATTTCCGGATGATATGCTTTCCGGATAATTAGAGTTGTCTGGATAAAATCTTTACCGGAAACTTTGGGTTTCCGGAACACTTTACCCGGAAAGATTGGAATTAGAGAACTTACCCGGAAAGTTGGATCGTGTCCGGAAAGAATACGCAATTATCCGGAAACTTGGGAGTTATCCGGAAACCGCGACTGCTGTGTTCGGAAACTGCGGCTGTGGGTTTCCAATCGATTGGGAATCGACTAGGGTTGCTCAAAAATGTTCCTGAAAGATTAGAAACACTACCAAACACAAAAATAACACTACCCAAATCGATTTTGAAGCAAAAAGAACATGTTTTGATGGTAAAAATTAGATTTTTAGTGAAGAACACAACCAAAACTTTTGACTTTTAATTTGCTTAGAAACCACTCAAACGATCGAATTAAGATGTGAAAATTTGCAGAATCACTAATAGTAATGATGCTAACAATACCTAATAAGCGAAATCGATCAATTTAATCATAATCAAGATTTTGATATTCAAGTAAGAACACAACCGTATTTTTCAAGAAACTTACCAGAAATCGAATTTTGCACTTTGAATCGATGTAGTCCGTCTGCTCTGATACCAATTGTTAGTTCCAGTCTGATCAGGTAACGATATAATTAAAGGATATGAACACGAACAAATGATGATTTCAACTCGTCATCCCTCTCGTATTCATTCAATCAAAGTAAAGAGAATTACAATACGAGTAGGAAAGCAAATGAGACAACTAGCCTATTTTCTAAGGTTAAGCTATCTATTTATATGGCGGGCCCGTGGTTAACAAGCCCATGGCCCGTTCACTAATAACGCTCAAAATAAAGAATTACAATTTAAACCCTGAACTTTAAATCAACATAAAACGACCCTAACAGGAAGGGCTTAAAAGCTAACAAAATATCTCATCAGATGCATCGCGGACGTCCGGCTGGAAGCCATGCGGATGTCCGGCCTTGCCCTGACCGAAATCCTAATTTTGTTTGTTGCTTCCGCGGACGACCCGCGGACTTCCGCGCTGACGCGGACAATCCTCCCAACCTTAGAATGATTTCGTCCTTGAAATCTGGATCCTTTACAACCAAAGGCTAAACAACTCAACGCCGACCATGTTCCATCAACTTCCAACAGGAATCTAAATTCCCCCACGCAGACTGCTATGACAAACCTCAAGCAACCCTTACCAACAATGTTCTCTCAGGCACATTGTACTTTTGTCCGGGTGAACTCTCCATCCACTAGAGTAACTCCTAATCACACGACTTCGGTTGTCTCCCAACCTTAGATGTTCCATACTTCCCAGACTGCGGGTCCCGACTCTAAATAAATCCAAGATTTGATCACTACCGAAACCAACAGAATCTGCAATTCCAATTGTTCCTACTCCTGACTGTCGTTTAGTTCTAACGAGCCCTATTAGACTCCAAAACCTACGGTCGTCACTGACCCATCTATTATACAACTACAAGAATCCGTCCAAATATTAATCATTAAATCGGCAAATTCCTTTACCACTCAAGGAAACTCGTCCCACTAAATCTACTCATCACAATTGAACCTCTTAAGATCACTACAACTATTACCATTATTTCTTTAAAATTGGACTACATCCCTCCGAATATACTAACGGTTCCTGGCCTTGAACCCAAAAGTTGACACCTAGTCATACCACCAAGTTTTCAACTCTAACAGAACTCCACACACGAGTTTCGTTCGCCGAGTATTCCTACAAAACCAAGGTTATCAATATGGTGTCCATAAGGCCCTACACGTCCTTTATACGATAATTGACCAAGACCCAAAACAAGTTGCCAAACAATAACGGTTACCACCAACCTCAAAATAAGATACCGCGAATCTAACCCTTCCGTTACAATAAGTACATCGACTCTGCAATCGATACCAACCAGCCTATAGTACCAACACGCGTTAGGATACCCAGTCTTCCACTGTCGAAGTTCTACGCACACTTACTCTTAACCGGGGTTACTTAACATTTCCAAGGTCCTAATGAGTTCAAGGTTTTCAAGTGAATTATTTAACAAATGTGCCAATCAGAACTATTATAGAGATTTTCAACACAAAAGTTTTCATATCAAATTAATCGTACACATAAAAGCTACTACTATCTACTCGGTAGTTGTGCAAAAATGGACATTCTCGTCCCATATATGAAAGTCATCTTGAAAACCGTTTCATCGCAATTTAGGTTATTAACAAAACGCAAAAGCATAATAAACAACTTCTTTGAAATAAACCCCCACGGTCGTAGCACGGAATATTTTTATGTCATGCATGTAAATTAATTTCCTACTTTAAATATGGTGCAGCAGAAAGATTTGTACGTACTTCAAAGAAGTTTAAACGACATCCGATTCTAAAGATTCCTCCTTTAGCCATAAAATGACATGAAAACAAGTTCACCCACAAAGTTTGCACGTGTCGGTTTCATTCACAAAACGGTGAAACGATTCATAAATACTTTGGTTGAAACATAAAATGATTTGTGTCAGTTCCAAGTTTAAAAACAAAAATCAATACGTCTTCATCATTTAAAGATATCGACTAAAACATCATGAGGAAATCTCAAATTGGAGTATGCATGCAAACTTGTAACACTTTCCTAGCGGTTTTCTTGAAATGAAATAACATGCATTAGATGATTCATACGAAATTTCAAAAGATGTAATTATTTAAATCAATTTCAAAATTTCCTCACTTGGTCATATAATGATGTATGAGCAAAATCTCTTTGACAAGACTCTCACACATTAATGTGTTTTGTCAAAACTTAGGAGAATAATAGGTGCTTGTAAATGGTGGACACCAAAAAGGGTTTTAGATCGACTTCCAATTTCGAATCATACAAACAGTGCGCATTAATGTTCCAAAAATTTAAATAATTCCATGCACTCTAGGTTGAAACAAATGATTTTTCCAAAATCCCCATCACAGAGCATTTAAACTAAAAGTTTTTCACTAGTAATACAAAACGTTAAAATGTCGATGCTTAAAATTTACTCATTAAATAACTCAAAATACACCTTTTCCTTAAAACCAAAAAGGTTTACAATTTTCCAAAATGTTCATCAAGCCAAAATTGATCAAATGTCAACGACTAACACATTCATGTTTTCAAAATGTACCATATCGTAAACCATGTATGATCCCCACAACACTAAAACATACTTTGACCAAATGACCTCCACTTATGCAATAAATTAATAAAACATTTTCATTCACGGTTCATTTATCAAAGTGTCGAGGATTAGTGGCTACCAAGTTATGCATACCCCTAGATCGATACCATGCATTTGTGTGAAAGGATAATAAAATAATCAATTAACCGAAAGCGTATAAAGCAAATCGTTAAGAAATACTATCAACATGTTCTTTAATGCATTACTCACGCCATGTATAAATCAATCCGTACATTAAACAAGTTGCAACGAAATGTGCTTAACATGGATCTTCAAAAAAGAAAATATGCGACACCAAAGTTCCAAAAACATTCCTTGTGGTCGCCTTTCGGTATAAAATTATATTTCCCAACAAAACCCGCATGAGGCAAAATGCCCAATATAACTCATAAACTCCCACACAATAAATGGAGTATGCACATTATGAAATTGCACTCGCGCGACACAATACGTCGTGAAACAAAACTCCATGAAACTCAATGGGGCTCAATGGCCTCAAATCAACCAAATGGGGCCAAACCTTTTGTCCCTTTTTGTTGTAATACCATGTGAACAACATCGTTCAGCAAAATTTGCATTAAATAATTTTTTTTCAATAAAGCTTGACATAGACATAATGGAAGATAACTTTCCGTCCAAACCTTAACATATGTGGAGGAGATCCAATGTCAAAGTCATAAGCCGTAGTTACTTTCCCAACATCTTAAACATCATTAAAATATGGATATCACTGTATCCGAAAGTAACGTTGGATAACAACAAAATAAAACAAGTCTCGACGGAGTTTGCAACTCCCGCAATAAAATAATTTCATGCATGTTCAAAACCATGATTTAAAATCTTGTGCGTGCTAAACGTTTTCCGAGATTTTGTAACACAATCCACGTAAGGATTTGAAACACAAGAAATATCTGATGCAATTTATTTTTTAAAATAAAATTTGTGCATGAATCTAGTCGGCACTCAACGTCTCAAACCACACTCCTCCAAGTTCCTCCGATCCACTATTGTCATCCGGATGCTCAAACATCTTAAAGCAAAATTGGAAGTTACATCGATTAACCTTACGATTTCTCCTCAAAGTAAGGTCGATTCGATATGCCTATGGTTCTAATCCAACCATCAACTTCGACCCGAAATGGTCCACTTAATGCAATTATCATGCTTATTGTCACTCCAAGTGACTAATGCTAAAGTCGTAAATCTCTTCCAACGACTACCCGCTTAGAAACTTTTCACTACCCCAACGGTCATCACATTAAAGTAGCTCAAGTATGCACATGTTACTAGTAAGTTCACCATGATACTGGCCAGGTGTCATTATGAGCGCACCGTACATGCTTATCCTTGCTACTCTCGACCTGATTCTCGTTTCTAGCTGCTCTATCGACCTCAAAACATCCTATCTTAAAGTGCTTAATGGTGAAATTTCACTCTCATTTACTTAAAAGAACGCTAGTTTGAGTCTAGGTATCCAAATTCAACACCTAAATCTCTCAAACGTATGCTCTGATACCAACTTGTAACACCCTCGAATTAGGAAAGAGCAACTAAATAAAAATTTCGATAATACATCCATAGTAATAGAATTTCTCCTTATAAACTAATGCGGGAAATATCTCAATTTAAAGTCTATGATTAACCTCAACAAGTTATAACCCAAATTTCATTACAAAGACTAAAACCACATCGGGTGTTACTTAACCCAAGTACAAGTTGCTAATCCCAAAGATGAATGCGAAAAACTTCACTTAAGCTATTCACCTCTCGAGCACTTTACTAGCACACGACCTTTCACAGTGTCACTAGAACTACTCCCAACCTTGAACCTGTTGCACATGCCGACAAATAAAAAGGGTTAGGCTAACGCCTATTGAGTTCAAGAGTTTATAGCATGATTTAAAAAATTCTTTAAATGAAAGTTTGCGACATAAATTATGATATCCAAAAGAGTTTATGAGAAAGATGTAAACGACTCATTTTCCAACGCACCCAAAGTCTATGGGAAAAGTTCCCAAAATGTACAAAGTGTTTACAAAATGAATTCCAATCCCAACTCACTCAAAACGTGAATAAATCTATATTATATGAAACCTTCAAATACGGTTGATGACATAATACTCAACCCATAAATCATGGAAGAACAATCCATATAATATAATACTTCACCAAAAACATGATACGAACCAATACTCACACGAACGTAAATGTAATGAAGTCCAAATGCCATAAATATGGAAATGACCTGCTTCGTTTAAACTTTAATATACATGGAGGGGAATCCAATATTAAAGTAATCAATTGCAGGCAATCGTACAAGACCAACGATAATAAAACATAGACATTATAAAATCCCAAGCAAGGTTGGCCGACGACGGGGGAGACCCGTATCCATTGAGAGTGGAGGAACATAAACGTATACCACTCAAACAATGTTAATCATACGACACTTCACGACATAAAAGCCCAAGTGTCCCATACGACTCCTTTCAAGACACACCCAAAGAGACATCTGACCTTAGCGGAATATTACCAAGAATACCACCAAAGGCTCGGCACAAGCGGGGATACAGCCATGGCATTGCCCCGACATGGTGAAGGTCATAAACGCCCGTCAATCATACCTGACAGCTCAACCGGACTCAGCCCTCCTAGTGTACCTTTGAAAAGTAAAGGTCATAAAACATGAGGCCCGATCAAATCCCGCGACACCCAATAGACCATCAAATAAAGACTGACTTACATGCCTATGGATCCAATGCAACACAGTCTACAATAACATGCCCATCCCATAATGACTAAAGCACCCGAGCATGTAAATATCAATAATGTGAAATAATATGCAATATGTTGCAATAAATGCAAACCATAAATAAGACTCCACATTGAGCCATCAAAACCGGACAAAAGGTCCCTAAGACTTCCTTAAAGTCAAAATCGAGCAAAATGCGCAAAACCCATTAGACCCATAAATAACGGTCCTCAAAGTATGAAATGCATTTAAACATTGATTAGGTAAACATATACCACAAAAATCGTCATTAACCCAAAACTCGTCACGGATTAATACGACTCATGACACAAAAACGTGCATTTTTCCCAAATGGTTTATGAAATTCAAATACACCAACATGATTAAACCATTGAATAATATCTAATTGAGCAATAAACCATTTAAGGACATATTTATGATTTCAACATATCAGAATCCCAAAATCCCAAATATGGGTGTTTTACAAACATTATAAAGTTAAACATTTCAAAAGTGTCAATCTTACCAAATAAGTCAACAATTGATAATTTTATGTAAAACACACAAATACTTGGAAAATAACATTTTTGACATGTACAAAGTTTTCACAAATCAACTTGAACTCACCTTGCTAGATTTAAGCTAAATCTAGATTTTCCGCAAACGTAAGCTCCTTTGAAGAAACACGAATCCTCAAGCCAAATCCTCCAAAAACCTAGGTTCGTAAGTTTCCAACCATAAATAATCACACCCAACCATAAAGAATCATTCTCCAAACATTTTACATCAAGATCTCAACTTACACCAAAACCCTAATTTCCATAGATGAAGAGAAGAGAAGATTACCTTAACCATAACTTGAATCCACCAACCAAAATACCTCTAGAATCGTCAAGATGAACCACAAACTCCCAATCTTCAAAGTGGAGTAAAAGGGTTGGATGAAACCCTAGAAACTTGATGAAGAAGATGAAGTGAAAGAGTTCTAGAAAGGTTAAGGTTCATAAAAATGGTGAGGGGTTTGATTTGGGGAAGAAGATGAAGAGGAGATGAAGGATTTAGGGTTTGTTGGGAAAAAATCAGTTTAGAGAGAGAAAGAGAAGTCTGAATTTGGGTGTTGAATATGAAATGAGGGAAGATAGAGGATAAGGGCTTAAAATCTAACAAAATATCTCATCAGATGCATCGTGGACGTCCGACTGGAAGCCATGCAAACGTCCGACCTTGCCCTGACCGAAATCCTAATTTTCTCTGTTGCTTCCGCGGACGACCCGCAGACTTTCGCGCTGACGCGGACGTCTGGCCTTGCACCCATGCGGACGTCCGCAAGTCAAAATTTCAGTTTTCCAATTTTTGGGGTGTTACAGAGATCATGTTTGTATCTGGTTAAATAAAACTTCGTCAGAGTAAAGTCAACAGGACAAACCTTTAAGCTGAAGATAAAAAGAGTACACAAAATGCCAACTGTACATGAAGCTTCATACAACAAGATGTTATGCATACGTTACAATGCAATCCTCACTTGTACAAGATAGGGTGCAAGATACATGTCATTTAGGATAAGGCAGTGTTCTTCCTATTTCTAATCACTTTGACATGTTTTGGGAATGAATACTTTGTTAGTGACTTGGTAAATACGTCTGTGTGATTCTTCTATGATCCAATATGTTCAATCTTTTGAAGCGCTTGTTGGTCATGTGTAAAGAACAACTTCGGGGAGGTGTGTTTGGTAGCATTCCATTTGAGGTGACTATGTTTTGCTTGATCAATAACAATTGTGTTATTCTCATGAA
Organism: Saussurea involucrata; assembly: GCA_033807775.1. Classification (NCBI taxonomy): domain Eukaryota; kingdom Viridiplantae; phylum Streptophyta; class Magnoliopsida; order Asterales; family Asteraceae; genus Saussurea; species Saussurea involucrata. The sequence continues at coordinate 63,720,030 of CM066318.1, forward strand.
TGACAACTGGTTCATCAAGATCATAAGCTAAATCACATGTAATTTGGATATGGTCAATAACTGCTCAAATACAAAGACACTCTCTAGTTGCCACATAGAGTGTGAGTATCTTATAGTAGTTTGTAGAAGTAGAAAATGGAGTTTGTGTATGAGACCTCCAGGATATCTTTTGGTTTCCAATGGTAAAGACATAACCAAACTAGGAACATCCCATACGTGGGTCTAAAAAGTGTCACACATTGAGATAACCAGCAAGGGTTACTTTGTTTCCAGTACCAATGGGGTAGCCTCACATGATGACATGTAGGGATATTTGATAGGCGGGTTACCACCCCCCTAATCTTACTGCAAGTGTATGGGTCGAATAAAGTAATAAGTACTTAGAAGTACGAGTATCGAACCAAGGGGACTAGAAACTGAGTATCACAATCACTATTTTCAATATTAACTGGACGATCCGAATTTTGAGTTGTTGATAACTAAATTGATTAAATACTAGCAACTAAATCAAGAAGGGGACAATAAACAACTTAAGGAAACTATTTATGGAGAAAATAGTTGAGGGTTGGAAATCCTAAGGTTATCACGTATGAACACTTTACTCAAAATAAATTACCAGTTATTCGCTTTAATGAATACCCAATCTCTAAAATCATTGTTGTTCTTTCTCAAGCAACCATGGATTTATTTTGAAAGCACAAGTTTTATCTCTCGATCTCAACCTATGGAATCAAAACACATTAAAATCAAATTTTTAACGGGACTAAGGCTTACTTGGTATGTCTCTATCCAATTTCACACCATAGGCATGCAATTCTAGTTCTAGTTAGAAATTAACTCTCTCGAGCTAAATTGAAAACAAACAAATCATATGAAAGTTGCTCAGACTAACAAGAGCATTAAAACCCAAATCACATGCTTCAATAACTAGGAAAACTGATAAAAAAACTCGATTACATGTTCATATGCTTAAACCAAAATTAAACTAACCCTCAACATCTAAAGATTAGTTCATGTTGGGGGTATCAACAATCAAAGCAAAAGTAGAATCCACAGTTCTAATAAAAAGTTCTAGGATCATAAAACTCCCTTGATTGTGTAATACCAACGAATATTTGCACGGAATCGATGTTGAAATTGCTACCCACGATGTTTCCTTCCTTCATTTCAGCGTTTCTCCCTTGCCAAAATTGCCCCAATTGAGTCCTTGGTCATCCCCTAGGAGTTAGAAGTCGATAGAATGAATAATGAGCCCAAACCCTAGAGTTTTAGGCCTTAAAAACGTGCAGCACCGTGAAGTGAGTTGTGAAGTTAGTTGCAGTTAAGTGAACTAACTTCAAACTAGCACTAGTTCAGCTCTCAGGTGAGTTGGTCAAGTAACATCAGGGTCAGCAACTAGCTTCAAAGTCGCCTCCGGCACTGTTTTGGGGACACCACTTTTACTTCATCTTTTCCCCAAGTTTCTTAACCGAACACTTTTCAAACTCGGATTCTTGATGATTCTCGGGAATGATCTTTTTCTCGGAAAAACTAACTTCTTGAACACTGTCTTGGCTTTTTCATGGCATAACATAAATTCTAAAACACTTGATTTAAACTATCAAAACTCGCTTTATTTACTTGGAAATGAGCAAGATTCCTTAGAAAGGGTTATGAGAATAATGCCAAAACTTGGTGTTATCAACAACTCGTCTCCCCAAGCAAATTAGCGTCAATAAAAAGATTTAGCTTAAAATCAAGCTGCCATTGTAACAAAAACCCAACGGGTGTACTTGTCGGATAGCCATGTTGTCTGTCAAGCAACTTAAAAATATAGGACCGGAACATCCGAGGTTTAGTCTTTACGAAAGGTAAAAGAGTCATAAACATTGAAATTCGAGTTGACAATAGTGACACCATACCTAATTGTAACCAGGTCATCACACTCTTGGGGAGGATTTCGCCTCGACCCTATGTCACGGGGTACTCTCTTTACATTCGAACCTAGGTTGACACATATGTTGTCATGCATTTAGAGGTTATGTACAATAATTCACAAGATAATAGCATGAGCAACTAATCATGAAAGACGCACAAATGTACAAAGAACTGATCTCAAAAGGAATCAAATAACAAGACTAGGACTATTAGTGCAACTCTGTCCATTTTTTTATACTTTCCAAAAGATCCAGGTCTTTGTAAGGGTTGTAATGGGGCTAGGTTTGTGGCTAAGAAACGAAGGGTAAAATGGATCAAAATCCTAAATGTGTCAATATATGAACGACTGGCTTTCATCCCCTTTTCTTTCCTGCATTTTTCACTGTATTTCCACCCGTATCCCCTTGGTTGAATTTGTCCACCTTGCTGTTTTTTCTTACTTTTTTTCCTGCAGCCATTAGACACATTTGGTCCTGTTTTCTTTCAACAACGCTGTTTTTTTTCTTCGTTTTCCTGGTTTTTTTTTCAGCTATTGGACCCATTTGGTCATATTTTTCTTTCTCCAACCCCACTTTCAGTGTTTCTTTCCTTTCTCTACCCCTTATCATTCTTCCCTACTAGTCATTCATAAAAGACACGTTTTCGGATAAGGGTAGGATATTAATTAGGCTGGGGTTTGATAAGTGGGTTCAGAATCGAAAAATTTAATGTATGGCTGCAAAAAGGCTTAGGTGCACACATTAGAAGGATACGCAAGCTAAATTCAATAATTACTTCACACATTTCCTATCATCTCTTAAGGTCTATAAATTAGATAAGACAAGAGCTTCACTCAATATCCCTATGGACGTCTTTGCTACTTGATGCAAGGGAATCAGATTATGTGTATTACAGTTACGTATAAAATTCCCTCATAGAAAAAAATCACACTACATTAGGCTCAAAGTCTCTCGGGTGGTCTCCACTAATGTCCCCTGGTCATGCAATTTCCTGGTCACTCTTAGGCCTATATCTCCATTCTCAGATTCTTAGAACAATGTAAACTTATCTATACCTAAGAGCTTCATGAACTCCGGTGTCGTTGGTCCTAAAAAACTTATATGATTCACATAGCTTCATGTGCCGACGCCGACGAGTATACCTGGTGTACAACCCCAAACCTTAGCGGCGCATTGTCCCCATTGTGCAAGCTTGGTTTTGAGCTGGACGTAACTGTGATGCCTGTTAATGATAAAATATAAATGCAACAATCATGATATATCCAGAAGTGTTACCCGTATCCGATAGTGGCAGTGAGAAGAAAAAGGGTATGGTTAACCATTACAGTCATCCAGACATCCAAAAGTAAAAGAACAAATATCGATATCATAAAATCATCAAAATCATTAAAGTGGAATCACTAGGGTAGCTAAGAAGATGAGGTGGTGGCTTGCCAGCGCTTACGAGGCTTGCGGCGTTCGCCGGTGAGGTGTTCTGAGCCAAGGCCACGATTCTCCAGTTGTACCTCCAGGCGTTCCACACTCGTTCATAAAGCTTGCATCTCCTCTATTACAACGTTGAACTTGGATTCCGAGCATTTTATGGTGGATGTGTCCTGGACGGAGGCGGTCGATAGTGGCTGTGATGGCATGGCGAGTGTTCCCTTTGTTCGTCATCAACATCATCATCATCATCATCATCATCGGATGCGTCATTTTTCTCATCTGCTTGTCTCACTGCGAAGGCGATGTGTTGGCTGTCATGCATCTTTTTTTCCTCTAACTTCCCATGTTATGTAATTTGCAAGGTGTACATACGGTGCGTGAAGTCCGACGAGGGTTCGATCGCCGCTTGAGATGGTATACCTGCAGCTTTGCAAATGCAATTGATAAGGCAAGGGAAAGGAAGTACACAAGTATCTTAGGATCTGGCGACATCCAAAATCTCGAGCCACATGATCTGGGGGATGTCCATTTCCATCTCGTTCTGAATTCAAAAGAGTACTCGTGATACTGCTTAATCGACCGCATTAGTGTGCTTGGATGGTAGAAAGAAGTGTCGACATGTAGCTCGCTTTTCTTGGGTTTCTCATCCCTTGTCCATTGGTCATGACCATTGCGTCTCAGGGGCATGCAATTAAGTCGATGTGTTCTTCTCTATCTCCAACTCCCTCAATCCGCGGTACCCCGCCAAGCATGTTTTCTAGGATGGCCGCCTCGAGGCGGGGTAGATGGTACCATGATCGTATAGTTTCATGTGTCATGACTACCCGTGTGTTCACCATATACACTTCTCCAAATTCATTGAATATACCTGAGTTGAGGGCCGCATAAAATTCACGCACTATTTGTGGATCATAGCTGTCGCAGGTGGCACAAAAGTGTTCCCACCCGAAGAGGTTTATGGTGGATGGAACCGTGGCATCTGGCGGAAAACCATCCACGGAAATGCCCCGATCGACGCATATGTCTCTCTTCTGCATTAGTTCCCTTCTCTGTACGATCTTTGGGTGAATGCGATGGCGAAGGCTTGTCTTTTCAGCGGGGGTGAGCATGTCGTATTTGGGCCATCATGGTGTTGTGGTGGTGGGTTTAGTACGTCCCATTTCCTGTAAAAAGTTAAAGAAGTAGTTAGAAATTAGGCGCAAGCAACCAACCTAAACCTAGGTCGTGGCCTAGGCTTATACCTTCCAACGATTGGTTTTGGGTCCAAAAGTGGGGACCCCAAACCTATGTTTGAACATAGGTTTGACTATCGTATAAGCTTAGTCGTTAAGAAGGTGCATGGACATGAGTTCTCAAATAGTGGTGGGTACACAACATTAGCAAACTGATGAATTGCAGAGCACCGCCCACCCCAAACCTAGACCATGGTCTAGATTGAAAGCTTGTGCAAAAGATATTCCATATGGCCACCAACCCCAAACCAAGGTCGGAACCTAGGTTGGTTTGGTCCAAAATGATCATGTTCATCACAACATCTTACCATGTGTAGGCAATTATCCAATAGATGTCTATAAAAATAAACTACGCTTTAAGAACGAACCAATTTAGTACCTGCCAAGACTAAGTCACACATAATGGATCCAAAAATTTATATGCATTAATACTTCGCAAAATGTTCAAGCACATTAACCATTAGGCCTAGCGTTCCCTATTCGTATGATACCCATCTAATCTCTACCAAGATGCATGGTAAGTACAATCAAGTAATCCAAAATATTAGAAAGAATTTAGCATTTAAATCCGCTTCCTCCTAGATAGCCATCATCTACACATCATGAACAAGCACCAATTAAATTGGCATTCCACCCATTTGAACAAAGATCCTAGGTGAAGGGAACTCAAATCCAATTGCATGGGATGAACATTAAGCACAAAGTGTCTGAAAGTGGTGAAAGGTGTTCACCATAAAAGACATTCAGTCATTTTCTCAAATGTCTACAAAAGCCCTAGGCTGAGAAATCGCCATCTTGAAGCAAAAGGCATGATGGATGGAATAATTCCACAACAAATCCATATTCTAACAAAAGGCATGACAGATGGAAGAATTCCACAAAAAATCCATATTCTAACAAGTTCCACATGCTTTATTCACGATTTAATCTAAACCTAGGTTAATACCCAAATATCGTGAAGCATAAAGTGGAAAATCAAGAAGAACAATAGATGGAAAAGAAGAATTCACAAAACTTAAAGCTCTAGTAGTAATCCACATGAGTATACCCATAAATCTGAGGTTTGAATAAACTGCAAATCACACCATTAAGACTCTAATGTAAGGCACAACCATGAAGGATTTGAGGTTAGAGAGACATACCTTAAGATGGATGGAGGTAGGAATTCGAGGGAGAAGGCTTTAAATCGATGTGAGGAGAAAAAACTAGGGAGGAAATTGAGCGATTTGGGAGCCGATAGGGAGAGGTGCGTCTGATTATAAGGGTAAAAATTAGTCAAAGGGTTTTAACCCCTCTTGGGTTCGGGCGGTTTGGAAGCTAGTTGGGGATGGGCAACTTACTTGAAACTCACCACGGGGATGTTTGGTTTGATTAAGGCAGAGGCGGGCGCGGGTTTGGAGTAAGTTGGAAGAGGCGTAACTTACTTGAAACTCGCCTCGGGTGTTGTTTGGGTCGATTAAGGAAGCAGTGGGCTTGGGTTTTGCGTGAGTTCGGGGAAACGTAACTTACTCGAAACTCGCCTTGAGGTTGGCGCAGGTTTGGCGTGGGTTGGGAGCTACCAAATAGCTACAAACTCGCCTATGGGTTTGATTTAATTGCCTTTGTGAGCACCCAACAATGGACGACGTGGGTTTGGAGTAAGTTGGGGATTTTCAACTCACTTCATACTCGCTCCCGAGGATATTTTTTGATTCGTGTGTGCCATATGGCAGTTCCCGGTGAGAGTTTAGAGCAGGTTGGGTTTGGCCAAACTTACCTCAAACACGCTCCCGGGGCTGTTTTGTGTGAAACATTTAGAAGGAATGTGGCCTTCCCAACTCACTCCAAAAACTCATGTGGGACACTTTGGTCCCCGCAACTAACCCGTGCCCAACCTTACACCAAAATTCTTCCAAGTTTTACCATTTTGCATACCGAAAAATGGTTATAGCTTACCGTTTTCGCACGAGAGCATTGCAAAACTATGAGAGATCTAGTACAAAAACAACATTAAAGCCTATGAAAACGAAAATGAACTGAAATAAACAAGAAAAAAAATGATACCGGGTGGGTTGCCAACCACCTAGCGACTTATTTAGGGTCGTGGCATAACCTTTCGCGACGATCACTGGTTTGGTTCTTGTAAGAACGTAGTGTCTGCTACCACCGTTTCCCCTCCGAGATATTGCTTCACTCTTTGGCCATTAACTTTAAAAGTCGCTCCATCCTTGCCTTGCAACTCGATCGCTCCATGTGGAAAGACTTCCTTGAGTATGAATGGCCCTGACCATTTAGACTTCAACTTACCTGGAAAAAGACAAAAGCGAGAGTTAAATAATAAAACTTGCATGCCCGGAAGAATTAGCTTTGGATGAAGTCTTCTGTCATGGAATCGCTTGGTACGTTCCTTGTAGATGGCCGCATTCTCGTACGCATCTTGTTTTATCTCCTCCAACTCATTTAATTGGAGAAATATGTGCTAACCAGTTGCATTAAGATCCATATTCAAGTGCTTGATCTCCCAATAAGCCTTGTGCTCGAGCTCGACCGGCAAGAGACACGATTTTCCGAATACCAGTCGATATGGTGTGGTTCCAAGCGGCGTCTTGAATGTTGTCTGGTATGCCCAAAGTGCGTCATCTAGTTTAGACGACCAGCCCTAATGGGATGAACTCACTGTCTTCTCGAGAGTTTGTTTGAGCTCCCGGTTGGACACTTCGGCTATTCCATTTGCATGTGGGTGGTATGGTGTGGTTACTTTGTGTTTCACTAAGTACTTCTTTAGAACTTCCTCGAGATATCAATTGCAGAAGTGACTACCCCCATTACTAATTAATGCTCTTGGAACTCCAAATCTTGAGAAAATGTTCTTCCACAATAAGTTGATCACCTTAGAGTCATTTATAGGGGTTGCGATTGATTCCACCCACTTCGACACGTAATCAACCACTACCAGTATGTACTCATTACATAATGAGTTCGGCAACGGTCCCATGAAGTCCATGCCCCACACGTCGAACAACTCTACTTCCATAAAGATACTCACGGGCATCTCATCCTTCTTCGTGATATTACTGACCCTCTAACAACGGTCACACCTAGAAATAAACTCTCTAGCTTATTTGAACATGGATGGCCAGAAAAATCCTGACTGTAGTACCTTAGCCATTGTCCTATCTGTGCTGAAATGGCCACCACACTCCAGAGTATGACAATGGGTCAATATTTCCTCCTTCTCTTCTTCTGGAATACATCTTCTGATCATCCCGTCCGCGCAATGTTTGTACAGATACGGTTCGTCCCAAAATTACCTCTTTGCATCAGAAAGGAACTTTTTCTTCTGATGTGAGTTCATACCATAGTGAATAACTGCTTCGGCTAAAAAGTTCACAAAGTCCACATACCAAGGCTCTGAATGATTGACTCTAAATAACTACTCATCAGGGAATAAGTCATTGATCACTGACTTATCCTTAGCATGTTCTTCATTCCCCTCTAGCCGTGATAAATGGTCAGCTACCATGTTCTCTGAACCCTTCTTGTCCAGGATTTCCAAGTCAAATTTTTGGAGTAGAAGTACCCACCGAATGAGTCTCGGCTTTGCATCTTTCTTGGTCACCAAATACTTCAAGGCCGAGTGATCGATATACACGATTACCTTGGCACCGGCTAGATAGGATCTAATTTCTCGCATGCATAGATAACGGTTAGTAACTCCTTCTCGGTGGTTGCATAGTTGATTTGGGCATCTGCCAACGTCTTGCAAGCATAATCGATCACGTGCATCATCTTTTCTATTCTTTGGCCCAATACCGCTCGAATTGTCGTTTCACTTGCGTCGCACATGAGAACAAACGGGAGAGTCCAATCAGGTGTCGTGAGAATTGGTGTTGAGATCAGTTCTTTTTTCATCCTGTCAAAAGCAAGAATTCAATCATTAGTACATTCAAATTTTGCATCTTTATGGAGTAAAGAACACAAAGGTTTAGTAATTTTTGAGAAATTCTTTACGAGTCATCGGTAGAACTCGGCGTATCCCAAGAAGCTCCGAACTCCTTTGACGACATTTGGATATGGTATACTCTCGATCACCGCCACCTTTGCCTTGTCTACTTCAATTCCCGCTTTTGATACTTTGCGACCAACCACTATTCCTTCAGTCAGCATGAAGTGACATTTCTCCCAGTTCAATACCAGGCTTATCTCTTTACGTCTTTTTAGGACGGCTTCTAAGGGCTCTAGGCATGTATCGAATGAAGGTACGAACACTAAAAAGTCGTCCATGAAGATCTAGATAGTCCATTCCACCATGTATGAGAAGATAGCCATCATACATCTCTGGAAGGTTGCTGGAGCATTACATAAACCGAACGGCATTCTCCGGTAAGCAAAGGTACCACACGGGCATGTAAAGGTCGTTTTGTCTTGATCTTCAGGAGCTATTGGTATCTGATTATACCCCGAATACCCATCTAAGAAGCAATAATACTCATTCCCCGACAGTCGCTCTAACATCTGATCAATGAATGGAAGTGGAAAGTGGTCTTTCCGAGTGGCATCATTCAGCTTCCTATAATCAATACACACTCTCTACCCCGTAACTGTTCGAGAAGGAATAAGCTTATTGTTGTTGTTCCAGACAATGGTGATACCACCCTTCTTCGGTGCTACTTGGACAGGGCTCACCCACGGGCTATCCGGAACCGGATAGATAATTCCAGCATCAAGGAGTTTCAATACCTCCTACAGAACACTTCTATCATATTCGAGTTGAGTCGGCGTTGGTGTTGAACTACTGGTCGGTGCCCTTGGTAAAGGTTGATTCGATGTGTACAAAAGGTTGGACTCAAACCTTTTAGATCGGCTATTGTCCATCCAATTCTAGTTTGATGCTCTCTCAGAACTCTAAGTAGCTTCTCTTTCTTCCCAGAACTGAATATAGATGAGATAATCATCGGTAGTGTTTCCTTGTCTCCCAAGTATGCATACTCTAGATGTGATGGCAACGGTTTGAGCTCAAGTTGTGGTGGTGTATGTGATAATGGTTGAGACTTCGGAATAGGTGTCCCTAAATCCTCAACCACTGGTCGTCGAAACCCTTTGTATGACGACACTACATTTAATTGCATCACCTTTTCGCTTTCCGGATCATTATCGGTACCCGTCAAGACATTCTTCAGTTGGTCACCGGAAACTTGAAGGCCACATGTTTCTCTAATTAAAGATTCCATCACATCTACTCGGTAACACTCATCTGATTCCATTATGTGTTTAGCTGCCCTGAAAACAGATTTAATGTTTCTATAACAATTCATCTGTGCAGGTCACAGATAAGCCATACAGACCTGCAATGCTTAATGTGCAAACAGACCTTGAAGTGTTAAGACATCAGATTCAAAGTTGGTCAGAGTTACTTACGAATGTTCAGAGTTATGACAACTAGTTTCAAAGTTATCATGCTTAATCGGAATTTTTTGCAAGGCCACTCAGATTTATGGTTAAGACTTCCAGAGTTCTATTCATACTGATCAGAAGTTCCATTAAAGTCCAGTCAGAAGCAACTCTTAAGACAAACATAAGAGTTGGTTGTTGCTCTGTATGCTGCTGCAAAGAACAAAGAACTGTTGCTTGTGCTTAATATGTGCAGACTGTGCAAATGCTGTTAGATGCTTAATTTATTCATGTGCAGGTCTGTAAAAGACTGTTGAGTGCAAATGTCCTAAATTCGAGATTCTAGAAGTTCTACAACAGATGGTTCAAAAGCCTATCCAAACAGAAAGCTATCAAGATTTTGTTCATTGATGGCATTTTTTTCGTTGGAATGATTTGGATGGTCACTACATAAGTAGATTAAGCTGCTGCTATTAAGCACTGCCGAAAATTAAGCTGCTGCTGTTAAGAACTGTTGCTACTGTTGTTGTTAACCACTGCAGCTGTTGCTGATTAAGTCGTTGCTGCAGATTAAGTTGCTGCTGTTTTGCAGCTGTCCAGAGCTATTAAGCAGCTATTTAAGCTGCTGTTTGCTGTGATGCTGTTGTGTTGCTGCTAAATGCTATTAAGTCGCCGCTGATTAAGTTGCTGCAGTAGATCAAAGCTGCTGATTGCAAGAGTTGTAAAACGAAAGCAGAAGGTTTTTGGCATCGGCATAGAAGGTGCAGCTGTCCAGACTACATCTGCTATTCAGAAAATTGAGCTTGAACAAGATCAGAGGCTGTGTATGATCTGTACAGAGTACCCACTTTTGACAGAATCTCAAACATGTGAAGAAGTAGATCACAGAGATCGACCAGAACCTCTGAGCTCACAGAAAACCTGTCCAGATCTAGAAGACTTCTGTTCGGGCAGAAGTTGTTTAATAGCTGACCAGAAGCAGATTTTTCTGATCCAATGTGCAGAACAATAAGTTGCTAAGCTGCTGGACAGAGGCTCTGGTCACACAATCAGAGCTCTTATTCACAGAGCCTCTGAGGCAGTTCACAGAGCCTCTGAGGCAAACCACAGAACCTCTGAGGCTATCCAGAAGCATTCCGAAGTGATGAACTGCAGAGGCTGTCCAGTCCTCTGTAGACTAATGTTAGATAACTTGATTCAGAGTGGAATTCAGATCACAGAGGTTGTTTTTGCTGCTGTGTACAGAGCCTCTGTGGTGTGGCATCGAAGGTTGTCCAAGAGACTCAACCATAGCTGCTATAAACATATACAAATCTGTGAAGAGACCATCCAGATTTATGCTTTGTCCAAAATCATATTGCTGCAGAAGTCAACGACAGAACTTGGGGTCGTGTGCATCATTTTCAGAACTTGATCAGTTTGCGCAAATATGTCAAACAGATCAGAAGCAACCGAACGCAGAGCTTAACCACAGAAGCTCTGTGAAGTTGTCCATAGCCTCTGTGGCAATTCAAACATCGATCTGGATCTGTCCAAAAGAAGTGTGCAACAGATTAAGCAACTGTCCAGCAGAGCTTAATCAATAAGCTGCTGATGTTTAAGGCTGTCCAGAGCCTCTGTAGGCCATTCAGAAGATGCATAGAGCTTCTGTTGCAATCGAGAAGTGTAAACAGAGCCTTTCTAAGTAGATCACAGAGGTGTACAGAAGCTGCATTGGTATTGTGCAGGGTCTCTGTAACGCTTCACAGAGCTTCTGTGAGACTCGGCAGAGCCTCTGTGAGACTCAGCAGAGCCTCTGTGAGACTCAGCAGAGCCTCTGTGAGACTCAGAGCTGCTCATTAAGCCGCTGCTGCTGCTACTATGTTGTTGCTGTTTGCTAGTGTGTTAGATGCCAAAAAAAAACCAGAGTGCAGATGATAAAAAGAAATTGTTCAAAGCTGACCAAGTTTTCACCTTAGATGTGTGCAACAGATGATCTGACGGATGTGCAGCAGAACCTGTTTGGTTACAAAGTTCCAGATTAATGAATTCGAGATGTCATGCAGAGCAGCTCTTGCTTATCCATACTGCAGAAGCTGTACAGAGGGTCAAAGAACATCAAATGTTATTTATAGGACCGTTGTGCAGCAGAATTCGATCAAAATAAGAGACTTGAAAGATACAATGGAAAGAATTGTATACACAGAGATGTTCAGTCCAGAAAAGCCTCTGATTTGGGGCAGAATATAGAGTTGTCCAAGTGTAGAGGTTGCACATATCGATAGAAGAAGTTCACAAAGCTTAACCACAGAAGCTCTGTGAGGATGTCCAGAGCCTCTGTGAACTTGCACAGGGCTTCTGTGACTCAAGAAGCTGTGCACTTACAACAGATGTCCAGAGTCAAATCACAGAGGATGACCAGAGCTTCTGTAGACTGATTATCGACTGAACTTGGTCCAGATAGTGCATAACTGATGATTAAGTCGTACAGAAGCATACACCTCTGCACACCAAAATCATTTTTAAAGAGCTACAAGAGGAGAGGACCAGAGGTAGACTCACGCATTTTTATCAGAGTCCGAAATTTTTTCAGTTTGTTTGACAGCTTTGCGCTGCTTCAGAAACATGCGCATAACTTTTGACTCGATGCTCCAAATTACTCGATTCTAGTTGCTTTGGAAAGATAATTCACAGACGCATGACTTTGATGTCCTAAGTTTTCTCAAATTCAGTGATCTAATATGCCTAATTCACTGTCAAAGTTAGCGGATACTTGCTGGATTGAAAGCAACACTTCACTATCTCCATTGCCATAATCAGATCAGATTGAAGTTGCTTCTATACACATCAGTATAGAACCAGGACTTCAACTGAATGTTGTTTCTACACACATCAGTGTAGGACCAGTACCTCAACAGATCAGACTTTGACTGGTATTTCTAATCTCTAACCCCCAGCACCATGTTTCCTTTTAATTTGAATTAACTGTGCTTTTGGATATTCCTAACAAACGAGGAATCATCAAAGATGATTACCAACACCTTTTTATTTTTACAGGATATCTGATTTCAAATTGCGCTTAAATGAGATTTAATGCTCAATTTGAGGGGGAGAATGCCAATCTGACCATATTCATGCAAAGGTAAAATGTCTAAACCTTTCATCATTTTTAGAGAATTGCCATCTTTAGAATGATAAAACCTCTTTCAAATGGTCAAACCAATTCTAGATGCTAAATGTTTTTTTCTGATATAGAAGTTGGATTTTAAATGCTATTCTGAGACTAAAAATAGGCAGTGTGTGGAACAATACAATCTTTAGGACAAAAAATTTCATGGGATCAATGTGTAAGCTTTATAGAACTTCTATGGATCACTTAAACCTGTGTTTCCTACCAAAGAAGTAAACCCTAAGTGTTTGAGAGGTGAAGGGTCAACATCAAAGAGTGGGGGAGATAACTCTCTGAGTTTTTCTCATTGTGCTTAAGAGGTAAAAATTGAAAAGAGAGTTTGGTTAGATGTGAGATACATGATAAAAAGAAAGAGGGTGTGAGAACAGAGTCAAAAGAATTATACAACTCTGCACCATCTCTTTTCTGAGCCGGGCAAACCACATTTATGATTTATCACAAATTTTTGGTGATTGTCATTGAAACAGGCAGTGAGGCCATGCCAACTCTTGTCATAACCCCACCAGCTACTCATTTCCTTCTCCAAAAGGAACTGTTTCACTTTTCCATGGGGAAGCAGCACATATGCTATCTGATCTTTCTTTGGAAGGTTGGATATTGAAAAGAAAGAAAGTTACCCCACCTTCACACTTCACTCATGCACATTGAGTCTGTGAAAACCTGTTATGTCCAAACAGTTTACACACTTTTGAGCTTAATAGATAATATTCTATTTTCTTCCACACAATATCACGAATCTTTGTGATTCCACATGCTTATCTATGTGATATTGCCAAGAACAGTTTGAGAAGTTTATTTTTTAATTTACTTCAATGATAACTGGAAGTCCTGTCAGAGCTTCATCATTGCCAACTCTGATCATAGGCCACACAATTTTTTATAAACTGTTGTGATAATAGTTGCTATTGTGCTTCTATGTTAGATGATTACCCCTGGTTACTTATTCTTTAATGCAAATTCTCATGAGCAGAATGTATTTGCTACTCTTCATCTCATAGCTGTTTATCTATTATCAGTTACTACTCAAACTGGTTATACAAGCTTCCGCACATCAAATCGTTCTCTGATCGTTTGAGAGATAACTGAGACCAGAAAAGTAATGCAACAGTCAAGGGGGAGTACGCAAAGATCAAGGGGGAGTACGCAAAGATCAAGGGGGAGTTAAAAATAAACTAAAGCAACTGACATTGTGGAAGATCAGGAACAGAAGACTCACAAGACTTGAAGATTGACACACCAACGCCTCTAAAGAAAGCAAGGGGGGGACTATAAGATGATGCTTTCTTTATAAAACATTAGGGGGAGATTGTTAGCTTTAATTAGCTCCTAATTAAATGAATGTTTTATAAAGATATTTTAATGTTTTAGATATTTACTTATAGATATTTTCTTAGATATTTTTGTCTAGATTTTAGATATTTTAAATATCTAATGTAAATATGGCCCTATATAAGAGGTGTCCATATGTCTTTTTAAGTAGTGAGAAATATGGAAAGCACACAAAAACACACATAGACTAGTTTCTTATGAGAGTCGATTTCATGTTTAGTGTGGTGTTCTTCAACATTTCTCCTCTCCATATTTAATCATCAATGAATATGAGATAAGTTTCTTTATGATTGTTCTTCATGTATATCTTATCTCTATATTTAAATATGGACTTTATATTTCTTCTATTGTTGCTCAAAAATGGGATCAACAATTGGTATCAGAGCCGATTGAAGAAACCTTTCTTCAAAATCGATCATCTATGCAACAATGGAAGTTTTAGATGGTTTAGTTTCTGATATACTTCATGTGTGTGTTTTGATTCTTTCTCATTCATTGGTTTTATTTGATAAGCACTAAGTAGATGGTTGATCTTTGATCTCATCCTTGTGTGTGCTTAAGTCCATAGCAATTCTTTTTGCATCTTGGTAGTAAGGTTGTTGATCTTTGTTTGATCTGACCTTTATTTTCAAGATTGGACTATCTTTGATCAAGATTTTGTTTGTCTTCCGCTGCTCATAAACATTTATATATGGAAAACAAAATCATTTGGGTCTTGAGAAAGTTGTTTGAGAAAGATTTGATGTTTTGTTACATGTTCAAAGTCTGATCTGAAACATTTTTTTAAAAAAAACTTTGAGTTCTTCTAATTAGTTTTCTGACTTGATCAATTAGAGATCGAATTATTGCACTCACGGTTTTAAAAATTATATGAAGATCGTCTTATCTTTTACATCAAATCAGATTTAATGACAGATTTGCGCTTGCTGTATTAAACTGATCATATCTCACTCATAAAAACACCGATTGATGCGATTCAAAAGGCCCTGGATTCCTAAGACACAGATGAACAGATCTCGTGTTTTGAGAATTCAGAGATTCAAAATTTATAAGGGTCATATGCATCGTTGAAGTAGACAACAGTGTGCTGATGGAAAGCTGAGAGCTGATGGCTGTCGCTGAAAGCTGAAGAAAGCCATCGCTGAAAGATGATAGCTGTCACTGAAAGCTGAAGAAAGCCTTCGCTGAAAGCTGAAAAAAGCTGTCGCTGAAAGCTGAAGGCTGAAACCTAAGTGCTGTCGCTGAAAGCTGGAGCTGATAGCTGAAAACCATCGCTGAAAAAAAACCATCGCTGAAGCCATCGCTGAACCATCGCTGAGCTGTCGCTGAAGGCCATCGCTGAGATCAGCCATCGCTGAAGGTCAGCTGTCGCTGAAGTAAGCCATCGCTGAAGGTCAGCTGTCGCTGAAGTAAGCCATCGCTGAAGGTCAGCCACTGAAAGCTATCAGCTGTCGCTGAAAAGTGCTGTCAGCTTTGCACTATTTCAGAAAAACGCGCATAACTTCCTACTCGGTGCTCCGATTCACATGAGTCCAGTTGCGTTGAATTCCTAAGACACAGGTGAAACTTGTTCATGTTTTGATTTTGGTCTGAATCAGTGTGCTTAATGGTCAGAATCTGTGTCAAAGTCGATGGACTCTTGTTGCACCGAAAGCATCGCATTTCACTCATGCTCTTTCCGCTTTCAAGAACGGTGTTCTCTCAACGGTTCTTCATGGTGTCAAGCTACATTTGTCACATTTTAAATGTCACTCCATCCTCTGTTATTCACGTTTAGAGCTCGGTAGGTGAGCCTACATTTGAGGGGGAGCACATGATGCTTTGAAGACTTGAAGAACGGAACATCAAAGGTTCTAAAGAAAGCAAGGGGGAGACTATAAGATGATGCTTTCTTTATAAAACATTAGGGGGAGATTGTTAGCTTTAATTAGCTCCTAATTAAATGAATGTTTTATAAAGATATTTTAATGTTTTAGATATTTACTTATAGATATTTTCTTAGATATTTTTGTCTAGATTTTAGATATTTTAAATATCTAATGTAAATATGGCCCTATATAAGAGGTGTCCATATGTCTTTTTAAGAAGTGAGAAATATGGAAAGCACACAAAAACACACATAGACTAGTTTCTTATGAGAGTCGATTTCATGTTTAGTGTGGTGTTCTTCAACATTTCTCCTCTCCATATTTAATCATCAATGAATATGAGATAAGTTTCTTTATGATTGTTCTTCATGTATATCTTATCTCTATATTTAAATATGGACTTTATATTTCTTCTATTGTTGCTCAAAAATGGGATCAACAGATTGGCTCTTAATCGCCTACTCGAAGTGTTAACTTTCCTCTCTTTACGTCTATCAGTGCTCCTCCCGTGGCTAAGAATGGTCGGCCAAGGATCAATGGTATCTCTTTGTCTTCATCCATGTCGAGGACCACGAAGTCTAGCGGGAAATAAAACTTGTCTACATTGATCAACACGTCTTCAATCACTCCATAAGGGTACTTGATTGATATTTCGTCAAGCTGCAATGTCACGTTAGTCGGTTGCACCTCTCCAAGTCTGAGTTTCCTGAAAATAGACAGAGACATTAAATTAATACTCGCTCTAAGATCACACAAAGCCTTACTAAATTCATAATTTCCTATATGAATAGGGATAGTAAAACTTCCTAGATCTTTAAGCTTCGGGGGGAAGCTTGTGCTGGATTATGGCACTGCACTCTTCAGTGAGTGCAACTGTTGCATGCTCCTCAATCTTCCTTTTGTTAGAAAGGATATCTTTCAAGAACTTCACATAAGAGGGCATTTGTGCCAAAGCATCTGCAAAAGGGATGTTAATATGCAATTTCTTAAAAACATCAAGAAATTTTGAAAAGTTAACATCATCCTTATGACCTTTAAGCCGGTTAGGATATGGTACTGTAGGTACAGTAGGCTTGACCACTTGCTTCACTGGAATGCTTTCTTGCTCTTTACCATTGTCGTTGTTTATTGGGCTCTCCATTTCCATCTCTTCATCCATTTCGGTCTCTTCCACTTCTATGGGACCCCCTCTAGTATCCTCAGTTGAAGGTTCTTGTGTCGGGTCTTTGATCAACTCTCTACCACTCCTCAAATGGGTAGCCTTGCAGTCCTCTCTTGGTTTCCGTTCAGGTTGACTTGGGAATTGCCCTTGAGTCCGGGTTTGCAAGGCCTCATATATATGTCCCACATGTCTTTCAAGGAGTTTGATTGAAGCGGTGTTCTGTTCAGTTGTCGCCTTCACTGTACCCACTGTGTTCGCTAGTCCCTCAACCGTGCTATCCATCTATAACATGAACTTCATCATCATATCTTCTAGGTCCGGTTTCTTTTCTCCATATTGTCCTTCTTCAAACCTTCTCTGCTGATAACCTTGAGGATAGTTAACATTATTAGATTAGGAAGATGATGAAAAGTTAGAGTTATTATCGTATTGATGTTGATGCTGTCTCATAGTTTCCTTAAGTTGACCGTGCTATTGAGCCCATGAAAAGTTAGGGTGCCTTTTCCAACCTTCATTGTCAGTATTCAAGAAGGGATCATTCCTTAGATGGTTGTTCCGGTTTTGTAAAAACTGAACTTGTTCAGGTTCTTGAAAAGCAGGGAACAAGTCTGGAATGCCTTCTTCATTGATAGATGAAGGCTTAATGGATGCCCCTTTCAGTTGGTTTGTAATGGCGGCCAATTGTGCTTTTATTGCCTTTAGCTCTTCAGACTCATGAACACTTGCTACCCGTCTAACAACAACTCTAGGAGTTGCATAACTATGCTCGGCTAGATTCTCTATTAGTTCTTCTACTTCTTCGTATGTCTTGTTCATGAGAGCACCGCCCGCTGCCGCCGTGATATCATTCTTGTATTACGGGTGGAGTCCACCATAATAGGTCTGAATGATGACCCAACCATGTAAAGCGTGATGAGGACTTTTTTTCAGCATGTCCTTATATCTCTCCCATGCCTCATATAATGTCTCTTGGTCCCACTGAGCGAAATGGGTGATATCACCCATGAGTTGAGCTGTTCTACTTAATGGAAAGAACTTCTGAAGAAAGGCAGTAGTCATATATGCCCATGTTTTGATTAGATCGGGAGTAGACTCTCTTCCCAGATTTGTGTTCTTCCTTGCAGTGAGAGAACAACCTCAGTTTGATTGCATCATCGGACACTCAGTTGATCTTGAATGTATGGGAAAAAAATCGAATGTACGAAGATGCCCATGAGGATCTTCTGTCGGTGCTCCTCCAAACTGATTTTGTTGTACCAAAACGATCGTACTTGGCTTTATCTTGAAGTAATTTGCTGCTGTCGTGGGAGGTTGCTGTTAGAGCATTATTGTATTCAAGATTTACTATAAAGTCATTGTTCTGTATTAGTCAATACTGTATTATAATTGCCTTTATACCTTGTATGTTATGGGTATAAATAGGCTTGTCTAGATCATTAGCTAGTAACCTTTTAGAGACCTTGAGAAACCTCTTGAGCATTTTGTCATTTGTACTTTAGAGATCAATATATGGATGACAAGTTTGCTTTCTAAATTCTCTCTACATTTGTTCTTTACATATTGCTAGATTTGGGATTTCACATTTGGTATCAGAGCTAAACAGGAGATTCAAGCAGATCAAAGACCAAATTGAAGATTTTTTACACTGATTTGAAGAATTCGGATCCTTCACTTGTTACTGTTCATCTTATCACTTATCATTAAGACATGAAATTTTTTGTAGATTTTAATTTTTTGGATCATTTCTTGGCATCACTGAACTCGGATTTGATTCCTGAACACATTTAATTCTTGGATCATCATCATTTACTGCACAGATTCATCTTATTTGATCGATTCTTGGATTTTTGTTCGAAAACCCACAGTTCACTGTTTTGGATCATAATTCGTTTAAATCGATCGAATTGCGAGTTGTGATCAACAAGAAAAGTGTACTGATTTTGATTACGAACAAATCGATATAAGTTTCATCTCATTTGATCAAGAATTGAAAGAGTTATGGCAGAATTAGTGATTTTCGTGTTCAAAGTGAAGAATTCGGATTGTTCTTGGTGAATTCGGATCATTCATACGGAATTCGGACCATTCAAGGGATTTTCTACTTGATTTCGGACAATTCGGAGTTTTCTTAATTTTTACAAGTCTTGAATTCGAACCCTTCTGCATTCGAATTGATTGAATTCGAACCCTTCTGCATTCGAATTGATTGAATTCGAACCCTTCTGCATTCGAATTCCTTGAATTCGAATCCTTCAGCATCCGAATTGATTGAATTCGAATCCTTCTACATCCGAATTCATTGATTTCGGATCCAACTTCATTCGAATTCATTGATTTCGAATCCTTATACATCTGAATTCATTGATTTCGGATCCAACTACATCCGAATTCATTGATTTCGAATCCTTATACATCCGAAATCTTGTGATTTAACCAAAAGAAAAATTATTCCGAAATTTTTTCTATAGTGTATTTCTTACACTGTAAGAGCTTTTCAAGAAAAATTTTAATATAAATTTTTTTTGTATAGTGTATTTTCATACACTTTCTGCTTGATCTTCTGAACGATCATTTTCTAGCAATATTAAATATGGGTTTGAAGCAAATTATTATAACAGAAATACCTTCAACTCCACAAGTTTTGTTAAACCAAATAATGAAAGTTTGAAACAATATATTGCTAAAGATGTAGCTTCAAGTCCTTCATTTTCTGATTTAAATAAAGCATTGGAGGAAGAAAATGTTGATCTAAAGAGACAGATTTTAGACTTTTCTTCTTCAAATGCTAAACTTACTAAAAGAATTACTGATCTTGAAGTATATATTGCAGGTCTTGAAACAATGAAAGACAAAGACAACTCAAGTCTGCACGATCAAATCGAGAAACTTCAAGAGAAAGTAACAACACTTCAAAAAGAAAATGCTGATCTAAAGAGCATTGAAGACAAGAGAGAGAAGATTCTTAAAGAAAAGGAAGTAAATGAACTTAATTGTATAAAACTTTCAAAACAAGTTTCTGACTTTGAGAAAGTTTTATTTTTTGAAAAAGAGAAGCTCGAAAAAGAAAGAGCTATTTTTGACACTGAACGAAAATCATTTGAGATCAAAAGTTCTGAACTTTCCGTGAAAATCTCTGAACTAGAAAAGATTTTGGAAAAAGAAAGGAAAGATTTCACGGAAAAGAAAAATCTCTTTGAAAAGGAAAGTAAAACCCTTAAAAAGAAAATTATGGAAATTTTCAAAGAGATTACTGATAAAAGAAAGTTTTTGGAAAAAGATTTTGAATCGGAACGCGAATATTTTGAAGATACGATTCTTAATCTTACCAAAAGATTATCTGGTTTATCAGCTGACATTATGAAGGATCAATTGATAAAATCTGATCTCCAAAAGAAATTTGATCTAATTTCTAAAGAGAAAAATGTTTTGATAAACAAAGTCAAAGAACTTGAAGACGTCATTTTTAAATTTGATGTCTCAAAGCAGACCAGTCATAATTCTATCTTTCAAACTCCATTTGTTATTACAAATGATTCTGAATGCTCTTTCAAAACTGCTTCAAGTTCAAGTTTTAAAAACATTTCTTCTAAACAATTTAATAGATCAACTGATTTCTCAAAAGATCAGATTCGTTCAACAAATCTCTTCTATAATCCTCTGCTTGATAAATCAGATAACAAAACAAATGTGCCTAAAGTTAATACTTCCAAACCTGAAGAAGTTCCAGTCTTCAAAAAGGTGAAGATGAAATGGAGAGTCAAAGGCACAACAGTTCCAAAGAAAGATGTGCCAAAATCATTTGTCTCCACAACAAATGCCAAAAAGAACAATGCGCCGAAAGGTAAATCTTTTGTTCAACCTAATCCTATTCATTCTGTAAATTATCTAATTAGGTTGGCACATAAGAAAATTTGTTGTTCCTACTATGGTTCAAATGATTTTGTGCATAAAAATCATACTTCTTTTTGGTACGGTACTTACAGTATTCCTTCAAAGAAATCTACACCTAACCCACTAGGATCCAAATGCCATTGGGTACCAAAATCTGCTTAATCTGTTTTGTAGGTTCTTCATGTGTTGTACTGATTTGTAGATCCATACCACACACATGACTAAAAACAGAAGAGAAGCGGCGTATTTTTTGAAGAATATTTGTACCATTAAGGGGGAGACAAAGACCTATGGTTTCTAAACATATCAGTTTAGGACCCGCAATTAAAAGAGATTATGGTTTCTGAATACAACAGTTCAGGACCCGTGCTTAAACGTTTTTTGGCTTTTGAACATATCAATTCAAAACCCGTGCTTCAATGACTATGGCTTCTGGACAAATCAGTTCAGGACCCGTACTTCAAAGACTAAGACTTCTAAACAAATCAGTTTAGAACTCACACTTCTCAGGTGATATCCTTAACTGTTACATCTTTCTGTTTCAAGGAACGTGGTGAAAGGTAACTTTGGATTATATTTTGCTTCTACTACTTTGAAAACTTGAATCTTTACAAATTTAATTCAATGAGATGAAATTTTCAATTTTCATTCAATGAATTAAATGTGTGCTAAAAGATGATTTTACAAGACTTGTTGTATTATCTGAGTTAGATTTGTTTCAACTCTCACCTCTGAAATAAATCGAAAGGTCAGCAAAACATGAATGAAATTATGTTGAATGCTCAAAGTTTTGTGAATATGGACTTATATAGAATATAATGCTCAAAAAGCCTAAATGTCAGAATGATGGATGGAAATGAAAATATGGGAAAAGCACTATGTTTTAGAACCAAGTGATTGAGATAAAATTGTTGCACTATCATTTAGTTTGAAAGTTTGTGCCTGTGGCCTTTCTGGTTTGGGAGAGTAAGTCCTAAGGGGTGCTCGACACCTAGTCCCTAAGATCAACTGGTCTGGGATCGGCTGACCCAAATCCTGCAATAGAACCAGATAGAAAGCCATGTTCTACTGGTACAAATGGGTTTAAGATATATCGATGTGTCCTTTCTGGTTTGGGAAATTAAGTTCTAAGGGGTGCTCGTCACCTAGCACCTAAGGCCAACTGGTCTGGGATCTGCTAACCCAAATCCTGCTATAGAACCAGATAGAAAGTCATGTTTAACGGTGTATCTTATTCTTACTAAACTTTTTGATCAAAGGATGCCAATGAGCACAGAATCAAAAGATGCCAATGAGCACAAAATCAAAAGATGTCAATGTGCACAAAATCAAAAGATGCCAATGAGCACACATCTCTTGAAACTTGGGAAAATACAAAGTCGCGATAAACCCGTAAATTCATGAAATTCTGATTTTGGACAAATAGTGTGAGTAGAGCAAAGTATTCTTATATGTTTTAGAATTGCATACGGTTGATGCTAATCATATTTCGCATGCTAGCACACCAAATAGATTTAATAAAGGGGTTGAAACTGAACGTTTGTAACTTGATATGCAATGATGTCTTGTTTTTGAATCCAAACACATGCATTTGATTTCATTTGATTGAAATATCTGTTAAATTTCATTAAGTTGAATTTCTTTTGTAAAGCATTCAAATGATCAAATGTTAGTAGTTATAAAATGAAGTTCAATGAATTTTATTTTCCTTGTGTAATTTTTTTTAAAATTTGTGCTACAATTTCAAATACTGTACGTTATTGAAATATATGCATACTTTCAGGGGGAGAAAACAAATTGCTCCAGAATTCTTATTTTGAGGGGGAGCAAGGTTATTCACTAAGGAGGAGATTGTTAGTAATACTAAGAGACACGACTGAAATTGAAGAAGGTTTTCGATGATAATGATGCTCACTTTCATCGAAAAAGGGGGAGAAAAGTTTAATTTCAATTTCATGTCAAAGAGCTTTCAAATCAAAGATATTTCAAGTCAAAGATTCGTGAACAAAGACTGAAGATTAGGGGAAGAAGGATCATGTGAAGTCCAAATGTTGCTGAATTTGGTTATCTTAGTTCTGAGTGGTTCTCGGAATGCGCTTACACCGAATTTGGTTATCTTAGTTCTGAGTGGTTCTCAGAATGCGCTTACACCTAAAAGTTCAACAATGTGGATGGTTTCACATCTTTCTGATCCAAACTCTAATTGTTTCTGATTCATCTTGTTCCGAATTGATGGTTTTATACAAAGATCGGAATTTCATGTACAAGACTTGAAGACAATCTGTTGAAGATTTTATTGAAGAAGATTGATTTTTCAAAGAGAAAGACAAAGACTTTTCATGTTTGTCTGAAGATTCTTCAAAGCTGAGTTCTTAAAGAGTGTCAAAGCATATAGTTCGCCGTGAACTAGTGGAGATAAAGCTATTTGAAGATTATCTGAGCCTCAAAGTTTAAAGTGGTCAAAGATAAAGTATTGAAGATCAAGTACTGAAGACTGCTGCTATATTTTTTTTAAAATCTTGAATCCAAAGGGGGAGATTGTTAGAGCATTATTGTATTCAAGATTTACTATAAAGTCATTGTTCTGTATTAGTCAATACTGTATTGTAATTGCCTTTATACCTTGTATGTTATGGGTATAAATAGGCTTGTCTAGATCATTAGCTAGTAACCTTTTAGAGACCTTGAGAAACCTCTTGAGTACTTTAGAGATCAATATATGGATGACAAGTTTGCTTTCTAAATTCTCTCTACATTTGTTTTTTACATATTGCTAGATTTGGGATTTCACAGTTGCATACCTCTTCGGACAGCCCCGATGATGGGATTGGAGAATGACCTCATCGGCACCCTCTCCGGTTGAGAAGGTGGTGGTCGTACTTCACGATTTTTTGGAATTTCGTCACCCATCTTCAATCTATTTTTTAACTTTGCTGTGTTTCTTAACAGGAGAGCGGTTCGTTCGATTTTTGGGTCGATTGGCTCTATACATTTCCCTCGGGTTCCTCTTGCCATAAACTGATTAGTACCTGGAAGTGACAGTATAAAAATTAGTAACCCAGAAACTAAATAGTGATAAAAAAAATTAAAAAAAAGTCCACTGTAATAATGCCTATGGTTGTTAGTGCGATCAGTGCAAACTAGTTCCCCGACAACGGCGCCAAAACTTGATAGGCGGGTTACACCCCCCTAATATAACCGCAAGTGTACGGATCGAATCAAGTAATAATTACTTGGAAGTACGAGTATTGAACCAATGGAACAAGGAAATGAGTATCACAATCACTGTTTTCACTATTAACTGGACGTTCCGAATTTTGAGTTGTTGAGAACTAAATTGATTAAATACTAGCAACTAAATCAAGAATGGAACAATAAACGACTTAAGGAAACTTTTTATGGAGAAAATAGTTGAGGGTTGGAAATCCTAAGGTTTTCACGTATGAACACTTTACTCAAAATAATTACCACTTATTCCCTTTAATGAATACCCAATCTCTAAAATCACCGTTGTTCTTTCTCAAGCAACCATGGATTTATTTTGAAAGAACAAGTTTTATCTCTCGATCTCAACCTATGGAATCAAAACACATTAAAATCAAGATTTTAAGGCGACTAAGGCTTACTTGGTATATCTCTAACCAATCTCTCACCTTAGGCATACAATTCTAGTTCTAGTTAGCAATTAACTCTCTCAAGCTCAATTGATAACAAACAAATCAGATGAAAGTTTATCAGACTCACAAAAGCATTAAAACCCAAATCACATGCTTCAATAACTCGGAAAACTGATAAAAATCTCGATTACATGTTCGTATGCTTAAAGCAAAATCAAACCAACACCTAACATCTAAAGATTAGTTCATGTTGGGGTATCAACAATCAAAGCAAAAGAAGAATCCATAGTTCTAAGAAAGAGTTATCTCAAAAGTTCTAGGATCATAAAACTCCCTTGATTGTGTAATACCAATGAAGATTTGCACGGAATTGGTGTTGAAATTGCTTCCCACGATGTTTCCTTGCGTCAATTCGGCGTTTCTCCCTTGCCAAAATCGCAGCAATTGAGTCCTTGGTTGCCCCCTTAGAGTTAGAAGTCGATAGAATGAATAATGAGCCCAAACCCTAGAATTTTAGGCCTTAAAAACGTGCAGCACCGTGAAGTGAGTTGTGAAGTTAGTTGTAGTTGAGTGAACTAACTTTAAACTAGCACTGGTTCAACTCTCAAGTGAGTTGGTCAAGTAACTTCAGTTTCAGTAACTAGCATCAAAGTCGCCTCCGATCCTATTTTTGGGCACACCACTTTTACTTCATCTTTCCCCAAGTTTCTCAACCGAACACTTTTCAAACTCGGATTCTTGATGATTCTCGGGATCGATCTTTTTCTCAGAAAAACTTACTTCTTGCACACTTTCTTGCCTTTTTCATGGCATAACACAAATTTTGAAATTCTTTATTTAAACTATCAAAACTCGCTTTATTTACTTGGAAATTAGCAAGATTCCTTGGAAAGTGTTATGAGAATAATGCTACAAATTGGTGCTATCAATATTACGAACACAAGTCTGTAGTAACCATAAGGTAATAAAAAATGACTTTGATTCCGTTCCAGTGGCAACTTTTTGGCGGGGTGTTGTGTCAAGCAAGACAATTCTCAGTAAAAGAGATGCTCAGTCAAGTACTTTGGTTTAAGTACAAATAAAGCATCTATTACACGTTAATATGGGCACTCAGATTTCATTATATCTTCATCATATTTCTTTGGATGGAATATTTCTTAATGTCTAGAGAATGGACGATCATGGGATTAGAAGACGACTTTGTACCATGATGATTAAAGCGTCTCAAAACCATCTACGTGTAGTTTTATTGAAGGGTTAAAATCACATATTAATGGTGCTTGATCTTTAATTTGAGGCAATATGGTGGATTTCTTTATGAACATGAATGGGCATTGTTCATCAATCAAATATACTAGCTTGATCAAATAGTCACTTAGACAGTAAACCACATTCATCAAGATTGTTCCAATTCATACCAGAATCGTCTCAGTCTATATTCGATAATCTGTTACGTGCCCAGGAACAATACGATCCATGTAACTTAAGTCTATCAGGGACTCTCATGTACATCTTTGTATCCAAATCCCCATAGCGATAGGTTGCGACTACACCCATGAGTTGCATATTTTGTTTTTCAGAAACTACTAAACTGATTAAGTAATAGAACGTTTAAAGTTCACTACAGGATTATACGCCTTGACTGATGTCGAGTCCACCAAATAATAAATTTTTGATATTTGCTATTTAAAACCAAGAGTTTATTAACGGTAAGTCGGGTTAGATCTATGGAGACTCATTTACACTTATTATGACTAGACAATTCAAGTACGAGAAAGGAAACTTAAAAGTAAATAACAATGGGGGGTTGTATACGATTAATTAAACCAATCATATAATAAAAACTAATTTACAAAGATGAATTGAAAACCAAATATTAGTTGAATCTCAACTAAAATGCTAGTACATATCACTGATTCCAACAGTGTAAACATGTAGAAGAAACCAAATATGGTTATGGTTGTTATCAAGCTCTAACAACCTCCTTTTCCGTCTATTTACAACGGTGAAAACAAGTTCTTCAACTAGATTTTTTAAGCAAAAATGTGAATTTGATTAAGCTCACAAATTCCCAAGTGTGGTTAGATTTATAGAACGAGAAAAACACCAACTTAAATCCATAAGCTTGTAAGCTCGACTTATTAGGGTTTTGATTGCAAAATTTGAAGAAATCAATTCAGCAGCCTTATTGGGACCAAATGAAATAAACTCTTACTTTATAAAATTTTCAATACGATTATGTATTCAGTCTTTAAGTAAAAATTTTCCATAAGAATTTCAACTAATTGATCAGACTAACTTGAACATTCACATGAAAATGACATTGAGAATAGAAATCAAGCAATTAAGTGTGTCCCAAATGATTACAATGAAATCTCAAGGTACAAACCATCAAAATCTAAGTAAACTTATGTGGGAACGAAAGAGTTTAGCCACACATGGCTCAATATGAGTTAGAAAATGCAAAATTTGAGTTAGAAAATGGAAACTCTGAAAGTTACCTAACCCAAATAAAAATCGGATAAGTTTCTTCCCTTCAAAATCGCCCATCCTTCCTTCCAGTTTTGCAACAATCGAACCCCCTAAAGAAGTTTTAATTAAGC
Organism: Saussurea involucrata; assembly: GCA_033807775.1. Taxonomy (NCBI): domain Eukaryota; kingdom Viridiplantae; phylum Streptophyta; class Magnoliopsida; order Asterales; family Asteraceae; genus Saussurea; species Saussurea involucrata. The sequence goes on from CM066318.1 coordinate 63,747,612, forward strand.
TTGTATACCTTTTTTTGGAAGAAACCATGGTCTATCAAAGAAACACATGTTTGGTCCCTAAAAAACCATCGTTAACGACCCTAAGTGTGCCTTTAGTCATAGCCTGGATCACTCGTCCACCCTATTCGATGCCAGCATCTCCAACGAGTTCTCTGGCGCCTTTAGCCACATAGAAAGTCTCCCACATCTTTTCATGTTCTCGATTTTAGTCTGTCCAACGAGTTTGTGTACGACTACTACCATCTGCGAACTTGTGTAAGGCTAAGCAGTCCAGCTAGGGAGAGAGGCCCAAAACTAGGTTGTGTTTTCTTTTCATTTGGGCCTGAACATTAAAGAATAAAATAAAGGGCTTAAGTGAATTCATTTTGAAACAAAAATACATAAGTTAAGGATTTTAATAGATAATTAAATACATGAAAACACGATTATCATGTCTCGTGATAATTAATTCCAAGACATGGATAATCTTGCGCCACAAGGCGAGTATTGTATCTTATAATTAAGGTTCGTCTATTATACGTTGACACTCAACAATAGTATGTGGCTCCATGTCATCATTGCATATAATGTTAGTGTTAGTGCATATATGAACACATCATCGATGACAACTTCGCTTTGCTTCAAAATATCATCTAAGCTTGCAAACTTTACATATATTTTGAAGTTATCAAGATTTTTAAAACCAATGTTTCTTCAAAATTACACTTCTCAAATGAATCATCATGATCTTTAATGATCTTGTGTGGTAAAACATATGCAAAAAGATTTCTCGTATGCAGAGGGAGGATATCTTCTTCTTTTTTATAAAGAGCAGTGGATTAGCAAAAGTTGAGGGGGAGTAATTGTTTTTAATCAATTCCGAAATTGATCAGTTTCGAAAAGAGTTCAAAGTGTTAACAAGTGATCATATCTTCTCATCCCTTACGAAGCGGTGTTTGCTACAAATTGTTTCCTCCTTCGATCATATTGGTTCTACAAGTTCTTAAAGTTGAAGATATGAATATCAAGAGCTTTATTCAAGGGGGAGCGTTGAAAGACATGAAGACAAGCAACACCAAAGTGCTTCAAAGATTCAAGAGGGGAGATTCTTAGGACCATAAATTTCCTATAATATAGAAAGTGATATAAAGAAAAGAACTATATTGTAAAAGCCTTTAAATGTTATTTCGGCTTAGCATAGGTTAATGGGCTTGGGCCTTGGTTATCATAGGCCTTGGTATATATAGTTAGCTTTAAACCTTGTTTAGGTTAGAGATCCAAAATCGTCATTATCAATTTGCAAAATACATTGAAAACACTCTGAAAAGGTTTATGAATGTTATATGGATGACGAATGGAAATCATATTGATTGTTGAAATATTATGTTGATTTCTTACTGTTTGCACTAATCTGGGATCCACAGAATATAAGCGATAGGGTGTACGACATTAAGTCCTAACATAATATAATAGTCATCAAATGTTTTTCAAATTAAACTATGCGACGTTATCAATCCCATTAGACTTTATCGAATAACACGGATAATGAACCCTCAACTTAATGATCTAGGCTAGGTGTTTATAAAACATTGTGTTTCTTGTGGACAAAAATGCTATGTGTGACAATCTTGTGGATGCATCAACCAAAACCATGAAAAAAATTGTCTACATGTTGGTTAGATAGGTCCAAAATTGTCCCTTCAACTCTCTTAAAGAAACGAGAAACCAAATTTGTAGATTTTACTTGAAGTGGTTTGAGATGTATCTTTCCAATTGAGCATGCTTGGCATATGATTTTTAAATATGTCGCAAAATTCTTTACTCTAATAGGATGCCTATGAGACACATTCATTCTTTGAAGCATCGTATTTTGGCCCTGAGTGTCCCACCAAATCATGCTACAACATATAAGACCTTTAATCAATTATAGGAGTCTAGAGTAGGTTAGTTTCATGTTAGAGATCAAATTGGATTTTTAGTGGTCTATTTGGCCATACATTGAAGATGGCGTTCTATTTTGGCATCAGTGATTTCCTTTGAATTAGTGGGCCAATTCAAGCAATATCTTTCCTTTAGGTAGCGACATTGTTGTAAGTGATTTATGCATAGAAGTTTTGCATAAGAGTTATATTAAACTTGTGAATGATCTAAGCGGTAGGGAGATATAGTCTGTTTAGCAAGTAAGGATGTGGGGTTGCTGTTGATAACCTTGGTGTGGCTAGGGCGCGACAGAGGAGCTTCGAGTGACGGGTTGTGGAAGAGCAAAACAATCACCTATTTTCGTATCCTGACTCGATAGCCCACAACGAAACTCGTCAGGACACTGTTGTGTTGCCCATGGGGGCGGGCTAGCCCGACTTCCATTCGTTCCCATGGTTCGATCCTTCCCAGTAAAACGCGACGTGTTTGAAAGGATGCTAACATCCAAAGTCGAGAGGGAAACAAGCCTGATCCTACGCTAAGGTCCCTAAGAAATCACTTAGTGGAAAAGGAAGTGATTGAGCAATGACAACCAGGTGTGTATTTGAAATCATAGTTGTGGTACTGCATGGGTGTTCATGATTGCTGGTGTCGGCGAGATTGAGGAATAATTAGGTAGACCTATTTAATTAGTTTTAACTTTACTGAATTTTATAAAAGTTTCGTACTTCACAGTTTTGTTTATTAAGGCCATGAGTACCCGTACCCTTTGAACCCTTGCCACCTCAACGCCACATCAGCTTTTATCTCTTACCCAATCCTTACCCTAAAGTGGAGTACCAGTACCCTTTGATCCCACTTGCCACCTCATCCTTTTTAATTCTTTTATTTATACATTTAATTATTTAACAAAATAAAAATAAGATAAATAATAAAAATAAAAATTCATATCATTCATTAAAAAATTAAAAAATTAAAAATTACAAAATACAAAACACTAAAAAAATAAAAATTACAAAATACAAAATTACCCAAAATTCTGATATTTTCTAATTTTCTCTTTTCTCGCTAAAGTATCCATCAAAACGTCTCCCGAAAGGTGATCATGCGGGGATATGAAAAATTCGAAGTCTTGTTGATATCGCTTTTCTCGTTCGAGTTTCAACTGTTCTCGTTGAACCTGCAACTGTTGTTGTTCGAGTTCAAGTTTTTTCATTTTGTACTCCATTGTACCATCAATCTACTCGTTGAACGAGCCTATGGTCGTCAACAACTGAGTAACACTTTCGTTCGTATTCGACCCGCTCGTATTACTCGTTGATGTTTTTTTGCCTTGTTTCTCCCGATGGGTCGTTGAAGTTGCTCGACCTCGTCGACCCGAACATCTTCATCGTCATCATAGGAAGGTTTGGTACGTTTTGAACCCCGGGATAAATTTGTCGGCGTCGGCATCGTTGGAACTGTTGCCCATTTTGGACATTTTTAGGGCATCCCAAGCTTGTTCATGGGTGAAAGCAACCCCACATTCCGCTTGGTACCGGTGGTGTGCCATTTGTAAAATATCGGCTTCACTCATTCCGCTTGATCTATTATAGAACAAGTTGTTGTAGATGCCGGCAAAAAACGTTATTCTCTTGTTGAGGCCGTTGAACTTGGTGTTCAGTTGATGAAATGATCTATAATCTTGGCGACCCATAGAATCATAAAACACCTTCGAGATTCGGTTCCAAAAACTGTCTACATTTATATAAATTCAAGTATAAGAATAATAACAAAAATATTAATAATATAAAAATAATAAAAATATTACCACCCGGTTTGTGCGTTTCCGATAACGGGGTCCTCCGAAACGTCAACCCACGCCGACACTAACGCCACTTCCTCCTCTTTGTCCACACCTGTCGTTTTTGCCTTGTTTCAATTTTTTTCTTTTTTCCCTTTTGCGTTGGTGTCGGGTTTGATGGTTCCGGGATTGATTGTTGTGTGGTACTATATTGTGGTGTGTGCGGTTGTTGGGTTTCAGGAACAAAGTCGTCGTCGAGATTGATTGCGGGTTGAGAAAGTTGGTAATTGGCGGGAGTAAAACCTTGTTGAATCAAAGCAGGATATGTAAATTGATGAGCATACGGGTGTTGCGGAAATTGTTAGAAACCAACGTTTGGGGGCGGTTGCGGAACATAACCTTGTTGAGAAAACGCTTGTTGCGGAACATAACCTTGTTGAGAAAACGCTTGGAAGCCAAGCTCCAGGTCTTGTTGCGGTGTATCCGGTCGATTACGACGGGATGTAGGTGTGGTGTTTGGATTCATGATGAAATTTGAGAGAAATGGAAGAAGGTATTGAATTTGAGAGAAATGGAAGAAGGTATTGAATTTGAGAGAATTTGGTGTGAAAAAAATAAGATGTTTGGATTAATATATATAGTGTGATTAATTTGAAAAAAAAAATTTAAACAAACTAGCCGTTCAGCGGCATTTTTTTCAAAAAATTTAAAAATAAATAAAAAAATAAATAAAATGGCAACGGGTATAGCGGGTTGGGGAACCCGGTAGCTACCCCCTCCCCCCCCCCCCCCCCCCCCCCCCCCGTCCCGTATCGGAACCCGCTCGAAGCCGAGCCCTTACCCGCTCTCGGGTAGTAACCGGTACGCATGGCCTAATATAATTAAAAGAAGTTATATTTAAACAAGTTAGTAAATAAATAATGTAAAGAGTTAAATGCAATATTGGTCATTGTGGTTTACAAAAAATAACGACTAAGGTCCCTCGAATGAATTTTTAACTAACAATGTTCCTCTACTTTCGGTTTTATAACACATAAGGTCCCTCTCAATAACACTGTTAAATAAAATGAAGTTAAGAACGGGCAGTTTCGTCCATTCACTTTTCTCATCCCTTTTAAGTAAGGAGTTAGATTTATACTTGGTCCATGTGGTTTACAAAAAATAACAAGTAACGTCCCTAAAAACATGGATCTTTCACTTTCCAATAGGAAACCAAAACTTAAGTGATGACGTATATAATATTTGGTTCAAACATATTAGTTCATGTATGGTGATTTACTCGCTAGACATAACCAAAAACTCTAAGGACTATATCGTGAAATACCATTCCATTACTTTTATTAGTTAATTACAAACCTAAATGATAGTGGCCTAGAACCTTGAGTCTTTTAGAATTCCATCACTTCTAATTTACTTTTATTAGTTTTTTACATACAAACCTACATGACATTTTCAACATTTCTAATTACTTTTATTAGTTGTTTTTTTTTACTTACAAACTTGCATGAGAGTTTCTTTAACGCTGTGTTCTCGAGTTTTTTTTACGAAAGAAAGGAAGGGAAACGGAAAGAAAGTAGGAGAGAAAGTAAAAATGTTGTGTTCTCGAGTTTTTTTAAGGAGGGAAATGAAAGGAAAGGGAAGGAAAATATTGTTGATTTTCCTCCCAAAACTTTCCGTCCAAAAGTGGGAGGAAAGCGAAGGAAAGGAAAGAAAGCAATTTAAAAATAATTATAAAATTACACATATACCTATTAGTTACATTCAATTATGAAATAAATAAGGGTATATTGGTAAAAGTGACATATTTTCCTTCCTTTCTCTCTTACTCAAGAACATGAAAATTTATTTTATTTCCTTCCCCTTCCTTTCTTTTCTTTCAATCTTAAGAACACAAAAGCAAATATTTCTTTCTTTTCTTTTCCTTTCTTTTCTTTTCCTTTCTCTTCATTTCTTTTCTTTTCTTTCCTTCTAAAACTCGAGAACACAACGTAAGTTCTTTTACTTTCCAATAGGAAACCAAAGTGTGTGCCACTATTCAACATCTTTTTAAGTTTTAGGTTTTTGTGTAAATTAGATATTCAATATGAGTTTTTATTTTTTTTAATCAAACAAGGCACTATGTCCATATCTATATCCATGTTCTTTTAGGGACGTTACATGTTATTTTTTGTAAACCCCAGGACCAGGTATAAATCTAACTCCTTATTTAAAGGGATGGGAAAAGTGAATGGACGGAAATGTCCTTTCTTAACTTCATTTTATTTAACAGTGTTAATAAGTGGGACCTTATGTGTTATAAAAATCGAAAGTAAAGAGACTTTTGTAGTTAATAATTCTTTCGAGGGACCTTAGTCATTAACTTTTGTAAACCACAAGGACCAAATTTGCATTTAACTCTAATGTAAATAAATACATAATTAAAATGATTATATTTTTATATATTTAAATTATTGTCTCAAATTTGACATTGTTCTATACGATTTTTACATATTCTAAATAACTCAATATTTTTTTAGTATACATACTTTCAAATTTACTGCTTAAAGTAATATATTTTATACAAATTTTATATATTTCTTAATATTCCAATTTGTATTATTGATTGTGGATACCTTTAAATTTAACTTTTTGTAATTTTATTGTAATACTTTTATACCTTTTTTTTTAGATTTCTTGATAATTCAATTTTTTTAGTATACATACTTTTAACGTTTTTTAAGTTTTATTATTCCAATGTTGTATAATTTATTTCAAATACTATTTAAAAATTTCTCGATATAAATATATTAGTATAAGTTTTAATATAAAGGATATAAACAAATAAAGTTCAATATATGGGACCCTAAATTTTTTGAAAAAATTATGAAAAAAAATCTGAGTGACGTTTTTCATATGGTAGAGGTTTGTAGAGGTTTTGAAGTTGTTGATGTGTCAATAACGTGTAAGGAAAAGTTGTGCAAAAACTTATTGAAAAACCTCAACATTGTGGATGCTCTAATTGCATCTCTCTAGTGTCAAAATTAAGTAAATTTATACATTGGAAATTGAAAAATTAGGTGTTGATATTAACATGTGTAAGGAGAAAATCAACGGAAGAAGTTAAGAAGGTACCAATACATAAGGTGTATTTAGAACATCTCTAACAGCTTCCCCTAAGTGAAGAAGTAAAAAGGTCAAAATCTTCAAAAAAAAACTTTCATCTCCAACTGATTCTTTATTTTGGAGATTACACAATAAATTATATTATTAAAATATTCAATACATTAAATTAAAGCAATTTCAATGGTTAAATAAATAAGAAATCATCTGTCTCATATGTAATCATTTTTGGAGATACCTCCTAACTTGGAGATTTTCCTCATCTCTCACATACTTCCTCTATTTTGGAGAAGGTTTTGGGGAATCTGTTAGAGAAAAAATCACCAAAATCTCAATTTCGAAGAAGGTGTGGGAGATGTTTTTAGATCATATCTAGTGGAAGTTCTTATAAGAACATCTTTTTTGTACTTTTTGTTACCACCTCACTTCCACCTCATCAAATATGAACTCAACATGTATTTTTTTCAACTTCAATAATTATTATTGTAAATAATTAATTAATTATAAAGTCATGAAAAACAAAAAAAACTAGGAAATATGTCACTTCATATTAACATTTAGTTAAAAACAATGAGCATCTCCAATGCAAAGTTCTTACAAGCAAAAAGTGTTATGGCTTGTAGGAACTACCATTGTGAAGAGTTCTTATAAGAACACAAACTCCTTTAGGTTCTTAAAATAATAAGAACATTGGTTCTTACCATGAAGTTTGTGTGAAATGACAAGCTCTTCATTTCCATTGGTATTTAAATTAAATAATTAATATTTGTTTATAAATATATCATAATTATTGATGTTGACAAATAAATGGGACTCACAAAAATGACGTTCTTATAAAAAGTACCATTGTGAACTATTATATAAATTTTTAATTTGATGAGTTGGAAATGAGATGTCCCCATTTCCAACTCATCAAATTAAAAATTATATGAAAATCTACAATGGTAGTTCTTATAAGAACGTCATTTTTGTGGGTCTCATTTATTTGTCAACATCAATAATTATTATATATTTACAAACAAATATTAATTTTTAATTTAAACACCAATATAAACGAAGAACTTGTAATTTCACACAAATTTCATGGTAATAACCAATGTTCTTATTTAAGAACAAAGGTTCTTATTTAAGAACCTAGAGAAGTTTAGGTTCTTTTAAGAACTCTCCACAATGGTAGTTTCTACAAGCCACTACACTTTTTGCTTGTAAGAACTTTGCATTGGAGATGGTCTAAGGTCTCACAATGATAATTCCTATAAGTAATTTCACTTTTTTCTTTAAGAACTTTGCATTGGAGATACTCTAAGAGCATCTCTATTGACACTGTCTAATGAAAGGTTCTTACAAGCTAAGAGTGAAGTGACTTGTAGAAACTACCATTGTAGAGACTTCTTATAAGAATTTCAACCATTTAAGAACCTTGGTTCTTACGATGAAATTTGTGTGAACTGAAATTTTTCTCATTTCTATTGGAATTTAAGTTAAATATTTGATATTTATTTATAAATTTATAATAACTATTGATGTAGGCAAATACATAAGACCTACAAAAATGATGTTCTTATAAGAACTATCATTATTAACTTTTATGTGAATATTTAATTTGATGAGTTCGAAATGAGGTGACACCAAAAAGTGCAACATAGAGGTTTTTATAAGAACCTCCATTTGAGAGTTGAAAATGAGGTGGCACCAATAAGTGCAACAAAGAGGTTCTTAGAGCATCTCCAATGGAGGTTCTTATAAGAACCTGATTTTTATGCTTTTTGGTGTCATCTCATTTTCAACTCATTAATTTAAAAATTCACATAAAAATCTACAATGGTGGTTCTTATTAGAACCTCATTTTTGTGGGTTTCATGTATTTGTCTACATCAATAATTATTTTATATTTATAAATAAATATCAAATATTAAATTTAAGTGCCAATAGGAATGATGACATTGACATTTTACACAAACTTTATGGTAAGAACCAAGGTTCTTAAATAAGAACCCAAAGGGGATGAGGTTCTTATAAGAACTCTCCACAATGGTAGTTCCTACAAGCAACATCATTTTTTGCTTATAAGAACCTTGCATTGGAGATGCTCTTATAAGAACCTCATTTTAGCAATTTTATCGTCACATCATTTCCAACTCATCAAAATAAAAACTCACATAAAGTATACAATGGTAGTTTTTATAAGAACCTGTTTTTTATAGGTCCCATGTATTTTTTTAACATTTAATAACTATTATTTATAAATAAGTGTGAATTACATCGATGGTCTATGTGGTTTACCCAAATTTTGGATTTGGTCCCTAAAGTACACTATCTACGGTGGTGGTCCCTAAGTTTTTAATCTACTTTCACTCATGGTCCTCCTATATTTTATTTACTTTCACTCATGGTCCTTCTATGTTTAATTTACTTTCACTCATGGTTCTTCTATGTTTAACATAGAAGGACCATGAGTGAAAGTAAATCAAAAATTTAGGGATCACCACCGTAGATAGTGTACTTTATCAAAACTGTCATGGCAAAATGACATACATAGACGTTCATCATTCAAAACTGTCACAATGACATTACATATTGTGACATTTTATTCAACACCGTCACCGTAACATGACATACGGTAACATCTAGATTTCAAAATGTCACTGTAACATAACATAGGGTGACTTTTATTTTTCAAAACCATCACCATATGGTGACATACGATGACGGACATTATTTAAATAAATCATTTTACATGACTTACATCAACGCTGATTATTTAAAAGTGTCACAATAGCATGACATAAGGTGACATTTTTTTGGTCAAAACCATCACCTTTGCATAATGTACGATAACGTTTATTTTCGAAACCGTCACCATAGCATGACCTAAGGTGACATTTTCTTCTAAATCGTCACCGTAGCATGACATAAGGTGACGTAATTTTTCGAAACAGTCATTGTAGCATGACATGCAGTGATGTTTATTTTTTCAATACCATCACCATAGCATGACGTACGATGACTTATTTTTCTAAACCGTCAATGTAGCATGACATAACGTGACATAAGCTTTCCGAAACCATCCTTGTAGCACGACATACGATAACGTTTATTGTTCAAAACTGTCACTGTAGCATGACGTACACTGACGTTTATTATTTAAAATCATCACCATAACATTACATATGGTCACGTTTATATACAAAATCGTCATCGTAGCATGACTTACGTGGACGTTTATTATTCTAACCGTCACAACAACATGATATATAATGACATTTATTATACAAAACCGTCACCATTGTGACAATTTTTTTTAACCATCACCATAACATAATATATGATGACATTTATTTTTCAAAATCGTTACCGTAGAATGACATGTGGTAACGTACTCAAAACCGTCACCATAAGATGACTTATGGTGACATCAGTTATTCAAAACCGTCAATGTAGCTTAAGATATTGTGATGTAAATGTTTTAATACCGTTACCAAAGCATGACATATGGTGACGTAGATTTTTCAAAAACCCTTGCAATACATTTACTTTTGGTGACGCAAATTTTGCAAAATCGTTGCCACATAACTTGTTGACTTTTGAAAACGGTTTTCAAATAAGCGTTGCTATACCTATTTTAGTTTTCGGTAACGATTTTTTAAAACCGTTACGACATAAAGCAACGATTTTGACAAAAATCGTTACTAAAAACTCTTATATTGCAACGGTTTTTAAAAACCGTCACAACATAAGGCAACGGTTTTTCAAAACCGTTACCTTAGGGTACCTTTTATTGACGTTTTTATCTAAAACGTTGCTTTATGATTCAATTGTTTTTGTAATAGTAACGTTTCTTTATAAAAATTGTTACTAAAACAATTCTCTAACTTTTTATGTGACTTTTTGTAACGTTTTTTTATCAAACCGTCACAACCCTGCTTTTTAAAACCGTTGATATGCATTAATTATTTAATGCATATTAAGTCTTTTTCTTTCCATTTTGAGTCATTTTATCTTTAATATCCCTAAATTTGAGTCATTTTATTTACTTATTTTCCACTTTATTATTTATTGGAGCTATAGTAGTGAATGACTTGTTTTATAACTTAGAATGGCTAATTTGTAGTGTTTTTGCCAGATTTCATAGTTCAGACTTATGCTGCAGCATGGCAGCAGCATGAAGCAACAGACAGCTTAAACAATCAAGACCTTGGAGCTTATTTTGGGCAGACGACAGGCTCTTTTTGTTGATGATTTTTGAAGCTTCTAGAAGGCAAAAGAAAGCTGGACATTTCTCACCTTTTGTATTATTGTAGTAGGTTGTCTTTTGAACTACTATTGTACCCTTTTGTCCCCTTTGTTGGGAAAAGACTTATTTACCCCTTCGTTTCCTCTAGTATATAAGGAAGAGTTTGGGAAGCTTTTAGGATATATCTTAGTTAACTTGTGATACAATCGTGTGATCTGAGAATTCAAGGAAGTGACAACCCTTGAATTTGATGTTGCAATCTAATTAAAGTAGTTACCTCTTACATTTCTTGTTCTTTTATTTCTTGTCTTTACATTTCTTGTCTTTATATTTATTGTCTTTCATTTATTGCAATTTACATTCCGTCATTTATTTCTTGCAATTTACATTCCGTCATTTACATTTATGCAATTTAATTATCGTCATGTATTGCTTTCTTTACTTTCCGTTATGAGTAGCTAATTTTAATAGTTCGGGTGTGAAACGGAAAGGTGGGATTTTAAACCAAAGGAAAGTGGACATTGTTTTTCAATAACAATGTTCCACCATTTCATTCAATTTTTATTAAAACCAATGACACTTCTTGACGAACTGATCACTTGCTAAAGTGTTAAAGTGTCGTGGACTTAGAGATAAGCCACTGAATGCACGTCAACTTGAATGATATGGGAAGTAGACTTGAGAGAGTTACTGATAAAGTGACAGTTATCATCCATGTTTTTCTAAACTGATTTATTCTCGACAAGTGGTCACTAATCTAAAGTGTTAAAGTGTAGTGGACTTAGAGATAAGCCACTTGGAACACACCAACTTGAATGATATGGGAATCGGCTCGAGAGAGCGGTTTTTGATACAAAGAGATTTGGTCGTCCATATATTTTGAGAACTTTATCCCCCACTATAAATAGCTGGAGACTACACAGAGATGTGTCTAGTTGAATCTAAACAGTAGTGGGAATACTGAAGTCCGAGAGGAATACTCTCAAAATATATGGTGGATCTAGTTATGACAAAACTGCATGCTGTAGCATTCCTGCAGCATGGCCCGCTGGAATTTGTGTTTAAGTCCCACCTTGAAGTTTTACACCCGTGCTTGCTTTATTCTCTGTTAGCATAATCAAAGTGATAATCCAAACAAAACAAATCAATCTCTTCCAATTCGCCATCTGAAATCATTTCATTCTTCTACTTTTTATTTAACTTTTTACTCCAATCTCTGTGGGAACGATATCTGGTATTTTACCACTTTATTACTTGAAAGATGATATTAGATCTCGATGAATACTTGCATTGACGTTTAATTAGCACACGTCTATCGGTGTATTCAAAGCACTACCAACCGTCACAAATGGTCATTTTTGTACTAGTGCAAATCCAAATGTTGGTTAAATCATAGGACCACTGGTGTAATTCACTCTATAAATAATGTAACAACCGTCATCCTAAAATGTATATTTTTTGGTGAGTTCTTGCTATAGTCAAGAATACAAAACTTGGGGAGTTGGATGTAACTAATGAAAGGTATAAATGGGGAGGAATTCCCTAATTCCTCATATTGTGTCATTTGTGCAGCTGCCATCGTGAGAAGAGAAATTGGAAAGTTTGCAAGTAGTCGTGTGAGAAGAATTTGCTTGGAGAGATAATCATCATCAAGGTAATCTTCTATTTTTCCCATTGCTTCTAGTATTGAATGATTACTTTGGGTTGAGTTGGGGTTTCTAAATAGCGTGTGTTCTCATATTTGGGAAGTATTGAGTTTGGCATCGAATGGGTTTTTTATTGTGCAGAAATCGATATGAAATAGTTGTTATGAGTTAATATATTAATCTTCTTATGTAATGGGAATGGGTTAGAGTGAAAACCTTCTTTTTGTAATCGAAAGAGGAAGAATCGGCTATGTTGTTCGTCTATCGGGAAATCGCCCTATCCAGATTCATGTATTCGGATACTGGGTGAAATCCGGTATGGAATTTTCGGAAACTTAGTAATATCCGATAGTATCACCCGGATCTCTAAGGAAATCTGGTAGGTTTGCGTTGTCCGGATTCTTAAGGAAATCCGGATGGGTTATCCGGATTAATGGAAACCGGGTGGCATCGTGATTCAGATATTGTAGAATTCCGGTAGTGGTTACCCGGATGAGTGATCGTGTATCAGGGAAAATTCGGGTGAGAGCATTGTCCGGATTCCGGTAAAGTGATCTGGATTTCGGTAGTACCCGGATCTGGGGGTCCGGATTAATGGGAATCTGGGTATGTTTTTGGGTCCGGATTCTGGATAATTCCGGATGGAATCTCATTATTTGTTTGGTAAATCATAGGTATAATGGCTTGTTGGAAGTGAGATTTGGTGTTAAGCGAATTTCTAGCATTCGGGTGAGTTTAAACTTTTTTACGAGAAATAAGATGTTAAACATTTTATTGTTGTTTATGGTATGATATGCGAGCATGATTTATTTATAAACTCGCTATAAATTTCTCGCATGAATTATATGTTTTGGGAACGTTATACAAGCATGCTATGAATTGTTTTCTAAAGATACATGCATCGCTGCATGATTTCTAGCCTTGCTTGATATGCTTATGTGGAGTCGGGTCGCATAGTGGGATTGGTGTACCTTAGGATATACCAATCCCGTGGGAGTTAAATTATCAACCCCGTGGGTACGGAATCTGTTTCCTGCACACGTGGGAATGGGGAGTCTGATTGGGCCCCGGAAACGAAAGTGGAGTTTTCTTGGGCCCCGACCGCGGTTGTTATTGATGGCTGAGTGTGGCCTATGAACATTGTGCAAATACCATTGTATGATGATTGGTTTATGTGTTGGGCCTTATGGTGGTTTAATAATATTTTTTTATGCAATGATTTGTATAAACTGTTTTGATAGGGAATTCACTAGACCTCATGGTCTAACCCTCGCTTTACAAAAACCAAAACCATTTTCAGGTGAGAGGCTTAGCGATGCTTCTTCCAAAGAAAATGAGAAGTTATGAAGACTTAGAGACGGAGGCAATCCAGTGTAGAGCACTATAATATTTATGCTAGATAGACTCTCGACCGTGGTAGAGTGTTTCCGCTGCATAGATTTTTTTTGTAAAATCTTATTGTTTATGAATTGTATTGGGACCCGTTTTGGGATGATTATATTCTCATATGATTGTTATGGATTTTGGGTTGTTACAAATAAATATTTAGTTGTAGAGTCAAGAAAAAAACTAGCAAATATGTCATTTTCTCACCACCATCAAGGTAACTAGGTAAGAACCAAGGTCTGATTTAAGAACCTAAAGAAAAAGAGTTTTTACAAGAACTCTGCACAATGGTAGTTTCTACAAGACAAATCACTTTTTGCTTGTAAGAACCTTGCATTGGAGATGCTTCAAAAACCTAAAAAAATAAGGTTTTTATAAGAACTCTCCACATTGATAATTTCTACAAACCATTTCACTTTCAGCCGGCCATCGTTTGACATAAATAAGCTAGAGTACATGTTTGGATGAACATAAACTAACCTGTTGATAAACTACATGGAGAACTTTTTTAGTAATTATAAATAAATACTAATTATTACTAACGTTAATATTAATTATTTCTTATTTTGAATGATTAACTCTCTAAACTATTTTTTGAATGAAAAAACCGTTAAACTTTCTCATGTGGAATGATTAAGTCTCTGAACATTTTTCATGAATATATAAATCATCAAACTTTTAAAACTACTTGTAATCGAGTATAAATGTTTTAAAGTAAAAAGAAACTTAAAAATAGTTATACCGTTTCCAAACCGTATGTCATTCAAACTCCACACAAACACCGGGGTCAATAGTGTGATAGGTGATATGGAGAACAAACAACGATGGGGCGACAAGGAGTGACGAGGGGAAGCGATATTGTTGTTTGCAAAGGGCTTGAATGGCGAGAGGTTTGGAAACGGTAAAACTTATTTATGTTTCTTTTTTTACTTTAAATCTTCCTAGTCAGTTGCAGGTAACTTTTTTTTTTATTAAAACGATGCATTTAATAAATTTTTAAAGTTCGATGATTTATTTATTAAAAAAATATTCAATGATTTAATCATTCAAAATGAGAAAGTTTAATGGGTTTTTCATTCAAAATGAGAAAGTGTTATGGTATTTTAATTCAAAAAAATAGTTTAGGACTTGATCATTCAAAATGAGAATGTTTAATAATTTCTTCGCTTAAAAAAATAATTTAGGGACTAAATTAGTTAAAATGAGATAGTCTGTTGGTTTTTTAAAATTTTTCCTTATAATTATTATTTAAATTTTAATTATAAATTGATGTTAATTTTTAATTATTTAGATCTATTGTTAATGATATCAAGTATTTTTCATTTCTCTTAATATTGGCCAACATATTTTAGTTATCAAATACTATTATTTTTTAATTATTATTTACTTATTTATTTTTTTATTATTCATTTATTTATTTTTATTCATACTATATATAATGGTTATTTAAAATCATAAGTTAATGTATATTTCTTTCAAATATTTGTTTTAACAAATTCAAAATTTATAGTATATATATAATACTAAATTTTAAAAATTTTAATAACATATTATATTATTTAATTTTCTTTACCATCTTGCTTGTATTAATTAACATAGTATATTAATATAAGTTTATTGTAATTATATATAATTACGAGATATTATAATAGGTTTTTGTTGGATCACCAAATATTTGAAGTTGATCTCCCGATCTCCCTATTATTCACTATTGTACTTAGAATATTTTTTAAGGTTCTTTGTAATAGCTTAGTCATACTCCCACTGTTCGGAAAAATCGAAGATTAGCCGAAACTAAGAAGAAGTGGATCTCCATTGTGGAATGAAGACAAGCTTCGCAACCTTACCTAAGGTATGCCTCACCGATTTTGCTTAGAGAAAAAAATCGATGGGAGAGTCACGGATTTTGCCTATGCAAAATTGGTGGGATTCTCCAAATTTGTTGGTGTCTGCCTGGAAAATCTTCCAATATCTTGCATGGATGGTGACATTCTCTGAAGTTGCAGAAAAAATGTTATTTGGAACTTATACCTTTTTAAGGAAAGGTCTACTCCGTTACCTGCAAGTCAACTTTGCTCTACCAAAAGACAAAAAGGATGTTTTGTCATGTTCAAGGACAAAATGTCTTTCTATCCCCGGTTGACAAGTGTCCCATGCATTTAATGCATATGGGAGTATTTAAAGGAGAAGAACCCTCTCCATGCAAGGTGACATTTTTTGAAGAATTCACTCTGTGTGAAAGGCAACCTCCAAGCAGACTATTTTCTCTCTCAAGTTTTCATAGCTTTTTCTCAGTGCTCTAAGTTGTGAAAAGTTTGTTAGTATACTATGTGTAAAATTGTTAGGATGGATTTTAATCTGTTCTTTTCAGCAACAATCTAAAGTTTTCTATGTGTAATTCTTGATTTCATATCAGTAAAGAATTAAATTAGGTAAAATTTTGTGTATTGTATTCAACCCCTCTTCTACAATACTTGGTACTGTCTGCTATTTCATAGTTAGGACCAACAAGTGGTATTGTCAGACTAATCTAATAAAGTTGATTTGTAATGGCATTGTCTTCATCTTTGAACAATGTTTCTTCTCAAAACTCTCTTGCTAGATCATACGACAATGGGTCCATAGCAAAACCACCTAAGTTCAATCCTAATAACTTCTCTATGTGGAAAACTCGTATGATGCTCTACTTAGAAGGAGTTGACAGCAGATATTCTATCATACTTAGTGAAGGACCTTTTATTCCTAAAGTGTGGGATCGTTACAATTCCCAAAAGGGAGGAAAAGGAGAGGGTGCTAATGATTTTTTTGAGGAAGAAAGAACAACAGCTAATGGGAGATATATCATCAAAGTCCCAGTAAGTACAATGATGAAAATAAACGTCTTGTAGCTCTTGACACTAAAGTCAGGGCCATCATCGCTCTCTCACTTCCTGATGAGGTTTATTATTCTCTTGTAAACTTTCCTACTGCTAAGGAAATGTGGTCTACTTTGTTTTTTTTATGAAGGTACATCTGAAGTGAAATAGAACAGAAAGATTGCTCTTGTTAGAAAATATGAACTCTACTCTTATGAGAAAGGAGAATCTATTTCAGACTACTATAATCATTTTACCAGTCTTCTTAATGATGTTAGACTATTGGGTCGCATTTATGATACTGAGGAAGTCCTATGTAAGTTTATGGATTGTCTTCCTGAATTTTGGGAAAACATATGTACTTGCATAAAGACAACCAAGGATCTTGAGTATATGCCTCTTACTACTCTTTATGGAACTCTCATAAATTATGAGCAAACCAAGTTGCAAAGGAAGTCTGTCATTAAAGATATAAAGAGCCCTTCTCTAGCTCCCATAAGTGCCTCTTCCAAAAGAACTGAGTGTGTCCCTAGAATCACCTACCCATCTGACTCTGACCACAATAGTCAGGAAGATCCCAATGATCATTTAGAGGCATATCTTAGTGATGCTGATGATGAAGGTGAGGAAACTTATGTTGATCAACTGTTAGATGGTATGACCATGTTGGCAGGTTATTCTAAACCTAAATCTCACTTTTCCTCGGGTAAATCGAAAATTTCTAGAAAAACCTATCACACCATTACCAAACACTCCTCTGCTGATAAATCAAATGAGGAATGTTTTAAGGGTGGGAAGAAGACTCATTTTGCTTCTGAATGCAGAAGCATATTTTCTAAAAAATCAAGATTTACCTCTTCTAGTCGATTTCCCTCAAAGTCTAGCAGACCCAAGCCAGAAACAAATCTCCCTTCCACACAAAAATTCGGCCAACCTTTTCTTCTATGAAAGAAATGATCTTCTTGCCAAAAATGGAAAAGTGTGCTGGCCGAAACTCATGACTGGGCAGATGAACCAACTTCTGACAATGATAAGGATATAGCCAACATATGCTTTATGGCAAAAATCAATGATATGAATGACTGTGAAGAACCTCCATCCTCAATGGCATTAGTTTAAGCAGAATATTGTTCCTCGTCTACACTGGTACATCCCTTTCTCTCTCTATCTAACTCATTAACCATTGATTATTATGATGCCAAAGATGCCAAGAAAAAGGCAAATGCTCAAATAAAATTTCTTTCTTCTCAACTTCATATATGTCTTTCTCAACTTAAGCATTATGATAAGGTCAAGGCAGAACTTGAGGATTTAAAAACTATTAACTTCACCCTTGCCCAAGAGAAAAATAAACTGCTAAAGCGTCTTACAAAAGAACAAGAGACTGTAAAAGATGGACAAGTTCCTCTAAAAATCTGGAAAAGATTTTTCAAGACCAAATGCCTTGTGATGACAAATCTCGACACAGTTTTGGAAAACTCGACTTTGACTTTTCTTCGGACGTCCATGCTCCAGCTTCTTTGGCTCTTCCTTCCTTCTATTAGTCATCTGAGAATGATTCAAATAATTCCCAGTCTATGAACACCTGTGACCTTTCTGAAGCTTTGATGTTTGGGATGTTCATTAAAGCCAAAGGTAATACTCCACATCTTGAAGATGAGGAAGCCCAAGGCTCAAATGACCCTTCCAAACCCATTCATGAGTTGATGAAATCCTTAACTATATATGAATCTTCCTCCTCTGAGCCTAAACCTTCTAAGATTCCCAAAAAAGAGTCTAAAAAGTTGTCTGCAGTTGAAAAAGGAAAATCAACTACTCCAACCGATTTTTCTTCAAAAAGAAAATTTCCTAAAAATGAATATTTTTTCACTCATCTTGTTCCCCGATCTATGAACACCAAGAAATACATATCTAAGGATTCCTCTGTTTCTCCTATTCCAAATCACATCAAGGGAATCTTAGGCTGCAAACCTCAAACCCTTCTACCTCTTCTGTCAAAACCATCAGAGTTGATGTGAAAGGTCAAAACAAGGAAGTTGGTCAAAACTCTAAAAAGGTTTTTATATATAGAAAATGTTATAACTGTGGAGATACCTTTCACCTTGCAAAAGACTGTCCTAAAGAACGGATTGACTAGAACAATACTAAGGAACCTTCTTCTTCTTCTAACCCAAAAGGACCCATCTCCAAATGGGTACCAAGGAACTAATTTTTTCTGTGACTGCTGGTCTAGGGACATCAACAGATCTGGTCCCTAGATAGTGGATGTTCGCGATATATGACTGGAAATAAATCTTTTCTTGTAAACTTCGTGCCTACTAAAGGTCCTTTTGTAACATTTGGTGATAACTCTAGAGGCAACACTAAAGGTTATGGGACCCTCACATGGTTTCGTTACTTCTAATAAAGTAGCATATGTTGAGGCTTAATGCATAATCGCTTAAGCATTAGTCAGCTATGTGATCTGGGGTATAAAGTCATTTTTGAACTATTTGTGTGTGCAATTAGTGACAAAGCATGCAAGTTGTGCTATCTGGCTATAGAAAGGAAAATGTCTATGTCATAGACATGGGACAAAGTTCATCTTTTAGAACAAACGTCTGTTTTGTTTCTAAAAACTCTGCTAAAAAAAGCTAGCTTTGGCACAAATGTCTCTCTCATCTCAACTTCAAGACTCTGAATGTTCTTTCTAATAAAGAACTTGTTCCTGAAATGCCACACCATTCCTTTGTGAAAGAACAATTATGTGTTGCTTGAGAAAAACGAAAATTTACAAAATCCTCTTTCATGTCTAAACAATGTTTTTCCATCTCTCTACCTCTCCAAATGCTTCACATGGATCTATGTGGACCATTTAGTACTCACAGCCTTGGTGGTAGAGTGTACATATTAGTTATTGTTTATGAACTTACTCGCTACACTTGGGTATTCTTTCTCATGTATAAGAGTGACACTACTTAAGAAATCATGAAGTTCATCAAAACGTCTGAAATGCTGACTGGACAACTGGTGAGATCTGTAAGAACTGACAATGGTATGAAATTCAGAACAATGCCTTATTGACTTTTTCAATGAAAAAGGCATCTCTCAAAACTTCTCAACTGTCAAGACTCCACAAAATGGCGTGGTGGAAAGAAAGAATAGGACCCTGTGTGAAGCTGCCAGATCCATGTTGAGTGAATCAAACCTTTCTACCTATTTATGGGTTGAAGTAATTAACATTGCATGCTTTACCTAAAATAATTCCATAATTGTAAAGAGGCGCAAAGATAGGCGGGTTTACACCCCCTAATCTAACCACAAGTGTACGGGTTGAATCAAGTAATATGTAATTAGAAGTACGAGTATCGAACCAAGGGGACTAGGAACTGAGTATCACAATGACTATAATCACTATTAACTGAACGATCGAAATTTTGGTTGTGGTTTCAAAAATGTTTAGAACTAAATAAAAATAAAATCGATTGACGAAAAGTTTGGGAAAGACTTTGATAGAGATAAGGTTGAGGGTTGGAAATCCTATGGCTATTTCATCGATGAACAATAAACCTGAATAATTATTACCTGTTTTTCTATGAATCCTAGTTCTTGAAAACTCACTGTTGTTCTTTCTCAAGCAACAACGGATTTTACTTTAAAACTCACAAGTTTTATCTCTCGATCTCCACTTATGGCGTTAAAACACATTAGGTTAGAAGTTTCAAGACGAAAGGGTGATTCGGCTATCTCTACCCGAATCTCCTTTTCGGCACATGATTATTAAATCTAGTCGTTAACTAATTCTCTCAAACTTAATCAAAACCCATGAAATCAATTGGAGGTGATCAATCTACAATTGTATAAGAAAACTTAAATCACATGCTTCATAGATCCAGCCAATAAAATCATTCGGTTACATGTCATCTCTAATCAAAACCATAGTCGTTCCAACCCCCAACATCTAAAGATTAGTTCATGTTAGGAGTGGATAAAAACTCAAGAAAAGGGTAGAAATCAAAGTTCGAAAACATCGTGATCATGAACGTGAGTGTAGTACTGGTAGAAATCAAAGTTCGAAAACACCGTTGATGGTGGTAAACTTCTCTTCAACCGTCTCTCTATCGTGGCTCAAAAGTGGTGAATTCTCCTCTGAAAATCGCCTCCTCCCAGCCCTCTGTCGCACGCAAAACGAGATAACCCTAAATCTGAAAATTACAGGAATAAAACCTCAAACAGAGACTTGTGCGGCTTGCGTCGCGGCTTGAGGCCGCGGGCTAGGCCGCACATTTTTCTAATGTGGCTCGGGTACATATTCAGGTTTAGGCTCGGGTCTGGACTTGGCTTGTACGTGGGCTTCATTTAGCTCTTTTCTGCTCTGCTTCTCCACTGTATCTCTCTTCCAAAATACCTGCACATTTCACTGGAAAACCATGAAAATACCGCCTCTTTGCTTCAAAACAAGCCACTCTCAGTGGTTTGTTCACCATAAATAACACCCAAAATAGGCGTTATCTTGCAACAAAACTCTCTACGAAGTATTCTATGGTAGAATACCATACATTGGATTTCTTCATGTTTTTGGGTGTGTCTGTTTTATCTTAAATGATAAAGAAAATCTAGGAATATTTGATCCTAAAGCTGATTAAGGAATCTTTATGGGACAATCTCTCACCTCCAAAGCTTTTAGAGTGTATAACGGGTAACGGATACTTAATTTAAAGTGAGTAAACAGAATTCCATACTCGATCTCATAGCTCTTCGGAGGAAGTGCATTGATGAATCTATGCATATCAAATTCGATGACTTTAAAACATTATCACTCTCATGTGATGATGATGAATTGAACAGATATATCTCCTCTTGTGTTGGTGATGGTCCCCTTTCTACCTCACCAGACCCAACCCCCATTGTACCTATTCCTCATAACACTCACTCTAAAAACAATGATCCCTCTACATCATCAACCCTATTTGTTGATCAGGAGATCAATCCTCCATCAAACCAAATTTTCCAAAACCCAACGTCTCATAAAGATACTCTTCCATGTACCTGAAACTCACGTCCACCTGACATCCCTTCCTCATCCACTTCAACAAATTTACCCTCTATTTCCACTCGTGAAGATATTCCTTCCTCCTCTTATCCTCAACCTTCTCCTCCTACTTCATTGTCTCCTGCCATAAAATGGACCAAAGGTCACCCAATTGATCAAATAATCGATAATCAACAAGCTGGTGTTCAAACCAAAAGAGGAATTGGGAACATATGTCTCTATGAGAATTACCTGTCAATAATAGAACCAAAGAAAATTGAAAAAGCATTAGTTGATCCATGTTGGATCACTTCAATGCAAGAAGAACTTTCTCAGTTTGAAAGAAATAAGGTACAGAGAATGGTTTCTCGTCCCTTCAAGAAAACAATCATAAGAACCAAGTGGGTCTTTAGAAACAAGATGGATGAGAAGGAACTGTAATCAGAAACAAAGCTAAACTTGTGGCTCAAGGTTATCGGCAGGAAGAAGAAATTGATTATGATGAAACTTTTGCTTCAGTTGCCCGACTTGAAGCTATAAGAATATTCCTTGCTCATGTTGCCTACAAGAATTTCAGAGTTTTCCAGATGGATGTCAAAAGTGCATTTCTCAATGGACAGTTAGCTGAAGAAGTCTATGTGAAACAAACTCTTGGATTTGAAGATCCCACTCATCCTGACTATGTGTACCAGTTGGATAAAGCTTTGCATGGTCTCAAACAGGCTCCTCGTGCCTGGTATGATACTCTGTCGATTTCCTTCTGAAAAATAAATATTCTCGAGGTAAGATAGACAACACCCTCTTCATCAAGCAGACTGCATGTAATCTTATCCTTGTTCAATCTATGTGGATGACATCATCTTTGGTGCCACCGATGAATCACTGTGTGAAGAGTTTGCCTCTCTCATGAAAAGTCAATATGCGATGAGCATGATGGGAAATCTTACATTTTTCTTGGGTATTGATAACACCAATTTTTGGTGTTATTTTCAAGCCACTTTCCAAGTTACATTGTTTATTTCCAAGTAAATTTGGTGGTATTTTTATAGCTTAAATCAAGTGTTTCAGGAATTGTTGATGTACCGAGATAGCCAATAATGCATGCAAAAGCTAGAGTTTTCCGAGCAAAAATCGATCGCGAAGCATCACCAAGAACCAAGCTCGAAGGATGTCCGTTTCGAAAAGTTAAAGTGCCAAAAATAGGGGTGCAAAACAGTGTCTAAAACAACTTTCAAGCAAGTTGCTGTAGTCAACTAACTTGACAACTAGCCAGAGGAGAAACAAGGGCGACTTACAAGCTAGTTAGCTGAAGCGAACTAGCTGTCAACTAGCTTTAAGGGCTGTTGGACGTTTTTAAGCAATTTTCTGCTAGGGTTTTGATTATTATCGACTCTATCTTCAAAAGGACGATGAAGGGACTGACTTGGGGCGATTTTGGAAAGAGAGAAACACCGAATCGAAGCGAGAAAACGCCGTGGGAAGCAATTTCAACACCGATTTCTTCCGGATCTTCGTTGGTGTTACACAATCAAGGGAGTTTTATGATCCTATAACTTTTGAGAGAACTTTTTCTTAGAACTATGGATTCTTCTTTTGCTTTGATTGTGGATTCCCCCAACATGAACTAATCTTTAGATGTTGGGGGTTCGTTTGAATATGGTTTAAGCATATGAACATGTGATTTGGGATTTTTATCAGTTTTTCCTAATTAATGAAGTATATGATTTGGGTTTTAATGCTTTTATGAGCCTGGCCAATGATACGAGGTTTTCACACCCCGAGAATCTAACCGCAAGTGTACGGTGTCGAATCAAGTAATAACGTACGGTAAGTACGAGTATCGAATCCACGAGAACTAGGAACTAAGTATCACAATTACTATAAGCTCTATTAACTGAACTATCGAAAATTGAACGGTTGGTATTAAACTACTTAAATGCGAGAATTAAATCAAACACAAGACAAAACAGTAAACAGCTTTGGAAAATCAGATAGAGAAAACAGTTGAGGGTTGGAAATCCAATGGTTCTCGCATACAAACGTCTGACTCAATTCAAATACCAGTTATCCTATCAATGAATACCCAATCTTTATCTAATCCTTGTTCTTTCTCAAGCTACAACGATTTTATGTGCAAAGCATGGTTCGTTTTCAAGCAACCGTGATTTCTAGTTTGAAAACATAAGTTTTATCTTTCGATCTCAACATATAGGGTTCAAAACGCATTAAGCTTAAGATTCAAACGGGACTAAGATTTACTCGGTATATCTCTATCCTTTCTTAACTTAGACATGCAATTCCTAATTCTACTTCTCAATTATTTCTCTCGAACATAAATTGAAAGCAATAAAACAATTGTAAAGTAGCTAATCTCACAAAAGCATTAAACACCAAATTGCATTCATTCATTAAAATAGGGAAACTGATAAAGGTCTCAGGTCATCTGTTTACAAGCTTAAACCACATTCATTCCAACCCCCAACATGAACCGGTTAGTTCATGTCGGTGGTGGATTCAAGCACAATAGAAAAAGATGGAAACAAATATGTAGACATGATAATCGTGGCAACTGTAAATGGAATGGTTACTCCCTTCTATCGTGCTCGTCTCTACTTCGCGTGATGAACGTGTATCTGATCCTCCCTCTATCGTGGCTCCAACGGGTGTCACTCAGCTCTGAAAATCGCCCCCGGAACTGCTCTGGCCGTCGTGTGAAAGTTCCGTCCTGAATGAATGACCTAAAAACCCGATTAATAAAGCTAATTTTCGACAAACAGTGGCTTACGCGGTTTGCCACGCGACTTGCAAGTCGCGTGGTAAGTCGCGCGTGTCTTTTTGGCTGCATGGGTCGTCGTCTGGTTCGCGGATCGGGTCCTGGTTCGGTCGTGGGTCTTGGGCTTTGCTTTTGGGCTTCCGTTAGGCTTCGTTTGGACTCTTTTTGGGCTCTTTTTAACTTCTTTTCCCGAGGAATGCCGCCTTTTAGATAACCTGCATAATTCACTAGATAAACCGTAAAATACACGCCTTTTTACTTGAACACAAGCCAATCTCATAGGTTTGAGAACTGAAAATAACGCCAAAAAGTGGCGTTATCAACAACCCCAAACCGAGCGTTGCTTGTCCCCAAGAAAATTAGCGATAAAAACAGAATAAAAGCATATATCTGCGAAATAATAATAACTACACAATTCCCAATCGGTACCAAGTGATGCATCGGTGATTTCCCATACCCGTGAATATCTATCTCACTCTCGCCTCATCCTTATTTTGTCCGTTCTATGACCTTCTATTGAGAGTTGAACTCGTGACTGTTCCGGTTACGTTAGGGTTGTACTAGGTCCAGACATACTAGGGAAAACATTTTGCCTCGACCCTACCTCACGGGATACTCTCTTTGCACTCGAACCTAGGTTATCGCACATGTTGTCATGTTATGGAGGTTATGTACAAGAATACGCAATAATTTCATGACAACTAACATGAAAGACGCACAAGTGTCCAAAAGATTGATCTCAGAAGGAATCAAGTAGCAAGACAGGGAATATCAGTAGAGGTATTCGTAGACTCTAATCACGTTTTCCAAAAGATCATCCAGGTCTTTACAAGGGTTATAACGGGGCTAAGGTTAAGGCTTAGAAACGAAGGGTAAAAGGATCAAAGGTCCTCGGTGTGTCAATCATTGGCAATTATGAACTTTCTCCTCCACTTTCTATCACTTGGCCCTATTTGTTACTCTTGGAGTCACTTTGACTCACTTATTATGGAGCTCTAAGTGCTATCTAAATACTGTATTTACTCTCTTTTTTTTTGGGACTTCATTGGTCCTCTTTTCTATTTCTTGGGTTACATTGACCCAATTTTGTTCTCATGACTGGCCGGAATTCTTTCTTTTCTGCTCTATCTCTCGCTGTTCATTACCGCTTCCGATCGACACACTTTCGGATAAGGTTGGCTAAGGCTTATGGCTGAAGGTTTAATGATGGGGTTAAAAACGAAGAGGGTGAGTGTTTGGCTTCAAAGCGGTTTACGGATACACACAAAAGGGGTAAAAGGAAACGATAGTTAAAAAAAGATTAAACAAAACACACAATGCCTGGAATCATATCTTAAGGTTCACACGATGTGGTCTACTATACCCTCGAAATGAAAAACGTCTTTTAGGCTCAAAACTCACTTATCGGGTGGTCTCCACTAATGTCCCTAGTCATGTCCTTTCCCGGTCCTTCCCTAACAGTCACGTCACTATCACAAGATTCTTCCCACAATGGTTGGTCTCAATCATTCAAAACAAAAAATTTAGCTATTATGATCTAGAAACTCAGAAGTGCAGGAATTCTACGTACATAACTTGGGCCCGATTGGGCAACCCCAAACCTTACCCACACATTGTCCCCAATGTGCAAGTAAAGTCGTAGGTGATGCGACTCGAATCATTGTGCAGTTATTACAGTTATCAGAAGGACGGGCAAGGCATTACATAACAAGCAAAAGAAAACCCAAAATTTCTAAAATGGGCACCCCAAACCTAGGCCGTGGCCTAGGTTTACCAATAAAAGCCAACCCCAAACCTCGGTAAAATCGAGGTTTGCACAGGGTTAAAAGTGAGTGTGTAGATGTTTAAAAGATGAGGCACCCCAAACCTAAGTGAAACTTAGGTTTGTTGCATCTCGTGTGACTAAAACGAACAAACATCTTACACCACTCGTTATTATGCAAAGTTTAGAGCGTACCTGTTTTGCCCGGATGAAGGAGGATTCTTGAAAGGTTGAGCATCAATCGGAGGAGATATGGAGAACATGCAAAACAAAGGAAATCAAAGCACAAAACACACGACGAAAAAAACATGAAAATGAAACACACAAAGCAAGAAAGGAATAAAAACTGCACGAAAAACGAACAGGGCACAAGGGACTCCCGCTTTTTAGCCCGCGACTTTCAAGTCGCGTGGCAAACCGCGTAACCCACTGTTTCAGAAAACAAACAGAGGGTCCCGCGGCTTGCTGCGCGGTATGCAAACCACGTGGCAAGTCGCGTATGTCCCTGTTCCAGCTATTTTTGATTTTTCAATTTTTCAATTTTTCAATTTTTCAATTTTTCAATTTTTATGGTTTTTTCGGAAATAAAAACACACTCAAACTAAAAATAATAAAAGGAAACAAACTTTGGTGGGCTGCCTCCCACCCAGCGCCTTATTTAAAGTCGTGGCACGACTATGTTGTTTCAGCTCGGCTCGGTATCCGCTGACTCGAATCGCCTACACTTGCGATTCCCTGCGAATTCTCTCGCAATTGGCCTTCCATGACCAGATCCGGATGCCTCTTCACTCCGACCTTTCGTCTTCTCGAACATCTTGAAAGTCACCCTCTCGCCACCGACTCTGAAGGCCACCTCTCCTTCCTCCACATCAATTAACGCTCGACTCGTGGCTAGGAATGATCTTCCCAGAATTAACGGGACCTCTTCATCTTCGTCTATGTCAATGACCACGAAGTCAACTGGAAAGTAAAACTTACCGACTTTGATCAACACGTCTTCGATCACTCCATATGGGTATCTGATTGATCGATCGGCTAGCTTTAGCGTCACGTATGTCGGACTCACCTCGCCCAATCCAAGTTTCCTGAAAATAGAAAGGGGCATCAAATTAATACTAGCCCCTAAATCACACAAAACTTTATTGAAAGAAAACTTTCCGATTTGGATAGGGATAGAAAAACTCCCTGGATCATTGAGCTTCTGGGGAAGCTTATTCTGAAAGATAGCGCTACACTCTTCAGTGAGTGCAACGGTGGATTGGTGATCAATTTCCCTCTTTTTGGAAAGGATCTCTTTCATGAATTTCATGTAAGAGGGCATTTGGGCGAGAGCATCTGCAAAAGGAATATTGATCGTTAGCTTTTTAAATACTTCAATAAATTTTGAAAAATTGACCTCATCCTTATTTGCTTTCAGCCTGCTCGGGTAAGGTACTCTCGGTACCACCGGCTTGACCGGTGGTTGCTTCAACTTGGGCTCTTCACACTGCTTGCTCTCTTCACCCTCCGAGTTCTCTTTGATTGCACACTCTTTATCAGCTTCTAGTTCAGTCACTTTAATGCTCTCGATCTCTTTCTCTTTCGGACCGGTCTCCCTTGATGACGACTCTCGTAATGGCTCTCCATTCAGCTCCTTGCCATTTCTCAGATAAATGGCATTGCATGTTTCCCGGTTAGTCCTTTCGGTTTGACTGGGAAAGGTTCCGGGAGGTCGGTTTTGTAGAGCTTCACTAATCTGCCCCACTTGCCTCTCGAGAATCTTGATGGAAGCCGTATTCTGATCGGTTGCAGCTTTGACTGTACTCACCGTGCTCGTTAATCCCTCGACCGTGCTGTCCATTTTCGTCATGAACTTCATGAGCATATCTTCCAGCCCCGGTTTCTTCTCCATCGATGGTCCTTCATTCCTTTGGTGAAAACCTGGAGGACGATAAGCATTATTAGTATTGGAAGAATTTGAAGAGTTAGAAAAATTACCTGGCTGTTGACCGGGTTGACTCCACGAGAAATTTGGGTGCTTTTTCCACCCTTCGTTATATGTGTTGGAGAACGGGTCGTTCCTCGGCTGATGATTCCGGTTTTGGAGGAATTGAACTTGCTCGGGATCTTGTGAATTCCCTCCCTTCAGATGGTTCGTGATCATGGCTAATTGAGCCTTTATCGCTTTCAGCTCGTTCGTCTCTTGAACACTAGCGACTCGTCTAACATCGGCTCTTGGAGTAGAAAAACTGTGCTCGGCCAGGTTCTCGATCAGCTCGCATGCTTCTTCATAAGACTTGTCCATCAGTGCTCCACCCGATGCGGCAGTGATATCGTTTTTGAACTGCGGGTGGAGTCCACTATAGAAGGTCTAGATAATTACCCAGCCGTGTAACCCGTGGTGTGGACACTTCTTCAACATGTCTTTATACCGCTCCCAAGCCTCATATAAAGTCTCTTGTTCCCACTGAGCGAAGTGGGTGATATCGGCCATCAATTGAGCAGTTCTTCCCGGTGGAAAGAATTTTTGAAGAAATGCGGCTTTCAATTGTGCCCAGGTAGTGATCTGATCTGACGGTAAACCTTCTATCTAAATTTCATCTCGACCCTTTAATGAAAAGCTGAATAACCTTAGTTTGATTGCGTTCTCCTCCATCCCATTAATTTTGAAGGTGCTGCAAATCCTCTCGAATGCACGGAGGTGTGTATGAGGATCTTCGGTCGGTGCTCCTCCATATTGGTTTTGTTGCACCATTACAATGGTGCTCGGCTTTATCTCGAAGTAGTTAGCCGCGGTGGTTGGTGCTTGAATGCCTATGCGGGCCGCTGCCACATTCGGGTCGGCAAACGACCGCATAGGGCGTCTTTCGGGAGGTGGTGGAGGATTATTGCGAAGAGGTGGAGGATTGTTGCCAGGTGGTCTATTGACGGGCATTTCGTCACCCATCTTTAACTGTCGCTTAGCTTTGGTCTCTTGACGTAGGCGACGAGCGGTTCTTTCAATCTCCGGATCGAATTCTTCAATCTCTTTCCCTCGGGTCGTCCTTGGCATAAACCAAGTGGTACCTGAAAAGAAAGAAAGTAAAGTCAGTAATCTAAAAACTGAAAGTGATGAAATAAAGCAAATAAAAAAAATGCTCAATCTAATAGCGCTTATAGATGGTAGTGCTATTAGCTACAACTTGTTCCCCGGCAACGGCGCCAAAAACTTGATACGAGGTTTTCACACCCCGAGAATCTAACAGCAAGTGTACGGTGTCGAATCAAGTAATAACGTACGGTAAGTACGAGTATCGAATCCACGGGAACTAGGAACTAAGTATCACAATTACTATAAGCTCTATTAACTGAACTATCGAAAATTGAACGGTTGGTATTAAACTACTTAAATGCGAGAATTAAATCAAACACAAGACAAAACAGTAAACAGCTTTGGAAAATCAGATAGAGAAAACAGTTGAGGGTTGGAAATCCAATGGTTCTCGCATACAAACGTCTGACTCAATTCAAATACATGTTATTCCTATCAATGAATACCCAATCTTTATCTAATCCTTGTTCTTTCTCAAGCTACAACGATTTTATGTGCAAAGCATGGTTCGTTTTCAAGCAACCGTGATTTCTATTTTGAAAACATAAGTTTTATCTTTCGATCTCAACATATAGGGTTCAAAACGCATTAAGCTTAAGATTCAAACGGGACTAAGATTTACTCGGTATACCTCTATCCTTTCTTAACTTAGACATGCAATTCCTAATTCTACTTCTCAATTACTTCTCTCGAACATAAATTGAAAGCAATAAAACAATTGTAAGGTAGCTAATCTCACAAAAGCATTAAACACCAAATTGCATTCATTCATTAAAATAGGGAAACTGATAAAGGTCTCGGGTCATCTGTTTACAAGCTTAAACCACATTCATTCCAACCCCCAACATGAACCGGTTAGTTCATGTCGGTGGTGGATTCAAGCACAATAGAAAAAGATGGAAACAAATATGTAGACATGATAATCGTGGCAACTGTAAATGGAATGGTTACTCCCTTCTATCGTGCTCGTCTCTACTTCGTGTGATGAACGTGTATCTGATCCTCCCTATATCGTGGCTCCAACGGGTGTCACTCGGCTCTGAAAATCGCCCCCGGAACTGCTCTGGCCGTCGTGTGAAAGTTCCGTCCCGAATGAATGACCTAAAAACCCGATTAATAAAGCTGATTTTCGACAAACAGTGGCTTACGCGGTTTGCCACGCGACTTGCAAGTCGCGTGGTAAGTCTCGCGTGTCTTTTTGGCTGCATGGGTCGTCGTCTGGTTCGCGGATCGGGTCCTGGTTCGGTCGTGGGTCTTGGGCTATGCTTTTGGGCTTCCGTTAGGCTTCGTTTGGACTCGTTTTGGGCTCTTTTTAACTTCTTTTCCCGAGGAATGCCGCCTTTTAGATAACCTGCATAATTCACTAGATAAACCGTAAAATACACGCCTTTTTACTTGAACACAAGCCAATCTCATAGGTTTGAGAACTGAAAATAACGCCAAAAAGTGGCGTTATCAGGCAACCTTCATCTGATTTGTTTGTAATCTATTAAGCTCGAGAGAGTTAATTGCTAACTAGAACTAGAATTGCATTCCTAAGGTGAGAAATTGGATAGAGATATACCAAGTAAACCTTAGTCCCATCAAAATCTTGATTTTAATGTGTTTTGAATTCCATAGGTTGAGATCGAGAGATAAAACTTGTGTTTTCAAAATAAAATCCGTGGTTGCTTGTGAAAGAACAACGGTGATTTTGGAGATTGGGCATTCATTAAAGGGAATAGCTGGTAACTATTTTGAGTCAAGTGTTTATACGTGAAAACTATAGGATTTCCAACCCTCAACTGTTTTCTCCATAAAACGTTTCCCCAAACCGTTATTGTTTTGTTCTTGATTTATTTACTTGCAATTAATTATTTTAATACCAACAACTCAAAATTTTGATTGTTCAGTTAATAGTGATTATAGTCATTGTGATACTCAGTTCCTAGTTCCCTTGGTTCAATACTCGTACTTCCAAGTACTTATTACTTGATTCGACCCGTACACTTGCGGTTAGATTATGGGGGTGTAAACCCGCCTATCAGGTATCCAAGTAAAACAAACTTCTAAGGGAATATTTATTAACTAAAGTAAATATATTTGTGATCTCCTCAAAAAGTTTAAATTTGAAAATTGCTCCCCCATGAAAACTCGTATGGCACCAACTCTGAAAATTCATGCTGATCCAGATGGTGTATCTGTTGAGGTTATGAATTATTGAAGTATGATTGGGTCCCTTCTCTATCTTACTGCTAGTAGACCTGACATAATGTTTGCTACCTGTCTTTGTGCGCGTTACCAAGCCAGTCCTAAAGAATCTCATCTAGCAGCAGTTAAACGTATCTTTAGGTATCTCAAAGGTACCATGCATCTGGGTCTTTGGTATCCCCAAAGACTCAGATTTTGATTTAATTGGGTATTCAGATTCTGATTTTGCAGGATCAAAAGTTAGGTGGAAAAGTACCACTGGGAGCTGCCAATTTCTTGGTGCTAAACTTGTTAGGTGGTCTAGCAAGATGCAAAACTCAGTTTCCACCTCTACTATTGAAACTGAATATGTAGCTGCTAGTAGATGTTGTTCTTAAATTCTTTGGACGAGGAATCAGCTAAGGGATTACAATTAGCTATTCTATCACATTCCAATTCTATGTCACAACTCAAGTACAATTGCCATTGCCAACAATCCAATTCTTCATTCAAGATCCAAGCACATTGACATCAGATATCACTTCATCAAAGATCACATCTCCAAAGGTGATGTAGAGTTTCACTTCATTCCAATTGATCTGCTGTTAGCAGATCTCTTCACCAAACCCTTAGATGAAACTAGGTTCCAATTTCTCATCGGTGAACTTGGGATGTTGTATTTAGAAGCATGATTAAAAAAATTTGACTTTTGTAATTTTCCCGATTATCTCACCGATTCCCTCCCCGATTATCAATCGGTGGTCTCCACCGAATTTCTAATCGGTGGATTTTCCCGATTTAAGAATAACTGAATCCTACCAATTCTCCAATCCAATCGATTCTCCTATCCCATCGATTTTCAAAACCAAACCTTTCCCCGAGATTCAATTCAGTGAATCGGTGGATTTCTCCTACCTTATCGGTGGATCTCATTCCTACCGATTTCCCTCCGAAGTGTTTACCGATTTCCTACGACTCTTCCAGCGATTACCCACTGAAATCCTTGAACTTATCCTCTTGATTTTCAAGGCTGACATCACCACGTCTTTGTCAAATTCAAGATTTAACCTTTCCACGTCCCTATTTACCCAAACCGTTTTTATGCATGCATTTTTGACCTACAATCATTACCCTAACTTATTTTCAAACCCTAACTTTTCAAATCATAACCGTTTCCCTCTCTATTTAAATCACCCTCACTGCACTCACTTCTCTTTTACGCACTTCCCTCTCGCACGAACTCTCTCTCATTTTCATAACCTCCAAACCTGCAACTCCATATTCTTCTCCAATGGCTTCTTCCACACCAATCAAATCTCCCAAGGTTCCTAAGTCTGCCGAGGCGGTGCCCACTTGCCACTATGATCTCCAGTTTAATCCATGCAACCACGTTGCACAGTTTGAAATCAACCCAAACCACAGAGAATTCAATTTGGTCTCCTTCTTCCTTCAGAAATCTCGTCTTCAACATGTATTTACGCACAACCCTAAGATGAACAAAATGCTCATCGGTCAGTTTTGGCTCACTTGTGTGTATGATCCTTCCAATGAATCCATCTATACTTCCATCCTCACTGACGATGAAGACCACCTGACTTTTGGTGTGGAAGATGTTCAAGCGGCTCTTCACCTTAGTTCTTTACCCAAGTATGATTAGCTCCTTCTTGGAACTGAGCATGAAAAAGTTGTGGAAGTTCTCAACTACCACCCAGATTCAAATGCCAAAGGTCCAGGTACGCTTCTTCGGAAAAATATGGGTGGTGTGTGGAACTTCTTCTTTGCCCACATCATCCACTGCCTCAGCCTCAAAACAAGAGAGTGTGATCAGTCTGCCTCGTACATCACCAAATTGGCCCATGCTCTCATCTTCCAGTGTAAGGTGTATTTTGCTTATTATCTCTTTACTGAGTTGGTTAATGTCATCACTCCCCTAAAACGCCCTCAGGTCACCTTTCCCAGATTCATCTCCATGATTCTTTACCATAAAATGGGTAAAGCCTTAGATACTGACAAGAAGTCGGCCACACCAAGATTCACCTACGATTTCTCCGCACCTGTTTTTGGCGAAGTAGTCCTCAACCGCGATCCACTTCCCACCGACAATCCTCTAAGACCAGGTATGCTTTCCATTGTTAATTCTCCCGATCTACAGTGGGGAGAGGCCAAGGCTTCTAGCTTTGTCCATCCGGAGATTCCCTCGGTGTCTCCTACTGTAGTGGTACCTCCCCTTTCTACCCGAGTGAAATCAGGGGGCAAGAAAAAGAAAACAAAGGCCCCAATACCTCCGCACTCTCTTCCTCGACCATGCCACCGAAAGCACCTTTGGTGGTTACCCATGTCCTATCCCGTCTCAAAAGCGGGGGCACTCATCTTCCCCCCAAAGTCTTCTCTAAAAAGACTTAGGCAACCTTCTTTGACCAAAGCCACACCCTTTCCGATTCTCAAAAATTGGTGGTTGCAGATGTTGTCCCTTCTCAGCCAAGGGGAGCTAGTTTAACCCAAGCCACCTCCTCCGAAGTCTCTCCAAACACTTCGGTTGATCTTACGGGGACCCAACAATTTGCTTCATCCCTCTTCTTCTTGGAGAATGAAGATGACTTGGAATTCGTCCCGGTCCAAGGTGCTGCTTTCACACTACACAGCCTATCACCCGACCCTCTTCAGATCGTAGATTATGGACAACCAGATGAAGGGTCTGCCATTGCAGGGGTCGGTCCCGATGGCATGGGAACTTTTCTGGAATTTCTTTTACAGGACACAAGGCACCCTTCCACCACTGTGATTCCACCGAAATCACCC
Organism: Saussurea involucrata; assembly: GCA_033807775.1. NCBI lineage: Eukaryota > Viridiplantae > Streptophyta > Magnoliopsida > Asterales > Asteraceae > Saussurea > Saussurea involucrata. The sequence continues at coordinate 63,782,098 of CM066318.1, forward strand.
TCTCCCCCACTGAAGACACCACCGAAGTCTCCCTCTCCACCACCTTAATCCCCATCACCACCACTGAAATCACCACCACCGAACTCACCACCACCGAAATCACCCCCACCGAAGTCCCCATCTCCACCATCGAAATCCTCTTTACTGAAGAAGACCTCTCTCACTCCCTAAATCATACCACCAAAACACCCTCCACCACTTCCTCTAACAGTGGTTCCTCTACCGACCCTTCTTCCCATGGTTCTCCAATCGGTCACCATAACCCCCTTTTCCACTTATCCTCGCCTTCCACCAATGATATTTCCCGAATTTTTCCTCATCATCCTCCATATCCTACTCGACCACGATTTCAACTACTTTCCCAACCTTTTGCTGTTGCTCTATCCTACACCTCCCCCTTTCCCGTTGATCTTTTAGAGGATCTCTATGACACTGCTCGGCAACAACAGATGTCGAGCAACAACAGATGTTTGGGGGCCAATTCGAGTCCTTTAAACTGGCTATCATCCATTTTATCTCTCAATTTTCTCAACGGGTTCGACAGGTTAAGGATCGGGCCTGGTTGGAGGCAAACTTTGCCGATTCCTTCGGTCAACATGTATAGAATTTGTCTCAACCTCTTGCCAACTCTACGGAATCGGTGGGTCAGAAGTTGGAGGATTTGATCACCTCCAATACTAATCTGTCTGTCTCTATGGCTGCCCTCAAGTCAGCCTATGATGCTCGGGATGCAGAGGTAAGACATCTAAAAGAACAGGTTGCCGGGCATCAGCACTCACACTCCAAAATCCTGAAGTCCCTTCAATAGTTACACTCCAAGGTCGATGCCCTTCCTCAAACTCATGATTGGGAAATCGATCTTGGGGATAGTGCCTTTACTGGGCAGGATCGGGATGTCCTTCTGAAGATGGCCCGTCAAGTGTCTCACATTTCTGATAGTCTAAAACTTTCTTCTGTGAGTGCTGCTGAGGGGGAGAAACCTGCTGAGAGGGAGCAAACCCAACCTCCTCGCCGAAACCCTGTAATCCGAAACCATTCCAGCAGCCTCTCCGAAGTGGTTGTGCTGATTCGGGAAACTACACCAAAGAGAACAGACGGACAACCGAGGGTGAGAAAAAGAGTCCGTCTGATGATGTAGTGAAAGCAAAAGATAAAGGGAAAAGGATCCTATCTACCGAAGAAGAAGCTTTAGCAGAGAGAAAAAGGAAAGAAGACGCAAAACATGGAAAGAGGCAACCAATGGCAGATACTCTTAAGCTAAATCCTGCACCAAAAATTAACCTTGATTTGGGTTAACCTCAGGAGGAGATTAAAAAGGCTGCTGATCTTCAAAGATCCCTTGATAAAGATAAGGAACTATCTCTAAAAGTGGCTGAAGAAGAAGCTGCAAAGGCTAAGACCACCGATCCTATCCTTGCTCAGAAATCGGAGTTGGGAAACTTGGAGAGTTCGGCCAAAGAGGCTGAAGAAGAAAAGGCTATTGATCTTTGATGGTACAAAAGTTGTCTTACCGAAAGAAGAAACAAGTCAACGATCATAAGTGTCACAATCGGTACCTCCAAATCGTCGAAATATGATGTTCGGCTGATCCTAAATCGGCAGGATGGGACGATGCGGAGCATTAGAGAATACAACTTGGATCAGTACGAGATGACAGAATGGTTCGAAATCACCGAATTTCTCCTGAATAGCATCAATCCTCACAAGGATACTTTTCTCAAGTATATTAGCAGGTTGATGGACAGGATGAAAGAAATTAAAAACAAGTACAAACTCGAGCTTTCTTTGAGTGACAAATGGGAAATGTATGGAAAGTTACAATCCCCATCGCGGAATATAGCACCTACACGCCTTCATCGACGTTGTTTTTCATGCCTCCAATCTCTCAAAGATCAATCTAAGCCTCCCCCTGCCTCTAGAGCAAAATCGGTTAAGGATACTATTTTTAAGGATTTGGCTGCTCAAGGAAGGTACCGAATGTCAAAACCTTGATTTTTCAATACCAACTCTTGGCGTCTTTCCTTCCACTAAAATCATCCTTACTTCGGTTCAAGGAGTGTTCTTCAATGATGCATTTGGTGAGCCTTGTTTCTTCAGAGCTGAGTATATTCCCTTGGTTGACTCTATGTTCCTCAATGCTCTTCTCAACCTTATTCTCAACATCCCCGATGGTCACCCTCTTTACAAAGAAATCGTTGTCGAGCTGATGAAACGAAAGAAGTATTTTTTTTGTTTTCTTTTGATATACTTGTCCCCATCTTTTGAAAAGTTTCTCAAAGATTAATGCAAGTACTTTCCTCTTTATTTATTGTGTAGATATTTAATTATGTTCATTCTTTTGTAAATGTTGGATATACTTAACAAATCCATATAGCACAAAAAGACCAAAAAGATAAAAAAAAAATGGCATGTGGAAAAAGAACCCGAAAGAGTAAATCAGGGTCAAAAATGAATTTCAAGTTAGTTACTCTAAACAAATTCTAAGTATGGATGTCAATTACAAATAGGGGGAGATTGTTTGGTCACCAAAGATTTGAAGTTGATCTCCCGATCTTCCTATTATTCACTATTGTACTTAGAATATTTTTTAAGGTTATCTTTAATAGCTTAGTCATACTCTCACTGTTCGGCAAAATTGAAGATCAGCCGAAATCAAGAAGTAGATCTCCATTGTGGAATCAAGACAAGCTTCTAAACCTTACCTAAGCCATGCTTCACCAATTTTGCATAGAGAGAAAAATCGGTGGGAGAGTCACCAATTTTGCCTATGCAAAATAGGTGGGATTCTCCAAATTTTTTGGCGTCTGCCTAGAAAATCTTCCAATATCTTGCAATGATGGTGACATTCTCTGAAGTTGTAGAAAAAGGTTATTTGGAACTTATACCTTTTTAAGAACAGGTCTACTCCATTACCTGCAAGTCAACTTTGCTCTACCAATAGACAAAAAATATGTTTCGTCCTGTTCTAGGACAGACTGTCTTTCTATCCCCGATTGACAAGTGTCTCATGTATTTAACGCATATGGGCGTATTTAAAAGAGAAGAACCTCTCCATGCAAGGTGACGCTTTTTGAGAGTTCACTCTGTGTGAAATCAACCTCCTAGCAGACTCTTTTCTCTCTCAATTTTTCATAACTTTGTCTCAGTGCTCTAAGTTGTGAAAAGTTTGTTAGTATACTTTCTGTAAGATTGTTAGGATATATTTTATTCTATTTTTTCCCACAACAATCTAAAGATTTATATGTGTAATTTCATATCAATAAAGAATTAAATGAAGTAAAATTTTGTGTATTGTATTAACCCCCCCCCCCCCCCCCCCCCTCTCTACAATATTTGGTACTCTCTGCTATTTCATAGTTAGGACCAACAGTTTTTTTTTTTCAAAAGGTCATTTTTTTATCATTTTACATGTTTATCGGGTAATTTTTATTAAACGTGATTTATACAACAACTAGCTCATCATTAATTAACTGACTTATTATCAACTAGTTTACCAAACATATAGCCTTATGCTTGTAAAACTTTGTATCTGAGATACTCTTAGAGGGTGTTTGGGATTGGTTATTTAAATTACTTATCGGCTTATTTAATTTTCTCATTGCAGATAAGTTATTTAGAGTGTTTGGATTTAGAAAAAAAAAAAAAAACTTCTTATGATTTTTTGTCATTGCGAATAAGCTGTTTTTAATAAGTTAGTTCATACTGACTTATCAACTTATTTGAAACAACTTATGACGTTTTTGATTATTTTACATATGTAAGCAATCCCAAACACCCCTAAATGACAAGTAATTAGCTTATTACGTTTTGATATCATAATAAATTAATTCAAACACATTTTTATAAAACTCATTTTTATCACCATATAAATTGATAAGCAATTTAAAGAAAAACCTAAGTTATTTTAAATAAGAAATCCCAAACATCCCCTCTTCAATTTGAGGTCCTAAGTCAATAAAGTTTTATAGGTGGGCGTTTATCAAATTCATAAATATAACATATGATTGCAAAACATTAACCACATTATTAATGCGTCTCGATTCATTTAATCATTTTGTTAACAATTGATATAATAATGTTTTTTGTTACAAAAAGTTAAATAAAAACGAAATTGGTTTATTATATGTCATCAAACGATATTAAATAAATTTGTAAATCCGCCGACAACGCTTCCCTTCGATGTTATTATATAAATTCACTAAGATTCTCTCCAAAGATAACATTTTCTTCTGAAAGCTCTATATTTAAAGGTTTATTATATGTCATCAAACGATATTAATTTTTTCAAAATATTATTTTTACTTTTATAGGAATCAAATTTTGGTTTTTCTGATATATAATTTAGGGGTTGTTTACCAAATTTTTTATTAAGTCATGTATGGATAAATTTGTCTGTATGGATAAATTTATCTGTCCAAAAAAAATGTATGGTTGTTTACTTTTTTACCTGAATCAACGACCTGAATGATTGAAATGACCGATATATCCCTCAATAAAATTTTTGTTATTTTTTTTAAACCAGTTAAATCAAAATCAAAAACAATAAAAAAACTATTGTTCATCTCACCAATAAACCACCATTCATCAAACTAGTTGAACATCAAAACATAGTAATCAAACTATATAAACATCAATACATTATAATCAAACAATTTAAAAAGATATTAGTTACAACAATTGAATCAAAACCAAAACAAAAAAAAAACTATATCTCATCAAACAATGAAGCTACTGTTCTTTAGATAAAAACCAAAAATCACCTAACCAAAAACCAAAATCAATCAAATTCCTTTACTATTTTTTCTCTGGAGGCGAGGATCTAGAAGTAGGGTTCATGAATGAGTCGTCTGTTGGAATATGCTTGTGTCATAATAGATAATTATATGGCTAGACACACGTGGGCCTATAGGGTCACACACATATACACTGAGATACCATTTAATATAATGTAATTATTGTATTTACATTATATAAATAACCTATGTAACGTGGGGTAATTAAATGGGCACTAATCGTTAAGTTTGGCTTAATGGGTTTGTATTAGATTTAAGTTAATAGCAAACCTATTATACTTAATTAAATCCTAGGCCCATAAAGATTTAGAAGGGAGATCATTTAAAAGCCCAAGGAAGCTTTAGGGTTTATTTATATATAGAGATATTAAATAACCTAATTAAGCTAACCTAATCCTTGTGCTTCTCTCCCAAAATCGCCCCCCCCCCCCCCAGGTCTGTCTAGGGTTTTTCGTTTTGATCTTCTAGCTCGTTTCTTGGTTAATCGAGGCTCTAAGATCTGTTGCTAAGGAGGACTAGCATCCGGTGGTGATCAAGGAGGTGTAGTGTGGACTACTCTAGAGGTATTCTCCATTGAATACTTAGTTTCAAAAGAGCACACAAGTGGATCCGGTTTTGTCTACAAATCACGCTACAAAGGTATACCGTCATTTGTATTCTTTGTTTGATCATATTGGCAATACGTTGATCCCGTTTGGTGATTGTTTTCGCTGCGTTCATATATATGTTTATACATGTGTTTTTGTCATAATCACCAACAGTGGTATCAGAGCCATCGTATGTGCCATATGATTAGCAAGTATATGTAAAAGTGGCTAAAAACTAAAGTTTTTTTCTGAAAATTTCGACCCTCATGAGGTCTTGAATAATGTATTTTAAGATCCTAAAGCCACAAGTTACATATACTAATCGTAGATTAATTATTGTAGTTTTTTCTTCGATTCGTTGGCTTGTTTTTATTTCTTATTGTAAGTGTTTTAGATCCATGGTAAAAACATGCATTTTTTACCTTGGACCAAGCCAACACTCTTAATGATAATGTATTATTATGTTGATGTGCAAAACCGATGAAAACCTTGACCGTTTGTGTGCCTTGTTTCATTGGTTGTCAAGTTTTTGGATTGTAATATTTTGGGCAATTATTTTTACTTAGTTTAGTAGTAGAATAAATGTATTTTATCAAGAAATTGTAACCATTGCTCGGAATGGAATGGCGATGAAGTTAAAGACGAAAAGGCATTTTCGGAGTTGCTGGACAGCCGGTACGAAAAATGGATTTCCCGGAGTTTGGCACCTCGGATTGTGCTGAATCTTGTTGCTGAAGTTACATATGACATAGAGGAACAACTTTGCAGAAGGATGTTTCGATTGGGGAAGACTCCTTCCATGACGTTTCGGGCCCCGAAGCTTCTGCGTTTTTTCGGACAGATTTGGTGTTCGAATGTACATGTGGGTTCTACTTGCTCTTGATGGTCTTGGAGCAAGTGGGAGCCCATTAAGGGTTTATGTTGGCCCGTCCTTAGTTGCCCTCTTGGTCCGTCGTGATGGCTCACGAGATCAAGCATAGGTTTTTCATCGGTTGAGGTTTTGCACATATTGGTTGTGTGTTTATTTTTTTTTGTATGTTGCATTGTTATCTATGTCTCTGATATTATAACTTGCAAATGAGTTTTTCAAACCTAAAATTAAACACATACTACTTTTGAAACTAAATCCTTAGATTTAGTTAATATAAGTTTAAATTGGATTTGAAACTTAAAACTATTGTTTTATATAAATAATGCTTAAAAGGGTTTTATCGGTTATTTAATTTATGTAATGTCCAATTTGTTATGAACTATAACATGCATAGCATGGGGAAGACTATCTCTGAACTGCATGCTATGCTGAAGCTTGCAGAGCAAGGGATGCCCAAGAAAGCTCCTGCTGCTGTTCTAGCAATCAGGGAAGGTAAAATCCAGAAATCCAAACCGCAAGCACTGGGCAAGGGTCGTGGCAAGGGTAAACATGTTTACAAACCCAAACCTAAGATCCCCCCACCTGCTAAGAAGGAGCACCCTGTAAAGGACGCCGCCTGCCATCACTGTGGAGTGATAGGCCACTGGAGGAGGAATTGTCCTGCTTACCTGGCAGAGTTGAAGAAGAACAAAGCTACCCCGGCTAGCACATCAGGTATCTTCACTATAGAACTCTATGCTTTTCCTAGTAAAACCTGGGTTTATGACACCGGTTGTGGAACTCACATTTGTAATAATGTGCAGGGACTAAGGGGAAGTAGAAAGCTAAACGACGGAGCTTTGGACCTGTACGTAGGCAATGGAATGCGTGCACCTGTTAAAGCTATAGGGAGCTTTGATCTTATCCTCCCTAATGGATTGATTATTGTTTTAGACAATTGTCATTATGCACCTACTATTACTAGGGGTATTGTTTTGCTTTCTCGTTTGAAGAAAAATGGTTTTATCTATGTTTTTACGGATTATGGTATTTCGGTTTCTAAGGATAATATATTTTATTTTAATGCTATTCCTCGTGATGATATTTTTGAAATTGACATGCATAATCTTGTTTCAAACGATAGTTCTATGTATACATGTAGCACTAAGAAATCCAAACGTAATTTGGATTCAACTTACCTATGGCACTGCCGTCTTTGCCATATAAGCAAGAAGCGCATTATAAAGCTGCAACACGATGGGCTTCTAAAGTCAACCGACGATGAGTCGTTTGATAAATGCCTCTCTTGCATATCTTGGAAAATGACAAGAAAACCTTTCTCCCATATAGGTGAAAGAGCCAAAGATCTACTTGGACTCATACATACTGATGTATGTGGCCCATTTAGAACTGTGTCTAGGGAAGGTGCTAACTACTTCATCACTTTCACTGATGATTTCAGTCGCTATGGTTATGTTTACTTGATTAAACATAAACATGAAGCCTTTGAAACGTTCAAAGCCTTTCAAAGTGAAGTAGAAAATCAACTCGGCAAGACTATTAAGGCTCTCCGATCTGATCGAGGAGGAGAGTACATGAGTCAAGAGTTTTTAGACCATCTGACTAAGTGTGGGATTGTCTCACAATTCACTCCTCTATACACTCCACAACATAATGGTGTGTCTGAAAGGAGAAATCGAACTTTGCTAGACATGGTTCGATCCATGATGAGTCTAACTACTTTGCCACTATCCTTTTGGGGTTGTGCTCTAGAGTATGTTGCTCGCATACTCAATATGGTTCCGACCAAGAAGGTTGATAAGACACCATATGAAATATGGCACGGGAAAGTCCCTAATCTGTCTTACTTGAAGGTCTGGGGTTGTGAGGCTCTCGTGAAACGAGACACACCGAACAAACTTGAGCCTAGATCTATTAAGTGTATCTTCGTAGGGTACCCAAAGAAAACGATGGGTTACTATTTCTACTACCCACCCAAAAACAAAATATTTGTTGCTCGGTATGTTGAGTTTCTTGATAACAGACTCATTTTACAAGAAGCAAGTGGGAGCACTGTAGACCTTGACGAGATTCAAAACGAAGATGCACAACCTCTTGGTAACACTAGCGAACATCACGTTGAGGCTGAACATGCAGATGTTGAACCACAGAATGATGTAATTCCCATTCGTAGATCCGCAAGGACACCTCAAGCACCTAAACGATATAGTTTTTATGTCGATGCTGAGGAGCAGAATTTGGGGGATCATGGTGAACCCTCTAACTATCAAGATGCATTGTTGGATCTAGAATCCGATAAATGGCTTGAAGCTATGAATGCTGAAATGCAATCCATGAAAGACAATCAAGTCTGGAACTTGGTTGATCTTCCCCCGAACAACAAGACTGTCGGGACCAAGTGGATCTTCAAGAAGAAGACCGACATGGATGGCAATGTACACACCTATAAAGCTCGTCTAGTAGCAAAAGGTTACACTCAAACCTACGGGGTTGACTATGAAGAAACCTTCTCGCCTGTTGCTGACGTTAAAGCTATTAGGATTCTTATAGCCATAGCAGCGTACCATGACTATGAGATTTGGCAAATGGATGTCAAAACCGCTTTCTTGAACGGTCACCTTAATGAAGATGTTTATATGGTGCAACCTGAGGGTTTTGTGAGTTCGAAACATCCCGAGAAAGTATGCAAGCTTCAAAGATCCATTTATGGACTGAAGCAAGCATCCAGAAGCTGGAATAAAAGGTTTGATGAGGAAATCAAAACGTATGGTTTCACTCAAAACCTTGATGAGCCATGTGTATATATGAGAGCTAGTGGGAGCATCGTCGTTTTAATAATCTTATATGTTGATGACATATTGCTCATGGGGAACAACATTCCAATGCTACAAGATGTCAAATCCTGGCTTGGAAAATGCTTTGCCATGAAAGATTTAGGCGAAGCGGCGTACATCCTAGGAATCAATATCTATCGGGATAGATCGAAGTGGTTAATTGGTTTAAGTAAAAGTGCGTACATTGACAAAATTCTAAAATGGTTTAGAATGGATGCTTCCAAACGTAGAAGTCTTCCAATGCAACACAATGTAAACTTGAGTAAGACTCAGGGACCCTCCACACCTGATGACGTGAAGCGGATGAAGGGAATACCCTATGCTTCGGTTGTGGGATCCATCATGTATGCAGTGAGGTGCACTAGACCTGATGTAGCGTTCTCTCAGAACCTTACGAGTAGATACCAACAAAATCCAGGAGAAAGTCACTGGACTGCTGTTAAGAACATATTGAAGTATCTTCAAAATACTAGAGATATGTTCCTTGTTTATGGTGGTGATATAGAAAGAGTGCTCAGTGTTACTTGCTACATTGATGCTGGTTTCGAAACAGATCGAGATGACACTCGATCTCAGACTGGAAACGTTTTCGTCATGAACGGAGGCGCTGTTGACTGGAAGAGTGCTAAGCAAAGCACTATTGCGATGTCTTCTACAGAAGCTGAATACATAGCTGCTTCTGAAGCTGCAATGGAGGCTGTTTGGATACGGAAATTCATTTATGGGCTTGGCGTTGTCCCCAATAATGAAAGCCCCATGGATATGTACTGTGATAATTCTGGTGCCATTATCATAGCCAACGAACCTGGAGTTCAAAAGGGCGCCAGACACTTTCGCAGGAAGACTCACTACATTCGAGAGGTTATCAAGATGGGTGAAATTCGTCTTCTCAAAGTTCACACAGATAACAACTTAGTTGATCCCTTTACGAAACCAATGTCTTATACCAAACATATCAAGCATGCTAGGAACATTGGACTTCGACCAGCTAGTAGTCTCATGTAGATCTGTTTTTAGTAATTGAATAATTGGAACGTTGAACAGTTTTTATTTTCACAATGAATTGATGTACTTGGTATGATCCTTTTCATTTATATCAACTGTGTTCTATATTTGCATGTTTAATCCATGAATAAATTATTTGTTCTAAATTGTCCATTGTCAGTTGATGATATGGGAGTATCATCGAATTAAGGCAAATGTGAGTGTATTGGTGATATTCATTGGTGAATGAATATTAATGATGATGCCACCAAACTCACATGTTGTTCATTGGTGATGAACATTGGACTGACCCAACATACGAGAGTTCACTGCATGGATCGGCGTCACCAGTGAATCTCGCAAATGGTTATGTCACTCGTCCTTAGACTTGAGATGCAAGCAGGTTTTGTGTGGGTGGAATGTCGGTCTTTGATATGGTTAAACGTTGTCCTAAATAAGGCTGTTATAAAAATCATCTTCAGGAGTGATGTGAAGCACATGACAGACACGTGCAGTCAAAATAGGATTTGTTCCTCTACAAGTAATAGAGTTAGATACTACTGGGCCCCTCGATGAATTGAATAGATGTTTGTACGGCTGTACCCAAATGTAATTAAGATGATGCTTGATTAATTTGGTAATCTAATTCAACAAATAGATCGAGAAACAGAATCGTTGAACAATTAGAATGACATATGATCCATGTCTAGTATTCAACAAGGTATCTGTAACAAAGGGATGATTGATTTAATAAACCATTTAAAATGAGACGTTTAAGAAACTAACCTCATGTGTCTCTAGGGGCATTGGCGTGTTGCTAGACGCTAACCTTTGCTTGTATGATTAGTTGTTATTATGACATGCGCAAGTGGGAGCTGTTGGAATACGCTCGTGTCATAATAGATAATTATATGACTAGACACATGTGGGCCTATAGGGTCACACACATATACACTGAGATACCATTTAATATAATGTAATTATTGTATTTACATTATATAAATAACCTAAGTAACGTGGGGTAATTAAATGGGCACTAATCGTTAAGTTTGGCTTAATGGGTTTGTATTAGATTTAAGTTAATAGCAAGCCTATTATACTTAATTAAATCCTAGGCCCATAAAGATTTAGAAGGGAGATCATTTAAAAGCCCAAGGAAGCTTTAGGGTTTATTTATATATAGAGATATTAAATAACCTAATTAAGCTAACCTAATCCTTGTGCTTCTCTCCCAAAATCGGCGCCCCCTAGGTCTCTCTAGGGTTTTTCGTTTTGATCTTGTAGCTCGTTTCTTGGTTAATCGAGGCTCTAAGATCCGTTGCTAGGGAGGACTAGCATCCGGTGGTGATCAAGGAGGTGTAGTGTGGACTACTCTAGAGGTATTCTCCATTGAATACTTAGTTTCAAAAGAGCACACATGTGGATCCGGTTTTGTCTACAAATCACGCTACAAAGGTATACCGTCATTTGTATTCTTCGTTTAATCATATTGGCAATACGTTGATCCCGTTTGGTGATTGTTTTCCACTGCGTTCATATATATGTTTATACATGTGTTTTTGTCATAATCACCAACATCGTCAACAAATTTCTTTCCTGTTTGATTTCTTTTGTGTCCCAATCCTCAAGAAAACCTAAATCAATTTGGTGATGTTTTTTATGTGTGTTCCTCACCTGAACAAATGAAATGGGAGAAATCAGAATATGTCGCCAGAGATGAGGAGCAACAACGGAGCAAGTGTAGGTCACCGGATACGAGAAGAAACGACGAAGCGACAAAGGAGGTGCAGGTCGCCGGAGCAGCGACGAAGGAGGAGCTGTAGGCCGGAGACGAGCAGCAACAAAGAAGGAGGAGCTGTAGGTCGGAGACGAGCACCAGTGATGAAGGAGGAGCTGTAAGTTGTCGGAGACGAGCAGTAGCGACCGCCGAAGAAAGGGCCTGTCGTCGATGGAGAAGGATGTGGGAGAGAGGCGCTGGAAGTGGGAGGCGATGGAGAAGAAGGGTGTAGGGTTTACTAGCTTTTCTATTGTCCGTTCTTTTTTCTAAGGGTAAAAAAGTCATATTTTCATCTTAATGGGGACAACACCCGTAAACTCACTGAGCGAATAAGTCGAAGGCTGTGCGATTAAGCCGTAAATAAACACCCAAAAATGTTTGTGCGAATAAGCTGATTTTTTCATTAAGCCGATTAACTCACAAGTAAACACACCCTTAGTGTTCATATGTTAGATCATCTTAATCCATATATGGATTTCAAGCGGGACATATTTTAATTTTTACTTTTTTATTTGTAACGAGCATGGTCTATTTTAATGACGAATAACAAATTTTTGATAAGGAATTGCGATAGATAACAGTTTGATTAGTATGTGCATTAGTTTTTATATAATAACTATTTTTAGGTCGACTAAATACACTTTTATATATATATATATATATATATATATATTTATATATATATATATATAGCCTTAGGTTCATTTGAGAAGTGCTAAATATATGAGAATTAGAGAAGTAATATTGGCCATTTATTCGGTCAAAGGTTCTTATGAATTAGTTAAAAAGAGTTCATATGTGAATCACAAATGTTCATATATGAATTAGTTAAAAAGAGTTCATATGTGAATTATATAGGTTCATATATGAACGTATAGTCTATATGTGAATCATACAAATTCATATATGAACTCGTCCCGCGTATTTTTACGAAACTGCCCCTCTATCTTGTGCAGACCACGTGAGGAATTATCCGCTGTTTCTCGGTCAAAGCCGTAGATTTTGACCGAATGAACGACTTGTGGCATAGAGAAGTGATCTTAGTCATATCAAAAAATCGTATCGCCTGCCCAACAATGGAAGCCCAAACTAAATGACTCAAATCACACAAATCTGTAACAAAGTTTGGTATAAATTCTATCTATCTAATAAAACAAACAAAAATCTAGTACTATAATTGAACTTACAACCGCATGAGCCGCATTCGGGTAAACGTAGATCGCAAGATCCGTGGGCGGGCCTGTTACACCCGATACAAGCTTCTTGTTGATGTAGTGTGTCCTCTCAAAAACCTCCCCAGCAGTAGGCTCATGCCCAATGTCTCTCTCTACAATAGACAACTTAAATTGTTAGTATGTAAAAAGATCATGTGGATATATATATATATATATATATATATATATATATATATATACATTCATCACCTATATACATTTAGTGTAGTGGATGATAAATTATGATGTGATCCCGATGTTGAGCGGTACTAATAGAACTGCACGTGTGCCTGAATGTCATCCCCTCATATATTAGTGGCATGATTGGCCTAGATATACGCGTCGTGTTCCATACCTGTTAAAAACAAGACATAAATCAAAATATAAACTAGTAGAACCAGATACATGTATTCAACCACACGTACCAGATCAATCATTTGAACCCAAAACTCATGCGTGATCTACTTTGGGGGCGTGCGCTAAGCACCGTGTAGTCATGACCATAGGTTTAAAGGATTTTTAGATGACGTTAACACTCTCAGTGTAATGGTTTGACTATTGGAAAGTCCAAACCGTAGGTTTAAATCAAAGAAAGGTGTTTTGATGACTTTAAAACCCTACGTGTAATGGTTGAAAGTCAAACCATAGGTGTCAATGAAGTTAGAAGTCTATTGAATGACGTAAAAACACTACATGTAATGATTTGTCTACTTGAAAGTCAAACCGTATGTTTAGAGGAGTTTTGGATGACTTTAGAGCTCTAAGTGTAATGGTTTGGCTATTCGTAAGTCAAAATCGAAGGTTTAAATCAAAAAGTGTTTTGGAATGAAATAAATGAGTTTAAAACACAAACATATGTTCTATAAAATTTCGGCGACATAATGTAACACCCTAAAAATAGGGATAAACAAAAACTTCCATTAAACGGAAGAGCGGTATATGATGCCATAGCACGAGCCTCCCAAAAAGGGGAATATACAAATGTCTGTTTTAAATACAAATGTATAATATCGGAAAATAAACAACAACCGACTAATCTACTTCCTATATTAGAAATAAGATTACAAAAGGGTGTCATCTCTAGTCCGATTTAGTCTTCTATCACCGGCATCTCAAAAGTGTACCCCCAAAGCTCACATGCTCCCAACTAAGCCTTCATAAAGGCTGCAACTCTATGATCTGAGATACACATTAAACAAGCAACAAGTGTTAGGCCAAGAAGCCTAGTGAGTTGAACAACTAAAATAGCATGCAATAGTTCATAACATGTTTTATAAAAATGATCATTCACAATTTGGAATCAATGGGGGAGACCCAAAACACCAAATCAAGTTACACCTCAAGAGACGATATACCTTAGCGTCTACTCTTGCGAGTAACGCCTCAAGGCCCGGCACATTGGGACTACCTCCAAGGTATCATCCCAAAGGCGTGGATCTAAACGCATACCTCCAAGGTGGCGTCCAAGACTACATCCTTCTAGTGTCTACTCAATGATTCATCCAAATTGTATATACCATCAAGCAACTACTCCAAGTAGCACATAACAACGTACATCACTTCTGTTAGCTTTAATTAGCCCCTAATTTAGTTGAATGTTTTATAAAGAAATTATAGTATGGGCTTTATAATTAGATTCATGTTATCTTTGTAATTAGCCTTATGGGCTTAAGCCTTTTGTGTAAATGGGCCCTATATAAAGGTGTCCATAGGCTTTTTAGGTTAAGAGTGAGAAATCTGGAGAGTTCACAATTTACACACACAGACTAGTTTCTTATGAGAGTCGATTTCACGTTTAGTGTGGTGTTCTTCCAATTTCCCCTTCCATACCTTGAATCAATGAATATGAGATAAGATTTCTATGAGTATTGTTCTTAATTTTTATCTTATCTCTACTTTCTCTATGGATTTTATCTTCTATTGTTTGTCTGTCTTAAAATGGGATCAACAATTGGTATCAGAGCTGGATTGAAGAAACTCTTCTTCAATCGGTCATCTATAGCAACAATAGAAGATTATATGATTTATTTGTTGTTTTGGTGCTTAGATTGATTCAATCACATGAGCCTAAACACAAATATCATTCTAATAGTTTATTTTCTGTTCTGTGCTTACTGGAAATCCAGTCTTTGATTTCAATAAGATTTGGATAAGTTTTGACAGAAAGTTAGTGTTTCTCTTCACAAAATCTGATTCTGCACACCACATATTTGATGAAATGCCTAAGTGAAGATTTGGTTCTGTTTGGATCAAATCTGATCAGATTTAATACATATGTGTGTTTTGATTCTTTCTCCTTCATTGGTCTTATTTGATAAGTACTAAGTAGATGGTTGATCTATGATCTCATCCTTGTGTGTGCTTAAGTCCATAGCATTTTTTTTGGCATCTTGGTAGTAAGGTTGTTGATCTTTGATCTGACCTTTATTTAAATCCAAGATTGGACTCTCTTTTACTCAGATTTTGTTAGTATTCCGCTGCTCATAATCGATTAAATGAAAAACAAAATCATTTGGGTCTTTAAAAAGTTGTCTGAGAAAGATTTGGTGTTGTGCTACATTTTCAAAGTTTGATATGAATTTTTTATGACTTTGAGTACTTATAATCAGTCATGATCAATCAGAGATATGAGCATTTGTACTCATTGTTCTAAAAGGTGTTATGAAGATCGTCTTATTTTTCCCACACCAAAGGTTTTGTGAAACATGGAAACCAACAGCCATGTGCATCAGTGTTTGTTGGGTTTAGAGCATAAAACAGTAAGCTGCCGGGGGTGTTTGTTTGCTGTCAAAGCTGAAAATTGCTGCTGTTTGGCTGTTGTATTGCTGCTGTTTGGCTGCTGAATTGGCTGCTGTTTGGCTGCTGAATTGGCTGCTGTTTGGCTGCTGTATTGCTGCTGAATTGGCTGCTGTTTGGCTGTTGTATTGCTGCTGTTTGGCTGCTGAATTGGCTGCTGTTTGGCTGCTGTATTGTTGCTGTTTGGCTGCTGTTTTGCTGCTAATTAAGTTGCTGTCTTGCAGCTGTACAAACAGCTTAATCATGCTGTTGTTTTAAAAAAATTCACTGCTGTTTGTTGCTTTCCAAAACAGAAAATCCATGTTGTTTCAGAAAGTTGTTCAAGAGAGCTCAGTGCTGATTACAGAAGGATGTTTGGTGCAGCAAAATGGAGCTGATGTTTAAGGTTGTGCGGCTGAATTCTGCAGTCTCCAGATTAAGCTGCTGCTGCTGTACCATGTTCGATATTTGCTACTCTCCAAAAGCTGCTGCGTTCACTTGTACACAAAAACAGTTGGATCACAAAGCTTAACTACAACTGTCCAGAAGCTCTGAAAGAGCAATCCAGAGGTGTATATGCAGAGGTTAACCACTGAGGTTCTGTAAGGCATGTGCAGAGCTTCTGTAAGGACATGCAGAGCCTCTGCAAGGCTGTCCAAAGGACGTCCAACTGATCAAGGGCTCTATACACGTGCAGAGCTTAATCACAGAATCTGCCCGATTGCACTACAGAAGAGTGCAGAAGCTGCACATGTAGAGCCTAATCACAAAGCCTCTGTGAAATAGTGCAGAGCTTCTATGATCAAAATGTGTTGTCCAGAGAGAATGTTCAGAAGAGGCTCTTTAAGCGCAGAAGCAGATCGTGACTTGTGCATATTGGTCTGCCAACAGAAGTGTGATATCAGAGTTTGGCTTTCCAAGTGCAGCAGCAGATCACAGAGGTTACACCACATAGCTGATATCACAGAGCCTCTGTGGAGTCGCACAGAGCCTCTGTGCACACTCAGAGGGCTGTCCAAATTTGGGTTTATCAGGGAACAGGGTATTTATGCCTACTTGGGAGTTTCCTGTCATGGTCGCAGAAAGAAGGTTTCTGAGTTTGCTGTGCAGACTTCATGTTCCTTCTGTTCAAATAGATTTAATCAAGTCCCTATAGAGATCAGAAGCTCATCTGTGTAGAAGCAGTTCGTGTGCAGCAGAACAGATCAATATGCTGGAAGCAACCATTATAGTAGAAGAAACTTAGGCTGTTGAGCAAAGCTATTATGCATAGAGCCTCTGAGGCAGTTCACAGAGCTTCTGAGGCAAACCACAGAGCCTCTGTGGCTATTCAAGCTTCGATTCAGATCTGTCCAAAAGAGGTGTGCAGCAGATTAAGCAGCTGTCCAGCAGAGCTTAATCATTAAGCTGCTGATGGTTAAGGCTGTCCAGAGCCTTTGTAGGCTATTCAGAAGATGCACAGAGGGTCAAATTCGAAGAAGATGCTCTATGGATAGCTGATCAGAATGTGCGAAAGTAGAAGAGGTGTGAAGAGCTTCTTTCAGCTCTCAGGCTGTCCAAAGCACACAGAGGCTTGGAGTGTACCAAATCAGATCACAGAGCCTCTGTGAGGCTGACCAGATCGAGCCTCTATACTGATGTTCAGAGCCTCTGTGAGCAATAAGCCAAAAGACTGAAGCCCGAAATTTTTGGTTTTCTTGACAGCTTTGCGCTGTTTCAGAAACACGCGCACAACTTCTTACTCGGTGCTCCGATTCGCATGAGTCCAGTTGCGTTGAATTCCTAAGACACAGGTAAAACTTGTTCATGTTTTGAGTTTGGTCTGAATCAGTGTTCTTAATGGCCAGTATCTGTGTCAAAGTCAATGGACTCTTGCTGGACCGAAAGCATTGCATTTCACTCGTGCTCTTTCCGCTTTCAAGAACGGCGTTCTCTCGACGGTTCTTCATGGTGTCAAGCTACATTTGTGACATTTTAAATGTCACTCACTCCTCTGTTATTCATGTTTAAAGCTCGGTATTGAACGCTTACTCAACGGGATCTTTTAGAGTCAAATTTTCTGTTTTATGACCGTTCTGCGCAGCTGAAGGAAAACTTACACAACTCACTCGTTTTTCATCCAAAATTGATGAATCATAGCTCGTTGGAATGCTAAGAGGCTGGAGTTCATTATACATGTTTTATGTTTTCTTGCAATCAGTCTCCATGATGGTCAAAAACAGTGGTGAAGTTGAGACATGAAAGCTGGACAGAAAGTGTTATTTGTCTCGGTCTTTCAAGAAGATGAGCCTACATTTGAGGGGGAGCTCGTGATGCTTTGAAGACTTGAAGAACGGAACACCAAAGGTTCTAAAGAAAGCAAGGGGGAGACTATAAGATGATGCTTTCTTTATAAAACATTAGGGGGAGATTGTTAGCTTTAATTAGCCCCTAATTTAGTTGAATGTTTTATAAAGAAATTATAGTATGGGCTTTATAATTAGATTCATGTTATCTTTGTAATTAGCCTTATGGGCTTAAGCCTTTTGTGTAAATGGGCCCTATATAAAGGTGTCCATAGGCTTTTTAGGTTAAGAGTGAGAAATCTGGAGAGTTCACAATTTACACACACATACTAGTTTCTTATGAGAGTCGATTTCACGTTTAGTGTGGTGTTCTTCCAATTTCCCCTTCCATACCTTGAATCAATGAATATGAGATAAGATTTCTATGAGTATTGTTCTTAATTTTTATCTTATCTCTACTTTCTCTATGGATTTTATCTTCTATTGTTTGTCTGTCTTAAAATGAGATCAACAACTTCCATAACAAATGGTCCAACCATCCCATTAAGCATGTACTTTCCGCATACATATACTTCCAAAGTATAACCACATACATAAACATGTAATAACATGGATCATGGCATTGCAAACAACGATACATGTAGTAATACCCATATTAAGCTAAACTATCACCATTAAGCCATGAACTTTACCATTAAGCCATAAGAAAAGTCATTAAGCTCAAAACCCTAGATTAAGACATAATCTTTCCAAAATAGATATCATCATAAAAATGTAAGATCCAAGTAGTTTGTGTTGCTACATAACCCTTCTCTTACCATTAACCCCTCAAATCCCCCAAGATATGGAGAAATGAGCTTAATACCATAATGTGGTATATCTCAAAGGAAATGTTAGGAAACAAGTTACACAATAGTTATAAATCAAGTAATAATGGTGTTTAAAGGTTCAATATACTCACTATCTAGGTTTTCTAGTAAAAACCTAGAAAAGTAGGAGAAACCCTAGGAATGGAGAAGAACACTTGAAGTGTGGAGCTCCCAATGTCCTTGAATGTACCAAAATGATCTCTTGAAGTGTAGTAAATGCAACCCAAGCCTATTTAATGAAGAGAGAAGATAAAGGGGAAGAAAATCGCTCCCAAGAAGCTCCCAACGAAACCCTAGAACTGAAAATGGTGGAATGTTTTCTAAAAATTGGACAAGGGGTCATTTTATACCCTCAGCAAAAACGGGCGACTATGCCTCGCGATAATGACCTTGTGGCATAGTCGCGGGCAATGTCGCGGCTCTTCCCCCATATACGGTACACACTCAGCTACTATGACCGGCGATAGTGCCCGTGTAATAGTCGCGTGGCACTGTCCCAGATGGCTTAAACAAGTATTGTAGAAAGGGGGGGGGGGTAGAATACAATACACAAATTTTCACTTAGGGGCTGTTTGTTTAGCTCTGAATGGTTCCATTCAGAGCTGATCTCTTGTTGATCCAAACCCTCAATGATTTGATAATGACTCTCTGAGAAACACTTAGTGAAAATCATAAGTAGACAATATGTATTAATGTTTTGTCATCAAAGAAAATACTAAGTCTGTTTAGTATCGCTGATAAAAACATATTCTTTAAATTACACATTCAGCGACACTGTTCATCAATGAGACTTGAGCTTGTTCAGTCTTGTTGATGATCGCTGATAATCTTAGTTGTTTACTTATGATCCCTGAAGACAAGTCTCACGTCAACTATGTTCTACGCTGAATTCGAAGATCAAGCCAAAGAACCAGCGACAATTCTACTAATGAACTGATACGGATATCAGTGAAGCCAAGACCTGTCCACTCAACGTGAAGTTTCAAGTAGAAGACTTCAACGAACGCTGAACTTTATCAATCACTGATAAAGAACTATTCAACGAACGCTGATTATTAAGTTTCCTCTACAAGTTACTTTTGTCTTTCCCCCTTGCACGCCTCTGTACGATAATGTCAGAATGGATATCCCTTTTGTCCATAATCGTACAACCAACTCTGATTCTACATTGTTCATCATGCGGCTACTAGGTTGTCTACAAAGGTCAAAACATGCAACCAATCAGCTGCTGCCACGTGTAAAGTGATACGAATATGCATTAAATGCATGCAGTATATAAAAGAAAACCCTACTTCAGAAATGAAGTGCTCGGGCATCTCCTTCTTACTATTTTTATGTGTTAGAATAATAGTCTTTAATATTCTTATATCCTTTCTATCTTATTTCTAGTGCAAGAAATCTTAGTGATCCTCTTAACTTGTTTGGATTAGGTTTATTCCTTAATCGTGTTCCGCAACAAGTTGTAAATTGTTTGATACATATCAATAAACAATTTAAAAAAGTAAAATCTGTGTGTTTGTATTCAACCCCCCCCCCCCCCTTCTACAAACTTGTATAACCCCTCCGGGACCAACAAGTGGTATCAGAGCAGATTGTTTAATGTCATAAACAATATCTTGCTTATACTAATCTTTTCTCTTCCTTGCTATTTTCCATGCTGGCTAATAACACAAACACAAACTACATTGACAATGGTTCTCTTGCAAAACCCCCTAGATTTTCCAGAGATAACTTTAATATGTGGAAAAATAGGATGATACTCTTCTTAGAAGGTGTAGACCCTACTATGCCCCATTACATCGAAAATGGTCCATATATTCTTGTTAGAATTGATCCTGAAGTTCCAGGCACTACTACCAGAGCTGCCATTCCTGAAAGAATCATTCCTAAGGAAATTCACAATTGGTCTGATGAAGACAAGAAGAAAGTGGCTATTGACACTAAGGCCAGATCCATTCTTTCCATAGCTCTTCCCGACGAAGTCTACCATTCCGTCATGAACCTGAAAACCTCCAAAGCCATGTGGGACACAATCTGTGTTCAATATGAAGGTACGTCTGATGTCCAGAACTCAAGAAAGATCAACCTGGTAAGATAGTGCGAAAGCTTCATTTGTGGTAAGAATGAATCTCTCTCTGAAGTACATCAGCGGTTTAACTGTTTAATTATTGATCTAAAAACCGTTGGTAAGGAATATTCTAACTTTGAGATCCTGACAAAGTTCTTAGAATGTTTTCTTGAAAGCTGGGACAGTTATTCAATGTGTCTCAAGCTATCAAAGGATCTAAAATCTATGACCCTCTCTACCTTATTTGGCACTATGCTCAATCATGAGCACTCGTGTCATTTTAAGAAGAATCTTGTTAAAGATTCCAAAAGCACCCATGTTGCTTTACTCTCAGAGTCACCTTCCACTCAGCGACCATCTATCACTATCACTGAGTTGGAGACTAACTCTGAATGCTCATCAGATGTTGAGTCTTCAGATCTTGATGAATCTCTGGCACTCCTGGCTAATAAGTTCAGGAGATTCGCTAAAAAGAGTAACTTCAGAAGGAACAAACCCCTTGCACTCACTAACAAGCCAAAATCATCAACCCCTGTTGATAAGGCTACTGCTACCTGCTTTAAATGTGAGAAAGTAGGACACTTTGCTAGTGAATGCAGGTCAAAGAAAGTCTTTAAACCCTCAGCTTTCTCCAAGAAATCCTCTAACCCCAGGGCTAGAGATGACAAGTATCAAAAGCTGAAAGAAAAGTATGCAAAGCTGAAAAGCTTTAAGAAGAAAGGCAAAGGCCTGATGGCTGACTTTGACTGGGCTGCCTATGATGAAGAAGAATCATCTGACTCTGAAGATGATGATGAGGCCAATTTCTGCCTCATGGCAAAAATCGAAGAAGAGGAATAAAATTATGGCATTCCCTCTACTTCAACCTCTACCACTAAGGTATCAACTTCTTTCTTTACTAACATTTCAGATATTAATGAAGCTGATAGTCTTCGAAAAATTGAACTCCTGACTATAACCTTGTATGATGCCATGAATGGCAAGACCATAGTTGAAAATCAAAATCTTGATCTCGCTAAACAACTTAAAAAATGTCACCTTCAAATAGAAAAACTTTCTAAAATTGAAAAAGATTTAAAAGATCAGGTCCATATAAATCAACTAGTCAAAATCGAACGTGATGAAGCTATCGCTGCATTAAAAGCTGAAAAGGCTACTGTTGAATGATGGTGTAAATCCTCAACAACGATCACTGAGATAATAAAGTCTCAGATTCCCCTGAGTGACAAACGTGGTCTTGGTTACAAAGCTGACGCTGAAGAACCAACCACTGATCATTCCATGCTTAAGTTTGGAATGTTCGTGTCCTCTATCCCTGACACTTCCTCATCTCAGTGTTCCTCTTCTAAAACTCCTATCCCTGAGGAAAAACCTACCTTTATCCCTAAAGGTAAAGGCAAAGAAAACGTTTTCAACTAAAAACCTCAGAAGGGTACCTTTGTACCTAAGTTGAATACTTCTAAAGCTTCAGTGACCTATCCCCCAACTTCTAAGAACAAGATCCCTGGATTTATTCAGCGATCTACTCCTAGAATCAGAGTGGATATTATTGGTAAGAAATTTGAAGAACAGATTGTTCCTCCCATTTCCAATGCCAAAGGTATACTTGGTGCTGGCCCTGCTCATTTAAAATTAACGGCTAAGCATGCAAATTGTCCTAAAGCTACTTTCAGCTATAGGAAATGTTATCACTGTAGACTTACCGATCACATTGCTAGTAAGTGCCCCACAGCCACCAAATCTAAAAAGTTATCTAAGGTGAAGATCAATGCTCCCAAGGCAAAGAAGACCATTCCTGGTGCAAATCAGGTTAAGGTGAAACCTACCACTGAGGTTAAGAAATTAACCAAAGTGAAGAATAGTTCTGAAGCTGAATCTTCAAATGCTGCGAGGAGTGCTGAACCTTCCACTTCCTCTACCACCACTGACAAGTATGGGCCCATGGTAAAATGGGTGCCCAAGTCAAACTAATCTTCCTTTGTTTGCAGGTTAAGATGGGTATCTGGTATCTCGATAGCGGATGCTCTAGACACATGACTGGAAAGAAAAACCTGCTCACTGAATACAAGGAAGAGAAGGATCCCTCAAAGAAGAGTCGCATATGTTAAAGGACTGAAGCACAATCTTTTAAGCATCAGTCAGCTATGTGACAAGGATAACAAAGTGATTTTCACTAAGGAATCCTGCTTTGTCACTGACAAAAAGGAGAAGATAGCTCTCAGTGGATACCGTATGGAAATTGTTTATGTTATAAACATGGACTCTACAACCACTGAGAACTCCTGTTTCTTCTCAAAAGCCTCATCTGATGTCAACTGGCTTTGACATAAGAGGCTCTCCTATCTCAACTTCAAGACACTGAATACTCTTTCCTCTAAAGAGTTAGTTACTGGTCTACCTCAACAATCATACGCTAAGGAGTATCTATGTTCATCGTGTTAAAAAAGGAAACAAACCAAGGCAAGCTTGAAATCTAAGCAAGTTTCCTCAGTGTCATCTCCTCTACAACTTCTCCATATGGATTTGTTTGGCCCTATTAACAAACAATCCATCGCTGGAAAGAAATATACATTGGTCATACTTGATGAATTCTCTCGCTATACATGGGTAATGTTTCTCCGTTCTAAGAGTGACACCCCTGAAGAACTCATCGCTTTTGTCAGGAAAATGGAAGTCCTGAATAATATTACCGTTTGCTAAATAAAGAGTGATCATGGGACTGAATTCCAAAATAGTTCCCTTGATTCCTTCTTTGAAAGCAAGGGTATTTCTCACAACTTTTCCTCAGTGAGATCACCGCAACAAAATGGAGTCGCTGAAAGAAGAAATCGAACTATTATCGAAGTTGCACGTTCAATGCTCAGCGATTCTCATCTACCTACTCAGTTTTGGGTAGAAGCTGTCAACACTGCGTGTTTTACTCAAAACAGGTCGTTGATTGTCAAAAGATTCAAGAAAACAGCCTATGAACTTTTCCATGGGAGAAAGCCTTCAATTAGCTTTCTTCACATCTTTGGATGTTAGTGTTTCATACTGAAAAATAGAGATGCCCTTGGAAAGTTTGATCCTAAGGCTGATGATGGAATCTTTCTTGGATATTCTTCTATCTCCAAAGCCTTCAGAGTCTTCAATCGAAGAATACAAACTGTAGAAAAAACAATCCACGTCACTTTTGACGAATCCCGGTCAGCGAACTCTAGACCCTCTGCTGATACTGAAGAACTGAATCAATGGATGTTTTCTCATCTTGGTGATTCAGGAGATGCTCCCACTCCTCCATCTCATACTCATCTCGCTGAAGAGGATGATCCTACTATCATCCCAAGCATGCAGACAAGTGAAGCTGAAACATCATGGGTCTCAGCTATTCCTCTAAACACTATGCCTGCTTCTGAACCTTCTATATCAGACATACCATCTACTTTTCAGCAATCAGTGAATGAAATGACATCTGAACCTCTTCCTCTCTTGGCTGAAATACCAGAAGTTGCTGAAGCCTCATCTTCAGCTCTTCCAGAAGTTCAAGTTGAGTCAGCGACTTATGCTCCGGCTCAGCTATGGACTATTAATCACCCTAATGATCAGATTCTTGGTGATCCAAACGCTGGTGTTCAGACTCGACAAAGTGCAGGTAACATTTGTTTATTTGTTAACTTTATTTCTCTGATTGAACCAAAGAAAACAGATGATGCCCTCAGAGATCCAAACTGGGTCAGCGCTATGCAAGAAGAGCTGACAGAATTCGTAAGAAACAAAGTTTGGAAGCTCATTTCCAGACCATCCGACAAGTCAGTGATAGGAACTAAATGGGTCTATCGAAACAAGTTGGATGAACATGGAACTGTAACCCGCAACAAGGCTCGTCTTGTTGCTCAGGGATACAGACAAGAGGAAGGCATAGATTATGATGAAACGTTCGCCCCAGTGGCAAGACTCGAAGCCATTCGTCTATTCTTAGCTTACGCTGTACACAAAGACTTCAAAGTTTATCAAATGGATGTTAAGTCAGCATTCCTCAATGGAAAGCTGAATGAAGAAGTCTACGTGAAACAACCTCCAGGATTCTGAGATCCTAAGCATCCAGGTTATGTTTATAAACTGGATAAGGCACTTTATGGCTTAAAGCAAGCTCCTCGTGCATGGAATGACACACTATCTACTTATCTCCATATTGAAAAATTTGAGCGTGGTAAAATCGATAAAACTCTATTTTTCAGGAAAGTCAAAGGTCATATTATTCTTGTTCAAATATATGTCGATGATATTATATTTGGTTCCACTAACCCTGACTTGTGTACTCGTTTCGCTGATAGAATGAAAGTTGAATATAAAATGAGTATGATGGGTGAGCTAACCTATTTCCTAGGTCTTCAAATCAAACAGAGTGAAAAAGGAACTTTCATTCACCAAGGAAAATATGTTAAAGACATGCTGAAAAAATTTGATTTAACTCAGAGCTCAGCTATGAAAACCCTTATGGCACTGCCGCTGACACTAAACAAGGATCCTTCTGGAAAACTGTTAATGTCACAACGTACCGTGGGATGATCGGCTCTATTCTGTATCTTACAGCTAGCCGACCTGATATTATGTACGCAACCTGTTTGTGTGCACGATATCAAGCTGAACCTAAGGAATCTCATTTGATCGATGTAAAGCGAATCTTTTGTTACCTTAAGGGTACTCCTAACCTAGGTCTTTGGTATCCCAAAGACTCAGGGTTTGATCTAATCGCCTATTTAGATAGTGATTTTGCAGGATGCAAATTGGATAGGAAAAGCACCACAGGAGGCTGTCAGCTCCTGGGTGGAAAGCTGGTGAGTTGGACAAGTAAAAAGCAAAACTCAGTGTCCACCTCAACCGCCGAAGCTGAATACGTAGCCGCTGAAAGCTGTTGTTCTCAGGCACTAGTGCCATCGCTATAGCCAACAATCCAGTGCTACACTCAAAGACCAAACACATCGAAATCAGGTATCATTTTATCAGAGATCATGTGATGAATGGTGATATAGAACTTCATTTTATCCCAACTGGCTTTCAGTTAGTTGATCTTTTCACCAAACCTCTTGATGAGACAAGATTCAACTTTCTCTTCAGCGAGCTTGGAATGCTGAACTTAGATGAGTAAAATCTTCAGCGGTTCACATTTGATCAGCGATAATAAAATGAACTGGTATAACCCCATTAATCATCTACTCTCTGAACAAATTGATTCGCTGATATCAAGGTATGTTCTTTCTTACTCGCTGAATTTCGCTTATGAATGCAAGATTTCAAAAACAAATTGCATCGCTGAATATCTCTTCCTTTCAGTGATACTTTGAAATTTCAAAACCTAACACTGATATTTCTAATCAGTGCTTCATGTTTTCAAAATGTCCCTGAGCTTTCAAAATCCTCAGAGACATCCTAAAATATGAAAGGACGTTTGTGATGTCATCACAACGGATAGACCATGGCACGCTTTTTCTCTGACACGTTCGCCCGTTTCGTTTTCCTTGACCAATCAAATTCAAGGGACGTGTCCGTGTCATCATGAAAAACTTTCCCGCTCATAGTTTTTCTCTCTCTACTCTCACTATATAAACCCATTTGAGTTTATATTGTTACCTTTTACGCGAACATCATCTCCTTCAAGCAAGAACAACTGTTGCATTTGAACTCATTTTTCTCCAGAAAACTGTTCATCTTCATCTTCTTTAAACATCAAAGGTTAATATTCTTGTTATTTTCCTTTCATAAACTTGTTTTCGATCTTATTATTGTTTTCAAAAGATCAAACAAAAGAACTTTTTCAAAATAAAATCATTTCTCTTCATGATTTTATGAATGCAATCTGGTTCTCAGATTGTTCTACAAGTTTAAACTAAAAATCTTAAACTTGACCATTTCATACGTTTTTCCAGAATCACTTCTTTAGGAAACTGGAAAACAAGAACATTCACTAGATTTTGTACTTCTTTTCAAAACTAGAAAAACCTTTAAAACCCTTATTCTGGAAACTTTATCCATTTTAAGAACTTCTTTTCATAATCTTCATGTTTGTACTTTATAAACAGAAATGACATCTACTGAAGCTCCCTCAACTCAGTCTCCTACTACTCCTAAAAGGACTGAACTCATCCCAGCTCCTCAAGTTGGCTTCAAATTCGAGCAAATCAACTTTCAAGGCAACAACGCTTATGCCCTCTTCAACTTCCCTCACAGAAAGCAAATCACACACCTAGACGACACTGTAAATTTTCTTAAAACCTGTCCTCTATCCACAGCTTTGACCGTCACACCTCCCGCAAATAGGAACTTACTCGCTCAGTTCTGGTATACTGCCAGAAAAGCTAAGATCACCTTGTAACATCCTAAATTTTCGTTATTAGTATTTTAATAAGAATTGAGATGTATTTATATTTGTTGTGACCTTGGGATTGTATGGGATTTTTATAATCCAATTTAGGGGTTAAAATGCAAGTAATGAAAGTATGGATGTACTTTTGGAATTTATGGAACTTGAGGGTGTGCTTTGCTATTAAGTACAAGTGTGTATGAATAAAGGGTTAAGGGAATGTGATATTATCTCATTCCCCTGTTGTGAGTCGGCAAGAAATCAGAGAAAGAAAGAAAAGAGAGAAAGAAGGAAAGCAAGGGTTTGTTCATCAAATTGGTAAGGAATTGGTGATAGTTTTGATAAAATCTGTTGTGGTTGTATGTTTATAAACGAATTTGTATTTTGGGATTGAATTGTACTAAGTTGTACTAACCTTAATATAGCTGTATAAATTGATTGAGGACTGAATAGGAATACATAGATTGAACTGATTTTACCAATTAAGTTGATTTGTGGACTTATTGAAATAAACTGTACGTAGTCCCGGTGCAGTCCCGGTAGTGGAAGTCCCGGTAGTGGCAAGTCCCGGTAGTGGCAGGTCCCGGTAGTTGGAAGTCCCGGTAGAGGCAAATCCCGGTACTTATAAGTTCCGGTGAAGTTCCGGTACATGTGTTGAATACCGGGAGTTAGGGATACCGGGAGTTGGGAATACCGGGAGTTGGATAAAAACAGTCCGTTTACAGATGTTGGTAATAAATCTTGAAAATGAACTAAAGAATATAATAGTTAAGGTATCCAGAGACTTTGTATTATCTGTACTATTCTAGAAATTGGAAAGTATAGTTTCGTTAATCGTGGAAAGGTGCGATTTAAGAATTGATATATATACTTTATGTTGCTTGAACATACGTACCCTTAAAGAGTAGTATGTTAAGTTTATAGACTGCGCTAGTGTGATACTAGGCAGGAATGTGTTAAATGTGATTTGCCCATATGGTTGTTATGAGAAATCTATGTGAGATAAATAATTCGCTTATACGATTGATATAAGGAATTTATTAGGTATAAATATGATATTCGCTTATACAATTGCTATGAGGAATTTATATTGATTAAATACCTGTATGAGTACAATTAGGTGATACGGATCCGTAGGCACTAAAGTTTGGTAATCACATGGAATAGGCGTGTGGTATTACTCGTTTAATCGTTATTCCAGTGTGTGTGGGAAATCATGGAATAGGCGTGTGGTATTTCTCGTTTAATCGTTATTCCTGATTTCTAAGGAAGAGAGTGAGGTTGACATAAGTACTTGTAATCTCTTATTCCTTACTGATAAATGGGCGTGTGTAATCGCGATTTATTGGTGGAGAGCATTGATCTAGAATCTTTGAAGATTCGTAGTGTGGCTCTGGGGTATGATATGCTGATAAAATTGTTGTTAGTCATAGTCATGGGAATGGATAAAATTGTATAATGAAATAGAGTTATACGTGCGGTAAGAAAAAGAGTAACCAGGTTTGTTATAACTTGTTTACATTGATTTTTGCAAATGTTATTATTGAAATGAATGTTCTCACTAGGCGTTGGCCTAATCGTTTCATATAATGTTTTCTTACCAGGTTCAGGCTCGGGCAAATAAAGGGTTGTGGGACGAGTGTTTTTGGAATAGCAGAAGTGGCATTTACCAAAAGGGAGATTTTGAAGGATAGCTTAGATAACTCAATTAATCTGATTATAGTGACATGATTAGATTGATAGGTTATTCGAAGTATCCTGTATTGTAATTACACTCTTGATGGTTAATTCCTTTGCTATCTATATAAGTTGTAGTTTTATTGTCATAACCTATTGTAACTTGAGGTTTAAATTGGCCCGGATTTTGGGGCGTTACAATATGGTATCAGAGCATTAGTTTAAGCAAACTAAGTATGCTGATGATACGAGGTTTTCACACCTCGAGAATCTAACCGCAAGTGTACGGTGTCGAATCAAGTAATAACGTACGGTAAGTACGAGTATCGAATCCACGGGAACTAGGAACTAAGTATCACAATTACTACAATCGCTATTAACTGAGCTATCGAAAATTGAGAGGTTTGTATTAAACTACTAATTGCAGAAAATAAATCAAACACAAGACAAACAATGAACAGCTTTGGAATTCAGATAGAGAAAACAGTTGAGGGTTGGAAATCCTTAGGTTCTACACATGCAAACAACTGACTCAAAACAGTTACCAGTTAATCCCCTTAATGATTCCCAAATCTTTTAAGATCACCGTCGTTCTCTTTCGAACAACAACGGGTTTTATTTTGAAAAGGATAAGTTTAATCTCTCGATCTCACCTATGGATTCCAAAACACATTAAGTACACGATTTATGTTTAAGCTGGCTAGATTTTATATCTCGATATCAACCTAACGGTTTAATTGGGACTAAATCTTACTTGGTATATCTCTATCACCTTTCGGACTTTATACATGCAATTCCTAATTCTGAGTAGCAATCAATTCTCTTAAACTTAATTACTAACAACAAATCAATTGTAAATTGGCCAAATTCACAAAAGCATTAAGAACGAAATCACATGCTTCATTAATTAAGGAAAACTGATAAAAGTTCAAATCGTTTGTTTACATGCTTAATAAACCGAATTCATTCCAACCCCCAACACGAACCGGTTAGTTCATGTCGGTGGTGGATTCAAACACAAGGGAAAGGGAAACGAAAACGTATGTAAACATGATTAAGCGTAAAAGATGCAATCGTAAACAGTAAGATGATGAACTCCCTTCTCTCGTGATCGTCTCTACTTCGCGTGATGAACGTGTATCTGATCCTCCCTCTATCGTGGCTCCAACGGGTGTTACTCGGCTCTGAAAATCGCCCCCGGAACTGCTCTGGCCGTCGTGTGAAAGTTGCGTATCGAATGAATGACCTAAATCCCGAAATTAACAGCTTAAATTCGCGAAACAGTGGGTTACGCCACTTGCCACGCGACTTGCAAGTCACGTGGTAGGTAGCGCGTGTCTTTTTGGCAGCGTGGGTCGTCGTCTGGTTCGCGGATCGGGTCCTGGTTCGGTCGCGGGTCTTGGGCTTGACTTTTGGGCTTCCGTTGGCTTCATTTTGGACTCGATTTGGGCTCTTTTTAGCTTCTTTTCTCGATGATTGCTGCCTCTTAGATAACCTGTATAATTCCCTAGATAAACCGTAAAATACACGCCTTTTTACTTGAACACAAGACAATCTCATTGGTTTGAGAACCGAAAATAACGCCAAAAAGTGGCGTTATCAACAACCCCAAACCGAGCGTTGCTTGTCCCCAAGCAAATTAGCGATAAAAATGGAATAAAAGCACACAGTGAAATAATAATGACTGCACAATTCCCAATCGGTACCAAGTGATGCATCGGTGATTTCCCATACCCGTGAATATCTATCTCACTCTCGCCTCATTCTTATTTCGTTTGATCTATGACCTTCCGTTGGGAGTTGAACTCGTGACTGTTCCGATTACATTAAGGTTAGACTAGGGCCGAACATACTAGGGAAAACATTTCGCCTCGACCCTACCTCACGGGATACTCTCGTTTCGCTCGAACCTAGGTTATCGCTCGTGTTGTCATGTTTAAGGAGGTTATGTACAAGAATACTCAAATTATTACATGACAAGTTGACAACTCTAAGGAAAGACGCACAATTGTCCAAAAATTTGATCTCAGAAGGAGTCAAGTAGCAAGACAGGGAATATCGATGAGGGTGGTCGTATACCGTAATCACATCTTCCAAAAGATCATCCAGGTCTTTACAAGGGTTGTACTGGGGCTAGGGCTATGGCTATGAAATGAAGGGTAAGAGGATCAAAAATCCTTGGCGTGTCAATCATTGGCAGTTCTGAACTCTTCTACTTCAACCTCTATCATTTGGCCCTCTTTGTCACTATTGGAGTCGCTTTGACTCTCTTATTCAGCTGCTGTAAACACTAACAAACTGTACTTATTTCTTTTTCTTTTTTTTTCTTTTTTTTCAGTTGGGACTTCATTGGTCCTCTTTTCTATTTCTTGGGTTACATTGACCCATTTTATTCTCATGACTGGCCTGTTCTCTTCTCTTCTGCTCTATCTCTCGTAGTTCATTACCGCCTCTAATTGACACACTTTCGGATACGGGTTGGCTAAGGCTTTTGGCTAAAGGTTTAATGGTGGGTTTAGAAAGAATTAAGGTGCGTGTTTGGCTGCAAAAGGGGTTATGGATACACAAAAGGGTGAAAGGGAACGATAGCTAAAATGGTTAAAAACAAAACACATAATGCCTGAAATCATATCTTAAGGTCCACACGATATGGTCTACTATACCCTTACCCAATATCCTGAGGTTTGTCTTTGCTACTCAATGCAATAATGTAGCGAGATCATTCCACATTCACGACAAGGAATTCGAAAAAGTGTATAAGAATTAGGTGTATGAATCCCTCGAAATGAAAAACGTCTTTTAGGCTCAAAACTCACTATCGGGTGGTCTCCACTAATGTCCCCAGTCATGTCCTTTCCCGGTCCTTCCCTAACGGTCACGTCACTATCGCAAGATTCTTCCCATAATGGTTGGTCTCAATCATTCAAAACAAAAAATTTAGCTACTATGATCTAGACACTCAGAAGTGTAGGAAATCTACGTGCATAACTTGGGCCCGATTGGGCAACCCCAAACCTTACCCACACATTGTCCCCAATGTGTAAGTAAAGTCGTAGGTGATGCGACTCGAATCATTGTGCAGTTATTACAGTTATCAAAAGGACGGGCAAGGCATTACATAGCAAGCAAAAGAAATCCCAAAATTTCTAATATGGGCACCCCAAACCTAGGCCGTGGCCTAGGTTTGCCAATAAAAGCCAACCCCAAACCTCGGTAAAACCGAGGTTTGCACAGGGTTAAAAGTGAGTGTGTAGATGTTGAAAAATAAGGCACCCCAAACCTAAGTGAAGCTTAGGTTTGTTGCATCTCGATAATTACTAAGGAATAAACATCCTACACTACTCGTTTAGCAAAACGAATTAGAACGTACCTGTTTTTCCCGGATGAAGGAGGATTCTTGAAAAGTTGAGCATCAATCGGAGGAGATAGGGAGAACATGCAAAACAAAAGAAATCAAAGCACAAGACAAAATGCAGGAAGATGAAACTCACAAAGCAAGAAAGGAAACAAAAACTGCACGAAAAACGAACAGGGGACACCTGCGGCTTGCAAGCCGCGTAACATCCCGCGTAACCCACTATTTCACAACAGTCAGAGGAGTCCCTCGGCTTGACACGCGGTATGTAAACCGCGGCATAAGCCGCGTATGTCCCTGTTCCAGCTATTTTTGATTTTTCGATTTTTCGATTTTTATGGTTTTTTCGGAAATAAAAACACACTCAAACTAAAAATAATAAAAGGAAACAAACCTTGGTGGGTTGCCTCCCACCCAGCGCCGTATTTAAAGTCGTGGCACGACTGTGTGGCTTTCAGATTGGCTCAGTATCCGCAGAATTGGATCGCCCACACTTGCGATTCTTCGCGGATTCTTCTTCATTTGACTTGCCTTTACCATCTCCAGATCTACACCTTCCACTCTCTACTTGACCTCGCTCCTTCTCGAACATTTTGAAGATGACCTTCTCGCCACCAACTCTGAAGGTAATCTCTCCTTCCTCCATGTCTATCAGTGCTCTACTCGTAGCCAGGAAGGACCTCCCCAAAATCAGCGGGACTTCTACATCTTCGTCTATATCCAGCACCACAAAGTCCACCGGGAAATAGAACTTTCCGACCTTGATCAGCACATCCTCCACCACTCCATACGGGTACACAATCGATCGATGTGCGAGCTTCAGCGTCATGTAAGTCGGGCTCACCTCACCCAATCCGGGTTTCCTAAATATAGAAAGGGGCATCAGGTTAATACTTGCCCCTAAATCACATAAAACTTTATTAAAAGTAAAATCCCCAATTTGAATAGGGATTGAAAAACTCCCTGGATCTTTAAGCTTCTGGAGAAGCTTATTCTGAATAATCGCGCTGCACTCCTCAGTAAGTGCTATGGTCGACTGATGATCGATTGTATAACACCCTAAAATTCAGGGCCAATTTAAACCTCAAAATACACGCGTTATGATCATCAAAATATCAGACTTTTATAAATCAAAGGATCATAAGTAAGTTTCTATATATACACAAGGTGGATTAACTTAAATAATCTGATCAATCTAATTATACAGCCCAATAAGATCAACTAGATTATCTAAGGCTTGTCCCAAAAGTCAACAAAAGAATATCCTGATCCTTCATTATCACCAAGTCTGATTTTCTTCCACTGTAGTCCCACTTCCCAAACTACTTCCCAGAGCCTGTACCTGGTAAGACAATTTAATTTGAAACATTAGGCTTTCGCCTAGTGAGATTATTCAAATCAAATTAAAATTTAACAATTAAAAATATTAACAGATATATCGAACCTGTTATCAGTCATCTTACCATACTAAGCTCTTATCAACCATTGGAATCCACCTATTCCCTTACTTATGACTAATTCATCTAGTCATCATATTACCAACAAGAATTACTATAAATCCCACCGGAATTAAAAGTAACTCCAACTCCCAGAAATTACAGTTTCCAAACCTGCTTCTTTCTGAATTGAGATTACAATTTCTCAACAATGAAGATATCTCATCTTTCGTGGGAAATGGGAATTACAACTCTAAGTCTGATATTCCTCATTTCATTTCCTCCCCATCTTGAATCACTGGTCCCCCTAATGAGATTTTATCGCGATCAACAACCACCATAGACCCTCACAGATGATTCAAGATTCACTCCAACAACTAGAAATACATCCCAACGGTCCCTGGCTAGTAAACGGTTCTCATTATACCGTACTTTATGCCCACTAGACCAGATGTATATTTCTAGCCAACGCCACACAATAATTGTGTATCATCACTCTTTCTATTGTATACTAAGGCTGTACAATTCAACATATATTCTATATCTCTATGTACAGAATATTAATTTCAACGATTATCCCTAATTTGCCATTTAGCATCGGGGATTAACATCTCAATAATTAACTACAGCTCCGGACTCATAAATAAGTCCTTATAATTTATCATATCATGGTTTTTACATCATCAACAGAGTTATAAACACATAACAATTAGCATATACATATCGGATCGCATGCCACATAACAGCCTCAAACTACTACTGAAAGTCTACAAAATTCGCAAGCTACTGTAGCGAAAAGCTACACTTTTCGCAAGCCAAAGCTGCGAAAAGTCCACTATTCGCAACCCACTGTTGCGAAAACCCCAGAACTCGCAACCCTCTGTTGCGAAAACTATACTTTTTGCATCTCACTGATGCGAAAACTATACTTTTTGCATCTCACTGATGCGAAAACTATACTTTTCGCATCTCACTGTTGCGAAAACTATACTTTTCGCAACCCACTATTGCGAAAAGTTCTACTGTTCATCGTCACTTTCATTTAATAAGCCAGTCTCGATTTTTCTTAACCATTAAGCATTCTAAGTGGTTCAATATCAATTACAACATATCTATTAACATTCTCATTGCTTGATTTTAAAGAAAGTTGAATAACTCACCTGGATATTTTCTGAACACAGTGTTCTTCCAATTCAGTGGCTTAATCACAGCTTAATCACAATCTGGACAAAATACTACCATTTAAATCTATGGAGATGAATGATAATAACAGATAAAACAAACTCTTACCACAGAATCACCAAACGATTTCTCCTTTTTCCTTTCCTCTTTCGACTTCTATTTCTCTGTCTCGATTTCTATATGTCTCAGTGCTTTAATTTCAATTTCCTTTTGTTAAACAATTTAACCAAAGAAAACAGTATTTAAAATACTGATTAATCTCCACTTGACACCTCATGTCATAACATGAGTCACAAACCTAATTTCCAACATACACCTCAAACTTTCAAATAAGGACTAATCAACCCTCTAAGTTAATTTTCTCATAAATAAATTGTACCAGAATACGATTTATCTAATATTAATTTACAACGGAAAATTCGGGGTGTTACAATACTCCCCAACTTTAAATGATTTCGTCCTCGAAATCAAACTAAGCAAACAATTGAGGGTATCGCTTCTTCATTTCTTCCTCTGACTCTAAAGTCACGTTACTGCCCCTGTGATGTTTCCATTGAACTTTCAACATAAGCACCTCTTTGCCGTTTCTTAACTTCCGAACCGATCTTTCTAGAATTGCTTCCGGTTCTTCAACACATCGACTCTTCTCGTCCACCTTGACATCAGTTATCGGAATCACATCTTGTTCTTCGGCCAAACATTTCCGAAGATAACATACGTGAAACACATTGTGAATTCCTTCCAATTCAGGTGGAAGATCTAGCTGATAAGCCTGTTGACCAATTCTTTTAGTAATAACGAAAGGTCCTAGAAAACGAGGACTTAACTTCCCACGCTTTCCAAAACGAATTACACCTTTCCACGGAGATACCTTTAGCATGACGCGCTCCCCAACTTGGAATTCTACTGGCCTTCTTTTTAAATCAGCATAACTCTTTTGTCTGTCCTGAGCCGCTTTCATGTGTTGTCGGATTTCTTTTATTTTATCATCCGTTTGTTGCACCATTTCCGGTCCAGCAAACTGTTTCTCCCCAACTTCTAGCCAACACACTGGAGTTCTACACTTCCTACCATACAAGGCTTCAAACGGTGCTCTTCCGATACTAGAATGATAACTATTGTTATACGCAAATTCCACTAATGGCAAATGCGTATCCCAGTTACCTCCAAAATCTAGTATACATGCTCTAAGCATATCTTCCAATGTCTGAATAGTTCTTTCACTCTGACCGTCTGTTTGTGGATGATATGCGGTACTCAAATTCAATTTTGTACCCAACTCTTCTTGAAGTGACCGCCAAAATCTTGATGTAAACCGACTATCACGATCAGAAACAATAGACACTGGTATACCATGTCTTGACACCACTTCGTCAATATACAACTTCGCCAGCTTTTCTATTGGTGAAGCTTCCTTCATTGCCAAGAAATGAGCACTCTTTGTCAACCTGTCAACTATTACCCATATAGTGTCGTTACCTCTTTGCGTCTTTGGTAACTTCGTCACGAAATCCATGGTAATCTTATCCCATTTCCATTCCGGAATTTCCAATGATTGAAAACTTCCGTATGGCTTTTGATGTTCAGCTTTAACTAAAGAACAGGTTCCACGCTTTTCTACACATCGAGCCACATCTAACTTCATGGTTGGCCACCAATAATGTAGCTTCAGGTCTCTATACATTTTAGTACTTCCGGGGTGAATGGAATACTTAGATTTGTGAGCATCTTCCATAATCAACTCTCTATTCTCACCTACTCTTGGTACCCAAACACAGCCTCGAAACAACTTCACTCCACGACTATCTTCCGTCAGTTGAAACCGTTGTTTGACCATAACTTCATCTTTTAAGTTTTCTTCCAAAAGAGCTTCCATCTGAGAAGTCTTTATTCGTTCAATCAAACTTGACATCACATCAATCCGAGCATTGGTTGACTTCAGACAACTACTATACTCCTTTCTGCTTAAAGCGTCAGCCACTACATTTGCTTTACCATGATGGTAATGCAATTCACAATTGTAGTCTTTAAGTAGTTCCAACCACCTTCTCTGCCTCATATTTAACTCCTTCTGATCAAAGACATGCTTTAAACTCTTATGATCAGTATAAAGAGTACACTTCGTACCGTACAAATAATGACGCCATAGCTTCAAAGAAAAAACCACCGCTGCTAATTCCAAATCATGGGTAGGGTAATTCTTCTCATGCTTTTCAATTGCCTTGATGCATAAGCAATCACCTTGCCTCTTTGCATCAATACACATCCTAGACCCATCTTTGAAGCATCACTATATACTACGAAATTATTTGTACCTTCAGGCAGTGCTAGAATAGGGGCTTCACATAACTTTTGTCTTAAAGTCTTGAAAGCTGATTCTTGCTTTTCAGTCCAAACAAACTTTACATTCTTTCGAGTTAATACTGTCAAAGCAGAAGCAATCTTCGAGAAATCTTGAATAAACCTCCGATAATACCCGGCCAAACCCAAGAAACTTCTTATTTCAGATGCATTCTTTGGAGTTTCCCAATTCATCATTGCTTCTATTTTGGCTGGATCCACTTTCACACCTTCAGCTGAAATTACATGACCCAGAAATTGTACTTCTTTTAGCCAAAATTCACATTTCGAGAATTTCGCATACAACTTCTCTTTTCTTAGTACTTCCAAAACTTCCTGAAGATGACCCTCGTGATCATTTTCATTCTTTGAATAGACTAGTATATCATCAATAAACACAATGACAAACTTGTCCAGGAATGACCGACACACTCTATTCATCAGATCCATGAATATAGCTGGAGCGTTAGTCAAACCAAATGGCATCACAAGAAATTCATAATGTCCATATCTCGTTCTGAAAGCAGTCTTCGGAACATCTTCATCCCTTACTCGTATTTGATGATACCCCGACCTCAGATCAATCTTAGAAAAACATCCTGCACCTTGCAATTGATCAAACAAGTCATCAATTCGTGGCAACGGATACTTGTTCTTGATTGTCACCTTATTTAATTCTCGATAATCTATACACATTCTCATACTTCCATCTTTCTTCTTAACAAACAGCACCGGAGCTCCCCAAGGTGAAGAACTCGGTCTGATATAACCTTTGTCTAATAACTCCTGCAATTGTGACATCATCTCTTTCATTTCTGCTGGTGCTAAACGATACGGCGCACGAGCTATTGGTGCTGCTCTAGGAGTTAGATCAATACGGAACTCTACTTGCCTTTCCAAAGGTAAACCTGGAAGATCATCCAGGAATACATCTGGAAAATCACGTACCACTTTAATGTCTTGTATCTGCTTCTTTTCTGACTTAGCGTCCGGAACATATGCCAAATATGACAAACATCCTTTTGCTAAACACTTACGTGCCTTTATGACTGAAATCAACTGTACTTCTCCCTTCTGCTTCTCCCCATAAATAATTACATCATCTTGATCAACCATCAGAATTCGGATCAACTTCTTAGCACACAAAATTTTGGCTTGGTTATCAGACAACCAATCCATTCCCAAAATAACATCAAATCCTCCAATTTCCATTAACAACATGCTAATTGGAAATTTTGTATCTTCTATCTGAATCGTACAACCATCTATCCTTTCACCAACCAGAGCTAGGCCCCCATTAGATAACTCTACTACTAAGGCATCTCCTAGAGTAGTGACAGGCATAGCTAATTTTCCATTGAACGCTTTGGATACAAACGAATAATTTGCACCACAATCAAATAATACACGAGCAGGTATGGAGTTTATAAAGAATGTACCAGAGACGACATCTTTGGATCCTCTCGCTTCTTCTACTGTCATATTAAACGCTCGTCCTGTTGGTTTAGGTATAACTGCCTTTCCCGGCTCTCCCTCCTTTTTCAGCTTTGGACAATCCCGTCGAATATGCCCTGGCTGTTTACATTCAAAGCACACTGCACCGGGTAATACACAATTAAATGCAAAGTGCCCCGTCTTTCCACAATTAAAACACTCCGGCCCGCTTGTTCGACATGGCCCAAAATGCTTACTCTTACACTTCGGACACCAGTTAGGTTCCTTTCGTGAATCTGAACGTATATTTTTACCAAACAGCCTGAGTTTCTGAGAAGAATCAGAACGACCTTCCCACTTTCTTTTATCTCCAACATGAGCTTTCTCTTCCCTATCCCTGGCATACATCTCCTCTATCAACTTGGCCTCTTCAATCGTTTCCCTGAGCGTTACAGCCTTTGAATTCCGCACTCGGGACATCATTTTGGCCGGCAACCCTTTCAGATAGGCTTTAACTTTATCTTTCTCAGCAGGAGCCACGTGTCCTACCAAGTTCAGTTTTTCCATAAATAATTCCATATATCTTCTCACCGACATGTTACCCTTTTTGAGATTTCTAAACTGCTCCTCTATCTGATCCATCTCATGTTCATTACAATATTCTTTCAGTATCTTCTCTTTAAATGTTCCCCAAGTCATAGCATCTAACACAGTTGTCGTCAACGAAGCTGTCAGAACATTCCACCAGTTCAAAGCATTACCTCTTAACAACTGAGAAGCAAATCTGACTTTTGATCCTTCCTGACATTCACAGGCTCGGAAAGCTTGCTTTATTTCCCGCAGCCAATTCATACACGCAACTGGACTGTCTTCCCCTTTAAATTCAGGCGGCTTGCAGCTTAGAAATGTTTTATAAGAACAAATTCTTTCTACCCTTCGTTCCGCCTCTAATCTTGGATTACTTATCGAATTTATCACCCCAGTATCAACCACTTGACGTCTTGGTTCTATATTCCTGTCATTGAATAGCTTTGTAAACATTTCGGTTTGTCTTTCCATGGAGGCGTTCATCAATTCTGCTTGTCTTTCTACCGAATAATTCATCATTCTTGATACGTTCTCCATTATTCTTGCCTCCATATTGGATTCTGCCATCTGACTAACATTGCTAGTACCCACCCTCCGAGCTGGAGTATGCATACCTCCCAAAGAAAGAAAATCTCTTGGTGCATCATGCATATTACTCACTTCTGCCTCATTGGTTCCAACTCTTTCTCTAGGTGGCGTATTCACCATTGTTCTGCTTAAACATAAATAACCATACAAATGGTTAAACAGAATTCTAACATACTAAACGTACGTTATCACTAATTAGCCCTTGTAACAATTGAGAAACAAGCATGCTTATGTAACAATATATCCATAATAACAGTAGCTAATTGAAATTGCGAACATATTATACATGAGAATTCTCGTCCCCATCGTTACAATACTAATTTAGTGTATTTCCGTCCACCCTAAGACTACCCCGTCTTAGCAATTCTACCCATCTCTCACAGATCATAACTTAATTTCATCACATCTTAAGTCTAGGCATATCAAATTCATACCTAGTTCGCTTAAACTAAAGCTCTGATACCATACTATAACACCCTAAAATTCAGGGCCAATTTAAACCTCAAAATACACGCGTTATGATCATCAAAATATCAGACTTTTATAAATCAAAGGATCATAAGTAAGTTTCTATATATACACAAGGTAGATTAACTTAAATAATCTGATCAATCTAATTATACAGCCCAATAAGATCAACTAGATTATCTAAGGCTTGTCCCAAAAGTCAACAAAAGAATATCCTGATCCTTCATTATCACCAAGTCTGATTTTCTTCCACTGTAGTCCCACTTCCCAAACTACTTCCCAGAGCCTGTACCTGGTAAGACAATTTAATTTGAAACATTAGGCTTTCGCCTAGTGAGATTATTCAAATCAAATTAAAATTTAACAATTAAAAATATTAACAGATATATCGAACCTGTTATCAGTCATCTTACCATACTAAGCTCTTATCAACCATTGGAATCCATCTATTCCCTTACTTATGACTAATTCATCTAGTCATCATATTACCAACAAGAATTACTATAAATCCCACCGGAATTAAAAGTAACTCCAACTCCCAGAAATTACAGTTTCCAAACCTGCTTCTTTCTGAATTGAGATTACAATTTCTCAACAATGAAGATATCTCATCTTTCGTGGGAAATGGGAATTACAACTCTTAGTCTGCTATTCCTCATTTCATTTCCTCCCCATCTTGAATCACTGGTCCCCCTAATGAGATTTTATCGCGATCAACAACCACCAGAGACCCTCACAGATGATTCAAGATTCACTCCAACAACTAGAAATACATCCCAACGGTCCCTGGCTAGTAAACGGTTCTCATTATACCGTACTTTATGCCCACTAGACCAGATGTATATTTCTAGCCAACGCCACACAATAATTGTGTATCATCACTCTTTCTATTGTATACTAAGGCTGTACAATTCAACATATATTCTATATCTCTATGTACAGAATATTAATTTCAACGATTATCCCTAATTTGCCATTTAGCATCGGGGATTAACATCTCAATAATTAACTACAGCTCCGGACTCATAAATAAGTCCTTATAATTTATCATAACATGGTTTTTACATCATCAACAGAGTTATAAACACATAACAATTAGCATATACATATCGGATCGCATGCCACATAACAGCCTCAAACTACTACTGAAAGTCTACAAAATTCGCAAGCTATTGTAGCGAAAAGCTACACTTTTCGCAAGCCAAAGCTACGAAAAGTCCACTATTCGCAACCCACTGTTGCGAAAACCCCAGAACTCGCAACCCTCTGTTGCGAAAACTATACTTTTCGCATCTCACTGATGCGAAAACTATACTTTTCGCATCTCACTGTTGCGAAAACTATACTTTTCGCAACCCACTATTGCGAAAAGTTCTACTGTTCATCGTCACTTTCATTTAATAAGCCAGTCTCGATTTTTCTTAACCATTAAGCATTCTAAGTGGTTCAATATCAATTACAACATATCTATTAACATTCTCATTGCTTGATTTTAAAGAAAGTTGAATAACTCACCTGGATATTTTCTGAACACAGTGTTCTTCCAATTCAGTGGCTTAATAACAGCTTAATCACAATCTGGACAAAATACTACCATTTAAATCTATGGAGATGAATGATAATAACAGAGAAAACAAACTCTTACCACAGAATCACCAAACGATTTCTCCTTTTTCCTTTTCTCTTTCGACTTCTATTTCTCTGTCTCGATTTCTATATGTCTCACTGCTTTAATT
The DNA here is from genome assembly GCA_033807775.1 of Saussurea involucrata. NCBI lineage: Eukaryota > Viridiplantae > Streptophyta > Magnoliopsida > Asterales > Asteraceae > Saussurea > Saussurea involucrata. The sequence continues at coordinate 63,824,299 of CM066318.1, forward strand.
TCAATTTCCTTTTGTTAAACAATTTAACCAAAGAAAACAGTATTTAAAATACTGATTAATCTCCACTTGACACCTCATGTCATAACATGAGTCACAAACCTAATTTCCAACATACACCTCAAACTTTCAAATAAGGACTAATCAACCCTCTAAGTTAATTTTCTCATAAATAAATTGTACCAGAATACGATTTATCTAATATTAATTTACAACGGAAAATTCGGGGTGTTACAGATTGCCCTCTTCTTGGATAGTATGTATTTCATGAACTTCGCATAAGAGGGCTTTTGTGCCAAGGCATCTGCAAAAGGAATGTTAATCGTTAACTTTTTAAATACATCTAGAAACTTGGAAAAATGAACATCATCCTTATGAGATTTAAGCCTGCTCGGGTAGGGCACTTTCGGTGTCACCGGCTTGACCGGTGATTGTTTGGGTTTAGTCTCGTCAATCTTCTTGTTCTCTTCCTCCCTCGGGATCTCTTTCCTCAGACGCTCTTCATCAGCCTCCAATGCATCCATGTCAAAGATCTCCACATCATTCTCGGCTTCCTTTGGTAACGGCTCACGTGTAGAGTCTCTAGTCAGCTCTTTACCACTTCTCAGGTATATGGCGTTACAATCCTCTCTCGGTTTCCTTTCGGCCATACTCGGGAATGCTCCGGGAGGTCGGTTTTGTAGGGCTTCAGAAATATGCCCCACTTGCCTCTCGAGAATCTTGATTGCGGCTGTATTTTGATCAGTTGCGGCTTTCACCGTGTTGATCGTGCTTGCTAATCCCTTGATCGTGCTGTCCATTTTCGACATGAACTTCATCATCATGTCTTCGAGTCCCTGCTTCTTCTCTCCGGATGATCCTTCGTTTCTTTGATTAAAACCTGGAGGACGGTACACATTATTAGTATGAGAAAAATTAGAAGAGTTAGACAAATTACCTTGCTGTGGTTGACCGGGCTGATTCCATGAAAGACTGGGATGCTTTTTCCACCCCTCGTTATAAGTATTCGAGAAAGGGTCATTTCTCGGTTGGTTCCGGTTTTGCACAAATTGAACCTGATCAGGTTCTTGAGGATTTCCTCCATTCAGCCGATTTGTGATAAAGGCTAGTTGAGCTTTCAATTCATTCAGCTCATTACTTTCTTGCACACTTGCATACCGCTGATCTCGGAGTGGAAAAACTATGTTCGGCCAGATTTTCGATCAGCTCGCACGCTTCCTCATATGATTTATCCATCAGTGCTCCACCCGCGGCAGCAGTGATGTCATTTTTAAACTGCGGGTGAAGTCCCCTGAAGAAGGTCTGAATAATCACCCAACCTTGCAACCCGTGATGAGGACACTTCTTGATCATGTCCTTGTAGCGCTCCTAAGCCTCATATAGCGTTTCTTGATCCCATTGCGCGAAATGTGTGATTTCGGCCATTAGTTGGGCGGTTCGACTTGGCGGGAAGAATTTTTGAAGGAAAGCGGCCTTTAGTTGTGCCCATGTAGTGACTGGATCCGGCTGGATACTCTCTGTCCATGTCTCGGCTCGGCCCTTGAGTGAAAATCCAAACAATCTCAGCTTGATCGCGTCCTCGTTCATACCATTAATCTTGAATGTATTGCATATCCGTTCAAATGCCCGAAGGTGTGCATGAGGATCTTCTGACGGCGTCCCTCCGTATTGGTTTTGCTGTACCATCACGATGGTACTTGGCTTAAGCTCAAAGTAATTCGCCCCAGTTGCGGGCACTTGAATGCCTATGCGTGCCGCCGCCACGTTAGGATCGGCGAACGACCGCATAGGTACCCTTTCCGGAGGAGGTGGAGGATCGTTGAGCGGTGGTCTCTCGTTGACAGGTCTCTCGTCACCCATTTGTAATTGTCGCTTAGCTTTGGTCTCTTGACGTAGGCGACGAGCGGTTCTTTCAATCTCCGGATCGAATTCTTCAATCTCTTTCCCTCGGGTCGTCCTTGGCATAAACCAAGTGGTACCTGAAACGAAAGAAAGCAAAGTCAGTAATCCAAAAACTGAAAGTGATAAGGTAAAATAACAAAAAAAAATGCTCAATCTAATAGCGCGTATAGCTGGTAGTGCTATTAGTTACAACTAGTTCCCCGGCAACGGCGCCAAAAACTTGATACGAGGTTTTCACACCCCGAGAATCTAACCGCAAGTGTACGGTGTCGAATCAAGTAATAACGTACGGTAAGTACGAGTATCGAATCCACGGGAACTAGGAACTAAGTATCACAATTACTACAATCGCTATTAACTGAGCTATCGAAAATTGAGAGGTTTGTATTAAACTACTAATTGCAAAAAATAAATCAAACACAAGACAGACAATGAACAGCTTTGGAATTCAGATAGAGAAAACAGTTGAGGGTTGGAAATCCTTAGGTTCTACACATGCAAACAACTGACTCAAAACAGTTACCAGTTAATCCCCTTAATGATTCCCAAATCTTTTAAGATCACCGTCGTTCTCTTTCGAACAACAACGGGTTTTATTTTGAAAAGGATAAGTTTAATCTCTCGATCTCACCTATGGATTCCAAAACACATTAAGTACACGATTTATGTTTAAGCTGGCTAGATTTTATCTCTCGATATCAACCTAACGGTTTAATTGGGACTAAATCTTACTTGGTATATCTCTATCACCTTTCGGACTTTAGACATGCAATTCCTAATTCTGAATAGCAATCAATTCTCTCGAACTTAATTACTAACAACAAATCAATTGTAAATTGGCCAAATTCACAAAAGCATTAAGAACGAAATCACATGCTTCATTAATTAAGGAAAACTGATAAAAGTTCAAATCGTTTGTTTACATGCTTAATAAACCAAATTCATTCCAACCCCCAACACGAACCGGTTAGTTCATGTCGGTGGTGGATTCAAACACAAGGGAAAGGGAAACGAAAACGTATGTAAACATGATTAAGCGTAAAAGATGCAATCGTAAACAGTAAGATGATGAACTCCCTTCTCTCGTGATCGTCTCTACTTCGCGTGATGAACGTGTATCTGATCCTCCCTCTATCGTGGCTCCAACGTGTGTCACTCGGCTCTGAAAATCACTCACGGAACTGCTCTGGCCGTCGTGTGAAAGTTGCGTATCGAATGAATGACCTAAATCCCGAAATTAACAGCTTAAATTCGAGAAACAGTGGGTTACACCACTTGCCACGTGACTTGCAAGTCGCGTGGTAGGTCGCGCGTGTCTTTTTGGCAGCGTTGGTCGTCGTCTGGTTCGCGGATCGGGTCCTGGTTCGGTCGCGGGTCTTGGGCTTGACTTTTGGGCTTCCGTTGGCTTCGTTTTGGACTTGAATTGGGCTCTTTTTAGCTTCTTTTCTCGATGATTGCCGCCTCTTAGATAACCTGTATAATTCACTAGATAAACCGTAAAATACACGCCTTTTTACTTGAACACAAGCCAATCTCATTGGTTTGAGAACCGAAAATAACGCCAAAAAGTGGCGTTATCAGCTGATGAGATACTTAGACTTAAGCTGAGATGGATTAGGTTATGATATGTGAGATATGGGTAGAAGTACTAAGACGGGATAGTCTTAGAGTCGACGGAAATACGTGAAATTAATACTGTGACAATGGAAAGAGGATTCTCATGTATAGTATGTTCACAATTTCAATTAGCTACTTTTATTATCAATATATTACTACACAAGCATACTTATTTATAAACAGTTACAGTGATTAATGATCGGTAAAGTACGTTTGTATGTCTAGATTTGTGTAACCATTTCTTATGGTTATTTCTTTGTGTTTTATCAGAAAATGGTAAATACACCGCCGTTGTCCCCTATTTCTGAAATGAATAGGACTGGGATTGACTGGACTGAAGAAAGACAACCTGGATTAGGTGGAGTTCCTGAGACTCCGCTGGATTTTCTATCTATCGGAGGATCACACAGCCGGATGCATGGGGTGGGTACCAGTACTGCCATCCCGAGAACACCAGAAGCAGGAATAGAGTCTCGGATGATGGAAAATATGATGCGGATGATGAACACGGCAATGGAAAGACAATCTGAAATGTTCATGAAGGCGCTTGATGATCGTACGATGGGGGTACCACGAACAACAACAGATGCTGGAATAATCCCTCCACTACATACTCCAGTAACAGAAACTGAAAGGAGAGTAGAAAGAGGTTGCTCGTATAAGACTTTTCTAAGTTGTAAACCATCGGAGTTTGCCGGAGCGGATAATCCAGTGGCGTGTGTGAACTTGATCAGAGAGATAGAACAAGCCTTTCGGTCATGCGAATGTGATGAAAAGACGAAAGTTAGGTTTGCTTCGCAGATGCTGAGAGGAAACGCGTTGATGTGGTGGAATGTGCTGACTGCTTCAATTGCGACTTCCGTCCTGTCTGCAATGACTTGGGAGTCATTTAAAAAGAAGCTTTTGGAAGAATACTGCAACGAAAGCGAGATGGATCGAATTGAGGAGGAATTTCGAAATTTGAAGAAGGGTACTAATATTGTTCGAAAGTATACGGAACTGTTCATGGAGAAGTTGAATCTAGTTGGGCATGTAGCTCCAACTGAGAAAGATAGAGTTAAGGCTTATCTGAAAGGACTGCCGGCGGATATGATGTCGCGAGTGCGGAGTTCTAAAGCTTCGACGTTGAGAGAGACGATCGAAGAAGCCAAAGTGATAGAAAATGTATATGCCTTGGATAAAAAAGAAAAGACCCAAGTTGGGGAGAAGCGGAAATGGGAAAGTCGATCAGAGCATTCACAGAAGTCAAGGAGCGCTGGTAAAGGTACTTCTTATGAATCACGCCGTGAACCAAACTGGTGTCCAAAGTGTAAGAGCAAGCATTTCGGGCAGTGTCGAGTGATAGCATCTGAATGCTTTAAGTGTGGAAAGAGCGGGCATACTGCGAATAATTGTCCAGTGGGGGGGGGGGGGGGGAATACATGTTTTGAGTGTAAGCAACCGGGTCACTTTCTTCGGGAGTGCCCAAAGCTGAAAAATAGCGGCGATCAGAGTATGAAACCAGTTATTCCGAAGCCAACGGGCCGAGCTTTTCAGATGACCGCTGATGAAGCTAAGGAATCAAGGGACGTTGTCTCGGGTACATTCCTTGTTAATTCTTGTCCTGCGCGTATTTTGTTTGATTGTGGAGCAAATTTGTCATTTGTGTCCAAATCATTCTATCCTAAATTAGCTACGCCTATTACTACTTTAGATGATGCTTTAGTAGTAGAGGTAGCTAATGGAGGTCAAGCTTTGGTTCGAGAAAGGCTTGATGGTTGTACCATTCTTATAGAAGAGACGAAATTTTCGATCAACTTGTTGTTGATGGAAATTGGAGGGTTTGACCTAGTTGTGGGTATGGATTGGCTGACGGCCAATCAAGCAGAAATATTTTGCGCAAAGAAGTTAATTAGGATTCTGATGATCGATAAGGATGACGTATTCATCTTCGGGGAAAAACAAAAGGGGGAAATTCCGTTAATCTCGGTTGTGAAGGCGCGGAAGTGTTTAACGAAAGGATGTATGTCCTATCTGGTGTATGTCTTAGATGGAAGGTTGGAAAACAAACAATTGGAAGATATCAAGGTGGTACGTGAGTTTCCTGACATATTTCTTGATGATCTTCCTGGTCTACCTACTGAAAGGCAGGTGGAGTTTAGAATTGATCTCATTCCAGGTTCGTCTCCGATAGCGCGGGCACCTTACCGTCTAGCGCTGTCTGAAATGAAAGAGATGATGACTCAACTCCAGGAGTTATTAGATAAAGGTTTTGTCAGACCGAGTTCTTCGCCTTGGGGAGCTCCGGTCCTGTTTGTTAAGAAGAAAGACGGTACTATGAGAATGTGTATAGATTACCGCGAGCTGAATAAGGTGACGATTAAGAATAAATATCCGCTTCCAAGAATCGATGATCTATTTGATCAACTTCAAGGGGCAGGATGTTTTTCTAAGATTGATTTGAGGTCAGGGTATCACCAAGTGCGGGTTAGAAATGAAGATATTCTTAAGACAACTTTTAGAACCAGATACGAGCATTATGAGTTTCTAGTAATGCCATTCGGGTTGACAAATGCTCCAGCTGTCTTCATGGATCTGATGAATCGAGTGTGTCGACCTTTCTTGGACAAGTTTGTTATCGTCTTTATTGATGACATACTTGTGTATTCAAAGACTGAAGCAGATCATGAACAACACCTACGTGAAGTCTTAGAAGTTTTAAGAAGAGAGAAATTGTACGCGAAGTTTTCAAAATGTGAATTTTGGTTAAACGAAGTACAATTTCTAGGTCACGTGATCACTTCAGAAGGAGTCAAGGTAGACCCAGCAAAGATTGAAGCTATGGCAAATTGGGAGACACCTAGAAGTGCATCTGAAATAAGAAGTTTCTTGGGTTTAGCAGGTTATTACAAAAGGTTTATTAAGGACTTTTCTAAGATTGCATCTGCTTTGACTATTCTGACTAGAAAGAACGTGAAGTTTGTTTGGACGGAGAAATAGGAATCGGCTTTCAGAACTTTATGTCAAAAGTTATGTGAAGCTCCGATTCTTGCCTTATCAGAAGGAACGGAAGATCTAGTAGTGTACAGTGATGCTTCAAAGATGGGTCTAGGGTGTATATTGATGCAACGAGGCAAGGTAATTGCTTATGCGTCAAGGCAACTGAAAGAGCATGAGAAGAACTACCCTATGCATGATTTGGAGTTAGCAGCGGTCGTTTTTGCTTAAAGTTGTGGAGGCACTATCTGTATGGAACTAAGTGTGCTCTTTATACTGATCACAAAAGCTTACAACATGTTTTTGATCAGAAAGAGTTAAATATGAGACAGCGAAGATGGTTAGAGTTACTTAAAGATTACGATTGTGAATTGCATTACCATCCTGGTAAAGCAAATGTCGTAGCTGATGCTTTAAGTAGAAAAGAGTATAGTGTATGTTTGAAGACGACCAATGCTAGAATTGATGTGACGTCAAGTTTGATGGAAAAGATAAAAGAAGCACAAGTAGTGGCTTTGCGAGAAGAAAATCTGGGAGAGGAAGTGATGAGCAAACAACATCTTCAGCTGACTGAAGATGGTCGTGGGATCAAATTGTTCCAAGGTAGAGTTTGGGTGCCTAAAACTGGAGGAAATCGAGAACTGATTCTTGAAGACGCTCATAGATCTAAGTATTCCATACACCCTGGGAATACGAAGATGTATCGAGATTTGAAATTTCATTATTGGTGGCCGGCTATGAAAGTAGATGTGGCCCGGAAGGTAGAAACATGTAGAACATGTTCGTTGGTGAAAGCAGAACATCAGAAACCTTACGGAAGTTTCCAATCTTTGGAAATTCCGGAATGGAAGTGGAAGAAGATCACCATGGACTTTGTGACGAAGTTACCCAAGACGTAAAAGGGTAACGACACAATATGGGTAATCGTGGATAGATTAACTAAGAGTGCCCATTTTCTGGCTATGAAAGAAACATCACCAATTGAGAAGTTGGCAAAGCTGTATATTGATGAGGTGGTGTCAAGACATGGTATACCAGTGTCGATTGTGTCAGATCGTGATAGTCGGTTTACCTCAATGTTTTGGCGATCACTACAAGAGGAATTGGGTACGAAAGTTCATTTGAGCACTGCTTTTCATCCACAGACTGATAGACAGAGTGAAAGGACTATACAAACTTTGGAAGATATGCTCAGGTCATGTGTATTGGATTTTGGAGGTAACTGGGATACGCATCTACCGTTAGTAGAATTTGCGTATAATAACAGTTATCATTCCAGTATCGGAAGAGCGCCCTTCGAAGCCTTGTATGGTCGAAAATGTAGAACTCCGGTATGTTGGTTAGAAGCCGGAGAGAAACAATTTGCTGGTCCAGAATTAGTACAACAAACAGCTGATAAGGTGAAAGAAATTCGACAGCATATGAAAGCAGCTCAAGACCGACAGAAGAGTTATGCTGACCCGAAAAGGAGACCAAAAGAATTTCAAGTTGGGGAGCGCGTGATGCTTAAAGTGTCCCCATGGAAGGGTGTGATAAGGTTTGGTAAACGCAGGAAGTTAAGTCCTCGTTTTCTAGGACCTTTCACTATCACTAAAAGGATTGGTTTACAAGCATATCAGTTGGATCTTCCACCAGAGTTGGAAGGGGTTCATAATACCTTTCATGTTTGTTATCTTCGGAAGTGTTTAGCCGAAGAAGAGGATGTTATACCACTCACTGATGTGAGAGTAGACGAAAAGAGTCGCTGTATGGAAGAACCAGAGGCAATTTTGGAAAGATTAGTTAGAAAGCTACGTAGTGGTAAGGAAGTAGCTATGTTGAAAGTACAGTGGAAACACCATCGAGGTACTAATGTGACTTTAGAGTCAGAAGAAAGTATGAAAGATAAGTATCCTCATTTGTTTACTTGATTTGATTTCGGGGACGAAATCATTTTTAAGTTGGGGAGTATTGTAACATCCTAAATTTTCGTTAGTAGTATTTTAATAAGAATTGGGATGTATTTATATTTGTTGTGACCTTGGGATTGTATGGGATTTTTATAATCCAATTTAGGGGTTAAAATGCAAGTAATGAAAGTATGGATGTACTTTTGGAATTTATGGAACTTGAGGGTGTGCTTTGCTATTAAGTACAAGTGTGTATGAATAAAGGGTTAAGGGAATGAGATATTATCTCATTCCCCTGTTGTGAGTCGGCAAGAAATCAGAGAAAGAAAGAAAAGAGAGAAAGAAGGAAAGCAAGGGTTTGTTCATCAAATTGGTAAGGAATTGGTGATAGTTTTGATAAAATCTGTTGTGGTTGTATGTTTATAAACGAATCTGTATTTTGGGATTGAATTGCAGAATCATAAACAAAAAGATTGAAGTTCTTATTTGTGCAGAAGTCGGTTTCGCAGCATAAGGTGAGTTCATTCGATTCGTTGTACAAATCAGTGTTTTTAAGTTGTACTAACCTTTAATATAGCTGTATAAATTGATTGAGGACTGAATAGGAATACATAGATTGAACTGATTTTACCAATTAAGTTGATTTGTGGACTTATTGAAATAAACTGTACGTAGTCCCGGTAGTGAATTCCCGGTAGTGAAGTCCCGGTGCAGTCCCGGTAGTGGAAGTCCCGGTAGTGGCAAGTCCCGGTAGTGGCAGGTCCCGGTAGTTGGAAGTCCCGATAGAGGCAAATCCCGGTACTTATAAGTTCCGGTGAACTTCCGGTACATGTGTTGAATACCGGGAGTTAGGGATACCGGGAGTTGGGAATACCGGGAGTTGGATAAAAACAGTCCGTTTACAGATGTTGGTAATAAATCTTGAAAATGAACTAAAGAATATAATAGTTAAGGTATCCAGAGACTTTGTATTATCTGTACTATTCTAGAAATTGGAAAGTATAGTTTCGTTAATCGTGGAAAGGTGCGATTTAAGAATTGATATATATACTTTATGTTGCTTGAACATACGTACCCTTAAAGAGTAGTATGTTAAGTTTATAGACTGCGCTAGTGTGATACTAGGCAGGAATGTGTTAAATGTGATTTGCCCATACGGTTGTTATGAGAAATCTATGTGAGATAAATAATTCGCTTATACGATTGATATAAGGAATTTATTAGGTATAAATATGATATTCGCTTATACAATTGCTATGAGGAATTTATATTGATTAAATACCTGTATGAGTACAATTAGGTGATACGGATCCGTAGGCACTAAAGTTTGGTAATCACATGGAATAGGCGTGTAGTATTACTCGTTTAATCGTTATTCCAGTGTGTGTGGGAAATCATGGAATAGGCGTGTGGTATTTCTCGTTTAATCGTTATTCCTGATTTCTAAGGAAGAGAGTGAGGTTGACATAAGTACTTGTAATCTCTTCTTCCTTACTGATAAATGGGCGTGTGTAATCGCGATTTATTGGTGGAGAGCATTGATCTAGAATCTTTGAAGATTCGTAGTGTGGCTCTGGGGTATGATATGCTGATAAAATTGTTGTCAGTCATAGTCATGGGAATGGATAAAATTGTATAATGAAATAGAGTTATACGTGCGGTAAGAAAAAGAGTAACCAGTTTTGTTATAACTTGTTTACATTGATTTTTGCAAATGTTATTATTGAAATGAATGTTCTCACTAGGCGTTGGCCTAATCGTTTCATATAATGTTTTCTTACCAGGTTCAGGCTCGGGAAAATAAAGGGTTGTGGGACGAGTGTTTTTGGAATAGCAGAAGTGGCATTTACCAAAAGGGAGATTTTGAAGGATAGCTTAGATAACTCAATTAATCTGATTATAGTGACATGATTAGATTGATAGGTTATTCGAAATATCTTGTATTGTAATTACACTCTTGATGGTTAATTCCTTTGCTATCTATATAAGTTGTAGTTTTATTGTCATAACCTGTTGTAACTTGAGGTTTAAATTGGCCCGGATTTTGGGGCGTTACACACCTCCACCAAAGACCCCAAAAAGGAAATCGAGGTCATTCTTTTTGACACCGAACATGGTACCTCCAAGATCACACCTGGTACTATCAGGTGTGCCCTAAACCTCCCCGCCGGCACAAAAGAAAAACGCTTTGTTTCTCTACCAAATTCCAAAAACCCAGCGGATAGAGAAGCACTCATTGCATTCTTTGATGTAATGCAGTATGTGTGGGAAACAGGGAGAGACAAGCTCCCTGATAAGAAGCTGACCATGATCAAGAAATCCAAAATGCCCAACGAGATGAATTTCATCTTCGCTCATCTGATAAGCTGCATGACAGCTAAGGTTGGTTCCACTGACCAAGCCTCCAAACCCCAGCAGGCTATGGAGTATGCACTGCTGAAGGGCCTACACATCGATTGGGCCAAAATCATCTTTGACGACATGATATAGAGAGTCGAAGAAGAAAAGAGGCAAAACACTGTTCCATATCCTCGATTTGTCAGCGCTCTCTTCCTACAAGGGCTCGGAGACAAATACCCAAAAGTGGGCGACCTGAAACTCTTACAGGTTGGTGCTAAGGTTCTTGACTGCACTCCCATGCCAAACGAGGTACGTCTTGCTACTCTCTTATCTCTTCTCAAACCTCCCACTTCTTCTACTTCTGCAGCTACCTCCATGGTAATCCCAACCGCTGGTACCCAGGCTGCAACCTCCACTCCTCGAAAGAGAAAACAATCTTCAACCACACTTGGTGCTCCTAAAGCCAAGAAAACCAAGGAGCAACCCCCTAAGTCTACCCAGACTGAAGACTCCACGACTCTTCCTCTACAAGAGCCGCTGGAAAGTTTCGTGGTACGCTCTGCCACAGCTGATCAATCCGACCTTTCCATACCAACTTCAGCGTCTCTAAACGCTGAGGTTATTAACTTGGAACATAACCTCCCTCCCTCAGTACCTCCAAGTACTGTGGAAGTAACTCTCAGTGGATCCAACGCTGAACCTCTTACCCAATCCCTCTTCTCAACCTTCATTCCTCCTACTATTTCTTTGGTCACTCCACCTGTTTTCTCCCCACTCTCTGGATCAAACATCATCCTCCACGATACATCTGCTGAAACATTACAGAGGATGATTGATACGAACATAGGATCTGCGAGCACTTCTCAGCGTAAAGGCTCTCTGGAAGACGACATGGAAAAATTGACAGGTCATCGAGATTTTGAGGACTTCGTCAACCATCCCGCAGGTATACACATAACTCCAAACACTCCTCTCTCAAAATCCCCAACTTTTGAGCTTTCCTTTGTTCATAAGTTTTCAACTTTTACAGGTCCTAATTTGGACGACATCAACACATCGCTCAAGGATTTGTCCAACAAGGTGGAATCTCTCACCACCACTCTCTCTACAAACTCTTCAGTGGTTACAAACGCTGGAGACGCTATCAAGACACTCACCGATGAGGTGAAAGGCAAAGCATCCAGTACTGGTCTGGAAAAGGTGAATGGATATCTTTCCACCGTTGCTCAGGCTCTCGCTAACAACTCCACCTCCATCAACACCCTGAACACCACTAACAACACTCTCTCCACCAATTACTCCACCCTGTCCAATGAAGTGACATCATTGAAGACGGATGTGAGCACTGCAACAAATCTCCTGCAGCAAATTCTCGACCGTCTGAATGCTCCGACTTGCACTCCATCACACTTTACTCAGGCTGATCGAGAGGATCTTCAAAAGATCAGTCCTGCTATTTCTGGCCTAGAAGACAGAATAGCAATGATTGAAACTTACGTTGGAATCACTGGCCTGGAAGACAGTGATCCAAAGACCGTTGATGCTGCTGCTGCTGAAACTGTTATTTCTTCCCCCATCCATCATGTGGAAGAGGGGGAGAAGAATCAAGAAGATCTTCCCCATAATGTTTATGGGGAGAAGAAAACTCAAGAAGACCTTCCCCATAACACTGAGGGGGAGGGTATTATCTCTCCTACTGCTGAAAAACCTCAGGGAGTTGAAAACCCTGAGGGAACCGAGTTCTCCCAACACCATGATGCATCTGAGGGGGAGCAACTCGAAGAGGACGCTGATGCTAATGACATAGAACCGTATGCTGACAAGGAAGAAGCTGAAGAAGAAGAAGAAGATAAAGAAGACCTCGATCTTGAGGACGACGAACCATCAGCATCACCTGATAATGATGATGATGATGACGATGATGATGATGTCGACTTCTTCTTCCAGTCTAGAGGGATCCCTGCTCAAAAAGGGGTTATGATAAAAGAATCATCAGGGAGGGGACAACGAAAAACCATGCGGTGACTGAAGCTGACAAAGGCAAGAACAAAGGTGTTTCATCTGAAGACAATTTGGCTATTCTCTTCAGCAAGCGAGTTTGTCAGGTAACATACACTCTCTTCCCTTACACGGCATTCCTCCTCTATCCCTTCTCAACCTCAGTTCTCCTCTCCATAAAACCTCTATATACTTAAACCTCATTCTTTTCTCTATCTCTTTTTCCCAAATGATCTTACTTAAACGATCGTTGTGTTTCAGTTAGTCCTCTCCCCTGCTTGAGGATCCAGCTGAAGTTCCTCCTGCTACAACTCCAATAATCCCAGCCCCGAGTGCTGAAGAAATAATCCCAGTCTTAGACTTCGCTGAGACTGATGACATTTTTGAAGAAGAAGAAAAAGAGTCGCTCACACACGATAAAAGACCTTCCTTGGTTCCTCAAGTACCAAGTGAAGAAGAAACGAAAAAGAGAGCTGCTTTGATTCAAAAACTTGAAGCTCAGCGCCTTGTTCCTCATCACCTAAGGCATTTCACAAACAAAGAAATCGCTGAAGCTCTCAAAGCTGAACAAATCTTCGTTGAACGAAAGAAGGCTGAAGAAAAAGACATAGAATATGCCCTAGAGCTTGCTCAGCGTTCTTTCGACGATCCAGACTTGAAAAGATTTCTTGTTGCTGTCCAAAAGAAACTGCTGAAGGACGCACAGAAGACCCACCAGGAAAAGACCAAAGTCAGCGGCACCACTCTTGAATGGTGTAAGAAGATGTGCCACTACAGACAACATCCCTCAAGGATAAAAGCTGTAAATGTCAAAGGGAGATATGCTCTGAAAAACAATATAAAGGTACCGATCGTTAATGTAACACCCTCAAAAACGGACACAACAGAACTGTCTACATGTCAGCCATAAACACCTTTGGTCTCGTTGAATAGTTGGAGATGAGGATAGCAATTCAAAGATCCCGCTCAACTTTCAAGGCCTATGTCGAACGAGAAATAAACAGACAGATCGACTTGGTTTCTTCAGCGGTTGATATTCCTCGTCCTCCACCAATTCAGAAGAAGCGAGTTGCTCCATAGAAGAAGACCCCTTCCTCTCCTGGCCCGGCAATAAGAAACGAGACAGGGATTGAATTCTCTCGTGAAGAAGTTCTTGGCCCTGCCCCTGATCTCTCTGGACTTGACGTATCCCTTCCTCTTGCTGAAACTTTCTTCCCTGGAAGAGTAATCAGCAATCCTTATGGCATCTTCTTCTATGACTTCAACGGTCGTGAATGCTTTCAACGCATCTCTGAGTTATACAAAACTCCAGTTGACCAACTCAGAGATCTGCTATACTGGTGCGAGTAAAACAAAGTCTCTTCAGACAACTCCTGAAACCCCACATCTATCGCGAAGCAAAGAAAAGAAGGGATCAGGGAGTCACAGTCCCTGATTGGATGATTCCAGAGACTGATTCTCTTGATGAACTCGTCAAGAAAGAACCTGATTAGCTGATTCCTTGTAATTCTTCTATCTTTATCAGCTTGTATCTTTTGTACTTGTAATTATTATTTGCTGTACTTGTAATTTTTCTACTTCCCTCTATAACGTATACGAAGTTTAAAGAAAGATTTCAGCGAATGAACTTTACTCCATCAGTACTTAAAAGATCATAGAAAACAGTAAAAGGGACAAATATTTTATGAGTTCTTTTTATCCTTATGTTTTCATACTTAGCAACTTTCCTTTGTTGCTATGTCATAATCAAATAGGGGGAGATTGTTGATCCAAACCCTCAATGATTTGATAATGACTCTCTGAGAAACACTTAGTGAAAATCATAAGTAGACAATATGTATTAATGTTTTGTCATCAAAGAAAATACTATGTCTGTTTAGTATCGCTGATAAAAACATATGCTTTAAATTACACATTCAGCGACATTGTTCATCAATGAGACCTGAGCACGTTCAGTCTTGTTGATGATCGCTGATAATCTTAGTTGTTTACTTATGATCCCTGAAGACAAGTCTCACGTCAACTATGTTCTACGCTGAAGTCGAAGATCAAGCCAAAGAACCAGCGACAAGTCTACTAATGAACTGATGCGGATATCAGCGAAGCCAAGACCTGTCCACTCAACGTGAAGTTTCATATAGAAGACTTCAGCGAACGCTGAACTTTATCAATCACTGATAAAGAACTATTCAACAAACGCTGATCATGAAGTTTTCTCTACAAGTTACTTTTGTCTTTCCCCCTTGCACGCCTCCGTACGATAATGTCAGAATGGACATCCCTTTTGTCCATAATCGTACAACCAACTCTGATTCTACACTGTTCATCATGCGGCTACTAGGTTGTCTACAAAGGTCAAAACATGCAACCAATCAGCTACTGCCACGTGTAAAGTGATACTGATATGCATTAAATGCATGCAGTATATAAAGGAAACCCTACTTCAGAAATGAAGTGCTCGACCATCTCCTTATTACTATTTCTGTGTGTTAGAATATTAGTCTTTAATATTCTTATCTCCTTTCTATCTTATTTCTAGTGCAAGAAATCTTAGTAATTCTCTTAACTTGTTTAGATTAGGTTTATTCCTTAATCTTGTTCTGCAACAAGTTGTAAATTGTTTGATACATATCAATAAACAATTTAGAAAAGTAAAATCTGTGTGTTTGTATTCAACCCCCTTCTACAAACTTGTATTCAACCCCCTTCTACAAACTTGTATAACCCCTCCGGGACCAACATCTCTGAATCGGTGAGAGGTCAGTAGTGTTTGGCAAAAACAATTGTCCTCTTAATGGTTACAATTACCTTTGAGCGGATTTGACTCCTATACTACACTCAACCATTCAGAACTACACGTCTTCCACTTTTTCCCTTCCCACTTCTCTCCCACACCGCTCCAACAATCTGCCCTACCAAAATCGCTCCCACAATCGATCTCCCAAAATCAATATCGCCGGCAATCGATCTACAAAAATCGATCTCCCACGATTTTAGGCATAGTGAGTGTAGGGTAAAGTATGGTGGTAAAAGTAAGGTGATGGGTATGAATCTCTATTTCTCATTTTCTTGATGACGAGATTGGAAGGAGAAACATGGGAGGAAGACGAACAGGTTAAAACTAACGCAGGCCTCGATGAGGGAGGAAGAGGGCGGACGAGTCTAGGGCTTAAATTAAGGCGACGACGAAGCTGAAATGAAGTAGTTCTGAGTGGGTTCAGAGATACTCTGAGGTAATTGTGAACGAAATATGCAGAGTAAGGCATGATAGGAATTTAGGGATTTCTCCAGTTCATGGTTTCGAGTGTAAATTGCGGATTTTTGGGAGGGTTTTAGATGGGGTTAGTTATGGCGTTGTTGGTTGAAAGAAGCTCTTGTCCTGTAATTTTGTCAACAGCCTATGTGGAAGAGGAAGTGCCAAATGACTTTACCACCAGAAGCTTTTCCCCTAATTTGGTCAAATACTGCTCTTCTTAAGCTCCGATTTACAGGTTTGGGTATGTTGATTCAACTTGTTGATAGCTACTTGTTTGCTATGGTTACCAAAAAGTCTTGGTTCATAATTTTTTGTTGGTTAATAAAAACTTGTTGATTGCTATTTTTGGTTTTTCATTGTTGATTACTTATGTATTTATTTGTTTCACTATGTTTGATTATTTAGCCTGTGTTGGTTAATAAAAAAATTTTGAATGGAGAGGGTTAAAATGGTAATTTGTTATCATTCAGACCGATCATTTAGAACAGTTACCAAACAACCAAATTTCATTCTGCTCTATACCATACATAGCTTCTCAACCATTCTGCAACTACCAAACAACCCTTAATTAATTTTTTTTTATTTATCAAATCAAGAATTACTCACAGATATACTTAGATTGTTGCAGAAAGAACAGATAAAACTATTCTAACAATCTTCAGAAAGTAAACTGAAAACAAAACAACTTCTATAACACATAGATTGAAAGTTGTAAAGTTCAAAGAGAGAGAGATAGTGAGTCTTTGGCACTGAGAAAATCTTCAGGAATGCGTAACCTTGCATGGAGAACTCTTTCTTCTTTATATAGTGCTGGAAGCATTAAATGCTTGGGACACTTCTCTGGAGATTCAAAGATAGGGGTTGACTCTGAAAAAGTTGACAAGTCTCTTTCAGACTTTTTCTCAGTACTAGGAAGAATAAGCATGCTTGATTGATACAATATCTAAAACTAGAATAACGACAAATAGTCCATTTTTCCTGACATTAGATATTGTCCCATATTTAATGATCTTCTTCTGCCAACTTTCACAAAGGAAGATCTCACCGAATTGCATCTGAGAAATTCGTGAGATATTGACCGAAAATAATGAGAACATCGGCCGAAGGTTCACCGATTTTCTAAGATGAAAATCGGTGGAAATAACTTAGTCTTTTGTTGAGAATTGTATCTTCACTTCCACAATGAGAAACTTTTCTGACTGATTTCGGTTGATCTTCGATTTCACCGAATGTTTGATGTCTTGGCTTAGTTATTACAAAGAACCACAATAAAATATTCTAAGTTGTCATTTCACAGAGTTAATTGGCAGGTCATCTTCAAATCTTTGGTGACCCAACAGATGTATTATTGTTCCTCGGTTCACAACCGAAACTCGATAGGTGTTGGGTTACGGTAATGATGAACATGATGCCTTACGACGTTGAAGAAACTGTTGTAGAAGGTGATGTCGAGTTACGAATTTACGGTATCGAGATGTTGTACACACTTGAACGTACATAAATATTCATCAATGAATATAACACATATATGGCAGTTCACGCAAAAACGGTTAAAACAACAACAAAAAACTATATCGAGATGGATGTCATATCGAAGAGCACGAAATTCTCGTTTTTTTGATGTATTTGTTTGATTAAAATATTAGTAATTTTTAAGATAATTTATTTTAAACTTTAAGGGGGTAAAAGCTTTTAATTAAAAAAGAAAATAAAAAGTCTAATTAAATTATCTTACTTTTTTTAACCTTAATCACCTTAATTAATAACTCTAATTAAAAACTTTATTTAATATTAGTTGTTGGATTAATAGAGATGGAGTGACCGAGATTTGTTCTCACGTGCACAATGAATATTGAGTTTTTATTTGAACTTTTCTCTCTCTCTCTCTCTCTATATATATATATATATATATATATATATATATATATATATATATATATATGGTTGGGTTTAGATGAGAAGTTTAGGTTAACGTGAGAAGCATGAGAAACTGTTATCAACCGTTTGATGAGAAATAAACATACATTAATATGAAATGCATCAAAACAAAATGTACCGATCTGCACAAGATCAATTCACTTCAAAGCCGTAATTTATAAAAGGACATTTAATTAAAACATAAAGATGATCAATGGTCATATCCATTTCTAAGCCACAACATGGGAGAGGATATTCCCTTCCTCTCACGTTAATGGCATTAACCGCAACCTTTTACACAATGTTTCATATATATATATATATATATATATATATATATATATATGCTTTAAGAGGAAAGTTCAAATGAAAACTCAAATTCAATTGTAAACATGAGGACAAATCTCGTCCATTGATCGCAGCCATATTTAAGCCATTCCTAAAATTCAGCTTTAGGGGTATTTTCGTCAAATTAGAATGAGCGCATCCTTTATAGACTTTTTATTTTCTTTTTTAATTAAAAAACTTTTACCCCCTTAAATTTTAAAATAAATTATCTCAAAAATTACTAACATTTTAATCAAACAAATTACATCAAAAAAACGAGAATTTCGTGCTCTTCGATATGACATCCATCATGATATAGTTTTTTTTTTCGTTTTAACCGTTTTACGTGAAATCGTGTATATGTGTTATATTCAGAGTGAATAAAGGTACATTTATTCAGTTTTGAATATTTACCTTTATTCAGTCTGAATATATAGAGTTATTCAGACTGAATAAAGGTACAAAATTTAAACATTTATTCGTTTTGAATATCTACCTTTATTCAGTCTGAATATAACACATATTCAGACTGAATATAACACATATTCAGTCTGAATATAACACATATTCAGACTGAATATAACACATATTCAGACTGATGTATTTATATGTATATATACCAACATGCAGTTTGTGCAACCACAATATATAGTGTAGCTACCAACTTTTACAACTCAAACAAACAAAGAGCTTTGTCTTTGTAACTGCACACAAATTATAACTTTCATTTAACATACACGTGTTTGCATCATAATGTTTATTGACACATATGATGATATGATAGATGTGGTAACAATGGCGATCATTATATGAAAACAAAGAGCTTGTACGTACGTTCTGAATCTAGTTGCATGTTTTAATTAAGCATACAACTCATCAATACCAAATACCAGTTCGTAAGTTAAAAATAATCTACTAGCTTTTTCCTTTCTTATGTTAGGTTGGTTCTCCACTTAGGAGTTAGGGCCATCCCAACTATAAGAAGATTTTTTTTTATATATTCAGACTGAATATGTGTTATATTCAGTCTGAATATAACACATATTCAGTCTGAATATGTGTTATATTCAGTCTGAATATAACATATATACACGATTTCACTTAAAAACGGTTAAATCGAAAAAAAACTATATCATGATGGATGTCATATCGAAGAGCACGAAATTCTCGTTTTTTTGATGTAATTTGTTTGATTAAAATGTTAGTAGTTTTTGAGATAATTTATTTTAAAATTTAAAGGGGTAAAAGTTTTTTAATTAAAAAAGAAAATAAAAAGTCAACAAAAGAGGGCTGATTCCAATTTTACCCCTGCGCACTAAAAATTCACTAAGCCATGGACATAGTTTTCAAGTTATTTACAAAATTGCCACCGTGTTTTTTATTCATTGATCTGATCTCCGATTTTTTAATCAAGGGTTGTGGTTTGTCCTCACGTTTACAACTGAAATTTGGTTTTTATTTGAACCCACCCCTATGCTTTAATTATATATTATAATTATTAAAAACGCTATTAATGTTAATTGAAAATAGACCGTATTTATTATATTATAATAACCATTAATCAAAAATAGAGAAGCCCGCATCCGAAGTGTAGAAAACGATTTTGATTTTATTTGCACGCTGAGAATATACAATTCATTAAATTTTGCAAATGAATATTGAGGAATCTCGTGTATGGTGGCCCACAATACAGGAGGATCTGAAGGAAGACTTCTTCAAAACGAAAAAGACTTGGTAGGCCCCACGAAATAGACACGTGAGTCTCCCTCGTGTCTGGAACTCCTCATTAGTAATGAAATACATAAATTCCA
Source organism: Saussurea involucrata (assembly GCA_033807775.1). Taxonomy (NCBI): domain Eukaryota; kingdom Viridiplantae; phylum Streptophyta; class Magnoliopsida; order Asterales; family Asteraceae; genus Saussurea; species Saussurea involucrata. The sequence continues at coordinate 63,844,329 of CM066318.1, forward strand.
TAAAAAAATAAAAACAAACTTCAATGCAATTTAATTTTTTCAAGATTTGAAATCCGTAGCCACCCTATAAATACCACCCTTCACCTTCTCGTTCCTTGCACTCTCGTTTTCGTTCTCACAAAAACAAACCTAACTTAACCTAAAGTTAGTGTTTGTGTGCGAGAGAGTCTAGCTAAAAATGGTTGGGTGGGCTATTGCTGTGCACGGCGGCGCCGGTGTTGACCCGAACCTCCCAACCCACCGCCAAGAACAAGCCAAACTACTCCTCACTCGCTGCCTCAATCTCGGCATATCTGCTCTTCGATCATCAGCTTCAGCCATTGATGTCGTTGAGCTCGTCGTAAGAATATTCACTCACTTAATTATTCTCCAAATATATGAAATGCAATACGCACACAGACTTGTTTTTTTAAATGGTGTCCTAGGCTATGCCTAGACTAAAAATCTTTTGCAAATTACGACCGTAAGACATCAGCGCTGATTAAACCTCAGTGACCACAATTGTTGTGTACACTTGGATTCGAACCCTGAGCAGAAAGGATATTCCACCACATGCCTTGTGGTTCGTGCATAGACTTTATCGATTAAATTTTCTCTAATTCGTAACAAAATCTAAATCATAAATTACTCGATATATCAGTAACATCCATGTTTAATTAATTTGTATCTATCTATTTGGATTTAGATTGCGAATAATATGAATGGTGGATGGTGTAGGTTCGTGAACTGGAAACGGATCCGATATTCAATTCGGGTCGTGGATCGGCACTGACGGAGAACGGAACGGTGGAGATGGAAGCTAGTATCATGGATGGACCAGGCCGGAAATGCGGAGCGGTCTCCGGTTTAACCACCGTGAAGAATCCGGTGTCTCTGGCTCGTTTAGTGATGGACAAATCCCCCCACTCCTATCTTGCCTTTTCCGGCGCCGAAAACTTCGCCAAACAAATGGTACGCCATATTTCAATTTTCTCTTGTCATATACCAGCCACAAGTTCAGTTATAATTATTACAAGGGCAATATTGGAAATAAAATAATACTTTCAAATTTCATTTTTTTTATATATCACTTCAACTTAGAAATGAAGATATAAAAGTAAGGTTTTTCACAAAGTTATCAATTTAAGTGGGTGTTTGATCCATTTTAAGAAATAATAAAAATGAAAATAGAAATATAGGAGAGTGAGAACATCTCCAATAAAATTTTTATAAGAATTTTATTTTTTGCATTTTTAGTTTTTTCTCATTTTAAGTCATCGAAACTAAGCATATACTAAGCCCAATAAGATACATTGGCCTAGATATATATGAGGCCAACTGAAAAATAGGTATACACATCAAATAAACTAGGATGAAACATAAGATTCGGTGGATGATTCAGTATCCTTTATTAATTGTGTATGTGTATAACGGTAGCCCTTTCCTTAATAGTTTTTGAGTAGGCTAGGAAAGAAAGAAGAAATGATAGAGCGAAGAACTCATATAAATTGTTATAATGATGGTTCTTACAAGAACTTCTTGTATGCCCATTATTTTTTTTCAAGTTAAATATATAATATTAATGATTATAAAGTCAAAGAAAAATAAAAAGAAAACTAGTAATATGTAACTTCACACAAAAGATAAACGAATGTTCTTATTTAATAATTTAAAGGAGTTTAGATTCTTATAAAAACTTTATACCTTAGTAGTTCCTACGTGGACTTTTTGTTATTACCAACTTTATATTGGAGGTTCTGCCTTGGTACTAATTGATTAAGTATATATTAAAAATGAAAATTAATTATTTTTAATATGAATATATTTTATTGAAAATATAAAATATATTTTTATTCAACATCTTTTTATGGTTATAATTAATTTTCTGATGGTTAAATAGAGATGCATACATGCCTAGCTCGACACCATTAATTAACATAAAAGAAAAGATGATATACGATTAATGTTCGATATCAAATGATAAGTTTGATCCTATATTCAACTAAAATCATGATTAAATTTAGCACTTATTATATATATATATATATATATAATCCGACTTTGGAGTTACTTATTTGTGGTGATTTTGAAGGGTGTGGAAAGGATGGAAAACGATTATTTCATCACAGAAGACAACGTGGGGATGCTCAAACAAGCCAAAGAAGCCAACTCCATTCTGGTAAGTATAATCACCTGATTTAACAAATTAATTAATCCATGAATCCGATATTAATTAGTTAATTAATCACATTCTTGGTTTCCAAAAACAGTTTGATTATAGAATCCCAACCACCGGATACGAATCATGTGGAGTCGGGGTGGAGAGTCCGATAACCATGAACGGTCTTCCAATCAGCGTATACGCACCGGAGACAGTGGGCTGCGTGGTGGTGGACAGCCAAGGGCGGTGTGCGGCGGCAACATCCACCGGAGGGCTAATGAACAAGAAGGTGGGGAGGATCGGCGACTCACCCCTTATCGGTGCAGGTACATACGCATGTGATGTATGTGGGGTATCGTGCACCGGAGAAGGGGAGGCAATAATCCGGGGAACGTTGGCACGAGAGGTGGCGGCGGTGATGGAGTACAAAGGGTTGGGTTTACAGGCGGCGGTGGATTTTGTGATAAAAGAGAGGTTGGATGATGGGAAAGCAGGGGTGATAGCGGTGTCGGAAAAGGGTGAGGTGGCATATGGGTTTAATTGTGTAGGAATGTTCAGAGGGTGCGCCACTGAAGATGGGTTCATGGAAGTTGGGATATGGGAATGAACCACTTAAACTTAATTAGTAGTTACTGTAGTTGTTAATTTTAATAAATTGCAGGCTCGGTTAGCTTGTTTTTTTTTGTTAAACATTATTAAGGTTTACCTTTTTAGGGTTGTTAATTTATGAAAAATGGCATATGCCTAGCAATTTCTTGATTTCATGCATAGGATTAGGTTGGGTTCATATAAAACATGGTATATCTTATATTTATATGATCTATTGATCTAATATAAAATCGCATTTGATTATAAAATATAATCAATAAGGTAGGTGTAAAAAAGATGGCTTGGCCTGCGACCAAAGTCGTTGCAAATTCAGGTTGCCATGATTTCTATTTGAAAGACAAACAATTTATTTAAAACTGAAGAAACGTACAAAACAAATGCCAAGTGCTTTTTATAAGCAGCAGAACTACCCTGAAACAATCTAACACCAAACAAGTAAGTGTAACTCGAACTAAGCAAGACAAAGAATCATAAAGAACAAAAGAAACCAGGACCACCCACAACCTTACCATCGACCTATATGTGAATCCCTTAAGGAGGGTTGTATTGCATTCCCTTAATACATAAACATATACAAAGGAAACAGAATCCTAGAGAAAATGAAAGATTACACAAAAAAATCATATTTACTACGCTACTACAGAAATGACTTTATTACACGCCCATTTTTATACGGTTTTTGAAAAAACCGTGTAAAAATGTACCCGTGGTTTTTTAAAGTTTTTTTACACGGTTTTTTGGTAATATAACCGTGTAAAAAGGTCTCGAAACATTTTTACACGGTTTTCTAAAATAACCGTGTAAAAATGTGTAATCATCTTACACGGTTATTAGAGAAAAACCGTGTAAAAAGGTCTCGAAACATTTTTACACGGTTTTTTAAAATAACCGTGTAAAAATGTATAGTCATCTTACACGGTTATTTGCGAAAAACCGTGTAAAAAGTTCCGAAACAGTTTTACACGGTTTTCTAAAATAACCGTGTGAAAACGTGTAATCATCTTACACGGTTATTTACGAAAAACCGTGTAAAAAGTCTTAGACCTTTTTACACGGTTGTTTAAACTAACCGTGTAAAAACATATATATTTTTACACGGTTTGGAAAAAGATCCGACTTTTTACACGGTTATTTTTCAAAAACCGTGTAAAAATCACTAAATCTTTTTAAACTATATATTTTTTACTTATTTGTATATGGTATGTTAAATTAATGGTGTAAAAATAACAAAAAGTTATAAAAAGAAAACAAAATGTTTAGAAATAATAAAAAAAAAGGAGAACATTGAAAAAGAAAAAGATTTACTATATATTCGTTTGGTTTAATTGAAAAATAAAATCTATCGTAGGATAAGTGTCTAATCGTCTAAAGGATATGATGATAGAGATAAATATAGAGATAGAGAAATTATAAGCTATTAGAGTTCTTTATGGAGTACTAAATCTTGTTTCAATTTTTTTCGTATTCTCTATGTAATCCTACCTATTTATAGGGCTTGTGATTAATGAAAATTTACATATTTTCGGTTCTCTGTCTCATATTGTTGTTCTATTTGGTTGTCCTTTAACACGTTATCAGCACGTACGTTCTCTATAGCGAATGATCGTGAAATCAAGCTAAACTTCGATGTTTCAGGTAACTTTTATATGTTTTGTTTTAAAACCATCACCATATGATGCATTATGATATGAACAAATATGATGATTTCGTTAAGTCATGTTGATTTTTTTTATGTTTAAACCGTAAACATTATTCTACTATGCTTTATATTATAGATGCAAAATATGATTTTTCACTCTCATGAAATCCTAATTCACTTATTATTTATGTTTATAAAACTTGCATAATATATGATAGTGATACCTTTCTGTTTTTCTTTTAGTAAAATATTTTGATAATTGTTTAACAATATATGCATTAATATTTTTCCTTTGTATTATCATACATAAACAAAATTTTACATGCATTACGGGTTTGATGGACATGAATATTATGAATTTCAATTTCTTTATTATACATATTTAATAACTAGTTGAGTACCCGCGCAATGCGACGGGAGCGGTGAACGTAAACAATTTTGATGCTTTGGTGGTTCTAATAAAGTTCTTTTCGATGACAGTTTACGCTTAGTCTTTACAAACTAATAATAAGTAAAAATTGTGATTAAAAACTTCTGACAATACAAAATCTATTAAATAAAAACAAATCCAATCCAATACAATGTAACTACTACTTAAGAAACAAAAAAGAAATTGTTTTATGAAATATTTATATCTTGCACTTTGGTGTACAAACATGGTTAAAATGATTTGGTGATTGATTCAAATATCAAATAAGAAAAAGTCAAAATAAAATTAATATGGTAATGTAAAGCATAGTAAGCAACATAGCTTAACCTTCTAAAAGATGGGTTACCAAATGTTTTATAGTAAGCATTAACAAAAAAAACCATTTTTACCTTATGTGAATGCTTGAGTGTTGAAAATTACAGTTTTAATATTTTACACATAAGTTTGTTACGACGAAAAAGTAAAAAGTCTCATTAATATATTCAAAATAATCAAACTTTTAAGTTAAAAGAATTTTTAAGGTCAAGGATTGGATTAACAGGAAACTGTTGTATCTAATTCAAAACTGAGACTTGAGCTATAAATAATATCAAGTCATGTTGATTCAAGACTAAAGACCAGGCCAATGTAAACAACATACACATGTAATTAAAACATAACACCATTTAACTTGTTAGAAAAAGTAGTAAGTAGCAAAATAAGCATGGTACTCCTTCAAACGCAAAGATGGGAAAAGGCCAACATCCTCAATCGCAAAGCAACAACCCCACCACTATATCCTCTTCTGAATCCACGTCCACGTCCCTTACCAGATCCACCAGGATTCTCGTACATTTCCCTTTTTTCCACAGGCTTCAGAAACTCATTAATATGCTTAATTAACGACTGTCAAAATAAGCCAAAATAAATTTAGGGCCTGTTTGTTAGCAGCTTAATGGGACACATAGCTTATCCAGTCAGCTATACATGACTGTTTGGTAGTGGCTTAATGATATAGAAAGTGACTTATTTATTAAGATTTTAAGAGGGAGCTTTATGCAGAAAGCCAAGTTTTGTCCACACCAGTCTCTCCCAATTAAAAAACATGGTCCTTCCATATATGAAAACATTGTCCCAAACAAAAACCTTTCCAACCTATACAGACAGATTAATCCACACAGACAACTTTATTCATACAGAACTTAATGGAAAACCAACCAAACAGCCCCTTAGAGTTCACCATAACCAAAACCAATTGCCTAAATTAAAATGGTTAACAGTAGTGTAACAATAATCACTGAAACCATATGCTAAAAGAATTGTTGTACCATGTGAAGAAACGATATGCTCTAGAAAACGGAAAAGATCTGGCTAGTGTGTGACAAACTGAATCTTGACGAAAAGGATCAACTTAAAGGCATAAAAACGATGGTTTCTTTCATTAGGATGGACATAAAAATGTACTTAAAGACTCACAACTTACTTGCTTCCTAATGTGACTATCATATGCTGCTATATCTTTCTAAAACCTATGCAACATTGCGGTGCAGACCAGGAATCCTAGTAAGAATTACAAGCGGTTATCATAGTAGTAAAACCATGTTCTAGCAAAAACAAATAATGATTTAAATAAATAAAAATATGCAATCCCTAATATATGTAATACATATCTAATTGTAATACTTAAACCACAATGTTGTTAATATAATCTCGATATATGTATTGCCTCTGTCCCAAAAGAAGTTTCCACCTAAATATTAAGAGTATATACTTAAAAAGAATGGTTTCCCCTTTGTTTTAATTGCAGCAATAGTTGGCATCAATCCCATGTGCCTACTAAAATCTCATTCATACAAGCTTGCCCACGTAAATTTACAGTTTCAACATAGTTCTGTACCCCCACACCACATTGGCATTCATTTCTGATGTCAAACAGAGCACATTTGTAATTGATATGGGTTTGGTTGCATTTCTTTTTACACTTTGTTTCAAAAGAAGAGTCACACTACAAATGAATTGCTTAATCCAAGCATATTTTGAAAACAAAATACATAATCAATTGGGGAATTGTGAATCGTACAATAATTTTCTAATATTCACAGAGTAATTACTGCATGGATGCTTGTGGTACCAAGAACATGCAAGGAATCCAAAGGGATCTACACACAAATCACATTAATGGTACCAAAAAGTCCAAATGGATCTAAACATTGACAACTTAAGAAGAATTTAGAGACATTGTTCCATTTTCTTATGTGCAATATGGTTTCAAATGGGATATAAAGAACAACCAGGATCAAATCTGAAATTGACCAATTCATTACACAACTAAATTCTTAACATACAGTAGCTAAATTTATTAGCTAGCAATGAGTTCAAAATGCCCAAATCATGAAAACCCATTGACAGAAACCCCTAAGTAATCAAAGATTCACATAAAAGTTAGCAAGTACATAACCAAATTCTTAACTTGCGGTAGCTGAAACTATTAGCTAGCAAAGAAGAAGTGGGACTATTTTTAGTATTCTTGGATTAGGAGATTTACAAATTTTCAAGAAACAAACCGACCAAAAGAAACTAAAACTAAACTTTTAAAAAACATGATTAGGGTAAAAGCAAATTGATACAAATATAATTAGGGTAAACATTTCAAAAAAGTAAAGTGCAACAAATATGATTAGGGGAAACTAATTTATTGATTCCAAAATAGAGAAAACCGATACAAATATGATCAGGAGAAACTAATTTATCGATTCCAAAATAGAAAAAACTGATACAAATATGATTAGGGAATCGATTCCAATGCAGAGAAAAGCGATACAAATATGATTACTCAAAAGTAAATACCTCATGGATCGATTCCAGTAGAGAAGTATGGAAGCTTGAATCGATTCCAGTAGATTCCAGTCGAGAAGCTTGAATTGTCGGTCGGAAATCCTTAAGATCCTGAAGCAAATAAACAAGAAAAACAATAAAGTTAAAAACGGGAATCAAAATTGAAACGGAAGTCGGTATCTGTGAACCCAAACCCAAATCAAAATTGTGAATGGGGTTTTCAAATTTGGGGGAAAAAAGATAACTTCAGTTAAAATTAAACCAAGAACACAAAAACCAATATCAAAATTTCATTTATGATGGATAATCATTCTTGAATGAGTTCATTTGAATATTTTATTATTTTACTATTTAATTCTTTATCTATGTCACTTAGGATTTATTAAATTAAGATACCTTTTTATATTACTATTATTGATAGGAATTTAATAATAATATATTTTTGAATGTACAAATGGATCGCAATACTTGGATGTATGAAATACCATGTGCTACAAAAGAATTCTTGGCGAGACTCGATGAATTTATAGAAGCTGCTGAAAATTATCGACTAAAATGTGGAGATAGTAAAATTTGGTGTCCTTGTCGAGATTGTACAAATTTTTCTAAATATAGCGATCTTAATGTAATTAAAGGACATATAATTTTACGCGGGTTTATGTAAGAGTATTGTTGGTCCCGAAGGCCTATACAAGTTTGTAGAAGGGGGGGGGGGGGGGGGGGGGGGGTTGAATACAAACACACAGATTTTACTTTTCTAAATTGTTTATTGATAAATCATTAACAATTTACAGCTTGTTGCGGAAACAAGATTAAGGATAAACCTAAATATAAACAAGTTGGAACACTAAGGTTTCTTGCACTAAGAGAGATAAGGAAATTACTAATAATAACCTATCTTGAGATAAGAGATTGAACTTGTCCAGAGTTAGCAAGTTACTTCAAATGAAGTGAGTTCATCTCTTTATATACTGCATGCATTTAATGCAAGTCAGTATACACTTTACACGTGTCATCAGCTGGTTGGTTGCATGTCATTGACCTTGGTTGACAACCTTAGTAGCCGCATGGATGAACAGTGTAGTATCAGAATGGTTGTACGATTTCAGATAGTCGGAGGTTCTTTTCTGACATTTCGTACGGAGTCGTGCAAGGGAGGTTAAGACAAAAGTACTTTATACGGAGGACTTCATGATCAGCTTTCGTTGATTCAGCGATCTATCATTTCTTTTCAGCGAATGATAGAATTCAGCGATAGCTAAAGTCTTGTACTTGATACTTCACGTTGATTGGACAAATCTGAGTCTTCGTTGATCCGCATCAGTTCATTAGGAGACTTGTCGCTGGTTCTTGAGCTTGATCTTCGACTTCAGCGTAGAACCTATGTTGACGTGAAACTTGTTTTCAGGGATTATAAATAAACAACTAACTTATCAGCGATCATCATAATGGCTGAACAGACTCAGAGCATTTATGGTGAACAGTTTCGCTGAATGTTTAACTTAAGAAGGGAGAGTTCCTATCAGCGGTACTGGAAGATCTTAGTACTTATCAGCGATAGTGAAACTCTGATACATATTGTTTACTTATAATTTTCACTAAGTATTTTAGAGAGGGTCATTATCAAATCACTGAGGGTTTGGATCAACAAGTATACTTGTTGGATACGACATGGTGAGGATTTTGATGAATGTAATTACACGATTGATCATGATTTTGCTGACAATGATGAGAATTACGAATCAGACAATACCATATACAACAACTTTGATGAAATGTTACACGATGTGGATGATGATATTGCTGATAAGCATTATGAGAAATTTGAACAACTGTTTGTCGACTCTGAAAAACCATTGTATGTTGGGTGTGCAAAGTTTACCAAACTTTCAGCTGTGTTAAGACTATTTAACTTAAAAGCAAGCAACGGTTGGAGTGATAAAAGTTTCACCACCTTATTAGAGATACTACATGAAATGCTTCCAGAAGATAACGAGTTACCAGTTTCGTTATACCAAGCGAAAAAGTTGATGTGTCCAATGGGATTGGAAATAGAAAGGATACATGCATGCCCAAATGATTGTATGTTGTATAGAAATGCAGATGCTGGTCCAAAAGAGTGTCGTATATGTGGTACGCCAAGATATAAGAGAAACCAAACGAAAGAGAACAGTGGTGTGAAACGAAACAATGGCCCTCCTGCTAAAATGTTGTGGTATTTGCCAATTGTACCAAGATTGAAACGGCTATTCGCAAATGCCAAAGATGCAAGGTTGTTGCGATGGCATGCTGAAGAGCGCAAGATGGATGGGAAAATTAGACACGTTGCTGATTCTCCTCAATGGAGGAATATTGACCGAATTTTTGAAGAATTTGGTAAGGAAAATAGAAATATTCGGTTGGGGCTTAGTTCGGATGGAATCAATCCATTCTGAAACTTGAGTAGTCGACACAATCAGACAATACCATATACAACAACTTTGATGAAATGTTACACGATGTGGATGATGATATTGCTGATAAGCATTATGAGAAATTTGAACAACTGTTTGTCGACTCTGAAAAACCATTGTATGTTGGGTGTGCAAAGTTTACCAAACTTTCAGCTGTGTTAAGACTATTTAACTTAAAAGCAAGCAACGGTTGGAGTGATAAAAGTTTCACCACCTTATTAGAGATACTACGTGAAATGCTTCCAGAAGATAACGAGTTACCAGTTTCGTTATACCAAGCGAAAAAGTTGATGTGTCCAATGGGATTGGAAATAGAAAGGATACATGCATGCCCAAATGATTGTATGTTGTATAGAAATGCAGATGCTGGTCCAAAAGAGTGTCGTATATGTGGTACGCCAAGATATAAGAGAAACCAAACGAAAGAGAACAGTGGTGTGAAACGAAACAATGGCCCTCCTGCTAAAATGTTGTGGTATTTGCCAATTGTACCAAGATTGAAACGGCTATTCGCAAATGCCAAAGATGCAAGGTTGTTGCGATGGCATGCTGAAGAGCGTAAGATGGATGGGAAAATTAGACACGTTGCTGATTCTCCTCAATGGAGGAATATTGACCGAATTTTTGAAGAATTTGGTAAGGAAAATAGAAATATTCGGTTGGGGCTTAGTTCGGATGGAATCAATCCATTCTGAAACTTGAGTAGTCGACACAATCAGACAATACCATATACAACAACTTTGATGAAATGTTACACGATGTGGATGATGATATTGCTGATAAGCATTATGAGAAATTTGAACAACTGTTTGTCGACTCTGAAAAACCATTGTATGTTGGGTGTGCAAAGTTTACCAAACTTTCAGCTGTGTTAAGACTATTTAACTTAAAAGCAAGCAACGGTTGGAGTGATAAAAGTTTCACCACCTTATTAGAGATACTACGTGAAATGCTTCCAGAAGATAACGAGTTACCAGTTTCGTTATACCAAGCGAAAAAGTTGATGTGTCCAATGGGATTGGAAATAGAAAGGATACATGCATGCCCAAATGATTGTATGTTGTATAGAAATGCAGATGCTGGTCCAAAAGAGTGTCGTATATGTGGTACGCCAAGATATAAGAGAAACCAAACGAAAGAGAACAGTGGTGTGAAACGAAACAATGGCCCTCCTGCTAAAATGTTGTGGTATTTGCCAATTGTACCAAGATTGAAACGGCTATTCGCAAATGCCAAAGATGCAAGGTTGTTGCGATGGCATGCTGAAGAGCGTAAGATGGATGGGAAAATTAGACACGTTGCTGATTCTCCTCAATGGAGGAATATTGACCGAATTTTTGAAGAATTTGGTAAGGAAAATAGAAATATTCGGTTGGGGCTTAGTTCGGATGGAATCAATCCATTCTGAAAATTGAGTAGTCGACACAGTGGTTATGCATGAAACGCAAGTATATCATGATGTCATTGCTAATTCAAGGTCCCAAACAACCAGGGAATGATATTGATGTGTATTTGGCTCCGTTAATTGAAGACTTACAAAAATTATGGAGTACAGGCATCGAAGTATATGATGCGTACGGAAAGGAACGTTTCCTACTACGAGCCATGATTTTTTGCACCATAAATGACTTTCCGGCTTACGTGAATTTGTCGGGATACAGTACAAAAGGAGAAAAAGCATGCCCTGTGTGTGAAGATGACACACATTCTCTTAGGTTGAGAAATTGTGGAAAACATGTGCATATGGGCCATCGAAGGTGTCTTCCAAAGAACCACCCGTACCGCAAGCTAAAGTCTGTGTTTGACGGAAAAACTGAGCATCGAGTAGCACGACAACCGTTAAACGGAAAAGGTGTATATTCTCGCATTAAAGACCTATACATTGTTCTCGGAAAAGGTCGTCCAACTCCTCCCAAAAATATTTGGAAAAAGAAATCTATTTTTTGGGATTTGCCGTACTAGGAGCATTTAAATGTTCGACACTGTCTTGATGTTATGCATATTGAAAAAAATGTATGTGACAGTTTGATAGGGTTATTGTTGAACATTCAGGGGAAAACAAAAGACGGGATCAAAGTTCGAAAGGACTTGGTGGAAATGGGGATTCGATCAGAGCTTGCTCCTGTTGAAAATGGAAAACGCACATATCTACCACCGACTTGTTATACCTTGTCGAAGGTTGAGAAGACCAGATTTTGCCAATGCTTACATGGTATCAAGGTTCCATCCGGCTATTCTGCTAACATTAAGAAGTTAGTGTCGATGAAAGACTTGAAGTTGATTGGTATGAAGTCCCACGATTGTCATGTACTAATGACGCAAATGATTCCTATTGCTATTCGTGGAATTATGCCAGACCGAATCCGACACACAATTACAAAGCTTTGCTTGTTTTTTAGCATGATTCATTCGAAAATGTTGGATCCTGAGGTGTTGGACTCATGGGAAAGGGATATTATCATCACTCTTTGCCAACTAGAGATGTATTTCCCACCTTCTTTTTTCGATGTGATGGTACACTTAATATCTCATATTGTTAGAGAAATAAAGTTTTCTGGCCCTGTCTTCTTACGGTACATGTATCCATTCGAGAGGTATATGGGTTTCTTAAAAGGGTATGTGAGGAACCGATCTCGTCCTGAAGGCAGTATTGTTGAAGATACGCTTCCGAGGAGGTGATTGATTTTTGCACAAACTATTTGACAGACGTAAAAAATATTGGCATCCCTCTATCTCGACATGAAGGTAGACTTGGAGGAGTTGGGACAATTGGAATGAAATATTTCACTCCATCTTATGATGAGTTGCAGAAAGCACACTTTTTCGTTTTAGAGAACATGACAGCAGTTGCTCCCTACGTACATGAGCACATGGAAATGTTGCACCAGATGAACCGATCAAAGGGCGCCAAATGGTTGGCTACAGAGCATAATAAAACATTTGTAGGCTGGTTGAAAGAAAGAGTGCGCCCAGGTTACGGGGAAGAAAAGCTTGATCAAGTAGTGGAAACTTTGGCATTTGGGCCTGTACATGTTGTGTCAACATACCAGGGATACGATATTAACGGTTATACATTTTACACCAAAACACAGGATGAAAAAAGTACATAGCAAAACAACGGAGTGACATTAATAGCCACCACTACAGAGTTCTCTAGATCGAATAATGATTCTAGGTCGAGGATCGCCAAAGATTCGTATTATGGTGTAATTCAAGAAATCTGGGAGCTTGATTACAATAACTTCAAGATACATGTGTTCACGTGTAAATGGATAGAAAACCAACGGGGTGTCAAAATCGACAATGACGGTTTCACATTAGTCGATATTTCAAGGGAGAGCTATGTATCTGAACCATTCATTTTGGCCAAGCAAGCCTCACAGGTATTCTTCGTTGCAGATCCGAAAGATTCTAAGTGGCACATTGTTCTCCATGGTAAAAGACGCATTGTTGGTGTTGAAAATGTTGTGGACGAGGAAGAATACGATCAATTTGATGAGCTACCTCCATTTTCTGTTGGCATTCCCTCCTCAGATATGAGAATTGATGATGCTACTTATCTGAGAACCGGCCACGGCGAAGGATGCTGGGTCAATGAAACCCATAATACATGATCAAGCAAGATATGCAGGTATTAGCAATTAAACTTGATACTAAAGTTATCAATACTTTATTTATTAATGGATAATATAATTTTCCAAATCATTTTTTCAGCATTCGATAGTGGAATACATAGACGAGCAGACGATCAATCCAAAAAACAACTATGTGCTGTTTTTTTGTTAAGAATTGTTGAAGTATGGAGTCTTATTTCAGTTTTAAATGATAAGAAGTGATTTTGAACTATGAAAACATTAATCATTGATTTATTTTCAATTTGCATGATTTAGTTTTCTAATTTAATTTGTTCGATTTCAGAAAATACCAGAATTTATATACTTGCTCAATAATAGTAGTAATAATAATACTAGTAGTAATAATAATAATAATAATAATAGTGTTGTAATTAGAATTAGGCTAAAAATGGAGGTCAATTAAAAATTTTGTGGCGTTAAAATATACATATATATATATATATATATATATATATGCTTAAAAATATAAAATTTATAATATATAGAGCAATTCAATGTTGATGATTTTATGGTAGACCCACCCAAACTAAAGCCCACGTCGCCACGGTTATTTGCAGTAATAATAATAAAAATCAAATAGTAATAATAATAATACCAACTTATCAGGTGTACAAAACCCTAAATTCTTACCGCCTCTTTTTCACATTCACACACTTTCACCGCCAATTTTTCACCTCTTCTTTTTTCACGGCCGTTTTTCACCTTATCACTTCTCCGTCGATTTCAACCGTCCACCGGAGAGAAGCAACACCAGAAGCCGCCGACAAAACAGCACCATTAGACCACACGTCGCGGTTCCTTGTTGTTCGCCGTTCATCCCATACAATCTTACAACTCTGGTTTCAAACAATCCCACAAGAGGTAACGTTTCTGCTCTGAATCGACCTGTGTTACTTTCAATCGATTTCGTCTAAATCGATTTGTATGTGCTCTGAATTCTTGTTCTTCAATTCTATTTGTTTCTATAATCGATTTTTCTTGTTGTTTAATTAGATGTTCTCTTCTTTTAATTAATTAATAATTACCATAATCGTTGTTCTTGGGAAAAAAAGGGTTGTCATATTGGTCCATCGGTTGCAATTTATTACTGGAATTGAGGAGAAAACCGTGTGGGCTGAAGAAAACTATACACATCTTCCCCAAAGAAAGACCAATATCTATATAAAAAAAGGTCCGCTTTTCTCTGCAACATGCATGTCTCTATTTTTAGGTGTTTCATTTTAACCGATTCACTTTGTCTACTACATTTCTTTCAATGTATATACTGATCTCATTAATTTCTTCTTTCTTTCTTCATTTTGTCTTGGGTTCTGGTTGATGGGTACTTGGTCAAATGTACATGTTATGTTTGTCACTAAAATTACCAAATCATTTGAGTTTTGAAGTTCACAAGGTTAGGCTGTCAGATTTTTTATTGTCTTTGATAGTTAAAGTATGCAGGTTAATTGATAAATTAGGTTAATGATCTTTAACATTAGTTTGTATTTTGTATGTGCATGCTTTTAACTCCCAAATTATTTATGTTGCATTGTATTCATGAAAAAATGGACCCCTTTAAGTGTTTATGGTCATTCAAGTTTTGTACAATGTTAGAGTTATTATCGTACATATGTAAAGTACAAGGGCTAGTTCTGTAACTACCTGTAACTTATTACTGCTTTATATATTTATCAACTTGCCTATTCAAGTACATATATAATCAAATTTAATTGTTTTGTTACAAATTCTGTGGCAATGGATCTGGTTGTTGTTCACTAGGCGAAATGGATGACGACATTGACCTCAATGGCATAGAACTCTTCGGAGAAGGTATGGACGGTGCCGAGATCGACGTGGATGATGCCGAAATCGACCTAAACGACATCGATATGAATGACAATCGACAAGATAACCACGACCAAACAACCACCGCTCCGGGTATACTATTAATCTATAAATTGACCAAAATTAATCCTAAACGTATAATATACTTGTGTGGTTGTAAAAATCATAAAAGGTAACAAAGAAAACGGGAATATTTCGGTTCAATGACAATCCTTAAATGGTTTTTTTATGTTATGATACATTTTCTGTTATTCATTTTGGTTCTAAATTGCAGGCAACCTAGAGGCAAACACCTCACAGGCCACATCAACCATTACCAGAAAGCGAGGTCGGACTAAATTGAACAAAACAAGAGAATCTAAAAGATTGTCAAATTCAGATAGATCCAAAGACCTTAAAGCCAAAAGGGGAGCATGAGGCACGATATTCTACTTGGGTAGGTTAGGAGGCGAAAACCAGGTTTTCAATTCTAGGAACTGATTGGCGCAAATTTGACAAAGCCGATAAGGATCGAATGTGGACAACCATTAAGGTATATGACATGTTATATTTTACTTGTACTTCAGTTATACAAGAAATTAGATATTATTGACTGTTTGATGGAAATATTTTGATGAAACAGTTACATTGGCATTTATCGGACGACACTCTCAAGGAAGCAACGTTGAAGATTGCTTGTACAGCTTGGAGAAACTTTAAAAAGAATCTCAAAGCCAATTACATGGAAAAAAACATAAATCCTTGCGCCTAGTTCAATTATATCGATGCTGAAACGTGGAAAGAATTTTGTGAGATGAACTCGAAGCCAAAATTTCAGGTGTTCGAAAACCTTCATCTTATTGTGTTAAGATACATGTAAAGTAGTTCTAATTTTGTTATTTTTCTTATGTGAAGGAATTAAGCAAAATAAATAGAGCACATGCAAAGGAGAACAAGGACCCGCATCACTTAGGATCGCGGGGGTATCAAGGGAAATACGACGTGTGGGAGAAGGAGGAGGAACAAGGTGTAACGCCCGAGTTATTCGGCGTGATGCACGAACGCTCACGACACTGGCTATTGGCAAGGAGGGTAAAAGGACCCGATAATAATTACATGTTAGAGGAGCATACTATGGCCCTGACAAAGGAGATTGTAAGCTATACACATGTTTTCATTTTATATTTGTTTATTAAATCCTTTTTCTTATTTCTTGTTTAACATGATAGATGCAAAAAGACACGCAGTTCTCTCAGGGAGACTGGACCCTGAATTTGGAATTGATCCTTTGGTAGCAGTGTTGGGTCCTGAACACCCAGGTCGCACCAGGGGTGTCGGTCACACCGTAAGCTTGCGTGTTGGCCTAGGCATTGAAAAAAACAAGAGGAAAAATAATGATAATGACTGGAAGGCGGAGGCTAGTGAGTTGCGTGCACAAATGCAACAACAGAAAAGAGAATTCGAAGAACGTTCAGAGCGGGAGACGCATACAGTCTAATGAAGTGTGGGTGAAAAATGGGGTAATGGCTCAGGTTGAGGCAGGGGTTTTTGGCCCTATAGAAACTCCTATAGTGGTCAACTATAGTGACTTGAAAGATCTAATGACAAATGGCTGGCTCGACCAAAATATCATCACTTGGTTTTTGGCGTAAGTAAATTTCTATATATCATCATTTATTGTATCATATCAACAATATTTAGTTTTAACACATTGTAATGTTTTAGTCATCTATATATGATATTAATGAGAAACACAAAGAACCGATGTGCATTTATAGCGCCCGGAGCAATTAATGCTGATACGATTCGACGGGATGATCACATCATCACAAAGGCAATCTTCAACACCATGATGCACCACAAAGCTAAGAATTTCTTTTTGGCACCGTATTGGCAAGGGTAAGATGTATACATACACACATATATGACTATTATTTATTATATATATACATACAATTTACACTAAAGTTCTATTAACATTATTATTTTAAACAATTGAGGAATCACTGGTCGCTGTTAATCATTCGGCCTAGACAACGCTCGATCTATATATTAGATTCGATGATGTCACACGGAAAGACAGCTACAACTTACGAAATCAAAGAGTATATGGACAAGTAAGTAATGTGTTATCCATAAAACAGTTGTCATTTCGTTATATAGTTAATCGATTATTAATACATATGTATTGCGATATTTCTTTTAGGGCAATTAGAGATTATAATAAGGCCATAGGGCCTTGTCAAGCCGATAATATTACAGCTCAAATTACATGGAAAATAATCAAGGTATAATGAATATATCAAACAATGCATTGCATTTCGTATTTTAAAGTGTCTAATTATTATTTTTAATTACAATTTAGTGTAATCAGCAAAAAGAGGGATGGGAGTGTGGTTACTACGTAATCAAACAAGTATTCGATTTTGTGATGAAGCAGCAATATGATATCTCAAACAAGGTACATATTTGTTAAAGGTTGTTTAGATTTTATCTCTGTATTTCACAAAAGACTTTAGTTTGTTAAATAACATATTCTATTTTAAATATATATATATATATAAATATAGGGCATACGGATGTCTGAAGCTCCTTTTACAACGCAACAACTAGATGAGATTGCTTGCCTTATAGCACACTCATTCACTCCCAAACGCATGATGTCGGAAAAAATGTGGGAGACAGGTATGTGCTTTGACTTTCTGCTATAAATATTTGCTTTGACAGTTGTAACATAATTATCGTGAATCCCTAAAAGGTGACTAGTATTGAAATGTAGAAGTCGGGCATTACTTTCTTTTATTTCATGAATTTGATTTTAGGTGAAATACTTTTTTTGATCACGATCACGGTGTTTATAGGCCGAGATGTGGATGATGGAAAAACTGCAAAGAAGAGTGGTGTCGATGAGGACCGGAAAACTTAATATGCAACGCTAGCTGATTTTCAACCAATATATGGACTTTGTAAGTTGAACATATGTTTCTTAGATCGTAACTAGGTTTTTGCTTTATTCTTGTGTTATGTAGTTTTATATAATATTTTTTTGTGGATCATTTTCTTCATGGATCTTTATGCTAGTTTTTGGATGTTAATTAGTTTGGAGAAACATGTTAGAAGAGTGGTAAATGTTTTTTTTGCATTTTATTTTAATTAATACATTGGGTAGTGTAGTGTAGTGTACTCATTTTGTTATGTTTTGAGTTGATTTTGAGTTAAATAGGCGTGAAAAAGCATGTGTTTTTAGGCTTTCTTTCTTATTCTTAGATGGGGGGTGGGGTAGGTAACTCCGCCCATGTCAACACATGACATTGCCGATCCCAAGCCCGGATAAAGGAGGAGGGTCGACCCTAGCTAGTTATCTATGCGTTTCTTTTATTTATTGTTGTGGTTGGTACAAAGTTAGCTAGATATTCTTTTTATTTTAATATGGATTCGTATAATGGTATTTGAATTCTTTTTAATAAAAAAACCCCTTTTTACACGGTTGCTAGGCATAACCGTGTAAAAAGAATGCACCTTTTTTACACGGTTGTTTGCCAAAACCGTGTCAAAAGGTCATAGCTTTTTACACGGTTACAAGTTAAAATCGTGTAAAAAGATGCGACATTTTAACACGGTTCTTATTAGAAACCGTGTAAAAAGAGTTGATCTTTTTACACGGTTTTGACTAATAACCGTGTAAAATTGAGTTCTTTTTACACGGTTTTTTATTAATAACCGCGTAAAATTGAGTTCTTTTTACACGGTTTTTGAACAGTGTAAAAAAGGGTCATTTTTACGCGGTTCTAAAACCGTGTAAAAAGGTCTTGCACTTTTTTACACGGTGGGCTTTTACACGGTTCCAAAACCGTGTAAAAACCCCTTTACAACCGTGTAAAAAACCCTTTACAAATTATTTACAAAGTTATATTTCCTATCACACGATAGCAAATACGAGAGGAGTACGAACGTTGAGACTGAAGCAAAAATGTAATACCCTCAAAATTAGAAATAGCAACTAAACAAAACTTCGGTAAAATAATCAAATAAGGATAAAATTCTTTATACAAACCATTGTTGGAAATACCACAAAATATACAACATAACAACTTCAATAGTTCAATATCTTAAGTCCTACACCAATACTACAAAAGTCGGGTGTTACTTAACTCAAACCAAAGTTGCTAATCCCAAAATGCGAAAGACTTCACCAAGTCACTTACTTCTGGAGCACACAACTTACTCTCCACTCTTCACAGTATCACTAGAACTATTCCCAACCGAAACCTGTTGCACATGCCGATAAATAAAAAGGGTTAGGCTAATGTCTAATGAGTTTAAGAGTTTTCATCATGATTAAAATAGTTCGTTAAACCACATGAGTACAACTCAAAATCATGATTTTCCAAAAAGGATTATATTTAAGTATGTAACAACCCATTTTCCAACGCACACAAAACCCGTGTCAAAAGCTCCAAAATGAAACATTTCTAAATAATAGATGTAGATCTAAGAATTCATTTAAAACGTGGATGATTATTAAATTTCCAAATTAGGTAAACTTGAGTAAAAACTCTATTATTCGAAACATCCCAACAAGGAGGAGAAATAATACAACACCCATAAGAACATGGAAACACAATCCAAATACATATATACGTTCCCGAAAACATGTGTGTAACACCCTCAAATTTGGAACGAGCAACTAACTTTAAAATTCAATAAAATAACCAAAATATATATAATCGCTTCTACAATTCATTCCTTAAAATACCTCGGAATTTAAAAAATCATAAGTCCACAATAAAATAACTTAATCGGGTGTTACTTAACACAACACAAGTTGCTAGTCCAAACAATTGCGGAAGACTTCACTAATCAAGTCACCTCTCGTGCACTATACTAGCACTCGCCACTTCACAATGTAGCTAGAGCTACCCCAACCTGAGCCTGTTGCACATGCCGACAAATAAAAAGGGTTAGGCTAACGCCTAGTGAGTTCAAGCATTTTATCATGACTATGTAAAATCATAAATCGAAAGAGTAGTAGTTTAGTCATGATTTCAAAAGAGTTTACTTTAATTGCAATTCATCCATTTTCCAACTCACACAATTACGTGAATAATTTCTATATTAGGCAAAGCCTTCAAATATGGTTGACAAAAAATACTCGACCCGTAAAACATGGAAAACCATCCATTTAATTATAACCGTTTTTGAAAACATAATACGAAGCAATACTCACGCAAACGTAAAATGTCATAAAAATCCAAATACCATAAACGGGGGAGACCCGTATCCGTTGAAGGTGGAGGTAACACATAAGTATACCACCCATACAACGTTCATCGTACAACCCTCGCGACTGGACCATCCAAGGGTTCCTACGACTTCTCAACAAGTTCCACCTCAAGAGACAGTTGACCTTAGTTCTCGTCTCTAAGACTCCACCTCAAGGCCCGACACACTTAGGATCACCTCCAAGGCACCCTCTATAAGCGGCGGGGGTCCTAGCGCCTACCTCCCAGGTAGCACCTCCGGACTCAACCCTCCTAGTGTCCACTTGAAAAGTTAAGGTCATAAGACATGAGTTCCGAGGTCCAACCTCAAGATACCCAATCGACCATTACCAACGACTGACTAACATGCCTATGGATCCAATGCAACACAGTCTAAAACAACATGCCTAACCCGGAATGACTCACTCACCCAAGCATGTAAATATCAACAACGTGCAATAATATGCAAAACGGTGCAATAAAAGCAACCCATAAACAAGACTCCACATCGAACCATTTAAACCAGACAATTGTTCCCAAGACTTTCTCACAGTCAAAACCGAGCAAAGTGCTCCAAGCTTGCTAGATCCATAACAAGCGGTCATCATCGCATAAAATGCGTTTAAACATTGTTTAGACAAACAATACCACAAAATCATCATTAAACCCAAAACTTGACACGGTTAAACAAAAAGGTTTTCCTGAAGGACTCACACCCTTATTATTCTCAAAATGACCCATAACACTAAAAGTGCATTTCTCAATTGGTTTATAAAATCAATTACGCTAACATGATCAAACCATCCAATAAACCTCATTTTGAGCAATTAATCTTTTAAAGTCATATTATGATTTCTAACCATCCAAATATCCAAAAGCCCCAAATATGGGCGTTTTACACATTTATGAAGATAAACACTTCAAAAGAGTTAAACTGTCCAAATAACTCAACCATAGATATTTTCAAGTAAAACACACAAATATTTGGAAAATACTATTTTTGGCATGTACAAAGTTTTCGCAAAGTAACTTGAACTCACCTTGCTAGATTTAGGCTAAATCTAGAATTTTCTCCCCAACGTAAGCTCCTCCGAGACAACTTGAATCTTCAAGCTAAAATCTCCAAGAACCTAGATTCATAAGTTTCCAACCATAAATATTTATCCCTAAACACTTGGAATCAATTCCCCCAACATAATACATTCAAAACCACCAATAAATCGAAACCCTAATTTCCAAAACGAAGAGAAGAGAAGATAACCTCAATCACAACTTGAATCCACCAACAAAATGCTTCTAGGTTACCAAAATGAACTTCAAACTTCCTTTCTTGAAGAAGATGAGAGAGGATTAGAGAAACCCTAGAAAATGGAGGCGATAAGGAACACAAGTATCTTGCTAGAAATCTTTAACAATGCTCTTTAATGGTAGCTTGGTTGCAAGATGAAAGCCTCAATCAAACCCTAGCTTTGGAGTGAAGATGGAAAAGGTTTTGGGAGAGGAAAATCGCCTAGAGAGAGAGAGGAATCGATCTTGCTGTTGAAATAAGAGAAAATGAAGCTGAACTCTCTAAAATTCGGGTATTCAAATAGAACCCGTCACCTCCACTGCGACTATGCCCTCGTGACTATGCCCAGGGCATTGTCGCGTAGCATAGTCGCTAACACCTGCCACCCTACTGCTTGATTTCACGAAACTCTCCCCCTGTCGCGACATTGACCCTCGCGACTATGCCTAGGGCATAGTCGCTGGTCACAGTTGCTGGTGACCTGCCAGTTGCTGTCCAAACTCTCTTTTGACGTCCAAATCCGATTTTCAAGCTCAGGAACTTAAGTTGGATGAATAATATCGCTTGTATGCATGAAAATCGCGTGTAGACACTTCATTACTTAGTGAAAGATTCGGGGTGTTACAGTCCTCCCAACCTTAAAAGAGATTTCGTCCTCGAAATCTAGTTCTCACACTTCCAACGATTACCGAGTTCAAACTTATTCATGTTCCTTAAATTTCTGTTAGGACACTGAAGTTGTCCTTTATAATAGAAAGTTTTATAAAGCAATAGCTGTGTTAAAGGGCTTATGCTTAATTGTTGTAGCAAGTGATGAAGACTATAAATAGGTCTTTACTTGTAGTTTGTAAGAAGTGAATTCATTAATACAAGATGTAGATCTCTAATCACTTTGTGTCCTCTCTAGGTTAGATTTCCTTTTCAATAATGTTCTTCATCATCTTGTTACACAATACTTGGATTGTATGAAGATCATGGACCTAACAAGTGGTATCAGAGCCAAATCGAAGAAATTTTCATCGATACGATCATTGGATCTTCACAATTCAAGCGTTTTTAGCCCTATTTTGCTCAGATTTCGGATTCTTATGGTGTTTGTTCAAGAAAAAGTCGAACTCACTTTTTGGATCAAAAGTATGCCAAATCGATCAAATTACAAGTTTTGATCAACTAGAAATCTGTTCATCTTCATTTTTCGAATAAGTCTGCGAAAGAGTCAAGAATTGAAGAAGTTATGATGATTTTAGTGATTTTCGAATGCTGTTACTTGAATTCGGATTATTCTTGATGAATTCGGATTATTCTTGATGAATTCAGATCCTTCATCG
This sequence comes from Saussurea involucrata, assembly GCA_033807775.1. NCBI lineage: Eukaryota > Viridiplantae > Streptophyta > Magnoliopsida > Asterales > Asteraceae > Saussurea > Saussurea involucrata. Next base: position 63,867,729 of record CM066318.1, read on the forward strand.
TTTACTGTTCATTGATGAATTCGGATCCTTCATCATTTACTGTTCATTGATGGTTTCGAATCCTTCGTGCCTTACTGTTCATGGTTTCGGATGCTACTACTGTTTGGATGGCTTAGATGGTTTCAAATCATTCTGAGTTGATGATTTCGAATCTTGTGAAGTTCAAAATATCTCTGAACTTGGTCATCTTAGTTCTGAATTTCGGAATGTGCTTACACCTAAAGGTTCAAAGGTATGGATGGCTTCACATCTTTCTAATCCTCATTCTAATGGTTTCGAATTCCATTTATTCAAGATAGGCATGGTTTCGCATCCAACATGATACGAAATGGCTTGATTTCGAACCCTACATGATCCGGATTCATTGATTTCGGACCCTTCATGATTCGAATTGCCCTGATTTCGGACCCTTCATGATTCGAATTGTCCTGATTTCGAACCCTTCATGATTCGAATTGACTGATTTCGGACCCTTCATGATTCGAATTGTCCTGATTTCGAACCCTTCATGATTCGAATTGAGTGATTTCGAACCCTTCATGATTCGAATTCCATGATTTCGAACCCTTCACGATCCGAATTCATTGATTTCGCACCCTACATGATCCGAATTGAGCTGATTTCGCACCTAACATGATCCGAATTGAGCTGATTTCGCACCCTACTTAATCCGAATCCATGGTTTCGAATCTGCCTACATCCGAATTCTGATGGTTTCGGATCCAAGAAATTTATTGAAAAATATTTCTCATTAAAAAAAAAGTGCTAAGTCTCAGGAGGGGGACATTGTTCATGGATTTTAGCATAACGCGTGTGTGACATCATTCAGATATTCAGCTTGCCACATACATTTAGCAACTGTCAAAGTTTAAAAGAGCTCAAGTCTTTCAAGATATTCAGAAGTTGATTGTTGGAGTTCAGTCTTTGATTGGATTGGAAGAGACCCTTGAATATTTGCAATCATTATTCTGAAGTTTTGTTGACGATGCTAGACCTTTGAGTGCTCTTTATCATTCTTCTGACTTGATCAACCAGAATTGTGAGAGCTTGCAATCATTGTTCTGGTGCTTTGGTTGTGATTCAGACTTTTGAGTGCTTATAATCATCCAGCTATTTCTTGAAGATTGAAGTTCTGGATTCTCTTCATTCAGTGGCTTGAAGTATTTTGAAGACGAGCATTTCTCTACAGTTGCTGAACAATATTATTTGCTTGGGTCGTCTCATCCCTACCTAGTAGTGCGTGCTTATTACCGTTCCTCCTTCAAGCAAGACGGATTCTTTGTTTTTCACTAAATGCATACACTTTGAAGATGATTTTAGTGCATTTAGTCGAGGCTAAGAGCAACTTTCAAGGGGGAGCCAAGCCTACATTTGAAGAATGCACCGCTAAAGTTTTTACAAGGAAATCAAGGGGGAGAGGAGCTAATGATTTGAAGATGATTTGCTTTCCAAAACTTTAGGGGGAGAATGTTAGGACACTGAAGTTGTCCTTTATAATAGAAAGTTTTGTAAAGCAATAGCTGTGTTAAAGGGCTTATGCTTAATTGTTGTAGCAAGTGATGAAGACTATAAATAGGTCTTTACTTGTAGTTTGTAAGAAGTGAATTCATTAATACAAGATGTAGATCTCTAATCACTTTGTGTTCTCTCTAGGTTAGATTTCCTTTTCAATAATGCTCTTCATCATCTTGTTACACAATACTTGGATTGTATGAAGATCATGGACCTAACAATTTCCAACTGAGACTTAAATTGTCCTTCTTGACCGAACTGCCCCGAAAATCTTTGCATTGATGCTCACACCTAATATCCCCTTAGGCTCATCACACTTACATCCGAGTAACGCTTAACTTACCAAAGCAGCTTATAACCACAGGACTTCGGTTGTCTCCCAACCTTAATTGTTCCATACATCCCGATTCCGATTTCAGACTCTAATCACTCCAAGGTTTGTTTGCTAACGAACCCAACAGAATCATCAATTTTGATTATTCCTACCATTAATTGTTATCTACATCCAACGAGTTCTAATAGACTCTAAGAATCCATCCCAACATCAATCATCAAACCGATAGGTCCTGTAACCATACACGAAGTTATTCCACCAAAACCACATCACAGTTGAGCATCTTAAGGTTACTACAACCGTTACCATTATTTCATTTAAAATCGGACTACAATCCCCCGATTACACTAACGGTTTCCGACCTCAAACCCACAAAGGTTGACACCTAATTATACCACCAAGCTTTGAACTCTAACATGACTCCACACATGAGTTCCGTTTACCGAGTGTTTCCACAAAACTAAGGTTGTCAACAAAACGGCTACACCAACCTCGAAATGCGTTTCCGCAAGTCTAACCCTCCGATTACCACAACACATTGACTTTGCTACCGATATCATCTGGCCTATAGTCACGCCACGTGCTTGAACGCCCAACTCTTCACAGTCGAGGTTCTACACACTTACTTTCAACTGGGTTACTTAACTTCTCCAAAGTCCTAATGAGTTCAAGGTTTTTAAGTGCGTTATTCAATAAATATGTCAATCAATCAAAACGTTTCACAAAAAATTTCAACGCAAAGATTTTCATATCAAATAAATCGTACGTATAGAAAAACTACTATCATCAATTCGGTAGTTACGCCAAAGGAACACGCTCGTCCCACATATGAAAAATCATGTTAAAAATTATTTCATTGCAGTTCAGATTATCCCCAAAACACAAAAGCGTAATAAACAACTTCTTTAAAATGAACCGCCACGGTTCTAGTATGGATTGACTCATGACATGCACGTAAAGTAATTGCCTGACTTTAAACAGGGTGCAATAAAAGGTGTGCACGTATTTCAAAAGAAGTACCAACGACATTTGACTCCAAAATTTCCTTTCTAACCATAAAATGGCATGGAACAAGATTTACCAATCAAATTTGTGCGCGTCAGTTTATTACACGAAAACGATGAACAGTTCATAATCACACCTTAGTCAAACACAACTGACTTGTGTAAGTTCCAAATTTAAAGACAAAACCAATCCGTTTCCATCATTTGAAAATATCTATTAAAACATCATAAAACCTCAAATTGGGGGTAGGCATGCAAGCTTGTAACACTCTCTTAGAAATTTCTTGAAATGAAATAACACGCAACAAATAGTTCTCGACCAATTTCAAAAGATGAAATTCTTTAAATCAATTTCCAAAGTTTCTTCAACTGGTCACATAATGACACATGAGCAAAACGTTTCTGGCAAAACTTGCACACAACAATGCGTTTTTCCAAAACATATGAGGAAATAAGTGTTAATAATTTGTTGACACCAACAGGGTTCAAACCTATTTTCAAATCCCAGTTTGCACCAATGGTGCGCATCAAAGTTCAAATCATAGGTGTTCCCATGCTCCCCAAGTTTAAGAAATTCATTTTTCTCCAAAATTCTCAACACGGAGCATTTTCATCAAAAGTTCCGTACTAGCAACTTAAAACGTCAAAATGTCGTTGCTTAAAAATGTACTTATCAAAAATACTCAAAATACCCATTTCCTACAAAACCAAAAAGTTTTCAATTTTCCAAAATATTCGGCAAATCAAAATTGACCAATGTCAACGACTCATACATTCGTGTTTTTTTTTCTTTCAAATATCACGTATCGTAAACCATCCGTGATCCCCACACCGCTAAAACATGCTTCGACCAAATGGCCTTTCATTTAAACAAGGAGTTAATAAAACATTTTCATGCACGACTCGTTTATCAAAATGTCGAGAACCAATAGTTACCAAGCTATGCATACCCCTAAGTCGATATAACGCCTTTACATGAAATGATAATAAAACATTTAACTGACCGAAAGCGCACCAAGCAAATTATTATGAAATGTCACCAAAATGTTCTTTCATGCATCACTTAAGCCACATATAAACCAATCCATACACTGAACCATTTGCTTGAAAGAAAAGTTACGCGACACTAGAGTTCCAAACTCATCTCTTTTAGTCGCCTTATGGCATAAAATTAACATTTCTCAACAAAACTCGAGTGGGACAAAATACCCAACATAATTCATGAACTTTTCACATAAGAAAGTAGAGTATGCACATTGTAAAATTGTACCCACACGACACAAAACGTCGTACAACAAAACTCCATGAAATTCAACGAACTCAATGACTCCAAGTCAACAAAATAGCACCAAACAGTGTGCTTCCAAAGTCAAATTGCATTAAGCAAAATCATGGCTAAAATACCAAATTCCAAAACTCCTGCTATGGTAATACCACATAAACAACATTGTTTAACAATTCACATTAAACAAATTCTCCAAAATAGTTTTACACAGACATCATGGAAGATAACTTTCCGTCCAAACTCTAACATATGTGGAGGAGATCCAATGTTAAAGTCCCAACATCTTAAACATCATAAAAATATGATTATCATTATATTCGAAAGCAATGTTGAACAATAATGAAATAAAGCAAAACAAATCCCGGCGGAGTTTGCAACTCCCGCAATAAAATAATTTCATGTAGGTTCGAAAACTCATAATTTGAAATCTTGTGCGTGTGCTAAACATTTTCCAAAATTTGTAATACAATCCATATAAGGATTTGAAACACAAGAAATAGTTGATGCAATTTTTTTTCAAAATAAACTTTGTGCATGACCTAGTCGGCATTCAACGTCTCAACTCATACTCCTCCATAATCTTCCGGCCCACTATTGTCACCCGGACGTTCAAACCTCTTAAGGCAAGTTGGGAATTATATCCATTAACCTAACAGTTTTTCCTCGAATCAAACCCGGCTCAATATTTCTATGGTTCCAATCCAACCATCAGTCTTGACCCGAAACGGTCTACTTAAAGCAAATATCATACTTATCGTCACTCCAAGTGACTAATACTAGAATCGTTCATCTATTCCAACGACTACTATCTTAGAACCTCCTTCACTACTCTATCGATCATCACATTAAAGTAATTCAAGTATGCACATGTACTAGTAGGTTCACCATGACACTGGCCAGGTGCCATTATGAACGCACCGTACATGATTATCCTTGTTACTCTCGACGTGATTCTCGTTTCTAACAACATCCATTAACCTCGAAACATCCTATCTTAAAGTGCCTACAGGTGAATTTCACTCTCATTTACTTAAACAAACGCTAGTTTGAGTCTAGGTATCCAAAATCAACACCTAAATCTCTCAAACTTATGCTCTGATACCAACTTGTAACACCCTCAAATTTGGAATGAGCAACTAACTTTAAAATTCAATAAAATAACCAAAATAGATATAATCGCTTCTACAATTCATTCCTTAAAATACCTCGGAATTTAAAACATCATAAGTCCACAATAAAATAACTTAATCGGGTGTTACTTAACACAACACAAGTTGCTAGTCCAAACAATTGCGGAAGACTTCACTAATCAAGCCACCTCTCGTTCACTATACTAGCACTCGCCACTTCACAATGTAGCTAGAGCTACCCCAACCTCAGCCTGTTGCACATGCCGACAAATAAAAAGGGTTAGGCTAACGCCTAGTGAGTTCAAGCATTTTATCATGACTATGTAAAATCATAAATCGAAAGAGTAGTAGTTTAGTCATGATTTCAAAAGTGTTTACTTTAATTGCAATTCATCCATTTTCCAACTCACACAATTACGTGAATAATTTCTATATTAGGCAAAGCCTTCAAATATGGTTGACAATAAATACTCGACCCGTAAAACATGGAAAACCATCCATTTAATTATCACCTTTCTTTGAAAACATAATACAAAGCAATACTCACGCAAACGTAAAATGTCATAAAAATCCAAATACCATAAACGGGGGAGAATCGTATCCGTTGAAGGTGGAGGTAACACACAAGTATACCACCCATACAACGTTCATCGTACAACCCTCGCGACTGGACCATCCAAGGGTTCCTACGACTTCTCAACAAGTTCCACCTCAAGAGACAATTGACCTTAGTTTCCGTCTCCAAGACTCCACCTCAAGGCCCGACACACTTAGGATCACCTCCAAGGCACCCTCTATAAGCGGCGGGGGTCCTAGCGCCTACCTCCTAGGTAGCACCTCCGGACTCAACCCTCCTAGTGTCCACTTGAAAAGTTAAGGTCATAAGACATGAGTTCCGAGGTCCAACCTCAAGATACCCAATCGACCATTACCAACGACTGACTAACATGCCTATGGATCCAATGCAACACAGTCTAAAACAACATTCCTATCCCAGAATGACTCACTCACCCAAGCATGTAAATATCAACAACGTGCAATAATATGCAAAACGGTGCAATAAAAGCAACCCATAAACAAGACTCCACATCGAGCCATTTAAACCGGACAATTGTTCCCAAGACTTTCTCACAGTCAAAACTGAGCAAAGTGCTCCAAGCTTGCTAGACCCATAACTAGCGGTCATCATCGCATAAAATGCGTTTAAACATTGTTTAGACAAACAATACCACAAAATCATCATTAACCCCAAAATTCGACACAGTTAAACAAAAAGGTTTTCCCGAAGGACTCACACCCTTATTATTTTCAAAATGACCCATAACACTAAAAGTGCATTTCTCAATTGGTTTATAAAATCAATTACGCTAACATGATCAAACCATCCAATAAACCTCATTTTGAGCAATTGATCTTTTAAAGTCATATTATGATTTCTAACCATCCAAATATCCAAAAGCCCCAAATATGGGTGTTTTACACATTTATGAAGATAAACACTTCAAAAGCGTTAAACTGTCCAAATAACTCAACCATAGATATTTTCATGTAATACCCCGGGTAAGTTCGTTAGTTTAATTCCCTTTCCGTTAAATAAAGTTAACATTAAAATTGGATGTTTAGGGTAAGTTTGGGTGATTTATAAGTTTAGGGGTGCTTTGGTCATTATGGAATAGTTTAAGCCAAGAGTGTAAATTAGGTTTGATATTATCTCTTAAACCATCCAAATATTTTCATAATTCAGTAAAAGATCAGATAGTGTGTGTGTGTGTGTGTGTGTGTGTGTTTTTGAGACAAAAGAAGAAGAAGAAGGAAAGAAAGGTTAGGGCTTCAAATTGGTGTACTTGGAAGTGAATTTGAGGTATGTTCCTTTACATTTTATGTTTCTAATTGCTAGTAGATAGTTTCTATCGGAGTAGAATAATCGATTTCACGACTGGTAATGATTTCAGTCGATTTCTGGGTAGAAATTGGTAAACAGACAGAGGTTTTCGGACGTTTTAAATGTGTCCGGACGAGTCAATTACCCGGTAAGTTCCGCTTTTCTATAGTTTCCGAATGAATTAGTTACCGGATGGTGTCCGAATTGCTTTGGTTTCAGGATGTCGTCCGAATTGTTTATACTGTCCGGAAAGTTGTATTGTCCGGATTGTATAGGTTGTCCGGAAAGTTATGTTGTCCGGATTGTTTTGTAGTATCCGGAAACTTTAGCTGTTTAGTCATTTTTGAGATTTCAGATACGTCTGAGTATCCAGTAACCTTGTGTTGTTGACTCTTGGATAGTTTATGAATGAGGACTGGATATACTGTGAACTCGACTTAAGTTCGGGTTTGGGGGAAACATTTGAGGATAAGAGTTAGATAGAGTTATCTAGAGTTCTTAGCCTACTAGTAAGTCATATGTGTTCAGTTGGAAAAGAAGTAATTGTATTTAAACTGTTTAAGATTCTGTGAATTCGGGGTAAAAGACTGAATCTGTTTGGGAAGGCTTGGAAGCGTGTTGATAAGCAAACAGGCGAGTTTTACTTTAAAAATGTTTTCAAACTGGAATACATATACATGGATTGAGAATGTGATAATTTGTGTGATTATGTGCTTATGTTTGAAATATAATATGTTGAGATGTATATTATATTTATATGAGCATTACACTACATGAGTGCACGTTGGCCGGGCTTAGGACCGGTGGAGTTGGCTGTACGGAGGGACAACGGTGTTGGCTGTATTTTAGTACAGCGGAGTAAATTTATTAGTTGGCTCGCAACCATCTAATATGGCCATGGAAACAAGACAGGAAAGTACACGATGCATGAGTTGTAATTGGTATTTATATTTGAATGATGTATATGGTGTTTGTGAAAATGATTTTGAACTAACAGGGATTTTCTCACTTAGACCACTAGGTCTAACCCTCATTTTGTTTTAAAAATATGTATTCCAGGTCGTGGATCAAGTAAAAGCAAGTAAGAAGGATATTCGGTGAATAGCTTTTGGGAAGACTTATGTTATGAAGATTAAGAAGTGTTTTGTACAAATGACCTTGTTGACAGTCATAATGTAAATTAATTAGCAAAAAGTTTGTAATCAAATATGTATTATGGTTGTAAAGACTAAGGGACCGTACCTGTTTTATGATGTATCTTTGTTTATGTAACGATGTTATGCAATATATGTTATTTGACGCATGTTTGAGAACCGGGTCGTTACAGATTGTATCAGAGCCCTAGTTTAAGGGATTTAGGTATTCGGATCTATACCTAGACTTAAACTGCATGTGAAGTAGGATGTCCCTATTATGTTAGAACCTTGGGATGCTAAATACAAAAGGTAGAAGGAACATCATGTAAGGTAATTTCAAATTACATTTGGCCAGTGTAATCATGAACTTACAGGTACATGTTTGAACTGGAAAACCTTATTATATGGGGTATGTGCTTACGTGTATATTAACCTTGTTGAAACCTACAGAATGGCAAGTGGTACTCGACGTACGAATAGAGAGGGAGAAGGAAATCTTAATAGAACGAATCCAACAGTCGGGACAAGGTGAAGAGGGGGAAAACGAGGCAGGGGCAGAACTGGAGGCAGAGTTCAGTCGCGAGGTAATGAATTTGTTAGAAGAAACGACTTGACGACTGAAATGGGAAGACTACAAGCAAGTATACAGGCTATGTTCGACCGAACTCGTAATACTGAAACTGAAATACCAGATCCTAATGTGGAAGACAAGATGCCCATTACACCTACTGTCATACCAGTGCCAAGGAAGTGTGATTAGAAGATGTTCTTAAGCTGCAAACCTCCAACCTACTCAAGGGAAAGAGATCCAGTGAAGGCTATGAGATGGCTAAAAGAAATAGAAGCTATCTTCAAGACCAGCAAATGTGCTGATGAAGATAGAGTATTATACGGAACAGCGATGCTGAAGGCAGATGCTTTATATTGGTGGGAAGGTCTTATTACATCAAGAGGGTCAGATGTGTATTCTACTTTTACTTGGGAAGAATTCACCATATCTTTCAAAAGACAATTCTATCCTCAAGCAGCAGTTAGACAACTGGAAGAGGAGTTTATGAATCTGCAACAGGGTAGTTTATCGGTTAGGGATTATACTGCTCGTTTCCTGGAGAAGTCTCGTTTCGCAGAGTACTATGTTGCCACGGAGGCACTTAAGATGGAAAGGTTTATCTTCGGGTTAAAGTCAGAAATCAGAAGTCTAGTGATTGCAAAGGGACCCGAAACATTCTCAGCCACAGTAAATGCCGCAGAAAATGTGGAACGGGATAGAGGAAGAGATGCTGGTGATAAGAGTAATGGGAAAAGAAAATGGAAAGGACCACAATATGATCCAAAGAAGTCCAGATTTCAGAGATTCGATAGTCGTACACCTTTCAGACCAGCTGAAAGACCTTGTCCAAAATGCAACCGTATTCATCAAGGAAATTGTCAAGTTGATCCTCGAGTTTGTTACAAGTGTGGAAAGACCGGCCATATTGCTAAAGACTGTCGGGTAACTCGATTTTGTTTCTCATGCAATTCTCCTGATCACATTCAGTCTGATTGTCCACGGGGGAGGGTACAGCAGGGTGGTACGTCAGTGAGACCAACGGGTGTTAGACCGGTAGTACCAAGGCCAGAGTTACCAAGAGCTAGGGGTCGTGCCTTTCAGATGACAGCACAAGAAGCGGAGGAAACTCCTGATGTGGTTACAGGTACATTCTTAATAAACTCTACACGTGCTAAAGTGTTATTTGACTTCGGTGCAAACCGATCGTTTGTGTCTCCTTCCTTTGCTGCTTTTATACATTTAAAGCCTAAAGTGTTAGACCATGCTTTAATGGTAGATACTGCAAATGATAATCAAGTACCAGTTAAAGAGGTATTTGATAGTTGCGTTATAAATATAGATGGGTGTGGAGTACATATCCTGTTGTTTCCTATAGCTCTAATTGAGTTTGTGATAAGAAGTTGATTAATGTTGTCTTACCTGATAAGGGACCAGTAGTGATTTATGGTGACCGTAGAAACCATCAGTCTTGCCTTATCTCTATGATGAAAACTCGTAAGTGTGTTAATAAAGGTTGCCCGAGTTACTTAGCTTATGTGATAGATACTAAGCCAGAAAAGAATAAGTTGGAAGATATTCCTGTTGTTAGTGAATTTCAGAAAGTTTTCCCAGAAGATTTGAATAGTCTCCGCCCGTTAGGCAAGTAGAGTTTGGCATAGATCTGATTTCTGGAGCCGCTCCTGTTGCCCGTGCACCGTATCGTTTGGCACCTCCAGAGATGAAAGAGATGATGACGCAACTGCAAGATCTTTCAGATAAGGGCTTCATCAGACCCAGTTCTTCACCATGGGGTGCACCGGTTTTGTTTGTGAAAAAGAAGGATGGTTCGATGAGGATGTGCATTGATTATCGGGAACTGAATAAGCGTACGATCAAGAACAAGTATCCGTTTCCCAGAATTGATGACCTCTTCGACCAATTAGTTGGAGCTTGCTATTTCTCCAAGATTGATCTAAGATCTGGTTATCACCAACTGAAGGTTAAAGAAGAAGACGTTCTGAAAACTTCTTTCCACACAAGGTATGATCATTACGAATTCTTAGTAATGCCCTTCGGCCTGACGAATGCCCCAGCTGCCTTTATGGATTTAATGAATCGGGTATGTAAGTCATATCTCGATAAATTTGTTATTGTGTTTATTGATGATATCCTTATCTATTCCCGATCCAAAGAAGAGCACGCACGACATCTTCGTTTGATTCTGGAGTTGTTGAAGAAGGAACAGTTGTATGCTAAATTTTCTAAATGTGAATTCTGGCTGCGGGAAGTTCAATTTCTTGGGCATGTAGTTTCAGAAAAAGGCATTCAAGTTGATCCGATGAAAGTAGAAGCAATTGAAAAGTGGGAACCGCCGAGAACGCCAACCGAAGTACGAAGTTTTCTGGGTTTAGCTGGCTACTATCGAAAGTTTATACAAGATTTCTCTCGTATAGCTACGCCTCTGACCAAGCTGACTCGAAAGAATATAAAGTTTGAATGGAAAGCAGAACAGGATGAAGCATTCCGAATATTGAAAGAGAGACTCTGTAGCGCGCCGATACTGTCACTACCCGAAGGTTCCAACGATTTTGTTGTTTACAGTGATGCTTCCAAACTAGGATTAGGATGTGTACTAATGCAGCATGGGAAAGTTTTTGCTTATCCTTCTCGTCAACTGAAAGATCATGAACGACAGTATCCTACACACGACATGGAACTTGCAGTAGTTGTTTTCGCGCTAAAGATTTGGAGACATTATCTCTACGGTTCTAAATGTCAAATTTTTACCGATCATAAGAGTCTCCAACATCTTTTCGATCAACGGGAATTGAATATGAGGCAAAGAAGATTGTTAGTCCATGATCTTCAACAATCCAAGCATTAAGTAACAAGAAGATGTAGAAACATTATTAGAAATGTAAATCTAAACTAGAGAGAACACAATGAGATTAGAGAGCTACATTTTGTATTATGAGAATTGTTTTTTACAAACTACATAACAAGACCTATTTATAGTCTACATCTCTTGATACACTACTTAAGCATAAGCCCATTAATAAAGCTATTGCTTTACAAAACTTTCTAATATTAAGGACAACTACAGTGTCCTAACATTCTCCCCCTAAAGTTTTGGAAACCAAATCATCTTTAAATTCTTAGCTCCTCTCCCCCTTGATTTCCTTGAAAAAACTTTAGCGGTGCTATCAAGTGTAGGCTCGGCTCCCCCTTGAAAATTTCTCTTACTCATCATATTTTCAACTTTGAAAAATCAGATCCAATGTACTCCATAACACCGACTAAGTGCACTAAAATCATCTTCAAAGTATATGCAACTTAGTGTAAAACAGAGAATCCGTCGTTGGACCACGAGTTGAGTAAGAATTCGGCATAAGAGCTTGGTTCAAATTTGCTCGAATGAGAAACGGTAAAAAGCATGCGCTACTAGGTAGGGATGAGACGACCCAAGCAAATAACATTGTTCAACAACTGTAGAGAAATGCTCATCTTCAAAATATCAAACCACTAAATGAAGAGAATCCAGAACTTCAATCTTCAAGAAATAGCTGGATGATTATAAGCACTCAAAAGTCTGAATCACAACCAAAGCACCAGAACAATGATTGCAAGCACTCACAATTATGATATCAGGTCAGAAGAATGATTAAGAGCACTCAAAGGTCTAGCATCGTCAACAAAACTTCAGAAAAAATGATTGCAAATACTCAAGCGTCTCTTCCAATCCAATCAAAGACTGAATTCCAATACTCACCTTCTGAAAATCTTGAAAGACTTGAGCTCTTTTAAACTTTGACAATTGCTAAATGTATGTGGCAAAGTGAATATGAGAATGATGTCACACACGCTTTATGCTAAAGTCCATGAACAATGTCCCCCTCCTGAGACTTAGCACGGGAGAAAAATTTTCTGCCATTTGAAATACATTTCACATCCCAAATAATAAATTTCTCATATTAGAAGGATCCGAAACCATGAATTTGGATGTAGGCAGATCCGAAACCAAGAGAATTCGGATGTAGGTAGATCTGAAACCAAGAGAATTCGGATCGGGCTGATGCGAAACCATCTGAGTTTTGAGCAAGAAGGATGCGAAACCATGAATTCGGAATAAGAAGGATGCGAAACCATGCGGATTCGTATCAATAAGGATGCGAAATCAGGGAATACGGATCAAGACGAATGCGAAACCAACGGAATTCGTATCATGTTGGATGCGAAACCAATAGAATTCGGATCAAGTTGGATGCGAAATCATGGAATTCGTACCAAGGCAAAAGCGAATCCATGTCAATTCGGAATAAATGGAATTCGAAACCATTAGAATTCTGATCAGAAAGATGCGAAACCATCCATATTTTTGAACTTTTAGGTGTAAGCACATTCCGAGAACCACTCAGAACTAAGATAACCAAATTCAGCAACATTTCGGACTTCACATGATCCGAAACCATCAACTCTGAACAGTTCGAATCCATCTAAACCATAAAAAATTATCATATGAATGATCTGAAACCAACTGTAGCATCCGAAACCATCTATGAATGATCCGAAACCATGATGAATGATGCGAACCCATCTATGAATGATCCGAAACCATGATGAATGATCCAAAACCAACAGCATCCACAAATCACTAAAATCCTCATAACTTCTTCAATTCTTGACCAATTTCAGTGATTCTTGCACAGAATGATTCGCAGAATGAATGTGCACAAATTTCTAGTTGATCACAAGCACTAATTCATTCGATTTAATGGAGTTTTGATCCAAAACAGTAAGTTTGACATTTCTCGAACAAACAACAACAAGGATCCAAAATCAGTGCAAAAATGGGCTAAAATCACTTGAATTGATGAGATCCGATGATCGTATCGATGAAAAATTCGTCGATTTGGCTCTGATACCACATGTTAGGATCCAAGCGCTTACCACTACGCCAAAAGCAATTGTTGGTGGAGAAGGCGCAACTTATTTCCATATAGCGTAGCAGGCAGCGCCATGTTTTGATTTAGGGAGATGCTGGTCAATGACCCAACAATCCCCCCCCCCAGCATCTGCCAGCACTCTTGGCTGCACAGCATGCCTTTGGCATTATAATGCACTCCATGGGATTCGAACCCGTGACCTGCTCTGATACCACATGTTAGTCCATGATCTTCAACAATCCAGGCATTAAGTAACAAGAAGATGTAGAAACATTATTAGAAATGTAAATCTAAACTAGAGAGAACACAATGAGATTAGAGAGCTACATTTTGTATTATGAGAATTGTTTTTTACAAACTACATAACAAGACCTATTTATAGTCTACATCTCTTGATACACTACTTAAGCATAAGCCCATTAATAAAGCTATTGCTTTACAAAACTTTCTAATATTAAGGACAACTATAGTGTCCTAACAAAGATGGTTAGAACTGGTTGATGACTACGATTGTGAAATTCTCTATCATCCGGGAAAGGCAAATGTGGTAGCTGATGCACTGAGTCGTCAAGAAAGAAGTGGAACAATAAAAGCCATTGCACTACGAGCTGAACTCTTACCTAACATCTTTGACGAATTGAAGAAGTGTCAAGTAGAAGCTTTTCAAGAAGAACACTTGAAACCAGAATGGTTAGTGGGTATATCGACATCACTTGTAAAAGATGATCGTGGATTACTGTGTCTGGGAAACAGAAGTTGGGTGCCTCGTATGGGTAATTTACGTGATCGGGTACTACAAGAAGCTCATCAATCTCGTTTCTCTATTCATCCAGGTACGAATAAAATGCATAAATATCTACGACAGTTTTACTGGTGGTCGGGAATGAAAAGAAATATTGCTCAGCATGTGGAAGGTTGCTCCACTTGTAAGAAAGTAAAGATTGAACATCAAAAGCCCTTTGGTCAGCTACAACGTTTAGAAATACCTATGTGGAAATGGGATCAGATTACTACAGATTTCATCACGAAGTTACCAAGGACCCCGAAATGATTTGATGCCATTTGGGTGATCGTTGACAGGTTGACAAAGTCTGCTCACTTTCTACCGATAAAAGAAACCTATTCGTTAGAAAGACTAGCCAAATTGTACATCGACGAAATAGTAACTCGACATGGAGTTCCAATCTCGATTATTTCTGATCGTGATAGTCGTTTTACTTCAAGATTTTGGAGAAGCTTTCAAATAGAAATGGGAACACAAATAAAGCTAAGTACAACGTATCATCCTCAAACTGACGGTCAGAGTGAACGAATGATTCAGACTTTGGAAGATATGTTACGAGCCTGCATTGTTGACTTTGAAGGATCGTGGGATAAGCATTTGCCATTGATTGAATTTGCCTACAATAACAGTTATCATTCCAGCATACAAGCGGCACCGTTTGAAGTTCTATATGGTAGAAAATGTAGAACTCCTTTGTGTTGGAACGAAGTGGGAGAGAAACAATTAGTAGGGCCATATATAGTTCAGTTAACCGCAGATAAGATTACTCAGATTCGGGAACGATTGAAAGTGGCTCAAGACAGACAGAAAAGCTACGCTGACAGACGTCGAAAACCGTTAGAATTCCAAGTTGGAGATTTTGTAATGCTGAAAGTCTCACCTTGGAAAGGAGTCATTCGGTTTGGGAAACAAGGTAAGCTCAGTCCAAGGTACATCGGACCGTTTGCAATCACAGAAAGAATCGGGGAAGTAGCTTACAGGTTGGATCTTCCGCTAGAATTAAGTTGGGTCCACAACGCTTTTCACGTATCAAATTTTCGAAAGTGTTTAGTTACGCCAGATCAGGCAGTTTCTCTACCAGATATACAAGTTGATGAAAAGCTGAATTACGTGGAGGAACCTGAAGCCATTGTAGACAGTAAAGTCAAAGTCTTGCGGAATGGTAAGGAGATCAAGCAAGTAAAAGTTCAGTGGCGACATCATAAAGGGCAGGATGCTACATGGGAATCGGAATCAGAAATGAAAACTAAGTACCCGTACCTCTTTGCCTAACCGAATTCCGGGACAGAATTCTTGTAAGGGGGAGATGATGTAATACCCCGGGTAAGTTCGTTAGTTTAATTCCCTTTCCGTTAAATAAAGTTAACATTAAAATTGGATGTTTAGGGTAAGTTTGGATGATTTATAAGTTTAGGGGTGCTTTGGTCATTATGGAATAGTTTAAGCCAAGAGTGTAAATTAGGTTTGATATTATCTCTTAAACCATCCAGATATTTTCATAATTCAGTAAAAGATCAGATAGTGTGTGTGTGTGTGTGTTTTTGAGACAAAAGAAGAAGAAGAAGGAAAGAAAGGTTAGGGCTTCAAATTGGTGTACTTGGAAGTGAATTTGAGGTATGTTCCTTTACATTTTAAGTTTCTAATTGCTAGTAGATAGTTTCTATCGGAGTAGAATAATCGATTTCACGTCTGGTATTGATTTCAGTCGATTTCTGGGTAGAAATTGGTAAACAGACAGAGGTTTTCGGACATTTTGAATGTGTCCGGTAGTTTTTGTTAATAGTGCCCGGAAGATGTTCTAATGGTGTCCGGACGAGTCAATTACCCGGTAAGTTCCTCTTTTCTATAGTTTCCGAATGAATTAGTTACCGGATGGTGTCCGGATTGCTTTGGTTTCCGGATGTCGTCCAGATTGTTTATACTGTCCGGAAAGTTGTATTGTCCGGATTGTATAGGTTGTCCGGAAAGTTGTGTTGTCCGGTTTGTTTTGTAGTATCCGGAAACTTTAGCTGTTTAGTCATTTTTGAGATTTCAGATACGTCTGAGTATCCAGTAACCTTGTGTTGTTGACTCTTGGATAGTTTATGAATGAGGACTGGATATACTGTGAACTCGACTTAAGTTCGGGTTTGGGGGAAACATTTGAGGATAAGAGTTAGATAGAGTTATCTAGAGTTCTTAGCCTACTAGTAAGTCATATGTGTTCGGTTGGTAACGAAGTAATTGTAATTAAACTGTTTCAGATTCTGTGAATTCGGGGTAAAAGACTGAATCTGTTTGGGAAGGCTTGGAAGCGTGTTGATAAGCAAACAGGTGAGTTTTACTTTAAAAATGTTTTCAAACTGGAATACATATATATGGATTGAGAATGTGATAATTTGTGTGATTATGTGCTTATGTTTGAAATATAATATGTTGAGATGTATATTATATTTATATGAGCATTACACTACACGAGTGCACGTTGGCCGGGCTTAGGACCGGTGGAGTTGGCTTTACGGAGGGACAACGGTGTTGGCTGTATTTTAGTACAGCGGAGTAAATTTATTAGTTGGCTCGCAACCATGTAATATGGCCATGGAAATGAGACATGAAAGTACACGATGCTTGAGTTGTAATTGGTATTTATATTTGAATGATGTATATGGTGTTTGTGCAAATGATTTTGAACTAACAGGGATTTTCTCAGTTATACCAGTAGGTCTAACCCTCATTTTGTTTTAAAAATATGTATTCAGGTCGTGGATCAAGTAAAAGCAAGTAAGAAGGATAATCGGTGAATAGCTTTTGGGAAGACTTATGTTATTAAGATTAAGAAGTGTTTTGTACACATGACCTTGTTGACAGTCATAATGTAAATTAATTAGCAAAAAGTTTGTAATCAAATATGTATTACGGTTGTAAAGACTAAGGGACCGTACCTGTTTTATGATGTATCTTTGTTTATGTAACGATGTTATGCAATATATGTTATTTGACGCATGTTTGAGAACCGGGTCGTTACATTTCAAGTAAAACACACAAATATTTGGAAAATACTATTTTTGGCATGTACAAAGTTTTCGCAAAGTAACTTGAACTCACCTTGCTAGATTTAGGCTAAATCTAGATTTTTCTCCCAAACGTAAGCTCCTCCGAGACAACTTGCATCTTCAAGCTAAAATCTCCAAGAACCTAGATTCATAAGTTTCCAACCATAAATATTTATCCCTAAACACTTGGAATCAATTCCCCCAACATAATGTTGGGTTTTATTCAAAACAAGATTTCAAGAATCATAATATTTGCAACGGAAGCTTAAAATTTTGAACAACATTAAAAGAAATTTACATCCATCAAGGATCCATTTGCATGAACATGAAAGATTAAAAACAACCATAGGGGGGTTTTTAGAAAACACAACCTTTGTTGTCCTTTGATAAAACCCTCTATTTGGAGAAGATGGAGATGGCAAGAACCCAAACGAGAGTTCCCCTAGAGATGTCCACCAACAAGCTCCAACACTTTGAGTATGCTAGTACCTTCTTGATGTTTGATGCAAAAAAAACTTCTTAAACAAGTATACAATATACTTGTATTTTGGAAGAACAAAAACACACACCAAGTGTGTGTTTTCGGCCGAACTCAAGGAGAGGGAGAGAGAGAGCAAAAAAAAACTTATTTTATGTATCTTTCAAGTGTCTAATTTCTCTCCTCTTGTTCCCAAGATATGCATGCAAGACTTTTTTCTCATTTGGCCAAAATTTGGTCCAATAACTGTTGAGCCTTTCATGCAAAGTTATACTTGAAACCCCTCTAGTTTAAATTTGTTAAAATCTATATTTTAACTATTTAAACTTACTATAATTAGTCCCTCCTTGTTGCCTCTAGTTATTAAAATCATCATAATTTAATAAACTAGAATTCTTATTTGCATCTTATATTAAGAATTATATTTATTAATATAATTAATAATATTCATCAAGAATTAATATTTATCAAGAATCAAATTCTTATAAATATCAATTTAGTGTCTACTTGTTGTTCGGTGTGACCCTATAGGATTATATATTACCGGTAATATTATTTTATAATCATTCTTGAGCATATAAAACCAACAATCTCCCACTTGCTCAAGATTGGATTATAGAATGATATAGACAGTGGTGGACGTCTAGCAACATCTCACTGCCCTCAGCAATGTATGACTGTAAGTGGCATTCAACAACATCCAATTCCCATAAGCTCATAGCTTCAATTGACGTATAAGGTGTGGTATCAGTTATCCCTTTGTTTAGACATCATGTTGAACATGAGACATGGATCACTATCATTCTCATCTATTGTTCAACTTTTGGTAAGGCGCCTTAGATGTCTCACTCTTAACACATTAAGAGAAACAAATCCCATCTTGACTACATACGCCTCTCGTTCAGTTTATGCCATGCCCAATAATGGCCTTTATAGCTGCCTTTTTCAAGAATAACGGTTAACCATATCAAAGCATAACACTCCCTACACTTGAGTCCCAAATATGCATCTTAGGTCGAAGGAAACAAAGATACTACCTTTTATTCAAGAGTCACTTGTGACTACGATCCATGAAGTGATCTTGAAGCGGGTCATGTCCAGTACTCGTTCCCTAACAAGTACATATGAACTTGGTTGCAACACTTTGCCACTTTTACTTTTAAAAGTCAACCAATCCAATTCATATTAGTCTTACGTCATGGTTGCTCCCACAACTATGATCGACTATGGACATTTTAGAATAACTGGTTTATTCATGGATTGAAAACATGCTAATATAGAACACAACAAGTATGTAAATAATCATATACTATATATGTAACTTAAACAATATACTTGTTGCTTAACTTGTTTCAATATCCAAATACTAATTCCAAATCAAATTGATTTGTGTGAACTTTGTGAATACTAACTTCTCCATTTTTAACTTTATTCCGAATATAGTTAAATGTTTGGAGTAGGTGCTTGGTACTCTGATGTGACATCGGGTCCTTTAGCTTGCGTAATGGCACCCACATTCTCACAAAGATTTCTAGATGATCCTGAATGGGAGGCATCTATCTAGCTTTTCAATGAACTCTTTCATCCAAGCATCTTTCTTTTGCAGCTTCTAAAACAGCAGTGTATTCTTTTTTTGTAGTGTATTATGCAATTTTACCTTCGCTTGGAACCTTTTCAAACAAACTACTTCTTCATTCATAATGAAGACATTTCCCCTTTTGTGATCGAGAACCTTCTCGATCTTTATGGAAGCTATCATCAGTGTAGCATTTTACTATGATCTTTTTCCAAATCTCTGTTAAGGAATTCTTCCTTGGTTCTTTGTAAGTACCTTAAATCGTTCTTTATAGTCATCTAATGACCTTCCTTCGTATTTCGTTGGTATCTTCTTCTAATGCTCTAAAGCATTATGATACACTCGATCTAGTGCATGTCATGGTATATATGATAGATCCAATTGTCGAAGCATATGGAACACCAATTATTTTATCTAGCTCAGCCTTTGTGCTAGAACATTGAGACATGCTCAAAATGATGTGATATCATACTTGCAAGAAACTACCTTTAGAGCCTTGCATCTTGAACCTTTCAAGATAATGTCGACATATGCACTTTGACTTAAACCTATAAGTCGTCTTGATCTAACTCTAAAGATCTTTATTTCAAGAACAAAATTAGCCTTTTCTAAGTCTTTTATTAAGGAAATACTGTCCGAGCCAAAACATGATGTTTTGCTATGTCGGAAAGTTAATTTCCAAATACTAGTATGTCTTGCACTTACAGGATTAGGAATTTTACTGCACTCCCACTACTTTTAGTAAATGCATGAGTCATCTTTTATTTTGATGAAAATTAAACTTTTAATTTTCCTGTCAAAATGAAGACTTCTGCTTTGTGATACTTGTACTGATCCATGAACGGATTGTATCTAAGTGTTCATGACTCTAAGTCACTCACCAGATTCAGAATCTGACATAGCACTTTAGCAGTTGATGGGTTTACTAGAACCCAGTCATACATCATTCTTTATTAGGTATAAGAAATCGATATTTCTCGAATTTCTGAATGATTCTACTAGATTTGTGAACACTTGGTGTTTTTACTAAGTTTCTGATCAATCAAATTGCTCAGTTTCAACAACCTTTGTTTGATAACTAGTGCCAACCAATAAGTGCATTAGGTTATGAGGTTCTTGATTCCCTTCAAGTTCCTTAAATCTCCCATTTGCCTTGCCCATTAAAACTTGCTTTCTAAGAACTTGGCTTTGGAACAATAAACAATTTTTATTGTTTCTGGGATTGTAGAATCGGTATATAAAACAATTTATAGTATATTCTACAATATATGCACTTGGTAGATTTTAGGTCGAGTTTACTTGAAGCTTATTGTCTTACATGAGCTTCATGCCTTCAACTAAGATTAAGGATGAAAACCTTTCATACGAAATCTTATAAGGTGTTTTGTCTACCTTTTGGTTGGTGCCATAACATATGGTTTATGGTAACTAGGGCATAAAATTCCGATTTGATATAGGAATAGTACTTCTACTCATCATAGAGCGAACCATATTGAATAAGGTTCGGTTCATCCTTTCGGATATACACAATTTCTAAGATGATCCAAGAGTTCTTGGTTTAGTCACTATCCTCCTATATTTGAAAAAAAAACTTTAATGGTCCTGCTGAGTTGTTTTCTTAATCTTCCATTTGAAACAACTTGAATTACATCAAATGCTTCATCTTTATGTTCCATAAACTTCAATATTTGAAATCGTCAGTGAAGGTGTTATCTATCACCATATCTAGACTTGGTTTTTGAGAGACCATATACATCAACATGTATAAATTCTAACAAAAAACTTTTTCTCCTTCTTTATGAATAAGAGAGAAAAAAAGCTATATTCAACTTTATCAAGATCGCACATATCAAATGAAAATATTTATGTTTAGTTTCAAAATACCACAATTTTGAAATTTAGATATGCGTTTAATGTTTACTTGATTAAGTTGACTATTTCATGTGTAGACTTGATTCAAATCACATTTGAGTCTTATGGTGTTTATATAGAACTATGTTTTAGAAGGTTTTTGAGATTCACTTTATTATTCAATTAAGAGGACTAGTTCTCGAAATAGAATAATTCATTTTGAATACGAATATAATCGTTTCTAAAACGGTTAAGTGAATTTCATTCAATCAATAAACATGTGACTGAAAAATAATAATTTAGTCAAACTAAATTTAAATATTGTTCGGAACAATCTTGTTTACAATACAAGCCATATGGTTTCATAACAAAATCTCCTATAAGCTTGGTACGCAATCTTGCTTCCTTGCTTATATGGATCACCATCTTGCTTGTCTTTCAGTCATTTGCCTTTCTTGATTATCTGTAACATATTACAAAAGCGATTTTTACACTTAGTATCAAATACACAAGTGTAAGATAGAAAGGAAAAAGTTCTATCTAACGAATAGATACCTGAAGGACATTCCTTCGTTTAGAAAACATTCAGATGACAATTCTTTCTTCCATGACCAAGGTAACCACATTTACCACATGTAAATGCTTCCATAGAAAGATCTTTATCAAACGTCTCTAGCATTGTATGCAACTGTGAGACCGAAAAAACTTTGAGGCCCAACCTTTTGATAAAGGCATCAAATTTTGGGGTCAATGATCTAAGGATCATATCTATGGCCAACAGTTCGGGGTAAGGATGACGAAGGTTATCCAAATAATCAAGGTACGTCCTCATCATCTGAACATGTGTGGTTACATCTAGGCCTTCCTCCATCTTAGTTCTATAAAGTGCCTGATGAGTTCTCAAGTATTCAGAGAACACATAACTTGCATGAAGCTCCCCTAAGTGAATCATCATCTCTAGTGTCGTACATGAGTATATCTCCACATATTCTCGTAAGAGTGGATCCATAGTCTCAAGCATAAGACGTGATATGTCGATTGAATCATCATTATGTTTCAACCAAGCCTTGTGATCTTCAGTGGAGGTAAGAGGAGGTTCTTGACGAAGAGGTATGTTAAGAAGATATGATTTGTGTTCACTTTTGAGAACGTGTCTCAATCTGTGAAACCAACTCGGGAAGTTTTGAGTGGTTAACTTTTATTCGTTAAGCCAAGCTCTTAGGGGTGAATGAATTGTAGTGTTTGCATTTTGGGCCATCTACAAAATTTAACAAAGTTAATATAGTATTTTCAATATTTACATTTTAGCAAATTAATTACCCTTTAGTTTTCTAAAAACATTTAATTTGCATAAAATCTAGGATCCAACGTTGCAAAACAAAAAGAAACGGTTAGGTGACCTTTATCCCGTTCATTTGATCCAACGAGGTAGGTAACGTTTATCAATTACATCGAATGTAATTCCAAGCGATATAGGATCCCTTAACAACTTGTTTGTTAATTGGCATGTTTGATCCCATCTATGCCTTGGGTCTCTAATGCTTAGGTGACCTTTATCACAAAAGATTCCCAATCAAGTCATCCTTCTTGAGACAACGTGTGAAACTCACATCCATGCGGTTAGGTGACTGTTGGTTCCCGTTTTGCTTTAAACAAGATTATCAGATCTATTAGTTCAGGTTTAAAGTTTGATGCGGAAGCGTATTTGATGAACTAACAGATATGTTTGATAGATTTAGAACACAATATAAATAAACAGTGAACAGGAAATAATATCTCAAAGTTTACTGAATATATATATATCAAGAACAGATTTAAGAACAGTGAGTATGCAAAGCTTTAAACAGATATGACTCTAAATGTGCATAAGCTATGTGTTCTTGATGTTTGATTGAAGTGTTCTTGTTTTTCTGTTTTTGTGTGTTGTTCTATATATTTTTTGTGTTAGGAAGAACTCAACATGAGTCTTCCTTTTATACTACTCTTAGAAGACTATGAAGTAGGTCACTGTTCCTTTTACGGCATGAATAGTGAACTGGATGGTGTGAGCAGTTGTTTGAGCCATGCGCATTTAATGGAGCAGATGTACTTTTGGTAAATGCATTAAATGGCGCAGACGTCTATTTTGTACCTTGCCCTATTGAGTCCACTCAGAGCTTGACACGTGTTTTGACAATACTTTTCCATGCAAGTTGATGAACAGGTCTTGGAACAGTAGCAAGATATTATAAATATCTTCCTAGTCTTTTGAGGACCATAGAGGCTCTGTAATGTGTTACAGAGGTTCTGCGATCTGGTTCCTCTGTAAAGTAGTCTTCACCGGATTCCGAGTCTTTGGTTGTTTACTTCTGCAGAGCTTCTGTCAAGGGTGGCAGAGGTTCTGAGGCTCGGTCCTTTGAGAAGTCTTCTTGGTTCCTTGTCTTCTGATGTTGTCCGCAGAGGCTCTGTTATTGGTAACAGAGGTTCTGCGGTCTTGGTCTTTTGAAAGCGTCCTTCTGTAGTTTCCTCGGTCTTTGATCACTCTTGATCAAAACTTCCTTTGATTCTTCTGAGATGCCCTGCAGAGCTTCTGTTGCACTCAGCAGAGCTTCTGTGGAAG
Organism: Saussurea involucrata; assembly: GCA_033807775.1. NCBI lineage: Eukaryota > Viridiplantae > Streptophyta > Magnoliopsida > Asterales > Asteraceae > Saussurea > Saussurea involucrata. Next base: position 63,891,804 of record CM066318.1, read on the forward strand.
TTCTTCTGTACTTGGCCATTTTTCAATACTTCTAATATTTCAGAATATTGGAGCTAACAATCTCCCCCTAAGTATTGAAAAATAAAAGGTTGAATTTATGCATTTTAACCTAAGTAAAGTTGAGGTTAAACAATACCTCAGAAGATTATTTCTTTCATTTGAAATTTATGCCAGAGGTATTTATATTTGAGTACACAGAAATAAACGTTGACAGAGGTTCTTTGAAGAGACTCAGATTTTTGCATTTGGGAAGTCGTCGAACTTTCTGTTGTCTTTTCCTACTTCCTTGAGTTCTTCATAGAATTTGTGACAGAGATTTCGTAAGCCGAGTGTAGCATCAATCTCTTTGATCATCATCAGAGCAGATTCTTCGTTCATAAGCTCTGTTGCTTTATTCTCCTCTAGTATCTTTCTGAACATGTTCAGAGTATGGGTTGTGTACTTCTGACAGTCCATTGTCACAAACAGTTTCAGTTGATCAGCAGGATTCTTGAATACTAACCCGTACCTTGGAGTTTTGATGATTGAATTGGGTATGGCATTGGGTGGGCAGAAATCCTCTGGTGGTCTGATACTTAGAGTAGTTATGCCCAGATCGATGGCTAGTTGAATGTCGAGCATGCTGTAGATTAGGAGCTTTTCACGCATCGCCTTTCTGAGAACTCGATAAGACCTTTTGTGGCAGTCGTCATTGAAGTTGTCTTTCGTCCATTGCAGAAGGTCAGGTAAGTCATAGGGATTGAGGTTTCGGATATCAGCATCAGAGAATTGATTTTCTGATCTGTCAGACCTTTTGACTTTCCAGATGGTATACACCGTATGAGGATAGGTTCTCATTTTGGAGTATTTGCAATAGATTACCTTCTTTATTTTGTGAATGGAGTAAACTTGATTGACTGGTTTTGACTTTGTAGAGGTGAAGATTGCATCGAATTCCTCTCTTAGCTTCTGATCTCGGACATGGGCTGGCAGATCGCTCTGGAAGTGCTGTCTGTAGAGATAACTGTAGACTTGTTCTTCCATTTGTTCAATGGTTGAAGTAGATCTTGGAATTGGTCTCCTTAGCTCATCCATCTTTCGAGTGATGTCTGCTACTCTACCTTCTGTTACCTTAGCTGTGGGATCTAGGGTTGGGTTTTCTGATAGAGGTTTCAAGTTGAATGCCCAGTCTTCCTCTTCGGGTTTAGGAGTGACGAAGGTATTAAAGGCACCTTTCATCAACTTCTCTGTTGCAACTGGCATCTTCTTCTTTGGCTCTTCTTCTGTCATTATTCCCTTGCCTTTATCTTTTGGCTTTGAGGTTTCAGATATTGGGTTTTGGATTTGTGTGGGTGGAACCTCTGTTGATTTGACAGTTGGAGGTTCTGTGGGTTTTGGAGTTGAATACTCTGATGTTTTGGTTGTTGCCTCTGAAGGTTTTGATACTTCGGGTTGTGAGGTCTCTGTTGGTGAGGAGTCTTCGGGTCTTGGAGGTGGAATGTCAAAACGCTTTGCTGATTGAAAAGCAGATACAAATTCCATTCTGCGAAGAATGAACTCTGCAGAGCGTTTTGGTCTTTGGGGTTTTCGAGCTATGGTTTTGACTCTAGTTTTGTGCGGGATTGGTTGTGAGGTTGGTGTTGGTTCTTTGGGTGAGGGTGGAGTTTGTTCTGAGGATGAGGATGCAAGATTGATTACCTTAGGTTTTGTGGTTGGTGCATCCTTTGGTGAGATAGAGGTGTTTTGCCTCTGTTGTTTTCCCTTCTGGGTTTCTGTTTTAGAGGGTTTTGCTGATTTCTCTGTAGTTTTTGCAGAAGCAGCCTCTGTAGTTTCCTTTGTTTTCTCCCCCTCAGGATGACCAGATGCTCCATCATCAGGATCATCCTGCCTTCTTTTAGCAGTAACTTCTGTTCTGCAGGTGTCTTGAGATGTTTGCCTTGCTGCATTTTTCTTCATTGTTTCAAAGTAGATTGCGATCGAAGTTTTGAAGGCTTTGGTCGCACTTTTCTCGAACTCTGCAGCGGTTTTTTTGGCAATGTTAGTGGCAGAGGCGATGGCAGCAGCAGCAGAAGTTTCTGTAGTTGACTTCATTTCTGCAAGGGCTGCTTTAACCTCTGTGGATAAGGTATCCACTTTGGTATTTAATCCTGTAAGCGCGCCTGAAGTTGACTCTGTAAAAGACGTGAATGAGCTTTGCAACTCATTCAATGTTTGAGTTACAGAGGTTACAAAGGCTTGGAACTCATCCTTCGTAACATGTTCCTCTTGGGTAACCTCTGGAGGAACAACTACTTCTCCAGAGTGAGTCCCTGTTCCTGGGACACCTTCATTCACCCTTGTTTGTACGTTGGGGGTGGAAGGATTTCCATCTGATCCTTGAGAAGAAACCCGAGTTTCAGTCTCTACAGAAGTTCTGTGAAGAACATTGTCCAAATCCACTCCAGAGGTGGGTATCGGAATATTCTTCTATTGACTCGGAGACTTGTCTAGAGTCTCTTCGTCATGGTGCTCTCTACTTCTCTCTGAAATAAGTTTTGGCCCTATATTGTGCGTGTCAGAGGAAACGAATTCCTCTGTAGGGTGTTCTAGTGTGATCTGGGGCGATTGATCACGAACTATAGGTGAGTCCCTCTGAGGAGACTCCCTAGGAATGGATTCCCCGGTTTCTGTGGGCACAGAGGTTGAAAGAGTAACCTCTGGCTGGATGGGTTGGGTGAGGTTCGAGCTGTGCTGCTCTTTTTCAATGACACCTTCTGCAGCTAGACCTGCGGTGTCAGATGTGTAGGTTGCACTGGGAGGGGTTGAGGGATGTGTGCCTTCTGCAACTTCGGCATCTTTTCCTTTCTCATTTTCTTTTCCTCCAGACGTTTCTACCCTATCCTCTAAACCTATTTGCACCTCTTCTTCTGCAGTCTCTTGTCTTGGCAGAAGTGAATCAAGAACCTCTGTGAAGATTTGAGTTTGCAGAGGTGGTTCGATTCCTTCTGTTATTGTTTGCAGAGGAGAAGATGGTTTCTTCTTTTTTGATTTCCTCTTCTTTGGTTTTGGTGCTCCCTCCTCTGTAGATTTTGACTTTCTTTTTCTTTTGGAAGAGGGAGGGGCAGAGGGACCTTGGATTTGTGGTGGAGATGAGGGTTCTGTGGGATGTTCAGTGGGTGGAGAAGATGGTTCTGCAGGAGTTTGTTGGATAGCAGAAACAGAGGCAAGTTGTTCCTCTGTAGGGGTCTTGGTTTTCTTTCCCTTTTTCTTCTTCTTCTCTTTAGATCCCTCAGAAGACTTCCTCTTTGAAGAATAGAGGTATTTCCTTATATCTCTGAAGTTCTTCTGGTTGGCCTTGTGTTTAGCCAACTTTATCTTCCATTCTTCTTCTGTAAGTCTCTCTACTACATTACCTCCTATGGGCATTCCTATACGCGGGGGTGTTACAGAACTGGGTTCAGGAGTTCTGTAAACGCGTGTGTACTCACTAACTAGTTCTTCATCACTAGCATAACCTAACATTACCTTTGATAGTGGCCTGATGTGTGGGTAGCCATCCTCATGTTCTGTAGGGGTGTTCTTGGACATAAAAAATTGCTTAGGTTTGGGACCGTCCATTGGCCATTTTTGGATAAGGAGTAGGGGTTCGAAAAGTACACTGAGGATTCGCTGGAACTGTAGAGGGGGTAACCAGTTGTGATCATACATTTTGGCTTTCTGGGAGGCGATTTTGCGATCGATGGTGTTGATGATCTCTTGCATCATTATGGTGGCATAATCTAGGGGTAGATCATAGTATACACCATACATGATTGAGAGAATTTGAGGTGAGCTTTGATCGATGCTCCCGATTTTTCCCGTGAGGCAACGATTTAGGATGGAGAATAAGGTATTCCACAGAGGAGGTAGTCTTGCTCTGCGGAAATCGTTCCTCTTTTTCAACTGTTGGTTGTACCCTAACATGTGCAGAAAGTCGACAAGTTCTTCATTTGTTGGTTGGGGTGCATACTTTTTGATTCCCATGAGTCCTCTTGTTGGAAGGCCAAATTCTAATGAGAACATGGTGCGATTGAACATCAGTTCAAGGCTCTTACTTTGGTCAGGTTTAGAAATGTAGCCTCTGATCAAATCGGTGTCAGCGTCATAACGGCAAGATTGCCAAAACTGATGTAGGTAACGTACTGGTATTTGTTCAACGGTTTTGCTCAGAAGAGGGTAAAGAAAGTGGTTCTCTAGGATGTTTAGCATGATGGCATGTTCTTTGCCAAATGCCGTAGGAGAAGGAACAAGATAACAATTGTTCGATTTAATGGGAAGGGTTTGCTCGAAATGGTCATTTGAGAAAAATTGTTGCAGGTGGGTAGTGGGTACGAAGGATGCCTCGTCGCCGGAGTCGTGTCTGTTGGCATCGGTGGCGATGTGTGGGTTATGGGAGTGCTCAGAATGCACTGGAGAGGATGTCGGAGAGTTCGTTGGTGAAACGTGAGCAGATTTGGAACTGGAAGCCATTTGTAGGTTTGAAAGTTCTAGGTTTTCAGAAAGAAATAAGCAAGTTCGCCGGAGAAGATGAGAGAATAGTAAAGTTTTGAAAGTGATTTTAACTTGGGTTTTATACTGTGGTAACGGATAGAATTCGGAACGGTGAAAATGTGAGAAAGTTAATAAAATTTGAGGTCCACACTCGAGTTCATTCGGCGTGGTGCAAGTTTCTAGGACGACGTGATATGTACGTCAATGAAAACTTGACACGTCATTAATGTCAGTGACGACGAGACGTCGTGGGCGGCCACATTAAATGAAAAACGCGTGGGTTTTAAATTTTCACCACAGAAAAGTTACCGTTACAGATACAGAAATTCCCAAGTGGAAATCTTTACAGAAGCTCTGTGATTTTGAAAAACGTTTATCTCTGTAGATTGTATCTTTAATGAAAATCGTTTGAAAAACACGGAGAGGATCAATAAATCTTTAGTAGAGAGAAATTTTCCTACAGAGGTTTTTTGGACCTCTGCCAGAGCCAGCAGAGGCTCTGTGACATGAAATTTCTAATAACTAATAATTTATAAACATTTTTAATCATCCAAGTTTTTGATCAGTTTTAACAATGTATTTAGGACCTATTTGAAAGTTGGTGTCCTAGAAAATTGTAAATCTCAAAGATTTTGTGCAGCAGAAGTCATTTGAATGATTTGAGTGATCTACAGAGGTTCTTTGGTTGAAAGAACTCTGTGGCTTATGACTTCTGTGGCATTGTGTGAGTGCGAGATACCAACCTATTTTTCTTCTTGATCGACGAATGTGATCTCTTCTGTCGTATTCTTTGCTTCCCCTTGACTTATAAATCTCTGTAGATTCAGCAAGGTCTCCTTTTTCGCTCCCCCTTGATCTAACAACCTTTGTAGGATTGATTTCTGTGGTTTGAAACCTGCCTATCCATCTCTTGAAGCTTGTACTTTTACCAAAAACGTTTGAAAAACATTGGAGAGGATCGATAAATCTTTAGTAGAGAGAAATTATCCTACAGAGGTTTTTGGACCTCTGCCAGAGCCAGCAGAGGCTCTGTTACAGGAAATTTCTAATAACTAATAATTCATAAAACTTCTTGATCATCCAAATTTTTATGTTTTTAAACATTGTTTTTAGGACATATTTGGAAATTTTTGTCCTGAAAAATTGTTTTGGAAAAAGACTTTGTGCGACACATACCTTTTAGAGTGTCTAGTTTGGACGACAGAGACTCTTGTTGATCATAATCTTCCTTTGGCTCCCCCTTGAATGATCAACCTCTGTAGATCAATTTGAGGTCTCCTTCTGCTCCCCCTTGACCTATGCTTGAATCAATAGAGATAAATAATGCACAGAACATAGGTCAACCTCATCAGAGGTTCTGTGGAGATTGTCATAGGTTCTGAGCAATTCCACAGAGGCTCTGTGAAGTATAGAATCTTTGAAGGATGAGTCTTAAACAAAGTGTTTTAAGAGTCATAGTGAACTTTGAAGCCTGAGTCCTTAATAGAAGTATTAAGGAGTCCATTGTTTGCTGAAGAGTGAGTCCTGATTTGTAATGGTCAGAAGTCATTTTCTGATGAAGCTCGAGTCTTAAACTGATTTGTTTAAGAGTCTTTTTCACTAAAGTGCGAGTCCTAAACTGATGTGTTTAGGAGTCCTTTTCTCTACTGAAGAGCGAGTCCTGATCTGTAATGATCAGAAGTCCGTTTTCCTGCAAGACAGATCAAAGAACTTTTGGTACCCATATCCAAATGGGTCCTTTTTTGTTAGGATTTGGAGCTGTCTTTAGGTCCTCTGGTTTGCCAATCTCTGTTGGTTTGCCAACTTTCTTTCTATGACCTTTCTCATTTTGGGTCTTTGGATTTTTCTTTTGAAATGACCCATTTTGTACACAGAAAGATTTAGAGAAAAGGTTTCTTAATTGAAGCAGAAGATCAAAGCATTTATATGAATGAAAAGATGAAGGCTTTGTAGAAACAAATGGTTTTGGAGCATTTTTGTCAGGAATAGAGTTTTTGACTTTCCAAACCATTTTCATCTTTTTGTAAACAGGATTATTTGAATTTTTAGCACAAGAGTTTGCTAAGACAAGGTTCTTAAGCCTTTTAGCTAAAACATCTTTTTCTTTAAGGTTTAAATCATATTTTCTTAGAAGATCTGATTTATACCTCTTCTCCAACATAATCTTGTTTGACAAATCAGATAGTCTCTTTGTTAAATTTGACATTTCAGTTTTAAAGACCTTTCTTTCCTTCTCAAACTTGTCTTTCAAACACTTTGTTTGAAATCCTTCTCTCTTCACCTTTTCAGACTCTTTTCTTTCAAAATCCTGCTCTTTCCTCTCTTTTTCAAGAGATTTCTGTAATTTTGAGATTTTAAAAGAAAGTTCCATATTCTTTGTCTCAAGAAGAGTTTTCTCTTTTCCAAACTTTTCATTTTCACTGATTATAAGTTTTTCAAAGTTGGAAATCAGTTTAGAAAAGTTTAGACACTTAAGCTCAAGGCTTTTCTTCTCTTCTTTAAAAACAGTCTTAACTTCCTCAAACTTCTCTTTCTCCTTTTTACCAAGCTCTTCTGACTCAGATAGTTTCCTTTTCAGTTCAAGATTTTCACAGTTTAGGAGTTTACCTGATTCTTCAAGCTTGGCAATGTTGTCTGAGTCAATAAGAATACTCTTGTTTCTTTCCTCTAATTCTTTCTCAAGAGTAGGAATTATTTTCTTAAAATTTGTGTTGAGTTTGAAATAATAATGAAAATCAGCATCAGCACTAAATTTTAGTCTTGACATATTGAATGAAGTTTTTAACGAAAGAAACAGTTTCTAGGATGTTACCAGATCGAATAAATCGAAAATGGCAGTAAAATAGAATCTGTTTGAAGGAATGAAGAATAGGTTAAGAACAGACAGTTTCTATCAAGAATCTTGTCTAAACGAGGATCACTTGATATTGAAAACCAAGCTTTGCTCTGATACCAATTGTTGGTTCCCGTTTTGCTTTAAACAAGATTATCAGATCTATTAGTTCAGGTTTAAAGTTTGATGCGGAAGCGTATTTGATGAACTAACAGATATGTTTGATAGATTTAGAACACAATATAAATAAACAGTGAACAGGAAATAATATCTCAAAGTTTACTGAATATATATATCAAGAACAGATTTAAGAACAGTGAGTATGCAAAGCTTTAAACAGATATGACTCTAAATGTGCATAAGCTATGTGTTCTTGATGTTTGATTGAAGTGTTCTTGTTTTTCTGTTTTTGTGTGTTGTTCTATATATTTTTTGTGTTAGGAAGAACTCAACATGAGTCTTCCTTTTATACTACTCTTAGAAGACTATGAAGTAGGTCACTGTTCCTTTTACGACATGAATAGTGAACTGGATGGTGTGAGCAGTTGTTTGAGCCATGCGCATTTAATGGAGCAGATGTACTTTTGGTAAATGCATTAAATGGCGCAGACGTCTATTTTGTACCTTGCCCTATTGAGTCCACTCAGAGCTTGACACGTGTTTTGACAATACTTTTCCATGCAAGTTGATGAACAGGTCTTGGAACAGTAGCAAGATATTATAAATATCTTCCTAGTCTTTTGAGGACCATAGAGGCTCTGTAATGTGTTACAGAGGTTCTGCGATCTGGTTCCTCTGTAAAGTAGTCTTCACCGGATTCCGAGTCTTTGGTTGTTTACTTCTGCAGAGCTTCTGTCAAGGGTGGCAGAGGTTCTGAGGCTCGGTCCTTTGAGAAGTCTTCTTGGTTCCTTGTCTTCTGATGTTGTCCGCAGAGGCTCTGTTATTGGTAACAGAGGTTCTGCGGTCTTGGTCTTCTGAAAGCGTCCTTCTGTAGTTTCCTCGGTCTTTGATCACTCTTGATCAAAACTTCCTTTGATTCTTCTGAGATGCCCTGCAGAGCTTCTGTTGCACTCAGCAGAGCTTCTGTGGAAGTTCTTCTGTACTTGGCCATTTTTCAATACTTCTAATATTTCAGAATATTGGAGCTAACAGTGACCTTTATCCCACAAAGACATAAGAATCACCTCATCCATCTCTAGACAATCCAAGTGGTTAGGTGACCTTTATCCCACAAGGGTGTCATAGTGACGTATTGAGTGTTTCTCAAAAGGACGGCATAGACTTGCATTTTGAAAAGGGGTTTATTAATGTTTTACAATTCTAGTTTTGAAAACATTTTATTGTATGCATTCAATAATACATGGTACTTTAATAATTTGAAACTTATTTCTCCTCAAATGGTTCCTATTAGTTTAGATAAAATCTCAATTTTATCAACTAATTATGTGTCATCAATTATTAATATCAAATGTTAATATTTGAGTTTGAGCACTATAAGAACCATTTATAGTCTATTAGTAAACATTTTTATTAATTTAGACTATGAGTTTGTATGAGTTTTGAAATCCTATTTTAAATCTCAATTTATTTATATAAACTTTTAGTACCATATTATTGTGTGCATCCAATATTCAAGGTTCTCTTTTAAGAAACTATTTCTCAAAATTTAAAATCTCTATTTTAAAAATTGGTTAATTTAAAATCTCTATTTTAAAACTAGGTTCATTTAAAATCTAATTTTAAAAATCGTCGCTTCGTTTTAAACAATTTTAAATAAGCGCGTTTGAACCAATTTTATGTTCTTTACTAACATGCAATATCCTATATTTTAACGCATCAGAAAGAACATATTATGTCACGTATATTGCATGCAACTAATAATACATGACACTTGGAGTTTGTATGAGTTTTAAAATCGCCATTTTAACTTACTTTGATATTTCAAAATTTTACGGGTTTTAGAATAAAACTCATTTTATTTATAAAACCCATTTTAAACATTTTACTTTTTAAATGTTACCATTTGCAAAACAAACTCCATATGTTGATTTCCAATTGCATATAAATTATTATCTACCAATTAAAATCCTATTTCAACCACGCAAGATAATAATAAAGCAAACAACCAACAATCATAATGTAAAAGTGCAATTAACAAGCCATTTTAACTAATGACAATCCATGCAAGCCATATGCATGAATCATCAAGTCCATTCCTAAGGGACAAGGGACCACGAAAAATATGTCTTCATGCTCCCACTTGCAAAAACATCCAATGCATGCAAAAATCTTCAAGGCTCCATGAAGTGTTGTCTTGCTCCTCTTCAAGACCGAGAAATGGTAGTGAACTTCACCAAGAGGCCTCCATTCTTCAATCTTTGTACATTTATGTAAAAGTACTAATCTAACATTAACTCTTACATATATATATAAAAAAAGATGAAAAATACCTATTTACTATTACATACCTTATGAATAATAAATATTACATATTTTTGAATAAAACAACACAACCAACAACAAAGGGTCCATGGCTTGTTTATGCACAAACAATCACAAAAAAATAAAAACACAAAAAAAATATCTCTTTGTATTTTTATTTTAAAGGCAACTTTTATGACCAAAATGCATGCAAAATTTTGGTCACATAAAATCATACATTTTAACTATAAATCAACAAGTTGCCAAAAAGAAAAACATGTATGAACTTTTAATGCAATATGAAATTCATCCATGGCTTCCAAAAACCAAAATTTCATAACAAAAGAGAAAATCTAAACATGCATGCAAAGATGGCTCTGATACCACTTGTTGGGTTTTGTTCAAAACAAGATTTCAAGAATCATAATATTTGCAACATAAGCTTAAAGTTTTGAACAACATTAAAAGAAATTTACACCCATCAAGGATCCATTTGCATGAACATGAAAGATTAAAAACAACCATAGGGGGTTTTAAGAAAATACAACCTTTGTTGTCCTTTGATAAAACCTTCTATTTGGAGAAGATGGAGATGGCAAGAACCCAAACGAGAGTTCCTCTAGAGATGTCCACCAACAAGATCCAACACTTTGAGTATGCTAGTACCTTCTTGATGTTTGATGTAAAAAAAAACTTCTTAAACAAGTATACAATATACTTGTATTTTGGAAGAACAAAAACACACACCAAGTGTGTGTTTTCGGCCGAACTCAAGGAGAGGGAGAGAGAGAGAGCAAAAAAAAACTTATTTTGTGTATCTTTCAAGTGTCTAATTTCTCTCCTCTTGTTCCCAAGATATGCATGCAAGACTTTTTTTCTCATTTGGCCAAAATTTGGTCCAATAACTATTGAGCCTTTCATGCAAAGTTATACTTGAAACCCCTCTAGTTTAAATTTGTTAAAATCTATATTTTAACTATTTAAACTTACTATAATTAGTCCCTCCTTGTTGCTTCTAGTTATTAAAATCATCATAATTTAATAAACTAGAATTCTTATTTGCATCTAATATTAAGAATTATATTTATTAATATAAATAATAATATTCATCAAGAATTAATATTTATCAAGAATCAAATTCTTATAAATATCAATTTAGTGTCTACTTGTTGTTCGGTGTGACCCTATAGGATCATATATTATCGGTAATATTATTTTATAATCATTCTTGAACATATAAAACCAACACATAATACATTCAAAACCACCAATAAATCGAAACCCTAATTTCCAAAACGAAGAGAAGAGAAGATTACCTCAATCACAACTTGAATCCACCAACAAAATGCTTCTAGGTTACCAAAATGAACTTCAAACTTCCTTTCTTGAAGAAGATGAGAGAGGATTAGAGAAACCCTAGAAAATGGAGGCGATAAGGAATACAAGTATCTTGCTAGAAATCTTTAACAATGCTCCTTAATGGTAGCTTGGTTGCAAGATGAAAGCCTCAATCAAACCCCAGCTTTGGAGTGAACAACGAAAGGGTTTTGGGAGAGGAAAATCGCTTAGAGAGAGAGAGGAATCGATCTTGCTGTTGAAATAAGAGAAAATGAAGCGGAACTCTTTAAAAATCGGGTATTCAAACAGAACCCGTCACCTCCACCGCGACTATGCCCTCGCGACTATGCCCAGGGCATTGTCGCGTAGCATAGTCGCTACCACCTGCCACCCTACTGCTTGATTTCACGAAACTCTCCCCCTGTCGCGACATTGACCCTCGCGACTATGCCCAGGGCATAGTCGCTGGTCACCTGCCAGTTGCTGTCCAAACTCTCCTTTGACGTCCAAATCCGATTTTCAAGCTCGGGAACTTAAGTTGGCTGAATAATATCGCTTGTATGCATGAAAATCGCGTGTAGACACTTCATTAATTAGTCAAAGATTTGGGGTGTTACAATGTGACCGACTTAACAACCCACGCAAAGCGTAATTATAAATAAAGTCCAAATACCCAAGCATGAGAGTAATCATTCAAGTAAACCTTAATATACATGGAGGGTTCCCATATTAAAGTCAATTCTTGCAATTACCCGCACAAGGCTCATACGGTAATAAAACATGAATATCACAATATTCAATATAATATTAACATAACGAGGGAGACCCATATCCATTGAGGTTGGAGGAAAAACGTAAGTATACCACCCATACAACGTTAACCATATAACACTTCGTGACTAGACGTCCAAAGGTTCCTACGACTTCTTAGCAAGTTTCACCTCAAGAGACGGTTGACCTAAGTGTCTATTCCCATGAATTCCACCACAAGGCCCGACATGCTTAGCACTACCTCCAAGGCATTACCTTCAAAGTGGCGGAGGTCCTAGTGCCTACCTCCAAGGTAGCACCTCCGGACCCAACCATCCTAGTGCCTACTTGAAAAGTTTAAGGTCATAAACATGGGTCCCGGAGTCCAACCCCGCAATACTCATGCAACCTCATAAATAAGACCGACTCATATGCTATGTGTCCAATGCAAATATAGTCAAACAATTACACGGCCCACACAAGAATGTCCAACATCTTTAACACATGTAATCAGTTAATAATTATAACTCAAACGCATATAATCCCAAACTCAACATTGAGTAATTTACATTGGACCAAGGTCCTCAAGACGTACTTGGGTCAAATACGAGCTAAAGGCTCCACATTGCAATTGACCAATAATAAAGACCACAAATGCGATAAAATGCATTTAAATATCATATAGACAAACACATACCTCCAAGATACGATAAGTCCACAATCCCATCATATATTCGGTCAATCATCTTCCACACAAATCACAACCATATATGTACACCAATGACTCAAAACAATAAATATGCACTTTCTAACACATTATAGTGTCCTTTCACCCAAGACCCCAATTTACACAACAACCTTCCAAACCACCTTTTCTTGAGATACATATATTAAATTACTCAAAAATTCCAATGTGGGTGTTTTATAATGTTTTCAAGATTAAACACTTCAAATAGTCAAACCCAAAAAATGACTCAACCATAGATAATTTTCATGTAAAACACATAAACACTTGAAAATGGACATTTTTGGCATGTACAACGTTTTCACAAAGCAACTTGAACTCACATGTTAGATTTAGGCTAAATCTAGATTTTCCCCAAACTTGAGCTCCTTTGAAGAAACTTGAATCCTCGAGCCAAATCTTGCAAAAACCTAGATCCATAAGTTTCCAACCATCAATAATCATATCCAATCACTTAGAATCATTCCCCAAACATTTTACATCAATATCTCAACTCATACCAAAACCCTAATTTCCATAGATGAAGAAAAGAGAAGATTACCTTACCCACATCTTGTATTCCACCATCAACATACTTCTAGGGTCACCAATAAGAACCTCAAGCTCCAAATCTTTACAAGAGTGAAATAGGTTGGATGAAACCCTAGAAAAACTTAAGAAGATGAACAAGAGATGATGTACACCTAGCTTTTGCTTCCAAATCCTTGCTAGATGAGGAAGAATCACATGAAATATTAAGTAATGGGATCTCAAAGGCTCAAAATCGACAATGGGCGCTGAGGGTTTCAGTTCTTGGGAGGAGAAAAACGAAGTGGGTGAAGTGAAATGAAGAAAAGGGGTGAAAAATCCCGTTTTTATGGTTCAAGTGCCCCCGTGCGACAATGCCCGTCGACATAGTCGCGTGTCACAGTCGTGGGGTTGGTACCACCTTCTGTTCCATGGTGCAACATTGACCAGCGACAATGACACGTGTCATAGTCGCTGATCATAGTCGCTCAGGGGGCACCGAACACCTTTTTGGCCATAACTTCTTCGATTTTGCCCCGATTTTTGCTTCGGAAAGAACCGTTGGACTCGTATTTGAATTCTCCACCAACAAGACTACAAAATTCTAGGATTTAATCCAAAATCCTATTTTTCATATTTATTTTAAAATATCCATATCTTCCAAAAATCGGGGTGTTACAATCCTCCCAACCTTAAAAGAGATTTCGTCCTCGAAATCTAGTTCCCCTACACTCAAAGGTTATTGAATTCAACACTTTTCATGTTCCCTCAGTTTCCAACTAAAATTCGAATTTTTCTTCTTGTGTCAGCTAACTTTCGCCGTAGAATTCTCCCGAACGTCGATGCCAAGAGCCTTTAGCTCCCCACACCACATCCAAACTGTAACAACCCAAAAACCATACAAGACATGCACAATAAACATCACAACATGGGTCCCAATACATCTCATTATAATCAGAGTTTACAGAAGAAATAGCAGCGGAAACATACTTCCACAACCGAGATGTCTAAAGCTAAGCAAAACTACTATAGTGATATAGACCAGCTACCTTCGTCTCTAAGACTTCTGAACTTCTCCTTCCCTTTGGAAGTAGCATCACAAAACCTCTTGCCTGAAAATTGTTTTAGTTTTGAAAAGTAAGGGTTAGACCATGACGTCTAGTGAATTCCCTCTCAAAACAGTTTAAAAGAATCTCCTCTTTATATCACGTAACTGTCATATCAATGAATAAAATAACAGTTTGTAAACAATTGCCACGTAAGGGTATTTGCACAGTGGTCTCCACGTCCATCACTGAGAGTTCCAGATTAGTGCATACACAATTAAATCAACAGAATAGATAATAGATCAATATGATTTCAACTGGTCATCCCTATCACTTTGATTAACGTGAGAGAATTACAATACAAGTGATATGAATGATAATGACGATTAAGATGATTAGCCTAAATTCTAAACAATATAGGCTATTTATATCTAGGCCTAACACAATAAGGCCCATGTCCCATTACATCAATTGGGCTCAAATTTAACTATTACAATATCCACCCTTGAACTTCTATTCAACATGATTTTATCCCTGACAATCTCCCCCTTTGAATTGAAGTTCGAGTTCGCGCCAATTATCGACGTATCTCTTTCGGAGCAAAAAAGTAGATCTCGAAACTTCGGATGGCTCGGCGATAGTCGATGCGGTCTTCAATCACTTCTAAGGCTTCTCGAGCATTTATCTCATTTGAGCTGGAGACAAACGACGACTTTTGATGTTCGGATTCGTTGGTGATGATGTTTCGAAGTGCATCTCTGACTTTAAGGAGCGTACCATCGCAGAATCTGTCGACCTGGCTGAAGCGGAGAAACCTCTTTTCTTTCTGTTCGTTGAGGTATACGATCCCAAACTCTGGTTCTAGGAGCATTGAGTTCTCGGGATACATCTTCAGCTCGGGTGCTTTCAGGTTCAGTTTCAACAGATTTATCTTCATGGTTCTGTGCTCGATTCCCATTTGGAAGTCTGTGATGTAAGAAATCATTACTTTGTAGAGCAGGAATCGACGGACAACCTCGAGCGCTTTGGTAACATGAAGTGGTCGGATGGTTCTGGTTCGGAGGTCTTTCAGTATAGCGTGGAAGTCAAACAGTTTGAGGTTCTTAAAGTCAGCTTCAGAAAATCTCCATTCATTTCCGTCTTCGCGTCGGATGGTGAATACTGGAAACATGACTCTAAGAATTCGGCCGGTTTGGATGTTGAGCACTTCAGTGATCTTGTGCTTTGTTCGGACTTGGATAACTGGAAGACACCGCTTCATTACCTTTACGTACTGGCTTTGGTATTCTTGTCAAATTTGGAAATCCTAAGGCAGAAAGTCAGCTCGATCAGTCGTAACCTGTGAACAAATAGCTTCTTCAGAGATTCCTCCAGATGAGGAATAAGGATCATGATCTTCTCCCATCGGATTTGTTGCGGTGGAGGTGGAGGTTGATCAGAAGCTGTCGGTTGCTGAGGAGATGTCGGAGGTATAACAGTAGAAGTCTCGGGGGCCTGTGAAGTGTGGGTAGGTATGCCATACCGATTTTGTAGCAGGAACTGGTCGTAGTCGATATCGTCGTCGGCATCGGTGGGAAATACAAGATTTACCTCGTAGTTCATCGCACTGGTGGCTTTTTGATACCATGCATTCTCAGTCTTCGGGTCAATCTCTAAGTCGGGATCTATCAGGTTGAGAGCATCCCCTTCCGGTGCAGTATATACGATCAGCGCCTATGAGTCTTTCTCGGGCTTTTCAACCGTCGGGTCTTCTTCGTCTGAGATATCCATGTCTATCTCCATCTCAGCTAAGCTCAATTGGGCTTCAGGTTGGTCTTCGGTTGCAGTTGCCACAGTTGATGGTTCCGGTTGAACTGTTGCTGTTTCGGTGAGGATTGGCTCGGACTCAGACAATCGTTGTCTCTTGTTCTCCCCCTAACGGTGATCAGGATCGTCCTGGTCATTGTGCCATCTTTTGAGTCCGCCAGCCTGACTCTTGCATGTGTCTTCGAGTGAGGTGACTCTTTCGGACAGAAGGTTTAAGCCTTTCTGAACATCCTGAAGAGTCGAGTCAAGCTGGTCCAATCGGCTATCCATGGATGAGGTTGGAGCAGATACCTGTGAGCGTAGAACGGAAATCAGGTCTGCTTCTGTCGAGGCGTCGGTGTCGGTGTGTTGGAGCAGTTGAGTAAGAACCATCGTCTTTAGAGTATCCACCGAGTAAGATGGCTGAACGGGAGTCGGTGGAGGTTGTTAGTCCTAGTTTGATCAGGTAACAATATAATCAATGAGCAATAACAAGAACAATTGATGATTTCAACTTGTCATCCCTCTCATATTCAAGATTCAAGATAGTTACAAAGGTTTGAATGAAAAACACAACTATCTCTCTCTAATGAATCTCTCTCTAATGAATCTCTAGGAATGGCTAATCAATTGCTAACCTAATTTCTAAGGCAAACATCACCTTATATACTTAGGCCTATTAGCATTAAGGCCCAAGCCCATTAGGCTAAACTAAGCCCAATAATCAATATTAAGGCTTTTACAATAAATAATAAATCTAATTAAGCACTATATAATCATTTATATACCTTTCTAATATGTAGGACATTTATGGTCCTAACAATCTCCCCCTAAAGACATATAAATAAAAAACGGTCTTGAAACCTTCAAGTCTTGATCTTCTCTTCCTTTTGAATCTTTGGAACTCTATGGTGTAGCATGTCTTCATGTCTTTCAACGCTCCCCCTTGAATAAAGCTCTTGAACTTCATATCTTCAACTTTAAGAACTTGTAGAACCAGTATGCTCGATGGAGGAAATAATTTGAAGCGAACACCACTTGATTAGGAATGAGAAGAATTGATTACTTGTAAGCACTTTGATCACTTGTATGCACTTTGGAAATTTTTGGATCTCGGAACAGAACTGATACTCCCCCTTGGCTTTAGCATGGGGACTTCTTTACTCCCCCTCGACTTTTGCTAACTCCCCCTCAACTTGATAATCCGTGTCTTTGAAGTTGTACCCTTTCTCCCCCTCATGATGAGTAGGAGCATCCGGAGCATCATGCACGTTCAAAGACAATAGTGACGAGTAGCAAAAAAAATCCAGATAAAAACATTTTAAGTAACCAGAACGGGGTAAAAAGCTAACACAGAAACACAAAAGTAACTGTTATCACAACAATTTAAGAAAATTGTGCGGCCTATGTTCAGAGTTGGCAATGGGGAATCTCTGATAGGACTTCCAGTTATCACTGAAGTAAAATATAAAAAAAATTACCTCTCAAACTGTTCCGGCAATATCACGAAGATATGCAATTGGAATCACAAAGACTCGTGCATGTGTGAAAGAAATAAATCATATCTGTTAGGCTCAAAAATTGATTTAACTCGGGACGCAAGTTAAAATCAATTGACACAGCGAATAGAATATGAAGTTTGGAGACCGGAGCTGGTGTCTTCCTTTTTCAATATCTAAGACCTCCGAGTGAGGAATAGATAGAGTATGTGCTAAATCTCCGTGAATATATAAAACAAGTATCTGTTGGGAGATACTTGAGTGGCTGGGTGGGGTGACACGAGTTATCGACACTGGGTCCATGTATGTTTCAATATTCATCTCCAAAGAACGAGAATGAATAGATTGTGTGGTTACCCGGATAACTGACTCAGTTTGGTAAGGACCAATTTATTCTTTTAAGTCCTGTCACATCCTCACCATATTCTTTTCTCTCCAAACTCATCTAGCAATCTAGACCCCTCACTGATATCTATAATGGATGTGTTTCATGGGTAGGTCCTTTCGGTTCTGGATAGACCATAGAAACGATAAAAATCCTAACACTCCT
The DNA here is from genome assembly GCA_033807775.1 of Saussurea involucrata. Taxonomy (NCBI): domain Eukaryota; kingdom Viridiplantae; phylum Streptophyta; class Magnoliopsida; order Asterales; family Asteraceae; genus Saussurea; species Saussurea involucrata. The sequence continues at coordinate 63,909,766 of CM066318.1, forward strand.
TACATGCAATGAGTAAAACAGTTTCGTAAAACAGTGAGGTACGAGTTCTAAACTGAAGTGTTTAGAAGTCATAGCATTTAAGAACGAGTCCTGATCTGAGTTGATCAGAAGTCATAAAAATTTATGTCCGAGTTCTGATCTGAGGTAATCAGAAGTCAAAAAGATTAAGTCTGAGTTCTGATCTGAGATGATCAGAAGTCATAAAAATTAAGTCCGAGTTCTGATCTGAAGTAATCAGAAGTCATAAAAATTAAGTCCGAGTTCTGATCTGAGGTAATCAGAAGTCATGGTTGAAATACCAGAATTTCAAGAAACAAAATCAAGCGCAAAACAGAATGACTCAGTAAGCACAATATTTGCAAAAATGAGACAATGATTGGAAAGTTTAATTGTGAAGAACAAGTCACAATTAATATATCAGATAAGAATTGAATCATTGATGTGAAATGATGAACTTTGAACAAAAAGTGGAATTCAAAACCGAGTGTATTTCCATCGAAAAATCAACAAACATTTGAGACATGGAAATAACTAAATCAAGAAAAAATGATATGTGGTAATCATGGAATTTAAAATTGGAGAATAACAAACACAAGTAAGTTATCCAGAATGAGTTACCACTGTCTTTGAATTCAGTTGAAGTTCACTTACCTTTCTTAGTACTCCCCCTCAAATGTGGCATAACCTTTTAATGTTCGTCATGTGATGAGAAAAATAGGAATTGAAACGCACATGACATTCCTGCAAAACCGGTTAGACAGATTTTGGTATCCATCTTTTGATGGATCCTTGTTGGTTAGATGCCCTATGAGGACCTGGGATACTATAAGTACCATACCAATACTTAGCATGGTCTTTATCCACAAACTCACTTGTTCCACAATAAGAACAACACAGCTTTTGTGTAGATAAGCTGATCAGCTTATTAACAGAATAAACACGATCAGTTTTCACAAAAGGTTTAGCGTGAAAAGCTTTGTTGCTCTGGTCACTATTAACAGAGACGAATGGCGTTGGAGCAGGGGCAAATCCTTTAACTCTCCAAACCATGTTTACTTTCTTGAAAGATTGATTATCTTTATTATCAACACGAGAATTATAGAAAAACTTGGAAGGTCGAATCTGATCTTTTGGAAAATCATTTGATTTGACGAAATTCTTTGAAGAACGAATTGTAGGAATTGAACTTGAAGCATAAGAAGGTTGGACACCTTTGAACTTGCTTTCTTCAAGTTTCTTGACCTTAACAGATAAAGCATTTCGTTCTTTGAGAATTAAATCAAATTTCTTTTGTAAATCAGATTTAACCATTTGTTCTTTCAAGATCTCGGTTGCTAATCCAGATAATCTCTGTGTAAGTTTAGAAATCTCAGTCTGAAAGATCTTTTTCTCTTTTGCAAAATCATCTTTCAAGCATTTAGCCCTAAAACCTTCAACTTTCCCTTTCTCAGACTCTTTGATTAGAGCGTCTATTTCTTTCTCCAAATCAGTTATTTTCAAAGAAAGTTCTCCATTCTTTTGAGTAAAAGATTTGCGTTCAGTTTCAAACTTCTCTCTTTCTAAAAACAAAACGTTTTCAAAGTCGAAGATCTGTGTTGAAAGTTTTAGACATCTAAGTTCAACAACTCTTCTTCTCTTCAAGAGATTTGGTTGAAAAACTAGATTGCTTTTGTGTAAGCAATTGTCTTTTCTTTGCAAAACTTTCTTTCTTCTTTTCAAAAACCTTTTCAAAAGTAGATAGTTTATTTTTAAGCTCGAGGTTTTCACAGGTTAGGAGTTTACCTCTCTCTTCTTCTTTCGCCAGCTTCTCAGAACTATTCCAGATTTGAGATTTTAGTTCCTTCAGTTCTTTGACGTACTTGCTGATCAAATCATCTTTCTGCTTGATATTCTTTTCATATAGTCTTGTTTGCTCTTCTTCAGTCTTTTCCTTCTTATCAGGCTGCTTGTGCTTATCTACCTTCTTCTTGCCTTCGTTTTTATCTGGATAATCATGGCAATGCTGCTGGAAGGATCTGGAGAGCATAGCCACTGATTTCTTAAAGGCTGTGTATTCATCATCAGAATCCTAAAGAGCTGCTTCAAACTGAGAAGAATAAGACATTTGTTACCTGAAAATTTATCGTTGATCGGTGTTAATTTGAAGAGTCAAAAATGCGGAAGAAAAAATCAAAAATTAAATCAGGAAAAAAAATAAATTTATTTCCAATATATAAAATTTGATTATTGACGGAACGGACGAAATCAAACTTCGATGGTGAAACCTGTGAGAAAAACAAACCACGTTAGATTAAAGTCGACGAAAATCACATAAAATGATAATAGTCGCTAATAATAGCAAATCGTCGCAAATAATCTCAAACCAATCGTAAAAAAAATTCCCAACTTTCGTAAGATTCTCAATCACGAAACGTGCGGTAACTCGGGTACCGACGAGAACTTACCAATCAAAAACTTATTGAACACAACTTACCGGACGAGGAGTGCTTACCGGATAGAGATGGATTCCGGATAAAGTTCACTTACCGGACGGAAAAAGAACTTACCGGGTGATGATGGATTACCGGATAATTGAGGTTCTTGCAAATATTAGAACTTACCGGATGAGGATGTTGTGACTTACCAGGTGATGTTTGGGTTACCGGATGAGATGAGATTATCGGGTGATGTGAGACTTACCGGAAAGAGAAGAGATCTGGATGAGGAGCTTACCGGATACACCTTGTTTACCGGATGAAAATCAAACCGAGCAAAAAAAATTAAAAACAAACAAATTTCCAACTAAATATATGTATGTATGTATGTGCGTATGCAAGAATAAATGAATAATGCATGTAGTCATGTAGGAGATAATTAAAGAAAACATGTAGTCATGTAGGTGATAATTAAAGAAAGCATGCAGTCATGTAGGAGGGTGTTTAAAACGGCTCACACAAAAATTATCCGGAATGTGCAAGTGTGTCTGAGGTTACCGGACACAATTTTCATCCGGAAAGATATTTTCATCCGGAAAGAAGAAATTCATCCGGTAACCCAAAAATGTATCCGGTAACTTGATAAGAAATAGGAAACTTATCCGGACACTGCGGCTGTGGTTGCAATTCTAATCTGTAATCGATAGGGTTGCTTGATTTCACTCCTGTAGGGTTAGATTTTGAACAAAAACACAAAAACAAACACACCCAAATCGATTTCTAAGCAAAATATATCATATTTTCCATTAATCACCACAAAAACTTTTAGAACACCAAAAACTCAATATTTGATTTTTAACTTGAAAAATTAATACCTTTGAGTCCTTGTAATCGCAGATAGAGACTAGATTAAAGCAATTAAACAATCGAGATATAACAGAAAAATATTTAATCGATGAAAGAACTTTGCAAACCCGATTGAAGAACGATTTAACCCAAGAAAAACTGCACTGTTTCGAAAATCAAACAGATGCCTTCTGGACCTCAAACGATTAATCCAACCGTTCAGAATGTAAAACGGGGTGTCTTGAAGCTACTGTCCAAATATCGTGACAATCCGACGGTTCAATCTCCAGGAATAAGCGAAACGACTCGCTGCGTTTTTCCAGAAAAATAGCTACGAATTTTCTTTGTTTTCTTGCTTTCGTTCGATTTCTTTCGTATCTTCAAATCACCGATTCTGCTCTGATACCAATTGTTAGTCCTAGTTTGATCAGGTAACTATATAATCAATGAGCAATAACAAGAACAATTGATGATTTTAACTTGTCATCCCTCTCATATTCAAGATTCAAGATAGTTACAAAGGTTTGAATGAAAAACACAACTATCTCTCTCTAATGAATCTCTAGGAATGGCTAATCAATTGCTAACCTAATTTTAAGGTTAATATAACCTTATATACTTAGGCCTATTAGCATTAAGGCCCAAGCCCATTAGGCTAAACTAAGCCCAATAATCAATATTAAGGCTTTTACAATAAATAATAAATCTAATTAAGCACTATATAATTATTTATATATCTTTCTAATATGTAGGACATTTATGGTCCTAACAGAGGTGTTGGAGCGGTTTCGGTTTCGACGATCTTCTCCTTCCCTTTGATCAAGCTCTTTATTTTGTCGAGCTCCTTTGTGAACTGCTGTTCCATTGCCTCGCGGACAGCCTTTAGGGCGCCGTCCATATATTCCCTTGTCAAAATGTCGGGTAACTTAACTCCGGGATCACTTAGATTACCCGTTGAGGTATCTACCGTAGATGTAGTACCACCTACGTTCACGGATGGCAATGGTGTGGCCGTGGTAGGATTTCCTTCCGATCCTCGTGTTTCGCTCAAAGGTAGAGATACTACGGAAGTTTCGATCGGGTCACGAAGAGCACCGATATGTGGAGTCTCGTCCAGTGTCCTAGCCGAAGAATGTATAATATCAAGTGGCTCTAGACTCGAACGTGTATCGAAAGAAGTCGAGACCGGGGGAGGTTGGTCTCTTGTTTCAATACCAATACTCTCCGAGTGAGAGATCGGTAGATGTTGTGCTAAGCCCCCGTGTGAAAGTGAAACACCCATCTGTTGAGAGACGGGTGAGTGGTTAGGGAGGTGGTGCTATTGTGCCGCTAGGTCCACGACGGCTTCTTCAATACCTAGTCCCAACGGATGAGACGAGATAGCAGATGTGGCTACCTGGCTGACGCTGGTTTGGGTTCGCTCACGAGCTTATCTAGTTCTTATGCTCGTTCTCTCTTGATTTTGTTTCGATCTTCATTCTCTCCGACTCGCCTGTTCAAGATTTTCAACTAATACTCCCTCCTCTCTCCTTGTGTCTCCCATAATAGGCTTGGATGTTGGGATGGTGGAGGGTGTGGGTGAGTCAGAAGGAGATCCTTCGGTCATCGGAGGTGGACGTCTGATACGGGGTGGAATGAGTGTTGCACGATTGGTTTGGTCCGTATCGGTGTCAGTGTTGTCGGATTCGACAGTTTCGACCTGGGTGAATGGTGAAATCGGCTCAGTTGTGTCAGTGCCAGGGTCCTCTTCGAGTATAGGGGCATTGACAACCGGGACCTCGTGTAGGCTAGTCGTCGGTCCGACTTCAGTCGTGGTCTGGGTGGTGTGAATGAGGGGTTGATGGCTAGTTTCGGCTCGGCTGGAATGGGTAGTACTGGCATGCGTATCCAATGCACCACCCGTGCCTATTCCCCTCCCATGTACTCTTAACACACCTCGTCTGGGAGCCCCAGCTACCCGGACTCTGCCTCCACGAGTCCTCGGACCCTCAAGCCTCTCAGGTTTAACTCCCTGGGGAGGTCCATCCGGTTCTGGCTGGACCACATGAGCACCTATCGCTTGTCTATATTCTAACACACTCGGTGCATTGGGGTCCGCATGTGCCAGTAAGGCTTCAGGCAAGGGCATTGGTTGGGCGTTGAACGGGTTTCGAATCACTAGATATCGTAAATGAAAAGGAGGACATACCGGATGGTTAATGCGTCGTGGTATCCCTGGATTCGTGTCCATGTGTTGGCGAACAGCCAGCGAGAGGAATCGTGGGTATGGTAGGAACTTTTTCTGCTTTGTCCCACCGATCTGCCTGATGGCTTGAACTAATTCGCGCCAGATCACCATCGCGTAGTCGATGTGGCGGTTGTGGCAGACGGCGTAGAATAATCTTAGAAAGTAGCCGATGCATTGATAGATTCCCTTCCATCTGGATGAGAGACACCTGTTCAGGATTGTGAACAACATGTACCAGATGGGCGCCAGGTACTTTCGGTTGAATCCTGATGGGCGGTCGAGGGCGTGGTTGTAGCCGAGTGCTCGGATCTCGGCGCAGAGAGTCGTGTCATTGACCGCGGGGTCGTAGGCTGCATGTCCGCCGACAGTGGCTTCAGGCAGCGATAGAAGAAGTCGGAACGAATCAGCTGTGAGCGTGAACCGGTGATTGTCGATCCGCGCCGTGATAGTCTGAGAGTTGGCAGCCATGACGACTTGAGCGGAAAGCCAAACTTGGTAGACGTACAAGACTGGAACGTTTGTCGTGGCTGTGAGTGCCTCGTGTAGCGGGTGGCCTATTAGAATGTCCACGACCACACAATGTTGTGGTCGGAACTCCGCAGTGTCAAGATGGTGGTTGTTTGCCTCAATTTCAATGCCGTGGTCTGCAGGGACCAAAGCATTGTCCGCCTCTTCATTGATGAATTCCTCTTGAGGAGGAATATTCTCTTGCGGTGGTTGTTCTTGATCCGTGTTGGTCCCGAAGGGGTTATACAAGTTTGTAGAAGGCGGGGGGGGGGGGGGGGGGGGTGGGGGGGGGTTGAATACAAACACACATATTTTACTTTTCTAAATTGTTTATTTGTATGTATCAAACAATTTACAACTTGTTGCAGAACAATATTAAAGAATAAACCTAATCTAAACAAGTTAAGAGAAACACTATGTTTTTTCTTGCACTAGAAATAAGTTAGAAAGGAGATAAGAATATTAAGTATAATATTGATAACTCTATTTATAGAGTTATTATTTCTTCAAATTTTATATTTTATTTTGTCAAATTTAGCCATTCTAACTCTTAAAAACCGCCATTCTTGGCATATTTTTATAAAAAGGGCAAACGAGGTGAGTTTTAGTGTCAAACAAATTATTTGGTGGATTTTGGGTGGTTTTCACATTTTATTCGCAGTGAGATGAACAGTGCCCACTCCAACTGCCCACTGCTGATACTGGATAAAGACAAAAAGAAGGTTTTGATGAAAAGCATGGTTGCAAAAGCATGGAAGCTTCAGGGGCAGGTTAAAAGAATGGGAATATTTTAATCTAGGCATGCAAAGGAAAAGCATGACAAAAAGAATAAACAAATCAAACCTACATGCCTAGAGACCAACTTTTTGGAAGAATTATTGGGTAAAGATGGAGGTCAAGGGTTAAGGAGCTAAGCATAGGATTTTGTGTTCCCTTAACCTCCAGATTTGCAAAGAAGAAGTCAATACCCAAGATGCCAAATTTCAGCTATAAAAGAAGACCATGGGCATTCATTGAAGATCATCTTCATCTCTTGGATCTATCATCTTAGAGCTTGTCATTACCATCTTCTTAGTGTAACACTCTAAATTTCGTAGTCTAGCTTTGTGATAGTTAACTTTTCTTTTTCTGCAGTAATTTAGATTTAAATTCACGTATTGCTTTCAGTTGTAGTTTCGAGCAGTGGGCAACTTACGTTCCCCACTGTGAGGATAATTTCAATTCACTCCTAGTTATCTTATGCAAACTTTTTCATCTTTCGTTCTTATATTTTCAGTAATGGTAGGCTAAACACCCTTTGGGATGTAGGAACGAGAAGTACCTGAATTTTAGAAAAAATGCTTGAGTAATCTTTATTTTTGAAGTAGTTATCGTTTTGGTCATTCATTCTCGATTTTGCCCAAGGATGCGAACAAGCTGATCACTTGCAAGGATTTAAAGTCTAGTTCTTAACTTAGAAATAAGTAGAACGCAGTGACACGAGCTTGGATGATGCTAGGGAGTTCGAAAGAATTCTTATGACACTTACGAAAGTGAGGTCAGCACAGTGAGCTCTTCTCTCCCCACTGGAGTAGTTGGCAAGCTAGTTGGTGTATTAAAAACACTTAGAGTATTTGTCTCTACGCATTCCATCGAGGCTCGAAAGAGTCCATTTGAGAGACTCATTGACAAAATGATAATTACCAATAAAATGGGTTTTTAGTCTAAGATTGTGAGTATTTTGTAACCGGGCTTTTCCAAAGACCGGTCTCAATTACAAGGATCATCTTAGGATCAAGTATTTAGCATAAAATCTAGGGAAAATCCGACTTGCATCCCTCTTTTTAAACCATTGTAATTTCAAATTGGCTTTTCGCAAACCAACTCAAAATATTGTTTCCTCTATAATTGAAACTCGTGAAAGGAACTCATAAAAGCCGTATTGTCTTGATAGCCCAGTCTCTGTGGATATAATTCCGGTATTTTACCGATTATTACTTGCCGTGACGATCATAGTGGACAGTGTACACTTGCGCTGCCCACTGTGGACAGATTACAACCCGCTGTGGTTTATTTTGCATGTACCATTCACACGTGTCAAGTTTTTGGCGCCGTTGCCGGGGACTGGCGTGAATTTTTAAATCTCAAGACATTAGTTTTTGTTCGAGCCCGAGTAACTCGTTTTTCTAGCACCGTTCGTGTTGTATGCCAAGGCAACAACACGGACCTTTGGAACCAATCGATCTTGAAATAGAAAGGACTTTTCGAAAAAGACGTAAAAACAAGAAGAAAAATCAACAACTCCCTGTGAACCCCACCACAATTATGGCAGGAGTGGGCGGTCAACCACCACCTCCTCCATTAGTGGAAACCACAGTGACGATTGCTGATAGCAAAGATCGAGGGATAAGGGACTATGCAACTACTGGAGTTAGTGATTTAAGCTCCGGGATTCTAAGACCCAGCCTTCAAACACCACACTTTGAACTCAAACCGGTGATGTTTCAAATGATCCAAGCCATGGGTCAGTTTGGAGGATCACCATCTGAGGATCCACATTCGCACTTAAAATCATTTTTGGAAATGACCGACTCTTTTCAGCTACAAGGTGTGAGTGAGGAAGCTTTAAGGCTAAGACTTTTTCCTTTTACTTTACGGGACAAGGCTAAGTCATGGCTAAATGCGCATGCACCTCATTCAATAACCATGTGGCAAGAGCTTGCGGATAAATTTTTACAAAAGTATTTTCCTCCAACCAAAAACATGAGGCTGAGAAATGATATTGTTTTGTTTAGACAAGAAGAAGATGAGGCTGTTTCGGATGCATGGGAGCTGTTTAAAGATTTACTCCGAAAGTGCCCACACCATGGCATCCCACATTGCATTCAGTTGGAGACCTTTTACAATGGTCTTTCCAACGCAGCCAAAATCATCTTAGATGCAACAGCAGGAGGAACTTTCACAAGCAAAACCTATAATGAAGGATATCAGATTTTAGAAAAAGTGTCCAATAACAACACCGACTGGTCCAACCCGAGAACGCCTGCAGCAAAGACCACCAACATTGATAATGAGGCACTTAAAACCATGAATGCACAGTTAGTAGCCTTAACAAAAATAGTGTTGAACCAAAATCGAGGACAAGTTAATCCCACAGTGGGCACTGCACATCTCACTGAGAGCTGCTCTTACTGTGGGGACGAGCATGTTTTTGATTTTTGTCCAGCAAATCCAGAGGCTGTTAACGTCATAGGAACTAACCCACGAAACAACCCATTCTCACAGACCTATAATCCAGGTTGGAGGAATCATCCAAATTTCTCGTGGTCTGGAAACCAAGGACTCCAACCCCACGGGGCGAGTCATGCTCAAAGACCACATAACCCCCCTGGATTTCAGCATCATCACAGTGGGCACTCCCCATAAAACTTTCACCAAGGTCAATCCTCCCAACAATTCCAACCACGACCATCTCATAATGCTGAGACTCAACCATCACTCGAATCAATGCTCAAAGGATTCATGAACCAAACTCAAGCGGCCATTAGGAACATAGAAACTCAAGTAGGACAACTAGCCGTCGAAGTCAAGAATAGACCACCGGGGACATTACCTAGTGATACCGAAAATGCTAGGGTAATAGGAAAGGGACCAGAACAAATCAAAGCCATAACACTTAGGAGTGGAAAGGATCTAAAAGATATCGTTTTCGATTCTGAAGACTCGCCTCAAATCACCACTGTACCTCATCCCACAGTGGGCACTCCTCAAGTCACTGTGATCCCCACAGTGGGCACGGAAGTCCCTGAACTCCCCACTTTTGGTCCATTGCCTAAACCTGTCATTCCAAAGTTAACTCCGTTTCAGACTCACATCGACCCAAAAAGTGTACCTTTTCCTGAAAGAATGAAGCCTAAGAATGTTGATGTTCAATTTAAAAAGTTTTTAGACATTTTTAAACAGCTTCACATTAACATACCCTTGGTAGAAGCTCTTGAGCAAATGCCAAGCTATGTTAAGTTTTTAAAAGATATTTTGAACAAAAAACGAAAGTTGGGTGAGTTTGAAACTGTGGCGTTGACCGAAGAATGTAGTGCCCTTCTCACAAGCAAGATTCCCCCTAAGTTGAAAGACCCGGGTAGTTTCACAATTCCATGCACGATAGGAGGACAAGAAGTAGGTCAAGCACTATGTGATTTAGGAGCTAGTGTCAACTTGATGCCTTTGTCCATTTTTAACAAGTTAGGTATTGGAGAGGCTAGACCCACAACCGTGACATTACAACTAGCCGACCGGTCCATTGCCTACCCCAAAGGGAAAATAGAAGACGTTCTGGTCCAAGTGGATAAGTTTATCTTCCCTGCCGATTTTCTAGTTCTAGATTATGAGGCTGATAAAGAAATCCCAATCATCTTAGGGCGTCCGTTTCTTGCAACCGGACGTACTTTGATTGATGTGCACAAAGGAGAACTCACGATGCGGGTTAATGACCAAGAGGTAACTTTCAATGTCTTCAAGGCCCTTAAGTATATGGAAACCGAAGACTGTTTTGCTTTGAGTTCGATTAATGGAACCCACCGTCTTGACACAGTGCCCACAGTGGGGAGTGAGAGTGAGCACTCCGAATCTGAGAGTGATAACACTTTTGAGGATGAGTGTAACGAGATCTTGGCAGCTTTTGAGCAGCTAGATTTCAAAGATAGACATGTCAAACTACCATCCAAAAATCCCCCTGACTTGAATTTGAAGCCATTGCCTTCCCACTTAAAATATGCCTACCTCAATGAGTTAGAAGAACTCTGTCATCACTCCGGCATAAATGCAAAAACCAACAAGGAGAAGATCAAGTGGTGGCCTGACCAAAAAATCACTCATGGAGAGTTTGGGGAGGGACAAAAAGTGCTACTTTTTAATTCAAGGTTAAGGATGTTTCCGGAAAATTTAAAATCACGATGGAAAGAGCCTTACACTGTGGTCAAGGTAAGTCCTTTTGGAACTCTGGACTTAATGGCTCCTCAATCCGGAAAAATCTTCAAAGTCAATGGGCAAAGGGTGAAGCACTTTCTGAACGAGAGTGCCCACATTCCATCCCACTCTCCATCCCACTTTGGTTAAGAAACATCGGGATCACTTGTAAATATTTTATTTCAGTTATTTGCTGATTTTTTTAGTTATTGTAGTGCTTTTTAATTCTGCATGGTTGTTAGTTTTGATATGTGTAGGACGCGTGGCAGCCCTTTTAGCAGGAAAACCAAGAAAAAGGCGTAGTGGGGAAGCCACTCGTCACTCCGTTCCCCACTCCTTTGTCTGACGAATGAAGTGACTCGGGTGGGGCCCAATGACTGCCAAGCCATCACTTTCTCTTACACATAGCCGCCTACTTTTCTGCCACATGTCATTCACCCCCAATTTTCAAGGCTTAACCATCATTTCTTCCTTTTTCCCTCAATAACCGTTCCCTCTCTCTCTCCTTAATTCAAATTACACCAAATTAAACCCTTGGATTTCCTCTTTATCCAATTGCACACAAAACCACCGATTTTCCTTCCAAAATCTTTCAGCCAAGTCTTTACTCTCATAACACTCTCTCTCTCGGTTGTCTTTCACCCAAGAACAACTTCCCAAACCCTAATGGCACGAAGCAAATGACCGATAACCTTTCCGGAGGGACCCCAACGCCCACAAATCCGACGTCGGACTGCCGAAGATCCACCACCGGAGGTTGTCACCGGCGATCTTAACGAGCCCCCACCACTTTCCGGCGAACCACTGCTTGCCACTAACACTACCAATTCTGCCTCGTCAAAGAAACCCAGCCCGAAGGCCGTCTCTTCCTCGAAAGGTATCGACTCCAGTGTGAACCTTTTTGAGGAGGAAGCAATGCAAGCCGACGAGGAGGAGCGTCGTTTGGCTGAAGAATATCAGATGAAACTTTCGGCCATAAAGAAGAAAAAAGAAGAAGCCGAACGTCGCCGAAAAGAGGAAGAAGAAAGGGTACAACGGGAGGAAGAGGAACGATTGAAACAAGAAAGGGAGAGGAAAGAAATCGAGGAAAAGAGGAAAGCCGAAGAAGAGGTCAGGGCTGTGGAGGAAGAAATGGGAAAGAAGCAAGAGGAGGACAAGGCAGAGGAGCAGGTTCAGACTGTAGGAAAATCAACCCAGGTTAGTATCAATCCCACGCAGACTTCTGCCCACAGTGGGGAAGAGCCCAGACTAAGGACTCTCCGGAGTCAAGGAGCAACTACTACTCGGCCTGAAATAACGCGAAAAACACCCACCAAGAAGCCTGCCACGAAACTCTCAGGAAAAGGTAAAGCTATTGTACCCTCTTCTAGTGATTCATCTTTTGAATTGGAAAGTGAGCAACCTACAGCTGAGCACCCCCATCAGTCCACTATGGGGACAGATCATGCCCCCAGTGGGGTGCCTCGGCAGTTCACCACTCCTGGTGCTGCCGAGCATTTCACTTTTATTGCTGGTCACAAACTGAACCTAGAGAGGGGGTTTGATCCAGAATTTGTTGAAGCTAACCCTTTTGTGCGGTCAAGGATTGATGCGCAAGATTGGTCGACAATAGCCGCGGCCAATCGGCGTGCCAATGCTTCCCTTGTTAAGGAATTTTACGCTGAAGCATCCCAGACTAAGGATCCCGTTGTGCGAGTAAGGGGTAAGATTATGAGGTATACCCCGAGTGAAATAAACAGGGTTTTGGGACGACCAACCACGGGGGTTTGTGCGTTTGCTAAATTTATAGAAAAGATGACGGAGGGAGATGAGGAGGTAATTTTAAAGGAGATTGCTGCAGTAGGTAAACCATGGGGAAAAGATGGTATTAGGAGATGTTTGCCGGCTGGCTCCCTCACAACAGAAGCTGCGGTTTGGTTCCAGTTCATACGGGCATCAGTGTCCCCAACTACCCATGACACCACTCTATCAATGCACAAGTGTGCTCTGCTCTACTGTGTGCTCACGGGTATAAGAATCAACTTGGGGATAGTTATGCATGCTGCCATCCATACGGCCCGGACTCGAAAGAAGGTAATTCTTCCACTCCCTTGTACTATTACCACATTACTAATAGATGCGGGAGTGCCCACTGCTGCTGATGACCAATGGTTGACCTCCACACGCAACATCAGCGTGCAAACGATTAAGAAGATGGGGAGGGCCATCCGAGGCCCGTCTGAAGAACCTGAGGAGCAGCAACCCAATGTGTTTATTGCTGAAGAGCACGTAGTGGGCAATATCATGCCCACTGCGGGGAAGAAGGAGACACCATCCCGCCAGCCCACTGCAGGACCAAGTTCAACCCCAACCAACCAACTTTCGGCAATACTGAAGGCCATCAAAACACTTACATACAAAGTGGATCTGTTAACTGCTCAGCAACAACATGCCACACGTGATCAGGAAAAAGTATGGATGTACATGCGCGATCGAGATGAAGTGATCAATCAGATGTACTTGGTGGCTGACCCATTGCTTGCAGCGCAGATCCCAAATTTCCCCGGAGGTGTTTGTCCAACATTGGACAGTGAAGACGAGGTGGAAGATGATGATGAGGGTGGTTCATCCCCTGCAACCCCAACTCATTGAATGGTTTGTGAAACATTAATCTCACTCTTTGGTTTGCCGCAAAAGCATTTTTTTTGTGTATGGTGATGCCTTTGGCTAGGGCTTTGACAATTTCGTACAATTTTATTAATATCGATGCATGCAAATCCTACCGGTAGGTAGGTACTTTTGGGTACTAACGTATGTGTTGTTTGAATGTTTGTTTGACCTCATTTCCATTTCAAGGTACAACTTTCGGCTTCCGACTTGAAAAGGTCACTTTTGTAAGTACAAATCTCAACTTGTCCCGTGAAATGATATAGGCCATTTTTCGCATCCAAACACGACCCTTTTTGTACCCACAACCACCCCCTTCGGTCCATTTTTCTATGTCACAGTGGGGATACTGTGAGATCTTAAGTTTGAGGTGGGGATTTCCAGAGTGACTACCAGTCTGCCCACAGTGGGGACACTGTGAAGTCCAAGTTTGAGGTGGGTAAGCCATACCCCCTCCCAAAAAAAAAGAACAACACAAAAATACAAAAACAGAAGAAAATCGGAGTGTCACTGTCAAAATTGATGGTGTGCCTTTTCTGGACCATCAAAGTGCCCACTCCTAGAAAAAGATGGTGTGCCCATTCTGGACCATCAGAAGAAAAAATAGCCATACCCAAATAAAGCCTGAAAGTGTATGTACTTATCATTGCAAAATACTAAACACCCACTTCTTGAAATAAAAATCTCAAAGCGAGATCTTCGATCCATGTTTGGAAATTCTTGCCAAAACCCTTGGGAAAAGATTCAAAGCCATAAACCCTTCAAACCCAAGAAAGCCCTATTGATCAAATGGTAAACAAGAGAAAGATTTCGTCAAGTACAAAAGTGAAGTTTTTAAGTTTGAGACCGAAGGAAGTATCGAAGGAAGGAGATCAACGCTCATTCAAGTCAAGAAGTATGTAAGTCCCTCAAGGTTCAAATGCATTGTTTTTCATTTTATTTCTTTCTGTTTATTACTTGGGGACAAGTAATGTTTTAAGTTTGAGGTTGTGATAACTTTATTTATAGAGTTATTATTTCTTCAAATTTTATATTTTATTTTGTCAAATTTAGCCATTCTAACTCTTAAAAACCCCCATTATTGGCATATTTTTATAAAAAGGGCAAACGAGGTGAGTTTTAGTGTCAAACAAATTATTTGGTGGATTTTGGGTGGTTTTCACATTTTATTCGCAGTGAGATGAACAGTGCCCACTCCAACTGCCCACTGCCGATACTGGATAAAGACAAAAAGAAGGTTTTGATGAAAAGCATGGTTGCAAAAGCATGGAAGCTTCAGGGGCAGGTTAAAAGAATGGGAATATTTTAATCTAGGCATGCAAAGGAAAAGCATGACAAAAAGAATAAACAAATCAAACCTACATGCCTAGAGACCAACTTTTTGGAAGAACTATTGGGTAAAGATGGAGGTCAAGGGTTAAGGAGCTAAGCATAGGATTTTGTGTTCCCTTAACCTCCAGATTTGCAAAGAAGAAGTCAATACCCAAGATGCCAAATTTCAGCTATAAAAGAAGACCATGGGCATTCATTGAAGATCATCTTCATCTCTTGGATCTATCATCTTAGAGCTTGTCATTACCATCTTCTTAGTGTAACACTCTAAATTTCGTAGTCTAGCTTTGTGATAGTTAACTTTTCTTTTTTTGCAGTAATTTAGATTTAAATTCACGTATTGCTTTCAGTTGTAGTTTCGAGCAGTGGGCAACTTACGTTCCCCACTGTGAGGATAATTTAAATTCACTCCTAGTTATCTTATGCAAACTTTTTCATCTTTCGTTCTTATATTTTCAGTAATGGTAGGCTAAACACCCTTTGGGATGTAGGAACGAGAAGTACCTGGATTATAGAAAAAATGCTTGAGTAATCTTTATTTTTGAAGTAGTTATCGTTTTGGTCATTCATTCTCGATTTTGCCCAAGGATGCGAACAAGCTGATCACTTGCAAGGATTTAAAGTCTAGTTCTTAACTTAGAAATAAGTAGAACGCAGTGACACGAGCTTGGATGATGCTAGGGAGTTCGAAAGAATTCTTATGACACTTACGAAAGTGAGGTCAGCACAGTGAGCTCTTCTCTCCCCACTGGAGTAGTTGGCAAGCTAGTTGGTGTATTAAAAACACTTAGAGTATTTGTCTCTACGCATTCCATCGAGGCTCGATAGAGTCCATTTGAGAGACTCATTGACAAAATGATAATTACCAATAAAATGAGTTTTTAGTCTAAGATTGTGAGTATTTTGTAACCGGGCTTTTCCAAAGACCGGTATCAATTACAAGGATCATCTTAGGATCAAGTATTTAGCATAAAATCTAGGGAAAATCCGACTTGCATCCCTCTATTTAAATCATTGTAATTTCAAATTAGCTTTTCGCAAACCAACTCAAAATATTGTTTCCTCTCTAATTGAAACTCGTGAAAGGAACTCATAAAAGCCGTATTGTCTTGATAGCCCAGTCTCTGTGGATACGATTCCGGTATTTTACCGATTATTACTTGCCGTGACGATCATAGTGGACAGTGTACACTTGTGCTGCCCACTGTGGACAGATTACAACCCGCTGTGGTTTATTTTGCATGTACCATTCACACGTGTCAAATATTCTAACACAAAGTAGTAGAGAGAAGAAGATGGCTGAGCACTTCATTTCTGAAGTAGGGTTCTTCTTATATACTGCATGCATTTAATGCATATCAGAACAACTTTACACGTGGCAGCAGCTGACTGGTTGCATGGTTTGACCTTTGTAGACAACCTAGTAGCCGCATGATGAACAGTGTAGAATCAGAGTTGGTTGTACGATTCTGGACAAAAGAGATGTCCTATTCTGACATTATCGTACGGAGGCGTGCAAGGGGGAAAGACAAAAGTAACTTGTAGAGGAAACTTCATGATCAGCGTTCGCTGAATAGATCTTTATCAGTGAGTGATAAAGTTCAGCGTCCGCTGAAGTTTTCTACTTGAAACTTCACGTTGAGTGGACAGGTCTTGGCTTCGCTGATATCAGCATCAGTTCATTAGTAGACCTGTCGCTGGTTCTTTGGCTTGATCTTCGACTTCAGCGTAGAACATAGTTGATGTGAAACTTGTCTTCATGGATCATAAGTAAACAACTAATATTATCATCGATCATCAATTAAGATTGAACAGACTCAGGTCTCATTGATGAACAGTGTCGCTGAATGAGTAGGTTAAAGAGTATGTTTTCATCAGCGATACCAAACAGACTTAGTATATTCTTTGTTGACAAAACATTAATATATATTGTCTACTTACAATTTTCACTAAGTGATTCTTAGAGAGTCATTATCAAATCACTGAGGGTTTGGATCAACAATCTCCCCCTATTTGATTATGACATAGCAACAAGAGAAAATTGCTAAGTATGAAAACATAAGGATAAAAAGAACTCATAAAATATTTGTCCCTTTTACTGTTTTCTGGGATCTTTTAAGTACTGATGGAGTAAAGTACATTCGCTGAAATTTTCTTTAAACTTCGTATAAGTTACAGAGGGAAGTGGAAAAATTATAAGTACAACAAATTAAATTACAAGTACAAAAGATATAAGCTGATAAAGATAGAAGAATTACAAGGAAATCCTATCAGCTATACAGGTTCATCGTTAACAAGAAGTTCATTAAGGGATTTTATGGTAGGGATCATCCAATCATGGACTTCTTGTCCAAGATCTCGTCTTCGCTTAGCTTCTGTAAAGATCAGGGGTTTGAAGAAGTATTCGAGAAGATCATCTCTAAAACCACACCAATAGACGAGATCCCTGAGTTGTTCGATAGGAACAATGGGAAGCTCAGAGACGCGTTGAAAGCATTCTCGTCCATCGTAGTCTCTGAAGAAGATACCATAAGGATTGCTTAGGACTTTTCCAGGGATGAAGCGTTCACCAGGGGGGAGGGAGATTTCGAGCAGAGAGAGATTAGGTTCAGGATCAAGAACTTCAGCACGTGAAAAGCAAATTTCGGTTTCGTTTCGTATAGGAGGACCTGAGTCTGAAGGTATTATCTTTTTCTTTGCAGAGGCCCTTCTACGTTGAAATGGATTGGGAGGAGGAGGAGGAATATTCACAACGGATGTCAGTAAGTCGATCTATTTGTTCAGAGCATTTTCGACATAGGATTTGAGTTTTGATCGTGGCCGCTGAATGGCTATCCGCATCTCCAACCATTCTGATAAGCCGAACTTGTCGATCTATGAAGTATAGATGGTCTCCTTGTGACCGTTCTCTCTGAAGATGTCGATATGAATCATTGGAACGTCTAAGGACATCTTTCCCCTGATGTTCACCTTGTTGATTCTGGAAACATGACATCGAAAATTGATTCGTTCTTTGCACCATTCCAAGGTAGAGTCAGAGACCTTGGTTTTCTTTTCGACGATCTTTTTGGCGTCCTTCCACAGTTGACATTGAACATCAACGGGAGTCTTCTTCAGACCAGGGTCTTTCACCGATTGTTGAATGACCTCAATGGCATAGGCTTTATCTCTTTCTTCAGCTCTTCTTCGTTCGGCGAGTTGTCTTTCAGCTTTGTGGTGTTCATCGATTTCCTTTCTTGTGATTTTGAATCGAGGGGCAGGAATGAGTCGTTGATCTTCAAGCTGTTTGATCATTGCTTCTCTCTTCTTCAGTTCTTCTTCACTTAGCGTTTGAGGAGCCAAGGAAGGTCTTTTCTTGTGAGAGAGCAATTCTTCTTCAGGTTCATCAGTCTCATCAAAGTTTAAGACTGGGATTATTTCTTCAGCACTCGGGGCTGGATTTTTTTTTTTGTAGTAGCAGGAGGAACTTCAGCTGGATCCTCAAGCAGGGGAGAGGACTAGCTGAAACACAACGATCGTTTAAGTAAGATCATTTGGGAAAAAGAGATAGAGAAAAGAATGAGGTTTAAGTGTATAGAGGTTTTATGGAGAGGAGAACTGAGGTTGAGAAGGGATAGAGGAGGGATGCAGTTTAAGGGAAGAAATGATATTGTACCTGACAAACTGGCTTTCGAAGAAGGATCGTCAGATTGCCTTCTGTAGCGACGCCTTTGTTTTTGCCCTTATCGGCTTCGGTCGCTGCAGGCTTTTTCGTTGTCCCCTCCCCTGTTGATTCTTTTATCATAACCCCTTTTTGAGCAGGGGCCCTTGTAGGTTGAAAGAAGAAGTCGACGTCATCATCATCGTCATCATCATCATTATCAGGTGATGCTGATGGTTCGTCGTCCTCAAGATCGAGGTCTTCTTCATCTTCTTCTTCTTCAGCTTCTTCCTCATCAGCATAAAGTTCAGTGACATCAGCTTCAGCTTCAGTTTCCTCATCGAGTTGCTCCCCCTCAAATTCAGAGGGAGGTTTCTCGGTTCCCTCAGGGTTTTCAACTCCTTGAGGTTTTTCAGCAGAAGCATAGATAATACCCTCCACCTCAGAATTTTGTGGAAGGTCTTCTTGATTTTTCTTCTCCCCCTCAACATTATGGGGAAGATCTTCAGTCTTCTCCCCCTCTTCCACATGATGGATGGGGAAGGAAATAGGAATATCAGCAGCAGCATCATCAGCAGTCTTTGGATCACTGTCTTCCAGGCCAGTGATTCCAACGTAGGTTTCAATCATTGCTATTCTGTCTTCTAGGCCAGAAATAGCAGGAGTGGTCTTTTGAAGGTCTTCTCGATCAGCCTGAGTGAAGTGAGATGTAGCACATGTGGCAGCATTCAGGCGATCAAGGATTTACTGCAGAACGTTAGTTGCAGTGCTGACATCTGTCTTTAGAGTAGATACCTCTCCTTGAAGATTACCAACCACTGTCTTCAGCGATGTGACTTCGTCGGACAGGGTTAAGAAGTTGGTGGAGAGGGTGTTGTTGGCTGTGGAGTTTTCAGCGAGAGTAGTAGCAAGATGACCGAGGCTACCTTCCACCTTTTCCCAATCAGCACTGGATGCCTTTCCTTTCACCTCATCAGTGAGCGTCATGAGAGCCTCTCTAGCGTTTGTAACCAGTGAAGAGTTTGTAGAGAGGGTAGTGGTGAGAGATTCCACCTTGTTGGATAGATCCGTGAGCGATGTGTTGATGTCGCCCAAATTAGGACCTGAAAAAGTTGAGAACTTGTGAACAAAGGAAAGCTCAAAAGTTTAGGATTTCGAGAGAGGAGTGTTTGGAGTTATGTGTATACCTGCGGGATGGTTGATGAAGTCCCCGAAATCTCGATGACCTGTCAATGTTTCCATGTCATCTTCCAGTGTACCTTTACGCTGAGAAGTGCCTGCAGGTCCTATGTTTGTATCCATCATCCTCTGTAAAGTTTCAGCAGATGTATCGTGGAGGATGACGTTCGTTCCAGAGAATGGGGGGAAAATAGGTGGAGTGTCCAAAGAAAGAATGGGAGGAATGATGGTTGAGAAGAGGGATTGGGTAAGAGGTTCAGCATTGGATCCGCTGAGAATTACTTCCAGAGTACTTAGAGGTAATGAGGGAGGGAGGGAGGTTCTAGGTTAATAACCTCAGCGTTTAGAGATGCTGAAGTTGGTATGGAAGGTGTGGATTCAGCGATTGTGGTAGAGCGTACCACTAAACTATCCAACGACTCTTGTGAGGAGAGAACCGTGGATTCTTCAGCCTGGGAAGGCTTGGGGGTTGCTCCTTGGTTTTCTTGGTCTTTGGAGCACCAAGAGAGGTGGAAGAGTGTTTTCTCTTTCAAGGAGTGGAGGTTGCAGCCTGGGTACCAGCGGTTGGGAGTACCGTGGAGGTAGCTGCAGAAGTAGAAGAAGTGGGAGGTTTGAGAAGAGATAAGAGAGTAGTAAGACGTACCTCGTTTGGCATGGGAGTGTAGACGAGGACCTTAGCATCAACCTGAGAGAGTTTCAGGTCGCCCACCTTCAGATATTTGTCTCCGAGCCCTTGTAGAAAGAGAGCGCTAAGAAATCGAGGATAGGGAACAGTCTTTTGCCTCTTTGCTTCTTCGACTCGGATATCATGTCGTCAAAGATGATTTTGGCCCAATCCATGTGTAGACCCTTCAGCAGTGAATACCCCATAGCTTGCTGAGGTTTGGAGGCTTGGTCAGTGGAACCAACCTTAGCTGTCATGCAGCTTATCAGATGAGCGAATATGAAATTCATCTCGCTGGGCATTTTGGATTTCTTGATCATGGTCCGCTTCTTCTCAGGGAGCTTGTCTCTCCCTGTCTCCCACACATACTGCATTGCATCGATGAATGCAACGAGTGCTTCTCTATCCGCTGGGTTTTTGGGATTTGGTAGAGGGACAAAGCGTTTTTCTTTTTTGCCAGCGGGGAGGTTTAGGGCACACCTGATAGTACCAGGTTTGATCTTGGAGGTACCATGTATGGTGTCAAAAAGGATGACCTCGATTTCCTTTTTGGGGTCTTTGGTGGAGGTGATCATAGCTCTTCTGGCAGTATACCAGAACTGAGCGAATAGGTTTCTGTTTGCGGGAGGTGTGACGGTCAGAGTTGTGGATAGAGGGCAGGTCTTAAGAAAATTCACAGCGTCGTCTAGGTGTGTGATTTTCTTTCTTGGAGGGAAGTTGAAGAGAGCATAAGGGTTGTTTCCTTGAAAATTAATTTGCTCGAATTTGAACCCAACTTGAGGAGCTGGAGTGAGTTCAGTTTTTTTAGGAGCAGTAGGAGACTGAGTTGAAGGAGCTTCAGTAGATGCCATTTCTGTTTATAATTACAAACATGAAGAAAGATAATGAATAAAGTGTTAATGTGGAAAGATTTTGCAAAACAAGATGGTTTTGGGTTTTGCACATTCCATTCAGACAAAAGATATCTTAATGGAGATTAGGGTTTTTTATTGTTTTGAAAAAGAGTACAAAACATAGTGAACATTTGTTTTCCAGTTTCTTTTTAAAGAAGAGATTCTGGAAAAACATATGAAGATGCAAGTTTAAGATTTTTTTTTTCAAACTTGAAGAGCAATCTGTTTCCAGATTGTGTTCATAAAATCATGAAAAGAAAATGATTTCATTTTAAGAAAGTTCGTTTGCTTGATCTTGTAAAACCAAGAATAGGATCAAAAACAAGTGTATGCAAGGAAAATAACAAGAATATTAACCTTTGATGTTGAAGATGAAGATGAACAGTTTTCTGGAGAAAAAGAGTTCAAATGCAACAGTTGTTTTTGCTCGAAGGAGATGATGTTCGCGTAAAAGGTAAAAATATAAACTCGAATGGGTTTATATAGTGAGAGTAGAGAGAGAAAAACTATGAGCGGGAAAGTTTTTCATGATGACACGGACACGTCCCTTGAATTTGATTGATCAAGGAAGACGAAACGGGCGAACGTGTCAGAGAAAAAGCGTGCCATGGTCTATCCGTTGTGATGACGTCACAAACGTCCTTTCATATTTTAGGATGTCTCTGAGGATTTTGAAAGCTCAGGGACATTTTGAAAACATGAAGCACTGATTAGAAATATCAGTGTTAAAGTTTTTAGAAATTTCAATGTATCACTGAAAGGAAGAGATATTCAGCGATGCAATTTGTTTTGAAATCTTGCATTCATAGGCGAATGTCAGCGAGTAAGAGAGAATATACCTTGATATTAGCGAATCAATTTTGTTCAGAGAGTAGGTGATTAATAGGGTTATACAATTTCATTGTTATCACTAATCAAATGTGAACCACTGAAGATTTTACTCTTCTAAGTTCAGCATTCCATGCTCGTTGATGAGAAAGTTGAATCTTGTCTCATTAAGAGGTTTGGTGAAATGATTAACTAACTGAAATTCAGTTGGGATAAAATGAAGTTCTACATCACCATTCCTCACATGATCTCTGATAAAATGATACCTGATTTCGATGTGTTTGGTCTTTGAGTGTAGCACTGGATTGTTGGATATAGCGATGGCACTAGTGCTGTCGCAATAGATTGGAATTTTTTAGAGCTGAAGGTCATAGTCCAGTAGTTGATTTCTCATCCACAAGACCTGAGAACAACAGCTTCCAGCGGCTACATACTCAGCTTCAGCGGTTGAGGTAGACACTGAGTTTTGCTTTTTACTTGTCCAACGCACCAGCTTTCCACCCAGGAGTTGACATCCTCCTGTAGTGCTTTTCCTATCCAATTTGCAACCTGCAAAATCACTATCTGAGTAGGCGATTAGATCAAACCCTGAGTCTTTGGGATACCAAAGACCTAGGTTAGGAGTACCCTTAAGGTAACGAAAGATTCGCTTTACAGCAATCAAATGAGATTCCTTAGGTTCAGCTTGATATCGTGCATACAAACAGGTTGCGTACATAATATCAGGTCGGCTCGCTGTAAGATACATATGAGAGTCGATCATCCCACGGTACGCTGTGACATTAACAGGTTTTCCAGAAGGATCCTTGTTTAGTGTCAGCGGGGGTGCCATAGGGGTTTTCATAGCTGAGCTCTGAGTTAAATCAAATTTCTTCAGCATATCTTTAACATATTTGTTAGTTCCAGTTTAACAGGTAACAACGAATCAATGAGAAATAACACGAATGATTGATGATTTCAAGCTGTCATCTCGCTCGTATTCATTCAATAAACTAATCGTTCAACAATATTACAATGGAAGTAAAGGAACGACTTCTAACAATAAGCTCTAATGAATGATAATGAATCGTCTAACCTAATTCTAAGGTTAACTAACCTTATATACCAAGGCCTATTAGCACAAAGGCCCATGGCCCATTAACCTAATCTAAGCC
Organism: Saussurea involucrata; assembly: GCA_033807775.1. NCBI lineage: Eukaryota > Viridiplantae > Streptophyta > Magnoliopsida > Asterales > Asteraceae > Saussurea > Saussurea involucrata. The sequence continues at coordinate 63,933,040 of CM066318.1, forward strand.
CATTTAAGATTAAAGGCTTATTACAAATAATTAAATAAACTAATTAAGCACTATATAATTATTTATATATCTTTCTAATATGTAGGACATTTATGGTCCTAACAATCTCCCCCTAAAGATATATAAATAAAAATCGGTCTTGAAACTTTCAAGTCTTGATCTTCTCTTCTTCTTGAATCTTTGAAAACTTCGGTGTTGCTTGTCTTCATGTCTTTTCAGCGCTCCCCCTTGAATAAAGCTCTTGGTCTTCATATCTTCAACTTTGTAACCAGATTTGGTAAACAACGAATTTGTCTTTGAACCGCGAGTTGACTTTGCTTTCAGCTTCAACTTGTAGAACCAATATGCTTGATAGAGGAAATAGAGATTTGTAGCGAACACCACTTGATGAAGGATTAGAAGAATTTACCACTTGTAGGCACTTTGAACTTCTTCTAGAATCGGAATTTATGAAATTCATAACTGCTAAAGCAATAGTTACTCCCCCTCAGCTGCTAACTCCCCCTCAACTTGATAATCCGTGTCTTTGAATCTGTACCCTTTCTCCCCCTCATGATGAGTAGGAGCATCCGGAGCATCATGTACGTTCAAAGACAATAGTAACGAGTAGCAAACGAACCAGATAAAAACATTAAGTAACCAGAACGGGGTAAAAAGCTAACACAGAAACACGTTAGTAACTGTTATCACTACAATTTTAAGAAATTGTGTGGCCTATGTTCAGAGTTGGCAATGGGGTATCTCTGATAGGACTTCCAGTTATCACTGAAGAAAATTTGAAAAAATTAACTTCTCAAACTGTTCCGGCAATATCACGAAGATATGCAAATGGAATCACAAAGACTCGTGCATGTGTGAAAGAAAATAAAGTCTATCTATTTGGCTCAAAATATTGATTTAACTTGGGACTCAAGTTAAAATCAATAGACACAGTGAATAGAATATGAAGTTCGGAGACCGGAGCTGATGTCTTCCTGTTTCAATATCTAAGACCTCCGAGTGAGGAATAGATAGATTATGTGCTAATTCTCCGTGAATATATGAAACAAGCATATGTTGGGAGATACTTGAGTGGCTGGGTGGGGTGACACGAGTTATCGACACTGGGTCCATGTCTGTTTCAATATTCATCTCCAAAGAACTAGAGTGAATAGATTGTGTGGTTACCCGGATAACTGACTCGGTTTGGTAAGGACCAATAATTCTTTTAAATCCTGTCACAGCCTCACCATATTCTTTTCTCTCCAAACTCATCTATCAAGCTAGACCCCTTACTGTGGTCTATAAAGGATGTGTTTCTTGGGTAGGTCCTTCCGGTTTTGGCTTGACCATAGAAACAATGTAAGACCTAACACTCCTTTCATGCAACGAGTACAACAGTTAAGTAAACAGTGAAGTACGAGTTCTAAACTGAAATGTTTAGAAGTCGAAACATTTAAGTCCGAGTCCTGATCTGAGATAATCAGAAGTCGTAAAAATTAAGTCCGAGTTCTGATCTGAGGTAATCAGAAGTCATGATTGAATTACCAGAATTTCAAGAAACAGAATCAAGCGCAAAACAAGATGACTCAGTAAGCACATTATGTTCAAAAATCAATCAATGATTAGAAAGTTTAATTGTGAAGAACAAGTCACAATTATTATATCAGATAAGAATTAAATCATTAATATGAAATGATGAACGGTGAACACAAAGTGGAATTCAAAACGAGTGTATTTCCATCAAAAATTCGGCAAACATTTGAGACATGGAAATAACTAAGTCAAGAAAGCTTTGATCAGGGCAATCATGGAAGTTAAACTTAGATAATAACAAACGCAAGTAAGTTATTCAGAATGAATTGCCATGGTTTTTGAATTCAGTTAGAGTTCACATACCTTGCATACGATAGTACTCCCCCTCAAAATTGGCCTAACCTTTGAATGCTCGTCATATGAAAAGAATCTTCTAATTTAAATCCACACGACGTTCCTGCAAAACAGATTAGAGGGATTTTGGTATCCATCTTGGGATGGATCCTTGTCGGTTAGATGCCCTATGAGGACCAGGGATACTATATGTACCATACCAATATTTCGCATGGTCTTTCTTTACAAACTCACTTGTTCCACAATAAGAGCAACACAACTTCTGTGTTGATAAGCTGACCAGTTTATAGACAGAGTAAACTCGATCAGTTTTCACAAAAGGTGTAGCGTGGAAAGCTGTGTTGTTCTTTTCACTCTTAACAGGGACAAATGGCTTTGGAGTAGGAGCGGATCCTTTAACTCTCCAAACCATGTTTACTTTCTTGAAAGATGGATTATCTTTATTGTCAACACGAGAATTATAGAAAAGATTGGAAGGTCGAGTCTGATCTTTTGAAAAAACATTTGATTTGACAAAATTCTTTGAATCAGATTTAACCTTTTATTTCTTTCAAAGTCTCGGTTGCTAATCCAGATAATCTTTGTGTAAGTTTAGAAATCTCAGTCTGAAAGATCTTTCTTTCTTTTGCAAAATCATCTTTCAAACATTTAGTTCTAAAGCATTCAACCTTCATTTTCTCAGTCTCTTTGCTTAGAATGTCTAATTCTTTCTCCAGATCGGATATTTTCAAAGAAAGTTCTCCATTCCTTTTAGAAAAAGATTTTCGCTCAGTTTCAAACTTTTCTCTTTCTAAAATCAAAACCTTTTCAAAGTCGGAGATTTGTGTTGAAGGTTTTAGACATCTAAGTTCAAAACTTTTCTTCTCTTCAAGAGATTTGGTTGAAAAACCAGATTGCTTTTGTAAAAGCAATTGTTTTTCTTTTTCAAAACTTTCTTTCTCCTTTTTCAAAAACCTTTTCTAAAACATATAGTTTACTTTTAAGCTCAAGGTTTTGACAGTTCAGGAGTTTACCTTTCTCTTCTTCTTTTGCAAGCTTCTCAGAACTGTTCCAGATTTGAGATTTTAGTTCCTTCAGCTCCTTGATGTACTTGCTGCACAAATCATCTGCTTGCCTGATATTCTTTTCACATAGTCTTTGATGTGCTTTCTTTTCCAGTGCCTTTATCTCGTCTGGTGATGGCAATTCAGAAAGCTTCTTTTTCAGCTCCGTGTTTTCGGACTCTAAGGCTGTTGCCTTTTCTTCAGATTTAGCAAGCTTATCAACACTTTCAGATATTTGCAGTTTCTGTTCCTTCAGTTCTTTGATGTACTTGCTGATCAAATCATCTTTCTGCTTGATATTCTTTTCATATAGTTTTGTTTGCTCTTTTCAGTCTTCTCTTTCTCATCAGGCTCCTTGTGCTCATCTACCTTCTTCTTGCCTTCGTTTTTACCATGGCAATGCTGCTGGAAGGAACTGGAGAGTTGAGCTAGTGCTTTCATAAAGGCTGTGTATTCACTAGGATCATCTTCGTCCTGACAGTTTGCTTCATACTGAGATGAATAAGACATTTGTTACCTGAAAAATTATGATCGTTAATCGGTGTTATTTTGAAGTAAAAATTGCGGGAAAAAATCGAAAATTTAAAAAATTGAGAAGCAAATTTAAGAAATAAATTCGTTTCCAAAAAATTAAATTTTGATTATCGAATTCGAACGAACAAAATCAATCTTCGAGACTGAAATCTGCAAAAGAACAAACCAAGTTAGATCAAGAACGACGAGAATAAATCACATAAATAATAATAGTCGCTAATAAGATCCAACTGTCGCAAAAAGTCTCAAACGTCACAAGAAAAAAATTGCAAAACGATAGTTAAGAAAAATTGCAACTTTCGTTAAACTTTTAATCACGAGACGTGCGGTAACTCGACGAGAACTTACCAGACAAACTTACCGGGTGATTGAGTGTTACCGGGTGATTATCGATTCCGGATAAAGAGAATTGAGACTTACCGGATGAAAAAGTTCACTGAGTAACGCACAAAAATACACAACTTACCGGATGGAATTTGATAGCGACTTATCGGATAATGTGATGCTTACCGGGTGAAGTGTATTTTCCGGACAAAATTGGTTTACCGGGTGATTGATGAAGCAAAATTTAGCACTTACCGGATGAGGATGTTGTGACTTACCGGGAGAGTTTGATGGTCCGAATGGGGAGCTGACCTGATAAACCTTGTTTACCGGATGAAAATCAAACCGAGCAAACCAAAATAAAAGCAAACAAAACAAACCAAAAAAAATTTCAACTCAATATATATGTAAGTAATAAAATGACGTGAATGCATGCATAGCAAAAAATAACAATTCGGTCAAGCAATGCAAAGTCAACAAATGTAGGCTATGTCTGAGTTACCGGAAAAGAAAAAGAAGTTGTCCGGAAAATTTGGATTTTGACCGGAAAGTAATGTTTTGACCGGAATGTTGGTTTTGTCCGGGAAATTAATTTGACCGGAAAGTTTGTGTTTCAACAAAAAATTCATCCGGACACTTTGGGACAAACCTTCTGTCCGGTAACTCAAATTTCTATCCGGTAATTTTGAGTTACCAAGAAACTTGAGTTACCCGGAAAGTTGAGAAAAAAGAGACTTACCCGGTAACAGCGGCTGGTTGGGAAAAATCGGACCAGGATCGATAGGGTTGCTTGATTTTATTTCTGTAGGGATAGAAAACACAAAAGCAAACACCCCCAAATCGATTTCTAAGCAAAATGTATCCTATTTTCCAAAAATCACCCCAAAAATTTTAGAACACCAAAAACTAAAGATTTGATTTTTAACGTGCAAAATTAATAGCTTTGAGTCCTTGTAATCGCAGATAAAGTCTAGATTAAGGCAATTAACCAATCGAGATATAACTAACGAATTATTAAAACAATGAAAGAACTTTGCAAACCGATTGAAGAACGATTTTCTTTCAAAAAATACTGCACTTTTACGAAAATCTTTTGGATGCCTTCTGGACCTCAAACGATTAATCCAACCGGTCAGAATATGAAACACGATGTCCCGAAGATACTGACCAAAAATTGCGACGATCCGACGGTTCAATCTCCGGGAATAGGCGAAACGGCTGGCTGTGATTTTCCAGAAAAATTGCTGCGAATTTTCTTGCCTTTTCTAGCTTTCGTTCGATTTCTTTCGTATCTTCAAATCACCGATTCCGCTCTGATACCAATTGTTAGTTCCAGTTTAACAGGTAACAACGATTCAATGAGAAATAACACGAATGATTGATGATTTCAAGCTGTCATCTCTCTCGTATTCATTCAATAAATTAATCGTTCAACAATATTACAATGGAAGTAAATGAACGACTTCTAACAATAAGCTCTAATGAATGATAATGAATCGTCTAACCTAATTCTAAGGTTAACTAACCTTATATACCAAGGCCTATTAGCACAAAGGCCCATTGCCCATTAACCTAATCTAAGCCCATTTAAGATTAAAGACTTATTACAAATAATTAAATAAACTAATTAAGCACTATATAATTATTTATATATATCTTTCTAATATGTAGGACATTTATGGTTCTAACACTTCCCCTCCCTCTTCCCTCATTTCATGTAAAGCCCGTATCCCGGTATGTAATTTCTTTGTATTAATTCTTTGTAAAAGTTTTATTTAACGTGGTTTCCGTTAACGGGGTTAGACGATTTGGACCTAATCGTTAAGTATGTCAAATCGTTGGTTAGAGTGCGAGATGGAATTAGTTGAGGGATCATTTGTGTCAAGGGCCAAAACATAACATGATCGGCCCATGCAACCCAAACCATAACCCATATCTTCTTTTTGATTGTTGGTTCGTGACTTAGGAAACAAGGAAGGAATAAGAAAAAAATAAACTAAACCCTAAAGTCTCTCCCTCACGTCTTAGTTCCCTCGGCTGAGTTTCCCCCCCCCCCCCCCCCTCGTCGGTTTTGTTCTGACCGCCGCTGTGCAACTCCACAGCTACCACCGGCGCCCCCAGCGCTGTTCGGCCGGAAAAGGGAGAGGGAAAGAGAGCGAGAAAGGTGCGAGAGAGAAAGAGAGTCGCCGGAAACCGAGAGGGAAAGAGAGCGAGAGTGGAGAGGAAGAGGAAGGAGGTCGCCGGCGTGAGAGAACCACCGTCGGGTTCGGTCGGAAAGGTAGAGGAAGAAGGCCGCGTCAAGGTAAGTGTTCCATTCGTTTTAATTAATGTTTCTTCGTCGGAAAATGGTAAACCGCCACCACCACCGCCGCAGCCACGGCTGCCGGCGGTGGGGCTGCCGCTGCATGCCGCCGGGTGACGGCAGGGGGGGTGCGTGTATGTGCGGGTGTGTGGTTAGGTACGGGGGTGAGGTTGAGGGTGAGTCGGGATGGACGGTGTTGAGAGGTTTCGCCGAGGGTGTTACCGTAACCACCGTCGCCGCCGCCAACCACCACCACCGCCGGAGGCGGCAGTGGGTAGTGCACGATTGTTGTCCAGCGTAGTATAGCCCTTTCCAGTAAGCTTGTAGGCTGTTCGGGTCTGTTTGGGTTAAGCTTTGGCTTAATGGATTAATAAGCATTGTTTGTCATTTCATGTGAATTACACAGTTTCTGCCACTATTTTGGGAAAACCATAACCTTTTCTAGGGACATCGTATTGGGGTGAAATCGGTGCCAAAATCTCCCATTCTGAGTCTAGTAAGTTTCATATGTTTTACGAAAAAACCAGTTCGGACCATAGCTAGTGTCAAACTGTTGTTTTGTATGGAAAGGTCCTGTTTTTCACTGTGCTGCAAGTCGGTTTTGTAAAATCCATAGTAAATTGTAGACAAATCGTTAGAGCGCGTGCGATATGTCCCTGGAACCCTAAGACATAGGAATTTGTGATTATGGAAAAATATTTCTGGATTTATCAGTTTATAAGGGGTTAAACAGGTCCCGAACAGACCTACGTGTTGAGAGTAAAAACTGGAAAATGTATTTTATAATTTAGTAGTCGTGGTTTTGGGTTGGGGTTTCACTTTGACATTTGTTAACACGTAATTAGGTGGGAAAAGGTGAGTGAAGTTGGCCGGCTTGTGTTGCGGTTGCGGATACTTGCGTTGCTTTAAGGTGAGTTCTTTCACTGCGTAGACTAGGAGTTACATATGTGTTGCGTTTGTTCTAGCGTGTTATTGTATGCTTACGTGAACTAGTTGTGGTGTGATAGCTAGTTGTAAATTATTTATTATGTGAATGGTGTGTTTTGTGTACACCTCGGTGGGACTGAGGGGCTCGGTGGGACCGAGGGCTCGGTGGGACTGAGCTAGTATGGATATCGTTTAATGTGTACTCGGTGGGACCGAGGGCTCGGTGGGACTGAGCTAGTATGGACATCATATAATGTGTACTCGGTGGGACCGAGGGCTCGGTTGGACCGAGATGTGTGATTACATGCTTAAATCTTGATATGTTATTATACTTGTAATTGTGGTGTTGTTTGCCAATTGCGAGTAGGGGCGATATATGTGTGATTGCTACCTGCGTAGGTGGTAGAATTCACTAAGCTTCGTGCTTACCCCTTCCCAATATCTTATGTTTTCAGGTGCGAGTAGCAGTCGAGCGTGACGGTACACACTAGCGCAAGGCGAAGGCTGATCGAGTTTCATTTTTAAATGTCGAGATTTAATTTAATAATTTTTCCGCTGCATAAATATTATTTGACGGTTCAAATTAACGACGTTATCTTTATTTGTAATGGGATTTGCTAATTTATGGTTTGTTTATAATGGAAGGCATTATTTTTAAGAAATAAATTCGTTTCCAAAAAATTAAATTTTGATTATCGAATTCGAACGAACAAAATCAATCTTCGAGACTGAAATCTGCAAAAGAACAAACCAAGTTAGATCAAGAACGACGAGAATAAATCACAGAAATAATAATAGTCGCTAATAAGATCCAACTGTCGCAAAAAGTCTCAAACGTCACAAGAAAAAAATTGCAAAACGATCGTTAAGAAAAATTGCAACTTTCCTTAAACTTTTAATCACGAGACGTGCGGTAACTCGACGAGAACTTACCAGACAAACTTACCAGACAAACTTACCGGGTGATTGAGTGTTACCGGGTGATTATCGATTCCGGATAAAGAGAATTGAGACTTACCGGATGAAAAAGTTCACTGAGTAACGCACAAAAATACACAACTTACCGGATGGAATTTGATAGCGACTTACCGGATAATGTGATGCTTACCGGGTGAAGTGTATTTTCCGGACAAAATTGGTTTACCGGGTGATTGATGAAGCAAAATTTAGCACTTACCGGATGAGGATGTTGTGACTTACCGGGAGAGTTTGATGGTCCGAATGGGGAGCTGACCTGATAAACCTTGTTTACCGGATGAAAATCAAACCGAGCAAACCAAAATAAAAGCAAACAAAACAAACCAAAAAAAATTCAACTCAATATATATGTAAGTAATAAAATGACGTGAATGCATGCATAGCAAAAAATAACAATTCGGTCAAGCAATGCAAAGTCAACAAATGTAGGCTATGTGTGAGTTACCGGAAAAGAAAAAGAAGTTGTCCGGAAAATTTGGATTTTGACCGGAAAGTAATGTTTTGACCGGAATGTTGGTTTTGTCCGGGAAATTAATTTGACCGGAAAGTTTGTGTTTCAACAAAAAATTCATCCGGACACTTTGGGACAAACCTTCTATCCGGTAACTCAAATTTCTATCCGGTAATTTTGAGTTACCAAGAAACTTGAGTTACCCGGAAAGTTGAGAAAAAAGAGACTTACCCGGTAACAGCGGCTGGTTGGGAAAAATCGGACCAGGATCGATAGGGTTGCTTGATTTTACTCCTGTAGGGATAGAAAACACAAAAACAAACACCCCCAAATCGATTTCTAAGCAAAATGTATCCTATTTTCCAAAAATCACCCAAAAAATTTTAGAACACCAAAAACTAAAGATTTGATTTTTAACGTGCAAAATTAATAGCTTTGAGTCCTTGTAATCGCAGATAAAGTCTAGATTAAGGCAATTAACCAATCGAGATATAACTAACGAATTATTAAAACAATGAAAGAACTTTGCAAACCGATTGAAGAACGATTTTCTTTCAAAAAATACTGCACTTTTACGAAAATCTTTTGGATGCCTTCTGGACCTCAAACGATTAATCCAACCGGTCAGAATGTGAAACACGATGTCCCGAAGATACTGACCAAAAATTGCGACGATCCGACGGTTCAATCTCCGGGAATAGGCGAAACGGCTGGCTGTGATTTTCCAGAAAAATTGCTGCGAATTTTCTTGCCTTTTCTAGCTTTCGTTCGATTTCTTTCGTATCTTCAAATCACCGATTCCGCTCTGATACCAATTGTTAGTTCCAGTTTAACAGGTAACAACGATTCAATGAGAAATAACACGAATGATTGATGATTTCAAGCTGTCATCTCTCTCGTATTCATTCAATAAATTAATCGTTCAACAATATTACAATGGAAGTAAATGAACGACTTCTAACAATAAGCTCTAATGAATGATAATGAATCGTCTAACCTAATTCTAAGGTTAACTAACCTTATATACCAAGGCCTATTAGCACAAAGGCCCATGGCCCATTAACCTAATCTAAGCCCATTTAAGATTAAAGACTTAATACAAATAATTAAATAAACTAATTAAGCACTATATAATTATTTATATATATCTTTCTAATATGTAGGACATTTATGGTTCTAACACTTCCCCTCCCTCTTCCCTCATTTCATGTAAAGCCCGTATCCCGGTATGTAATTTCTTTGTATTAATTCTTTGTAAAAGTTTTATTTAACGTGGTTTCCGTTAACGGGGTTAGACGATTTGGACCTAATCGTTAAGTATGTCAAATCGTTGGTTAGAGTGCGAGATGGAATTAGTTGAGGGACCATTTGTGTCAAGGGCCAAAACATAACATGATCGGCCCATGCAACCCAAACCATAACCCATATCTTCTTTTTGATTGTTGGTTCGTGACTTAGGAAACAAGGAAGGAATAAGAAAAAAATAAACTAAACCCTAAAGTCTCTCCCTCACGTCTTAGTTCCCTCGGCTGAGTTTCCCCCCCCCCCCCCCCTCGTCGGTTTTGTTCTGACCGCCGCTGTGCAACTCCACAGCTACCACCGGCGCCCCCAGCGCTGTTCGGCCGGAAAAGGGAGAGGGAAAGAGAGCGAGAGAGAAAGAGAGTCGCCGGAAACCGAGAGGGAAAGAGAGCGAGAGTGGAGAGGAGGAGGAAGGAGGTCGCCGGCGTGAGAGAACCACCGTCGGGTTCGGTCGGAAAGGTAGAGGAAGAAGGTCGCGTCAAGGTAAGTGTTCCATTCGTTTTAATTAATGTTTCTTCGTCGGAAAATGGTAAACCGCCACCACCACCGCCGCAGCCACGGCTGCCGGCGGTGGGGCTGCCGCTGCATGCCGCCGGGTGACGGCAGGGGGGGTGCGTGTATGTGCGGGTGTGTGGTTAGGTACGGGGGTGAGGTTGAGGGTGAGTCGGGATGGACGGTGTTGAGAGGTTTCGCCGAGGGTGTTACCGTAACCACCGTCGCCGCCGCCAACCACCACCACCGCCGGAGGCGGCAGTGGGTAGTGCACGATTGTTGTCCAGCGTAGCATAGCCCTTTCCAGTAAGCTTGTAGGCTGTTCGGGTCTGTTTGGGTTAAGCTTTGGCTTAATGGATTAATAAGCATTGTTTGTCATTTCATGTGAATTACACAGTTTCTGCCACTATTTTGGGAAAACCATAACCTATTCTAGGGACATTGTATTGGGGTGAAATCGGTGCCAAAATCTCCCATTCTGAGTCTAGTAAGTTTCATATGTTTTACGGAAAAACCAGTTCAGACCATAGCTAGTGTCAAACTGTTGTTTTGTACGGAAAGGTCCTGTTTTTCACTGTGCTGCAAGTCGGTTTTGTAAAATCCATAGTAAATTGTAGACAAATCGTTAGAGCGCGTGCGATATGTCCCTGGAACCCTAATACATAGGAATTTGTGATTATGGAAAAATATTTCTGGATTTATCAGTTTATAAGGGGTTAAACAGGTCCCGAACAGACCTACGTGTTGAGAGTAAAAACTGGAAAATGTATTTTATAATTTAGTAGTCGTGGTTTTGGGTTGGGGTTTCACTTTGACATTTGTTAACACGTAATTAGGTGGGAAAAGGTGAGTGAAGTTGGCCGGCTTGTGTTGCGGTTGCGGATACTTGCGTTGCTTTAAGGTGAGTTCTCTCACTGCGTAGACTAGGAGTTACATATGTGTTGCGTTTGTTCTAGCGTGTTATTGTATGCTTACGTGAACTAGTTGTGGTGTGATAGCTAGTTGTAAATTATTTATTATGTGAATGGTGTGTTTTGTGTACACCTCGGTGGGACTGAGGGGCTCGGTGGGACCGAGGGCTCGGTGGGACTGACCTAGTATGGATATCGTTTAATGTGTACTCGGTGGGACCGAGGGCTCGGTGGGACTGAGCTAGTATGGACATCATATAATGTGTACTCGGTGGCACCGAGGGCTCGGTGGGACCGAGGTGTGTGATTACATGTTTAAATCTTGATATGTTATTATACTTGTAATTGTGGTGTTGTTTGCCAATTGCGAGTAGGGGCGATATATGTGTGATTGCTACCTGCGCAGGTGGTAGAATTCACTAAGCTTCGTGCTTACCCCTTCCCAATATCTTATGTTTTCAGGTGCGAGTAGCAGTCGAGCGTGACGGTACACACTAGCGCAAGGCGAAGGCTGATCAAGTTTCATTTTTAAATGTCGAGATTTAATTTAATAATTTTTCCGCTGCATAAATATTATTTGACGGTTCAAATTAACGACGTTATCTTTATTTGTAATAGGATTTGCTAATTTATGGTTTGTTTATAATGGAAGGCATTATTTTTAAAAAATTTAAATTCCTTGTAATTTTTGGGACGTTACAACTTGGTATCAGAGCACAGCTTGAGTGAATCAAACACATCTCGGTGTGTTTGGTCTCAAGTTGCGGCTATGAAATTTTAAATTCTTTTACTAAAATCTTTTAGAATAAAGGAAAAAGGAAAACCCGTTTGGGAAACGGTGGTTGAGGGCGCAATGTGTACAGTCAGCCGACGCTAAGTGGGAAGGTACAGTACTTAGTGTATTTTTCGCTTTCTAGATCATAGGGTATGCATGCTAGATTGCCTATGTTGTTTACACTGTACTGTATGATGATTGCTTGCTAGTAGGAATCAATGCTAGTTATAGTAGGTTGTTAAGTGAAGGCCCTATAGGTTGTATGCAGTAAGAATCATATAGCCTTAGAATATTTGATTTAGTTCTATTGCATAGCTCTTGTTTGAGTCCAACCGTTTTAGGATAGAATTTTGTATTCAGATGTCTATTTGATTCACGCTGCATGCGACTGGGTATTCGCGAGGCAACTCGTTATGGCTAATAGGGATTCCGTTATAGCAAGGGCAGTGGGATGAGATGAAATTCCTAGAGAGCTGGGAAGAGTGTTTACATATGAGTATGTATGCTAGATTGCTTTCTAGAACATAGGAGTATGTGTGCTAGATTGCTTGGTGCTTATTACACTGTACTGCATGTTTGTTGCTTGCTAATAGGAGTTTATGCTAACCTTGATAGGGTGTTAAGTGAATGCACTATAGGTTGTATGCGGTAGGAACCGAATAGCCTTAGAATGTCGGATTTAGTTCTATTGTGCAGCTCTTGTTTGAGTCCAACCGTTGTAGGATAGAATCTTATATTCGAATGTCTATCTGGTTTCCACTATATACGACTGTGCGTTTACGAGGCGACTCGTCAGGGCTACTGGGGTTTTCGTCATAGCAAGGGTAGTGGAGTTGGGTGGAATTCCTAGGGAGCTAGGAAGAGTGTGTACATATGCCAGTGCGGGCATATGTGTGTAGTTATCGGCGAGAAACTACTTGGACCCATCGGATGGAACTCGGAACGAGTGGTGATAGGTGTGGAAGGTAGTAGTAGAGCTCCTACTATCGGAAACACAGGATCAATGCTGGAGTCAGGGAAAGTCACGAGGAATCCAAGGAGTTGAGCGTGAGCGTTGTTAGTGTGAGTTATTATGTGCTAATAACTCGTCGTAATATCTACCCTGAATAGCCATCACAAGGAGGAACGACTATAGTAAACCTACTAGTACAGGTGTGTACTTGATTGCTTTGATGGGATGATCGTTGGGGTAGTGACGAAGGTTATAAATTAGTAGTCGTTGGAATAAAAGGACGATTCTAGTATTAATCACTTGTAGTGAGCGTTTGGGCCGTAGTATAGGACGGCTAGGCTGTCCACTTGTGGATGAGGTTGCTGATGTAATAGTTGTTTTAAGTAGACCGTTTTGGGTCAAGATTGATGATTGTGCTAGAATCATAGGCTTTTAGAGCCGACTTTGATTTGAGGAAAAATCGTAGGGATTATTTGACGTAATTTCCCAACTTGCCTAAGAGGTTTAAATGTCCGGATGACGTTAGTGGACCGGAGAGATTTGGAGGAGTAGGAGTCGAGGCGTAGAATGCCGACTAAGTCATGCACAAAGTTTGATTTTGAAATAGATTGCATTAACAAATTCTTGTGTTTCAAATCATTTTATGGATGGTGTTTTGGAATTTTTGGAAATGTTCAGCACACACACAAGATTTTGAAATATGGTTTTGAAAGTGTATGAAATCGTTTTATCACGGGAGTGCAAACTTTGTTAGAATTTGGCTCATTTCGTTATTTTCCAACGGTTCTTTCGGGTAAGATGATATCCGTGTTTTGTGGTGTTTAAAATGTTGGGCAAGTGACTACGGCTTGTGACTTTTACATTGGAACTTCTCCACATATGTTAGAGTTGAGACGGAAAGTTACATTCCACGATGTCTATATAAAGCTATTTGAGTGATTTGGTTAAAATAAGTTTTGTTTTATGGCATGTTGAGTCGTGTGGGTTTAATTTCACGAGGTGCATATCTTATTTGTTTATGTGACCATTTGGGGAAATCTTGGAAATCAATTTAAAGAACCCCACCTTTTGAGATTTTATGAGATTTTAGTCGATATTTTCAAATGATGGAAACGGATTGGTTTTTATCTTTAAGTTTGAAACTTACACGAGACAGTTGTGTTTTAACAAAAATATTTGTAAACTGTTTCATCGTTTTGTATGACTAGCCGACGCGCATAAGATTTGTTGGTGAACCCTGTGCCACGACATTTTATTTTGAAAAAGAGAAATTTTGGGGTCAAATGTCGTGGAACTGATTTTGAAATTAAGTGCACACTTTTGTCGCACCCGGTGTAAGGTCGAGCGGTTACTTTAAATACATGTCATGAGTCAATTCATACTAGAACCGTGACGGTTCACTTTCAAAAAATTATTTATTTCGCTTTACGTTTTGTGAGTAAACTAAGCTGCAATGAAATGATTTTCAACATGATTTTCATATGTGGGACGAGCGTGTCCATTTTTGCGTAACTACCGACCTGGTAATAGCAGTTTATTGCTTACGGTCTTTTTGAAATGAAAAATCTTGACGTTGAAAATATTTTGTAAATGATTTTGTAAACCATTTGGGAAGTGCGCCTATAAGTGTTATGTGTCATTTTGAGAATTTTAAGGGTGTGAGTCCTTTTGGAAAACTCTTTTGTTTAACCCGTGTCGAGTTTGGGACTAATGTTGATTTTAGAGTATTGCTTGCTTAAACTTTATTTAAACGCGTTTTTGACCGACTTATGGGTCTAGCAAGCGTGGAGCATTTTGCTCGGTTTTGACTTTGAGATAGTCATGGGTCAATTGCACGGTTTTTAATGGCTCGATGTGGAGTTTTGTTGATGGGTTGTTTTGTTGCACAGTTTTGCACTTATTGCACGTTGAGTATTTACATGTTGGGTGAGTGAGTCATTCTGGAATAGGCATGTTGTTAGTAGACTGTTTTGCATTGGATCCTTGGTCACGTCAGTCAGTCGTTGGTAATGGTCGGTTGGGTATCTCGGGGTGGGACTCTGGTATTCATGTGTTATGACCTTGACTTTCCAGTAGGCACTGGGAGGATATAGCCTTGAGACGTACCTGGGAGGTAGACGTTAAGGTGTAACTTGATACGGTGTAACTAGGCTTCGTAGAGCGAGCGTGGGGGATAAGTAGACGGTGGAGGATTGGGTATTCCACACGTGTTGATACGGTAGGCCGAATAGTGTCGGTTAAGGGAAGGATGCCCTTTGTAATTAAGAGAATAAATGCGCAGTAACCTTTTTGAAGTAAGTAGTATATTTAGGTGTCAACTTTTGGGCTTGAGGCCAAACACCTTTAGTGTAATCGGGGAATTGTAGTCGATTTTAAGATAATTATGGTGATGGTAGTAGTAACCCTGAGATGCTTAATTGTGATGAATGGTTATGGTGGAATGACCTTCGTGGGTGATTATAAGTTTACTGGTTTGATGATCTGTGTGAAATAATTTTGGGAGTCTATTAGGACTCGTGGAAGTTAATCGGCAGTAATGGTAGGAATGATTGGATTCGAGTATCCTGTAGGGTATATTGGTGAGCACCTTTAGAATGGTTAGAGATTGCAAGTTGAATCAGGATGTATGGAACATCTAAGGTTGGGAGGCAACCGAAGTCGTTTGACTAGGAATGAATCCAGTTGTTGGAGTGTTCTTCCGATCATAATTTCAGTGTCCTTGAAGGAGTTTTGTTAGTAAGAAGAGTATTCGAGAATTTCTAGACGGGGTGAGAAATTTAGATTCTAGTTGAGGAAAGTCCAGTGGCCGTACCGAAGGGGTTCGAGTGGACGTGGGAGCCCGAAGCGGAGATGCGCGAGAGCTACCCCGAGTTATTCGCCGGTCTAGACTTCGAGGACGAAGTCTAATCCAAGTGGGGGAGAGTTGTAAAGCCCGTATCCCGGTATGTAATTTCTTTGTATTAATTCTTTGTAAAAGTTTTATTTAACGTGGTTTCCGTTAACGGGGTTAGACGATTTGGACCTAATCGTTAAGTATGTCAAATCGTTGGTTAGAGTGCGAGATGGAATTAGTTGAGGGACCATTTGTGTCAAGGGCCAAAACATAACATGATCGGCCCATGCAACCCAAACCATAACCCATATCTTCTTTTTGATTGTTGGTTCGTGACTTAGGAAACAAGGAAGGAATAAGAAAAAAATAAGCTAAACCCTAAAGTCTCTCCCTCACGTCTTAGTTCCCTCGGCTGAGTTTCCCCCCCCCCCCCTCGTCGGTTTTGTTCTGACCGCCGCTGTGCAACTCCACAGCTACCACCGGCGCCCCCAGCGCTGTTCGGTCGGAAAAGGGAGAGGGAAAGAGAGCGAGAGAGGTGCGAGAGAGAAAGAGAGTCGCCGGAAACTGAGAGGGAAAGAGAGCGAGAGTGGAGAGGAGGAGGAAGGAGGTCGCCGGCGTGAGAGAACCACCGTCGGGTTCGGTCGGAAAGGTAGAGGAAGAAGGTCGCGTCAAGGTAAGTGTTCCATTCGTTTTAATTAATGTTTCTTCGTCGGAAAATGGTAAACCGCCACCACCACCGCCGCAACCACGGCTGCCGGCGGTGGGGCTGCCGCTGCACGCCGCCGGGTGACGGTAGGGGGGGTGTGTGTATGTGCGGGTGTGTGGTTGGGTACGGGGGTGAGGTTGCGGGTGAGTCGGGATGGACGGTGTTGAGAGGTTTCGCCGAGGGTGTTACCGTAACCACCGTCGCCGCCGCCAACCACCACCACCGCCGGAGGCGGCAGTGGGTAGTGCACGATTGTTGTCCAGCGTAGTATAGCCCTTTCCAGTAAGCTTGTAGGCTGTTCGGGTCTGTTTGGGTTAAGCTTTGGCTTAATGGGTTAATAAGCATTGTTTGTCATTTCATGTGAATTACACAGTTTCTGCCACTGTTTTGGGAAAACCATAACTTTTTCTAGGGACATCGTATTGGGGTGAAATCGGTACCAAAATCTCCCATTCTGAGTCTAGTAAGTTTAATATGTTTTACGGAAAAACCAGTTCAGACCATAGCTAGTGTCAAACTGTTGTTTTGTACGGAAAGGTCCTGTTTTTCACTGTGCTGCAAGTCGGTTTTGTAAAATCCATAGTAAATTGTAGAAAGATCGTTAGAGCGCGTGCAATATGTCCCTGGAACCCTAAGACATAGGAATTTGTGATTATGGAAAAATATTTCTGGATTTATCAGTTTATAAGGGGTTAAACAGGTCCCGAACAGACCTACGTGTTGAGAGTAAAAACTGGAAAATGTATTTTATAATTTAGTAGTCGTGGTTTTGGGTTGGGGTTTCACTTTGACATTTGTTAACACGTAATTAGGTGGGAAAAGGTGAGTGAAGTTGGCCGGCTTGTGTTGCGGTTGCGGATACTTGCGTTGCTTTAAGGTGAGTTCTCTCACTGCGTAGACTAGGAGTTACATATGTGTTGCGTTTGCTCTAGCGTGTTATTGTATGCTTACGTGAACTAGTTGTGGTGTGATAGCTAGTTGTAAATTATTTATTATGTGAATGGTGTGTTTTGTGTACACCTCGGTGGGACTGAGGGGCTCGGTGGGACCGAGGGCTCGGTGGGACTGAGCTAGTATGGATATCGTTTAATGTGTACTCGGTGGGACCGAGGGCTCCGTGGGACTGAGCTAGTATGGACATCATATAATGTGTACTCGGTGGGACCGAGGGCTCGGTGGGACCGAGGTGTGTGATTACATGCTTAAATCTTGATATGTTATTATACTTGTAATTGTGGTGTTGTTTGCCTACTTGCGAGTAGGGGCGATATATGTGTGATTGCTACCTGCGTAGGTGGTAGAATTCACTAAGCTTCGTGCTTACCCCTTCCCAATATATTATGTTTTCAGGTGCGAGTAGCAGTCGAGCGTGACGGTACACACTACCGCAAGGCGAAGGCTGATCGAGTTTCATTTTTAAATGTCGAGATTTAATTTAATAATTTTTCCGCTGCATAAATATTATTTGACGGTTCAAATTAACGACGTTATCTTTATTTGTAATGGGATTTGCTAATTTATGGTTTGTTTATAATGGAAGGCATTATTTTTAAAAAATTTAAATTCCTTGTAATTTTTGGGACGTTACATTTCATCTTCAACACCCAAATTCAGACTTCTCTCTCTAAACCGATTTTCTCCTAACAAACCCTAAATCCTTCATCTCCTCTTCATCTTCTTCCCCAAATCAAACCCCTCACCATTTTTATGAACCTTAACCTTTCTAGAACTCTTTCACTTCATCTTCTTCATCAAGTTTCTAGGGTTTCATCCAACCCTTTTACTCCACTTTGAAGATTGGGAGTTTGTGGTTCATCTTGACGATTCTAGAGGTATTTTGGTTGGTGGATTCAAGTTATGGTTAAGTTAATCTTCTCTCGTCATCTATGGAAATTAGGGTTTTGGTATAAGTGGAGATCTTGATGTAAAATGTTTGGGGAATGGTTCTTTATGGTTGGGTGTGATTATTTATGGTTATAAACTTATGGATCTAGGTTTTTGGAGGATTTGGCTTGAGGATTCCCGTTTCTTCAAAGGAGCTTACATTTGGGGAAAATCTAGATCTAGCCTAAATCTAGCAAAGGTGAGTTCAAGTTGATTTGTGAAAACTTTGTACATGCCAAAAATGTTATTTTCCAAGTATTTGTGTGTTTTACTTAAAATTATCAATTGTTGACTTATTTGGTAAGATTGACTCTTTTGAAGTGTTTAACTTTATAAAGTTTGTAAAACACTCATATTTGGGATTTTGGGATATTTTGGTGTATTTGATTTTTCATAAACCATTTGGGAAAAATGCACGTTTTCGTGTCATGAGTCGTTTTGAGAATTATAAGAGTATGAGTCCATTTTGGGAAACCCATTTGTATTAATCCGTGACGAGTTTTGGGTTAATGATGATTTTTGTGGTATATGTTTACCTAATCAATGTTTAAATGCATTTCATACTTCGAGGACCGTTATTTATGGGTCTAATGGGTTTTTAGCATTTTGGTCGGTTTTGACTTTAAGGAAGTCTTAGGGACCTTTTGTCCGGTTTTGATGACTCAATGTGGAGTCTTATTTATGGTTTGCATTTATTGCAACATATTGCATATTATTGCATATTATTGCACTTTATTGATATTTACATGCTCGGGTGCTTTAGTCATTCCGGGATGGGCATGTTATTGTAGACTGTGTTGCATTGGATCCATAGACACGTAAGTCAGTCTTTATTTGATGGTATACTGGGTGCGCGGGATTTGACCGGGCTCCATGTTTTATGACCTTTACTTTTCAAGGGTACACTAGGAGGGTTGAGTCCGGTTGAGCTGTCAGGTATGATTGACGGGCGTTTATGACATTCGCCATGTCGGGGCAATGCTATGGTTGTATCCCCGCTTGTGCCGAGCTTTTGGTGGTATTCTTGGTAATATTCCGCTAAGGTCAGCTGTCTCTTTGGATGTGTCTTGAAAGGAGTCGTATGGGACACTTGGGCTTTTATGTCGTAAAGTTTCGTACGATTAACATTGTTTGAGTGGCATACTTTTGTTTCCTCCACTCTCAATGGATACGGGTCTCCCCCGTCGTCGGCCAACCTTGCTTGGGATTTTATAATGTCCATGTTTTATTATCGTTGGTCTTGTACGATTGACTGCAATTGATGACTTTAATATTGGATTCCCTCCATGTATATTAAAGTTTAAATGAAGCAGGTCATTTCCATATTTATGGAATTTGGACTTCATTACATTTTATGTTCGCGTGAGTATTGGTTCGTATCATGTTTTTGGTGAAGTATTATATTATATGGATTGTTCTTCCATGATTTATGGGTTGAGTATTATGTCATCAACCGTATTTGAAGGTTTCGTATAATATAGATTTATTCACTTTTTGAGTGAGTTGGGATTGGAAATCATTTTGGTAAACGCTTTGAACATTTTGGGAACGTTTTTCATAGACTTTGGGTGCGTTGGAAAATGAGTCATTTACATCCTTCTCATAAACTCTTTTGGAAATCATAATTTATATCGCAAACTTTCATTTAAAGAATTTTTTAAATCATGCTATAAAATCTTGAACTCACCAGACGTTAGCCTAACCCTTTTTATTTGCCGGTATGTGCAACAGGTTCAGGTTGGGAGTAGTTCTAGTGACACTGTGAAAGGTCATGTGCTAGTAAAGTGCTCGAGTGATGAATAGCTTAAGTGAAGTTTTCCGCATTCATCTTTGGGATTAGCAACTTGTACTTGGGTTAAGTAACACCTGATGTGGTTTTAGTCTTTGTAATGAAATTTGGGTTATAACTTGTTGAGGTTAATCATAGACTTTAAATTGAGATATTTCCCGCATTAGTGTATAGGGAGAAATTCTATTACTTTGGATGTATCATCGAAATTTTTATTTAGTTGCTCTTTCCCAATTCGAGGGTGTTACAATCTCATTCTCACTAAGGATTACGAAACTTAGGAGGAGTATCCAATTGTATACTTCTAACCATTATTCACACTTATGTCCTTCGATTAGACTTTTGGTCTTATTGGGTTTTCTCTAACAATGTTTAATGAGGCACAACGTGTATGGTTATTTCCATTGCTACTTCTGACCCTTGCGTAGTCTTTTGTCCTTCAACCAAGTCTTTTCCAACTAGTATTCTTGGCAAGGTTTTGATGAGACACATATTTGTTAGTATGTTGACTCATACACTTGTATATTGTTTCGACTCATCTAGTTATCACATTGCATGAAGAGTTAGACATCAAGATCGTTCTTTTATACTTCGACAAATTTTTTGACCAAAAGGGTTTCTTCCGACATGGTTTTGACGAGGTGCACTTTTGTTGGACTTTTTGAAGATAAAAGACAAATATATGCAAGTGTGATTTGGTGTAAATCACGACGTGCAAGGGGGAGTGTTGTAACTCATAAGTGATTGGTTTGTATGTCCTATTTATCACAATAAGGGTGAAACGCACCAGGAACAGGACAACAGAAGTCTCCAAAGGAAATGGAAACGTGGTATACAAATATCAAAATACGAGTCATCCCAAAAAGGGGAATCAAAATACGCATGTTAATTACTAGTTTGTAACCAAATTGGTACAAAGATAACAACTTACTAATCTAATTCCTTAAAAAAAAGATTACAATTGGGTGTCACCTAAATCAAAAAATAATGTTCTTTATAAAGGGTGTCCCAAAAATTGCTCCTCAAGATCACTTCTAAAGTCGGGCTAGACCATCTTGGCGACCACGCCGCTAGAACCTGAGATACATGTCAACACCATACAAGTGTTAGGTCAAAAAACTTATTGCGCTTAAATATATAACAGATAATGACAATAAATAGGTAAAAAATCATTGTAAACCATAAATACCGTTAATTTGGAATCAACGGGGGAGTCGCATGTCACTTTAACAAGTTTCACCTCACGAGACAGTTTACCTTAGTGTCTAATCTCATTAGTAACACTACAAGACCTGGCACACTTAAGGACCACCTCCAAGGCATTACCTCAAGTGGCGGGGAATTCAAAATATACATTAGGGGACTCTTGAACTGAAAACCAGTCCAATGATGAATTAAAGTAAAAACCCAATATTTGTGCTTTTCGAAGAACTAGGCCCCTTAAAAAGCCATTACTTAATGAGGATTTGTTACACGTGATATGTCGACGTCTTAGTATTGGGAATCGTGGGTGCCGTAGAGCTTCTCATAGAAAAAAAAATTTATTGCCCACTTCCTACAATCCGGCGTGAACCTTTGGATAGGCAGCAGTGCGATTATCTGTACGAAGGAAACGTACAAAGGTTACCACAAGACTTCACCCCTTCGGCTTCTTCCATTCAAATAAAAAGGTTGTTTTATTTTCTTATTTGCAAATACTGCCTTGAAGTGAAACAAAGACATTATTGAAGGAAAATGCCTAGTGCATACCTCGAAGGTGGTACCACAAGATTATACCCTCCTAATGCCTAGTTGTAAAGTTCATTCATAAACACCAATCAATTAACAATACACATTTACTCCAAGTAAGAACGTATAGGATATTATTTAGATCACTAGTGATCCAACCACCATATTCAATGTTTGACATATATTTTCTAAAATATTGAAGGACCTCTCCTTAGGTCAAGCATAGCATATAGAATCATATAATGAATTACCAATATTTAGAACCCAATATCATGAAACTAAGATATAGAAGCATAAACAAGTATTTTCACTTCTCTTCTTATTCATAAAAACTCAAGTAAATGAGGTTATTCAAGCAAGGCATCAAATAATAGGTAAATACTTGGAATAAATCTAGAAGTAAGGTTAATATAGACATTATGACTTATATCTAGTTTTATAAAGCATTTTACACTCACATATTAGGTTTTTAAAGGAAAAACCTAGAAAACTTGCAAACCCTAGAAATAAAGAAAATATCTGGATTTCTTGGAGATCTTCCAAGTTCCCTCCTCAAACTTCACTTCAATGCTTAATAATGACTTCAACTACCTCCAAAAGTGGAGGAAATGAATCTAGGTCAAGTTTAATGAATAAGGACGGTGAAGGATGAAAAATCAGCTCCTAAAGGCTCAAAAATCAATGCTCAAATCGCTTCATTTGAACAAGTGAGGAGAAAAACGAGTTTAAGGGTTTTCATACCGAAACTACACATCAAGCGATTGTGACATGCTAAAATCCCACTGTCACAGTCACATGGCACTTTAGCACCGAATGTATCGTGCCTTATTCCCCTTTCGATTGTGACATGCTAAAGTGTCACTGTCACTTTAGCACCGAATGTACCGTGGCCTATTCCTTTTCGCGATTGTGACATGCTAAAGTGCCATTGTCACCTTAGCACCGACCATACCGTGGCATATTCCCATTTCGCGATCGTGATATGCTAAAGTGTCACTGTCACTTTAGCATGACATTTTAGCACCGACTGCACTGTAATGTGGCCTATTCCTCTTTCGTGATTGTCACATGCTAAAGTGCCACTGCCACTTTAGCATCAAATGTATTGTGGCTTATTCCCCTTTCTCGATTGTGATATGCTAAAGTGTCACTATTACTTTAGCATGGCACATTAGCACTGAATGTACTAAAACTAAATCCCATTTTCGCTATTTTGGCATTTCGTACCCGTTAATGTATTCTATCGCGAACTAAGTTCGATTATGCTAAAATAATTGAAACCAAAATATTGTAGTAAATCTCATAATAATTAAGGAATTTTACCTTTTAAAATTTCGAGTGTTACGGTTTGGTATCTCGACAGGCAAGACAAAACATGACAGAGTAAAACAAGACCAGACAAAACAACTATTCAACATTTGGTATAACAAAATTGGACAATATAGGACAGATAAAAAAGATCAATCTACTCCTAATGGATTATTCATATCTTTTATATATTTTTATAAATTTACGAAACTTATTAAATTATAGTAAAGTAAATTACCTGTTTGGTCCCTGTGGTTTACACCTTATACCCATAGTGGTCCCAAAAATGAAATAAGTATGTTGATAGGCCCTGTGGTAACCAAAAGCGCTAAGTTTTAGTCCCTCTCATCAACGAGATGTTAAATCGTCCCGCTAAGTGCCTCACGTAACCTTAAATGAGGGGCAATTTCGTCCTTTTATCCTCTCCCTCCTCTTTAAACAACACAAGGACCAAGAAAAACCTTTCAATTTCTTGTCCTACAACCGTCATTTTTTCTATCACCATCATCATCGTCAGTCATCATCCCCTCAAAAGAAATTTCCAACCTTTCACCCACTGAGGTATGTACGATCGTTGTTGAAACCCTAAAATTGGGGGTGATGGTGCGTTAAATATGGGAAGTTCGAAGCAGCTACACTGAAGATGATCGATACATTGACGTTTATGGTAAGAGAATGTTCCTTTGTTTTGTTTTTTAGCACATTTCTTGTTCTTTCGTGTAATTTGCATGGTGTTGTTTTTTTTGACAGACCTTTACCCAACGTTGATGACCTTCAAGATTCATCATGGAGGTTTTTTTACCACGACTCCTTGAAGGGTATATGTTGATGGTAAGGTTCATTATATGTAGACTTGGTAGACAAAGATATTTTCTCTGTGCATGAGTTAGATGCAATGATGGATGAAATATGGTATAAAAACCTATACCTACTTTGTACCATCTTAAAATACCTTATTTAGACTTAGATTATGGTCTTAGAGCATCAGGAAATGATGCTGATGTGTTAAGAGTGTTGAACCACAATCGTGAATCAAAAGAAGTTGACATTTACACTAAGCACTAGAAGTCAAATGTGGGTTTGTCAATTCCAACCACTAGTAATGTTGTGATGGAGGAATTACCAGAGGTGATAAAGGAATTACCTAAGGTTAAGGAATTACCAAGGAAGATTAATGAGTGTAATGAGGGTCTTGTTAATCATGGTAATGAGGGTGATTAGGGTAATTTAGGTACTAGTAATGAGGGTGATCAGGGTCCAACTCATGAGGGTGATCAGGGTACTACTAATGAGGGTGATCAAGTCCTGTTAATGAGGGTAATCAAGGTAAGGCTCATGTTGATGAGGTAATTCAAAGAGATCCACCGAAAGGTAAGGCTCATGTGGATGACCTATTTTTTTTTATCTAAATTTGGAAATGGAAGATTTTGATCCATTTTATGGAGTAGATGATCAAGGTACAACATTTAATGAGGGTAAAACAGTGGCTGAGGGTATATCATCGATGACAAATCATGAGTGTAAAACAGTGGATGAGAGTATATCATTTGGCGAGGGACAAGTCCCCTGGCAAAGTTGGATGATTTGGTAGTTTGGTTTTGGTAAAACTCTGATCTTTTGGTATAGTCTTTTGGTACAATCTTCTGGTTTGATTTAGTTAATCCTTTGGTTACTTTTGGTACAATCTTTTGGTACTAGTGAATGGTTTCTTTTGGTACAATGTTTTAGTTTATGTAACCAACTGGAATGGTATTATTTTGGTATAATTGGATGGTTTTATTTTGGTACAATTGAATTGTTCAATTAATAGCTATGTTTCAATGCAATGGTGTCTGTTTCGGTACAATTGGATGGTTTAATTAATAGCTATGTTTCAAAGAATGTTGTCTGTTTTGGTACAATTGGATGGTATTATTTTGGTACACTAATGAATCCAGAACTTCTTTTGGTACAACGTGATACAAAAATGGAAGTAAAAGAAGAATTGGTTCCAAAATAAGTTCATTAAACCACAACAAATGTAACATACTTATGTTGGTTACAAAACATTGACACATTGATTACCATTAACGAAAACATGCATAAATGGCAATTGCAAACCAACTGATACACATGAAAAACTTTAGTCTTCTATTCTTTTTTTGAGTTGCTAGTAACTTTTCTTCAACCTTGTTCTTAGACCTCAATAACCCTGATATAATTGATGTAGCTCGACCAGATAGAGGCCTTTCTTACCAACTAATGAATCCACGGATTCTTCCCTATCAAACTTGAGGCCCTTCGTACCAACTAATAAAAACGTCGTCCTGTATTTGTTGATGTCCACGAAGTCTCAACGATACCTATTGCACCACAACGACATCGAACCATGGTGTTCTTCACGATCGTAGGAATAAACCTGAGAGGGATGAGAGGAGAGAAATAAGAAATTGGTCCATGTGTCGTTTAAAAAGGAAGGAAAAGATAAAAGGAAGAAATTACCCCTCATATGAGGGGCACGTGAGGCACTTAACGAGACGAGTTAACATCTCGTTGATGAGAGGGACCAAAACCTAGGCCTTTTCGCGTACTTATTTCATTTTTGGGACCACTGTGGGTAAAAGGTGTAAACCACAGGACCAAACAGGTAACTTACTCATTATAATAAAAAAAATTACTTTTATAACAAATTATATCATTAGAATGTTTTCGTCGTGACGATTAAAATGAAAAAAATAAAAAGTTTATTATAGTTTCCAAATTTTATTTTGTTTATTTTGTATATTATATTATTATTATTATTAATATTTAATAAATTACGTAAATTAGCCAATATATAGAAACCGTATAAAAATAATATTGTGAGGACAGTTAAGTGAAAGTTTAAATAGCATAAAATACGATAATTGTTTTTTAAAGAATGAATAAAATGTAAAGAGGGATACATATTTGATTTTTAAGAAGAGGGTTATGTTTTATTTTGGGGTTGTATTGGTAAAATATAGGTATGTTCCACCTTGTTCCAAGGGCTGGTGGTGCAACACGCCTCTTCCACTTTGTTTCACCATGTTCTTGTTTGGTCTGTTATGTTATGTCCAGTATACCAAAAACACACTAAAGGTGCGTTTGGTACGGTGGCCAGGAGGGAACAAGACATGACACACTTGTCCCATGTTTGGTGTAACCATATGTGGGACAAAGTGGGGAACTAACTTGGACAAGCTTAGGACACACATGTTCAATGAGACCCCTGGAACTAAGTGGAACAACACCTCATGGACAATTATACCCTCAACCAAACTTTCACTCTTTCTTCCTCTCACCATCACAACTCTTTCTATGACTTCTTTCAGATCTCACCTCTTCTTCCTCTCATCAGATCTCACATGTTTCACGATTAAGAAAGGGATGTTCTCACTCTAGAAAGTCGATGATAATTCTTTTTCTCTAACCTTAGAAAGTCGTTCGACCTGTTCACGTTCAGGAAGAGCATCTCTGAAGGGTTTCAACGGGATCACAACGGAAATAAAGATACAAAATAATAAAAATAAATCGTGAATCCCCACTAGCCCGGATCCGTAACGAATAAAAATAGGGAAAAAAACCAACCATAGGGGGTTTAGAAAAACTACCTCAAGTGGTTGTATCAGAATGAAAATCAAATCACGAGAAACCAACGTAGGCCTCCTCTAGAAGTATCACACGTGAGTATCTTTAATTCCTGAACGGTTGCTAGCCCGATGAACCGAAATAACACAAGGAAAAATCGGTTTTCCTTGTGTGTGTGTGTGCACTAGTACAAAAATGAGTTTTTGCCACGGTTTTAAAAATTGGAGTTAGTCACGGTTGGGTTTAGAACGGTTGTTTATAGCCACGGTTTTTATTATTTTGTGTGGTCAAAAGGTAACCAGTAGTCACGATTATAAATATTAAACGTAACTATATGTGATGATTTCGCCACAGTTATTTTGTGTGACGATTGTCAAGGGCCTCTGATTTCTTTTCATATTATATTATATATATATATTTAGTATATATTGTACAAAAGACACAAATTGACACAAATATAATCATAGTCTAGTTGGTAAGTGTATTTCTCTCTACCCAAGAGACCTGGGTTCGAGTCCCTCTCTCTGCACTAATTATTTTTTTATTTAAAATGACATTGTAGTCTCCATCTATTGTATGTGGCCTTGGAGGCTTTTTTTTAGATTTATATTATTTCCATTTTTTTATTATTCCCCCGTTCCACTGCAATCTTCATCCCTTCCATCAATTGATTCAATTCTTCCAATATATTTATTTATTTCAATTCTTCAGTTCCACTTTTTGCCACGGTTTTAGAAATACAGGTTAGCCACGGTTGGGTTTAGAATGGTTTTAGAAATACATGATTAACGTTTATGGCGGATTTTCGACGGTACATGTAGGTTCACCGGAATTCAGCCGGAACTATAATATTTATTTATTATTCTTATTTTTATTCTTATATAATTATCAACATTATTATTATTATATTATAATTATTATTATTATTATATAATTTTTAAAAATGATATTATAATAATAATAATTATTATATAATAATAATAATAATAATAATAATTATATAATAATAATAATAATAATAATTATTATTATATAATAATAATAATTATTATTATTATACAATCGTTTAAAGCCCAAAACGGTCCATTAAAAGCCAAAATGATTCATTAAAGCCTAAAATGGTTCATTGAATCCCATTACGGTTCATTAAAGCCCAAAGCGGTCCCATTAAAGTCCAAATTGGTTCTTTAAAGCCCAAATCGGCCCATTAAAGCCCATAACGGTTCATTAAAGCCCAAAACAATACATTGAAGTCCATAACCGTTTAATAAAGCCCAATACAGTCCATTGAAGCCTATTACGGACCATTAAAGCCCAAAGCGGTTAACTATAGCCCAAAACGGTTCATCAAAGTCCAAAACAGTCCATTAAGCCCATAACGGTTCATTAAATCCCAAAACCGTTCATTAAAGCCCAATACAGTCCATTGAAGCCCATTACGGTTCTTTAAAGCCCAAAGTCGTCCATTAAAGCCCAAAACGATACATTGAAGCCCAAAACAGTTCTTTAAAGCCTAATACAGTCCATTGAAGCCCATTACGATCCATTAAAGTCCAAAACAATACATTAAAGTGCAAAACGGTTCATTAAAGCCCAATACAGTCCATTGAAGCCCATTACGATCCATTAAAGTCCAAAACTATACATTAAAGCCCAAAACGGTTCATTAAAGCCCAATACAATCCATTGAAGCCCATTACGATCCATTAAAGTCCAAAACAATACATTGAAGCCCATAACGGTTTATTAAAGCCCAATACAGTCCATTGAAGCCCATTACGGTCCATTAAAGCCCAAAGCGGTTAACTATAGCCTAAAACGGTTCATTAAAGCCCAATGCAATCCATTGAAGCCCATTACGGTTCATTAAAGTCCAAAATGGTTCATTAAAGCCCAAAATGGTTCATTGAAGCCTAATACAGTCCATTAAAGCCCAATACATTGAAGCCCATAACGGTTCATTGAAGCCCATAACGGTTCATTGAAGCCCATTACGGTCCATTAAAGCCCAAAGCGGTTAACTGTAGCCCAAAATGATACATTAAAGCCCAACGGTTCATTAAATCCTAAAACAGTTCATTAAAGCCCAATACAGTCCATTGTGGGTCTTAGTGATCTTATCGAGCCTAATACACACCACATACATATATGTAGTACATACATGCATACAAACACATAATAAATCACCATTGATGTTATTGGGCCTGAATAAGTCATAAATGGTCTTATTAGACTATAATGGCTCTTAATACGCTTTATTGGTTCTTAATAGAATATTTAAAATTTTATTAACTTATGTGGTGTTAAACTAGAGTTTTACAAATAAAGAGCCCAATACATACGACATGCATATATGCAGTACATACATGCATACAATCATGTAATAAGTCGCTATTGGTGTTTGATCATTGTTATGAATGCTGCCATTGTGTAAGGGTGAGTTTGTGTGTTTTAGCTTTGGAGATCATAAAAAGCCGCTAAAGCACATAAAGGCCCTATCAAGTCTATTAAGATTCCAATGTCCACCCAGAGCCTAAGTCTGATTTCGATTCCAGTTCCAATGGTGTGCTTGATAATGTTGTTCCCGGGTAACCTTAAGTCCATCTGTTACCCATTTATCTGTTGTTGGTGTTTTTTTGTTTCAGTTTATCTAATGCTAATTGTAAATGCCAAGTTAGTTAACTTTTTCGTTAAGTCAATTAATATCAGGGGCATTTTAGTCATAGTAAACTTTTTCGTTAAGTCAGTTAACTCAAAAAAAGTTTGAATTGACTAAAATACCTCTGATATGGTGCATCCGACTGCATCTCATTAATGTTGATCTTCAATTAGAATTGATCAAATGATGAAGATCTTTTTTTTACCATTCTCACCATAACTTCTCTTTTTACGTTTCTCACCTTAACCAATTTTCATTTGATTACCGTCATATAGTTGATTTGGTTATCAACCGTTGGATGCGCATTAGGATACGATTCATTAATAAGTTTGAGATTATAAGTGATTAAGGGTTTAGATCCACTTATCACGTTTCTCACATTAACTCAATTTCTCATACGATGATATGTCACAATTGTTATTTATTATTTAGAATAACTTATTTATCTTTTAGAGTTTATATATTTTATTTAAAATAATATATTTAGTATTTATCTTTTTTTTTGTTTCCCTCCTTTATTTCATTTCCCTTTCCTTTTGATTTCCCTCTTTTATTTTCATTTCCCTCTCCTTTTCATTTCCCTCTTTTATTTTCATTTTCCTCTCCTTTTCATTTCACTCTTTTACCTACCCACACAAACCCTAGCCGCTGTCTTCTAATATTCTCGATTACGGTCTCACAGTTGTCTTCCTCCAGCCACACCACCACCGTCGCCTTCCTCAAGCCGAACCT
Organism: Saussurea involucrata; assembly: GCA_033807775.1. Classification (NCBI taxonomy): domain Eukaryota; kingdom Viridiplantae; phylum Streptophyta; class Magnoliopsida; order Asterales; family Asteraceae; genus Saussurea; species Saussurea involucrata. Next base: position 63,963,124 of record CM066318.1, read on the forward strand.
AAACTCTAATGTTTTCACCACCGTCAAGACGATTTAGGCCACCAAGTCGGCGCCTCTTGCAACTCCACCAACATCTACTATTTCCGATGCGACGTTAGGGACGAGAACCAAGTGGAAGAAATGTTGGAACCCTCGACATTCTCTTCAGCAATGCTGGAATCATCGGATCCGTTACATCCCTTCTAGACATGGACCTCTACTGAAAGAGGGTCGTTCTCCACCGGGACAACTACTCCAGGTATGCAGTTCCTGCTTAACCTTGTATGTATGCTCATCATAGTACCTACCTGGATGTTAAGATTTTGTATTTACAATAGCTTTTGATGTTCAATTTGGAGATATAAGTTATATGACGATAATCAAGTAAAAGAAAAACCCTAACCATACATCGTCAAAATTAGTTCAAAATAACCTAGATTACTCACTGATTTGGATTCTAAATTGATGCATGTGCCATCATATGAAAAATAAACAAAGTAGAACGAACTCCAAAATTGGGCAATTTGTAGCCTGTCACTGTGGTTCGTTTTGGGTTGAAACAGGGTTTTGGATTGATTAGTGGGAGGGGCTTTGTTTGTCTGAAACTCCTTATTTGATATTGGACTCAAGTTCACAATTGACTTTCTCGTTTTGACGACTTCTTGTGTAATGCAGGAATTACTGAAAGGGGAGCCCAGTTAACAACGGTAAGGGGGACGCAGAAGCTGATAATACTATAAATAGAATTTAGATTCCCTATAGTTTTAGAGGGAACTTAGAGCTAGAGTTTCATCCCAACCATTAAATACACTCTTGAATGGTCAAGAGTTTGGTGGAAGCTAAATTTAAAATTTCATGTGGCTGCCTATCACATTTTTTAAAGTATAATATTTATGTATGCAATGTGGGTATGTATACAGATTGATTCGCAATCTTCTGAGATAGAAAGGCTTTTTAAGGAGAATTCTAACTTGTCATCAGCTTGTCAAGAGGCAACAAGCATTGTGGCACACTGGGAAAATAAGGTAAAATACTTTAAGTTACACATTCTTAACAAAACAAAAACTAAAGCTTGTCTAGATGTTTTTTTGCTTGTTTCAACCCCACTTTGCAGTCCAAGTGTAGCATCTATTCTTGTTTCAATCCCATTTGTAGTTCCAACCATGCGGATACAGATTTTTTTTAGCAGGGTACAAAATAATTAACATGATATTGGCGTAGAGAGTGGGGGGACAAGCAGAAGCCTACAACATATCTTTAATGTGTTTCAAATAATGTATATGAGGTGTGAAAGAAGCTTACAGCAAAACTGCTTCTGTTGGATATTTGCTATGCCATCCAACATCCACCACCCTTTCTGAGACTTTATCATATTATAAATTAAGATTTAATTATTGAAACAATTGTTGATTGATTAATATATGATTGAAGATTTGTGCTTTAATAAATTTAATTGAAATGCAAATATGATTAAATTAAATTATGATATTCCAAATAATGTAATGATCAGAAGATGCTAATTTATATGTTAAAATTGAAACTATTAAAACTCAAATCTGCATCTCCATCTAAACCTAAACTCTATCTCCATCTAAACCTAGAAGCGAAAACGAAGGTGGAAGCAATCGATTGTGGGTCTCCATCTAAACCTAAACTCAAATCTGTATCTCCATCTTCACATAACGCGGCAATTGCTAGGGACTGTTTGGGTGTTTTGGGGCCATATTTAGGGAATGTTTATAACTGTTTTAGGGGCTGTTTACATCTGTTTTGGAGGACATTTAGGATCCGTTTAGAGCGTTGTTTACACCGTTTTGGGGAGGGATTGAATCCAGATTAGTGGTTTTGCTAGCACATTGAGAATGCTTTCTTTCTGTGATTTTTTTTATTAATTTGGGACCAAAGTAGTACTTGTTTGTGGAACTCGTTGGTTTGTAATTTTTTATTCTTGTTGCAGGTACCGGATCCAACTTCTAATCAACATGAAGATAAACAAAATCCTAAGAAGAGAAAGAAGAATTATATAACTGTCAATGAATTACAGAACCCGAAGCATACGAGGAGCAGCTTTAAAAAATCTAATATAATAGAGAACTAGTAGTGATACGTTTATCATTAGTATTTTTATTCCTTATGATGTATGACTATTAATTTAATTGTTTGATGTTTTTGAATTAATTATTATATTAAACTTTTTTAAAGATTTATTTATTATTTTGGCACACATTAGTAAGTAGTTTATGGCTACATTTTAGTTATTTGGTGTGACCGAAAGGCAGTCAATAGACACGGTTCTACAATTTAAAAAACAATATATATTATCAAGAATTGGTTACGGTGGATATAAAATGTGTGGCTGTAAATAGTTTATTGCCACAGTTTTAGTTATTTTGTGTGGCCAAAATACAACAATTAGCAACGGTTATTATAATTCAATGTAACTGTACATCATGAATCGGCCACGCTTACTATGAAATTTGTGTGACTATAACTACTTTATTGTCATGGTTTGGTTATTTCATGTGACAAAATGGTAACCGTATGTAACCGTATGTAATGAAATGACCACAGTTAATGTAACATTTGTGTGGCTATAAGTAGTTTATGGTCACGGTTTTAGTTTACTCATGTGACCAAAAGGTCTCTAATAGCCACGTTTAATATGAGTTTGTGTGGCGATAAGTAGTTTATAGCCATGGTTTTAGTTTACTCATGTGACCAAAAGGTCTCTAATAGCCACGTTTAATATGAGTTTGTGTGGCGATAAGTAGTTTATATGGTCACGGGTTTAGTTTACTCATGTGACCAAAAGGTCTCTAATAGCCATGTTTAATATGAGTTTGTGTGGCTATAAGTAGTTTATGGTCACGGTTTTAGTTTACTCATGTGACCAAAAGGTCTCTAATAGCCACGTTTAATATGAGTTTGTGTGGCGATAAGTAGTTTATAGCCACGGTTATAGGAACATTTGTGTGGCTATAAGTAGTTTATGGTCACGATTTTAGTTTACTCATGTGACTAAAAGGTCTCTAATAGCCACGTTTAATATGAGTTTGTGTGGCGATAAGTAGTTTATAGCCACGGTTATAGGAAAAATGGCCCAATACCATCAAATTTTGGATACGTTTATGGCCACGGTTTTTAGGCTATGGCTACGGTTTTTCATGTGATATGGTGACGCATTTTAAACGTGGTCATAAGGGTATCAAAAGTCACGGCAAGATAGGCTACGATTTTATCAATTCAAAAAACAGTGGCTAAAGGCCTACAGCCACGGTTTTTAACCGTGGCAAAAACCCATTTTTGTACTAGTGGTGTGTGTGTGTATATAGACGCCAAGAGGAGAGGAGAGGAGAGGAGAGGGAGGGAGAGTTTTCTTGTATTGTGTTTTTTTTTCTTAAACCTAAACAGGGTTAGGTTTAAATACGTCCCTTATCAAACTTGGACCGGGCCACTAATTTGCTTATTTAAGCTAATGGGCTCATGGCTTTTTCAATTAATTATTAACATAATAATTAAACTTGGATCTCAAGTAATCATTACTTTTAAACAATGGGCTTTTAACCTAATTAATTATTATTCTACTATAACGATAATTATCTTTCCATTACAACATGTAATTATTTTGGTTCACGACCATCATGGCCAATCCGAGACACACATACTCTATGTGTGGGACCCTCATAGGTTCATCTGACGTCAGCAGTATATTCATGTTGTAACAACCCGGTTTTCCAAACATGCTTCAAATAACATACATTGCATAATTTCATTACATTCATAATAAAAGATACATAATAAACCACAAACGGTCCCTTCGGTCTCGAAACTACAAAATACATTAAGCTTCCTAATCAACGCCCATCAAAAGCTCCTTACACTTAATCCTTTCCTTTGCCGATCCTTAACCTGGAAAACATATTTTTGAAAACAAAATGAGAGTTAGACCAAACGGGTCTAGTGAGTTAATCCCGGTCCTTTCCAAAATCATTATAAAACCTTTTATGTAAATCCTTTGTATCAAAATAGTTTAGATAAACCTTTGGTAATTCTTTCGTAAAATATAAACATACCACACGTATATAAATACCAAACAAGACTCGTGCTCCACTCATCCTCATCCTCGTTCCCATGGCTATATTAGTTGGTAGCAAGCCAACTAATAAATCAACGTCGTACAACAACTACGACACACAACGCCGTACAACATCTACGACCAACAATGCCGTACAACAATTACGACACACACTTCGGCCGGCATAGTTCGGCGTGCTCTCGTGTAGTATAATACTTACATAAATATAACATCTCATTATTTTATATTTAAAAGCATATACTCAATCGTATCTCAATATACGATATACCACACCATCACACATGTCCTTTTCATTTATATATATATAAACATATATATATATATATATATATATGTTGGTGCAAGTGTACCACATCTCTATATATTTATATATATTTATTTTGATGATTACAAACACACCGTATTATTGTTTATCTAACAATCCTATCCAAGTGTACAGTTCTTGAAGAACACGAAGATTTTATCTGAAGAATTCAAGACGGAAGATTTACGTTGTCATTATTGTTTATAACTAATAATGATAAACACCCTAAAATAATATACCACTTGGATATTTATAAAACCCTAAACCTTTTTTTTTTTAAAAAGATATTTAAAATTATTTAAAACTAAAGCTTTATTAATTTTTATTAAAATATCAAAAATCAGTTTCCTATGCATTTTACTGTTGCACATTTATTGAAGGAGTGTTCAGCCGAAAGCAATCCAACGTGCAGCCTGCCCATTGTATTTTTCTGACCGCGGTATACCGCGGTGTGCAGGCGGTATACCGCCACCTCTTGTAGCCGTTGGTGTGTCAGTTTCTGACCGCGGTATACCGCGGTGTGCAAGGCGGTATACCGCCACCTCATATATCCGTTGGAGCTTCCTTGGTATTTATATGCATGCTGGTGAAGAACAGTAAAAAAAAAACACAACACAACAAGCAGCAACCATTTCTCAGCTCTCTCACTCAATTAATATATATATTTTATAAAACTTTTTTTTATAAAATATCCAAGTGTGAGATATTATACAAGAGTGATTACCCATTGTGAGTTATACTCCTCTTGTAAGTATTTGAATAACGGGTGTGTGATCCTGTATATCTCAATAAGCTGAGGCTTAGAGAACCGTTTACTTTGCTCTGTATTTGGTTTGTATTCTACCGTAAAGAATACATTTATTGGATCGTGTCGGGAAGTGTCCCGGCTGCTGGTTTATCACAGTTGGTGGTAAATCAGTAAATCTCTGTGTCAAGTATCTCTTACCTTTATCTCTTTATTTATTCCGCTGTGCTTTATTATATTTATTTATATAAACTGCTTTGCATTTATATTTATTTATATAATCTCTGTGCATTTAAATTATATCTGTTTATATAATTGTTGTATACTTATTTATTTATACTCTGCTTTATTTATTCTGTATTTATTTGTAAAAAGAATTTTTGAAAGTAAAAGATTTAAAATACAACCTTACCCCCCCCTTAGGTTGTCCAACATTTGGTATCAGAGCAGGTCTTTCAAAATTTTCTGCATATTTTTCTCTTATTCTTCTAAATGGCTCAACAAACTAATATCGTGTTTTCAAAACCTCCTTTGATAGATACTGAAAAGTTTGGCATTTGGGCCGAGCTATTTGAATGTCACGTGCGTGGCAAAAATCAAAAGATTTGGAACATCATAGAAAAAGGGAATTTTAAACCCACCATTGTGAAAGATGATGTTTATATTGATAAACCTATAGATGACTGGACTACTTCTGATGAAGCTCATTTTTGTTTAAACTTTGAAGCTAAGAATATATTATATGCTGCTTTAACATCTGACGAAATTGAAAGAGTATATACTTATAAAACTGCAAATCAAATATGGGAAAGTTTAAATAATACTCATCGTGGAAACACGGAGGTTAAATCTAGTAAAGTAAATATTTTAGTTCACGATTATGAACTATTCGAAATGAAACAAGATGAGTCAATTGACTCAATGTTTAAAAGATTTAACCTTATTGTAACTACTTTGAAAGGTTTGGATCGCACTTATCCTAACGAGGACTATATAAGGAAAATCCTACGAGCTCTTCCTTCGGAGTGGATGCAAAAGATAACATCCTTAGAAGACTCCCGTGACCTTTCCATAATGAAGATAGATGACTTGATCGGTAATCTTAAAGTGCATGAAATTGCACTTAAAAGAAACAAAGACCGGGAGCAAGTTAAAAAGAAATCAATCGCTCTCAATGTCTCAACACCAAAAGATGAGAAGAAAAAGGAGAAAGCTAGCTCCTCGAAAGATCCATCCGAAACTCTCGATGAAGTCGCCATGTTGGTAAGAAACTTTTCCAAATTTCTTAATAATAATAATAAATTTTCTAACAATGGCAGATTTCAAAGAAACGGTAACTACCGTCGTGGTGGTGAAAATCGAAGTCGTAAGTTCCATAAACGAGACGAAAAAGTTAAGAAAAATGGCGACTCGAGTGAAGACGATAAAGCTAAGCCAAAGAGAGGCTTTTGCTACTCATGTGGTGACAAAGACCACTACGCCAATGAATGTCCGAAAAAGAACAAATTCCAAAAGAAGAAGGAGAAAGCCTTCATTGGAGGCGCGTGGAGCGAGAGTGAAGAAGAAGATGACTATCAAGCCATTTGTCTTATGGCCGATAGCGACGACGAGGTAAAATCTTCTTACTCGGATTACGATAGTGATTATGAAAGTGATAGTGAAAATAATCTTGAAGAATTATATGAATCTTTTCATAAAATGGCCGCTCTTGCAAATCGTTACCAAGATGAGAATGCTATGTTAAAAGAAACTGTAAATGCATGTAAAAAGGAAATAAAAAATGTTAAACAAAAATCTGAAAATGATATAGATATAATTGCTAAATTAGAAACTAAATTAGGAGAAAAAGATTTTTGTAAATCTTGTGATGTTTTAAATAAAGAAATTGCATGCTTGAATAAAAAATCACATGAAAATATTATTTGTACAAAATGTGATATTCTTGATAATGAGATTACATGTTTAAAGGCTAAATGTGCTTCATATGAAAAAGATAACATGCTAGCTAAAGCCTTTGAAAGTAGCAATGAGAAAGTTCTTAACATGCTTAATATGCCTAACCGTATAAAATGTAGAAAAGGCATTGGTTCCAATACTTGTGTTGATAAATGTTCATGTATACCCATCAAAAGATTCTATGAATCACCTAAAGTAAATACAAGAAATCAATATGTGCAAAAACCTCCGTATGTGCGTAAAATAAATAATGTAAATTATAATACGAGAAAACCGTATGCTCGCATGTACCATGATAAATATTCTAAACCTAATAATAATGCGAATGTAAATACTTGTTTTTATGTGTATGATAAATATAATCGCAAAATTAAAATGGTAAATAAATGGATTCCAAAAGGAATGTTTAGTAATGATAATCCCGGTGGTATGCGTTTATGGTTTTAAATGTGTTATGTATATATATATAGTTTAAATATATTTTGTTGTATACATTATATATATAAGTAATATATATTCTATGTACTGTTTGTTTACATATATATACGTATTACATATATATATATAATATGGTGTTTGTTATATATATATATTAATATGATTTGATGTATTATATATATATATTAATATTGTGTAATATATTATATATATATATATATTCTGTTTTACTTTATATATATGTATGTTGGTTGACTTTTGAAACTAATTGTCAAGGACCCACGAGAAATGGGGACCATAAAAGTTACATCTTCATTATTGTAGATTGACCTTGATATGGACTGGATACTCGATAGTGGTTGCACACGTCACATGACCGGAAACAATAATCTCTTTTCATCATATAAGTCATGTGATGGTGGACAGGTAATTTTTGGAGGAAACTCCAAAGGAAATATAATTGGTAGAGGTACAGTCTCTTGCAATAATGTTCAATTTCTTAATGTTAATCATGTTGATAATTTACATTTTAATTTATTGAGTGTTCGCCAATTGTGTAAAAATAATACAACTGTTGTCTTCGAAGAAGATTCTTGTAAAATCATAAAAAATGGCAAAGTTCTTTTAAATGGCTTTGTAAAAGGAAATTTATATATTTGTAAAACTGTTGTATCTGATAATGTATGCTTATCTTCTCTTAATGATGTTTCTACTTTATGGCATAGGCGTTTAGGTCACGCTAATCTAAGATTAATGCAAAACTTAAAAAATAAGGAGCTTGTGAGTGACCTGCCAAAATTAAAGTTTGATAATCATTTTTGTGATGCTTGTCGTGTCGGCAAACAACATCACGTTTCTCATAAATCAAAAAATGTTATTTCTACTCAAAGAGTTTTAGAACTTTTACATATGGATCTTTTTGGCCCGATGGCTATTCAAAGTTTTGGAGGAAATTTTTATACTTTGGTTATTGTGGATGATTATTCCCGTTATACTTGGACTTTATTTTTGAGACATAAAAATGAGGCTTTTGAAAAGTTTAAAATTTTGGGAAAACGAATTCAAAACCAACAAGGTTGTACGATTGTTTCCATACGTACGGACCATGGACGAGAATTCGATAATGATGTACAATTTGGTGCCTTTTGTGATAAACATGGTATAACTCATAACTTTTCGGCTCCTCGAACTCCTCAATCTAACGGGGTTGTTGAAAGGAAAAATCGAACGTTGCAAGAAATGAGTAGAACTATGCTAAACGAACATCAAGTTCCCCAAAAGTTTTGGTGTGATGCCGTTGCTACCGCGACCTATGTGCTTAACCGTGTCCTAATTAGAGGTATCCTAAATAAGACACCCTATGAACTTTACCGAGGTAGAAAACCTTCCCTAGCTCACCTAAAAGTTTTTGGTTGTAAATGTTTCATTTTAAACACCAAATCCTACCTAACCAAATTTGACCCCAAAGCCTATGAGGGAGTGTTCCTAGGTTATTCTTGGAATAGCAAAGCCTATAGAATCCTAAATAAGGAGACCATGGTAGTGGAAGAATCCCTTAATGTTAGTTTTGACGAGAGTCCTCCCAAACCGAGTGCATCCTTAGCAAATGATAATATCCGTGAAGGAGATGTCTTAGCCCAACAACTTAGTACCTTGGATTTAGGTACCCAACCTTCCACAAATAATATTGAATCTAGTGATGCCCCTCCATGCTTTATTCCACAAGGTATAGATGATCCTAACCTTAGAACCGCTCGAGGCCATCCCGTAGATCAAATTATAGGTGACCTAAACCAAAGGACAACTAGATCACAAATCCTTACCCATTGTGCTTTCCATGCCTTTATCTCAACCATAGAACCTAAAACCATAGATGAAGCTTTAGGTGATGAGGATTGGATATTGGCCATGCAAGATGAGTTAAACCAATTTACTAGGAATGATGTGTGGGACTTAGTGCCTAGCCCTAGTAGTCAAACCATTATTGGCACAAGATGGGTCTTCCGAAACAAGGTAGACGAAAACGGTGGAGTCACACGAAACAAGGCACGTTTAGTTGCCAAGGGGTACAGTCAACAAGAAGGTATAGATTATGACGAAACCTTTGCACCGGTTGCAAGGTTGGAGTCTATTCGAATGCTTCTCGCTTTTGCAAATGCTAAAGATTTTAAGTTATTTCAAATGGATGTTAAAAGTGCTTTCTTAAATGGTATTATAAATGAGGAGGTATACGTTTCTCAACCTCCCGGTTTTGAAAGTTTTGAAAACCCGACACATGTTTATAAATTAAAAAAGGCGCTTTATGGTTTAAAGCAGGCTCCGCGTGCGTGGTATGATAGATTAAAAACCTTTTTAATTGTTAGTGGTTATATTATGGGTAAAATTGATAATACTTTATTTGTGAAATATGTTCAAAATGATATTGTGGTTGTGCAAGTATATGTTGATGATATTATTTTTGGTTCCACTAATGAAAAACTGTGTAATGAATTTTCTGCGAAAATGACAAGCGAGTTTGAAATGAGCATGATGGGAGAGTTAAAATACTTCTTAGGATTGCAAATAAAACAATGTGAAACTGGTATTTTCATTAGTCAATCTAAATATTGTAAAGATATGTTGAAAAAGTTTAACTTTGAAAATGTCAAACCCGTTGAAACTCCAATGACCACAAATTTGCAATTATCTCGTGACGAGGAGGGAAACGATTTTAATGAAAAGATTTATCGTGGTATGATTGGTAGTTTATTATATTTAACTGCTAGTAGACCTGACATTATGTTTAGTGTATGTTTATGTGCTCGTTTTCAATCTTCACCTAAACAATCTCACTATGAAGCTGTCAAGCGTATTTTTCGATATTTACGAGGTACTACTAATCTTGGCTTATGGTACGCAAAGCAACCCGAGTTAGAAGTAACGTGTTTTGCCGATTCCGATCTTGGTGGATCTATTGTTGACCGAAAAAGTACTAGTGGGGTATGCGCCTTTATAGGTCTCTCACTTGTATCTTGGTTCTCTAAGAAACAACAATCCGTAGCTTTGTCTACCACCGAAGCGGAATATGTAGCCGCCGCAAGAGCATGTGCTCAAGTCCTATGGATGAAACACACACTTACCGATTTTGAGGTACACCTAACCAAAATTCCAATTATGTGTGATAACTCAAGTGCCATAAACTTAAGTAAAAATCCCGTTTTGCATTCTCGTACCAAACATATTGAATTGAGACATCACTTTTTACGAGATAATGTTCAAAAAGGCAAAATCGTGCTTGAAAAGGTTATAATACGTGGTTACCTGCCGAGGTTATAATACGTGGTTACCTGCCGAGGTTATAATACGTGGTTACCTGCCGAGGTTATAATACGTGGTTACCTGCCGAGGTTATAATACGTGGTTACCTGCCGAGGTTATAATACGTGGTTACCTGCCGAGGTCATAATACGTGGTGATTTTTTTTTATCACATAAAATTAACCGAAAATTGAAGCCTTAAGATCCGTTTTGGTGCAAGTGTTTCGTATTGGTTTGTATATCTTTGTCTCTATTGCTTTTTGCATTTTATTTTATCCCTCAAATTTTATAAAATCAAATTGATATCGTTATTAATTTGAGGGGGAGCGTTTTAGCTCTTTTACCCATGAGTTTATGCTCTCTCAATTATATGCATATTTTGAGGGGGAGCATCTCTCGAGGGGAAGCATACCGTCTTTCTTGACCCTTTTTGTTTCGACAAACGGGGGAGAGAAACCGCACATGCTCTTGCTTAGCGGTTGTGTTTGTCATCATCAAAAAGGGGGAGATTGTTGGTGCAAGTGTACCACATCTCTATATATTTATATATATTTATTTTGATGATTACAAACACACCGTATTATTGTTTATCTAACAATCCTATCCAAGTGTACAGTTCTTGAAGAACACGAAGATTTTATCTGAAGAATTCAAGACGGAAGATTTACGTTGTCATTATTGTTTATAACTAATAATGATAAACACCCTAAAATAATATACCACTTGGATATTTATAAAACCCTAAACCTTTTTTTTTTAAAAAAGATATTTAAAATTATTTAAAACTAAAGCTTTATTAATTTTTATTAAAATATCAAAAATCAGTTTCCTATGCATTTTACTGTTGCACATTTATTGAAGGAGTGTTCAGCCGAAAGCAATCCAACGTGCAGCCTGCCCATTGTATTTTTCTGACCGCGGTATACCGCGGTGTGCAGGCGGTATACCGCCACCTCTTGTAGCCGTTGGTGTGTCAGTTTCTGACCGCGGTATACCGCGGTGTGCAAGGCGGTATACCGCCACCTCATATATCCGTTGGAGCTTCCTTGGTATTTATATGCATGCTGGTGAAGAACAGTAAAAAAAAACACAACACAACAAGCAGCAACCATTTCTCAGCTCTCTCACTCAATTAATATATATATTTTATAAAACTTTTTTTTATAAAATATCCAAGTGTGAGATATTATACAAGAGTGATTACCCATTGTGAGTTATACTCCTCTTGTAAGTATTTGAATAACGGGTGTGTGATCCTGTATATCTCAATAAGCTGAGGCTTAGAGAACCGTTTACTTTGCTCTGTATTTGGTTTGTATTCTACCGTAAAGAATACATTTATTGGATCGTGTCGGGAAGTGTCTCGGCTGCTGGTTTATCACAGTTGGTGGTAAATCAGTAAATCTCTGTGTCAAGTATCTCTTACCTTTATCTCTTTATTTATTCCGCTGTGCTTTATTATATTTATTTATATAAACTGCTTTGCATTTATATTTATTTATATAATCTCTGTGCATTTAAATTATATCTGTTTATATAATTGTTGTATACTTATTTATTTATACTCTGCTTTATTTATTCTGTATTTATTTGTAAAAAGAATTTTTGAAAGTAAAAGATTTAAAATACAACCTTACCCCCCCCTTAGGTTGTCCAACAATATATATTTCACAAATTCTCAATCCACACATACTCATATATATATAAACACATATATATGTTCCCCAGTTGAAAATGTTTAAAGTAAAACTCACCTCGAATGCTTACAATAAGCTTCCAAGCCTTTCTCCGAGCTATCCGATCCTTTATCCAAAATTCTCAGAATCTGAAACCATTTACATACAAATATTTCCTTACCACTTATGTATAAGACTTAATAGCAGGCTATGGACTCTAGATACATCTACATAACTCTTATCCTCAAAAATTGACCAAACAGCCAAGTTATCCGGAAACCACAAAGTATCCGGACAACTTTCCGGACAACAAGACTAATCTGGACAACACGATTTATCCGGACAACACAAGGAATCCGGATGCCATCCGGACTCTAAATCATCCGGAAACCATCAAACAAATCATCCGGACACTATCAATAAACTACCCGGACACCACCCAAGAAACTACCCGGATACCTTCATATTATCCGGACACCTCTGACTGTTTATCCCATTTTTACCCAGAAATCGACTGAATCATTAACAGATGTGATTTTGACTATTCTACTCCGATAGGAACTATCTAAAAGTAATTACAAACATAAAATACAAAGAGACATACCTCAGATTCACTTCCAAGCATACCAATTGAAGCTTTACCCTACTTGTCTTCTTTTCTCCTCCTTGCCTCCAAACACACACACACACACTAAGCTGAAATATCTAAATTCCTGAGTTGTGACATATCTGAAGTCTAAAGAGATAATATCTAACCCTATTTACCTTTTAGCCCTTAAACTATTCAACAATAACCCAAACACCCTTAACTTATAAACTTATCCAAACTTTCCCTAAATAGAAACTTTAAAGTTAAATAAACTTAACGGAATTAGATTTTTAACTAACGGATTTACCCGGGGTATTACATTATCTCCCCCTTAAAAGAATTCCGTCCCGGAATTCGGTTAAGCAATAAACGAGGGTAACTACTATCACGTCCTATCCAATGGTCCTTCACTCTGATCATTACATTCGACTACTTTCTCCCACTCTCTTCTCAACATAAAACACGTTTTCTCCAAGGATAGCACACTAGGAGGTACTCACTCTTAACGGATCCTATGAGCTAGCTTTCTTTCACCTCCAGACCAATCACTACTATACTTTACTAACAATTTCACCATACCTCATATCAGGAACTTAATCGAGTCAATCCAAAATCACACTCAATGCTCAAAATAACTTCACATTTTCCATTTCTCAAACGGTAATACTCTATTCTTTAGCTAACCATCTACTGCCACTCCATTCTCTTATTCTTGAATAATACTACTACACACCACCTCGACATCCATGCCTCTCCACACATACTTTTGGCACATCTAAACAACTTATAAACAAAATCCCGAGTAGAGGTTTCCACTTATACTCACCCCATATCATCACAAATCCACCACTTAATCTCACGAAATTCATTACTAATACACCTCGCACATTCACTAATTATAATCTGCCACCATCTTATCCACATTACCCCACACATTTAAACAATACCTTTCTTGATAGCATCAACAATCACATTAAGTATAATCTACACAACATACTAAACTGTCACCTTCATGACTAGGTCAGGACTTCACGCACTATCGTTACCTTCCACACACAATTCATCACGTTCTATATATTTCTATTATTCTTTACACTCAAGCCATCACACTCCACACACTAACAAATTAGAACAACAATAATTAAACACACCCTTCTATATCTCTAACACAATTATCAAATATTTTTCTAACACAAATAATAAAATTGAAAACACAAAAGAATCGGTTTGCACCGAAGTCAGATAACACTTTAGCACGTATAAAGTTTATAGAAATATAACTGTCTTCATCTCTATCCATACGTCGAGTTCGACTTGCCACTCTATTGATTCAACAAGGTTAATATACACGTAAGCACATACCCAATATAACAAGATATTCTGGTTCAACATGTACTTGTAAGTTCATGATTACACTGGCTAGGTGTAATTTGAAAATACCTTACATGATGTTCCTTCTACCTTTTTATATTTAACATCCCAAGGTTCTAAAATAATACGGACATCCTACTTCACATACAGTTTAAGTCTAGGTATAAATCCAAATACCTAAATCCCTTAAACTAGGGCTCTGATACCATTTGTAACAACCCGGTTTTCCAAACATGCTTCAAATAACATACATTGCATAATTTCATTACATTCATAATAAAAGATACATAATAAACCACAAACGGTCCCTTCGGTCTCGAAACTACAAAATACATTAAGCTTCCTAATCAACGCCCATCAAAAGCTCCTTACACTTAATCCTTTCCTTTGCCGATCCTTAACCTGGAAAACATATTTTTGAAAACAAAATGAGGGTTAGACCAAACGGGTCTAGTGAGTTAATCCCGGTCCTTTCCAAAATCATTATAAAACCTTTTATGTAAATCCTTTGTATCAAAATAGTTTAGATAAACCTTTGGTAATTCTTTCGTAAAATATAAACATACCACACGTATATAAATACCAAACAAGACTCGTGCTCCACTCATCCTCATCCTCGTTCCCATGGCCATATTAGTTGGTAGCAAGCCAACTAATAAATCAACGCCGTACAACAACTACGACACACAACGCCGTACAACATCTACGACCAACAACGCCGTACAACAACTACGACACACACTTCGGCCGGCATAGTTCGGCGTGCTCTCGTGTAGTATAATACTTACATAAATATAACATCTCATTATTTTATATTTAAAAGCATATACTCAATCGTATCTCAATATACGATATACCACACCATCACACATATCCTTTTAATTTATATATATATAAACATATATATATATATATATATATATATATATATATATATTTCACAAATTCTCAATCCACACATACTCATATATATATATAAACACATACATATGTTCCCCAGTTGAAAATGTTTAAAGTAAAACTCACCTCGAATGCTTACAATAAGCTTCCAAGCCTTTCTCCGAGCTATCCGATCCTTTATCCAAAATTCTCAGAATCTGAAACCATTTACATACAAATATTTCCTTACCACTTATGTATAAGACTTACTAGAAGGCTATGGACTCTAGATACATCTACATAACTCTTATCCTCAAAAATTAACCAAACAGCCAAGTTATCCGGAAACCACAAAGTATCCGGACAACTTTCCGGACAACAAGACTAATCCGGACAACACGATTTATCCGGACAACACAAGGAATCCGGATGCCATCCGGACTCTAAATCATCCGGAAACCATCAAACAAATCATCCGGACACTATCAATAAACTACCCGGACACCACCCAAGAAACTACCCGGATAGCTTCATATTATCCGGACACCTCTGACTGTTTATCCCATTTTCACCCAGAAATCGACTGAATCATTAACAGATGTGATTTTGACTATTCTACTCCGATAGGAACTATCTAAAAGTAATTACAAACATAAAATACAAAGAGACATACCTCAGATTCACTTCCAAGCATACCAATTGAAGCTTTACCCTACTTGTCTTCTTTTCTCCTCCTTGCCTCCAAACACACACACACACTAAGCTGAAATATCTAAATTCCTGAGTTGTGACATATCTGATGTCTAAAGAGATAATATCTAACCCTATTTACCTTTTAGCCCTTAAACTATTCAACAATAACCCAAACACCCTTAACTTATAAACTTATCCAAACTTTCCCTAAATAGAAACTTTAAAGTTAAATAAACTTAACGGAATTAGATTTTTAACTAACGGATTTACCCGGGGTATTACACATGTGACGTAGACATAGAGAAACCTACATCCTCGTCATGGCTAAATTCATAGTAAATCGACCATCTGCTTTCATGATCGACCTGTTCACGATCACGATCAATCGCGCCTGCTTAATCAGGTAATCGACCTCCCTCCATAATCAGTTAATATACCATGTATCTTCTTTTTGGTTTGTCCTTCTCTTTATTATTCTACTGGTTTTTGGTCTGACCATCTATCGATTTTTGCTCTGATTTCTTCTATTTTGGACATGCGATTTCTCCTCAGGTCTCCTACAGATTAGACAACTGTGGTTACATAAATCGAATATTAGGCAAGCAAATACACTATGATCGTATTAAATAGAAGGAGTGCAGACTGCTCAGAGGGTGTTCGATGAAATGCCCAATAGAAATGTGGAGTCTTGCATAGAGGGTGTTAGATGAGGAATGATTAGATGTACATGGTATAAAGTTGGAAACATGAGTCAGACTTGTTTTTTATGCTTGATGAACTTTTGTTAGAACGGTTATTTGGTACAAAAAACACTAATCAACTCACTAGGGATAAATCGGTCATTAAACCAGGCTTGTCATATCCTGTCCAGTCATATCTTGTCTTACCAAACGCTGAACCAACGTAGGACTCCTATAGAAGTATCACACGTGAGTATCTTTAATTCCTGAACGGTTGCTAGCCCGATGAACCGAAATAACACAAGGAAAAATCGGTTTTCCTTGTGTGTGTGTGTGTGTGTGTGTGTGTGTCTATATAGACGCCAAGAGGAGAGGAGAGGAGAGGAGAGGAGAGGAGAGGGAGGGAGAGTTTTCTTGTATTGTGTTTTTTTTCCTTAAACCTAAACCTAAACAAGGTTAGGTTTAAATACGTCCCTTACCAAACTTGGACCGGGCCACTAATTTGCTTATTTAAGCTAATGGGCTCATGGCCTTTTCAATTAATTATTAACATAATAATTAAACTTGGATGTCAAGTAATCATTACTTTTAAACAATGGGCTTTTAACCTAATTAATTATTATTCTACTATAACGATAATTATCTTTCCATTTCAACATGTAATTATTTTGGTTCACGACCATCATGGCCAATCCGAGACACACATACTCTATGTGTGGGACCCTCATAGGTTCATCTGACGTCAGCAGTGTATTCATGTGATGTAGACATAGAGAAACCTACATCCCCGTCATGGCTAAATTCATAGTAAATCGACCATCTGCTTTCATGATCGACCTGTTCACGATCACGATCAATCGCATCTGCTTAATCAGGTAATCGACCTCCCTCCATAATCAGTTAATATACCATGTATCTTCTTTTTGGTTTGTCCTTCTCTTTATTATTCTACTGGTTTTTGGTCTGACCATCTATCGATTTTTGCTTTGATTTCTTCTATTTTGGACATGCGATTTCTCCTCAGGTCTCCTACAGATTAGACAAATGTGGTTACATAAATCGAATATTAGGCAAGCAAATACACTGTGATCGTATTAAATAGAAGGAGTGCAGACTGCTCAGAGGGTGTTCGATGAAATGCCCAATAGAAATGTGGAGTCTTGCACAGAGGGTGTTCGATGAGGAATGATTAGATGTACATGGTATAAAGTTGGAAACATGAGTCAGACTTGTTTTTGATGCTTGATGAACTTTTGTTAGAATGGTTATTTGGTACAAAAAACACTAAACAACTCACTAGGGATAAATTGGTCATTAAACCAGTCTAATCTTGCCATGTCCTGTCCAGTCATATCATGTCTTACCAAACACTGAACAATTATCTTGTTCTATCTTGTTCTGTTTTGTCTCGTCCTGTCATGTCTGCGTACCAAATGAACCCTAACTGAACAGGACAGAACATAATGTAACATTACATAACAGGATAAGACAATAGTTCAACGTTTTGTAAGATATAATTGACCATGAGAAAAAACGAAAGATAAAATGACTGATTTACCCTTAATAAGTTGTTTATATCTTTTACATATTTTAATTAATTTGTGTAATTTATTAAACTATAAGAAAATAAACTTTTTTATAACAAAAGATATCATTAGAAAATTTCGTCAAGACGATTAAAATGACTTAAAAATAAAAAGTTTATTAGTTTCCAATTTTTATTTTATATCTTTTATGTATTATTTTGTTTTATTAATACTTAATAAAGTTCATAAATTAACCAAAATATAGAAAGTGTAAAAAAATAATATTTTGGGGACAATAAGTAAAAGTTTAAAGTGCATAAAATACAATAAATAAAATTTAAAGTATAAAGAGGGAGATGTATTTGGTGTTTTAGAAAAGAATTAAGTTTTATTTGAGATTCTATTAGTAAAATTTAGGTATGTTATTCCACCTAAAAGTTCTTTCAAACGTGATGATCTATGTTGTGTTATATTTTGTTACGTCTTGTCCAATTTACCAAAGTGTCACATCCTGCTAAAAGGTTCTTCAAAAATCCATAATATTCTGGATCAATCAAGATATTGGAGGAACATTAGGGGCATTTGGTTCGCAGGATTCCGATGAAAACTAAAGGAATTGGAATGATCAATTTTGCTTACCAAATTTCATTCAAGCATTTGGTTTACACATGGAATTGAATTAAACTCCATACATTCCACCATTCATTGATTTGATCATTCCATCACAATTGAGTAGGAATTTAATTCCCTTTCATCATCTTTTTCTCAAAACATAAAACTATCCTCAACTTCCCTACTTGATTTACCTAGACTGTTGATCCAAACCCTCAATGATTTGATAATGACTCTCTAAGAATCACTTAGTGAAAATTGTAAGTAGACATTATGTATAAGTGTTTCACTATCATTGATAAGTACTAAGTCTGTTTCAGTACCGCTGATAGGAAACTCAAGCTATTTATTTGATACATTCAGCGAACTTATACATCAGTGAGCCCTGAGCCTGTTTAGCCTCACTGATGATCGCTAATAAAATATATTGTTTACTTATGATCCCTGAAGACAAGTTTCACGTCAACAATGTTCTACGCTGAAGTCGAAGATCAAGCCAAAGAACCAGCGACAAGTCTACTAATGAACTGATGCGGATATCAGCGAAGCCAAGACCTGTCCACTCAACGTGAAGTTACAAGTAGAAGACTTCAGCGAACGCTGAACTTTATCACTCGCTGATAAAGAACTATTCAACGAACGCTGATCATGAAGTTTCCTCTACAAGTTACTTTTGTCTTACCCCCTTGCACGCCTCCGTACGATCTGTCAGAATGGACATCCCTTTTGTTCAGAATCGTACAACCAACTCTGATTCTACAATGTTCATCATGCGGCTACTAGGTTGTCTACTAAAGTCAAAACATGCAACCAATCAGCTGCTGCCACGTGTAAAGTTGTACTGTTGTGCAATAAATGCATGCAGTATATAAAGGAAACTCCACTTCAGAAATGAAGTGCTCGACCATTTCCTTCTTCTTACTATTCTGTGTGTTAGAATATTATCCTTAGTATTCTTATATCCTTTCTATCTTAATTCTAGTGCAAGAAATCTTAGTGATTCTCTTAACTTGTTTAGATTAGGTTTATTTCTTAATCTTGTTCCGCAACAAGTTGTAAATTGTTTGATACATATCAATAAACAATTTAAAAAAAATAAAAATCGTGTGTTTGTATTCAACCCCCCCTTCTACAAACTTGTATAACCCTTACGGGACCAACAAGTGGTATCAGATCAGATTGTTTAATCCTATAAACAAGATCTTGCTTATACTAATCTCTTTTCTCTTCCTTGCTATTTTTCAAAATGGCTAACACCACGAACACAAACTACATTGACAATGGTTCTCTTGCAAAACCCCCTAGATTTTCTAGAGATAACTTCAATCTATGGAAGAATAGGATGATACTCTTCTTAGAAGGTGTAGACCCCACTATGCCTTACTATATCGAGAATGGTCCATATATCCCTGTTAGGATTGATCCTGAAGTTCCAGCCACTGCTACTAGAGCTGCTATTGCTGAAAGAATCATTCCCAGGGAACCTCATCATTGGACTGATGAAGACAAGAAGAAGGTGGCTATCGACACTAAAGCCAGATCTATCATCTCTATGGCTCTTCCTGACGAATTCTACCATTCCGCCATGAACCTGAAAACCTCTAAATCCATGTAGGACACAATCTGTGTTCAATATGAAGGTACATCTGAAGTCCAGGACTCAAGAAAGATCAACCTGGTAAGACAGTACGAAAGTTTCATTTGTGGTAAGAATGAATCTCTCTCTGAAGTACATCAACGGTTTAACTGTTTAATTATTGACCTAAAAACCGTTGGTAAGGAATATTCTAACTTTGAGATCCTGACAAAGTTTCTAGAATGTTTGCCTGAAAGCTGGGACAATTATTCAATGTGTCTCAAGCTATCAAAGGATCTAAAATCTATGACTCTCTCTACCTTATTTGGCACTATGCTCAATCATGAGCAGTCGTGTCATATTAAGAAGAATCTTGTAAAAGATTCCAAAAGCACACTTGTTGCTTTACTCTCAGAGTCACCTTCCACTCAGCGATCAACTATCACTGTCACTGAGTTGGAAACTAACTATGAATGCTCATCAGACGCTGACTCTTCAGATCTTGATGAATCTCTGGCACTTCTGGCTAATAAGTCCAGGAGATTCGCCAAAAAGAGTAACTTCAAAAGGAACAAACCCCTCGCACTCACTGACAGGCCAAAAACATCAACCCCTGTTGATAAGGCTACTGCTACCTGCTTTAACTGTGAGAAAGTAGGACAGTTTGCTAGTGAATGTAGGTCAAATAAAGTCTTTAAACCCTTAGCTTCCTCCAAGAAATCCTCTAACCCCAGGGCTAGAGATGACAAGTATCAAAAGCTGAAAGAAAAGTATGCAAAGCTGAAAAGCTTTAAGAAGAAAGGCAAAGGCCTAATGGCTGACTTTGACTGGGCTGCCTCTGATGAAGAAGAAGAATCTGACTCTGAAGATGATGATGTGGCCAATCTCTGCCTCATGGCAAAAATAGAAGAAGAGGAAGAAAATTCTGACATTCCCTCTACTTCAACCTCTACCACTAAGGTATCAACTTCCTTCTTTACTAATATTTCAGATATTGATGAAGCTGATAGTTTTCGGAAAATCGATCTTCTGACTATGAACTTATATGATGCCATGAATGGCAAGACCATAGTTGAAAATCAAAATCTTGATCTAGCTGAACTGCTTAAAAACTGTCATCTTCAAATAGAAAAGCTTTCTAAAATTGAAGAAGATTTAAAAGATCAGGTTCGTATAAATCAACTAGTCAAAATCGAACGTGAAGAAGCTATCGCTGCATTAAAAGCTGAAAAGGCTACTGTTGAAGGATGGTGTAAATACTCAACAACGATCACTGAGATAATAAGGTCTCAGATTCCCCTGAGCGATAAGAGTGGACTTGGTTACAAAGCTGATACTCTAGAACCAACCACCGATCGTTCCATGCTTAAATTTGGAACGTTCGTATCCTCAGTCCCTGACACCTTCTCATCTCAGTGTTCCTCTTCTGAAGCTCCCATCCCTGAGGAAAAACCTACCTTAATCTCTAAAGGTAAATGTAAAGAAAAAGTTTTCAACCAAAAACCTCAGAAGGGTACCTTTGTACCTAAGCTGAATGCTTCTAAAGCTTCAGTGACTTATCCCTCTACTTCTAAGAACAAGATCCCTAGATTTATTCAGCGATCTACTCCTAGAATCAAAGTGGATATTATTGGTAAGAAATCTGAAGAACTGATTGTTCCTGCCATTTCCAATGGCAAATGTATACTTGGTGCTGGCCCGACTCATTTAAAAATATCGGCTAAGCATGCAAATGGTCCTAAAGCTACTTTTAGCTATAGAAAATGTTATCACTGTGGACTTACCGATCACATTGCTAGTAAGTTCCCCACAACCACCAAAGCTGAAAAGTTAGCTAAGGTGAAGATCAGTGCCCCCAAGGCAAAGAAGACCAATCCTAGTGCAAATCAGGTTAAGGTGAAACCAATCACTGAGGTTAAGAAATTAACCATAGTGAAGACTAGTTCCGAAGCTAAATCTTCAAATGCTGCGAAGATTGCTGAACGTTCCACTTCCTCTACCACCACTGACAAATATGGGCCCATGGTGCAATGGGTGCCCAAGTCAAACTAATCTTTCTTTGTTTGCAGGTTCAGAAGGGTATCTGGTATCTTGATAGCGGATGCTCTAGATGTATGACTGGAAAGAAAAACCTGCTCACTAAATACAAGGAAGAGAAGGGTCCCTCAGTGACCTTCGGTGGAAACGGAAAAGGCTATACCCGAGGGTTTGGTGTACTCTCTAATGGTACAACAACCTTCAAAAGAGTCGTATATGTTGATGGACTGAAGCATAATCTTCTAAGCATTCGTCAGCTGTGTGACAAGGATAACAAAGTGATTTTCACTAAGGAATCCTACTTTGTCTCTGACAAAAAGGAGAAGATAGCTCTCAGCGGATACCGTATGGAAAATGTTTATGTTATAAACATGGACTCTACAACCCACTGAGAACTCTTGTTTCTTCTCAAAAGCCTCATCTAATGTCAACTGGCTATGGCATAAGAGGGTCTCTCATCTAAACCTCAAGACACTGAATACTCTTTCTTCAAAAGAGTTGGTCACTTGTCTACCTCAACACTCATACACTAAGGAGTCTCTATGTTCAGCGTGTGAGAAAGGGAAACAAACCAAAGCAAGCTTCAAGTCTAAGTAAGTTTCCTCAGTGTCATCTCCTATACAACTTCTCCATATGGATTTGTTTGGCCCTGTTAACAAATAATCCCTCGCTGGAAAGAAATATACATTGATCATAGTTGATGAATTCTCTCGCTATACCTGGGTAATGTTTCTCCGTTCTAAGAGTGACACCCCTGAAGAACTCATCACTTTTGTCAGGAAAATGGAAGTCCTGAACAACATGACCGTTCGCTCTATAAGGAGTGATCATAGGACTGAATTCAAAAACAACTCCCTTGATTCCTTCTTTGAAAGTAAGGGTATTTCTCACAACTTTTCTTCAGTGAGAACACCGCAACAAAATGGAGTCGCTGAAAGAAGAAATCGAACTATCATCGAAGCTGCACGTTCAATGCTCAGCGATTCTCATCTACCTACTCAGTTTTGGGCAGAAGCTATCAACACTGCTTGTTTTACTCAAAATAGGTCGCTGATAGTTAAAAGATTCAAGAAGACAGCCTATGAACTTTTTCATGGGAGAAAGCCTTCAATTAGCTTTCTTCACATCTTTGGATGTCAGTGTTTCATACTGAACAACAGAGATGCCCTTGGAAAGTTTGATCCTAAGGCTGATGATGGAATCTTTATTGGATATTCTTCTATCTCAAAAGCCTTTAGAGTCTTCAATCGTAGAAGACAAACTGTAGAAAAAACAATCCACGTCACTTTTGACGAATCCCGTTCAGCGAACTCCAGACTGTAGGATCCCAGTTACAACAAGTAACAATACTAATAGCAATAATCTTTGTATTGACTGATAAAGAGGAGTTTACAATATATGAATTAAGTACAACTCACTCTTGAAGCTCTCTCTCTCTGCGTATGACTCTTTCAAAATGGAGGCTAGGAGGCTTAACCTAAAATCTCTCTAAAACAAGACTTTATAACCAATACAACAATTGGTTATTTACAATTTTAGCCTTTGACACTCAACAAATACAAATAAGTCATTGACACTATTTATTTATAAAACATTCATATAAATTAGGGGCTAATTAAAGCTAACAATCTCCCCCTAATGTTTTATAAAGAAAGCATCATCTTGTAGTCTCCCCTTGCTTTCTTTAGAGGGGTTGGTGTGTCAATCTTCAAGTCTTGTAAGAGTCTTCTTTTCCTGATCTTCCACAATGTCAGTTGCTTCAATTCCTTCTTTAACTCCCCCTTGATCGTTGCATACCCCCCCTTGACTGTTGCTTTACCTTTTTGATCTCGGTTGTCTCCCAAAGATTAAACTCAAACAATCAGAGAACGATTTGATGTGCGGAAGCTTGTATAACCAGTTTGAGTAATAACCGATGGTAGATAAACAGCTAGGAGATGAAGAGTAGCGAACACATTCGGCTCATGAGAATCTGCATTAAAGAATAAGTAACCAGGGGTAATTATCTAACACAAAAGCACATAGCAACTGTTATCACAACAATTAAAATAATTGTGTAGCCTATGTTCAGAGTTGATAAATATGAAGCTCTGATAGGACTTCCAGTTATCATAGAAGTAAAATTATAAAAATCAAACTTCTCAAACTGTTCTAGCAATATCACATAGATATGCATGGGGAATCACAAAGATTCGTGATATTGTGTGGAAGAAAATGTATATGATATGTTGGGCTCAAAAGCATTGATGTAATCTGGACAGCAGATTATCAATCAATAGACACAGTGCATTGAATATGAAGTTCGGAGACCGGAGATGTTGTCTTCCTTTTTCAATATCTGAAACCTTCAAGTAAGGAATAGATAGATTATGTGCTAATTCTCCGTGTATTTGTGAAACAAATATCCTTTAAGGGATATTGAGTAGCTTGGTGGGGTGACACGAGTTATTGACATTGGGTCCATGTCTGTTTCAATATTCATCTCCAAAAAAAGACGAGAATGAATAGATTATGTAGTTACCCGGATGACTAACTCAGTTTGGTAAGGACCAATTAATTCTTTTAAGTCCTGTCACATTCTCACCAGTCACTCTTTCACTCCGAATACTTCTTTTTCTTTTAAGATCTCACTGACATCTATGAAAGGATGGGTTTCTTGGGTAGGTTCTTCCGGTTCTAGATGGACCATAGAAACATGAAAATGCCTAACACACACCTTGTATTATTTCATATGAACCAGGTTCTGAATTGTAATATTCAGAAGCTTTAAAATATTAAAAATGAGTTCTAAACTGATTTGTTTAGAAGTAAAGTTCATTTGAAGTACGAGTTCTGATCTGAAGTAATCAGAAGTCACTATCATCTGATATGGAGTTTCAATGAACAAATTCAAACACTAAACGGATTGACTCAGTAAGCACAAGTGTTTTCAAGAAATTAATCAATGATTAGAAAGTTTAATTATGAAGAACAAGTAACAATTATTAGTCAGAATAGGAATTGAATCATTGAAATGAAATGACGTTCATTGAAATCAAATGAGAATCCAAACGAGTGTATTTCCACCAAAAAATTCAACGAATATATGAGACGTGGAAATAACTGTTTCAACAAAAATGTAACACGTGGCAATTTTGGAATTTATATATGGGAAAAACAAACACGAGTAAGTTTTTTAGAATAAACTACCACGGTTCTTTGTTATTCACAAAACCATTTAAATTCAACTTCTAAAGCATGAAATACATTTGAGCACATAGAAGTAGTTTGAACATTTGAAAGATTTGAATCATTCTAAAGTTGTTCTTCTTTTAAATGATGAAGGTTTAAAATTCAGAGATTTTACCTTTGCATTTAGCATGATTAGATTGGCATTCTCCCCCTCAAATTGAGCATTAAATCTCATTTAAGCTCACTTTGAAATCAGATATCCAGTAAAAACTCTGAACTGAACATATCTGAGGTACTGGCAGAGGGTGCGACAGAGGTTGATCGCAGTGCCGACAGAGGTTGATCTCGTGTCGACAGAGGTTGATCAAGTGCTGACAGAGGTCTTCTTTATGATCTGCATGAACTTTGATCTTCAAGACTGCTTCTGATCTTTTGAGTCTCAGAAAACTCCAAAGAGCTCTGATGATGATTTTAGTGAAACACAACTTTCTATCCAGCAGATGTATACTGACTTTAGCAGAGATTCTGACCAAGAAGAACACTTATTCAGACCAAACACAAAACACGAACATTGTTCATCTTTGTCTTAGGAATCCAACGCATCTGGACTCATCAAATTTGGAGCTTCGAGGAGGGAGTTCTGTTGAAAATACGACAGGTACGCAAAGCTGACAGCAAGTACTAAGAAGTTGGGCTACGGGCTCTGAGGTTGTCACATAGGTTCAGTCAACAGAGGCTCAGTCAGATTTCACAGAGGCTCTGTGGTGAACAATACCGCAGAGGTTGGTCGCAAAAGGCTGAGCCAAAGCTTATGTTGTCGCCAGAAGTTGGTCTGAGATCACGGCTTGACAGACGCTTGACAAAGGCTCGTCATAGGTTTGTCGCGGCTTGGCAGAGGTTTGGTCGCCGCTCGGCAGAGGGTTGGTCGCCGCTCAGCAGAGGTTGGTCGCGGCTCGGCAGAGGTTTGGTCGCGGCTTAATTCTGCAGCAAACAGTAGCTTAACAGCAGTGTTACACCAACTTTGACACTGATTTAGACCATTATAGCTCTGGAGTTTGCAAAAACTCAAAACACAAACAATTTTAATTTGTTTGTTATCTGTTTAGATCATCTTGAATCACCTTTTTTCGAGCTCATACGAAAAGATATGGTAGATTTACCACAGTCGCACAGATCTGTCCAACAGCTTTGTGTCAGCACACTGTTGTCTACTTCGATGATGAATATGACCCTTCTAAATTTTGAATCTCTGAAATCTCAAAACACGAAAGCTGTTCACCAATGTGCTTTAAATCTAGGGCCTTTTGAATTGCATCAATAGGTGTCTTGATCGGTGAGATATGATCAATTTACTACAGCATCGCAAATCTGTCAGGATGCTGTTATTAAATCTGATTTAAGACTGAAGGATGAGTCTTAAACTGAGTGTTTAAGAGTCCATTGTCCACTTAAGTATGAGTCCTTAACAGATGTATTAAGGAGTCCATGTACCTGCAAAACAAATTAAATACATTTTGGTACCCATTTCCAAATGGGTCCTTTTCTGTTGAAATTATGATCTGTTTTAAGGTCCTCTGGTTTGCCAAGTTTAGCTGGTTTGCCAGGTTCCTTTCTATGACTTTTCTCACTTTGGGTCTTTGGAATTTTCTTTTGAAATGACCCATTTTGAACACAGTTTGATCTAGACAAATGGTTCTTTAATGTAAACAGAAGATTAAAGCATTTACAGTTGTATGAGTGATGAGATGAAACAGAAACAAAAGGCTTTGGAGCATTTTTGACAGGAGTAGAGCTGTTGACTTTCCAAACCATTTTCACTCTTTTGAAAACAAGATTATCTGTATTATCAACACGAGAGTTTTCTAAGTCAAATTCCTTAAGCCTTTTAGCTAAAACATCTTTTTCTTTAAGATTCAAATCAAACTTTTTTAGAAGATCTGATTTATACATCTTCTCCAACATAATCTTGGTTGACAAAACAGATAGTCTTTTTGTCAATTTGGACATTTCAGCTTTAAAAACCTTTCTTTCTCTCTCAAAATCATCTTTCAAACATTTTGTTTGAAATCTTTCAATCTTCTTCTTCTCAAACTCTTTTCTTTCAAGATCAGACTCTTTCCTCTCATTTTCAAGAGTTTTCTGAAATTCTGAGATTTTGCAAGAAAATTCCACAGACTTTGTTTCAAAAATAGTTTTCTCCTTTTCAAACTTTTCTCTTTCACAGATCACAAGCTTTTTAAAATCAGAAACCAAATTAGAAAATTTTAAACATTTAAGTTCAAGTCTTTTCTTCTCTTCTTCAAAAATCTTTTCAGACTCACATAATTTTCTCTTAAGATCGAGATTTTCACACGTTAAGAGTTTACCTGATTTTTCAAGCTTAGCAATCTTTTCTGAATCAATCAGAATGCTTTTGTTCTTTTCTCCAACTCTTTCTCAAGATTAGGAATAATTTTGCGAAAATTAGTACTGAGTTTAGAATAATAATGAGAATCAGCATCAGCACTAAATCTTAGTCTTGACATATTGTTACTTGAAAATTTAAAAATGTCGGATCGTTAACAGATACTTCGTGAGAAGTAGAATTTGTGCGCTTGAGTCAAATTTTCAAATCTTATCGGATTGAGCTGAAATTTGGTAGGTAGGTGCACGAGTATTGTAATCTCTGTACGATCGACACTAGTATCCAAGGACATCACCCCTGATTGGCGACCATAGTATAGCGACGACACCCACTGTCGTCCGCAGGTTTTTTCCTCGTTTGAGGTTTTTCCTGCGTCATCAAATCCCTTGTTTCTTTATTTTATTCCTCGTCGCACGTCTCGTCGAAAGATTCTTTCTTTAGTTGTTTAAGTCCACATCGACCTTAAGTTGTCCCTTTGGTGCGATTTTTGGCATTAACAGTTTGGCGCCATCCGTGGGACTACATCTAGAGAAAATCCTCGACGAACGTTCATTCTACTAATAGTTTCTTGGAGTTTCTTCTATTTTCTGTTACAGGAAAATGGCAGCCCTTGGAAATCCGCAGCCCTTGGAAATCCGCAGCAAGTCGTCGGTCAGATGTATCAGGAGCTCGAGGTTGCCAGGAATCAACTCAATGCAATGGCAGAGCAGAATCGCAGAGCAGCTGAAGAGATCGCGCGGCTAAGGAATCCTTTTGGACCCCAGAATGGTCCTAGACCAGTCATCCAGAATCCAGGTCCGGGACCAGGCCCGTCCGCACAGAATCAGCATCCAGGTCCATTCATGCAGAATCAGCAGCCGGGTCCGTTCCTCCAAATCCCCAGTCTGGGCAGATTCCCCCTCAGCACATCCGACCACCAGCCTTGAACAATGGATCCCAACCATTGCAAGGTGGCGCCCAGCCGTTTCAGAATGGATCCCAGCCGTTTTCCCAACCGTTCCAAAGTGGTCCGCAACCTTTCCAGCAAGGATCGCAATCTTTCCAGCAGAGATCACAGCCATTTCAGCAGGGACCACAATCATTTTAGAATGGACCGCAACAATTCCAATATGGGTCGCAGCCATATTTTGTTCCATTCAACGGGGACACCAATGGTTCATCGCATGGTAATGGCACTAGCCCAGGGACCAATCCCTTGACAGGGGCAAATCCTGATCTTAACGATCCCATCGCCCAGCGTTTGAAGATGTTAGAAGACCAAAATGAGCGCGTCCTGTCCTTGCTCGCCAAGTTGCCTGGGGCAGCCGTGCCTGTCGACGTCGAACCTCGCTCGGGGTATCAGGCGTCGCCCTTCATCGACGAGATCGCCACCGTCGAGGTCCCAAAGAAGTATAACATTCCTGCCTTCACTCCCAAGTATTCGGGTGTGACCGATCCAACCGAGCATGTCGCGCAGTATAAGCAGCTCATGTGGACGATCTCGATTCCACACATGTACCATGAAGTATGCATGTGCAAGAGTTTCGGGGCGACTCTCACTGGTCCAGCTCTCCAGTGGTTGATCAATCTCAAACCCAAATCTATCGGGTCGTTCGCCGAATTGGTCAACCAATTCTCCCGGCAATTCGCCAGCAGTCGTAAGATGGAAAAGCAGACTAGTGATCTGTATTATGTAGTGCAGAAGACCAATGAGTCTATTCGAAGTTATTTCAATTGATTCAATGCCGAAATGATCAGTATCCGCAATTGTGACATCAAAACTGCGATCGAAGCTTATAAGCGTGGTCTAGACGATAGTTCAGGTCTATATATCGATCTGACCACGTATCCCCCAGAGACTTTCGAAGACGTCCGAGCTCGAACCTTAGCATATATGAGGGTCGAAGACAACGCAGCCTTTCGTCGCAAACACACTGACGACAAGAAGCCGCTAGGTGTCAAGAAACCAGAATTCAAGCCGAAAGCCATATCCAGAATAGAGCCAGCGCGTCAGATTTCAAATGTTCATTTCAAGACGAAAGCAGAGGCCAAGACCGCGACTAAGTTCACTCGGTACCCCAAGATATCCTCTTACGGATTCAAAGGATTTGCAAATGACTTAGTCGGAGCTCTGAGGACCGCTCAAGCTACCATTCGATGGCCAAAGAAGTCCGACCTGGACGATGCTAAGAAAGACAAATCAAAGTGGTGCGACTTCCATGCCGATCATGGTCATGCGACAGACGACTGTATCGCATTGAAGAAGGAACTAGCATATCATTTCCCGAAAGGAAATCTCAAGGATTTCATCGACGATGTCGCTGTTCCAGCTAATAACCATCGACCGTCGACTCCCGAGCATGCAAAAGTTGTCAATTGAAATTCCCTACGCCATGGGGAATCCAGGAGATCAAAAGCGAGCCAAAAGTCGCCCGTGAGTGCTACAAGTCTACCTTGAAGCCGCAGAAATAAACTGAAGTCACAAGATCAAGCTCTCGACAGGATCGCCGTGTCGTTCTGTCATTTAAAACCTGTCTTTTCCTCCCAAAAAGAATAAGGTAATAAATGACAGGGGGCAAATCGAGAGAGTCTGAAAAGGTACGTTCTCTAACTCTTTTTCATATGATTTTTTCTCACAAAACGACTACTGACTTAAGCATCGGAGGGTCGTTGGCTAGCCAACGACCAACCCCCGACATCGTTTTATTGCAGAATCGCACGACAGCTTATCGCAGAATCGCACGACAGTAATCATTAAGTCTACTGTATGACTTTAAATTCACAAGGTCGCACGACATAAACAATCAGGATTTTCTTCCCCGATCATCCCTCCACAAGGGCGTACGATTCAAATTCATCGTACGATCCAGCCGGACAATCGCAAAGCCTAAATAGCTTATCTATAAGGTTCTTAGCTTTTATACCCCGAATGGATGCTTTAATCGCGTGT
Organism: Saussurea involucrata; assembly: GCA_033807775.1. NCBI lineage: Eukaryota > Viridiplantae > Streptophyta > Magnoliopsida > Asterales > Asteraceae > Saussurea > Saussurea involucrata. Next base: position 63,994,081 of record CM066318.1, read on the forward strand.
TCTGATATGTGTTTTACGTTATTCTCATCGTATTACAATGTATGCCTCAGTCGCATGATTTCCTATGTGTCCTATGTTCAAATTCATAATTAAACATGGTTTGGATAAAGCACAAAGTTTAAACAAAAGTTGCGTTCATATAAACCATCGAGTACATAATCTACCACTAACGGTCGAGCAGCACGAACAAACAAATATGTTGGTTCCCGGTTTGCTTATACAAGATTGTCAGATCTATTAGTTCGAGTTTATGTTTGATGCGGAAGCGTATTTGAAGAACTAACAGATGTGTTTGATAGATTTAGAACACACTCTATCAAATAAACAGTGAAGAGAATAGATTTAAAGCACAAAGACCCACTGTATTTAATATATCAAGAACACTTAGTACAGATTTGACGCTAATTGAGTGTAAGTGTTTTGTGTTGTGTGTTTTAAGTGATTGTGTAAACTTGTAAGTGTAAAAACGGTGATTCTTAGGAAGAACTCAACATGAGTCTTCCTTTTATACTACTACAAAAGATCTATTCTAGACAAGAGACTGTTGCTACAGGAAAGAAGAGATGATATGAACAGTTGGAAAACTGCATGCATTAAATGTTGCAGACGTCTATGTTGTACTAAGCCCTATTGAGTCCACTCAGAGTTTGACACGTGTTGAAGTTGGACAGGGTACGTTGCCATGCAAGTTGATGAACAGATCCTGGAACTGTAGCAAGATATTTCTTTAACAGTGATAAGATATTATAAATACCTTGAGTCTTCAGTGAGGACAACAGAGGCTCTGTAAAGTGTTGCAGAGGTTCTGCGGTCTGGTCCTTTGTAGAGTAGTTCACTGGGTTCCTTGTCTTCTGAAGTTGTCTGCAGAGGCTCTGTTATTGGTGACAGAGGTTCTGAGGTCTTGATCTTCTGTAGCGTTCTTCTGTAGTTTCTTCGGTCTTTGATCACTTTTGATCAAAACTTCCTTTGCTTCTTCTTAGATGCCCGACAGAGCTTCTGTTGCACTCAGCAGAGCTTCTGTGGAAGTTCTTCTGTACTTAGCCATTTTTCAATACTTCTAATGTTTCAGAATATTGGAGCTAACAATCTCCCCCTAAGTATTGAAAAATAAATTTTGAGTTTGAATTTTTAGGCTAAGTTAAGATAGACAGAGGTTAAACAATACCTCAGAAGATTATTTCTTTCATTTGGAATTTATGCCAGAGGCATTTACATTTGAGTACATTAAATGAACATAAATAAAACGTTGACAGAGGTTCTTTGAAGAGACTCAGATTTTTGCATTTGGGAAGTCGTCGAACTTTCTGTTGTCTTTTCCTACTTCCTTGAGTTCTTCATAGAATTTGAGGCAGAGATTTCTTAGGCCTAGTGTAGCATCAATCTCTTTGATCATCATCAGAGCAGATTCTTCATCCATAAGCTCTGTTGCATTGTTCTCCTCTAGTATTTTTCTGAACATGTTCAGAGTATGGGTTGTGTACTTCTGACAGTCCATTGTCACAAACAGTTTAAGTTGATCAGCAGGATTCTTGAATACTAACCCGTACCTTGGAGTTTTGATGATCGAATTGTGTATGGCATTGGGTGGGCAGAAATCCTCTGGTGGTCTGATGCTTAGAGTAGTCACGCCTAGATCGATGGCTAGTTGAAAGTCGAGCATGCTGTAGATTAGGAGCTTTTCACGCATCGCCTTTCTGAGAACTCGATAAGATCTTTGGTGGCAGTCGTCATTGAAGTTGTCTTTCGTCCATTGCAGAAGGTCAGGTAAGTCATAGGGATTGAGGTTTCGGATATCAGCATCAGAGAATTGATTCTCTGATCTGTCAGACCTTTTGACTTTCCAGATTGTATACATCGTATGAGGATAGGTTCTCATTTTAGAGTATCTACAATAGATTACCTTCTTTATCTTGTGAATGGAGTAAACTTTATTGACCGATTTTGACTTTGTAGAGGTTAAGATGGCATTGAATTCCTCTCTTAGCTTCTGATCTCGGACATGAGCTGGCAGATCGCTCTGGAAGTGCTGTCTGTAGAGATAACTGTAAACATGCTCTACCATTTGTTCAATGGTTGGAGTAGTTCTTGGAATTGGTCTCCTTAGCTTATCCATTTGTCGAGTGATGTCTGCTACTTTACCTTATGTTACCTTAGCTGTGGGATCCAGGGTTGGGTTTTCTAATAGAGGTTTCAAGTTGAATGCCCAGTCTTCCTCTTCGGGTTTAGGAGTGATGAAGGCATTAAAGGCACCTTACATCAATTTCTCTGTAGCAACGCGCATTTTCTTCTTTGGCTCTTCTTCTGTCATTATTCACTTGCCTTTATCTTTTGGTTTTGAGGTTTCAGAGGTTGGGTTTTGGATTTGTGTGGGTGGAACCTCTGTAGTTTTGGCGGTTGAAGGTTTTGTGGGTTTTGGGGTTGGATGCTCTGATGGTTTGGTTGTTGCCTCTAAAGGTTTTGATACTTCGGGTTGTGAGGTCTCTGTTGGTGAGGAGTCTTCGGGTCTTGGAGGTGGGATGTCAAAACGCTTTGCTGATTGAAAAGTAGATACAAATTCCATTCTGCGAAGAATGAACTCTGCAGAGCGTTTTGGTCTTTGGGGTTTTCGAGCTATGGTTTTGACTCTAGTTTTGCGCGGGATTGGTTGTGAGGTTGGTGTTGGTTCTTTGGATGAGGGTGGAGATTGTTCTGTGGATGAGGATGCAAGAATGATTACCTTAGGTTCTGTGGTTGGTGCATCCTCTGCTGAGATAGAGGTGTTTTGCCTTTGTTGTGTTCCTTGTGTTTCCTTCGGGGTTTCTGTTGTAGAGGGTTCTGTAGTTTTCTCTGTAGTTTTTGCAGAAGTCGCCTTTGTTGTTTCGTTTGTTTTCTCCCCCTCAGGATGACCAGATGCACCATCATCAGGATCATCCTGCCTTCTTTTAGCAGCAACTTCTGTTCTGTAGGTGTCTTGAGATGCTTGCCTTGCTGCTTGTTTCTTCATTGTTTCAAAGTAGATTGCGATCGAAGTCTTGAAGGCTTTGGTCGCACTTTTCTTGAATTCTGCAGCGGTTGTTTTGGCAATGTCAGTGGCAGAGGCGATGGCAGCAGCAGCAGAAGTTTCTTTATTTGACTTTATTTCTGCAAGGGCTTCTTTAACTTCTGTGGATAAGGTATCCACTTTGGTATTTAATCCTGTAAGCGCGCCTGAAGTAGAATCTGTAAAAGTCGTGAATGAGCTTTGCAACTTATTCAATGTTTGAGTTACAGAGGTTACAAAGACTTGGAACTCATTCTTCGTAACATGTTCCTCTTGGGTAACCTCTGGAGGAACAACCCCTTCTCCAGAGTGAGTCCCTGTTCTTGGGACACCTTCTTTCATTCCTGTTTGATCGTTGAGAATGGAAGGATTTCCTTCTGATCTTCGAGAAGAAACAAGAGTTTCAGTCTCTACAGAAGTTCTGTGAAGAACAGTGTCCAAATCCACTCCAGAGGTGGGTATCGAAATGTCTTTCTTTTGACTTGGAGACTTGTCTAGAGTCTCTTCGTCTTTGTGCTTACTACTTCTCTCTGAAAGAAGTTTTGGCCCTATATTGTGTGTGGCAGAGGAAACAAATTCCTCTGTAGGGTGTTCTAGTGTGATCTAGGGCAATTGATCACGAACTAGGGTGTTCCCGTTTTGCTTATACAAGATTGTCAGATCTATTAGTTCGAGTTTATGTTTGATGCGGAAGCGTATTTGAAGAACTAACAGATGTGTTTGATAGATTTAGAACACACTCTATCAAATAAACAGTGAAGAGAATAGATTTATAGCACAAAGACCCACTGTATTTAATATATCAAGAACACTTAGTACAGATTTGACGCTAATTGAGTGTAAGTGTTTTGTGTTGTGTGTTTTAAGTGATTGTGTAAACTTGTAAAGTGTAAAAACGGTGATTCTTAGGAAGAACTCAACATGAGTCTTCCTTTTATACTACTACAAAAGATCTATTCTAGACAAGAGACTGTTGCTACAGGAAAGAAGAGATGATATGAACAGTTGGAAAACTGCATGCATTAAATGTTGCAGACGTCTATGTTGTACTAAGCCCTATTGAGTCCACTCAGAGTTTGATACGTGTTGAAGTTGGACAGGGTACGTTGCCATGCAAGTTGATGAACAGATCCTGGAACTGTAGCAAGATATTTCTTTAACAGTGATAAGATATTATAAATACCTTGAGTCTTCAGTGAGGACAACAGAGGCTCTGTAAAGTGTTGCAGAGGTTCTGCGGTCTGGTCCTTTGTAGAGTAGTTCACTGGGTTCCTTGTCTTCTGAAGTTGTCTGCAGAGGCTCTGTTATTGGTGACAGAGGTTCTGAGGTCTTGATCTTCTGTAGCGTTCTTCTGTAGTTTCTTCGGTCTTTGATCACTCTTGATCAAAACTTCCTTTGCTTCTTCTTAGATGCCCGACAGAGCTTCTGTTGCACTCAGCAGAGCTTCTGTGGAAGTTCTTCTGTACTTGGCCATTTTTCAATACTTCTAATGTTTCAGAATATTGGAGCTAACAATCTCCCCCTAAGTATTGAAAAATAAATTTTGACTTTGAATTTTTAGGCTAAGTTAAGATAGACAGAGGTTAAACAATACCTCAGAAGATTATTTCTTTCATTTGGAATTTATGCCAGAGGCATTTACATTTGAGTACATTAAATGAACAAAAATAAAACGTTGACAGAGGTTCTTTGAAGAGAGTCAGATTTTTGCATTTGGGAAGTCGTCGAACTTTCTGTTGTCTTTTCCTACTTCCTTGAGTTCTTCATAGAATTTGAGGCAGAGATTTCTTAGGCCTAGTGTAGCATCAATCTCTTTGATCATCATCAGAGCAGATTCTTCATCCATAAGCTCTGTTGCATTGTTCTCCTCTAGTATTTTTCTGAACAAGTTCAGAGTATGGGTTGTGTACTTCTGACAGTCCATTGTCACAAACAGTTTAAGTTGATCAGCAGGATTCTTGAATACTAACCCGTACCTTGGAGTTTTGATGATCGAATTGTGTATGGCATTGGGTGGGCAGAAATCCTCTGGTGGTCTGATGCTTAGAGTAGTCACGCCTAGATCGATGGCTAGTTGAAAGTCGAGCATGCTGTAGATTAGGAGCTTTTCACGCATCGCCTTTCTGAGAACTCGATAAGATCTTTGGTGGCAGTCGTCATTGAAGTTGTCTTTCGTCCATTGCAGAAGGTCAGGTAAGTCATAGGGATTGAGGTTTCGGATATCAGCATCAGAGAATTGATTCTCTGATCTGTCAGACCTTTTGACTTTCCAGATTGTATACATCGTATGAGGATAGGTTCTCATTTTAGAGTATCTACAATAGATTACCTTCTTTATCTTGTGAATGGAGTAAACTTTATTGACCGATTTTGACTTTGTAGAGGTGAAGATGGCATTGAATTCCTCTCTTAGCTTCTGATCTCGGACATGAGCTGGCAGATCGCTCTGGAAGTGCTGTCTGTAGAGATAACTGTAAACATGCTCTTCCATTTGTTCAATGGCTGGAGTAGTTCTTGGAATTGGTCTCCTTAGCTTATCCATTTGTCGAGTGATGTCTGCTACTTTACCTTCTGTTACCTTAGCTGTGGGATCCAGGGTTGGGTTTTCTAACAGAGGTTTCAAGTTGAATGCCCAGTCTTCCTCTTCGGGTTTAGGAGTGATGAAGGCATTAAAGGCACCTTACATCAATTTCTCTGTAGCAACGCGCATTTTCTTCTTTGGCTCTTCTTCTGTCATTATTCACTTGCCTTTATCTTTTGGTTTTGAGGTTTCAGAGGTTGGGTTTTGGATTTGTGTGGGTGGAACCTCTGTAGTTTTGGCGGTTGAAGGTTTTGTGGGTTTTGGGGTTGGATGCTCTGATGGTTTGGTTGTTGCCTCTAAAGGTTTTGATACTTCGGGTTGTGAGGTCTCTGTTGGTGAGGAGTCTTCGGGTCTTGGAGGTGGGATGTCAAAACGAATTGCTGATTGAAAAGTAGATACAAATTCCATTCTGCGAAGAATGAACTCTGCAGAGCATTTTGGTCTTTGGGGTTTTCAAGCTATGGTTTTGACTCTAGTTTTGCGCGGGATTGGTTGTGAGGTTGGTGTTGGTTCTTTGGATGAGGGTGGAGATTGTTCTGTGGATGAGGATGCAAGAGTGATTACCTTAGGTTCTGTGGTTGGTGCATCCTCTGCTGAGATAGAGGTGTTTTGCCTTTGTTGTGTTCCTTGTGTTTCCTTCGGGGTTTCTGTTGTAGAGGGTTCTGCAGTTTTCTCTGTAGTTTTTGCAGAAGTCGCCTTTGTTGTTTCTTTTGTTTTCTCCCCCTCAGGATGACCAGATGCACCATCATTAGGATCATCCTGCCTTCTTTTAGCAGCAACTTCTGTTCTGTAGGTGTCTTGAGCTGCTTGCCTTGCTGCTTGTTTCTTCATTGTTTCAAAGTAGATTGCGATCGAAGTCTTGAAGGCTTTGGTCGCACTTTTCTCGAATTCTGCAGCGGTTGTTTTGGCAATGTCAGTGGCAGAGGCGATGGCAGCAGCAGCAGAAGTTTCTTTATTTGACTTTATTTCTGCAAGGGCTTCTTTAACTTCTGTGGATAAGGTATCCACTTTGGTATTTAATCCTGTAAGCGCGCCTGAAGTAGAATCTGTAAAAGTCGTGAATGAGCTTTGCAACTTATTCAATGTTTGAGTTACAGAGGTTACAAAGACTTGGAACTCATTCTTCGTAACATGTTCCTCTTGGGTAACCTCTGGAGGAACAACCCCTTCTCCAGAGTGAGTCCCTGTTCCTGGGACACCTTCTTTCATTTCTGTTTGATCGTTGAGAATGGAAGGATTTCCTTCTGATCTTCGAGAAGAAACAAGAGTTTCAGTCTCTACAGAAGTTCTGTGAAGAACAGTGTCCAAATCCACTCCAGAGGTGGGTATCGAAATGTCTTTCTTTTGACTTGGAGACTTGTCTAGAGTCTCTTCGTCTTTGTGCTTACTACTTCTCTCTGAAAGAAGTTTTGGCCCTATATTGTGTGTGGCAGAGGAAACAAATTCCTCTGTAGGGTGTTCTAGTGTGATCTAGGGCAATTGATCACGAACTAGGGTGTTCCCGGTTTGCTTATACAAGATTGTCAGATCTATTAGTTCGAGTTTATGTTTGATGCGGAAGCGTATTTGAAGAACTAACAGATGTGTTTGATAGATTTAGAACACACTCTATCAAATAAACAGTGAAGAGAATAGATTTATAGCACAAAGACCCACTGTATTTAATATATCAAGAACACTTAGTACAGATTTGACGCTAATTGAGTGTAAGTGTTTTGTGTTGTGTGTTTTAAGTGATTGTGTAAACTTGTAAAGTGTAAAAACGGTGATTCTTAGGAAGAACTCAACATGAGTCTTCCTTTTATACTACTACAAAAGATCTACTCTAGACAAGAGACTGTTGCTACAGGAAAGAAGAGATGATATGAACAGTTGGAAAACTGCATGCATTAAATGTTGCAGACGTCTATGTTGTACTAAGACCTATTGAGTCCACTCAGAGTTTGACACGTGTTGAAGTTGGACAGGGTACGTTGCCATGCAAGTTGATGAACAGATCCTGGAACTGTAGCAAGATATTTCTTTAACAGTGATAAGATATTATAAATATCTTGAGTCTTCAGTGAGGACAACAGAGGCTCTGTAAAGTGTTGCAGAGGTTCTGCGGTCTGGTCCTTTGTAGAGTAGTTCACTGGGTTCCTTGTCTTCTGAAGTTGTCTGCAGAGGCTCTGTTATTGGCGACAGAGGTTCTGAGGTCTTGATCTTCTGTAGCGTTCTTCTGTAGTTTCTTCGGTCTTTGATCACTCTTGATCAAAACTTCCTTTGCTTCTTCTTAGATGCCCGACAGAGCTTCTGTTGCACTCAGCAGAGCTTCTGTGGAAGTTCTTCTGTACTTGGCCATTTTTCAATACTTCTAATGTTTCAGAATATTGGAGCTAACAAAATACATTTTTTCTAAGTTTGTGGAGGAGCATCGATCACAACCTTGTCCGATACCTCATCCTGAAAACCCTCGCTAGCCACCTCCTCCTCGACCTCCTTCTCGTCATCCAAGTCGAGATCTCTCTCGGTCCCGACTCTCTCATAAAAGAGACGCAGCTCATCCGACGCTGAAGCCAAAGGATCCTTGCCCTGCAAGTGACGTCGCATAACTGCCGCACGCGCAGTAAGTCGAGCATAAGAAGAGAAAGACTTATTTTCGTCCTTCAACTCATCATACTCCTTCTTCAAATTTATCACTTTAGCCTTGATTCCCTCGACTTCCTTCCTCTTCGCGGTTACGGATTCCTTCATCCCCTCCAGCTCCTCTCTCTGGTCGCGCATCAAAGTCAGGGACTCCTTCAAACGCGAGTTTATCTCGTCTCTTGTATGACCGAGGGCATCCAATTCGTCCAGAGCATGGTCAAGGCGCACCGACATCACTTTTTCATGCTCCAAAGCAGCTTTCTCTTTAGCTAACGCTGCATCCTCATCTTTGGTAACAGAAGCCGTTGAAACCTCTATATTTTTCGTTTCGGCCTGCAATGCCAGGGAAGCTTGGAACGCCTAAAGAATCATAATATGAGCGACATTAGTAAACAACGACAACGACAAGTCTTGAAAGAAAGACTTACCAAGAATAAGAGTCCAGCTGCATGGAACTCTTTCTTCTCGAAAGAAAACCCGTCAAAACGCTCCCTGAAAGACGGAAGCAAATATTTTTCCAAATGGGGGACAACTTCGTCTCGTCCAAGACATTGTCGTCCAGAAAACCCGACGGCAACGTAAAGTTGACCGTCGTTTCCCCCACAGGTCCCTTCTGCGAGCTTTTGCCCCTGTCAGCCGATGAAGGGCCGGATAGGACGACGGGAGACATCGTCGCCTGTTGCGCAGTATCCACAGATTTTGCGGCGGTCGTGTCAAACGCAACCGACGCCTTCGCCTTCCTGGACAAGGCAACCCTCGATGGGTTACCCGTCTTCAAAGACGGTTCCCTCAGAATAGACACCTTTGTCCTCTTTAAGAGACCCGACCCGGCTATCGGGACCTCTTTTCTCTTCAGGACTCCCGACCGAGTTGTCGAAACGTCCTTCTCCCTCGCCTCGCGAGCCACTTCGACTTGGGCCATCTTCTTAGCAATAGAAGATGTCGCCTGCGCTTGAGATTCACCTGTACGGTAAAAGAAAGAAATTAGACGATTCAGAATAGAGAAAGACCAGGTCAAGCGAAAAGAAGACAAAAGGATACTTACCAATTATCTCTACCTCTGGTTCTTCACTCTTCTCTTCCTCCTCAGTCTTCTCAGAGTCCTCCTCTTCTTCTTTCTCCTCTCGACCCATCCTCACTCTGTCGCTCAAGAAAACGGTATCATCATCCTCGTCTATCAAATGACGCGTGACAAACGACCGGTCTTCGGTACTAAATTCCAAGAACTTTTTGATCTTAGCCCGAGAAGCATCATCCGGCTCTACCTTATCGAAATCAATATCTACGCATAAAAAAGAAGATCAGTCGAAAAAACAATCGAGCAACAGAATAACATGAAAACGTACAATCAAAGGCTCACCCGTCATATTCCAACCCTCCCTAATCCAGTCACTATCAGTGTCTAGCGTCGACACCTGTACGAATACGTACCTCTTCTTCCATCCACGGTCGTTGACCGCAGTATTTAAAACCAGGGTACGATCACCCTTGAACCTTGAAAATAAACTATAGCGACGGTACCGGTCATTCTTGACCTTATACGCCGTCAGAAGGTCCCTCACATTTATCGGTGGATTCCAGTTGGAGGTAAGTCGTTCGATGATCAAGATAACTCGCCAGAACTGGGGCATCAATTGTCCCGGCGAAAGATCAAATTCACACATGAACTCTTTGACTAAAGGCGAATATGGCCAGTGAAAGCCTATTTTGAACGGGTATTTGTATATAACAACGTACCCCTCGGGGCACATTTCCGGTCGAACCTTTCCAACCTTGCTTACGATAATCCCCATGGGAATCCTCGCTAGACTTCTAAAGTCGTCGAGATATTCTTCGTTTTTAATGGTGCTTCTAGGCTCTGTCGACATTGCCAGCCCCGTTAAATTGATTTGCACTTCTGAAAGGCCCCAGATATCCCAATTTTTCTAGGCTTTCTAGCGACAGACTTGCGACGCATACGCAAACTGGAGGGTCGTATCTTATATGATCTTAGAAAAACTTAAATTAGGTCAAAGATTCTTGCAAGTTTTAATCGAACAAAAATCGCCAAGAAAAGATCCATCGTAATCTTTATTTATGCAGTCGATCATGTCAGGTCGAACCCTTTGATGATCACCGCGCATCCCCGTCCTTTCGCATGCCCGCCCGGATCTTCGACACCTGTCCTCGACAGCTGGTAAGCATCATCGTGCGTCAGTATGACGTCAAAACTTTTCAACTTCTCGTTCAGTTAAAAGCGAACCGGTCTAGTTCCAAGACAACCAGGTAAGTCCCTCAACACAGGTCACAAGTCTAAGCATTCGACAAGCAAAATTTTAAACTTAAAATTGACATTCAATTTTCAAATTTTGGGGGAAAACTGTTTGGGCAAAAAATCACGTCGCTCGACCACGACCAAAACAGGTAAGACACATGTCCTAAGCTATATCTTGTATTAAGATAAGGTCTCAACAAGAACCCAGGAAACATCCGTCGTCTCCCGTAAAAGGTAAGTCGTACATCCCTCATGACACTCGACCATAGCATCGCCCGTCCCGTACGACCATCGCGTAAGATCACTACACCTTCGACCAAAGCTAACGTTAACCTTGACTGTTACGTTTGTTAAGTGTTTAATGCAGGAGTCAAAGTCATTAAGGAGCAACGGATATAACCGACGCAACCATCAACGATCGATAGCCGTAACGGACGAAGATCATCATGGATAATCACTCCGGCAACCGTTTCCAGCCGTTGTAGCCGTTGATCAAAGCATTAATGGAGCTAATTAATGACGCGAAGACTATAAATACCAAGCTAAGTCTTCACATCAAGGATCATGAGTTAACATCCGATACACATCGAATATCCGGCGATTAACAACCGAAGCAATACTCAAGAACATTCGAAGAAAAGCTCAAGTCATCGCTCTCGACGCACGACGACAGCCCTCGACCAGCAGTTCACGCTTTGTATTCACACGACAAACACCTGTTTTTACGTTCAAACACTTGTACTTTACATTTCGAAGCATTTTCTTCATTTGTATTGTAATCTCTATACGATCGACACCAGTATCCAAGGACATCGCCCCTGATTGGCGACCATAGTATAGCGACGACACCCATTGTCGTCCGCAGGATTTTTCTTCGTTTGAGGTTTTTCCTGCGTCATCAAATCCCTTATTTCTTTATTTTATTCCTCATCGCATGTCTCGTCGAAAGTTGTCCCTTTGGTGCGATTTTTGGCATTAACAATTACCATTAAGAAATCTATCATCTTGTAAGTATTTACTTTGAGAGTGAGTGATCCATTCCCATCTCTAGCAAAAGCAAGAGATCGACTCAAGTATTTGTATCATGGTTTATGTTCTACCATAAAGAACATTCATAGTGGATTTGTGTCTCTAGAAGTGTCTCGGAAAGTGGACTAGCCAAATTGGTGAACCACTCTAAACAACGGTGTTGGTATCATTCTCTCTACCCTTATCTTATATATCTTGTCTTACATATTATCAGTTGTTGTGATTGAAAACTAATTTTTGAAAGCAAAAAGATCCTAATACAACCTTTACCCTCCTAAGGTTGTCCTACAATTGGTATCAGAGCAGGTCTTTCAAAGATTTCACTTCTTTAACAAGTTTTTTTAAACAAAAATTGATCACATAATGGCTCATCATGAAGGCTCTCTATCTGTTAAACCACCTCCTATTGACATCGAAAAATTTGGCATTTGGGCCGAGCTCTTTGAATGTCACGTTCGTGGTAAAAGTAGAAAAATGTGGGATATTATTGCTAATGGAAATTTTGTTCGCACAAAAATGCAAGATGGCAAAAGTGTTGAAAAACCTATTGCTGAGTGGTCTAATAATGATGACACTAGGAACTGTTTAAATTTTGAAGAAAAAAATATGATTTATGCTGCTTTAAATTCAGATGAAATTGAGAGAGTTTTTACTTGTAAAACCGCTAATGAAATTTGGCAAAGCTTAAATGATACTCATCGTGGAAACTCACAAGTTAAAATTAGTAAAATAAATATTTTAGTTCATGACTATGAATTATTTGAAATGACTCAAGATGAATCAATTGATTCTATGTTTAAACGTTTTAACCTCATCATGACTACTTTGAAAGGATTAGGTCGTGTGTATGAAAATGAAGATTATGTAAGGAAAATTCTTCGAGCTCTACCTCCGGAGTGGATGCCAAAAATAACATCCTTGGAAGATTCTCGTGATCTTTCAAAAATGAAGTTGGATGATCTCATTGGTAACCTAAAAGTTCACGAAATAGCTTTAAAGAGAAACAAAGCTCGAGATCAAGGAAAGAAGAAATCATTGGCACTTCAAGCCAATGTTTCAAAAGAATAGACTAAAGACGAAAAAGCTAGTCTACCGAAAGAAGAACCCGAGAAGATAGACTCTACGAACGACATCGCACTTTTGGTAAAGAATTTTAATAAATTTTTAAGTAACAAACGTTTTGCAAGAAATGATAGGTCAAACTTCAATCGAAGAGATGGAAATGATCCAACACAGAATCCTGCTTCAAGATTTTCAAGAAGAAATGGAAGACCATTTCAACAATTCAACAAGTTCAATAGCCACGAGAACTTCAATGAAAATTCAAATAACAATGACTATTGTTATGTATGTGGAGACAAAAATGACTATGCAAATACATGTCTCAAACGTGCAAAACAAAATGATACTCAAAAGGCATTTGTTGGAGGAGCTTGGAGTGATAGTGAAGAAGATGAAAGTAGAGAAGAAATATGTCTCATGGCCGACCATGAGAAAGAGTTATCTACTTGCTACTCAACTAATGATGATAGTGATTATAGTGATAATTGCTATGATAATGATGATGATATGCATGAGGATGAATATCTTGATGAACTTGAAGAATCATATAAACAAATGGTCAATCTTGCTAAGAAATATAGTGAAACCAACAAAGAAATAAGTAGATCACTTATATTGCAAGAAAGAGAAATTCATGATCTTAACAAGAAAACTGCTTATGACACTAAGATAAACGAGGATATGAACAAAGAGATTGCATGCTTGAAAGAAAAATTGGTTGAAAAATAAAATTGTGACGCTTGTGTCAAGTTAAATGAAAAAGTTGCTTGTTTAGAAAAAAGAATAAGTGAAAATGATTTATGTACTAAATGTGATAAGTTGAAGATTCAAATTTCTTATCTAAATTCAAAATGTGAAGATTTTGAAAGAAACAATCAAATGGCTTCAAACTTCAAAGATGGAAATGAAAAAATGCTTAAGATGTTGAAAATGCCAAGAAAGTTTGATGATAAACGAGGTCTTGATTTTAATGGCTCTCATGGTGAATCTAGTACCAAAACTCCTTCAAAAAACATTGTCTTTGTAAAAGCTTCAAAGATAGATAATTCTTCTAAAAGTGAAGAAGTTGGCAATAAACATGTTTTGAATAGTTGTCTTATTAAACCCTTTGTGAATTCAAAAGTGGTTCCAAACAATATTCCTTATAGATCACCTCACACGCAAAATAAAAACTACATGCCTAAAAGGAATTTCATACACAATAAAAATAAGATGGGTAACATGTACAATCAAAATCACTCTAGAGTTAGAAGAAGAATAAATATACTAACGCCCTATTTTGTGTACAATGAAAATAATCAAAGAATAAAAATAACTCCTAGATGGCAAGCTAAAGGTATTTTTTACTCTAATAATCCCAGACCAATGAGATGTTAGGTTTTGGATGTTTAATTTTTTTCAAGTCATGTATATAATTCTTTATCTTACCCATGAAACATTGGGTACCAAGTATTTGTATCTCATAATCTTTTGTAGATGGTTTTTGGAAATGAAATCGAAGATCTAGATTGGATCCTCGATAATGGGTGCACTCGTCACATGACCGGAAATAAAAGTCTATTCTCATCTTATGAGGAATGTGACGGTGGACAAGTTGTCTTCGGTGGAAATGCAAAAGGAAAGGTTATCGGTAGAGGTACCATCGTTTGCAATGATGTTAAATTTTCAAATGTTGAGCATGTGAGCAATTTGAATTTTAAACTGCTAAGTGTTGGTCAATTATGCGAAAATAATATCCATGTTCTTTTAAAAGAAAATGAATGTGAAATAATTAAAAATGGCAAGGTAATTCTGTTAGGTTCAAATTTGGTTGAATAGAAGTTCAAGGGCTATTATGTTAATCTTGTAATTTGAGCCTTAATAGTGTAACAGGCCGTAGGCTTCCATGCCATGGGCCCAACATATATAAAGTTGTTTTTCTTAGGAAAATAAGCTAGTTGTCTAATTATACTTTCTTGAACTTATTGTAATTCTCTCTCAATATTGAAAGTAATTGGATGACCATTGGAAATCATACTGTCTTGTTCTACATCTATTGATTTCTACTGATTGTTGCACTGATCTGGAACTCATAATTGGTATCAGAGCAAACGGACGAATCGATTCAAAGTGTCTTTTGGATTTCTGGTAAGGTTTCTGTTCAAAAATCGATTGTGTTCTTGCTTTGAAAAATCATATTTTGATTTGGTTAAAATTGATAGTTTTCGTTTATCACATTCTGTTAGCATCATCATTATAAACGAATCTGCAAGTTTTCATCATCTAATTCGATCATCTTAGTGGTTTTTAAGCAAAATCAAAGTTTCAAAGTTTTTGGTCTCTGTTCTTGCAAAAATCCAATCTTTTCTATCAAAAACTTGTTATTTGGCTTCAAAATCGATTTGGGTATTATTATTATTGTTTTTGGTCGAGTTCCTAACCTTTCAGGAACGATTTTAAAGAACCCTGGTCGAATTCCTGTGTTTTTGGAAACCACAGCCGCAGTTACCGGATACCATAGCCGTGGTTACCGGGTCCTTCATAGTGTTATCTGGTAAGTTCCCTATTCCTCAATTGTTACCGGGTAACCCCAAGTTACCGGGTAACTTTACACCTTACTGGTTAATTTAGCACTTACCGGACATCACTCCCGGTAAGCTCCAAATACCGGTCAGCTCTTACATCCGGTAAGTACGTTCCCGGTAAGCACTCTTTCCATCTCGGTAAGTTCAATCACCCGGTAAGATTGTTACTTATTGTATTTTTCTTATCGGTAAGTTCTGATTTAGTTGTTTCATCCGGTAACATCCAGTCATCCGGTAAGATCCACATCCGGTAAGCTCTTCCACCAAGTAAGTTTCAATTTTTGCTTAATTTTAATTCTTCAGGTAACTTGTATCACCCGGTAACCCTCTGTTACCCGGTAACTCAAGATCATCCAGTAACTTCTACAAATTTATCTGTTTCTCACAATCTGATCCGGACACTTCCAGATCAGATATCGTTCATCCGGATTCCTATCCGGTAAGTACTGCATAGTCGATTTCTTACCTGATTTAGCACAATCCACTATTAGAACCTGCATTAGGATATCACTCTTAGTGCCTTGCGTTAGGTTTCACTTTGAATCGAATCAATCGTCTGACGATCACGTTACTGCAACACAAAATGTGTCAGGATCGATTCCAAACAAGAATAATTATACTTAGAAATCAGAATTAAAGAATCTTGCGGAATAGAACTTTAATTCAAACACACTCAATGAACAACTAATCAGAAAACACAATCTGTTTGTATTCAATACTTCAACTCACAAGTTTACAACCAAACCTCAATCTTGTTGAACAAGCTCAACAAGACGACTTCTACTTCTCTAGAAATAGGGTTCTAAACCTTGAGGTTAATTCTCTCTAAAACAAAAACGAATTCTAAATCTCTTGGAATAGCTATCTATCAAAATCTATTTATACTAAATAATTACAAGATAACTATCAAAACAAAATTGATCTTCAGAATATTCTTTCATGCTTATCTTCAATCATTCCATCTTTATCTCCAACATTCTCGCATTCCATAATTATGATCACAAGCAGCATTAACATCGTTATACACAAGCAGTACTAACATTGTTCCAGCAGCATTAACTTTTACTTGCAGTACTAACTTTGCTCTGGCAGTAGTATTGTTGTTCTGGCAGTACTATTGTTGTTCTGGCAGTACTAACCATTCTTGGCAAATCTTCAGTTCCCAACAATCTCCCCCTAACTTGACTTTTTAGGTTGAGAAGTCAAGTTCTTCAGATGATGCTTCCAAAACCTAATCATGAACACATAAATCAGGATTCAAACCCAGACTTTGATTGATAATCCTTCTCACCAAGTATCTTCCCATTTCAGAATCCTTGTTGCAAGCCAACTTAGCATGTAGCATTCCATTCAACCTTTTCTTGTTGTGCTTGTATGCAACATCCACCAAATAATACTCATGATATGTATAGTCAAGTATGATGACATACACTCCACATTTTTCAATGAGCATCCAGTTGGTAATGGCTTGAAAATTTCTTTCTATCATATACTGAACTGCTTCTGGTTTGAACAATAGGCACAGGTATTCAAGAACCAATTTGGTGATAGACATCCCTTTCTCATTCAGCATATTTCCATACAGCTTCATTCCAACCTTGTACATCTCCTCTACGTCAGATCTAGAGCACATTCTGATAAGTCTTCCCCATGTAGAACAGACCTCAAACTTCCCATCTGCTCTTTTGACTCTAATGTACTCCTTTCTCTGATCTACCAAGGTATCCCAGAAGATGATCTCAGGAGGCATGGAAGATAATGGGTCAACTTTGATTGGATCAGTATCAACCATAGTGATATACATATCACATTGAGCATTTCTTGGTTGACCTGATGAAGTTGCTACTTCTTCTTCAGCAACCTTTGTATCATCTTTCTTTTCTGGAACATCCTCTTCTTCTACCACTGGTTCTACCCTAGGTTTCTTGACAACTTTCCTCTTGGTAGCTATAGACTTGGTTCTTGTTCTTTTCAGTGACTCCAGCTTTTCACCCAGGGTTTCTTCTTGCTTTTTAGGAGTGTCATGTTTGGCTTTAATCAAAGCCTCTGCAACTTCAACTTCTTCCAAAGTAGGCTTTTTAGTTTCTGTTGCTTCCTTTGTTTCTGCTGCTTCTTCCTTTGTAGATACTGCTTCTTGCATGGTTTCTGCTGCTTCTTTTGTTTCTGCTGTTGGTTCAGTTTCTGCTTCTTTCTGAATTTCAGCAGCATTAACCTTTTCTGCTGTTGGTTCAGTTTCTGCTTCTTTCTGAATTTCAGCAGCATTAACCTTTTCTGCTGCATGATCAGTTTCTGCTTCTTTTGCAATTTCTTCAACACACTCATTCTCCCCCTTTTCCTGTGCACTCTTCATGTTGAATTCAGCTTCTGACTCCCCCTTTTTGGGAGCATCATTGTTGGGGCTTCTTCTTTTAAGAACATACCGATCTTTCTTCTTCTTGTGCATCAACTTTGTAATCAGCTTCTTATGCTTCTCAAGCTGTGTTTGTTGATATAGGACCACTTTCTTGAGTCCATCTATCTCCTTTTGCTGACTTACAACATCTGTGTTGATATTGGCAATGGTTTCCATCAATTCCTCATATGTATATCTATCCTCACCTTGTTTAGGAGTTTTTACCTCCTTTAAAGGATCACTGGAAATTTTAGTAGGTGTCTTTTGCCTAGCAAAAGCACTGCCTACCCCCGTGGTTTCTTGGCACCTGGGACCTCTGAATGATTTCTCATTCTGAGTTGCCGTGAGGAAGGTCTTAGTTATTTTACCACTGTCCTTCTCTGTGCTAGCAGAAGTAGTGGCAGTCTTGCTACTCACATGCTCAACCTTCTCCTTAGTGAGCACCTTCTTGGGGTTGGGAGACACCCCTGTGGTTTCCCTTTCGATATTCTCTATTGGAGAATGCTCCAATAGAGGGCTTAAAGGCTTTGGGCTTGTAGGAGGTACATCAAGGGAAGGAGCCTTGTGTACCATTCTTCTTGTAAACTTTTTGGTTATGAGAGGAGTGGGTCTGTGAAGAATGGACTGAGGAATTTCTTTGGTGATTGAAGGTGGGGTTTAGCTATCAGTGGGTTGGTCTAATGAGGGCCTTGACCCTGATGCCATACCTTCTTGTGTGTGGGACACACCCATCATTGTAGAGAACAATGGAGTGTCAACTCCTTCCGAGTCCCTGGAAGTTCTTCTCATATTTGAGAAGACCTTTCCTTTAGGGGGTTTAGGTACATATACCTCAGTAAATTGAGGCAAATCCGTCAATTCCTGAGTAATCACTGCTTGGACAAACCTTGGGTACATATAAAAACTCTTTTTGGATTCCAGGTTTGACACAAGATCATTGAAAATCATTTGTGAAAAAATAAACTTCCTGGCAGTGGCCAAGCAGACCAGGGCATAAGCAATGGTACTGCTAAACTCACTCCATCCAGTAGTTTTCTTTGAAATGCAATGCATTAAGGTATG
Source organism: Saussurea involucrata (assembly GCA_033807775.1). Classification (NCBI taxonomy): domain Eukaryota; kingdom Viridiplantae; phylum Streptophyta; class Magnoliopsida; order Asterales; family Asteraceae; genus Saussurea; species Saussurea involucrata. The sequence continues at coordinate 64,012,669 of CM066318.1, forward strand.
AACAAAGAATCGCCATTGTGTAGAAAATTTAGACTTGAAAAACTTAAAGATTCCAATGGGATAGTGTTTATCTCTTTGGACTTATGAGAAGTTTTGTGTTGTTTGCCTTTGAGACAAGCAAAACAATGATCATCACATGAATAAACTTTTGATGGTAAACCCCTAACAAGATTATTTTTAACAAGTTTATTCATTGTTTTAAAATTCATGTGACACATCCTTCTGTGCCAAAGTGATGATTCATCCATTGAAGCTTTTGATACCAAACAGTTTAGGGATGAATCAGATGAAACACTTTCTAAATCTAAACAATACACATTATCCTTTCTAGGAGTTCTCAATAGTATCATGTTATCATCAACTACTTTGAATCCAGGAGCAAGAATAATGCATTCAGAATCAGTAAATAATATACTATGTTTCTTGTCACAGACCTGTGATACACTTAACAGGTTGTATCTCAATTGCTCAACATAGTAAACATCCTCAAATGTCATCTTACCTTTTGATACATCACCTTTACCACTTATCTTACCTCCTGCAGGATTATTCCCAAAAGCAACATGTCCTCCATCAATTCTTTTGAAATTCTTGAGGCAGGCCATGTTACCTGTCATGTGCCTGGAGCAACCACTATCAACATGCCAGATGCTCTTCCCCTTGAGCTGTTGGTTGCCCTGCACATAAGATAAATCAATTAGTTTTTATTGGGAACCCAAGCCAAAGTGGTCTTGGGTCTCCCTTTCTCATCAAAGTACTTACATTCAGTTTGGATAAGTTTTTCAACCTGAGGAACTCCAGTACTGGAGTACTTTGTCAAGATGATTGGTCTAGCAGCACAAGCACTAGAAGCAGTATTATCTTTAGAAGAAGTACTAACAGTGTTAGCAGTACTAACACTGCTAGCAGCAGTATTGCTTCTAGAAGAAGTACTAACAGTGTTAGAAGCACTAACACTGCTAGCAGCAGTACTGTCTGAGGCAGCAGTACTATCAGAGGCAGCAGTACTAACACTGGTGCTTTTAGGAACCCACATTGTGACACATTCTTTTTCAGTCTTTTTCCTCATGTGGCTTTTGGATTTAGCTTGTTTCTTAGCCACATGGTTTCTTACAGGCTTCCTATAACCATTTGATTTTTGAAAAGTTCTTTGAAAATTTATCCTTTGGTTAATCGGATTGAAATAACAGTGTTTGGCAAGGTGATTCAATTTGCCACAGATAAAACAAGGTTTTGGTCTGTTAATCCTTTGCAGATCAACTCCTTGTTTTTTAGCCCACTGATTATTCCAGTTTCTTTGATTTCCCCTCTTTTTATCATGTTTTTGGGGCTCATTATTTTGATAATTCTTGCAAGAACAATGTTCACAAGTATTGGAATTCACAACAGTGGTCTGTGTATAATGAACTCCCTTTCCTTTTTCAGACCTTTTCATCTCATTGTTCTTATCCCAGGGACTTCGACCTTCCTCATTAGTCTTGATGTAATTCTCTAAGGGATCTCACCACTGACATTCTTGTTCCTTTTCTTAGACTCTTCTTTTTCAGTTTTATCCTCAACAACAACTTCATCTAATGGATCTACTTTAGTATCTCCTTCAGGTAAGTCCTTCCTATCCTTGGTTTCTAACAGGTCTGACCTAGGAGGGATGTATGTGTTGTTGTAGGGTGGGGGTGTGGCATTGTACCCTAGGCCTGGTTTCATCTTACTGTGGATTTGAGCATTTATTATGGTGTCCATGACTTTAGAAGCACATGAAAACTTTTCAACATCAAGTTTTACTTTCTCAAGTTCTCCTTTTAATTTCTCACATTCCTCCCTAGACTCTTTCAGTTGGAACTCCAGACCATTCTTTTCCCACTTCCAGTAGTTTGTATCATATGAGTGTTGAAGTTCATTGGCTTGAAAAGCCTTAATTTGTTCTTCAAACCTCTCAACAATCACTACATAATCTCTTCTATCCTTTTCTAATCTATTAAGGTCATCACACATTCCCTGGTTGTGATCTCTATACTTTTTCACAGTGTCTATACAAGCTTGAGAACAGAGATTAGATTTTACCTCAGTAGGAAGATCTGAGACTTCTGCCATGAGTGCATGATTCTGAATTGCCTCTTCTGCTTGATCACTCCAATCAAATCCCATTCCTTGTTGAGAAACAAGGGCTTGAACAGAGTTTCTGTTCTGGTTGAAGCTTCCAGTCTGAGCTTGTTGATGGTTGTTTTGAGATACTCCACCTCTGCATTCCCTGGCAAAGTGTCCCATCTTATGACACTTGTAGCATTCCACCTTAGACTTGTCAAACCCAGCACCATCTTCTCTTCTTTGGGAAAAGTTGTTTCTCCCAGTCCTCTTTATAAACTTCTTCACCCTCATAGAAAGCATAGTCATCTGCCACTTGATATCCATCTCCTCAAGATCATCAGCATTAATCTGTTCTAAGTCATCATTAATTAATGAGGAGTTAACATGACTAGAAAAGAAAGCTTCTAGTACAGAATCATTGGCCTTCTCCTGATTGACTCCACCAGCAGTACTAACTGATTCAGGGTTAGCAGTAGAATCAGTTGATGCTGATAGGAGTGCAGCATTATACACATATCCCGAGGGCTTCTTCTTGGCTTCAACCTCTGCTTCAAATACCCTAAGATCATTGTAAAGATCATCAAGCTCTTTATCTTCTAACTGGTCATTCTGTCTGAAAGACACAGTATACATTGTCCATTCCTCACCTAATGATCTTAGAAACTTCCTGTTTACATCATCAGCCTCCATACGAACTCCAACTGTAGCCAATTCTCCAATCAACTTATTAAATCTATCAAACGTTTGAGTCATAGACTCATTCTTTGTAGAAGTAAAATTTTCATATTGTTGCTTAAGAATTGCCTTCTGGTTCCTCTTGGTGCTCTTGGTACCAGTTAATCTCTTTTCCAATGCATTCCATAAACTCTGAGCATCAGTGCAGTGATGAAATTGGTGCTGATACTCATTGGGAATAGCCAAAAGCAGAGTGCTTAAGGCTTTCATCTCTGTTTGTCTAACCTTTCTTTCTGCATCAGTCTTTGGAGGAGGTCTTTTGCCATCTGGTCCAACCCTTCCTTCAGCACATGGACCATTCTCTATAATATCCCAGATGGAATAATCAGTAAGCAAAATATACTGCTTGATTCTAATATTCCACATGTCAAACTCATTAGGCCTGAGCATGGGAACCTTTGAAACAAGAGTACTGTTTGATTCAACTGTGTTGTCCATAATGATTGTAGATTTCTAAGAAACCAAGCTCTGATACCACTTGTCAGGATCGAGTCCAAACAAGAATAATTATACTTAGAAATCAGAATTAAAGAATCTTGCGGAATAGAACTTTAATTCAAACACACTCAATGAACAACTAATCAGAAAACACAATCTGTTTGTATTCATTACTTCAACTCACAAGTTTACAACCAAACCTCAATCTTGTTGAACAGGCTCAACAAGACGACTTCTACTTCTCTAGAAATAGGGTTCTAAACCTTGAGGTTAATTCTCTCTAAAACAAAAACGAATTCTAAATCTCTTGGAATAGCTATCTATCAAAATCTATTTATACTAAATAATTACAAGATAACTATCAAAACAAAATTGATCTTCAGAATATTCTTTCATGCTTATCTTCAATCATTCCATCTTTATCTCCAACATTCTCGCATTCCATAATTATGATCACAAGCAGCATTAACATCGTTATACACAAGCAGTACTAACATTGTTCCAGCAGCATTAACTTTTACTTGCAGTACTAACTTTGCTCTGGCAGTAGTATTGTTGTTCTGGCAGTACTATTGTTGTTCTGGCAGTACTAACCATTCTTGGCAAATCTTCAGTTCCCAACAAAATGTCTTCACGCGACGCTCTTGCTATCGGCACCGACTCCAAGCCGCCTTGTCTCTACCAAGGTGAATACAGCCAATGGCGGGACGGATTTCTAATCTTCATTGAGTAAAGGATAACTTCGAGTTTATCTGGCGAGCTCTAGAAGACGGGCCAATTCCTGAACCCATGAAGACTATACCAGCAACTGAAGCAGGTGGTCAAGCTCGTGTCGAGAAAAAGACACTCTCCGATATGACTGCCGACGAAAGAGGCATGATTGAGGGAGAAAAGCATGCTAAAAGGTACCTTGTTCAAGCTCTACCCAACACGATCTACACTGGCATCGACAGCTACAAAAAGGCGGCTAAGGGCATGTACGATCAAGTGGAGAAAATGATGCGCGGGAGCGAAGTCGGGAATCAACTGAAAATCAACAGCTCCATAACCAAGTTTGATGGGTTTAAGCAGTGCACCGGCGAATCCCTCTTCCAGACCTATGAACGCTTCTGTCTCCTTCTCAATGAGCTTCTAACACGGAGAACGCGCTCAAGTTCCTCAACAACCTCTTGCCTGAATTGAAAGTATTCGCATCTCACGTCAAGCACAACCACTTAATGGAGAAAGTCGGTATCCACGAGCTCTATGAGATGCTACTGCAGGACGAAGATGAAGTGATGGAGATTATAAATGAGAAGAAGTCTACATCCAAGCCAACTGTTGATCCACTAGCTCTTATGTCTTCAAAACGAGGCAAATCTTCTGGCCGTCGTTCCAAACGTGCCCAAAAGCCAAGTGAATCTGAGTCAGAACCTGAGGAAAAGGAAGACAGTGATTCTGATCCTGAATTAACAGCCATTAAGAAAGCAATGGCTCTGCTCTCCAAGTCCTTCCAACAACAAAAGTTCTATAAGAAGCCGACGTCTAATAATCAGGGCTACTCCACCTTCTCCAACAAGCGCCATGATTATCAAGACAAATATGAAGGAAAGAAGAAAGCTGATGAGCCCGACCAGTCTGACAAGAAGGAGAAGACAGAGAAAGATGACCGCAACAAGAAAGACGAACTCGTGACCTGTTATAACTGCGGGAAGCTTGGTCATTTTGCGAAAGATTGTAGGAAGCCTGTTGTGAAGAATGCACATTATTACAAAGCTAAGATCGCACTGGCAGAACAGAAGGAAGCTGGAGAAGCTTTATTTGTGGAAGATGATTATTGGTTGGGACGATCTGACAGTGAAAGCGATCTGACAGTGCAACCTCTTGTTGAACGGATAGATTCCAATAAGGCCACCGCTAATGAACAACTGATTGAGATTAGATCACTATCTGAAAAGCTAGATTTTTAAAAGCGAATAACTGAGAAATACATGTCTAAAAATGCTAATTTAAAGGAAAAATGCAAAAATCTTTCAATAGCACCTAAGGACTTAAGGGCCAAAATATCTGAATTACAGTCACAGTTAGATCAGTGTGAAAATGAGAAAGCAGAAATTGTTTATCAATGCTCTGCTCTTCAAATTCAGCACAATGAGTTTGTCGCTAAAATAATTGATCTTGAAACCAAACTCCACAAAAGAGGTCAAACTGATCAGACCATCCACATGAATAAACCCAAGGAGTTCACTTATTTTAACAAGGAATGGGGAATCGGATATGATAACCCATACTACTTGAAAAAGGGTATATTCAAAAGACCTACACTGTATGACTTTGGCTGTTTTGGAATAGACAAAAAGTATCCAAAATATGGGATTAAATGGACTGGTCCTCTTGAACCTAAAAAGGAAGAGGAAACTGAGGAATATAAGCGAAAACACACAACAAAAATGCAACTTCCTTTTTGTTATGAGCCTTTGAACTATTACTATGAGAAAAATCAAAAGAAGTACCTCTCGAATGATTACTTTGACTGTTATAAGGTTGTAACGCCCAAGGATTCCTCCAAAAAGGATGAGGTCCAAGCAACCGAACCCAAGCCTGAGACGGATGAGTTCAAACTCTATGTTCCCCCTCTCATTTTGGAAGCCAAAATAGTCGAGTTAGAGGAGTCACTCGAGAAGGAAAGCTCTAGTCTTCAAAAGGAAAAGCAAGCGCTAATCACGAAACTTGAGAATCTAAAATCCGTAAAAACCGAAGCTGTGTCTGATGAAGGACAGGAAATCCTTCGGTGTGAAATCCACAAGCTTACATCAAATCTGTCTGCCTTGGCAATAGAAGCGATGACGGAGCATACGAGAAATGGTCAGCTCAAAGAGCAGATTGACCTACTTCAATCTAAAAAGCTTATTTCACCCGACTCTTCCTCCAACTCATTTGACACGTCTTCGTGTAAAGCTTTCATTGGAAAAATCTCTTCCAAAGACGGTAATGAGTCTCAAGATAAGAGTGTGTTAAGGAATTTAAACTCTGATTTTTTCCTAGCTTCCGCACCAAAATCCCCAGAGCACACTGACAGAAAGTGTTCCTCGCCTTCCTCAGCCAATCCAAGTCCCACTATCCCGGATATCAATTTTTCAGATTTCATGAATTCCGAGAGCAATTCTGATGAAGAGTTTGAGTCGTTTCCCTTCGACAAACCTCTTCCAAGTCATACTGACTTTCTTTCGCCAGTGGTTAATCGACCGTTCAATTTTCTAAAGGGCGATTGTTCGAAAACAAAGACCCCGGTTGTGATTAAGATTTCTAAAACCATTTCAGATTCTCAAAAACAATCACAGCCGAGGCAAAAGACTGATCGATCGACGGCCAAAAATCCCGGTTCCTTAAAAGCCACTAACCATGCTGTCAATATTGTTTCAGATAAAACCAGTCGAGCTAAACAGGACAAACAAAAGTGGCTAGCTAAGGAATCTATCGAGAATGCTGCATCGAAGTCATTTAATACCGTTTTCTACCCTAGAATGAACAAAAATGATTGTGCTTGGAATCATAGGAATGATTTTGTTAAACAAGATGTTAATTTTCCGATAAAACTTTATTCCATTCAGTAATTAATTCAATTATCGCATGATTGTTTGTGTTGTTCTAGTTGTGGTTGGAATGACTTTGATAACATTAATAATAATGATTGGTTTGGTTCATATCATATAAATAATCATACCCCCAAACGCAAACCCCGTAAAAACAAAAAGAAATCTAAATCTACACGGGGTTCCCAATCAGAGGTTAACCCACAGCAAGAAAGGAAACCCATTTCAAAACGGGTTCCTCCTTCTGAGGTTAAACCTACACCCAAGAGGCAACCTGCTTCAAAACCGGTTCCTCCGAAAGGTGTAAAATCTAACCCTCCAGGACCCATGTGAATATTGATACCTAAAATCCGCTAATCTCGTTATGCAAGACGGTCATGTGTGGTACTTAGATTCTAGATGCTCCAAGCACATGACTGGAAGGAGGGAGCTTCTCACGAACTACAAGGAACTATATGGCCGAGACGTGAGATTTGGAAACGAAGACAAGGCGCCAATTTTGGGCTACGGCGACATCGTCCAAGACAAGATCACCATCAAGAAAGTCTCATACGTCGCGGGATTGGGACACAACCTGTTCAGTATCGGCCAATTATGCGACAAAGATCTCGAGGTCAGATTCAAAGCCAAAAGGTGTAGCATTCTCACCGATGACGAAACGGAGCTACTGGTTGGAAAGCGAAAGACCAACCTCTACACCATCGACCTCGCAGCCCTGAAGACCGATAACTCTGTCTGCTTGATGTCAAAGGCCAATTCCCAGCAAGCGTGGATTTGGCATCGACGTCTCTCGCCCCTAAACTTCAAAAGCATCAACAAACTGGTGCTTGGCGGACACGTGAAAGGCATGCCCGACCTTCAATTCGTGAAGGACCGACTCTGCGGGGCATGCGAGATGGGAAAGATGAAGCGAGCGACGCCCAAGCCAAAGGCAGCTCCGAGCACGTCCCGGTCCCTCGAACTTATCCATATGGATTTGTGTGGATCGATGCGTGTTCAGAGCATCAACAAGCGTAAGTATGTTATGGTGATGGTGGATGATTTCTCCCGGTACACTTGGGTGAAGTTTCTACGCACGAAGGATGAAACCCCGGAGCTAATTATCAACCATCTGAAGACCATCCAACTGAACCTTCAACAACAAGTTCAGACCATCAGAACCGACAACGGGACGGAGTTCAAGAATTAAACGGTGAACGAATACCTGACCTCAGTCGGTATTTCGCAAACCTTCTCGGTCGCACGCACTCCTCAACAAAACAGAGTGGTGGAAAGACGCAACCGTACCCTCGTTGAAGCTACTCGCACGATTTTTTCTCAGTCCAAACTGCCTTTATTTCTCTGGGCCGAAGCGGTGTCTACTGCATGTTACACGCAAAACCGCTCCATTATCAACAAGCGGATCAACAAGACGCCGTACGAGATCATGAACAACTGCGTTCCGAACATCAAGTACTTCCATGCGTTCGGATGCACGTGCTACGTCCTCAACGACAAAGATGATCTCGGCAAATTCAGCCCGAATGCGGACGAAGGAGTTTTCATTGGATACTCCATGCAGGCTAAGGCATATCGCGTTTACAACAAACGGACTAAAACCGTTACCGAGAGTGTAAATGTGACATTCGACAAAGCCGCATATTTGGGTTCTGAACACATCAGTTCAGAACCCGGTTTAACTGGCATGCTAGCTTCCGAACTTCCATGCTCGGGATCTGCACAAACGACAGTAAATCTGAATCATGCATCTACGTCGAATGCTTATCTTTCAGATTTAGATTTACTGTTCCAATATTTTTATGATGATATGCTTAACATCTCTACTCCTCGTGTCTCAGTGCAACCAAGACTTGAAGCTGCTCAAATCGAGGAGTCGGCGAATCTCTCCGGTTCGCCGCCCTCGACTAGCAAACCATCCATCACTGTGGAGACACCTCAGACATCATCCTCAACCTCATCTGATAATAAACCCGGAGGAACCAGTAATAAACCCAGAGATCGCTCCTCAAGATTCGTCCTCTGCTACAATCATTGATCAGCCTCTGCATTCCTCGGAACCAGAAGTTGCTCAACCTACGACGAATCCTCCCCCGTCTCCTCCGAGGAACCAATCTGCAACACTTGAAGCTGTACAAGACCTTCCATCTGGTGATTACGTGGATCCGGACGCCTCACACTCACCTCAGCAGCCACTTCCACACACCACCAAATGGACGAGAGCTCATCCCCTGCACCAGATTATCGGTGATCCCTCCACTCCATTCCAAATGTGAGGCGCATCGGCCAATTTCTGCCTCTTCTCCGGATTCTTGAGTAAGATCGAGCCTACAACCGTACGCGAAGCACTCGAAGATCCGGACTGGGTCATGGCCATGCAAGAGGAGCTCAACCAATTCGAGGCTCTCAAGGTATGGCGACTTGTCCCACGTCCATCCCACAAGACGGTGATCGACACTAAGTGGATCTTCAAGAACAAGAAGGACTAGGACGGCATCATAGTACGTAACAAGGCGCGTCTCGTGGCTAAGGGATATCGTCAACAAGAAGGGATTGACTACGATGAGACATACGCTCCGGTGGCAAGAATCGAAGCTATACGTATGTTCCTTGCATACGCCGAGCACAAGAACTTCACGGTCTTCCAAATGGATGTGAAGACCGCATTCCATAACGGCGAACTCAAGGAAGAAGTGTACGTATCGCAACCGGACGGGTTCGTGGACGAGAAGAAGCCTGATCATGTCTACATTCTAGACAAGGCCCTCTACGGATTGAAGCAAGCTCCACGGGCCTGGTATGATACGTTAACAAAGTTTTTGATAAAATCGGAATTCACACGAGGTAAAATCGATTCAACTCTCTTTATCAAAAACGAAAAAGCTCATATTGTATTATTTCAGGTGTATGTCGATGACATAATTTTCGGCTCTACTAATCCTCAGTTTGCTAAGAACTTTGCCAAGTTAATGGGGAATTTTTTTAAAATGAGTATGCTTTGTGAGATGAATTTCTTTCTCAGTCTTCAAGTTAAACAACTGTCGACCGGGATATTCATAAATCAGGCCAAGTACATCTGGGATATTCTTAAGAAATTCCAGATGGAACAGTCCTCACCGATGAAAACCCCCATGGCTCTCGGTACAAAGTTACACGCCGATCCTAACGGAAAGGAAGTGGACACTAAAACGTACCGGGGTATGATTGGTTCTTTAATGTACTTAACTGCTAGTAGACCGGACATCATGTTTTCATTATTTCTTTGCGCCCGGTTTCAGTCAAAACCGAAAGAGTCTCATTTAATAGCTGTCAAACGAATTTTTTGTTATTTACGTGGTACTGCTGATCTTGGCTTATGGTACCCAAAAGAGACAGGTTTTGAGTTGTCCGCTAACTCTGATGCGGACCACGCGGGTGGCATGATGGATCGGAAGAGCACATCGGGTCATATGCAGTTCCTGGGCGATACCTTGGAGAGTTGGGCATCTAAGAAGCAGCAGTGCGTCTCTACGTCGACTGTCGAGGCGGAATACGTGGCCGCCGCAAGCTGCTGTTCTCAAGTGATATGGATGCGCACGCAACTCAAGGACTACGGATTCACATACGTCAAGGTGCCCATCTACTGCAACTCGAAGAGCGCTATTGCAATATCCAGCAATCCGGTCCAGCATACGAAGAAAAAGCACATAGACATTCGGTACCATTTTATCAAGGATCACGTTAAAAGAGGTACAGTCGAACTCTATTTTGTAAATACAGAACATCAGTTAGCATATCTGTTTACAACACCCCTGGACCAAAAACGCTTTAATTATCTAGTGTACAGGTTAGGTATGCTAAATCTGAAGACTTGTTCTGATTGTGTGCCCGTTACAAGTTCCATACATCTACAAGAAACTGTCTACTCATCATCCGTTGTTCACACTCCTGATGATTGAGCATACATTTTCTCGCATCTGTATTTACAAGGTTAGGTTGAGTCTCTATATTTATTAGGTAGATTTCGTTTGTTCACTTTCTTTCCACGTGTTTTTCTTTTGTTTAATACTGTCGTCTAGTTTATTTGATTATATATGTGCTTTCACAAGTGTTCATGTGTTTAGGGGGAGCACGACCAGCTATCAGGTATGTTACATCTACTATTGAGGAGGAGTGTCGCACACAATTTTTTTAACTGTCAGAAAAGTTTTTTTTGTGTGTGTAATGACATTCCCGAGTGCACTTCACATCACACTCCGTGCACATTCTGATTGGGAGCACACCTATTGATGTTCATCATTTGAGGGGGAGCGTCACATATTTTTCTTAAACGTGTCAAAGTTTTTTTTATGTGATTGACGTCCCCTAACACACCAACATTTCCGTTCCGAGGGGGAGCAGAGTAATATCCATGCATAAGTCGAGGGGGAGCAGGGAATTTTTCACTTAGGGGCAAAATGGTCAAAACACACACATTTTGGACTACCTAGATAGCTTCCCGGTAAGTGTCCGGTAACCTCAAGTTACCGAGTAAACTTACCGGACCAGGTAAGTTACCGGGTACCCAATCCGGGAAGTGTCCCCTTATATATTTAAGAATCCGGAAACCCTCATTTATTTCAAACTTACCCGGAAACTCTCAAAACCCTTTCAAAAACCCTCTCGACTCCCTCGCTCAGAAACCCACGGATCTTGCTATCTTTCATCGATCTCGCAATCCACGTAATCGGTATGTGTTCCATATCCCTACTCGATCACTTATTGCTATTTAAATGCGCGTTTGAACCATCGATTTGGACCTGTCATGAATCGACCGAAGTTTTCAAAAACCCGTTTTAGGTCACTTCGGTTCTGGGTAGTTTGTCTGCATTGTTTCTTCGTTTAATACACGGTCTGTGACACATAGTCGGACTTAGCACTCTTTAAACTACGTAGATTTGGTTTTTGATGGTAAGCTTGTTCGATTTGAGCCCTGCGGTAACTTACCCGGAAACCCTACACGACCCGGTAACCAGCATATGACCCGGTAACATTCATGTTACCCGGTAATGTGCAAGGTCACCGGTAACCATCATAATCATTCGGTAAGCTTTACCCATCCGGAAACATTGACTCCCGGTAACCCATGTCGTCCGGATACCTTGTATCCGGTAAGTTCGACAACCCGGTCAGATCGACGTCTGGTAAACATTATGTATCCGGTAAGTGCATACCATTCGGTAACCTATTTTACCCGGTAAGATTACCTCACCCGGTCACTTCCTACATCCGGTAACCCATGTGTGATCCGGTAACCCCTGTGTTATTCGGTCACTCCTATCTATCCGGTAACCCCTATCGGTCTGGATACCCTATTTACCCGGACACTACTTGAGTCCAATGCCTTTGCATTTTTTCCCACATTGGCAGTCCCAATGTCATGCTTTAACAGCCAGTCCACAATCATCCGCTGATTGAGCCATTAAAATGCTAAGGTACGCATTGAAGTTGACTTTATCTCGTCCATGTTCTGACACTGTGTTTTGCATGTATCCTCAATGGCGGATCAACAAGATGACCCACAGTAGAACATCCCACCTCAGGAGGTCATTATAGACGACGAGACCGACAATGCTTTAGTTCCTGAGGACCATGGCATTGAGATTGCAGCCAACAATCATCATCTAGACGCTGCAGAATTCCGACCCACACACCGCGTGGTCGTGGATATCATGCTCGGCCACCATCTTCTCCAAGCACTCACCGCCACAACTGAGGTGCCCGTACTCTACGTCTACCAGGTATGGCGCGTGGCGAGGGTTGTCACTGCTAACAACACTCAGACCATCACTGCTCTCATCGACAATCATCCATTCACACTCACAATGGACTCATTCCGACGACTCTTATCACTTCCGGAACCTACTGCCGGAGGCCATGTCGTGTATGCACCCACCATCGATGACACAACTCTATGCACTGACATCCGCGCTCTTGGATATCATCACGAGCTCCCTCGCCCCTCAGCCTTCAACCGTAAAAACATCGCACCCGTCTGGTACACATTATTCACCATTCTAAATAGATGCTTGTCCTCCAGATGGAAGGGAATCGACCAATGTACAGTCGACTTGTTGCGCTTATTCCACGCTCTCTGCTTCAACCGTCATATCAACTACTCAGCGATCATTTGACGAGAACTTGTGCAAGCCATCCGTTAGACTGGCGGTTCCAAGAATAAGTTCCTGTCGTTCCCGCGTTTCTTCTCTCTGGCTATCCGACAACACATGGAGGCGAATCCACTTATTCCGAGGCGTATCAATCATCCGGTATGTCCTCAGTTCAACTTACAGTACCTAGTGATTTGTAACCCACCTGATACACCAACCATGGTCCAGCCAGAGCCAGAGGGACCTCCCCAGAGACATAGAACTGAGGGACGTGAGGGTCCAAGGACTAGAGGAGGTAGAGTCCGGGCAGCTGGGGCTCCCGGACGGGGTGTGTTGAGATTACATGGGAGGGGAACAGGCGTGGGCGGTGCATTGGATACGTGAGCCAGTACTACCCAATCCAGCCAAGCCGGTACAAGCCAACACCCCCCATTCCCATCACCCGTACTACGACCGAAGCAGGACCGTCGACTAGACTACACGAGGTCCAGGTCTTCACTGAAACCGAACGCCCAATGGTTCACCGTGACAAGGAAGCATACATATCTGACCCCCCCCCCCCTTCACCGTCCAGACATATGGAGGATGTAGCATCTGACTCCACCGAATCCGATATGGACCGTGCCATACGCGCATCCTTAATACCTACCCGTATCGGACCAAACCCACACTTGACCGAAGGAATCCCATCTGACTCACTCATAACCCCTCTAATCCCTACTACCCAGCCTGATACGGGAGACATAAGGAGAGAGGAGGGAGTATTAGTTGAAGAATTGGAACATGTGAGACGGAGGGAATTGAGATCGAAAGCGAATCATGAGAGATTAAGTCGTAAAAATAAAGAGGCTTCTGAGCGACCCCAACCCAGCGTCATCCAGGTAGCCACATCTGCTATCCCGTCTCATCCGTTGGGATGGGGTATTGAAGAAGCCACCGTGGACCTAGCGGTGCAATTGCACAACCTCCCAAGCCACTCTTTCGTCTCTCAAAAGACGGATGTTTCAATTTTGCACGGGGATATAGCACAACTTCTACCGGTCTCTCACTCGGAGAGTACTGGTATTGAAACAAGAGACCAGCAGCCCCCGGTCTCGACTTCTTTGGATGCACTTTTGAGTCTAGAGCCATTTGCTAATGTTATTTCTTCGACTAGGAAACAAGATGAGGCAACGAACATCGATGCTCTTCGTGACTCGATCGGAACTTTCGTAGTGTCTCCGCCTTTAAGCGGAACGCGAGGATCGGAAGGAAATCCTACCACGGACACACCTTCGCCAACCGTGAACGTAGGTGGCTCTACCTCTAAGGTAGATGCCTCAATGGGTAATCTAAGTGACCCCGGAGTTATTTTGCCCGACTTTGTGTCAAAGGGATATCTGGACAGCGCCCAAAAGGCTGTCCGTGAGGCCATGGAGCAGCGATTCACCAACGAGCTCGATAAACTGAAAAGCTTGATCAAAGGAAAGGAGAAAGTAGTCGAAGTTGAAACCGCACCAACACCTCCACCGGCTCCCATTCAGCCAAATTACTCGATGGAAACCTTAAAGACTATGCTCCTCGCTCAGCTGCTCCAACACACCGACACCGACGCCTCCATCGAAGCAGACATGATCTCTGTTCTACGATCCCAGGTATCTGCTCCTTCCTCATCCACCACCACAAGGATGGATCAGCTTGACACGACTCTCAAGGATGTTCAGCAAGCCCTAACCACCTTGACCGTGAGAGTCGCCTCTATGGAAGAAACCTGCAAGAGTCAAGTCGGCGGTCTAAAGCGAAGACACAATGATCAGGATGATCCTGATCACCGTGAGGGGGAGAATAAAAGACTACGATTAGCCGAGACCGCCCCGATCCTCACTGAAAGTACTGTGGTTCAACCGAAACCCTAAACTATGGCAACTGCAACCGAAGACGAACCCGAAGCCCAATTGAGCTTAGCCGAGATGGTCATAGATATGGACATCTCTGACGACGAAGACCCGACGGTTGAAAAGCCTGAGGGAACAACACAGGAATTGGTCACATATGATGCATCAGTTAGGCTCGCACTTGATCTAATTGATCCAGATACAGAGATCGACCCGAAGACCGAAAATGCATGGTACGAAAAAGCCGCCAGTGCTATAAATCTACAGGTAAACCTCATCTTTCCGACTGATGAAGACGACAATGTTGACTAATACCAGTTTCTGCTTCAAAACCTATATGGTACACCCGTTTACACTGCTCAGGTCGCCGAAACTTCTACGATACCCGAAACCTCAACAGCTGCAAATCTGACATCTCCTCAACAACCAACAGCTTCTGATCATCCTCCGCCTCAACAGCAACAAATCCGATGGGAGAAGATCATGATCCTCATTCCTCACCTGGAGGAATCACTGAAGACGTTATACGTTCACAGGTTACGCCCTATTGAGCCAACCTTTTGCCTTGGAATTTCCAGCTCCGACCCGGAATACCAAAGCCAGTACTTAAACGCAATGAAGCTGTGTTTGCCAGTTAACCAAGTCCGAACGAAGCACAAGATCACCGAAGTGCTCAACGTCCAAACATGCCGAATTCTTGAAGTTATGTTTCCAGTATTCACTGTCCGGCGAGAAGACAGACATGAATGGAGATTTTCCGAAGCTGACTTCAAGAACCTCAGACCGTTCGACTTCCAAGCTATACTGAAAGACCTCCGAACCAGAACCATCCGACCGCTGCATGTAACCAAAGCGCTCGAAGTTGTTCGTCGATTCCTAATTCGGACAATTATGATGTCCTATCTTACAGACTTTCAAATGGCAATCGAGAACAGAGCAAAGAAGGGAAACCTGCTAAAACCGAATCTAAAAGCGCCCAAACTGAAGATGTATCCCGAGAACGCACTGCTTCTAGAACCGGAATTTGGGATAGTCTACCTCAATGATCAGAAAGAAAAGAGGTTTCTTCGCTTCAGTCAGGTCGATAGATTCTGCGACGGCACACTCCTCAAAGTCAAAGATGCTCTTTGCAGCATCATCACTTACGCATCTGAAAATCAGAAGGTCTTGTATGTTCCTAACTTTAATGAGATAACCGCACGAAACGCTTTAGAAGTGATTGAAGAACAAATCGACTATCGCCGAGCCATCCAAATGTTCGAGGTCCACTTTGCGCTCCGAAAAAGATATGTCGAGAACTGGCGCAAACTCGAACTTCAATTCAAATGGGGAGATTGTTAGGGTTAAATTTGGTTGAATAGAAGTTCAAGGGCTATTTTGTTAATCTTGTAATTTGAGCCTTAATAGTGTAACGGGCCGTGGGCTTCCATGCCATGGGCCCAGCATATATAAGTTGTTCAGCTTAGGAAAATAAGCTAGTTGTCTAATTATACTTTCTTGAACTTATTGTAATTCTCTCTCAATATTGAAAGTAATTGGATGACCATTGGAAATCATACTGTCTTGTTCTACATCTATTGATTTCTACTGATTGTTGCACTGATCTGGAACTCACAAATCCTAATCGGTGTTAAAAATAGAGATTTATATATTTGCAAAACGCATGTAAATAGTCTTATGTGTTTATCATCCATACATGATAATACTACTTTGTGGCATAGAAGGTTAGGTCATGCAAATCTTCGCTTAATTCAAAAATTTAAAAATAAAGATCTTGTAAACGATCTCCCTACAATCAAGTTTGATAATCATTTTTGTGATGCATGTCGCATCGGAAAACAAGTCCATATTTCTCATAAATCCAAAAATATGGTCTCAACAAAGAGAGTGTTAGAATTACTCCACATGGATCTCTTCGGTCCCTAGGCAATCCAAAGCTATGGAGGAAAGTTTTATACACTTGTAATTGTTGATGATTTTTCTCACTATACCTGGACTTTATTTTTAAAGCATAAAAATGAAGCTTTCGAAAAATTCAAAATCTTAGGTAAGAGAATTCAAAACCAACAAGGTTGTACGATTATTTCTATTCGTACGGGCCATGGAAGAGAATTCGACAATGAAACGCAATTCGGAGCCTTTTGTGACAAGTACGGGATCACTCATAACTTTTCGACCCTCGAACTCCTCAATCAAATGGGGTTGTTGAGAGGAAGAACCGAACTTTACAAGACATGAGTCGTACTATGTTAAATGAACAAAATACTCCCCAAAAGTTTTTGTGTGACGCTGTAGATACCGCAACTTACGTCCTAAATCGTGTCCTTGTAAGAGGTATCCTAGAAAAGACACCCTATGAGTTATACCGAGGTAGAAAACCCTCTATAGTACATCTTAAAAATTTTGGGTTCAAGTGTTTTATTCTAAACAATATAGATTACTTGACAAAATTTGATCCCAAGGCCCATGAAGGTATTTTCCTAGGTTACTCTTGGAATAGCAAAGCCTATAGAGTCCTTAACAAGTCCACCATGGTAGTTGAAGAATCCTTAAACGTAAGCTTTGATGAATCTCCACCAAAACCAAGTCCTCCATTAGTAGATGATGACATTTGCGAATAAGAAGCCTTGGCTCGAAATCTAAGATCCTTAAATCTAGATCTCCATCCATCTTCAAACTTAGAAGATTCTAATACTCCTCCTTGTTATGTTTCCCAAGGAATAGAAGATCCTAATTTAAGAGAAGTAAGAAAGCACCCCGTACAACAAATCATAGGTGACTTAAATCAAAGAACCACTAGATCCCAAATTCACACACATAGTGTCTTCCTTGCTTTTGTGTCCTCTATAGATCCTAAAACCATAGAAAAAGCCTTGAAAGATGAAGATTGGATATTGGCAATGCAAGAAGAACTCAACCAATTCACTATGAATGATGTTTGGGACTTAGTACCTCAACCTAGTGGTCAAACCATCATAGGAACAAAATAAGTCTTTCGTAACAAGGTAGATGAACACGGTGGAGTCACACGAAACAAAGCTCGTTTAGTAGAAAAGGGGTACAATCAACAAGAGGGCATCAATTATGATGAAACTTTTGCTCCGGTTGCAAGATTAGAATCCATAAGAATGCTTCTTGCCTATGCTAACGCAAAAGGCTTCAAACTTTATCAAATGAACGTTAAAAGTTCGTTTTTAAATGGAGTTATTAATGAAGAAGTGTTTGTCAGACAACCTCCCGGTTTTGAAATCTTTGAAAAACCAACTCATGTTTTTAAACTTAAAAATGCGCTTTATGGTCTTAAACAAGCACCTCGTGCTTGGTATGATAGATTAAAGTCCTTCTTAATAGACAATGGGTATGTTATGGGAAGAGTAGATAACACCTTGTTTGTCAAGCAATCTATTAATGATTTAGGTTTTGTGCAAAACTATGTTGAGGATATTATCTTTGGATCTAGCAACAAATTGTTATGTGAAGAATTTGCTACTAAACAGAAAAGTGAATTCGAAATGAGCATGATGGGGGAATTGAATTACTTCCTAGGTTTACAAGTTAAACAACTTAATGATGGCATCTTTGTGACTCAATCTAAATATGCCAAAGATATGCAAAAAAAATTAATTTTGAGGATATAAAACCTGTGGACACTCCCATGACTACAAATATTAAGCTATCTCGCGATGAAGAAGGAAATGTTTTCAATGAAAAGATATATCGTGCTATGATTGGTAGCCTACTTTATCTAACGGCAAGTAGACCCAATATTATGTATAGTGTATGTTTATGTGCAACATTTCAGGGAAGTCCTCGACAATCTCACTATGAAGCCGTTAAACGGATATTTCGATATATAAGAGGAACCACAAATCTTGGATTATGGTACCCAAAAATCCCTGAAGTAGAAGTTATATGCTATACGGACTCGGATCTAGGTGGATCTCTTATTGATAGAAAAAGCACCAGCGGTGTTTGTGCCTTCATTGGTCAATCTCTCGTGTCTTGGTTCTCAAAGAAGCAACAATTTGTTGCTCTTTCGACAACTAAAGTAGAATATGTAGATGTTGCAAAAGCATGTGCTTAAGTGCTTTGGATGAAACATACTCTTACTGATCTTGAGGTACATTTAAATAAAGTGCCTATATTATGTGATAATACGAGTGCTATAAACTTAAGTAAAAATCCTATTTTACACTCACGTACTAAACACGTTGAACTTAGACATCATTTCTTAAGGGATAATGTCCAAAAAGGGAACATAGTCCTCGAAAAGGTAAAATCGGAAGATAATCTAGCTGATATCTTTACCAAAGCTTTAAACAAAGAAACATTTTGTAAACTAAGATTTGGTTTAGGATTAATTGAATACAATCCTTGAATGTTCTCATTTTCTTGAATCCGGACGTCCGCCTATGACACATTCCGGACGTCCGCGAGCTCCGGATGTCCGCACCTCTTCTGCGGAAGCAACATAACTTTTTTGTCGAAAAACTCCTTTAAAACCCTCATCCGTACGTCCACATACACCTCATTCCGGACGTCCGCATGATCCGGGTGTCCTCACTTCCTCCGCAGAAGCAACATAACTTATTTAAATACTCGGCTATACCATCTTCCGGACGTCCGTGTTACTCCCAGTCGGACGTCTGCGACCACCCTGACGGGATTTTATTTCCCCCTTTCCTCTTTTCTCTTCAAATCATTCCAAAACCCTAGAAGCAACTCCTCTCTCGCTCTCTCACTCCATTACCACTAATCGCCGTCAACCTCACCACCGGCGCCGTCGAACCACGCCAACCTTGCGACCGGCGTTGTTCCCATTGATCTCTCTCTTGTTCTCTGTCTCTCTCTTGATCTAGGTATCTCCATTTTTCTCTCAAATTGTTTTCTCTTACTTTTCAGCAAACCTTTGTTAAAATGCACATGCAAATCTATTTGGTTTGTTATTGTTTACAATTCTATAGATGTCTTACAACTTTCTTACAAATTTAAATAATTTTTTTCTTCAAAAACAATCTCTTCTAAACCTTAATCTATGGGTCCTAAACGGTCATGTCCCTCATCCTCTCGAGCACCTCCTCCACCCCCGGATCCGGACATGACTTGGATTACTCAACGGGATGAACGTTGAATGCTTTTACAAAGTCACACCTGTAATCCCGGTCGCCCAGTCAAACTAGATGAACTGAGTTTTTTTGGCACACTTGAGGCCTTCACGGCCATAGGCTGGGAAACTTTCCTTTCCTTTAAAAGGGAAGTGTCCTATGATTTCATCCTTGAATTTTATGTCGGGTATGACTTTAATGAGTCTACCCAGACTGTTTCTCTTCAACTATATAATTAGCACTTTGAGTTTGATCTAGACCACTTTGCTATCTTATTAGGTCTTCCTAGGTCCACTAATCGTGTGTTTTCAAATTCCACCTCTTTTGCTCCTTTACTGAGTCAAGTTAATGTTTCTCAAGAAACTATCCTAGGATCCATTCTTGTCACACCTTTCCAGATAGACTTTGATCCCTCTCTCTTGACTGATCAATGTTTGACTGACAAAAAGCGTTTTTGGAATAAAATTCTTCTTTTTAATGTTTTTGGTCGTGCTGGTAACATTGAATGCATGAGTAGTCTTCAGTTTTAACTCCTTTATTGTCTTGAGCAAGGCATATTTGTTGATGTTGTTTTCATAATTGCACATCGTATGGCCGGATTAGAGAAAAGCAAGTGCTCTCCTCCATTCTGCTATCTAATAAAAAATCTTTTTCAAAATCTTCAACTTCCGTTTGTCGGTCGACCCATCCCTGAGCCAAAACCATTAGATAGTTTAAGTCTAACTCGCATGGGTGCCCAACCGGGTCCGGCTCGTAGGCGTCACGCTCCTGTTCGTGACCCGGTTCCTGAGGATGCCGAAGCGGAGGCTCCTCCTCTCTTCTCTACATCGCCAGGGCTAGTTTCCAACTGAGCCATCCTAACTGCTGTCATGGGGCTTCAAAATTCTCAAGCATCCTTTCAACGCCTTCAAGAGGACCGTTAGGAAGCGGTAAATCGACGGATTGATGAAGTACATCAAGATGTTTGGATGGTACACGAGGAGCTATGACAGTTTACTTTGGATGATAATGATGACTGATATTTTTATTATGATACTTCATTCTCTTTAGCGCTTGTTATGTTTTGTTTTAAATTAAGTACTTCTTATTGACCTTTATCTGCTTTTGCTTAGCTTATATCCTCTGATAAACCTATGCTTTATTTAAGGGGGAGCTTATGTCACCCTTTTTTATCTCGACAAAAGGGGGAGTGATAACGCCACTTTTTGGCGTTATTTTCGGTCCTAAAACCAATGAGATCGGCTTGTATTTAAGCAAAGAAGCAGAATTTTACGGTTTATCTAGTGGAATGTGCAGGTTAATTAAAAGGCAGTAACCATCGAGAAAAGAAGCTAAAAATAGCCCAAAAAGAGCCAAAACGAAGCCTAACGGAAGCCCGAGATCCAAGCCCAAGACCCGCGCCCGAACCATGCCCCGAAGCTGACCCGGAGGCCAAAAAGAACATGCGCGGCTTTCCCTGTGGTTTGCAAACCATGGGACAAGCCGCGTAATCCTCTGTTCCAGATTCTATACTTTGGCGTTTTTCCGGAAATTAGGTCAATTCTCGACACAGCCTTCACACGACGAACGGGAGCAACTTCGGGGCGATTTTGCAAGGTTTTTCGGAGCTTTTGGAGCCACGATAGAGGATCGATTGGAGCAGATTCATCACGCGAAGTAGATACAAGCACGAGAGAAGGGAGTACATCATTCCATTCACCACGATCACGTTTGCTATGTTTTCATTCATTGTTTCTTCCCTTTCTTTTGTGTTTGAATCCACCACTAACATGAACTAATTTATATATGTTGGGGGTTGGAATGAATTTGATTTAAGCATATGAACATGTAACTTGAGACTTTTATCAGTTTTTTCCTATGTTAATGAAGCATGTGATTTGGATTTTAATGCTTTTGTGAATTTGGCCAATTTACAATTAATTTTTAAGTTCGAGAGAATTAATTGTGACTAGAACTAGAAATTGCATGCCTAAAGTGAGAAAGGGGATAAAGATATACCGAGTAATAGGTGAGATCGAGAGATAAACTTGTGCTTTTCAAGATAAAACCCGTAGTTGCTCGAAAGAGAACAACAGTGATTTTTACAAGATTGGGTATTCATTATACGGAATAACTGGTAACTGTTTTGAGTCAATTGTTTGTATGTGAAAGTCTTAGGATTTCCAACCCTCAACTGTTTTCTCTATCTGAAGTTCTTAAGCTGTTTACTGTTTGTGTGTTGATTTAGTTTTGTTTGCAATTAAGTAGTTTATAAACCAACCTCTCAAAGTTGCGACGTTCAGTTAATAGCAATTGTAGTAATTGTGATACTTAGTTCCTAGTTCCTGTGGATTCGATACTCGTACTTCCGTACGTATTACTTGATTTCGACACCGTACACTTGCGGTTAGATTTAGGGGGGTGATACCCGCCTATCAAGTTTTTGGCGCCGTTGCCGGGGAACTAGTTGCAACTGATAGCACTACCAGCTATAAGCGCTATTAGATTGAACATTTTTTCTTTTATTTATTTACTTTGTTCCATCACTTTCAGTTTCTGGATTACTAACTTTGCCTACTTTCTTTTCAGGTACTAATTGGTTTATGCCAAAGAAGACCCGAGGGAAGGAAATCGAGTCACTTGATCCGGAGATTGAGAGAACCGCCCGTCGGCTACGTAAAGCATCCAAAGCCCAAAGGAAATAAAAGATGGGCGACGAGAGACCTGTTAACAACCCACCTCCGCCTCCTCCGGCAAGAGTTCCGATGCGGTCATTTGCCAATCCGAACGTGGCAGCCGCACGTATAGGCATCCAACCGCCCACTACTGGGGCGAACTACATCGAAATTAAACCAAGTACCATTGTCATGGTACAGCAGAATCAGTTCGGAGGGGCCCCGACAGAGGATCCTCATGCACATCTTCGTGCATTTGAACGGATTTGCAATACGTTCTAGATCAATGGGATGGAGGAAAATGCCATCAAGCTAAGACTGTTCAGCTTCTCACTCAAGGGTAGAGCTGAAATTTGGATAGAAGGTTTGCCAGCGGATCAGATCACTACATGGGCAGACATGAAAGCCGCATTCCTCCAGAAATTCTTCCCACCGGGAAGAACCGCACAGTTAATGGCCGATATTACCCACTTCGCACAATCGGATCAAGAGACCTTGTATGAAGTGTGGGAGAGATACAAAGACATGATCAAGAAGTGCCCTCATCATGGATTGCAAGGTTGGGTCATCATCCAAACGTTCTTTGGAGGACTTCACCCGCAGTTCAAGAATGAAATCACTGCTGCATCGGGTGGAGCCCTAATGGAGAAGATATATGAAGAAGCAGTCGCCTTGATCGAGAACCTAGCCGAACATAGCTTTTCTACTCCGAGATCGTCTGTTAGAAGGGTTGCTAGTGTTCAAGAAAATGATGAGCTGAAGGAACTAAAAGCTCAACTAGCTTTTATCACGAACCATCTGCAAGGAGGCAGTCCTCAAGAACCTGAACAGGTTCAGTTCCTACAAAACCGCAACAATCAGTCGAGGAACGACCCCTTTTCGAACACTTACAACGAAGGGTGGAAGAAGCACCCGAACTTCTCTTGGAGTCAACCCGGTCAACAACAGCAAGGTAACTTTTCTAACTTTGCTAGTTCTTCTAATGCTAACAATGTTTACCGTCCTCCAGGTTTCAACCAAAGGAATTTCAATGAGGGACCATCTATGGAGAAGAAGTCGGGGCTGGAGGATATGATGATGAAGTTCATGACCCAGATGGACAACACGGTTGGAGAGTTAGCGAGCACGGTGAGCACAGTCAAAGCAGCAACGGATCAGAACACCGCATCGATCAAGATCCTCGAAAGATAAGTTGGGCAGATTTCGGAAGCCCGACAAAACCGACCTCCCGGAACGTTTCCGAGTCAGACCAAAAGGAAAAACCGGGAAGAATGTAATGCCATTTATCTGAGAAGTGGCAAGGAGCTGATCGAGGAGCCCACACGAGAACCGCCATCAAGGGAAACCGATCCTAAAGAGAAAGAGGTCGAGATTGTAGACATGGATGAGCTGGAAGCTGATGAAGAGGTGGTAATTGAAGAGAACTCGGAGGATGAACCGAAGGAAAAAGAGGTGACACCTCCACCGAAGTCGGTAGTCAAACCGTTTGTACACCGCTACCATATCCGAATAGGCTTAAAGCCCAAAGGGAGGATCTAAATTTTTCTAAATTTCTTGAAGTTTTTAAGAAATTACATATTAATATCCCTTTTGCAGATGCTTTGGCACAAACGCACTCTTATGCGAGATTTTTGAAGGAAATCCTTTCGAACAAAAGGAAGATTGAGGAGCACGCGACAGTTGCACTCACTAAAGAGTGCAGCACGATCATTCGGAACAAGCTTCCCCCGAAGCTTAAGGATCCAGGGAGTTTTTCGATCCCTATTCAAATTGGGAAGCTTAATTTCGATAAGGTATTACGTGATTTAGGAGCTAGTATCAATCTAATGCCTTTATCTGTTTTTAGGAAACTCGGACTGGGGGAAGTAAAGCCGACATACATGACGCTTAAGCTCGCGGATAGATCCATAATATATCCATATGGAGTGATAGAGGATGCCCGGATCAGAGTCGGTAAGTTCTACTTTCCAGTCGACTTTGTGGTCATAGACATAGATGAAGATGAAGAGGTCCCGTTGATATTAGGACGACCATTTCTGGCCACGAGCAAAGCTCTTATCGACATGGAAGAAGGTGAGATGACGCTAAGGGTTGGTGATGAGAAGGCGGTGTTCAATATGTTCGAGAGCAAAAGAGGTGGAAGTGAAGAGAAGTCTGATGGTCAAGGAGAACCAGATGTGAAAGAATCCGCGAAGAACCGCAAGTGTGGGCGATTCAACCCCGCGGACACCGAGCCAAGCTGAGAGCCACAAAGTCGTGCCACGACTTTAACTACGGCGCTGGGTGGGAGGCAACCCACCGAGGTTTGCGTTTTCTTTTATTTTCAGTTTTTGAGTGTTTTTTATTTACAAAAAAAAAGTTGAAAATTGAAAAGGTCAGAGACATACGCGGTTTGGCCCGCGGTTTACATACCGCGCCACAAGCCATGGGGCACTCTGAAGGTTTTGTGAAATAGTGGGTTCCGCGGGATATCCCGCGGCTTCCAAACCGCGCGGCTACCCTGTTTCAGCTTTCGCGCTATGTTTTCCTTTCCTGCTTTGTGTGTTTCGTTTCTTTTCTTTCTTTCATCTTTTGCTTTGCTTCTTTTGTTTGTGCATTTCTCTCTCTCCCTCCTTCTCCGATGTCTCTCGAACTGGTCGCTCAAATTTCTCTAGAGAACCTCCTCCGTCCGGGCAAACATGTATGTTCTAACTTTGTATGTTAACGAGTGGTGTAAGATGTTTTAGTTCCATTAGTTAAACGAGATGCAACAAACCTAAGTTTCACTTAGGTTTGGGGTGCCTCACTTTTCAAACATCTACACACTCACTTTTATCCCTGTGCAAACCTCGGTTTCACCGAGGTTTGGGGTTGGCTGTTTTGGACAAACCTAGGCCACGGCCTAGGTTTGGGGTGGCCATCTTTGAAAATCTATAAGCTCGCTCTTTGATGTTTGTACTTTAATGTTATGCCTTGCCTGTCTGATACCTGTAATAACCGCACAACGATACTTGTTTTAGTATCGCCTACGCCGATACTTGCACATTAGGGACAATGTGTGGTTAACGTTTGGGGTTGCCCAATCGGGCCCACGTTTATGCACGTAGATTCCCCGCACCCCTGCATGCTTAGATCACAATAGCTAATTTTTTTGTTTTGAATGATTGAGACCGACTATTGTGGGGAGAATCTCGTGATAGTGACGTGACCATTAGGGAAGGACCGGGAAAGGACATGACTATGGACATTAGTGGAGACCACCCAATAGCGAGTTTTGAGCCAAAAAGACGTTTTTCATTTCGAGGGATTCATACACGAAAATCGTATACACTTTTTTCGAGTTCCTTGTCGTGAATATAGAATGATCTCGCTATATTATGGCATTGAGTAGCAAAGACGACCATCGGGATATTGGGAAAGGGTATAGTAGACCATATCGTGTGGACCTTAAGAGATGATTCCAGGCATTGTGTGTATGTTTAACCCTATTTTTAGCTATCGTACCTTTTTACCCATTTGTGTGTATCCATAACCCTTTTTGTAGCCAAACACTCACCTTGTTCATTTCTAAACCCACCTTTAAACCCGAACCGAAAGCCTTAGCCAACCTTATCCGAAAGTGTGTCAATCGAAGTAGTACATGCCAGTTATGAAAATAGATAGAAAAGAGGGCCAATGCAGCCCCAATTTGAATAAAGAGGACCAATGAAGTTCCAAAAAAAACAAATAAATACAGTTGGTTAAATAGTTGTTATAGCAGCTAAATAAGAGAGTCAAAGCGACTCCAATAGTGAAAACGAAGGCCAAATGATAGAATCAAAACCAGAAAAGTTCAGAACTGTTAATGATTGACACGCCGAGGATTTTTGTTCCTTTTTACCCTTCGTTTCTTAGCCAAGACCTTAGCCCCATTACAACCCTGGTGAAGACCTGGATGATCTTTTGGAAAATGTGATTAGAGTATACGACCACCCTTACCAATATTCCCTGTCTTGCTACTTGATTCCTTCCTGAGATCAAGTTTTTGAACATTTGTGCGTCTTTCTTTAAAGTTGTCATGTGATTTTTGAGTATTCTTGTACATAACTTCCCTAAACATGACAACATGTGCGACAACCTAGGTTCGAGTGAAACGAGAGTATCCCATGAGGTAGGGTCGAGGCGAAATGTTTTCCCTAGTATGTCTGGACCTAGAACAACCTTAGTGTAATCGGAGCAGTCACGAGTTCAACTTACAATGGAAGGTCATAGATCAAACAGAATAAGGATGAGGCGAGAGTGAGATAAGCATTCACGGGTATGGGAAATCACCAGTGCATCACGTGGTACCAATTGGGAGTTGTGCAGTTATTATATTTCACTGATGTGTGCTTTTATTCTATTTTTATCGCTAATTTGCTTGAGGACAAGCAACGCTCGGTTTGGGGTTGTTGATAACGCCACTTTTTGGCGTTATTTTCGGTCCTAAAACCAATGAGATTGGCTTGTATTTAAGCAAAGAAGCGGAATTTTACGGTTTATCTAGTGGAATGTGCAGGTTAATTAAAAAGCAGTAACCATCGAGAAAAGAAGCTAAAAAGAGCCCAAAAAGAGCCAAAACGAAGCCTAACGGCAGCCTGAGATCCAAGCCCAAGACCCGCTCCCGAACCATGACCCGAACCTGACCCGGAGGCCAAAAAGAACACGCGCGGCTGTCCCCGCGGTTTGCAAACCGTGGGACAAGCCGCGTAACCCTCTGTTCCAGATTCTATACTTTGGCGTTTTTCTGGAAATTAGGTCAATT
The DNA here is from genome assembly GCA_033807775.1 of Saussurea involucrata. Taxonomy (NCBI): domain Eukaryota; kingdom Viridiplantae; phylum Streptophyta; class Magnoliopsida; order Asterales; family Asteraceae; genus Saussurea; species Saussurea involucrata. The sequence goes on from CM066318.1 coordinate 64,040,019, forward strand.
CTCGACACAGCCTTCAAACGACGAACGGGAGCAGCTTCGGGGCGATTTTCCAAGGTTTTTTGGAGCTTTTAGAGCCACGATAGAGGATCGATTGGAGCAGATTCATCACGCGAAGTAGATACGAGCACGAGAGAAGGGAGTACATCATTCCATTCACCACGATCACGTTTGCTATGTTTTCATTCATTGTTTCTTCCCTTCCTTTTGTGTTTGAATCCACCACCAACATGAACTAATTTCTATATGTTGGGGGTTGGAATGAATTTGATTTAAGCATAAGAACATGTAACTTGAGACTTTTATCAGTTTTTCCTATGCTAATGAAGCATGTGATTTGGATTTTAATGCTTTTGTGAATTTGGCCAATTTACAATTGATTTGTTGTTTCTAATTAAGTTCGAGAGAATTAATTGTGACTAGAACTAGAAATTGCATGCCTAAAGTGAGAAAGGGGATAGAGATATACCGAGTAATCCTTAGTCCCGTTAAAATCTTGAGCTAAATGTATTTTGAATTCCATAGGTGAGATCGAGAGATAAACTTGTGCTTTTCAAGATAAAACCCGTAGTTGCTCGAAAGAGAACAACGGTGATTTTTACAAGATTGGGTATTCATTATACGGAATAACTGGTAACTGTTTTGAGTCAATTGTTTGTATGTGTAAGTCTTAGGATTTCCAACCCTCAACTGTTTTCTCTATCTGAAGTTCTTAAGTTGTTTACTGTTTGTGTGTTGATTTAGTTTTGTTTGCAATTAAGTAGTTTATAAACCAACCACTCAAAGTTGCGACGTTCAGTTAATAGCAATTATAGTAATTGTGATACTTAGTTCCTAGTTCCTGTGGATTCGATACTCGTACTTCCATACGTATTACTTGATTTCGACACCATACACTTGCGGTTAGATTTAGGGGGGTGATACCCGCCTATCAGGGAGATGTTGATCCAAACCCTCAGTGATTAGATTATGACTCTGAGAAACACTTAGTGAAAATTGTAAGTAGACAATATGTATTAATGTTTTGTCATCAAAGAAAATATATTAAGTCTGTTTAGTATCGCTGATGAAAACATACGCTTTAAATTATGCATTCAGCGAACACTGTTCGTCAGCAAGCCCTGAGCCTGTTCAGCCTTACTGATGATCACTGATACTTATGTTGTTTACTTATGATCCCTGAAGACAAGATTCACGTCAACTATGTTCTACGCTGAAGTCGAAGATCAAGCCAAAGAACTAGCGACTAAGTCTACTAGTGTAGATGCGGATATCAGCGAAGTCAAGACTTGTCCACTCAACGTAAAGTTTCAAGTAGAAGACTTCAGCGAACGCTGAACTTTATCATTCGCTGATAAAGAATCATTCAGCGAACGCTGATCATGAAGCCTCCTCTACAAGCAACTTTTGTCTTATCCCCTTGCACGCCTCCGTACGATTTTGTCAGAACGGACATCCCTTTTGTCCAGAATCGTACAACCAACTCTGATTCTACACTATTCATCATGCGGCCACTAGGTTGTCTACTAAAGTCAAACCCTGCAACCAACCAGAGGCTTCCACGTGTAAAGGTGTATTGTTGTGCATTAAATGCATGCAGCATATAAAGGAAACCCTACTTCATTTGTGAAGTGCTCGGCCATTCCTCTCATCGCTGAACTATTGTGTGATAGAATACTCTCCATAGTATTCTAGATTTTATTAATCTCTATTTCTAGTGCAAGAACTCTTAGTGATTCTCATAGTTTTTTTAGATTAGGTTTATTCCTTAATCTTGTTCCGCAACAAACTGTAAATTGTTTGATTATATCAATAAACAATTTAGAAAGATAAAAAATGTGTGGTTGTATTCAACCCCCCCCCCCCCCCCCCCTTCTACAAACTTGTATAACCCCTTTGGGACCAACAAGTGGTATCAGAGAAGATTGTTTAACCAAATAAACAAGATCTTGCTTATACTATATTTTTTTTCTTCCTTTCTATTTTTCATAATGGCTAACCCCACAAACACAAACTACATTGATAATGGCTCTCTTGCAAAACCCCCTAGATTTTCCAAAGATAACTTCAATCTCTAGAAAAATAGGATGATGCTCTTTTTGGAAGGTGTAGATCCTACTATACCTTACTACATTGAAAATGGACCACATGTCCCTTTCATGATAGACCCTGATGTTCCTGGCACTGCTACTAGAGCTGCCATCCCTGAAAGAATCATTCCCAGGGAAGTTAGCACGTGGACGGATGAAGACAAGAAGAAGGTGGCCATTGACACTAAGGCCAGGTCTATCATCTCTATGGCTCTTCCTGATGAAGTCTACCACTCCCCCATGAACCTGAAGAGTTCTAAAGCCATGTGGGACACAATATGTGTTCAATATGAAAGTACATCTGAAGTCCAGGATTCAAGAAAGATCAACCTGGTAAGACAGTACGAAAGTTTCATCTGTGGTAAGAATGAAACTCTCTTTGAAGTTCATCAACGGTTTAACTGTTTAATCATTGACTTAAAAACTGTTGGTAAGGAATATTCTAACTTTGAGATCCTGACAAAGTTTCTGGAAAGTCTTCCGGAAATCTGGGACAGTTATTCTATGTGTTTTAAGCTCTCAAAGGATCTGAAATCAATGACCCTTTCTACCTTATTTGGCACTATGCTCAATCATGAGCAGTCATGTCATCTTAAGAAGAATCTTGTAAAAGATTCCAAAAGCACACATGTTGCTTTACTCTCAGAGGTAATGCCCACTCAGCGTTCTACTGTCACTATCACTGAGTTGGAATCTAACTCTGATGAATCATCTGAAGCTGATCCTTCAGAAATTGATGAGTCACTGGCACTCCTGACTAATACATTCAGGAGATTCGCCAGAAAGAGTAACTTCAGAAGAAATAAACCTCTCTCACTCACTGACAAGCCAAAATCTTCAACCCCTGTAGATAAGGCAACAGCTACCTGCTTTAACTGTGAAAAAGTAGGACACTTTGCTAGTGAATGCAGGTCAAAGAAAGTCTTCAAACCCTCATCTTCTTCATACAAGAAATCGTCTAACCCCAGGGCTAGAGATGAAAAATACAAGAAGCTGAAAGAAAAATATGCAAAGCTGAAAAGCTTTAAGAAAAAAGGTAAAGGCATGATCGCTGAAGATCATGACTGGGCTCTTTCTGATGATGAATCATCTGACTCTGAAGATGATGATGAGGCCAATCTCTTCCTCATGGCTCAAATAGAAGAAGAGGAAGAACAAGCATAAATTCCCTCTACTTCTACCTCCACCTCTCAGGTATCAAACTCTCTCACTGATTCTCATACTTCAGCCCTCAGTGACATCGAAAGACGTCGGGCCGTCGATCTTTTGACTATTGATTTATATGATGCCATGAATGGCAAGACCAAAGCTGAAAAACTAAATATTGATCTTGCTGAACAGCTTAAGAATTGTCATTTGGAAATTCAAAAGATTTCTAAAATAGAAGAAAATTTGAAAGATCAAGTTTGCATAAATCAAATCATCCGTATTGAACGAGAAGATGCAATAACTGCATTAAAGGCTGAAAAGGCTATTGTTGAAGGATGGTGTAAATCCTCAACAAAGATTACTGAGATATTAAGTGCATAGATTCCCCTCAGTGACAAAAGTGGTCTTGGTTACAAAGCTGAAGCTGAAGCTGAAGAACCAACCACTGATCGTTCCATGCTTAAGTTTGGAATGTTCGTGTCATCAATCCCTGACACCTCTTCGTCTCAGTGCTCGTCTTCTAAAACTCCCATTCCTGAGGAAACCTCTACCTTAAGTTCTAAACTGAAAGGTAAACATAAAATTATTTTCCAAAAACCTCAGAAAGGTGCCAAAGTACCTAAGCTAAAGAGTGTTAAACCTTCGGCTAATCAATCCTCAACTTCTAAGGATAAGATTAATGAGCATGCTCAGCGATCAATTCCTAGGATTAGGATTACTTTCTTCGCTAAGAATCTTGATGAACCTAAGGTTCCTCCAAGATCAGATGCTAACGGTATTCTTGGTACAGGCCCTGCCCATTTGAAAATTTCAAATAATAATGCCTATGGTCCTAAAGCTACTTTTAGCAATAGGAAATGTTATCACTGTGGACTTACCGATCATATTGCCAGTAAGTGCCCCACAGCTACTAAGGCTGAGAAATTAGCCAAGGTAAAGAAGGTTGCCCCCAAGGCAAAGAAGACCAATCCTGGTGCAAATCAGGTTAAGGTGAAATCAACCACTAAAGATAAGAAATTAACCAAAGTGAAGACTAGTCCTGAAGCTGAATCTTCAAGTGTTGCGAAGATTGTTGAACCTTCCACTTCCTCTACCACCACTGACAAATGTGTACCCATAGTAAAATGGGTACCTAAATCAAACTAATCTACCTTTGTTTGCAGGTCCTGAAGGGTATCTGGTAACTTGATAGCGGATGCTCTAGACATATGACTAGCAAAAAGAACCTGTTCGCTGAATATAAGGAAGAGAAAGGTCCCTCAGTGACCTTTGGTGGAAATGGAAAAGGCTATACCCGAGGGTTTGGTGTAATTTCAAATGGTACAACTACCTTTAGAAGAGTCGCATATGTTGAAGGCCTGAAGCACAATCTTCTGAGCATCAGTCAGTTATGTGACAAGGACTACAAAGTTTGTTTCACTAAGGAATCCTTCTTTGTCACTGACAAAAAGGAGAAGATCGCTCTCAGCGGAGACCATTTGGAAAATGTTTATGTTATAAACATGGACTCGGCAACCACTGAGAATTCTTGTTTCTTCTCAAAAGCCTCATCTGATGTCAACTAGCTATGGCATAAGAGGCTCTCTCATCTAAACTTCAAGACACTGGACATTCTTTCTTCAAAACAGTTGGTCACTGGTCTTCCTCAACATTCATACGCTAAGGAATCTCTATGTTCAACGTGTGAGAAAGGGAAACAAACCAAAGCAAGCTTCAAGTCTAAGCAAGTTTCCCCAGTGTCATCTCCTCTTCAACTTCTTCACATGGATTTGTTTGACCCTGTTAACAAACCATCCATCGCTGGAAAGAAATATACATTGGTCATAGTTGATGAATTCTCTCGCTACACTTGGGTTATGTTTCTCCATTCTAAGAGTGACACCCCTGAAGAACTCATCACTTTCGTCAGGATGGAAGTCCTGAATAATATGACTGTTCGCTCAATAAGGAGTGATCATGGGACTGAATTCAAAAACAGATCCCTTGAAAACTTCTTTGAAAGTAAGGGTATTTCTCACAACTTTTCTTCAGTGAGAAAACCACGACAAAATGGAGTCGCTGAAAGAAGAAATCGAACGATCATCGAAGCTGCACGTTCAATGCTCAGTGATTCTCATCTACCTACTCAGTTCTGGGCAGAAGCTGTCAACACTGCTTGTTTTACTCAAAACATGTCGCTGATTGTCAAAAGACACAAGAACACAGCCAACGAACCTTTCAATGGGAGAAAGCCTTCAATTAGCTTTCTTCACATTTTTGGATGTCAGTGTTTCATACTGAACAAGAGAGATGCCCTTGGAAAGTTTGATCCCAAGGCTGATGATGGAATTTTTCTTAGATATTCTTCTATTTCTAAAGCCTTCAGAGTCTTCAATCGAAGAAGACAAACTGTAGAAGAAATAATCCATGTCACTTTTGATGAATCCCGTTCAGTGAACTCAATACCCTCTGCTGATACTGAAGAACTGAATCAATGGATGTTTTCTCATCTTGGTGATTCAGAAGCTGCTCCTATCCCTCAAGTTAATACTCCTACCACTGATGATGATCCTACTATCCTTCCAAGCATGCAGACAAGTGAAGTTGAATCTTCATGGGTTTCAGTTATTCCTCTCACCACTATGCCTGCTTCTGAACCGTCTACCTCAGATATCCCATCTACTTCTCAGAAATCAGTGAATGAAATGACATCTGAACCTCTACCTCTTCTACCTGAAGTTGCTGAAGCCTCTTCTTCAGCTCCTCCAGAAGTTCAAATTGAGTCAGCAAATCATGCTACGGCTCAGCAATGGACTATCAATCACCCCATTGATCAGATTCTTGGGGATCCAAACGCTGGTATTCAGACTCGATGAAACAGATGATGCCCTCAGAGGTCCAAGATGGGTCAGCGCTATGCAAGAAGAGCTGACAGAATTTGAAAGAAACAAAGTTTGGAATCTCGTTCCAAGACCATCTGACAAGTCAGTGATAGGCACTAAGTGGGTCTATCGAAACAAGTTGGATGAACATGGAACTATAACCCGCAACAAGGCTCGTCTTGTTGCTCATGGATACAGACAAGAGGAAGACATAGACTACGATGAAACCTTTTCCCCAGTGGCAAGACTCGAAGCTATTCGTCTATTTCTAGCATACGCTGCTTACAAAGACTTCAAGGTATATCAAATGGATGTGAAATCAGCATTCCTTAACGAAAGGCTGAATGAAGAAGTCTATGTTGAACAACCTCCAGGATTCACTGATCCTAAGCATCATGGTTATGTATATAAGCTGGATAAGGCACTCTATGGCTTAAAGCAAGCTCCTCGTGCAAGGTATGACACTCTCTCTACTTATCTCCATATTGAAAATTTTGAGCGAGGTAAAATCGAGAAAACTCTATTTTTCAGAAAAGTAAAAGGTCATATCATTCTTGTTCAACTATATGTCGATGATATTATATTTGGTTCTACTAACCCTGATTTATGTACTCGTTTTGCTGAAAGAATGAAAACTAAATATAAAATGAGTATGATGGGTGAACTAACATATTTCCTTGGTATTCAAATCAAGCATTATGAAAAAAAGACACTTTCATTCACCAAGGTAAGTATGTTAAAGATATGTTGAAAAAGTTTGATTTAACTCAAAGCTCAACTATGAAACTCCAATGGCGCCGCCGTTGACACTTAACAACGATCCTTCAGGGAACCCTGTTAATGTCACATCGTACCGTGGGATGATCAGCTCTCTTCTGTATCTTACAGCTAGCCGTCATGATATTATGTATGTAACTTGTTTATGTGCACGATATCAATCTAAACCTAAGGAATCTCATTTGATCGCTGTAAAGCGTATTTTTTGATACCTTAAGGGTACTCCTAACCTAGGTCTTTGGTATCCCAAAGACTCAGGGTTTGATCTAATCGCCTATTCAGATAGTGATTTTCCATGATGCAAATTGGATAGGAAAAGCACCACAGGAGGCTGTCAGCTCCTGGGTGGAAGGTGAGTTGGACAAATAAAAAGCAAAACTCAGTGTCCACCTCAACCGCTGAAGCTGAGTACGTAGCCGCTGGAAGCTGTTGTTCTCAAGTCTTATGGATGAGAAATCAACTATTGGACTATGACCTTTAGCTCTCCAAAATTCCAATCTATTGCGACAGCACTAGTGCCATCGCCATAGCAAACAATCCAGTGTTACACTCAAAGACCAAACACATCGAGATCAGGTATCATTTTATAAGAGATCATGTGATGAATGGTGATATAGAACTTCATTTTATTCCCACTGACTTTCAGTTAGCTAATCTTTTCACCAAACCTCTTGATAAGACAAGATTCAACTTTCTCGTCAGCGAGCTTGGAATGCTGAACCTCGAAGAGTAAAATCTTCAGCGGTAAGCATTAGATCAGTGATAAAATGAACTTGTATACCCCTATTAATCATCTAATCTCTGAAAAAATTGATTCGCTGATATCAAGGTATGTTCTATCTCTTAATCGCTGACGTTCGCCTCAGCATGCAACATTTCAAAATAATTTACATCGCTGAATATCTCTTCCTTTCAGTGATTCTTTTGAAACTCTAAATATCTCACTGATATTTCTAATCAGTGCTTCTCTATTTTTTTTAAATGTCCCTGAGCTTTTCTAAAAACCCTCAGAGACACCTTAAAATATGAAAGGACGTTTGTGACGTCATCCTTTGGATAAACCATGGCACGCCTTTTCATCTGACACGTTCAGCCGTTTCGTTTCCTTGTCCAATAAGATTCAAGGGACGTGTCACGTGTCATCATTAAAAACTTTTCCCGCTCTTAGTTTTTCTTTCTCTACTCTGACTATATAAACCCTTCGAGCTTATATTTTTACCTTTTGCGCGACCATACTCTCTAAAGCAATAGAACTCTCTTGCATTCGGATTATTTTCTCAAGAACCTGTTTATCTTCTTCTACTTCACGAAACAGGTTAACTTTTCTCTTATTTTCTCCATTTAAAAAGTTGTTTTTGATCTTATTATTGTTTTAAAAGATCAAACAAAAGAACTTTATAATAATGAAATCATTTTATTCATGGTTTTATGAACACAATCTGTTTACAGGTTGTTCTTCAAGTTTTTAACAAAAATGTTAAACATGAAAATTTTCATACGTTTTTCCAGAATCCTTTCTTTAAAAGAAAACTGGAAAACAAGAAATTTTACTAGTTTTGTACTTCTTTTCAAAACTGGAAAACCCTAGTTGTCCATTTCTTTCTCTAAATGGAAACTGAAAAAAACCCTAAAAATCCTTATTTTGGAAACTTTTCCATTTTAAGAAATTTTCTTCATCCTCTTCATCTTTGTGTATTCTAAACAGCAATGGCAACCAATGATAATACCAACACTGCATCTCCTACAACTTTTGACAAGGCTGAACTTACCAAGGCCCCAATGATGAAACTCTCAATGGAGCAGATCACGTTCCACTCGAACAACCCCTATGCTTTGCTCGAATTCCCTCCACGGAAAATGGTCACTCATCTGAATGATGCAGTGAACTTTATCAAAACCTGTCCTCTGGCGACTATGCTCACTATCAGGCCTCCTACTCACAAAAACCTCTTGGCTCAGTTCTGGTACACGGCTCATCGTACCCAGATCTCCTCCACCAAAAATCCAAACAAGAAGATTGATGTCATCGCCTTCGAAACTGGTCTAGGCGAAGCAAAGATCACCCCTGGAGTTATCAGATCCTCCCTGAACCTTCCTTCAAGTTCCAAAGAATACAAATTCGTCCCTTTCCCTGACACCAACTCCAACAAAGGAAAAGTAGAAATCATCGCCTTCTTGGATGCGATGAAATACAACTGGAATATAGGGCGTGACAAGCAACCTGAGAAGAAGATCACGGTAGTGCTGAAAAGCAAAATGCCCAGTGAGATAAACTTCATCTTTGCTCATCTCATCAACTGTATGTCAGCAAAAGTCGGGTCTACTGATCAGGCTTCGAAGACCCAATCTTCCATGGGTTATGCATTGATGAAAGGTCTGCACGTGGACTGGGCTCGTCTAATCTTTAAAGACCTGATGGAACACGTCGAAGCCCCAAATAGGCCAGCGAACGTTCCTTACCTGCGTTTCTTATCAGCCTTTTTCATGCATGGCCTGAAGGAAAAGTACCCTGCTGAGGGAGACCTGAAGTTGTCTCAGGTCGGCCCTAAGGTACTAGACTACAAACCGATCGCCAATGAGGTTCGTCTCTCTACTCTTTTACCTCTTCTTCGCTCCTCTACTTCATCTACTTCTGCGGCTACCTCCTCGGTGGCGGTCGTCCCAACCGCTGGTACCCAGGCCGCAACCACCACTCCATCTCGAAAGAGAAAACACTTTGAATTCTCACTTGGCATCCATAAGACCAAGAAGATCTCCAAGGAGCAACCCAAGCCTTCCCAGGCTGAAGACTCCGCGTCTGTCTCTACAGAAGACGTTGGATAGTTTCGTGGCACGCTCCGCCACATCCGCTGAACCAACCTCTTCTATACCTACTTCAGTGCCTCAAGACACTGAAGTTACCATGGATCAGGATTCAGGACCCCCTACTCTCATTGCCTCTAAGTACTGAAGAGATTTTTCTCAACGGATCCAACGCTGAATCTGCCACCCAAACCTTCTTCTCATCCTTTGTTCCTCCCTCATCTTCTTTGGTCACTCCAAACCTCTTAATTCCTTCATTCTCCAACTCATACGTCAATCACTTGAGTGACACAGCGGCTGCTGATCTTCAGCATATGATGAATCAAAATCTAGGACCTGTGGCCTCTCAGCGTCAACTGGACATGGAAGACGTTATAGAGCATTTAACTGGACACCGTGATTTCCACACTTTCTCCAACCCGCCCCCAGGTATACACAACATCTCTCTCTCTCTCAATCCCAGTCTTATGAGCTTTCCTTTGCTCACAAGTTTTCATCCTTTTCAGGTCCTAATTTAGGCACCATTAGCCACTCCCTTACGGAGATTGCTAATAAGGTGGAATCTCTCACCAACACCATCTCCTCGAACTCCACAGCGGTTACAAACGCTGGGAAAACTTTAAAAAAATTGGTTGAGGCTGTCGCTGACAAAGCCACCGCTGATGGTCTGTCCAAAGTTGAAGGCAGCTTATCTTCTGTTGCTGAGGCCCTCACGAACAACTCCTCCACCCTCAACACTCTCAACTCCACCAACAACACTCTCTCCTAAAACTTCCAGACTCTGTCTATTGAAGTCACATCACTGAAGACAAAGGTCTCAAACTTTAAGAGAGAGGTTACGGGTGAAATGACCTCGCTGAAAAAGGAGGTGAGCTCGTTGGCTCAAAAGGTCGACTCTTCAAACGACCTTCTCAACCAGCTTCTCAAAAGGCTGCATGCACCTACCGTTCTACTATCCCACTTCTCCCAGGATGACCGGGAAAAGCTGGAAAAGGTGGTGGAACTGGTTCAGAAGAAGACCCCTGCTACGTCTGGCCTCGAAGACATACTAGCAGCGGTTGAACGACGTTTCGGTTCCCATGGCCTCGAAGACAGGGAACTTGATCATGCTGCTGCTGCTACCCGCTGTTACCTCCCCTCTTCAACATGCGGAAGAGGGGGAGAAGACTCAAAAAGACCTTCCCCATGTTTTTGAGGGGGAGGAGAATGCTGAAAAACCTCAGGGAGTTGAAAACCCTGAGGGAACCGAATTCTCAGTACACGCAAGTGTTGAGGGGGAGAATGTCGAAGAGCATGCTGATTCACCAATGCATGTTTTTTCTTCCGAAGATGAAGAAGAAGCTGAAGAAGAAGAAGACGATGAAGACCTGGATCTTCAGGATGACGAACCTTCATCATCACCCAAAAACGATGATGATGACGATGATGTTGAAGGCTTTGTTTTTCAGCCAAAGCCCAAAAGAACCCCAGCTCTGAAAGGGGTCGTTATCTGTGAACAATGGGAGGGGACCAAAACCAAACCTCCAGCGAATTTGGTCGATCAAGGAAAGAGCAAAGGCCTCGCTGAGGACAACCTGGCTATTCTCCTCAAGAAGCCAGTTTGTCATATTTGTTATATTTTATTCCCTTACTCTGCAATCCTCCTCTACCCCTTCTCAATAACTATCCTACTCTCACTCAAACCTCTAAACACTTAACCCATCATTTCTCTATCTCTTCTTCAAAATGATCTTAACTCCGTGGTCGTTTTGTTTTAGCTAGCCCTCTCCCCTGCTTGAGGGTCAAGCTGAAGTTCCTACATCACCAATAATCCCAACCCCGAGTGCTGATGACTTACAAATAATCCCAGTCTCCTTCGCTGAGACTGATGAAGCTAATGAAGAAGAAGAAGAACTGCTCTCGCACAACAAAAGACCTTCCTTGGTTCCTCAAAAGACAAGTGAAGAAGAACTGAAAAAGAGAGCAGCCATGATTCAAAAGCTTGAGGCTCAGCGCATCGTTCCTCCTCATCTTAACATCCTATCAACAAAGGAAATCGTTGAAGGTTTCAAGGTTGAGAAACTCCTTGCCGAACGAAAAAGAGCTGAAGAAAAAGACAAAGAATATGCCATCGAACTCATTCAGCGTTCGGTAAAAGATCCTGAGCTAAAAAGGTTCCCTGTAGCTGTCCAAAGAAAGCTGATCAAGGACGCACAGAAGAGAAGTCAAGAGAAAGCAAAGGTCATTGATTCCACTCCAGCCTGGTGCAAAGAAAAATGCCATTAAAGAAGGTACAGTTCAAGGATTAAAATTGTGTTCCTGAAAGGGAGAATGGCAAGCAACGTTACAATAGTCGACGTCGAGATCATCAGAGTAAACGGATTCAAGTCAACTCGCTACCTGTCAAATATTGATAAGCTTGGCTTCCCTGAATAGTTGGTGATGAGGGTAGCTATTCAGCGATCGCGCTCAACATACAAGACCCATGTCGAGAAAACTCTTAATAGGCTGATCGACATGGTAGCTTCAGCTGTTGACATCCCAAAACCTCCTCCAATCCAGTCTAAGCGACCCACTGCTAAGAAGAAAAAACCCTCAACTTCAGGTCCTCCGATAAGGAATGATACAGGGATCGACATTTCTCGTGAAACAGTTCTTGGTCCTGATGCTGGTCTCTCTGGACTCGATGTCTCCCTACACTCGATGTCTCCCTACCTCCCGCTGAAACATTCATCCCTGGTAAGGTTATCAGTAACTGTTACGGCATTTTCTTCTACGAATGCACTGGTCGCATGTTTCCAACGAGTCTCTGAGCTACACAAAGCTCCCATCGAAAAGCTCAGATATTTACTTTATTGGTGTGACTACATAAAGGATCTCCAAGCAGTCTTTCTGAAGCCCCTGATCTTCAAAGAAGCAAAGAAAAGAAGAGATCAGGGAGTGAAAGTCCCTGATTGGATGATTCCTCAAACTGATACTCTTGACGAACTTCTCGTTAAGAAAGAACCTGAATAGATGATAGGATCTCTTTTATAATTCTTCTATCTTTATCAGCTTGTAACTTTTTTTACTTGTAATTATTATTCGTTGTACTTGTAATTTTTCCACTTCCATCCGTAATCTATACGAAGTTAAATGAAAATTTTCAGTGAATGTACTTTACTCCATCAGTACTTAAAAAGATCCCTGAAAACAGTAAATGGGACAAATATTTTATGAGTCCTTTTTATCTTTATGTTTTCTTACTTAGCAATTTTCCTTTATTGCTATGTCATCATCAAATAGGAGGAGATTGTTGATCGAAACCCTCAGTGATTTGATTATGACTCTGAGAAACACTTAGTGAAAATTGTAAGTAGAAAATATGTATTAATGATTTGTCATCAAAGAAAATATACTAAGTCTGTTTAGTATCGCTGATGAAAACATACGCTTTGAATTACGCATTCAGCGAACACTGTTCATCAGCAAGCTCTGAGCCTGTTCAGTCTTACTGATGATCGCGGATACTTATGTTGTTTACTTATGATCCATGAAGACAAGATTCACGTCAACCATGTTCTACGCTGAAGTCGAAGATCAAGCCAAAAAACCAGCGACTTAGTCTACTAGTGACCTGATGCGGATATCAGTGAAGTCAAGACTTGTCCACTCAACGTGAAGTTTCAAGTAGAAGACTTTAGCTAACGCTGAACTTTATCATTCGCTGATAAAGAATCATTCAGCGAACGCTGATCATGAAGCCTCCTCTACAAGCAACTTTTGTCTTATCCCCTTGCACGCCTTCGTACGATTTTGTCAGAACGAACATCCCTTTTGTCCAGAATCGTACAACCAACTCTGATTCTACAATGTTCATCATACGGCCACTAGGTTATCTACTAAAGTCAAACCATGCAACCAACCAGAGGCTGCCACGTGTAAAGGTGTACTATTGTGCATTAAATGCATGCAGTATATAAAGGAAACCCTGCTTCATTTGTGAAGTGCTCGGCCATTCCTCTCTTCGCTGAACTACTGTGTTATAGAATACTCTCCTTAGTATTCTAGATTTTCTTAATCTCTATTTCTAGTGCAAGACCTCTTAGTGATTCTCATAGTTTGTTTAGATTAGGTTTATTCCTTAATCTTGTTCCGCAACAAACTGTAAATTGTTTGATTATATCAATAAACAATTTAGAAAGATAAAAATTGTGTGTTTGTATTCAACCCCCCCCCCCCCCTCTAAAAACTTGTATAACCCCTTTGGGACCAACAGGAGAAACTATATATCATTATATATTCCCGTGTCTATTTATTTGTCATCATCAAAAAGGGGGAGATTGTTGGTGCAAGTGATTAAATGTCATAAATCCCATTGTTTTGATGATTAACAAATAAATAGACAAAATTTATTTGTTTCTAACAATTTAATCTAAGTGTGTAAAATAAAGCTTTTGAAGAATGAAAAAGCATCATCTCAGCTATTCCGAGTGTTCCAGCCAAAGAAGGGGAAACACGAAGACTTCATCTGAAGAGTTCAAGACTGGATGTTTATTACTTATAGTCTTCAGATTCCCTAAAGGTAATACACTTAAAATAGCATACCACTTGGATATTTCAAAAACCAAACAAAAATATGTTTTAAATTGTTCAAGTTGATTCAAATAAACAAACCGAACGTTGGTTGAAAAGAAAAGACCAACATTTAATATGGGTTGGTGAAAAAGTCCACGGACGTCCGCATGGTGCAGCCGGACGTCCGCACTCAAGTATAAACTCTGACTTGTTCAGAGTACAAACGGCTCTTTCATACTGACATATTAAATGTGGACGTCCGACTCATATCTTTGCGGACGTCGGCAAGTGCTCTGGTTTACTTTTCTCATCTCTATTTAAAACCAATGATCTGTGTCAAAAGAATCAAGTCCTGAGAAAACATACGAATGAAATCTCTGATTTCTAGCAATTGTTGAATAGCAAACAACTCAAGCATTAAACTCTCAAAATCATCCAAGTGTTATACTACTTATACAAGAGTGATTACCATTAAGAAATCTATCATCTTGTAAGTATTTACTTTGAGAGTGAGTGATTCATTCCCATCTCTAGCAAAAGCAAGATATCGACTCAATTATTTGTATCAAGGTTTATGTTCTACCATAAAGAACATTCATAGTGGATCTGTGTCTCGAGAAGTGTCTCGGAAAATGGATTAGCTAAATTGGTGAACCACTCTAAACAACGGTGTTGGTATCATTCTCTCTACCCTTATCTTATATATTTTGTCTTGCATATTATCTGTTGTTGTGATTGAAAACTAATTTTTAAAAGTAAAAAGATCCTAATCCAACGTTTACCCCCTAAGGTTGTCCTATAATTATGTAACAAAAGGCACCCTTGTAGCTATTAATACATATGACTCTCAACATTTTATTATAACATTTACACATATCAAGAGATTAAGGTTTTGTTTGACAAACTAGCTGATAAGCTAGCCGATAACTAATAAGCTAGCTGATGGATAAATCATGTTTAACAAAAAGTAGCTCATAAGCATGTAAATGACCAAAAAGGACATCCTGAAAAAAATAATCAATTATAATATTTCATAATATAATTAAAATAAATTTATAGTAATATAATATATAAATTAATACAAATAAGATAGTGAAGAAAAATTAAAGAATATAATATGTTAATTAAAAAAAATTAAAATTTATTATTATATATACTATAAATTTTGAGTTTGTTAAAAGATTACTGGTAATTGATAACTAAACTATATTGTCTAATATTAAAATAAATAATAATAGTAATATAATAATCGATATGATTAACAATAGTTTTAAATAATTAAAAATCAACATCAATATATAATTAACATTTAATTTAATAGTTTTCAATAAATTTTAGTAATAGTTAATTTTTAATAATAAATATTTGTTTATAATTAGTAGCTTATAAATAATAACTAATATTAATAAGAATATAATTGAAACAATTCACAAAAACCTTCTCATAAACTATTTCAAATAGTTTTTCAATAAGCTAAATTTATGTTCATTCAAACATGTACTCATAAAATAAGCTCCTTATAATTAGCATATTTTTGCAAGACGTTGTCTAAGACTATCTTTGACTCACAATCTCTCCTAACTCATTCTCAATTAAAATATTATTTTATTTCTCATCCACCTATACAATGTTCAATTCTAGTCCAATCTTAGTTGTTTAATCATTTAGCCACAATTTCTTCCAATCCATTAAAATCTAAAATATATTTGTGTAAAAATTGTGTATATTGATTTTTTATCATATATAATTTTTTAATTTGAAGTATATAAAATAGATTAAACTAAAAATAAATAAAACGGATCATAAGAAGAAGACTTTCATTTTTTTTTTTGAAATTTTAATTGATAACAGAAAATTGAAAGATACTGAAATTTAGGAATTTGGAAGACAATAAGAGCAGTGAAATGAAGAGAAATGTTGATGTGATGAAATATGTCAATAATTTGATCTCTATTTATAAGAAATTGAAAAATATAAATTTTGATATAATGTTTAGTCTTTAATATGTATTGTTATAATCAATTTTTTAATCAGATAAGACCATCCGTAGCGCAAGGCGGGCTTGAGCCCGGGCTTGTGCGGGTTCGTTCGGGAACGGGTACCGGGGGGGGGTGGGGGGGGGGCGGCTCGGGCTCACGGCGGGCTTCCAGCCCCGGGTTCCCCAACCCGATTCATCACGATGATTTTTATTTTTTTTTAAAATTTTTTTTAAAATTTTGAAAATAATAAACTCCAACGGCTATGTAATTTAATTTTTTTTTTCAATTTAATCACACTATATATTAACCCAAACCTCTTATTTTTTCACACCAAAATCTCTTAAATTATCTCAAACTCTCTCAAACTCTCTCAAATTCTCTCAAACTCTCTCAAATTTCATCATGAATCCAAACAAAACACTTACATCCCGTCGTAACCGATCGGATACACCGCAACTGCAAGAAGACCCGGAGCTTGGTTTCCAAGCGTTTTCACAACAAGATTATCATCCGCAATTTTCGCAACAATTTCCGCCACAATTTTCGCAACAATTTCCGCCACAATTTTCGCAACAATTTTTGCAACAATTTCCCCAATAATTTCCGCACAATATTCCTTACCAATTTACACGTCCCGGTTTGATTCAACAAGGTTTTTACTCCGGCCAACTACCATCTTCCTTCACCCGCAATCGATCTCGACGACGACGATCCACAAAGTTTTACTCCGGCCAACTACCATCTTCCGGAAACCCAAGATTCTATCCCGAACACACCACAATCCATCTCCACACAACAATCTATCCCGGAACCATCAAACCCGATACCAACGAGAAAAGGAAAAAACAAAAAATATGAAAATAGAGCCGCCAAACAGATGTGGAGTAAAGACGAGGAACTCGCGTTAGTGTCGGCGTGGGTTGACGTTTCGGAGGACCCCGTTGTCGGTAACGCACAAACCGGTGGTAATATTTTTATTGTTATTATTATTATTATTAAGATTATTAAGATTATTAATATTATTATTAATGTTATTTTTATTATTCTTATACTTGAATTTACATAAATATAGACAGTTTTTGGAACCGAATCGGGCAAGTGTTCTTTAATTCTATGGGTCGCGGAAATTATAGAACAACTCATCAACTCAACACCAAGTTCAACGACCTCAATAAAAAAAATAAATTCTTTTGGCGGCATCTACAACAACTTGGTCACTAATAGATCAAGCGGAATGAGTGAGGCCGACATTTCACGAACGGCACACGAACGGTACCGAGCACAACTTGGGGTTGCTTTCACTCACGAACAAGCTTGAGAAGTCCTCAAAAAATGTCCAAAATGGGAGCCGTTCCAACGATGACGACAACTTCATCGCGGGGTTCAAAACGTACCAAACCTTCCGATGATGACGATGAAGACGTCAACGAGGTCGAGCAACTTCAACGACCCATTGGGAGAAACAAGGCAAAAAAACATCAACGAGTAATACGAGTGGGTCGAATACGAATGAAAATGTTACTCATCAGTTGTTGACGACCATAGGCTCGTTCAACGAGCATATTGAGGATACAATGGAGTACAAAATGAAAAAACTCGAACTCGAACGAGAAAAGTTGGAACTCGAACGAGAAATCGAACGAGAAAAACGATATCAACAAGACTTCGAGTTTTTCATATCCTCGCATGATCACCTTTCGGGAGACGTTTTGAGGACTACTTTAGCGAGAAAAGAGAAAATTAAAAAATATCATAATTTTGGGTAATTTTGTATTTTGTTTTAAAACAGATTTATTAGAATAATAATTTAATATAAAACCCTCAAAAACTTTAAACAATCTGATAGAAACGATTTTATGATTATCCTTCCTTCGAATCAAGGTTCTAAATAGCGTGACGACGATATCAAACCTCAAGGCTTAGAAGTCAAGGTGAAGCCATGCCATTTTCAACACATGACTTGTAGTTCTAATTCATATATAATATTATGTATAAAAACATATATTTTGAGTGTTACTCAATAAGTCAATAGTAATAAACAAGTTAAATTAGGTTATACATTTAAAACAAGCAAATAAGACATTAAAAACGTTAAGAAAAATCAGATATCGCATTACAAATATTGTGCACTAGGGCATGGCGTGTCACGAGCTTAACGTGGTGTGAGACACAAAACTTGTGTCATGGCGTGCCATGTCAGCTGTGCGGCGATTTTTTTTATAACAGTACTTCTAATTATCTTGTATTATTGTATTTATCTCCTTAGTCATAGCTTAGATAGACTTTCCTTTATTAAGGGACTCTTGTACCTATTTATATTGATCAATAAAGAATGATCTCCTCATAGTATTATTCAACAATTTATATGGTATTAGAGCTTAGAAACCCTAAGATCCTCTCCTAAATCCATCTTCCTTTTCTTTTCTTCTTCATTTGGTCATGGCCGGCGAAGACCGTAACCTACCCTCCGTACCACCCCCGCCCCAAAGCCTCTTCACACCATTTTTACAGTATCCAACATTCAACACATGGTAACCACAAGGGTTGTGGCGTACTGGTTAAGGCCCTGGGGATGTGGTGGAATATCCCATTTTTCCAGGGTTCTAATCCAGGCGTACACAACAATTATGGCCACTGAGGTTTAATCAAGGCTGATGTCTTACATTCATTATTTGCCAAGGGATTAGTCTAGGCATAACCTAGCACACCCTTCCCAAAAAAAACATTCAACACATGGTACATGTCCTTAATGGAACGAAGGGCACATAGTCTTCATGGGTAAAATTCATCCAGCTTCATGCCCGTGGTTACAAAGTTCTTGTTCATATCGATGGAACGCCACCACCTCCGTCAACGGGTCCCTCGTTTTACTTCTGGAACGAGATTGATGCACATGTCCTTCAATGGACCTATGACACTCTCTTTGACGATCTGTTGGTTTGCATCTTAGAACCCGAATACATGGCCTACAAGGCTTTGAATCGCCTTAAGAACATCTTCCATAATAATAAAGGATCTTCTGCAGCTTAAATCACAGCCTTCCTTGGATGTCTACTATCAACATCTCAAAGAATTGGTCGACCAACATAACGACGTCGTTAGCAGCGTCACTAAACAACGATCAGTCTTACAATTGATTCGTGAGTTACCATCTGAATTTGATACCGTTGTTTCCTTCATCAATCAGAGTCTGCCAACATGTGACATCGCACACGACATGTTACAACCCGAACAACACCATCATCAAACACGAGACGGTAACTCTCAAACGTCTACTGCTTTTGTCTCTCCTTCCAACCACCCTTCTAGACAACGTCATGGACAACACTATGTTCAACCTTCTGGAAAACCTTCTATCTCTCGCAAGTGTTCCCCTTATGGAACCTCTCCAGGACACCCTGGTAGTTGTTCTTCACAACGAAATAGTCGCCCCAACTATGGTCGTGGTAGTTTGCAGCATGGGGTGGATGGCAACGCAGATGGTCTCCTCCTCGACATCAACAGCAGCCACAACCCCATGTATCATCATGGGCACTGCCTAATTAGACAAATTGGTGGACTACCCCCACCGTTTCGATACCCTACACAACCCGATTAGGCACCGACATGGTATTTGTACTCGTGAGGAACCCCCATCTTCTAACATGGGACCATTATTCCTTGGACCCCATCCTTCCAAGCAGTCCGACCATCACGAGGCCAAGATCATGTCACCTCTTTTGATGTATTGGAACCAACAGATCTTGGTAACGTGTTTCAGGACTTGACACTACAACAACCAAGTGATGATCAATGGTATATGGACACTGGTGCATCCTCTCACTTGATATCAAACCAAGGTAACATCTCTTGTCCTTTAACTAACATAAATATTCGTTCCATTTATTTAGCCAATAGAACTTCCATCCCGGCTCATGGATCGGGCAAAACACACATCCCCTCACTCCAACGCCTCCTCCACCTATCCAATGTTCTATACACATCCCACATAATCAAAATCCTTATTTTTGTCCATCAATTCACCCGTGATAACCATGTCTCTATTGAGTTTGACCCAATAGGTTTTTCTATGAAGAATTTGAAGACATGAACAACCCGTTTGCCAAACAATAGCATCGATGATCTTTATCCGCTGTCACATTTGTCTCAACCACCATTTATCTCTCTTTTTGTTTCTCCCTCAAATATGTGTCACAATCGCCTCAGTCATCTGGGTTTTCCCGTCTTGGAATATGTTAGACTTCGCAATTCTATTTCATGTAAAAAGGTTCATCGTAAATACATTTGCATTCTTGTCTAATTAGCAAAAACAAACGATTACTTTTTATAATTCTAGATCGGTTACATTATTCTTGTCATTCATGGTGATTTGTGGACAACTTCAGTCGTTAGCAGCCACATATTTAAATACTACTTTGTTTTTGTTAATAACTTTAGTCGATATGTGTGGGTATACCCTTTAAAATACAAACTTGAAACTTATGAAAGATTCTCACAGTTCTACTGATATATACAAACCTAATTTCAACGGACCATAAAAACCTTTCAATGCAACATGGGTGGGGAATTTGATAACCCCTCTTCAAACAATTTGCGACCTCCAAAGGCCTCACATTTCGTTTCTCTTGCCCACACACATCCTCTCAAAACGGAAAGGTCGAACACATGATACGTCACCTCAATGAAATCACCCTCGTCTTGTTTCCCATGCTTTACCCCCTGATTCCTGGGTCGAGGCTCTATACATCGCTGCCTACTTACAAAATATTCTACCCACAAAACTTTTACACTTTCATACCCCTACCTCCGCTCTCTATCAAACAGATCCATCCTATGATCATTTATGTGTCTTCAAGTGTCTATGTTATCCAAATATATCAGCTACTCGTTACCATAAACTTGATCCCCACTCCATAAGATGCCTTTTCCTAGGCTACCCAACCAATTATATGGGATACCATTGTCTAGAACTTACGACGGGAAAACGTTCTGTAACATTGGTTGGGGAGGGGAACAAAGGTTGCCTTATAAGAGGAACTTGATACCTCCGCTATCAAATGCGTTTTAAAATCGTGAGTCCAGGTGTGCGGACAAAGCAACCAATATCTGGTACGGTTGGCCTAGGATGTTACAAATGATATCAGAGCCGTAGTTTAAGAGATTTAGGTGACCGAACGAGTCTAAACTTAAACTGTAGGTAAAGGAACACAGCCGAGATATAGGATTGCCTTTAGGAAATATCACTATAGGTGCACTTGTGGATAAGGTAGCAAGAACGATCATGTAAGGTAAATTTGGAGTTACATCTGGCCAGTGTAATTGTGAATTTACAGGTACGTGTAAGTGCTTAAATTACCTTATTTAGCAAGCCTGTTGTTGAGTGTTTGTTACTTGTGAAATTCTTTTAGTTGTCGTCATGGCTGGGAGAACGCTAAGGAGTAGGTCCGTACCCGCTGTAAGGGCAGTTTAGGATGAGGAGGTCCTCGCTAATGGACCGTTGGAGCCCCCAAGGCAAGCTGCCACCCAGGGAAGAGGTAGAGGTCACGGTAGGGGACGGGGTAGAACGCCCTGCTGAGCCGCCACTCAAGTGGAAGGAGCCATCGTGGAAAAATCAAACTGAAGGCAACTAGGGTGAGCCGTGGGGCAAGGAGTGATGAGATCCCGGTTGATCGGGAAATGTCTCAGCAGGAGAGTTCGGCCACGGTGAGGGTGTGTAACCAGCCAAGAGGGCATGGTCGGGGTCGTGCATCTGCTTTTGTGACGCGAGAGAACCTTGCTAATGAGCTAGGGAAGATCCAAGAAACATTGCAAGCCTTCCTTGCCAAGAAGGATCATCGGCGTCAGGGAGTAAAGAGGCAAGCGAGAACAGAGAGAGCGCGGAATTGTCAAGTCGTTGGTAACTGGTACTGGGGATAACTCCCAGTCGACTCAACTAGTGGTGAATGAGTCTGCAGCTAAAGGATGCAACTACCAGGCGTTCGCTTCGTGTAAACCTCTTACGTTCAAGGGAGAGTGTGATCCAGTGATAGCGATGAAATAGGTAAGGGAGATGGAATTGACGTTTGATACTTGCAAGTGTGCTGATGGGGACCGGGTAATTTTTGAACTATCTATGTTAAAGTCCGATGCAGTATTTTGGTGGGATGCTGAGATCTGGGGAAAAGGGTCGTCAGCGGCGAAAGCAATGACTTGGGAGGCATTTGTGGAGAAATTTTGGGCACAGTTTTGCCCACTGGCGGCAATAAAGAAAATGGAAGAAGAATTCTTGGGGTTGGAACAGGGAGAGATGACTGTTAGGGAGTACACTTCCAAGTTTATCAAAAGGTCACGCTTTGCTGAAATGTATGTGCCGACTGAGGAGCGACTTGTGGAACGGTATCTGTATGGGCTAAAGAGTAGTATAAGAGAGTTGGCTTCAACAAGCAATCCTACCACCTTTCAAGCGGCCATTAATGCGGCCGAGATGACGAAAAAGGAAAAGAACCGCTAAGTGACTGAGACAGTTGGGGACAAAAGGAAGTAGGATGGACCAGGGAGTGAGGCCAGAAAAGGGAGGACCTTCAGACCAGAGCAACGTGGAAATCAGGGAACGGGGTTTAAGCCATGCGGAAAATGCTGAAGGGTGCATCGAGGGGAATGTGCGGTGGAGTCAAGGTCATGTTTCCAGTGTGTCCTACCAGGTCACATGTCAAGGGAATGCCTAAGCAATATATCATGCTATAAGTGTGGGTTGCCTGACCACATGCGGTTTGACTGTCCGCAGCTTAAGAAAGGAGGGTCGGCACAGATTAGAGGTAGAGACATGAATAGAGAGGAAGAGAAAAGGTCGGAACCGACATGTCCGAAGGGGCGTACGTTCAACATGACACCAACGGAGGCAGAAGGGACTCCGGATGTGGTAACATGTACGTTTCTGGTAAACTTTCTATTTACAAAGGTGTTGTTTGATTCTGGAGCAAACCGCTTCTTCATATCCCATCATTTTGTGAAGTGCTTGGGGTGAGACCTAAGCGGTTAGAGTGGGTATTAGAAGTGGAGACTGCTGATGAAAATCGGGTGCTAGTTAGAAGTGTGGTGGAAGATTGTGTCATAGACATAGAAGGGAGTTCGATACCCATGCGGTTGTATCCGATGGCATTGGGAGAGTTCGATGTAGTTTTGGGTATGGATTGGTTAGCCTCGAATAGTGCAGATATCGTGTGTAATAAGAAGTTGATTCGGGTGAAGATACCGGATAAGGGGACTGTAGTGATTTATTGTAATCGATGCAATAGAAGTGCGAGTCTCATCTCGATGATGGATGCTACAAAGTGCTTGAGGAAAGGGTGTTCGGGATACTTAGCTGATAACGCCACTTTTTGGCGTTATTTTCGGTTCTCAAACCAACGAGATTGGCTTGTACTCAAGTAAAAAGGCGGGTATTTTACGGTTTATTGAGCGATTTACGCAGGTTATATAAAAGGCGGAATTCCTCGGAAATAGAAGCTAAAAAGAGCCCAAAACGAGTCAAAACGAAGCCTAACGGGAGCCCAAAAGCCAAGCCCAAGACCCGCGAACGAACCAGGACCCGACCCGCGAACCAGATCCGACCCAGAAGGCCATCTGAAGGACGCGCGACCTGCCACGCGACTTGCAAGTCGCGCAGCAAGTCGCGTAAGGGTCTGTTTGGTCGAAAATCAGTATTTGAGTCGGGATTTAGGTCACTTTTTTGGTATCGAACATACGGCAGACGATTGGGAGCAGTCCGGGGGCGATTTTCAGAGCCACGTGACACCGTTTGGAGCGAAGATCGAGAATCAATCGAAGGATCGTTCAAGACGCAAAGGAGATTTCAACACGGGGAAAGGGAGTTCATCAATTCATCTTACACATTCACCACGATCACGTTAACATGTTCACTTTCACTTTTGTTTCTCTTTCTTTTGTGTATGAATCCCCCAACATCATGAACTAACTTTAAGATGTTGGGGGTTGGATTGAATTAGGATTGAACATATGATGGATGACGAATGATTTTTATCAGTTTTCCGATTTAATGAATGCATGTGATTTTGTTCTTAATGCCTTTGTGAGTGTAGCTAACTTGCAATTGTTTTATTGTTGTCAATTTTGTTCGAGAGAATCAATTGAGATCTAGAATTAGGAATTACATGTCTAAAGTAAGAAAGGATAGAGATATACCGAGTAAACTTTAGTCTCATAATAACCTACGCTTAATGTGTTTTGAACTATATAAGGTGAGATCGAGAGATTAATCTTGTATTTGTTTTCGAAATAAACTTCATGGTAGCTTGAGAAAGCATCATGTTGTTACAAATATAACTGTGTTACTTGAGAGAGAGCAATGGTTAGATCAAGGTTGAGTATTCATTATAGCGGAATTAACTGATATTTGTTTTAGTCTGATGTTCATGTGTGAAACCTAAGGATATCCAACCCTCAACTGTTTCTCCATCTGAATTCCACAGCTGCTTACTAGTTGTCCGATGTTTGTTTGATATTAATTTCTGCAATTAATTAGTTATAAAACCAATCCTCCAATTTCAACAGTCCAGTTAATAGTTCTTATAGTAATTGTGATATTTAGTTCCTAGTTCCCGTGGATTCGATACTCGTACTTCCGTACACTATTACTTGATTCGACCCGTACACTTGCGGTAAGATCTGCGGGGTGTCAAAACCCCGTATCATTAGCCTACGTCATAGATGCTAAGAAAAAGAAGCATGGGGTAGAGGACATGTTAGTAGTAAGGGAGTACCCTGAGGTGTTTCCGGATGATTTGACAAACCTACCCCTGGATCGTTAAATTGAGTATCAAATCGATTTAGTGCCTGGAGCTGCACCAATAGCTCGCGCGCCATATAGGTTGGCACCTTCTGAAATGAAGGATATGATGTCACAACTACATGAGTTGTTAGACAAAGGATTTATTAGGCCGAGTACCTCGTCGTGGGCGCGTCGATACTCTTTGTAAAGAAGAAAGACGGAACTATGCGGATGTGCATACATTACCGGGAACTCAACAAGGTTACAGTCAAGAATAAGTATCCGATTCCGAGGATAGACGACCTGTTCGATCAATTGCAGGGAGATGGTTATTTCTCTAAGATTGACTTAACGTCAGGATACCATCAGCTTAAGGTAAGGGAGGCGGACATACCGAAAACTGCTTTTCGGACCAGGTATTGAAATTACGAGTTTCTAGTGATGCTGTTTGGTTTAACCAACGCGCCAGCAGCCTTTATAGGCCTGATGAATAGGGTGTGTCAGCTCTATTTAGACAAGTTTGTGATTGTATTCATAGACGACATCTTGGTGTACTCGAAGTCAGAAAAGGAGCATGAAGAGCATCTTCTTCGGGTTGTATTGGAATTGCTGAAACAAGAGAAGCTTTACGAGAAGTTTTCGAAGTGCGAGTTTTGGCTTCGGGAGGTGCAATTCCTTAGACACGTAGTGTCCCAAGATGGGATTAAAGTGGACCCATCCAAAATCGAGGCCATCCAAGATTGGGAGCAACCTAACAATTCGTCGGAAGTTCAAAGTTTCCTAGGTTTAGCGGGATATTATCGTAAGTTCATCAGGGATTTCTCGCGCATTGCAACGCCATTGACTTCGTTGACTAAGAAAAGTGTGAAGTTTTCATGGACGGAGGCGCAAAGTAAGGTCTTTCAGAATCTGAAGGACATGCTAAGTAGCGCTCCAGTCTTGTAATTACCGGACGGTACAGACGATTTCGTGGTATATAGCGACACTTCTAGACTCGGATTGGGATGTGTTCTAATGCAACGAGGAAAGGTGATCGCGTACGCATCTCATCAGCTGAAGGAGAATGAGACATGATACCCCACTCACGATTTGGAATTGGCGGCCGTAGTCTTTGCTTTAAAATTTTGGCGACACTATCTCTACGGGACGAAATGTCAGATCTTCATGGGTCATAAGATCCTTTGTCACCTCTTTGATCAGAAGGAGTTAAACATTCGATAGAGGAGGTGGATGGAGCTACTAACTGATTATGATTTCCAGATTAAGTATCATCCGGGAATGGCTAATGTGGTGGCCGACGCGCTGATTCGGAAGGAAAGAGGAGAAGCCTCAAGGATAGTGGCGTTAAGGGTCGAAGTGACGTTCAACCTGTTAGACGACATAAAGAAGTGGCAACTAGAAGCGTTGCCTCCGGAAAATGTTAAAGGTGAGCGAATGGTGGGTAATGTGACCTCCTTAATGGAGGATAGTCGTGGCCTGAAATGTTTTAAGGGAAGGATATGGGTTCCGAAGCTCGGTAGGGTTATAGGAGTCATTTTGGAAGAGGTGCATAGATCGAAGTATTCGATCCACCCAGGAACTAATAAGATGTTTGGAGATTTACGGCAAAATTATTGGTGGCCAGGCATAAAGTAGAAAATAGCGTATTTTATGGAAAGATGTGCAACATGTCTGCGAGTGAAGTGGAGCACCAACGCCCGTATGGGAAACTCCAACCGTTAGATATTCCGGTGTGGAAATGGGATCAGATCACGATGGACTTCGTCACAGGGCTGCCTAGAACCCCGAAGGGGTATGATACTATCTGGGTGATCGTGGACCGGCTCACTAAGTCGGCACATTTCCTACCTATACGGAAGGATTGGCCGTTAGGAAAGTTAGTCAAACTGTATATTAATGAAAATGTAACGCGCCATGGAGTACCGTCATCTATTGTATCAGCTTTGGATAGTCGTTTCACGTCGGCATTTTGGCAAAGTTTTCAAAGGGAAATGGGGTCGCAAACTAAGATGAGTACCGCTTACCACCCAGAGACGGACGGCCAGAGTGAGCGAACGATTCAAACTCTAGAGGATATGCTGAGGGCTTGTGCCTTGGATTTTCAGGGTTCGTGGAACAACCACTTACCACTGATCTAGTTTGCTTACAACAACAGCTACCACACGAGCATCAAGGTATATCCGTATGAGGTACTCTATGGGAGAAAATATCGAACACCGTTATGTTGGAACGAAATTGGTGAAAAGCAATTGGTAGGACTTGAGATTGTGCAAATGACCACGCATAAGATAGTCCAAGTACGGAAGAGGTTGAAAGTGGCGCGTGATCGACAGAAGAGTTATGCGGATAAAAGGCGTAAGGACATAGAGTTCCAAGTCGGGGATAGGATGATGCTGAATATCACCATGGAAAGGAGTAATACGTTTTGGGAAGAGGGGGAAGTTAAGTCCACGCTACATCGGGTCGTTCGAAATTGTCGAGCGGGTTGGAAAAGTGGCCTACAAGTTGAACCTACCTGATGAGTTGCGAGGCATCCATAGTACGTTTCACGTTTCTAACCCGAGGAAGTGCTTGGGAGAAGCAAATATGTCGGTGTCCTTGCATGACGTACAAGTGGACGAAAAGTTGAACTTCATGGAGGAACCCGAAGCGATCATCGATCGTAAAGCGAGGAAATTACGAACTTAGGAGATCAGCCTCGTGAAAGTTCAGTGGCGCTTTCACAAGGGGCAAGAGGCGACATGGGAAGTAGAATCTGAAATAAGAGCCAGATACCCGGATTTGTTCGACGAAAGAATTACGGGGACAAAATTCTCTTAAAGGGGGAGTGTTGTAACAACCACGTTTGTTTTGTTGTCAAAAGGTAAAGTTCAAAGGATTTGTGGCTAAAGAAAGAAAATGAGGAAGTTGGGGGCTTGGGGGCTTGGAAGTAAAACTTTAAAGGGGTATAAATAGGGTGAAAATCCCTAGGAGCTCATTATTGAGTACTCCTTGTGGCGGTTGGAAATCACGAGAGAAAGAGAGAGCAAAAGGGGAGAAGTCGATTGTTGAGAGTTCTTCAAAGGTAATTACTATTTTGGTGGTATTTCTTCTATCTTCCTACCTGAATCGATTTCCATTGTCTTAAGAGTTTGAGAATCTAAGCAATTCCCTCATTATTCACTGTGTATTTTATTTAGGAATGAAAATGGTGGGTTTGCTTTCTTTTGTTGTTAATTGGGTTGATCGTTTGACCGAGTGGTTATGTGCAAGATTTAGGGAGTAATCCTAGACGGTTGGTATTAAGGATTTCATGATTTGGAACCAGAGCTTAAATCGAGTTCTAGGTCTTTGAGTGTGAACATCCGGATTCCGGAATTGGGGAGTTCCTGACTAAGGGGTTCTAGATTAGGATTTCGTATTAAGTGTCTGGATTGGGCTTCCGGATTGGGAGTCCGGATTGGGCTTCCAGATTGGGAGTCCGGATTGGGTTACCGGAGTGGTAGTTCCGGATTTAGATGTTCCAGGTAAGTATTCCGGAAAGGTATTTCCGGATTCCTATAGTTGTCCGGAATCTAGGAACTTCCGAAAAAGAAATGAGTCCAATGGTTTGTCCGGATAGAGTGGCCTGACATTGAATTGTTTGTTTGGCTTAGGTGCGTTTCGAATAGTTCAGAAGTGAGACACGTGTATTTCCAACCTTCATAATCAAGTGAGTTCCCTAATCCCTATTTTTTTAGGAAAATCACTTTAATCATGTCTTTCAAGAATATCAATATTGGAAATGCAAATTTTGTATGTTCACATGAGAAACGTTGTTCTTTACCTTTCAAGATTGTTGCCTTGCATATTCATGGTATATTTCGCTTTCATGTTAATTAATATACTTGTATGTGGAGTCGGGTTGCACAGTGGGGCTAAGTTGTACCTTGAATCCTCGGGATTGTTGGAGTGGTGGTAGACCGGGTGCCTAGAATCTTTTTCTTGTACACCCAGGTATAGGCATCTACGAAGGGGCTATGGGGGTCTACTGGGGGCCCCGATTGTGGACTATCCGTTAAGGAGATAGTCGTGGAGACCACTGTGCAAATACCCATGTGTGGAAGTTCTGGCTAATTGTTATTATGTTTTATCATGTTAAACTGTTTTTGAGAGGGAATTCACAAGACCTCGTGGTCTAACCCTCGCTTTCAAAATCTAAAACATTTTCAAGGAAACTTGTTAGTTAAGTTTCTTCCAGTAAAGGGAAAGAGAAGGCTTGAAGCTGTAAGAGCCGCTAGCCTTAGCATAGATCACTAAACCACTCTCTAGTTAGATGCTCGGCTGTGGATTAGTGCTTTTCGCTGCAAAATTTTGAAAGACTCTGTTAATCATTGATGTTTGGTTAGTTTGGGACCTGTTTTGGGGAAATTATGTAATCGAAACCAGTTTTGGGGCTTTTCTATTTATATTATTGCATGTTGAGATTTTGGGTTGTTACAAGTTCTTTTATCTCGTCATGTCACCAAAGACGAAAACACTTTTCCGTATGCCACCAGAGAACACTCGCATTTCTCCTGATTCTTTCCTTAAAACATAATACCTCGTCACATTCCCCAACTCTCTACGATGCCCTCAGTTTACATATGATCCCTCACATCTCACCCCCATCCCTTCCAGCCCACCTATTAACCAAATACACCAACCCGAAAACTCCCACCCATACTCCACTCCTCACTATCTCCTCCACAACGCACCCACGCCTTATCTCATACCATGACCACTTGATCCCAACATGACATCTTCAAACCACGCCTGCCCCTTAATCTAAACATCTCTGCCATGCCACCTATATCACCTTTGCCCAAGTCTTACATTGTTTCCCTTCGTGATCCAAATTGGAATGCTACCATGAAAGACGCATATCATGCTTTAAAAGACAATCTGACTTGGGAATTGGTCGACTCACCTCCTGATGCTCATGTAATTCGGTGTTTGTGGTTATTTCGCCATAAGTACTATTATGATAGCTCTCTTCAGTGTTATAAAGCAAGACTCATTGTTAATGGGAAGATCCAACATGTTGGCATCGAGTGCAATGATACTTTTAGCCTAGTGGTCATACCCACAACTATACGTGTTTTATTGAGTTTGGTAGTATTGCATTCTTGGCCATCCATCAATTAGATGTTACAAAGGTGTTTCTATATGGTAACCTTAATGAGATTGTCTACATGAACCAACCTCCCGGGTTTGTCAATTCTATAATGCCTATGCAAATCTTTATACGGACTCAAACGAGTACTACGTACTTGGTATCAACGCTTTGCAACATTTTATTACCACATAGGGTTCTAAAGCAGTATTTATGACACATCGTAAGTCATCTACCAATGGGGAAGTGACATGACCTATTTATTGTTATATGTTGATAACATCATACTCACTACCTCTAGCATCACATCATTGAATCACATTATTAATTCTCTCTCTCGAGAATTTGCCATGACAGATCTTGGGGATCTTCATCATTTCCTTGGCATCAAAGTCACTCGCAATAGCAACGATCTCTTTCTATGCTAAAGTAAGTATGCTCAAAACATTCTTGCATGTGCTTCCATGTCCTCTTGCAATCACACAACAACTTCAGTTGAAACAGGTTCGAAACTTTGCTCTATAGTTGGTCCTCCTATCAAATATATCACTCTTTTCTGAAGCCTTGTCGGTGCACTACAATACCTGACCTTCACATGGTCTGATATCACTTATGCAGTTCTACACGCGTGTCTATTCATGCACACTCCACACTAACCACACTTTAACTTCTTAAAACGTATCATGCGGTACATTAATGACACCGTCAATCACGGGATTCCCATTTCAGTCTCCTAATGGTTGTCCTTGACAGCCTATTCAGACGCCGATTGGGTCTTTCTAGGAGACAACCTCGTTTCGTGATCTCAAAGCAACATGCTACGGTGTCTCGATCTAGCGTCGAGGCTGAATACCGTGGTGTAGCTAACGTGATGGCAGAAACAAGCTAGCTCCACAACTTACCTCTAGAGCTCAAAGCACCCATCACCCGGGTCACCATGGTTTATTGTGACAATGTCTGTGTAGTATGCTTCTCTAGTAATCCAATACAACATCACCGAACGAAGCACGTAGAGCTCGACATCCACTTTATAAGAGAAAAGAAGAACGCTCGACATCCACTTTGTAAGAGAAAAGGTTCGTGTAGGTGCCATTCGAGTACTACCTGTACCATCTGATCACCAATATGTTGACGTATCTACCAAGGGTCTACCTCACCAGCTATTCACTCACTTTCGATCTATTCTAAACATTTTCCTTGCTCCTGATCCGACTGCGGGGGTGTATTATCTTTTTTGTTATAGATTAGCCAGACTTCCCTTGTTAAGGGACTCTTGTACCTATTTATATTGTTCAATAAAGTAAAGATATTCTCACAGTTTTATTCAACGATTTATACAATCTTCAACGACTTATCTTTAATTTCTCTAAAATAGTGAATGAGAAGTCAAATTTTCTAAAAACAATTCTTCCAACTCCAAATGTTTTTCTATTTTAGAGAATCCATCATTACTTCTGTTATTAAAATATTCACTACAATTAATGCATTATGTATTAAAATAATATATATCTTTGATTGGTTAGAGATTTTAATGGGAAAGTATTAAAATAATATTTCTTTTTTTTATACAGAGGGGGTGGCCCCTCCGATCAAGAAAAAAAAGACAATTTCGGATGGTGGAGGCTAAATCAAAGCAACCACCAGAAAAGAGCAGAGCTCAAAGCAGCAGAGAGGGGAAGAGAAGAGGAAAGAGAGAAGGGGGAGACAGGGAAAGAAAACCAACCACTAGGGAAGGTTCCAGACATGTTTAGCATGGGCAACATTGACAGACGACTTCAAAGTAAAACTGAGAAGCCTTGACTGAACCTCATATGACACTGTCTTAACCACCTTATAATACGATCTTATCTTATTCTTCAAGATACGGTTATTCCTTTCATTCCATAAATGGTAGACAGTCGCAGCCGACACTAATCTACGAATAATGGACCATATGGTCTTGCCTTTGGTGGCCGATTGACGGATTCTGATAATGTCAGGCCAGGTGTCCGGGACATTAGGGAGGTTCAAACGCTTTGAGATCAACCCACACCTGCTTAGGAAAAGGACACTCGAAGAAGAGGTGCTATAGGAGTCAAGCCCATTATGACAGAAACCACACGACAAGTTTGAGTAGGAATCCCACGAGAGGAGCCTATCATGCGTCTTGAGACGCTAATGCAATGCAACCCAGAGAAGGAAAGAATGTCTGGGAATATTCTGCGAGAACCAGACCATGTGATGCCAATCAGTGCCAGGCTCATTGGGGCGGATACTAAGCCAGACTTTACACACCGAGAAACAAACAAGGTTGCCATCCCATTTTATCCAAAAGAGTTTGTTCGGGGTATAAGGGGCGATAACCGGGGGAATGAGACTACCAGAAGGGAAGTAAGGTTTTCCCGAATTTGAGGACAAGCCCAACTATCATTATGGATGATGTCTATAACCCTAGCATTCAAAGAGAGACTCGCATTAAGGATGTTGCGAGGGGTTATAGACCTACAAAGAGGACCAGCATGATGCCAGTTATCAAACCAGGCAGATGTGGTTGCATCATCGCAGATCTGAGAGACAATGCAATCTTGAATCTTATCCCGCATACCCAGGATTTTCCTCCAACCCCATCTGACATCACTACGAATTGGGGCATCCCAAAAGTTACGGTCTTTAAGCTTGTAGGAGTAAATCCATTTAACCCATAGAATCCATATTAGTGAGGATTCTCCACGTGTGGGAGGCCATGAGGGCAAGATTCCTGCTGGCAAAACTCCTGATACTGAGACCGCCTTGAAATTTAGGAAGACAAACGGTCTTCCAAGAAACATTAGGTTTACCTCTTTTAAGCTCACCATGGCACCAAAGGAAACCACGCATAAGATTCTCAATCTCGTGAGTGATGGAGACCGGGAGGACAATAGAGGCCCAATAGATTTGCTTGGAGGACAGGACCGAAAGAATAAACTGGAGCCTACCGGCAAAGGAGAAAGACGTGTTCTGCCAATCATTAAGTTTGGACTTCACCTTATCAACCAGACATTTGCAGTCATTGTGATAAAGGCGAGTGGTAATGAGCGGGACCCCAAGATATCTTACAGGCATAGGCGGAGCCAGTAGGGAGGCTGGCCGGTGCTGAGCCCCCTAACTGTGTTTAGATTATCAAATACATTTTTTTTGCTTTTCATTTATTAATTTGATAAAAAAAAATATTATTATATCAAAAACTAAAATAAATTATATTTAATATTAATATCTGTGAAAATATTCAAAAATACATAAATCAAGGTTTTAATAAAATTATTTTGTACCATAGATTTTTATAATGTATTTGTTTTGTCACCCAAGTTAATTTTTTATAAATATTTTTCTTTATAATTAAGTTATTATCTATTTATATGATATATTACTAAATTAGAGTAAACAATGACCCACTTAATGATAAAAAGAATATGTGTCGGGCTAATATAAAGTATTTATCTCTCTTCAATTATTTCACAATCAAATTTCATAATATTCATGGGTTTTTTTATCTATACACATCACAAATCAAATTTCTTGTCAAACCCTCACAAGAATGAAGAGAATCAACATTATTTGCATAGCTCATATTAACTTCTTGTTTGAAAATTTTTTATCGAGAAGTTAAATTTATGATCTTCACCCCTTAAATTAAAGTTCTGGCTACGCCCCTGCTTACAGGGAGGGATCCTTTAGGGAACTGAATAATGTCGGCGGTAGCATTTTTGGAATGCTCGCCAACATTGCAATTAAAAACCTCACTATTGGCCGTACTTGGGTAGAGGCCATAGACAACAGAAAACTCGGACAAGGAATCTTTGATGACCTGAGCAGAGTCACTATCACCATGACAGAAAAGGATAAGATCATCAGCAAAGCAAAGGTGAGTGATCTACTGCTCGTCACAGTTCCGGTAAAAGGTAAACGAGTCGGTCTCGGCAATCTTCCTTATGATCATAAGGTTGAGGACCTCCATTATCAGAGTGAAGAGGTAGGGGATAGGGGATCCCCTTGTCGAAGGCCCTCTGGCCATTGAAAAAACCATGTAAATTGCAATTAATGCTAACCGAATAAGAGGCATTGGAAACACACGTCATAATCCAGTCAATCATGGTCAGAGGGAACCCGAAACCGATAAGAGCGGTACGGAGGAAGAACCAGTCTACGGTATCATAAGTCTTCTGAATATAAACTTTGAAAGCACATCGAGGGGGCCTCGATGCTTATGATAACCGCGCATGTAACACCCCGCTTACCACGACACAATATTGTCCACTTTGCCCCACTGGCTCACGGCTTTGTTCTTGGCGACCTGGCGAGGACTTCCCAGGGGGTCACCCATCCTGGTACTACTCCCACCCAAGCACGCTTAACCACAGAGTTCCCAAGGAACCCGCATGCTTGTGGCCCCAAAACGCGTTGTGTCTGGTAAGGCCAAGGTTTACTAATATACCCAGCATCTCTCCTGTCTACGGCCGATGTGGGATATGCCTAAGGTGTTACACACACCCCCCCTTAGGGACTCATCGTCCTCGATGAGGTTTTCCCCACCATCCCGAACGGCACATGAGTGGCTCTGATACCATTTGTAACACCCCGCTTACCACGACACAATATTGTCCGCTTTGCCCCACTGACTCACGCCTTTGTTCTTGGCGACCTGGCGAGGACTTCCCAGGGGGTCACCCATCCTGGTACTACTCCCACCCAAGCACGCTTAACCACAGAGTTTCCAAGGAACCCGCATGCTTGTGGCCCCAAAACGCGTTGTGTCTGGTAAGGCCAAGGTTTACTAATATACACAGCATCTCTCCTGCCCTCTAAAGGATGTGTGATATGCCTAAGGTGTTACACACACCCCCCTTAGGGACTCATCGTCCTCGATGAGGTTTGCCCCACCATCCCGAACGGCACAGGAGTGGCTCTGATACCATTTGTAACACCCCGCTTACCACAACATAATATTGTCCGCTTTGCCCCACTGGCTCACTGCTTTGTTCTTGGCGACCTGGTGAGGACTTCCCAGGGGGTCACCCATCCTGGTACTACTCCCACCCAAGCACGCTTAACCACAGAGTTCCCAAGGAACCCGCATGCTTGTGGCCCCAAAACGCGTTGTGTCTGGTAAGGCCAAGGTTTACTAATATACCCAGCATCTCTCCTGCCCTCTAAAGGATGTGTGATATGCCTAAGGTGTTACACACACCCCCCCTTAGGGACTCATCGTCCTCGATGAGGTTTGCCCCACCATCCAGAACGGCACAAGAGTGGCTCTGATACCATTTGTAACACCCCGCTTACCACGACACAATATTGTCCGCTTTGCCCCACTGGCTCACGGCTTTGTTCTTGGCGACCTGGCAAGGACTTCGCAAGGACTTCCCAGGAGGTCACCCATCCTGGTACTACTCCCACCCAAGCACGCTTAACCACAGAGTTCCCAAGGAACCCGCATGATTGTAGCCCCAAAACGCGTTGTGTCTGGTAAGGCCAAGGTTTACTAATATACCCAGCATCTCTCCTGTCCACGGCCGATGTGGGATATGCCTAAGGTGTTACACCCCCCCCCCCCCCCCTTAGGGACTCATCGTCCTCGATGAGGTTTGCCCCACCATCCCGAACGGCACAGGAGTGGCTCTGATACCATTTGTAACACCCCGCTTACCACGACACAATATTGTCCGCTTTGCCCCACTGGCTCACGGCTTTGTTCTTGGCGACCTGGCGAGGACTTCCCAGGGGGTCACCCATCCTGGTACTACTCCCACCCAAGCACGCTTAACAAGCGAGTTCCCAAGGAACCCGCATGCTTGTGGCCCCAAAACGCGTTGTGTCTGTTAAGGCCAAGGTTTACTAATATACCCAGCATCTCTCCTGCACAAGCATGCGGGTTCCTTGGGAACTCTGTGGTTAAGCGTGCTTGGGTGGGCGTAGTACCAGGATGGGTGACCTCTTGGGAAGTCCCTGGGAAGTCCTCGCCAGGTCGCCAAGAACAAAGCCGTGAGCCAGTGGGGCAAAGCGAACAATATTGTGTCGTGGTAAGCGGGGTGTAACAAATGGTATCAGAGCCACTCCTGTGCCGTTCGGGATGGTGGGGCAAACCTCATCGAGGACGATGAGTCCCTAAGGGGGGTGTGTGTAACACCTTAGGCATATCCCACATCCTTTAGAGGGCAGGAGAGATGCTGGGTATATTAGTAAACCTTGGCCTTACCAGACACAACGCGTTTTGGGGCCACAAGCATTCGGGTTCCTTGGGAACTCTGTGGTTAAGCGTGCTTGGGTGGGCGTAGTACCAGGATGGGTGACCTCCTGGGAAGTCCTCGCCAGGTCGCCAAGAACAAAGCCGTGAGCCAGTGGGGCAAAGCGGACATTATTGTGTCGTGGTAAGCGGGGTGTTACAAATGGTATCAGAGCCACTCCTGTTCCGTTCGGGATGGTGGGGCAAACCTCATCGAGGACGATGAGTCCCTAAAGGGGGGGGGGGGGTGTGTGTAACACCTTAGGCATATCCCACATCCTTTAGAGGGCAGGAGAGATGCTGGGTATATTAGTAAAACTTGGCCTTACCAGACACAACGCGTTTTGGGGCCACAAGCATGCGGGTTCCTTGGGAACTCTGTGGTTAAGCGTGCTTGGGTGGGAGTAGTACCAGGATGGGTGACCCCCTGGGAAGTCCTCGCCAGGTCGCCAAGAACAAAGCCGTGAGCCAGTGGGGCAAAGCGGACAATATTGTGTCGTGGTAAGCGGGGTGTTACAGCGCATAAGCTCTTGGACAAGCAAAACATTGTCTGTGATGAGACGTCATGGGATGAAAGCAAACTAGTTCTCATTGACCAACTTAGGAAGGTGAGCTTTGATACGATTCGCAATAATCTTGCTGATACATTTATATAAGACATTACAGCAAGCGATGGGTCAAAAATCAGTAACCCTGGACGGGGAGGCGCACTTAGGGATCGGGGCGAGACAAGTATTGTTTAAAGCCTTCATGAGTTTTCCCGAAGAGAAGAACTCGTGAACAGCGGCACAGATATTTGCTCCAACAACATCCCATACGGATTTAAGGAATTTTGCAGTGAATCCATCCGGCCTGGAGGCTTTATTATCACCCATCTGGAACAAGACATTTTTAATCTCAACATCGGACAGAGGGGTAAGTATCGAGGCCGCTTGCTCCTCCGAGCAAGGGCGGTCCCAGAAAATTTTTCAAACGGTTGCACCATTTGACTATAAGAAATAAATATAGAGATATTTTTTATAAAATCAATATTGGTTTGGTGGTTAGTCCCTTGCTTTTCAAGTTGAAGGTCTCAAGTTCGAGACCTACTATTACAATTTTTTTAGAAACATAATAAATAGGAAAATTGAAAGCTAAAATCAACAAAAGTGGCTCTAACAAGACTCGAACCTGGGTCTCAAGTAGAATAAAAGCCTTCCAAACGAACCCAACCAAAGAAAACTTGTGTCCTTATTGCAGATTCAAAATATATATGGTGACACAAAACAAATTGATACGATTGCACATTTCACGAACCTAATTTTTTTTACCTTAAGGCGGAGAAACAATACAGTGACACATGACACTGTAACCACCCTTCTAGGTCCCACCCATGCCTCCGAGAGCTTGTTAGAGAAAAGAGACAAAAGGTCTTTATAAAAGCATCGTAGATAATCTTATAAATTTTAGAAAATTCTTTATATTTGAAAATATGATAAAAAAAAGCTGATGGGATATTTCCAAAACAAAAACTCATTTTTACTCTTAAAAAAAAGAGTAAATTACACTTTTGGTTCATGAGGTTGTCACTTACTATCAATGACATACCAAATTTATTCTTGTTTTGAGAAATAGCCAAAAATAAATCTAACCAAATTCTTTATTTTTGGGATCTAACCAAGGTACACATGGTTGGTGGCGGTGCTCTCTACTCTCTCTTCCTCACATCCTACTGCGCTTCTATCAAAAAACCCTAGAACATGGAAATGAAGCCCATGAAAGTTTTAAAATTCAAAATCAAATCCAACAAAGTTTTTCAATGTTCTACCAAATTCCAACTCAAGATTACTGATTACAAATTCTGAATCTATACCTCTGTAAATGCTTCTACCATGACATCAAGTATAATAAAAATGATGAAGACAAGTGGGAGATCGGAAACGGTGGTTATCGAAGATAAAATTATGAAAGCTGCAATAAATAAAGTGATGAAGACGACCGACAAAGAAAAAGATGAGAAAAAAATGAGGAAGACGGTGACCCTACCAAACGACCCCTTAGTTTTGGGTTTGCTTGAAAAGAGTTGGGTTTCTCGAGAAGATGACCGGATGGGTTGCCGGAGAAAACGACCGGAGGGGATGGTGTCGGGTGAGGGGTTCACAGAATTGGGAGGTAGGGTTACGAGACTTGCATCAAATGGTTGATTATTGAAACCTACTTAAAAATATAGCAAAAGAAATAAAATTATACAAAACAAAAATGAAAATTACTAAAAAGTGTTAAAGACCAAAATACCCTTTAATTTAACTGAATTTTTAATAGAGTTAATAAGATTGGTCAAATACGAAACAAAAAGGCAACCATAGGGACCAAATCTGGACCAAATCTGAAACAGAATAGCAACCACAGTGACCAAAATTGCAATTATTTTAAAAGAGGGACTAGAATTAATAGTGAGTAGCAACCACAGGGACCAAAAATGTAATTTACTCAAAAAAAAAACTATCGTAGATGTTCTTTTATATTTGAAGGGTCTATTTTTACTTTTCAATTTTTCAAGAAATATCGTGGAAGTGATGGAAAGTGATGATT
The DNA here is from genome assembly GCA_033807775.1 of Saussurea involucrata. Lineage (NCBI taxonomy): Eukaryota > Viridiplantae > Streptophyta > Magnoliopsida > Asterales > Asteraceae > Saussurea > Saussurea involucrata. The sequence goes on from CM066318.1 coordinate 64,078,899, forward strand.
GAGAAAGCAAGGCGGGTGATGATGGAATTCGACGTGGACTGCATGTCGGGAATCACCTTCCATGTTCCTCCGATCCCCACTTTGTTGGAGCGTTTCATTTCATTCCTTAATAACATAATAAATATAATTTCATTCCTAGATACGTCGGCACCAATCATCTTGAATAAAAATATGAGAATTTAAAAAATAATATTGTTTTCTGTTTAGTTTTATTTTCCATCACATGATAACACTTTTATAATTTTATGTGTTCTCAAAACACGTATTGAATGTATAAAATCAAAGGTCAATTGATCAAAAAAACAGAAAAATAGTTGTTCAATAGTGGGGTCTTCAAACCCATTTATAATATTTGAGCTAATTTTGAAGCTTTTGATAAACGATTATAATGATAGAATTTGTAACAAAAATATTTGTTTAATGTATTTTAGTTTATATACGATTATATATGTTAATATGGTAAAGATGTAAAATAAACAATGAAAGAAAATGAATAACTAATTATGTAATTTAAAATAAAAAAAACATTTTTCATTATCATGTTGAGCGTGAGAGGTTTTGAAGCTTATAAACTTGCACATGATGTATTGAGATTTATACCTATTAAAAGAATTCAAGAATAACCATAAGTATAATTTGTTTAACGAAATATAGATAGATAAATATAGATAAGGGTAAAATGTACAAGTTAAAAAAAACTCTCGTTATGTCATTCTTGAAAAATTTCGATAAGTACTTATGCTATTTTACAATATTATTAAATTAAAAAAGATATAATGGTAAACTTATTTTGAATTTTTTGAGGAGAAGATTATAATGACTTAATTTATAAAAAAATCCATTTTATAATGTATTTTTAATATAATAAGAGTGTAAATTGAAAAATGAAAACGTAAGGAATATAAAACAAATTAACTCGTATATAGAAAATTGATTTGTATCTCTTAAAAATTCAAAAATAATCGTACGTAATTTTTTTAGTATAAATAATAAATACAGTTAAGAATGTAAAATGTACAAGCTTAAAAAAATCTCAATACATCATTCTTGACAAATCTCGATACATATTTATGATATTTTACAGTATTACTATATTTAAAATATTCATTAATAAACTTATTTTGAAATTATTGACGAGAAGATTATAATGCTATAATTCGTAAAAAGACGCATTTAATATTTGTAAAGCCCGTGTCCCGGTAAGATCTTTATTTTAATTATTTATTTATGTAATTGATAATTTCCTTTAACCGAGTATTTATAGGGAATTAGCGAGAAAGACTACAAAAGTTCAAATTGGGGAAAACTTTAACCATGGTGCAAGGTTGGAAAGTTGAGGGGCTAAAGGTGTCTTTTTGTAATTGTGTGTGCATGGGATCGGCCCATATAGACCGACCCCTCCCTCTTTCTCGTTTCTTATTCACGGCAAGCACACACACAGCCACCACAAACCCTATCTCCTCCTCCCCATTCCTTTTTGCCGCTGCCGTCGTCCAAACCACAAGCCGCCGCCGCCGTTTTCTTGTTGCTTCCGCCGTGACCAGCTCGTCGGCGAGAGAGAGAGAGAGGTGCAGCGAGAGAGAGAGTTTCAGCGAGGGAGGGAGAGATTGAGAGAGAAGGAGGTGCCGGAGTTTGGTGTCGCTGCTGTGTCGTCATCGCCGAGGTAAGGCTCTTCCCTTCGTTTTCTTCCTTTCGTCGCCATCTAATCACCACAAGACCATCGCCGCCGTCGCAGCCATGGCTGCCGACGGCATGGCGCCGCCGCCGTACACCACAGTCAGTGGTTGTCACGCGCCTGATCGGTGGTTAGTCGTGCGTGGGTGTGGGTACGATCGAGCTTGATTGGTGGAATCGTTCCCTTTAGCCTCGTCGGTTCGTTTTACCGAACCACCACCACCGCCGGTGGTGCTGCCACCGCCGCCGCCGACCACCACTGCCGGAGGTGGCAGTGGGTGGTGCATGGGTTGTCCAGCCTTCGTAAACCCTATATAGCTAAACCGTAACCCGAATCGCTTAAAGCTTAATCGAAATCTAAATCGTCATTTTATGTGAAATCACCTTTTCTGTCGCTGTTTTGTAAAATCCATAACTTAATCTAGGAATCTCGGATTGAGGTGAAACCAGTGCCTAAATCTCACAAATTGCGTCTAGTATGTTTTTCATGTTTTGCAGAAAAATAAATTCGGCCTCTAGCTAGGGCCAAATTAGCATTTAGTACAGACTGGTCCGAATTTCTTGATTCGGGTAGTCTGTCTTAGAAATTTCGTATAAAATAGTAGGAACCTCGTATGAACGCGTGCGATATGTCCCTGGAACCCTAAGACATAGAACTTTCTATTTATGGAATAATAATTCTGGTTTGATGAGTTTAAGGGGGGCTAAACAGGTCACGAACAGACCTGTAGTTTTAGACCAAAAGCTGGAAATTACACGTTTAGACTTGTAGTTGTAATTTCGGGTTAGGACTTCGCTTTGACACTTGATAACACTTCTTTAGGTGGAAAGAAGTGAGTTGGAGTTGGCGGACTCGTATTGCTGTTTGTGGATATCTGCGTTGCTTATCGAGGCGAGTTCACTCACTACGTAGGATAATAATTGTACGTGCATTACCGTAGCTCGTGTGTGCTAGTAATCTTATGTGGTGTGGTACTAGATCGTGTCGTGTCTAGTATGGACCTTGGGTATCGTATAAAACTCGGGGAGTCCGAGGAGGATGTACACGAGTGACGTAGGAACTCGGGGAGACCGAGGGATACGTGCACGGTGATCGTGTGATATCGGGGAGACCGATGGATACCTGCTTAGGTTGTCTTGCATGAGTATGTTAGTTTAGGATGCGTTCTTAAACTTGCATGCTTGGTTATGTGTATCTACCTGGGTTAGGGGTAGTGTTAATATGATTGCTATCGTATGTGGTGTTGAATTCACTAAGCTTCGTGCTTACCCTTTCCCTATAAATTACGGTTTCAGGTACGGGTGGCAGTAAGGCGTGACGGTACACACTGGCGCGTTGAAGAGATTTTTCCTATTATCATTGTGAGATACTATGTTTAGAAGTATTATATTTTCAACCACAAGGGATGTGGTGTGGTGGTAAGGCCTGGGGAGTTCATAGCACTTGCCCGGGTTCGAGCCCCACCCACAGCACTTGTGGCCACTGGGATTTTCTCAGGGCTGCATTACTTCGCGGTCGGTTGTTTGCCAGGGATGTACTGGGCCGAAGGCCCAGGAACCCATTCCAAAAAAAGTATTATATTTTCCGCTGCTTTAATTGAGTTGGTTGATTAATTAAACGAGGTTTTGAATAAAATGTTTATTTGAAGTTAAATGTTTATGATTTATTTCTAATAAAATGTTATTTTAAAAAGTTCAAATTTATTGTAATTTTCGGGACGTTACAATATTGTATTTTAGTTAATCTATGATTATGAATTTTTAATTAGATAATGGTGTAAAATGAAAACGTAAAAAATTTAAAACAAATTAATTCGCATATATTCATAAAAACTAATAATATGATTAAATCAAAAAATATTCAATATTGGGCTTATTTTCGAAGACATTGATGAAACGATACAATGATATAATTTGTAGAAAAAAAAAAAGAAATGCAACTTTAATGCATTTAAGTCCATATACAATTATTTATGTTAATATGATAAATATCTAAATATGAAAATAAAAAATAAAAGGACTAAAAGTAAACTAATAACTAATTACAAAAATATTAAATGTAAACTTATAAGTTAAAAAAGTTTTGAGTTAAGGAAAAATTCAGGAGGGAGTGAGTGTGTAGTCGGAGACTCGGAGTGGGTGTGTTTCAAATGATAATACGGATAGCTACTATCTCAAAAATTCAAGATACGTGTAATACAAATTTAATAAAGTAGTATAATAAGTGTTCACCATTGAATAATTAAAAAAAAATCGTATACATACAATAACAAGGTTTTACATATTTTATAATTTAACTAGTTGGATACCCGTGCAATGCTGTGGGGTGTAATAATTAAACAAAATATAAGCAAATGATGGAGGGTATAAATTAAGGGCCTTTGGAGTTCGGAACAATAAAAGTATAGTTTAGAGCCAAAATGTAAACTAAATCGCATGTGTAGTTTAAACAATGTTCCAAACTACGTCTAAAATCGAAAATTAACGCACCGCAAATTTTGATAAGCTTTTATGATGTCTATATCCAAATATGATGCATGCAAAGTTAAACAAAACAAACCTTCGAATACATAGAATAGATAAATCTATAGTTCATACTCCATTCAATATAAAGTAGAACTACGCATAACAAAATAGTCCAAATTTATAAAATCCAATTAGGTTTTAAGTCATTTAGCAGATTTTCCTGCTTTTTTCTCCAAACAGTGGTCACGATTTGGTCCAACAATAACATGTGCACAACGTTGGAAGCTAAACAAACTTCAAACTTGAACCAACACAAATCATATTTTGCATAATACTTGTAACATTTTATCATGAAATACCTTTAAACTGCTATATAATTCACTAGGTTTGAACCGTGTATTACACGGGGTAATTTAAAAACAAAATCATGCCAGAAAACTTATCAACTATTATGAAAGATTAATTTAAAGTGACTTGACGGGAAGCATAACAATTTGACTTTGAAAATATCATTAACTAACCATATGTTGATAACTGATATTATGTAGTTCAATTAAAATTAGAGGAAATAATGTAATCATGATTAAGAAAGTATAAATAATTAAATATACTATACTAAAATATTTGCATATTTATATTTTTGAAAAAGGTTCGAACTCATAATCCAAAAGTCAGTTGATAAGTGATATCTTTTTTTCCAAGTAATTAAATCTCTTATGATAATTCTAAGGATGTTTCGTTGACAAAACGTGTGAGTCTCAGATCCGTGCAACGAACAATGAAATCAATAGATAATAACAATGATTGTGATTTCAACTGGTCATCCATATAATGTTTTCAATGAGAGAGTTTACAATACAGAGTAGGAAAGCAAATGAACAACTTCGCCTCAAAAACAAAGGCAAGGAAACTATTTATATGACGGGCACGTGGTTAACAAGCCCACGGCCCGTTCACTAACTAAGCTCAAATTAAAGAAATACAATACAGACCCTTGAACTTAAATTCAACAATAAATGACCCTAACAATCTCCCCATTTGAATTGAAGTTCGAGTTGGCGCCAGTTCGCAACATATCTTTTACGGAGCGCAAAATGTACCTCGAACATTCTGGTAGCACGGCGATAGTCGATGCGTTCTTCAACCATTTTCAAGGCATTCCGAGCAGTTGTTTCATTCGGATTGGGAACATACGAAAGCCTTTGATTTTCTGACTCGTGAGCAATGATCTTTCGAAGGGCATCTTGAACTTTGAAGAGTGTGCCGTCGCAGAATCTGTCTACCTGACTGAAGCGCATGAATTTTTTTTCTTTCTGTTCGTTGATGTAGACTATCCCAAATTCAGGTTCTAGAAGCAAAGCGTTCTCGGGATACATCTTCAACTCAGGAGCTTTCAGATTCGGCTTTATCAGATTTACCTTCTTTGCCTTGTTCTCGATTGCCATTTGGAAGTCCGTGAGATAAGACATCATGATGGTACGGACCAGGAATCGACGAACAGCTTCGAGCGCCTTTGTTACGGGAAGCGGTCGAATAGTTCTTGTACGAAGGTCTTTCAGAATAGCGTAGAAGTCGAACGGTCGGAGGTGCTGGAAGCCGGCTTCAGAAAATATCCATTCATTACCATTTTCACGTCGGACAGTGAAAACTGGATAAACGACTTTCATAATACGGCCTGACTGGATTTTGAGCACTTCGGTGATCTTATGCTTGGTTCGGACTTGGCTAACTGGTAGACACCGCTTCATTGCGCTTATGTACTGGCGTTGGTATTCGGGGTTGGAGCTGTAAATACCAAGGCAGAAGGTCGGCTCGATTGGGCGAAGCTTGTGGACGAACAACTTCTTCAGAGATTCCTCCAGGTGAGGAATAAATATCGGGATCTTCTCCTAACGGAGTTGTTGCGGTTGAGGAGGAGGAAGATCAGAAGTTGTCGGTTGCTGAGGAGATGTCGGAATGTCGGCAGTTGTAGTCTCGGGTCTTGTTGAATTTTTAGCGGGTTGAGTAGAGTGAACGGGAGTAGCATACAAATTCTGGAGCAGAAACTGGTCGTAGTCTACGTTGTTATCTTCATCAGTAGGGAAGACCAAATTAACCTGGAAATTTGCGGCACTGGCGGCTTTTTCATACCATGCATCTTCGGCTTCCGGGTTGGTGTCGTAGTCTGGATCAATCAAATCCAGTATCGGTCTATCTGATGTGTCAAAAGTAACTAGTTCATGTGTTGAACCCTCAGGCTTTTCAACCGTCGGGTCTTCATCATCGGAAATATCCATGTCTATTACCATCTCGGCTAAAGGTAACTCGGCTTCAGGTGCTTCTGTTGTTGTTGCCGCAGTTGAGGGTTCCTGTTGAACCACAGTAGTCGTTTCAGTGAGCATCAGGGCGGTCTCGGTTGGTCTTAGTCTTTTCTCCCCCTCACGGTGATCAGGATCATCCTGATCATCGTGTTTGCGCTTCAGACCGCCGGCTTGACTCTTGCAGGTATCTTCGAGTGAACGGACTCTCTCGGACAGCGTATTGATCGCTTTTTGAAAGTCCTTGAGAGTCGAGTCAAGTTGATCCATGCGAGTGGTAATGGATGATAAAGGAGCAGTGGCCTGGGATTTCAGAACGGATATCAGGTCTGCTTCAGTTGAGGCGTCGGTATCGGATTGTTGGAGCAGTTGGGCTAGAAGCATCGTCTTTAGGGTGTCTACCGAATAGGTAGGCTGAGCAGCAGCCGGTGGAGGTGTAAGTGCGGTTTCAGCTTCGATGATCTTCTCTTTTCTTTTGATTAAGCTCTTGATTTTGTCGAGCTCGGAGGTGATGCTTTGCTCCATTGCCTCGCGGACAGCCTTGAGGGTGCTGTCCAGGGACCCTGGTGACACAATGTCGGGAAATTTAACTCCAGGATCACTTAGATTACCCGTTGAGGCATCTACCTTAGAGGCAGAGCCACCTACGTTCACAGTTGGCAATTCGGTAGCTGTGGTAGGATTTCCTTCCGATCCTCGTGTTCCGCCAGATGGAGACACTATGGAAGTCTCAATCGAGTCACGAAGAGCATCGATTTGGTGGGTCTCATCCTGTGTCCTAGCCGAAGAATGTATTATATCAAGAGGCTCTAGACTCAACTGTGCATTGAAAGAGGTCGAGACCGGGGGCTGCTGGTCTCTTATTTCAACACCAGTACTCTCCGATTGAGAGACCGGTGGAAGTTGTGCTTGATCCCCGTGAGAAACTGAAACATTCGTCTTTTGAGAGACGGATGAGTGGATGAGGAGTTTGTGCAAATGCACCGCTGGGTCCACGGTGGCTTCTTCAATACCCCGTCCCAACGGATGAGATGAGATAGCAGATGTGGCTACCGGGGTTACACTCGGTTGGGGTCGCTCAGAAGCCTCTTTATCTTTACGGCTTAATCTTTCTTGGTTCGCTTTCGACCTGAATTCCCTCTGTCTCACATGTTCTGGGTCCCGGGGAAGGTCCCTCCGGCGCTGGCTAGACCATGGGATTCCCTAACTCTCGTCTATATGCTATCACAGGTAGGGCTTCAGGTATATGCATAGCTGGGGTATCCGGTGGGTTACTTACCGGGTAAGTGTCCGGAAAGCCTCAATTTGACAAAAAAAATGAGAGATTTTCTGCTCCCCCTCAAACCTAGCATGGATATTATCCTGCTCCCCCTTAAAACATACATGAAGATTGACTTGCTCCCCCTCGGAGTGAGAGTGTTATTTACTTGGGAGACATCAACACAAGGAAAAAACATTTAGACTTTTAAGAAAACAGTGTGACGCTTCCCCTCAAGTGTTGAACATAATGATGTTACTCCCCCTCAGAATGTGCACCATATGTGATTTGAAGTGCACATGAGAATGCCGACACACACTACAAAACTTTTCTGGCAGTTGTAAAAAAAATCGTGTGTGACACTCCCCCTCAACAGTAGAATGAACTTACCGGATAACTGATCATGCTCCCCCTAAACACATGAGCAGCTCGTGAAAACACAGGTATAGACAGACCTCACGTCTTCGTAATATTGTTCCTTGTAGATCGTGAGCAGCTCTCTCCTTCCGGTCATGTGTGTGGAGCATCCAGGGTCTAATTACTACACATGACCGTCCTGCAAAACAAGTTTAGCGGACCTTGGGTACCCATATTTTCCTGGGTCCCGGAGGGTTAGGTTTGACACCCTTCGTAGGAACTTGCTTTGACGCAGGTTGCCTCTTAGGTGTAGATTTGACCTCAGTAGGAGTAACCCGTTTTGAAGTGGGTTTCCTATCTCGCTGTAGTTTAATCTCTGATTGGGAACCCCGTTGTAAATGGTGTTTCTTTTTGTTTTTACGGGGTTTACGTTTGGGTGTATGATTATATATGTGATATGACCCAAACCAATCATTATTATTGATATCATCAAAGTCATTCCAACCACAACTAGAACAACACAAACAATCATGCGACAATTGAATCAATTGCGGAATGGAATAAATTTTCATCGGAAAATTGACATCTCTTTTAACAAAATCATTCATATGATTCCAAGCACAATCGTTTTTGTTCATTCTAGGGTAAAACACAGTATTGAAAGACTTAGATGCATCATCCCTTATAGATTCCTTGGCTAGCCACTTTTGGTTATCCTTTTTAGCGCGACCGTTTTTATCTGAACCAACATGGACAGCATGGTCAGTGGCTTTTGAGGAAGCAGTATTTTTGGCAGTCAATTGCTCGGTCTTTTGCCTCGACTATGATTGTTTTTGAGCAACAGGTTGAGATTTTGAAATCTTAATCACAGCTGGGGCATTTGTGTTAGAACATGTACCTTTTAGAAAATTGATCGGTCGATTGACTACTGGAGACAAAAAATCTGTATGACTCGGAAGAGGTTTGTTGAAGGGGAACGACTCAAACTCTCTGTCAGAATTGCCTTCGGAGTTCATATATTCAGAAAAATCTACATCTGGAATAACAGGACTTGGATCAGTCGAGGAAGGCGAGGAACCCTTTGTGCTCGTGTGCTTTGGGGAATTTGGTGCGGAAGCTAAGAAAAAATCAGAGTTCAAATTCCTTAAAACACTTTCGTCTTGAGAGTCTTTACCGTCTTGTGAAGTAGAAAGCTTGCCTATGAAAGCTTTGCACGAAGACGTATCAGATGAACTTGAGGAAAGTTCGGGTGAAATCTGCTTTTCAGATTGGAGATGGTCAATCTGCTCTTGAAGTTGACCATTTTTCGTATACTCTTGCATCGCATCTGTTGCCAAAGCAGCCAGTTTTGATGTGAGTTTGGTGATTTCACCCCGAAGGATTTCCTGTCCTTCATCCGATACAGATTCGGTTTTGACCGATTTAAGATTCTCAAGTTCTTGGATAAGCGCTTGTTTCTCCTTTTGAAAAACTGACATTTCTTTCTCGAGTGACTCCTCCAACTAGACTATCTTTGCTTCCAAGATGAGAGGGGGAACATAGATCTTGAACTCGTCCGTCTCAGTCTTGGTTGCGGTTGCTTGGACCTTATCTTTTTTGGAGGAATCCTTGGGCTTTGCAACCTTGTAGCAGTCGAAGTAGTCATTCGAGAGATACTTCTTGTTCTTCTGATAAGAATAATTTAAAGGCTCATAACAAAAAGGAAGTTGCATGTGAGACGTGTGTGCGCACTTATATTCCTCGGTTTCCTCTTCCTTTTTAGGTTCAAGAGGACCAGTCCATTAAATAGCATATTCCGGATACTTTTTATCTAATACAAAACAACCAAAATCATACAAAGTAGGTGTTTTGTAGATACCGTTTTTCAAATAGTGTGGGTTATCGTATCCGATTCCTCAATCCTTGTTGAAATACGTGAACTCCTTTGGTTTATTCATATGGATAGTCTGATCAGTTTGACCTCTTTTATGAAGTTTGGTTTCAAGATCAAGAATTTTAGAAACAAATTCCTTGTGCTGAATTTGAAGGGCAGAACATTGATAAACAATTTCTGCTTTCTCATTCATACATTGATCAAACTGAGACTGAAGTTCAGATAATTTGGCCCTTAAGTCCTTAGGTGCTATTGAAAGATTTTTGCATTTTTCTTTTAAGTTAGCATTTTCGGACTTATATTTTTCAGATATGCGCGTTTGAACATCTAGCTTTTCAGATATAGTTCTAATCTCAAGCAGTTGTTTAGCGGAGGTGGCCTTATGGGAATCTAACCGTTCAGCAAGAGATTGTATTTGATCAAAGAGTTCTCGAGAAGTAGATTCACATACCTGACTTGAGTTTGTCTTTTCTTCATCGACAGGAGACATCTTCAGTTGAACTATAGTGATCGTCAGACGATGGTTCGATTCAAAGTTATAACCTAACGCAAGGCACTACTAATGATATCCTAACGCAGGTTCTACGACTGATATGAACTAGGAACAAGTAAGAATTCAACAGGAATGAGCTTACCGGATTGGAATCCGAATAAGACGTCTGATTTGGAAGTGTCCAGATCAGATTAAGTGAAAAACAGTTAAAACTCAGAAGTTTCCGGATAACACAAAGAGTCCGGACAAACTATAGTTTCCGGATAACAAGAGGTTACTGGAAGACAATAGTTTCTGGATGAAAAAATAAACACAATAACTTACTGGGTGCAAGGAGTTTCCGGACGATAAAAATTAACACAGACTTACCCGATACAATGGATTCCGGATAAGATGCTTTCCGGATGGAATGGGTTTCCGGAAGAAATTAAATTTACCGGATACCTTGAGTTGTCCGGATAAAATGATTTACCGGACACTTTGGGTTTCCGGAACAATTTACCAGGAAAGATTATGAAACAGAAAACTTACCCGGAAAATGAGTGGTGTCCGGAAAGAATTAAGGAACTTCCGGAAAGTGCTGCTACTATCCGGAAAGTGCGGCTGGAGTGATGGAATCGATTGGGAATCGATTAGGGTTGCTTAAAAACGTTCCTGAAAGATTAGAAACACTTCCAAACACAAAAATAACACTACCCAAATCAAATTTGAAGCAAAAACAACAAGTTTTGATGGTTAAAAATATGATTTTTCTCAAGAACACACTCAAAACTTTTGATCTTAATTTGCTTAAAAACACACTCAAACGATCGAATTAGAGTGCGAAAATTTGCAGAATCACTAATAACAATGATACTAGCAATACCCAATAAACGAAATCGATCAATTTTAACAGAATCAAAAAGTAGAATGTGACTCAAGAACACAACCGTATTGCTCAGAAAACTTACCAGAAATCGAATTGAACACTTTGAATCGATGTAGTCCGTCTGCTCTGATACCAATTGTGAGTCTCAGATCCGTGCAACGAACAATGAAATCAATAGATAATAACAATGATTGTGATTTCAACTGGTCATCCATATAATGCTTTCAATGAGAGAGTTTACAATACAGAGTAGGAAAGCAAATGAACAACTTCGCCTAAAAATCAAAGGCAAGGAAACTATTTATATGACGGGCCCGTGGTTAACAAGCCCACGACCCGTTCACTAACTAAGCTCAAATTAAAGAAATACAATACAAACCCTTGAACTTAAATTCAACAATAAATGACCCTAACAAAACGGAATTTGATAGAATTGTAATTCGTCGAAGGAATTCGACTTTGAAGTAAAAATTGATATGAAATTGCAAAAAGAAAATATGACAATTTAGTGATTATTTGTATCAAATCCCATACTAATTTCAACAAATCTCATACTAATCACGATACATTAAGTCGTATATATTTATGATATTTAATAATATAATTAAATCCAAAAATATTCAATATTGGGCTCATTTCGAAGATATTGACGAAGCGATTACAATGGTATAATTTGTAAAAAATAGAAATGTGTTTTTAATGCATTTTAGTTCATATACATTATTTATGTTTATATGATAAAAGTCTAAAATGAAAAATAAAGAAGTAGGGGATTAAAAGTAAATGTAACATATGAATTAAAAAAATTGAATTAAGGAGAGATTTAAGGAGGAGTGAATGTGGGTATGCTAATTGAACTTATAATGTAAACTGCATCCAGATACATGTTTAGGCGGGAAAATACTGAAGTCGACTCACCAGAAGACGACACGTGGCATGCTAGTTACTTATTTATTATATGTATAGATTAGATAAAAAATATTGTTTCTTGATATTGATATTGATGTGTATATATATATATATAGGGTCTCCTTCTTTTGTTAACTTTTTCATGTATTGCATATATGCACATCGGGACATTGCATATATGCACATATTACAATTGCCTGATGTGCATATATGCACTGGTTAACAAAAGAAGGAGACCCTATATATATATATATATATATATATATATATATATGAGAGAGAGAGACAGAGAGGAAAGTTCAAATGAAACCCCATCTTTTCATTGTGCACGTGAGGACAGATCAGAGCCCTTGATCACAGCCAAGTTCAAGTCGATGGTCAAATACGGCTTTAGGGGCAATTTTGTCAAAATAACGCTTCTCTGAAATCGAAAGGTATATATCTGATATAATCCATTCCTGATCTATCGTGATTCTTTTCAATTTCTCGATTCTTTCCTAATTTCTCTGAAATCGATTGCTTCTTAATATCTTTGATGTGTCGATTCTTTCACTATCGTGATACTTTTGCTTTATCAATTTCTTCGATTCAATCGTTTGATCCGATTTCTTCGATTCAATCGTTTGATCCGATTTCTTCATTTCAATCGATTGCTTCTCAATAAAATTCGATTTGTTCTTCTTTCACTCTGTTTCTATGGATTCTATTCTTGTTGAGAATTCTACTCTTTTTGTGGATCAAGGAATCAATTTTGTTGATGATTATGATTCTGTTTATACAAGAGACGATGAGATTGATTATTTTTCTATGTTTTCCAGTTTGTCAAATGTTGAAGAATCATTGATCTGTAAGTTTTTTTTGTTGTTGATTAAATCATCTTTTTTTCTGTAATATATACTTATTTATTGTGTTAAATTGAATGTTTTTCTGTAATATAGACTGAAAGGTAGATATTCAGTATTAATATCAATCACTTTTTATTTTGTATTATTCAGTCTGAATAATTGTTAAAACGTTGTTAAGATGTTTGTGAGGAGTGATATTCATACTGAATATCTACCTTCATTCAATCTAAATAAAGGTAAATATTCAGTATGAATATAACTTCAACTTCTTAATATATATTTTTGTATTATTCAGTCTGAATAATAGGTATATATTAAGAAGTTGAAGTTATATTCATACTGAATATTTACCTTTCTTCAGATTGAATAAAGGTAGATATTCAGTAGGAATATAACCCCTCACAAACATCTTAACAATGTTTTAGCAATAATAATCAATCACTTTTTGTTTTGTATTATGCAGTCTGAATAATAGGTCTATATTAAGAAGTTGTAGTTATATTCATACTGAATATTAATTTTTTATACATTCTGGATATAATTTTGAATATATTTTGTAGATCAAATTTATAGTGGAGGTCAAGACGGTTCTTCAAGTATTGGAATCAATGGTAGTGATGGTTTGAAGTTTTGGATTCCTGTAGTAGATGATGATTTGAAGTCTGTTGTGGGGAAAGTTTTTGAATCGTTGGAGAAAGGTATTCAGATGTATAAAAAGTATGCTGCTAAAGCAGGATTTGATGTTAAACTATCTTCTGTGAAAAGAAATGCATATTCGATGATTATTTTGAGGTATGTTTTATGCAATAGGGCTGGTTGTGAAGTGTGGCAGATACATTGGATGGATCGAAAAAGAAGATAAGAAGTACTAACATTCATAGAACTGGTTGTGAAGTGTGTGTGAAGTTCAAGGTTCTTCCTGGTTTGAGGTCTTTTAAATTATATGCATTTGAAGAAAAACATAACCGTTGTTTATTTGATGAAGATTCGAAGCACTTGTTGAAAAGTAGTCGGAAATTAGACTATTCTCAGCAAAGGTGGATCCTTAAGATGTCAAATGTAATTATTGGTGCTACACAAGCTCATAACATTATGTTTCAGTTGAAGGGTGGGTATGAAATGGTAGGTGGAACTAAGGTTGAGTATAGAAACTTTCAACGGGATCGTAATTGTTTCATTGGTGATACCAATGCAAATTTATTTGTTAGAAAAATGAATAATAGAAAGCTGTATGTGCCAAACTATTCGTTTGAATATAAGTACGATGAAGGTTTATTGAATTATGTTTTTAGGTCGATCAGACAACTAACAATCAAGGGTTCATTTTCTTTACCCGATTTTGCTCGAAGTCTTCGAGGTTCCAACACAGTTCTCCTTCTTTTCCCACCCGATTGACACATCAAACCATGACATAAGGACTCGCTAAAACAAGGAGTTTACTCCTCATTCCTCCATTCATCCCTTTTGATCACACGAAGTTCTACCTTTGATCGGTTCAATACCGCCACGATCTGTCCTCCCTCTAGAAGGTGTCACAAATCTCACTACGAGTGACCGCACACATCATAACAAAATCATTGCCATCACCGCAAGGTTAGAATTTACTCCATTCTATCACTCCTCCATTGACTATCTCAACAATAGCAATCTATTTTACATTACAAGAACTGGAAACACCCCACATAATCGATATTCAAACGCAACTCCGCATAAAAAGGCAATTTGAGCACATACATGTACCTGTAAATTGACAATTACACTGGCCAGGTGTAATGTAAACTTACCTTACATGTCAGTTCTCTTAACCTTATCTTTAGTGCACCTAGAGTGATCTTTCTTAAAGGCGTCCTATATCTCGGATGTGTCCCTAAATTTACAATTTAAGTATAGGCCCGACCGGTCACCTAAATCCCTTAAACTATGGCTCTGATACCATTTGTAATAACCCAAAAATCTCAACAAACAATTTCATAGGTAGAAATAAAAATCCCAAGACGGGTCCCAACACATCACAATATAATCAGAGTTTACAAAATTCACAGCAGCGAAACACATTTCCACAGCCGAGATGTCTAAAGCTACGCATGCTGCTATAGTGCTCTAGACCTGCTATCCCCCGCCTCTAAGCTTTCAAAGCTTCCTTCCCTTAAAAAGTAACATCAAAAATCCACTTACCTGAAAATGGTTTTAGTTTTGAAAAGCGAGAGTTAGACCATTAGGTCTAGTGAATTCGCTCTCAAAAATAGTTTAACACAGCCTCATTTTTAAATCACATAACTGTTACAATAATAAATTTAAATAACAGTTAGGCATAAATAACCTCCACATACAAGGGTAATTGCACAGTGGTCTCCACGCCCATCACCTCCACGTGATGTCCTCACTCGGGGCACCCAGCAGATCCCTACGGCCCCCCAATAGATTCCATTACCATGTGCACGAGAAACGGATTCAAGAAACACGGTTCAACCACACGCCAATTCATGAAGATACGGTAAAACATGCTTGCATTAACAAAACAACATAACTCATTTTGTTTGCGTATAAAAATCGTGTAACCATCATCAGATATTGAAAACGAGTTCAATTTAATCATTCATAAAAGAGTACAAAAGAACTTACCTGATTATCGAGATTATAAGCACACGCGCCTCACTCCCAGCTAATCAATACGAATACCTAATTTTAGCAACAACAACAACCCAAGATTAGGACTCATACCCGAAGGATTCGTAGCCTGAGGAAAAACTACCCGAAAACCCCACTTTTCTGGAAAACTCGCTAATCCGGACTCTCCTACCCGGACTCTCCTATCCGGAAATCCGATATCTGGAACCCACTGCCGGAAATCTCATGTCCTAAACATTTATCCGGAAGTCACACCCGGGAAACCTCAGTCCGGGAAATCCAAGTTGATCAGGCCCGACGATTTTTGGAAGTTGCGAACTGCAAAACCCCAGCATATCCTAAATCGACTGCACAACTGGTTTTCTTGCCTTAATCCAAACTCAACCTTATGGGACTCATAACAACAAGTGTATACATTAAAATAGTCCTAATTGAAACACCTTATTAATCCAAAATCACCCAAACTCTTCTTATCCAACTATGAGAAAAAAACGGTGATAAATGGAGATTTTCCTTTAGTCTAACAGCCTAACCATAGAAAATGATTTTGTACACAAAGGATGAGAGAATTGATGAAATTATTACCTCTTGATGAAGAATGCTTTCATCTTCTCCTTCTCTTCTGAATAGCCGCAAACCCCATAATGAATACGAAATTAGGGATTTGACCCCTTTATATACTTCTATCATTTTTACATTTCAGGCCCTTTAGTTACCACCTTTCATTCTTCGGCCACACTTTATCTAGATTTTGCCAATTTAGATCTATGGTTATTACACTCTTGGTGTTGGTCTGCTTGATGGCGAAAATATTGAAGCCTATAAATGGTTGCTTAATTCTTTCTTGAAATCTTTTGGGAGGCAACCAAAATTGGTTGTTACTGATCAATGTCCTGCTATTAAGCAAGCTGTTTCTGAAGTCTTTCTAGAGTCAAGACATCGGTTTTGTATGTGGCACATTAGTACAAAATTGCATTTGAAGGTATTTATTTTATTTTAATTTTTTATTGAAATTTTATATTATCATTTATAATGAATAATTAAAGTATTATTCATACAAAATAACAAATATTATTCTTTATTCATACTGAATAATAGTCTATTATTCATACTGAATAACTAATGTATTCATACTGCATAATACATCCTATCCAATAAAACTAGCATATCATCTGTATTCATACTGAATAGTGAAAGCATTCATGTTGAATGCATTGTATCTTCTATAAATTAACAAACATTCTTTATTCATTGTTTTCAGATTTCTTCCAATATTATTTCAAATACTGATTTCAAGAAACGGTTTGTTATTATACGGGATGAACACATTGATGTTGTTCAATTTTAAAAGACATGGAACTCTTTAGTTATTGAGTTTGATCTTGTTGGCCACAAGTGGTTGTCGTATATGTATGATAATAGGCATAAATGGATTCCATCATTTTATAGGGATGTTCCTATGGCTCGACAATGAGAACGAAATCAAGATCCGAGAGTGAAAATTCTTTCTTTTCCCAATTTTTTCATCATGGTGCAATCCTTATGGCGTTTATTGACTCATTTGATTCTGCTATGGACAAACAACAGAATAATCATAGGTTGCTTAATCATCAGACAAGAACAATGGTACCAAAGCTTAGTACACCACTTCCAATTGAGGTTCATGCTTCTAAGATATATACTCGTGCTGTATTCAGAGATGTTCAGAATGAGATAAATGAATCTGTTTGGTCCTGTTTCCAATCATTTGTGAGTTTGGTAGATGGTTCTGATGTTATTGTTGTGGTTGAGAAGAAGAAGGTTCAACACAAAAGGAAAGATGGTGAATCCAGTTCAAATCTAGAAGCATATGTAAAAGAGTCTGATCACATGGTTCGTTTCGTTTCGTTCAAATCCAGTCACTTTTTATTTTGTATTATTCAGTCTGAATAATAGGTATAGATTAAAAGTTGAAGTTATATTCATACTGAATATCTACCCTTTATTTTGAATAAAGTTGAAGTTAATTTTATGTTATTAAATTTTAATGAATTTAACTTATTATTCATTGTGAATAATGAAGTTATTTCAATATTTTTGCAGGTTGTGCATAATAAGAGCACTGGTTCTTTGGATTGTAGCTGCTTGTTTTACCATTATTATGGTTTGCTATGTCGTCATATTTTTTGTGTATTAAAGAATATGTGCATTGAAGAGATACCGTTGCAATATATAGTGAAGCGTTGGAGAAAAGATCTAATTTCTTCCGAATTATTGAAGAAACATCATTGGTTTGGAGAAGGAAACGAGCGCCGTGAGAAACTTGAAAATGATGCTCAAGCTGCCTTTGATTATTGCATTGGTCTAGTAATTGATAATATGGACAAGCTTGAAGACTTTGTTTTGAAAATACAAGAGTTGAAGAGTAATTTGGAGGCCAACGGGTGTAGCGTTCCTCATCGCAGTACCGAAGAGGTGATGGAGTTGTTGCTTGGCGTGTCAAAACCAGAAGTTGTTGATATTCATAATCCTAAATCAATAAGAAACAAAGGTTGTGGTACGGACAAGCGGTTGAAGAGTGTAAAAGAAAAGGCAATTGAAAATAGTCAGAAGGTAAAGAGATTTTGTAGGCTGTGTAGGAAAATGTGTAACCATGACTCACACAATTGCCCATCGAGAAACGATGTTAGTAAATAGAGTTCTTTTTATAGTTTCTACTAGTGGTATTCATAACTAGTTTCCTTTTGTATTCATTTTGAATATTGAGTTATAAAACAATTCATATGATGATTTTTTTTGACATATCTAATCTTTTTATTTTAATAATCACTTTTAATTTACATTTATTCACAATGAATAAAAGGCAATATGCAGAACAAGTTATATTCACTTTGAATATTTAATTGTTATTTAGAGTGAATAAAGTTACAAGTTTTTGCAATATAAATATAATAGATTTATTCAGCATGAATACTTATTATGAATTAAATATCCTTAACAAGTTATATTCACTTTGAATATTAAATATTGATGAATAAAGTTACATTCGTTTTTAAAAAAATGCAATATCCAGAATTAGTTATACTCACTTTGAATATTAGTTAATATTTAGAGTGAATAAAAACATAATCATCACATCATTAACAAACTTATATTTGTGAATATAAATATTATGTCTAAACCAAAACGAACATCAACATTGTTAAATTTCCAGAATCCATAAAAACAACCATTGTTTAATTGTTCAACCAACTATCAAACCAACCAAAAACCACCCATAAAAACAACTATTGTTCAACCAAAGAACCCCACCTTAATTGTTTTTCGATACAATCCAGGCATCCACCGAATAATAAGACCCCAACCCCACCAGATAATTGTTCAAGCACCCCACCAAATAATATGATACTTACAAGTATCATACCAACCCAAGAAATAATTGTTCAACACATTAAACAAACCCAAACAAGTGTTCAAACAAACTTACTGTTAGGGATAAATCATGTTGAATAGAAGTGAAAGGGCTTATTATGTAATTGTTGTTATTTGGGCTTAATTGTTTATATGTGCCATTGGCTTGATAGATTAGGATCTAAGTATAAATAGCTTATTTTGTTTAGAAAATGGGTTAATCGTCTAATCATTCATTATCATTCGTATTGTAACTCTCTAAAGATTAATCAAAGTGATATGGATGACCAGTTGAATCATTCTGATTTGTTATCTATTCTATTGATTTCATTGTGTATGCACTAATCTGGAACTCACAATTGGTATCAGAGTATACGGACGATTCGATTCAAGGTGATTCATAAGATTTTTGGTAAGTTTCATCGAGTTTTAGTCGACTGTGTTCATTAGCATTCAAAAATTCATATTTTGTTTCTGTTAAAATTGTTTGTTTTCGCTTATTGTATTCGATTAGCATTGATCTTATAAGCGTTTCTGCAATTTTTCTTCTCCTAATTCGATCATCTGAATAGATTTTTAAGCAAAATCACTTTCACAAGTTTTTAGTCTCTGTTCTTCATAAAAAATCAAAATTTTCATCCAAATCTTGTTATTTTGCTTCAAAATCGTTTAGGGTATTGTTAGTTTTGTGTTTTGTTAGGTTTCTAATATTTCAGGATCGATTTTAGCAACCCTAGTTGAATTTCTATCGAGTTTGGTATACACAACCGCAGTTACCGGACACCACAACCGCGCTTTCCGAAACTTCCTTAAACTTCCCGGGTAAGTTCATTTTTCTCACTACTTTCCGGATAAAACTCATCCGGTAACCAAAAAGTTCCCGGTAAATCCAATTTATCCGGGTAACTCAAAGTTTCCGATTGATTTCTCCTTCCGGACACAATTCTATCCGGACACTCAGCTACCCGGTAAGTACAATCATCCGATAAGTTTTTCATTCGGTAACTTACATTCTATCCGGTAACTATTACCTATCCGGTAAGCTCATTTTATCCGGTAACTCCCTGTTATCCGGTAACTTTAGCTTATCCGGATACGTCTGCTGTTTGATTAAAATCACACGCATCTGTTTCATCCGGATTCCTATCTGGTAAGTTCTGTTTAGCTAGTTTCTTACCAGTTTTAGTCTACATCACTCTTAGAACCTGTGTTAGGACTTTCACTCATAGTGCCTTGCGTTAGGATTCCACTTTGAATCGAACCTATCGTATGACGATCACATTAGTGCAACTTCCAAAGATGTCTCGTGACGCTCTTGCTATCGGCATCGATTCCAAGCCACTGACCCTCTACCAGGGAGAATACAGCCAATGGCGGGACAGATTCCTCATATTCATCGAATCGAAGGACAACTACGAATACATCTGGCGTGCTCTAACTGATGGCCCACAACCTGAACCCGTGAATATCATTCCAGCTCAAGAAGAAGGTGGTCAAGCTCGAAGGGAGCCCAAGAAATACTTGGAAATGAGCGAGGATGAAAAGGGCATGTTTGATGGCGAAAAGCATGCTAAGAGATATCTGGTTCAGGCTCTACCGAATCCGATCTACTCGGCCATAGACAGCTACAAGGACACAGCAAAGGGCATGTGGGATCAGGTAGAAAATATGATGAGTAGGAGCAAAGTCGGCAACCAACTAAAAATCAACAGCTGCATTACCAAGTTTGATGGCTTTAAGCAGCGCACCGGCGAATCACTCTCCCAGACTTATGAACGATTTTGCCTCCTACTGACCGAGCTCCACAAGAACAAGATCAATCGCTCAAACACTAAGAATGCGCTTAAGTTCTTGAACAACCTCCTACCTGAA
Source organism: Saussurea involucrata (assembly GCA_033807775.1). Taxonomy (NCBI): domain Eukaryota; kingdom Viridiplantae; phylum Streptophyta; class Magnoliopsida; order Asterales; family Asteraceae; genus Saussurea; species Saussurea involucrata. The sequence continues at coordinate 64,099,829 of CM066318.1, forward strand.
TGGAAAGTGTTTGCTTCTCACATCAAACACAACCACCTGATGGAGGACGTCCCAATTCATGAACTCTACGAGATGCTTCTCCAGGACGAGGATGAAGTCATGCAGATTCTGAGCAACAAGAAGTCCGCTTCCAAGTCACCTGCTGATCCACTCGCTCTTGTTTCTTCAAAATGAGGCACATCTTCTAGCCGTCGATCCAAACGAGCCCAAGAGTCGAGTGACTCCGAACCAGAATCTGAAGAAGAAGAGGAAAGTGATTCTGATTCTGAATTGACTTCTGTGAAGAAAGCAATGGCCCTGCTCTCCAGATCTTTCCAGCAGAAGAAATTCTTCAAGAAACCTTCATCCAATAATCAACGCTACTCCACTTCTTCCAACAAGCGCCATGATTATCAGGATAAATATGAAGGCAAGAAAAAGACAGATGAGCACAAGCAGCCTGACAAGAAGGAGAAGAAGGAGAAGAAGGAGAAGGAAGATCGCAAGCCCGAGACAAAGATAAAGGACGAACCTGTCACTTGCTACAACTGCGGGAAATTAGGTCACTTTGCCAAGGATTGTAGAAAGCCCGTCGTGGAGAAAGCTCAATACTACAAAGCCAAAATGCTGTTAGCAGAACAGAAAGAGGCAGGCGAAGCTCTATTTATTGAAGATGACCACTGGCTGGCTCGTTCTGATAGTGAAAGCGATTCTGAAGATGTTGATGCTTTCATGGGCTACCATTCTCCTCCATCAGAAAAGACAAAACTGTGTCACGTATGTGAACCTATTCATCAAAGCTTAATCGAACAGTTGGAACCTCTTGTTGAACGAATAGATTCTTATAAGGCCACCACTAATGAACAACTGCTTCAAATTAATTCGTTAACTGAAAAGCTAGATGTTCAAAAGCGAATAACTGAAAAATACAAGTCCGAAAATGCTAAGCTAAAAGACAAATGTATAAATCTTTCAATAGCACCCAAGGACTTAAGGGCCAAATATCTGAACTGACCTTAAAGCTTGATCAGTGTGAGAATGAGAAAGTAGAGATTGTTTATCAATGCTCCTCTCTTCAAATTTAGCACAAAGAAATGGTTTCTAAAATAACTGATCTTGAAACCAAACTCCACAAAAGAGGTCAAACTGATCAGACCATTCACATGAACAAACCTAAGGAATTCACATACTTCAACAAGGAATGGGGAATCGGATACGATAACCCACAATACTTGAAGAAGATTTTGACCAAAAGACCGACTCTTTATCACTTTGGTTTTCTCGGTCTAGACAAAAAGTATCCTGACTATAAAATCAAATGGACTAGTCCTCTTGAACCAGAGAAAGAAGAGGAAACTGAGGAATATAAGTGTGCACACACCACAAAAATGCAACTACCTTTTGTGTATGAGCCCATGAACTACTCATACAAGAAAACCCAAAGAAATACCTCTCGAATGACTACTTTGACGGCTATAAGGTTGCGACCCCCAAGGATTCCTCCAAAAAGGATGAGGCCCAAGCACCTGAATCCAAAACTGAGACGGACGAGTTCAAACTCTATGTCCCTCCTCTCGTTTTGGAAGAAAAAATAGTCGAATTAGAGGAGTCATTCGAGAAGGAAATATCATGTTTTTAAAAGGAAAAGCAAGCGCTTATGACAGAACTTGAGAATCTCAAATCCGTAAAAACCGAATCTGTATCGGATGAGGGACAGGAAATCCTTCGGAACGAAATCAATCGTCTCACATCAAACTGTCTGCTTTGGCAACAGAAGCGATGAAGGAGCACGCCAGAAATGGTCAACTTCAAGAGAAGATTGTGAGTTCCAGTTTGATCAGGTAACAACGATTCAATGAGAAATAACAAGAACAATTGATGATTTCAACTTGTCATCCATCTCATATTCATGATTCAAGATAGTTACAAAGGTTTGAATGAAAATCTCAACTATCTCTCTAAAACAATTAAGCTCACTATTGAATCTCAACTATCTCTCTAAAACAATTAATCTCAACTATCTCTCTAAAATATCAATTGCTAATGAATCGCTCATGAAAACTCTAACCTAATTCTAAGGTTAAGGAAACCTTATATACTTAGGCCTTTAAACAAACAAGGCCTAAGCCCATTAAGCAATTAAGACCAATTAAACTAATAAAGGCTTTTACAAAAAGATTAATTAAACTAATTAAGCTCTATATAATTATTTATATATCTTTTTAATATGTAGGACATTTATGGTCCTAACAATCTCCCCCTGAAGATATATAAATAAAAATCGGTCTTGAAATCTTCAAGTCTTGATATTCTCTTCCTTTTGAATCTTTGAAATGCATTGATGTTGCTTATCTTCATGTCTTTTACCGCCCCCCTTGAATAAAGCTCTTAGTCTTCAAATCTTCAACTTTAAGAACTTGTAGAACCAGTATGCTCGAAGGAGGAAGTAATTTGAAGCGAACACCACTTGATAAAGGAAGAGAAGAATTGATTACTTGTAAGCACTATGATCACTTGTATGCACTTTGAGCTCTTTGGATCTCGGAACAGATTAATCATTCGGGAAAACAGTTACTCCCCCTCGGCTTTTGCATGGGAACTTCTTTACTCCCCCTCGGCTTTTGCTAACTCCCCCTCAACTTGATATTCGGTGTCTTTGAATCTGTACCCTTTCTCCCCTTCATGATGAGTAGGAGCATCCGGAGCATCATGCACGTTCAAAGACAATAGTGACGAGTAGCAAAAAAATCTAGATAAAACATTTTTAGTAACCAACATGGGGTAAAGATCTAACACAGAAACACAATAGTAACTGTTATCACAACAATTTTTAAAAAAATTGTGTGGCCTATGTTCAGAGTTGGCAATGGTGAATCTCTGATAGGACTTCCAGTTATCACTGAGGTAAAATATAAAAAAATTACTTCTCAAACTGTTCCGGTAATATCACGAAGATATGCGAGTGGAATCACAAAGACTCGTGCATGAGTGAAAGAAAATAAATTCTATCTATTTGGCTCAAAAAATTAATTTAACCTGGGACACAAGTTAAAAATCAATTGACACTGTGAATAGAATATGAAGCTCGGAGACCGGAGCTGGTGTCTTCCTTTTTCAATATCTAAGACCTCCGAGTGAGGAATAGATAGAGTATGTGCTAATTCTCCGTGAATATATGAAACAAGCATCTGTTGTGAGACGCTTGAGTGGCTGGGTGGGGTGACACGAGTTATCGACACTGGGTCCATGTCTGTTTCAATATTCATCTCCAAAGAACGAGAATGAATAGATTGTGTGGTTACCAGGATAACTGACTCGGTTTGGTAAGGACCAATAATTCTTTTAAGTCTTGTCACATCCTCACCATTTATTCTTTTCACTCCGAACTCATCTATCAAGCTAGAACCCTCACTGTAGTCTATAAGGGATGTGTTTCTCGGGTAGGTCCTTCCAGTTCTGGATTGACTATAGAAACAAAGTAATTCCTAAAACTCCTTTCATGCAACGAGTATAGCAGTTTAGTAAAACAGTGAAGTACGAGTTCTAAACTGAGGTGTTTAGAAGTCATAGCCTTTAAAAACGAGTCCTGATCTGAGATGATCAGAAGTCATAAAAATGAAGTCCGAGTTCTGATCTGAGGTAACCAGAAGTCAAAAAATGAAGTCCGAGTTCTGATCTGAGGTAATCAGAAGTCATAGTTTGAAATAACAGAATTTCAAGAAACAAAATCAAGCGCTAAACAGATTGACTCAGTAAGCACATTATTTGCAAAAAATGAGACAATGATCAGAAACTTTAATTGTGAAGAACAAGTCACAATTAATATATCAGATAAGAATGGAATCATTTGCAAGAAATAGCGAACTTGGAAAACAACTAGGAATTCAAAAGAGTGTATTTCCATCGAAAAATCAACGAATATGTGAGACATGGAAATAACTAAGTCAAAAAATGACACGTGGCAATCATGGAAGTTAAAATTGGAGAATAACAAACACAAGTAAGTTATCCAGAATGAGTTGCCACGGTCTTTGAATTCAGTTGAAGTTTACTTACCTTTCATGAGATAGTACCCCCCCTCAAAATTGGCATAACCTTTGAATGCTCGTCATGTGATGTGAAGAATAGGAATTAAGACCGCACATGACATTCCTGCAAAATAAATTAGAAGGACTTGGGTATCCATCCATTGATGGATCCTTGACGGTTAGATGCCCTATGATAGTGAGGACCGGGGATACTATAAGTACAATACCAATACTTAGCATGGTCTTTCTTCACAAAGTCACTTGTTCCACAGTAAGAACAACACAGCTTCTGTGTAGATACGCTGATCAGCTTATTAACAGAGTAAGCACGATCAGTTTTCACAAAAGGTTTAGCGTAGAAAGCTTTGTTGTTCTTGTCATTCTTAACAGAGACGAATGACTTTGGAGCAGGAGTAGTTCCTTTAACTCTCCACACCATGTTCACTTTCTTGAAAGATTGATTATATTTATTATCAACACGAGAATTATAGAAAAGATTGGAAGGCCGAATCTGATCTTTTGAAAAATCATTTGATTTGACAAAATTCTTTGAAGAACGAATTGTAGAAAATGAACTTGAAGCATAAGAAGGTTGAACACCTTTGAACTTGCTTTCTTCAAGTTTCTTGACCTTAACGGATAACTCATTTCGTTCTTTAAGAATTAAATCAAATTTCTTTTGTAAATTAGATTTAACCATTTGTTCCTTCAAAATCTCGGTTGCTAATCCAGATAATCTCTGTGTAAGTTTAGAAATCTCAGTCTTAAAGATCTTTCTTTCGATTGCAAAATCATCTTTTAAACTTTTTGCTCTAAAGCCTTCAACTTTCTTTTTCTCAGTCTCTTTGCTTAGAATGTCTAATTCTTTCTCCAAATCGGATATTTTTAAAGAAAGTTCTCCATTCTTTTTAGAAAAATATTTGCGTTCAGTTTCAAACTTCTCTCTTTCTAAAATCAAAACTTTTTCAAAGTCGGAGATCTGTTTTGAAAGTTTTAAACACATAAGCTCAAGACTCTTCTTCTCTTCGAGAGATTTGGTTGAAAAACCAGATTGCTTTTGAATAAGCAATTATTTCTCCTTTTCAAAAACCTTTTCAACAGTAGATAGTTTATTTTTAAGCTCAAGGTTTTCACAGTTCAGGAGTTTACCTTTCTCTTCTTCTTCAGCCAGCTTCTCAGAACTATTCCAGATTTGAGATTTGAGCTCCTTCAGTTCTTTGATGTACTTGTTGCACAAATCATCTGATCGCTTCATAGGTTTTTCATGTAGTCTTGCTTGCTCTTTCTCAGTCTTCCTGATATCATCTCGTGATGATAAATCAGATAGCTTCTTTTTCAGCACAGTGTTTTCGGACTCTAATGTTGTTGCCTTTTACTCAGATTTAGCAAGCTTATAAGAACTTTCAGATATTTGCAGTTGATGTTTTTCGTTTAACTTTCTGCAGAATTCCTCTTGTTGCTTGATATTCGTTTCATATCGTTTTTCACTTTCTCTACAATCCCAATTGTAGCAGAACGGCATTGTTACCTGAAAAATTGATCGTTAATCGGTGTTATTTTGAAGAATAAAATTTGCGGAAGAAAAAACAAAAATTAAATCAGAAAAACAAATTTATAAAATAAATTCGCTTTAAAATTTTAAAATCTGATTATTATAGGACCAAATGAAATCAAGCTTCGAGAACTTACCAATCAACACTTATTAAACACAACTTACCGGATGAACGAGGAACTTACCGGTCGTGAAGAAACCCGGATGAATTGAGATTCCAGAAATAATTAGCCAAAACCAAGGTATCCGGAAGAATGTACTTACCGGATGAGTTTACCGGATGCGATGAACTTACCGGGTGAAGTGAAACCTTACCGGGTGGTTCATATTCTTACCGGATGAGGATGGATTCCGGAAGAAAGTTGGTTCCTGTAACAACCTGGATTCCCAACATACAAATAACATTTATTTCATAACATAATTTCACCATAAAATAATACATCATTTTTCATTTACGGTCCCTTAGCTTAACAAAATAGGTCTTTCAGTACAAACTTTTTCTTTTATAATAAAGTACATAATATCATAACAACATAACAAATACAAAACACATCTCGAATCTTCATAATCATGTATCTTCCAAAAAGCTTGACAATGATTAACCTATCATTTGTCCTTATTTGCTCCACGACCTGGAATACATATTTTAAAACAAAAATGAGGGTTAGACCTTGAGGTCTAGTGAGAAAATCCCCGTTAGTTAAAGAAAACATTTGCACAACATCATAAACATAATTCACATAAGAATACCAACTATGACTCATGCATCATGTATCTTTCCATCTCTTTCTCTTTCTCTTTCTCTTGGCCATATTAACTGGTAGCAAGCCAATTAATTATTTTACACCGATGTACTAAATACAGCCAACACCACTGTCCCTCTGTACAGCCAACTTTCACCGGTCCTAAGCCCGGCCAACTAGCACTCGTGCAGTGTAATACTCATATAAATTCCATATGCACAATATTACACTCATTCACATATATGTATTCCATTTGAAAACATTTTAAATAAAAACTCACTCGTTTCGCTTATTTCCAAAATCCTCCCAAGCTATTACCAAGCACTCCAATTTCTTCAGTCCAGTTTCATTCTAGCTTAACACAAAAAGGGCGGTGGATGTGAAAAGATATTTTCACATTTGCCAAACAAACCCTGAACTTATCCTAATTGGCAAAACATACCCTTATACTTCTATATTAAAATTAAAAACTCGCCCCTTAACTTCTAACTCCATAATATTAATTTAAAGTAACACTTTTAAATAAACCAATAACATACCTGGTTATTACAACATCTCCCCCTTAAAATAATTCCGTCCCGGAATTCAGTTAAGTGAACAGATGAGGGTATTTGGCTCTCATTTCTGACTCTGATTCCCAAGTAGCATCCTGACCTCTATGATGTCGCCACTGTACTTTCACTTGTCTGATCTCCTTGACTTTACGGTCAACAATAGCTTCAGGTTCCTCCACATAATTCAGCTTTTCATCAACTTGTATATCTGGTAAAGACACTGCCTGATCTGGCGTAACCAAACACTTTCGAAAATTCGACACATGAAAGGCGTTGTGAATCCTGCTTAACTCTGGTGGTAATTCTAATCGGTAAGCTACTTCCCCAATTCTTTCGGTAATTGCAAACGGTCCAATATATCTCGGGCTAAGTTTACCTTGCTTTCCAAATCGAATGACTCCTTTCCAAGGTGAGACTTTTAACATTACAAAATCTCCTACTTGGAATTCTAACGGTTTCCGACGTCGATCAGCATAGCTTTTCTGTCTGTCTTGAGCCACTTTTGTTGATCCAAACCCTCAAGTGATTTGATAATGACCCTCTCTTATATACTTAGTGAAAATTGTAAGTAAACAATATGTATCAGAGTTTCACTATCGCAGATAAGTACTAAGATCTTACAGTGCCGCTGATACGAACTCTCGCTCTTTAAATTAAACATTCAGCAAACACTGTTCACCATTAATGCTCTGAGTCTGTTCAGTCATTATGATGATCGCTGATAAGTTAGTTGTTTACTTATGATCCCTGAAGACAAGTTTCACGTCAACAAAGGTTCTACGCTGAAGTCGAAGATCAAGCTCAAGAACCAGCGACAAGTCTCCTAATGAACTGATACGGATCAGCGAAGACTCAGATTTGTCCACTCAACGTGAAGTATCAAGTACAAGACTTCAGCTATCGCTGAACTTTATCATTCGCTGAATAGATAATGATAATGCTCTGAATCAACGAAAGCTGATCATGAAGTCCTCCATACAAAGTACTTTTGTCTTAACCACCCTTGCACGACTCCGTACGAAATGTCAGAAAAGAACCTCCGACTGTCTGAAATCGTACAACCACTCTGATACTACACTGTTCATCCATGCGGCTACTAAGGTTGTCAACAAAGGTCAATGACATGCAACCAACCAGCTGATGACACGTGTAAAGTGTATACTGACTTGCATTAAATGCATGCAGTATATAAAGAGATGAACCCACTTCATTTGAAGTAACTTGCTAACTCTGGACAAGTTCAATCTCTTATCTCAAGATAGGTTATTATTAGTAATTTCCTTATCTCTCTTAGTGCAAGAAACCTTAGTGTTCCAACTTGTTTAGATTTAGGTTTATCCTTAATCTTGTTTCCGCAACAAGCTGTAAATTGTTAATGATTTATCAATAAACAATTTAGAAAAGTAAAACCTGTGTGTTTGTATTCAACCCCCCCTTCTACAAACTTGTATAGGCCTTCGGGACCAACAAGTGGTATCAGAGCGGATTTGTTTAATCTCATAAACAAGATCTAATCCAAGATATTTCTCTTCCTTGCTATTATCTGAAAATGGCCACCAACACAAACACAAATTATATAGACAATGGTTCTCTTGCTAAACCCCCTAGATTTTCCAGAGATAACTTCAACTTATGGAAAAATAGGATGACACTCTTCTTAGAAGGTGTAGACCCTACTATGCCTTACTATCTCGAGAATGTCCATTCATCCCTGTAAGAATTGATGCTGCTGTTCCAGCCGCTGAGAATAAACCTGCTATTCCAGAAAGGCTGGTCCCTAAGGAAATCTTTCAATGGACCGACGAAGATAAGAAGAAAGTGGCTATAGATACAAAATCCAGATCCATACTATCCATGGCTCTTCCTAACGAAGTCTACCATTCCGTCATGAATCTGAAAACATCAAAAGCCATGTGGGACACAAGATGTGTTCAGTATGAAGTTACGTCTGAAGTCCAGGACTCAAGAAAGATCAACCTGGTAAGACAATACGAAAGCTTCATTTCTGGTAAGAATGAATCTCTCTCTGAAGTTCACCAACGTTTTAATTGTTTAATTATAGATCTGAAAACTGTTGGTAAGGAATATTCTAACTTTGAAGTTCTGACAAAGTTTCTAGAATGTTTACCTGAAAGCTGGGACAATTATTCTATGTGTCTCAAGCTGTCAAAGGATCTAAAATCAATGACCCTTTCAACCTTATATGGCACGTTGCTGAATCATGAGCAATCGAGCCATCTTAAGAAGAATATTGTAAAAGATTCCAAAAGCACCCCTGTTGCTTTAATCTCAGAGGAATCTTCTACTCAGCGACCCTCGGTCACTATCACTGAGTTAGAAAGTAACTCTGAAAGGTCATCAGATTCTGATTCTTCAGATAATGATGAATCTTTGGCTCTCCTAACTAAAAAGTTCAGGAGATTTGCCAAAAATAAAATGTTTAGAAAGAACAAACCTCTTTCCATAACTGACAAGCATAGATCATCAGCTTTTGTTGATAAGGCTACTGCTACTTGTTTTAACTGCGAAAAGACAGGACATTTCGCTAACGAGTACAGGTCTAAGAAAGTTTCTAGACCCTCAGCTTTTACAAAGAAATCCTTTGTTCCAAGGAATAAAGATGACAAATATTCAAAGCTGAAAGAAAAATATGCTAAGCTGAAATGCTTTAAGAAGAAGAGTAAAGGCCTGATGGCTAACTATGATTGGGCTGCTTCTGATGAAGAAGCATCATCATCTGACTCTGAAGATGATGAAGCAAATCTATGTCTTATGGCCAAGATTGAAGAAGAGGAAGAAAGTTCAGACATTCCCTCCACTTCAACCTCTGCTATTTAGGTATCACCTTCCTTTTTTACCAATATTGCAAATATTGATGAAGCTGATAGTCTCTGTAAGATCGATCTCTTGACTAGAAGTTTATACGAAGCCATGAACGGCAAAACTGTGGTTGAAAACCAAAACCTTGATCTCGCTGAAAAGCTTAAAAACTACCATCTTCAAATAGAAAAGCTTTCTAAAATTGAAGAAGATTTTAAAGATCAAGTATATTTAAATCAGCTAGTCAAAATCGAACGAGCAGAAGCTATCGCTGCATTAAAAGCTGAAAAAGCTACTGTTGAAGGATGGTGTAATTCTTCAACAAAGATCACTGAGATAATAAAGTCTCAGATTCCCCTAAGTGATAAACGTGGTTTGGGTTACAAATATGATACTCCAAAACCAACCACTGAGCGTTCAATGCTTAAATTTGGAACGTTCGTATCCTCAGTCGCTGATACTTCATCTTCTCAGTGCTCCTCGTCCAATACACCAATCCCTGAGGAAACTCCTACCTCCTCAAAAGGCAAGGAGAAAATGGTTTATTCAAAACCTACCTCTGTCTCTAAAGACAAAGGTAAAGGAATTGTTATTTACCAGAATCCTCAGAAGGGTACCTTAGTACCAAAGCTGAATGCTTCTAAAGCTTCAATGACTCATCCCTCTGGATCAAGGAAGCAGATCTCTGGATCTATTCAGCGATCTACTCCTAGACTCAGAGTGGATGTCCTTGGTAAGAAATCTGAAGAACTGAATGTTCGTCCCATTTCTAAAGCCAATAGTTTACTTGGTGCTGGCACTTCTAATTTGAAATCAAAAGCTCAGCATTCAAATGGTCCTAGAACTACTTTTAGTTATAGGAAATGTTATCACTGTGGACTTACCGATCATATTGCTAGTAAGTGCCCCACAGCCACCAAAGCTGAAAAGATAGCTAAGGTGAAGATTGCCCCCAAGGCAAAGAAGACCAACCCTGGTGCAAATCAGGTCAAGGTGAATCCTACCACTGAGGTTAAGAAATTAACCAAAGTGAAGAAAGACAAAGCTGAATCTTCAAATGCTGCGAAGACTGCTGAATCTTCCATTCCAACTACTTCCACTGACAAATGTGTATACATGGTCAAGTGGGTACCCAAGAAAAACTAATCTTCCTTTGTATTGCAGGTTAAGAAGGGTATCTGGTATCTCGATAGCGGATGCTCTAGACACATGACTGGAAAGAAAAGCCTGCTCGCTGAATACAAGGAAGAGAAGGGTCCCTCTGTAACTTTCGGTGGAAATGGAAAAGGACATACCCGAGGGTATGGTGTACTTTCAAATGGTACAACCTCCTTCAAAAGAGTCGCATATGTTGAAGGGCTGAAGCATAATCTTCTAAGCATCAGTCAGCTTTGCGACATGGATAACAAAGTAATCTTTACTAAGGAATCCTGCTTTGTCGCTGACAAAAAGGAGAAGATAGCTCTCAGCGGTTATCGTTTGGAAAATGTTTATGTAATAAACATGGACTCAACAACTACTGAGAACTCCTGTTTCTTCTCAAATGCCTCATCTGATGTCAACTGGCTATGGCATAAGAGGCTATCTCATCTAAATTTCAAGACACTGAACACTCTTTCTTCAAAAGAGTTAGTTACTGGTCTACCTCAGCATTCATACGCCAAAGAGTCTTTATGTTCAGCGTGTGAAAAAGGGAAGCAGACCAAAGCAAGCTTTAAATCTAAGCAAGTTTCATCAGTGTCATCTCCTCTACAACTACTCCATATGGATTTGTTTGGCCCTGTTAACAAACAATCCATCGCTGGAAAGAAATATACGCTGGTCATAGTTGATGAATTCTCTCGCTTCACTTGGGTAATGTTTCTCCGTTCTAAGAGTGACACCCCTGAAGAACTCATCACCTTTGTTCGGAAGATGGAAACTCTGAACAATCTGACTGTTCGCTCAATAAGGAGTGATCATGGGACTGAATTCAAAAACAGTTCTCTTGATTCCTTCCTTGAGAGTAAGGGTATTTCTCACAACTTCTCTTCAGTGAGAACACCGCAACAAAATGGAGTCGCTGAAAGAAGAAATAGAACAATTATTGAAGTTGCACGTTCAATGCTCAGCGATTCTCTCCTGCCTACTCAGTTTTGGGCAGAAGCTGTCAACACTGCTTGTTTTACGCAAAACAGGTCGCTGATAGTTAAAAGATTCAAAAAGACAGCGTATGAACTCTTTCATGGGAGAAAGCCTTCAATCGGCTTCCTTCACATCTTTGGATGTCAGTGTTTCATACTGAACAACATAGATGGTCTAGGAAAGTTTGATCCCAAGGCTGATGATGGAATCTTTCTTGGATACTCCTCAGTTTCCAAAGCCTTCAGAGTCTTCAATCGTAGAAGACAAACTATAGAAGAAACTATTCACGTCACGTTTGACGAATCCCGTTCAGCGAACTCTAAACCGTCCGCTGATACTGAAGAACTGAATCAATGGATGTTTTCTCATCTTGGCGATCCAAAAGATATTCCCACTCCTCATGCTCATCCAGTAGAAGATGATAGTCCTCCTATCATTCCAAACATGCAGAATAGTGAAGCTGAAACATCATGGGTCTCAGATGTTCCTATAAACACTATACCTACCGCCGAACCAAATGCTTCAGACATTCCATCTTTCTCTCAGCAATCAGTAAATGAAATGACAAATGCAAGTATTCCTCTCTTAGCTGAAACTCCAGAAGTAGCTGAAGCCTCATCTTCAGCTCCTCCAGTTCAAGATGAGTCAGCGACTTATGCTCCGGCTCAGCGATGGACCGTAAATCACCCAATTGATCAAATTCTTGGTGATCCAAACGCTGGTGTTCAGACTCGACGAAGTGCAGGTAATATTTGTCTATTTGTTAACTTTATTTCTCTAACTGAAATAAAGAAAATAGATGATGCCCTCAAAGATCCAAACTGGGTCAGCGCAATGCAAGAAGAGCTGACTGAATTCGAAAGAAACAAAGTTTGGAAACTTGTTCGGAGACCAACTGATAAAACAGTAATAGGCACTAAATGGGTCTATCGAAACAAGTTGGACGAACATGGTACTGTAACCCGCAACAAAGCTCGTCTTGTTGCTCAGGGATACAGACAAGAGGAAGGTATAGATTATGACGAAACATTTTCTCCAGTAGCAAGACTTGAATCTATTCGTCTATTCCTAGCATATGCTGTACACAAAAACATCAAAGTACATCAGATGAATGTTAAGTCAGCGTTTCTGAATGGAAAGCTGAATGAAGAAGTGTATGTGGAACAACCTCCAGGATTCTCAGATTCTAAGCGTCCAGATTATGTTTATAAACTGGATAAGGCACTTTATGGCTTGAAGCAAGCTCCTCGTGCATGGTATGACACTCTTTCTACTTATCTCCATATTGAAAAATTTGAGCGAGGTAAGATTGACAAAACTCTATTTTTTAGAAAAGTGAAAGGTCATATCATTCTAGTTCAAATATATGTTGATGACATTATATTTGGTTCTACTAACCTTGAGCTTTGTACTCGTTTCGCTGATAGAATGAAAGATGAGTATAAAATGAGCATGATGGGTGAACTAACATATTTCCTTGGTCTTCAGATTAAGCAAACTGAAAAAGGAACTTTTATTAATCAGGGAAAGTATGTTAAAGATATGCTGAAGAAATTTGATTTAACTCATAGTTCAGCTATGAAAACCCCTATGGCACCACCGCTGACACTTGACAAGGATTCAAAGGGAATACCTGTTAATGTCACGCTGTACCGTGGGATGATCGGCTCTCTCTTGTATCTTACAGCTAGCCGACCCGATATTATGTATGCAACATGTCTGTGTGCACGATATCAAGCTGAACCTATGCTATCTCATATGAAAGTTGTAAAGCGAATCTTTCGATACCTTAAGGGCACAGCGAACCTAGGTCTTTGGTATCCCAAAGATTCAGGATTCGATCTAACAGTCTATTCAGATAGTGATTTTGCAGGTTGCAAAATGGATAGGAAAAGCACCATAGGAGGATATCAACTCCTGGGTGGAAAGCTGGTAAGTTGGACAAGTAAAAAGCAAAATTCAGTATCCACTTCCACAGCTGAAGCTGAATATGTAGCTGCTGGAAGCTGTTGTTCTCAAGTCTTGTGGATGAGAAATCAGCTACTAGACTATGATCTTCAGCTCTCCAAAATTCCAATCTATTGCGACAGCACAAGTGCCATCGCCATAACAAACAATCCAGTACTACATTCAAAGACCAAACACATAGAAATCAGATATCATTTTATCAGAGATCATGTGATGAATGGTGATATAGAACTTCATTTTATCCCAACTGATTATCAGTTAGCTGATTTATTTACCAAACCTCTTGATGAGACAAGATTCAACTTTCTCATCAGCGAGCTTGGAATGCTGAACTTTGAAGGGTAAAATCCTCAACGGTTCACATTGATCAGCGATAGGATAAAATCAACTCATATAACCTATTCAATCATCTTCTCTCTGAATAAAACTTGGTTAAGCTGATATCAAGGTATGTTTTCTCTCTCTGACAATCGCATGAAAATGCAAGATTTCAAAACAGAATGCATCGCTGAATATCTCTTCCTTAACAGCGATATTTTGAAAATTCTTAAAACCTTCACTGACATTTTCATTCAGTGCTTCATGTTTGTAAAAGAGTCCCTGAGCTTTCAAAACCTCAGAGACATCCTAAAAGAATATGAAAGTATAGTTGTGACGTCATTGCAACGGATAAACCCTGGCACGTTTCTCTTTCTGACACACGTTTGCACGTCTCGTTAAACTTCCAATCAAATGCAAACATGTGTCCGTGTCATGATGAAAATCTTTTCCTGCTCAAGATTTTCTCTCTCTAATCTCCCTATATAAACAAACTCGTGGTTTATATTTTTCTTTTACGTGAACAATATTCCTCCGCAAGAAAGACTTCACTGTTGCATTTGTGCTTTCTAAAACTTCAAAGAATTGTTCATCATCTTCTTCATCAAACATCAAGGTTAATATGTTCTTATTTTTTATCAAATGCGTATAACTTCTTTCTGAACTTTTCCTTGCTTATACAAGATCAAACAAAAGAACTTCTTAAAAATGAAATCATTTCTTTCATGGTTTTATCAACACAACCATTTCATGGTTGTTCTTCAAGTTTAAATGCAAAAATCTTAAACTTGTTCTTCATTCGTTTCCAGAATCTATTTCTTCATAGAAAACTGGATAACAAGAATAAATGGGTTTTACATTTCGTTTCTTAAAATCAAGAAAAACCCTAATCTTCATTAAGACATTTGTGTCTGAATGAAATGGATAAAATTTGAACCATCTTAATGGAAAATCTTTCCACATTAAGATTATTCTTATTTGTTAACATCTTTGGTTGAACTGATAATACAGAGAAATGGCATCGTCTGACATTCCTGCTACCGTTGAGAACTTCTCCGCTGATTCTGAGGAAGTGGAAATTATCAAGGCTCCTCAGGTTAAGTTCACCCTGGATCAACTAGATTGGACCAAAACGAACAACCTTTCTGCGCTTCTCGAGTTTCCTCCTCGAAAGCAAGTAACACATCTGAAAGATGCTGTGAATTTCCTAAAGAATTGCTGCATTTCAACAGCCCTGACCATCTCACCTCCCGCAAGTCAGCTACTACTATCCCAGTTCTAGTACTCTGCCAGACACTCTCAGTTACCATCCGCCAAAGATCCCTCGAAAACAATTGATTGTATCCTCAGCGATACTGAGTATGGCACGATAAAGATCACACCTGCCATCATTCGCAAAGCTCTGAACTTTCCCAACGCTACAAAAGAAAAGCCTTTTGTTCCTTTCCCTGACCATAAGAAACTCGCTGACAAAGAAGCTCTTATTGCATTTTTCGATGCAATGGGCTATGTATGGGAAATTGGCAGAGACAAGAAGCCCGAGAAGAAGCTGACCCTGCTAAAGAAGTCGAAAATGCCCAGCGAGATGAACTTCATCTTCGCTCACTTAATCAGCTGCATGACTGCTAAGACCGGCTCCTCTGACCAAGCCGCTCAACGTCAGCAAGCAATGGGATACGCTCTGCTGAAAGGTCTACACATTGACTGGGCATCTCTTATCTACGATAACTTGGTACAAAGAGTAGACTCTGCCGCTGACAGACCTCCATGGGTTCCTTACCCCCGATTCATTAGCGCCATCTTCCAATATGGCCTGAAGGACAGCTACCCGCAAGAGGGTGACCTGAAACTCTCTCAGGTTGGCCCTAAGGTACTTGACTTCAATCCAGTTGAAAATGAGGTACGTCTTTCTACCCTTTTAACTCTTCGCAACCCTTCTTCTTCTACTTCTGTGGCTCCTTCAGCGACAATACCCATCACTGATACCCTGGCCACAAAATCCTCTCCTTCTAAGAAAAGGAAACAATCATCTACCCCAATTGGTTCTAAAAGGATCAAGAAAACAAAGGAGCAACCCCATCAATCTCATGCTGAAAACAAACGTTCAGTGGTACGTTCTGCCACACCTGAACAACCCATCCATTCCATCCCAACTTCAGCGTCTCTAAACGCTGAGGTTACAAACTTGGAACCTACCCAACCTCCTTCAGTCTCTCAAAAGACTGATGAAGTGATTTTCAGCGAATCCAACGCTGAACTCAGAACCCAACCTCCATTCTTATCCTTCGCTCCTCCTTCTACTCATTTGGTCTCTCCTCCAGTTTTCGCTGGAGCTGCCATCATTTCTACGGAAACTAAAGCTGATACTCCAGAAATGATGAAAACAGGACCTGCAGGACAATCCATGGGCACTTTTGAAGATGACATAGAACATTTTTCAAGAACCCGTAATTTTGACGAGTTCATCAATCCTCCTGCAGGTACACACCAACCCATAAACACTGTCACTAAACCCCAAACTTCTGAGCTTTCCTATGTTCACAAGTTCTTATATGTTACATGTCCTAATTTGGGAGACATCAACGCCTCTCTGAAGTCCGTGGAGACAAAGCTGACAGGTCTCACCACTACTCTTTCAAATAACTCTACAGCTGTAACAAACGCTGGAGAGAATCTTACAAAGCTAACAACGGTGGTGGAGAAGAAGGCTTCCACAGATGACATGAAGCAGGTTGATAAAACTCTCAGCGACTTCGCCAAGGTGCTCGCTGACATCTACACAGACTACACCTCTCTCAAAAATTCAGTTTCATCCATGTCCAGCGAGGTCAAAACGCTGAAGACATCGGTTGGACAACTAGAGGGAGATATGTCTACTGTAAAGACTGACTTAGGCTCTATAAAGACAGATGTTAGTTCGATGAAAACGATGATCGAGCAGCTACTACACAAAGCGAATACTCCTGCCCCTGCCCCTGTCCCTGCATCTGACAATTTCACAGCGGCGGATCGCACTGAGCTGGAGAAGATCAATCCTGCTATTTCTGGCCTTCAAGACAGAATAGCAGAGATTGAAGTTTTGATAGGTATCTCTGACCAAGAAGATAGAGAACCTGCCAACGCTGCTGAGTCGACCCATTCCTCCCCCACTCATCATGAGAAAGAGGGGGAGAAGAGCGCTGAAGATCTCTCCAAGAGCGCTGAAGACCTTTCCCATGATGAATCCATCAGGGGAGAGAAGATAGATGCTGAAGAAACCACCGCTGGACCTCAGGGAGATGAAAACCCTGAGGAAACCGAGAAGCTCGCCTCTGTATCTGAGGGGGAGCAACTCGAAGAAGAAGCTGATAAAACCGAATCCAAAGCAGAAGATGATGAAGCCGTCGACATCCCTGATAATGAACCATCCTCTTCTCCAAAGAATGATGATGATGATGACGAAGATGACGATGACTTCTTTATCGTCAAACCTGCTCCGAGGATCAAAGTTCTTAAGGGAATCTCAATAAATGAACCTTCAGGGGAGCGGACAAAGACAAAGCCCTCAGCCTCTGGAGCTGAGAAAGGCAAAGGCAAAAGCGTCGCTGAAGATGACAATCTGACGATCTTGCTTGAAAAGCTGGTTTGTCAGTCCTCTCCCTTGTTTGAGGATATCGCTGAAGGTTCCACAACTGCGACTTCACCAATAATACCAGCTGCTGCTGAAGAAATAATTCCAGTCTTAGAATTGATCTCTGAGACTGATGAACCAGAAGAACAACTACTCTCGCACAGAGGCAGACCTTCCTTAGCTCCTCAAAAGCTAAGTGAAGAGGATCAGAAAAGAAGAGAGGAGAAAATAAAGCAATTCGAGGATCAGCGAATCATTCTGAGGCGTGATCAACTTCCTTCAGTTCCTCCAAAGTTCAGAATTTCCCAAAAGGAATACAAGGATCACCTCAGAGCTGAAAGATTAATCGCTGAACGAAAGGAAGCTGAAGAAAAGGACAGAGAATACGCCATCCAGCTTTCTAAACGATCAGTGAAAGACCCCAAGCTGAAAAGAGTTCCTATTGAAGTTCAACGTCAGCTCTGGGAAGACGCCAAGAAGATAACTGAAGAAAAGAGAACTGTGTCTCATTCCACTTTAGCCTGGTGCAAAGAAAAGGTCAACTACAGACTCTCTCCTGCCAAAATCAACAAGGTATTCATCTCTGGAAGAACAACCCTTGTTTCAATCGCTGAAGTCGAGATATTCAGAGAAGATAAGAAGTACGAAAAATTCTATGCTGAAGCCATAACAAAGTACGGTCCCTCTGAATGGTTGGAGATCAGGTTAGCCATCCAGAAGTCCAAGTCGAAGTACAAGGAACATGTTGAAAAGCTGATCAACAAACAAATCGACTTAGTCTACTCCTGTGTGGATATTCCTCCTCCTCCTCCTCTCGAAAGTCGGAAAAGAAAGGCCTCAGCGAAGAAGAAGAAATCTAAATCTTCAATTGATGGCCCTGTCATACGAAATGAAACAGGTATTGGTTTTTCACGTGCTGAAGTCCTTGGTCCTGATCCTGATCTTTCCATGCTTGACACATCTATTCCTCCTGGTGAGACTTTCATCCCTGGCAAAGTCATAAGCGAACCCTACGGGATATTTTCCATGACTACGATGGTGGAAAGCATTTTCAACGCATCTCTGAACTTCACATCACTCCCATCGAACAGCTGAGAGATCTCATCTACTGGTGTGACTTCAGGAATGACCCTCAGGCACGACATCTGAAACCCTTGATTTTTGAAGAAGCGCTGATCAAAAGAAAACAAGGTGTAACCGTTCCTGACTGGATGATTCCCACCACATCAATGACCCTTGATGAACTTCTCATTAAGGAAGAACCCTTTACAAACTGATATGATCGCCTATTTCTCTATTGTATCAGTTATTCTTTTGTACTTGTAATTTATTTCGCTTGTACTTGTAATCTTTCCATTTCTCTTTGTAACCTGATTCAAAGTTTTAAAGAAAGATTTCAGCGAATGTACTTTACTCCATCAGTACTGAAAAGATCCCAGAAAACAGTAAAAAGGACAAATATTTTATGAGTTCTTTTTATCCTTATGTTTTCATTATATAGCAATTTTCTTTGTTGCTATGTCATAATCAAATAGGGGGAGATTGTTGATCCAAACCCTCAGTGATTTGATAATGACCCTCTCTTATATACTTAGGGAAAATTGTAAGTAAACAATATGTATCAGAGTTTCACTATCGCTGATAAGTACTAAGATCTTACAGTACCGCTGATAGGAACTCTCGCTCTTTAAATTAAACATTCAGCGAACACTGTTCACCATTAATGCTCTGAGTTTGTTCAGTCATTATGATGATCGCTGATAAGTTAGTTGTTTACTTATGATCCCTGAAGACAAGTTTCACGTCAACAAAGGTTCTACGCTGAAGTCGAAGATCAAGCTCAAGAACCAGCGACAAGTCTCCTAATGAACTGATGCGGATCAGCGAAGACTCAGATTTGTCCACTCAACGTGAAGTATCAAGTACAAGACTTCAGCTATAGCTGAACTTTATCATTCGCTGAATAGATAATGATAATGCTCTGAATCAACGAAAGCTGATCATGAAGTCCTCCGTACAAAGTACTTTTGTCTTAACTACCCTTGCACGACTCCGTACGAAATGTCAGAAAAGAACCTCCGACTGTCTGAAATCGTACAACCACTCTGATACTACACTGTTCATCCATGCGGCTACTAAGGTTGTCAACAAAGGTCAATGACATGCAACCAACCAGCTGATGACACGTGTAAAGTGTATACTGTCTTGCATTAAATGCATGCAGTATATAAAGAGATGAACCCACTTCATTTGAAGTAACTTGCTAACTCTGGACAAGTTTAATCTCTTATCTCAAGATAGGTTATTATTAGTAATTTCCTTATCCTCTTAGTGCAAGAAACCTTAGTGTTCCAACTTGTTTAGATTTAGGTTTATCCTTAATCTTGTTTCCGCAACAAGCTGTAAATTGTTAATGATTTATCAATAAACAATTTAGAAAAGTAAAATCTGTGTGTTTGTATTCAACCCCCCCTTCTACAAACTTGTATAGGCCTTCGGGACCAACAACTTTTAATCCTTCCCGAATCTGAGTAATCTTATCTGCTGTTAACTGTACTATATCTGGCCCTGCTAACTGTTTCTCTCCCACTTCATTCCAACACAGAGGCGTTCGACATCTTCTACCATACAAAACTTCAAACGGTGTCGCTCGTATGCTGGAATGGTAACTGTTGTTGTAGGCAAAATCGATCAACGGCAAATGCTTATCCCACGATCCCCCAAAGTCAACAATGCAAGCCCGTAGCATATCTTCTAAAGTATGGATTGTCCTTTCACTCTGACCGTCAGTTTGAGGATGATATGTTGTACTTAACTTTATCTGAGTCCCCATTTCCTTTTGAAAACTTCTCCAGAATCTTGAAGTAAAACGACTATCACGATCAGAAATAATCGAGATTGGAACCCCATGTCGAGTTACTATTTCGTCTATATACAACTTGGCTAATCGTTCCATCGAATCAGTTTATTTTATTGGTAGAAAATGTGCAGACTTCATCAACCTGTCGACTATCACCCAAATAAAATCAAATCCCTTCGGAGTCGTTGGTAGCTTTGTGATAAAATCTGTAGTAATCTGATCCCATTTCCACATCGGTATTTCTAAACGTTGCAACTGACCAAACGGATTTTGATGTTCAATCTTCACCTTCTTACAAGTAGTACAACTTTCCACATATTTAGCAATGCTTCTTTTTATTCCCGGCCACCAATAAAATTGCTTCAGATCTTTATACATCTTATTTGTACCTGGATGAATAGAGAATCGAGATTGATGAGCTTCTTGTAGTACCCGATCACGAAAACCACCCAAACGAGGCACCCAAATTCTGTTTCCCAGACACAACAACCCACGATCATCTTTTACTAGCAATGCTGATAACCCCACTAACCGTTCTGATTTCAAATGTTCTTCCTGATAGGCTTCTATTTGACACTTCAGCAATTCATCGAAAATGTTAGGTAGCGGTTCAGCTCGTAGTGCAATAACCTTTATTGTTCCACTTCTTTCTTGACGACTCAATGCATCGGCTACTACATTCGCCTTTCCTGGATGATAAAGAATTTCACAGTCGTAATCATTCACCAATTCTAGCCATCTTCTTTGCCTCATATTTAGTTCCTTCTGATCAAAAAGATATGGGACTCTTATGATCGGTATAAATTTGACATTTGGAACCATAAAGATAGTGTCTCCAAATCTTCAATGCGAAGACAACTGCTGCAAGCTCCATGTCATGCGTAGGATACTGTCTTTCATGATCCTTTAGTTGACGAGAAGCATAAGCTATAACCTTTCCACGCTGCATAAGTACACATCCCAATCCCAGTTTGGAAGCATCACTGTAAACAACAAAGTCTTCGGATCCTTCAGGTAATAACAAAATCGGCGTGCTGCAAAGTTTCTCTTTCAATATCCGGAATGCTTCATCCTGTTCTGCTTTCCATTCAAACTTTAGATTCTTCCGAGTCAGCTTAGTCAAAGGCGTCGCGATACGAGAGAAGTCTTTTATAAACTTCCGATAGTAACCGGCTAAACCTAGAAAACTACGTACTTCAGTTGGCGTTCTCGGCGGTTCCCACTTTTCAATCGCTTCTACTTTCATTGGATCAACTTGAATGCCTTTCACAGAAATTACATGCCCCAGAAACTGAACTTCCCGCAGCCAGAATTCACATTTTGAAAATTTAGCATACAACTTTTCTTTCTTCAATAGTTCTAGAATCAAACGAAGATGTTGAGCGTGCTCTTCCTTGGATCGGGAATAGATAAGTATATCATCGATAAATACAATCACGAATTTATCAAGATACGACTTACATACTCGATTCATTAAATCCATAAAGGCAGCTGGAGCATTCGTCAAACCAAACTGCATTACCAAAAACTCATAGTGACCGTACCTTGTGCGAAAAGCAGTTTTCAGAACGCCTTCTTCTTTAACCTTCAGCTGATGATACCCGGATCTCAGATCAATCTTGGAGAAATAACAAGCTCCAACTAATTGATCGAAGAGGTCATCAATTATGGGAAGCGGATACTTGTTCTTGATCGTACGCTTATTCAGTTCCCGGTAGTCGATACACATTCTTATCGAACCATCCTTCTTTTTCACAAACAAAACTGGTGCTCCCCACGGCGAAGAACTCGGTCTAATGAAACCTTTATCGGATAGATCTTGCAGTTGTGCCATCATTTCTTTCATCTCTGGAGGTGCCAGACGATAAGGTGCACGAGCTACAGGAGCGGCTCCAGGAATCAGGTCTATACCAAACTCTACTTGTCTAACGGGCGGAAGGCTATTCAAGTCTTCGGGGAAAACTTCTGGAAATTCACTAACGATTGGAATATCTTCCAACTTACTCTTCTCTAGCTTAGTATCTATCACATAAGCTAAGTAACTCGGGCAATCTTTATTAACACACTTACGGGCTTTTATCATAGATATAAGGCAAGATTGATGATTTCTACGATCACCATAAATCACTACCGGCCCCTTCTTAGGTAAGACAACATTTATTAACTTCTTATCACAAACTATGTTAGCTTGATTCTCAGCTAACCAATCCATCCCCACTACCACGTCAAACTCGATCAAAGCTATAGGAAACAATTGTATCGGTACTCCGCACCCTTCTATATTTATCACACATCTATCAAGTACTTCTTTAACAGACACTTGATTATCATTTGAAGTATCTACCATTAAAGCACGATCTAACACTATAGGCTTTAAATGCATATAAGCAGCAAATGAAGGAGACACAAACGATCGATTTGCACCAGAATCAAATAACACCTTGGCACGTGTAGAGTTTATTAGGAATGTACATGTAACCACGTCCGGAGTTTCCTTCGCTTCTTTTGCTGTCATCTGAAATGAACGACCTCTTGTTCTTGCTGGTTCTAGTCTCGGTACTACTGGTCTGACACCCGTTGGTCTTACTGACGTACCACCCGATTGTATTCTCCCCAGTGGACAATCGGACTGAAGATGATCAGGAGAATTGCACGAGTAATAAAATCTAACTACTCGACAGTCTTTAGCAATATGACCAATCTTTCCACACTTATAACAGTTTCTAGGATCAACTTGACAACTTCCTTGATGAAAACGGTGGCACTTTGGGCAAGGTCTTTCAACTGATCGGAAAGGTGGACGGCTAGCAAATCGCTGAAACCCGGACTTCTTCGGATCGTGTGGTGGCCCTTCCCATTTTCTCTTTCCCATACCTTTATCACCAGCATCCCTCCTATTATCTCGCTCCACATCTTCCGCGGCATCTACTGCGGCTAAGAATGTATTGGGTCCTTTTGCAGTTACTAGCCTTCTGACATCTGAATTCAACCCGAAGATAAACCTTTCCATTTTCATTGCCTCTGTGGCAACGTAGTATTCCGCAAAACGAGATTTTTCTAGAAAACGAGCAGTGTAGTCCCGAACAGATAAATTTCCTTGCTGCAAGTTCATAAACTCCCCCTCTAGTTGTTTAACCGCTGCATGAGGACAGAACTGCTTCCTGAAAGCTATTACAAATTCTTCCCACGAGAAGGTAGAATATATGTCAGAACCTCCCGAGGAAATATGAGCGTCCCACCAGTATAAAGCGCCACCTTTCAACATTGCGGCTCCATAAAGTACCCTATCCTCTTCCGCGCACTTACTAGTCTTGAAGATAGCTTCTATTTCCTTCAACCATCGCATAGCTTTCACTGGATCCCGGTCTCCTGAATAGGTCGGAGGCTTACAACTGAGAAACATTTTATAATCACACTTCTTCATTACTGGTACAACAGTAGGAGTAATAGGCATCTCTTCTTCATGTGTAGGGTCTGGTCTTTCTGTTTCAGCATTATGAGTCTGGTTAAACATAGCCTGGATATTTGCCTGTAATCTCCCCATTTTAGCCGCTAAGTCGTCTCTCGTAACAAACTCCGTACCGCGCCCCTGAACTCTGCCCCCAATTCTGCCTCTGCCTTTTACTCCCCCTCTTCCCCTTCCTCCGGCTGTTGGATTGGATCTATTCGGATTTCCTCCCCCTTCCCGATTCGTTTGTCTCGTACCACTTGCCATTCTGTTGATTCAGACAAGGTTAATATACACATAAGCACATACCCCATATAACAAGGTATTCCAGTCCAAACATGTACCTGTAAGATCACAATTACACTAGCCAGGTATAATCTGAAATTACCTTACATGATGTTCCTTCTACCTCTTTATATTTAACATCCCAAGGTTCTACAATAACAGGGACATCCTACTTCACATGCAGTTTAAGTCTAGGTACAGAAACTAATACCTAAATCCCTTAAACTAGGGCTCTGATACCATCTGTAACAACCCGGATTCCCAACATACAAATAACATTTATTTCATAACATAATTTCGCCAAAAAATAATACATCATTTTTCATTTACGGTCCCTTAGCTTAACAAAATAGGTCTTTCAGTACAAACTTTTTCTTTTATAATAAAGTACATAATATCATAACAAAATAACAAATACAAAACACATCTCGAATCTTCATAATCATGTATCTTCCAAAAAGCTTGACAATGATTAACCTATCATTTGTCCTTATTTGCTCCACGACCTGGAATACATATTTTAAAACAAAAATGAGGGTTAGACCTTGAGGTCTAGTGAGAAAATCCCCGTTAGTTAAAGAAAATATTTGCACAACATCATACACATAATTCACATAAGAATACCAACTATGACTCATGCATCATGTATCTTTCCATCTCTTTCTCTTTCTCTTGGCCATATTAATTGGTAGCAAGCCAATTAATTATTTTACACCGCTGTACTAAATACAGCCAACACCACTGTCCCTCTGTACAACCAACTTTCACCGGTCCTAAGCCCGGCCAACTAGCACTCATGCAGTGTAATACTCATATAAATTCCATATGCACAATATTACACTCATTCACATGTATGTATTCCATTTGAAAACATTTTAAATAAAAACTCACTCGTTTCGCTTATTTCCAAAATCCTCCCAAGCTATTACCAAGCACTCCAATTTCTTCAGTCCAGTTTCACAGAATCTGTACCACATAAATGCAAATATTTCTTTTAAAGACTAAAATCTCTAAAATCCTGAAATCCTCGATTCAAGTCGCAATCAACCACTGAAATACCTCATGTCGCAACACACTACACCTATCGTAACCAACTACTGCGACACAGTACCATGTCGCAACCAACTACTGCGACACAGTACCATGTCGCAACCAACTGTTGCGACAACTCCCTCATGTCGCAACCAACTGTTGCGACATCGCACCAAGTCGCAACCAACTGTTGCGATATCAATGAGCAAGTCGCAACTCAAGGTTGCGACATTCATGAAGGTCGCAATCATCAACCATGTCGCAACCCATTGTTGCGACATACTTGAATGTCTCAGTCCACCGTGTTCATCTAAACACAGAAATTTAATCTTTTAAGCTATGCATGTTGCTGAAAATATGCAGATATGTTTAAGACCATTAACATAACCTAACCATATGCTCAGATTTTCCAAAACATCTCTAAATCATCAAAACCCACTTCTAAAACTCATATAAACCTAGTACACATAAAGAGAGAAATTTTAACTAGGAACATACCTTTGATTTCACAAGCTTGAACCCTCTAATTCTAGCTTACAATCTTGTTTACTTCTCCTTATTCTCCTTCACGGTTCTCTCTCTCTCTCTCTCTCTTGGTCTTTGCCGAAAGTAACCACACACACACACTTTTGCTATTTTGTTACTTGTGTCTCAATGAGACACCTCATTCTAGCTTAACACAATAAGGGTGGTGGATGTGAAAAGATATTTTCACATTTGCCAAACAAACCCTGAACTTATCCTAGCAAAACATACCCTTATACTTCTATATTAAAATTAAAAACTCACCCCTTAACTTCTAACTCCATAATATTAATTTAAAGTAACAATTTTAAATAAACCAATAACATACCTGGTTATTACAGTTCCCATTCAAAGGCTTACCGGGTGATGATCGATTCCTTGGTAATGGGTTTTTCGGACAAAGTCGAGCGATAAACTTGCGATATATTCCAGAGGCTCCAACGAGATCAACAATTAACAATAATCCTGCAATATATATATATATATATATATATATATATATATATATATATATATATATTACTACCTTAATATTGGTTTTGGTCAAAACTCTTAAAGACAAATTTTCATGCATGGTGTACAACAAGTTAAAGCACAAATCTGATAAATCTCTTAAGTGCAATTTATAAGGCATAGTGTACAACAACTTATACCACACAACCGGTCACTACCCCAGAAGAGACATGCATGCCTTTGCTTTTTCCCCTCGAACCCTTCTCCCTTCTAATTTCACGTTTCCTCTGATCCTAAACGTGCAGGGATAGCTTTCAACAAAGCTTTCTTCCTCTTTATCCTGCTACCTTAAGCTTTAATCGCTGAAATGGAAGATCTAAGAAATCAAATTTGGCAGACCTGGCTCCCAAGACGACGACCCAAATTGCATATAAATAGGGCCGTAAGTTTTGATTTCTCCACAAATTCTTCAAAACCCTACAAATTTCTGGAGGTATGGTAACGTTTTAATTGTGATTTAGTCTTGTCCTTTCAAATATTCACTAATTAGGATCAAATTTCGAAATTTGATCCATTTGATGTGTTTATTTTAGTCGTTCGTTTTGTGTTCTTTGTTCGTTGATTGGTCTGAATCGGTCTGTGTGTTCATTGAAAATTTGTGTTTTTTGTTTCATATGTGGTTTGTGTGGATGTTGGTCTGAATAAATCTTTGTATTCCATTTAGGTTGTTAACGAAAGAGGAATTTGGTTGGGTGCCGCTGCTACCTATATATATGTCACGGAATGCTCCTCCCTTCAATTGTAACTCTCTTTAGGTTTTTGTATTTTTTATGTCATGGAATGGTGCTGAAAATCCATATCAGATTTGAATTTCAAAAGTAGTATGTTTGATCTTGAATCAGAGTTGAATGTTTAACAATAGATTTGATTGTTGGGATATTTACTTTGGATTTTATCTTTAGGACTTCCCAAGTGCGAAAATGGCATGGAATTAAGTGACCTGCATATCTCCCCTGTTTTTTAGCTTTTACCATTTGCATTCGTTTCAAGTTAATAGCCTAGAATTTACAATTACAAAGTATGACAAGATGACTTGGAGCACAAAGCATTTTAGCAATAGAAAAAAAAACAAAAAAACATAACAAAGAACATTGAATGCTTTCCAAGATTTCTTTCACTAAATCTACCACACAAACTGCCAAATTGAGATTCATAAACTCCATTACCATCCTCATGTAAAGAAGAAAGATGAAAAAGAGTGAATTCCTCATAAATAGGAATTAAAAAAAGGATCAAGAGATGTTGCTTTTTCTTGTACATTTGTTGTGCTGTGAGTTGTGCCATTAGTTTGTGTTCATCTCACTTCAATTTGTATTTCATTTATTTGATGTATTCTAATTACACTGTCAAGTGTTTGGACCTGAAAAATCTGAGATCCAATGTATGTGGTGGTTTCAAAGGCTTTATGTATATGCTTCATGAAGTATGAATGTTTCATATGACTGAGATATGAAGCAAGTGAACATAGGGATGCTGGCATGGTATATTGGTATGCTCCTTATTTGTCAAGGTCGTATGTCTATTTATTGCTTATTTGCTTGTACCCATTTTGGTGTTGTAGTTGATAACCACTTTATTTGTTGTAGTTGATAATCACTTTAATTGTTGTAGTTGGTGTATGCTGGATTCTTCTTTTAGTTAATGATAATTGAATTTTTATTTTTTGTTCAGATTTTCTTTTATTGGAGCTCTATTTGAATGTCATGCCTGGGTTTATACTTATTAATTGTAAATGTGAGTTAGTGCCTTAGTGGTTAGTTTAGACATTGCCCCCATAGCAAACATCAATACACGAGTTAATAGTCACTTGATGTGCTCTATCTTGAATGTGCAAAGGTATCATGGGGTATGTAAGAGTTACGACTCTTACCTGGTAAGTTCTTACCAGATAATAATTTTTGTATTTGGAATGTTCTATTTGTTCATCTGTTTTCCCCTCATGTTTATCGTTCGTTGGTTAATTGCATCATAAACACTCAACCCTTTTTGTGGGTTTTTGGCGTGATCTGGTTTTTGTTGTAATGTTTTTCAATATAAAGGTTCTGTTGAAAAGCTATGGAATTGTCGATTTGATCGTAATGTGTATATTTTTAATCCACACACATATTTAAATATTACATTGAAAAGCTATGGAACTGTCGATTTGATGCTTTACGTTAGTTTTTGTACGTTGCAGTGTGGAAACTGTTGTGAACAACAGCTAGAGATCTATCGAATTACACCGAGTAGTACGTGTGTTATTGTTTCAACAAGGTGAAAGTTTGAACACTTGTAAGGGACTTCATATCAACTGCAATCCCCCACCCTTCCAATAAAAAGGCAACAATTTCCATTTTGGCTTGTCCTAAAAAGATGCCAATGTTTTACAACTTGCCCATCACGAATCATTATAAGATATTTGTGAGATTGATTGCAACACAAAACCTATATTAATTATGTCTTTTAACATATAAGAATACCAATTAAATATACAAATTTTATCTTGATCTGAGTGATTCCTCCCTCATTGCTTGCCGGTTTATCAATTATTTATGGTTCTTGATGATTTTATAAGATAATTCCATATTTATTTATGTAGTAAATGCATTCTGAAGTCAGCTCATAATGTTATAACTTGGCTCATTGTTGCCTTTGTTACCTTACCTTGTACAGACTTTAAACCCCTAGATTATGTAAAAAAGATTGAGATTGGTTTAATAGTTGGGACTGTTGCTGGAGAACTGTCTTTTGTAATTTTAATCCTTCTCATCTTGTGGAGAAAAGGCTACCTTGGTAAAAAAAGCAGCAGCAGATAGAGGTATATCTCTCGCTCTACATAATGATTTAATAAATCTTAGTATAAAGACCTAATTAATCTGTGGTTTACACAGTTGTCAGCAAAAATCTCAGCATATACACCAAGTCACTTTCCTGAGAAAATGGATTCAATTTAAAGAGAGATTACCTGCATATTATTTAGTATGTATATTGACAGATGATGTCACATTTTCACTCACTGCATCACAGTTTGTTGGCTCTCTCTCTTGTCGAATTTAAGAAGTTTCTCTTGAAGGGATCTAACTCTGTCTTTAGTCTTTCAAAGCTTTCTATATCTATATGATATCCAGAGACCAAATCCACAATTGGTCTTACCGAGTAAGATTCTCAAATTTTAACATGTTAATCTAATAAGCTAATGTGGCTTGGTAAGCATTTACTAAGGGGACGTTTACCAAACGCTTACCTCGGTAATTGCCATATTCATTCGTAAGGTAATGTGACTTGGTAAGCGCTTACCCGGGTAAGCGTTTGGTAAACGGCCCCTAAGCTTTCGGTAAACGACCCCTTAATTTCAAATTATATCAGTCACCAAAAAGAGATGGTGTGTTTGCTTCTCTTATACTTCTTCGTTCCTCGAATTTTATATTTTTGTTTAAATGTAGTTGATGGTTAAGCCAACAGGTGGACACATATTTAGTTGGTATCATGGAAACTGTTGCTTCTTTAAGTAAGACAGTTTTGGATGGGCATATTTCTTCGGGTGAAGGAATCATAACTGACACCAAAAGAAAATGGAAAGAGTTTTCTTTACAAGCAATGCAAAAGAGAGTGCTGAATTTTCTGCTGCAGAAATGGTAAAAAAGAAAAGTCAGTGCAATCTGCTTAGGCTTAGCACCATACAGTAAGAATAATGTAATATTGATGTTTGATTTGCTTTGCTTTTTATGAAATCAAAAGAGAAGAGGGAAAGATTCCAGCCATTGTTTCACAGTTGACAGAATTTCAAAAGAAGTTCATGGATGAGTTCGGTGATTAGATGCTTTTCGCTTTCGTTTTGTTTGTTCTGGCCGTTTTGTTTGAACAAAATATTTAAATAATGAACATTTATTTTCATACGTATTTTTAGAGATTTATGTTTGACAAAAAAAGAAAAAGAAGCTTATTTTGGTGCATCCACATCAAGGACCTTGCTTAACTTTCATGCCCAGCTTTCTGTATGGATTTGTTTAGGTCATGTCAAACATAATGTGGGGAATCATCTTGTCCATTGCTTTTATGATGTTAATGTATCATACAATAATACTCAACAATTGAATTATATTAAGTAAATAGGTCATCTATCAACCAATATCTACCGAATGATATATTTTTTTTTCAATGTGCGCTGTAAATCAAAGAAGAAAACGTAATCTAATAAAAATATTATATACCAATATAATATGTAAAATAATAATAGTATAACATGCATTTGGAATATTTTTTATGAACATGTAATATATAAAATATCAGTAGGATGTGTTACCCAGGTTATTCGGTTTAAAACCGAATTAGAAAAAAATTAACCAAACCGAATAAAGATTCTTATTCGGTTAACTGAACCGTTTAAGTCGGAAACCGAATAACTCGAAACCGTTTAACCCAAACTTCATTCGGACAGGTGGGTTATTCGGTTTCGGTTATTTTTGACACCCCTACACAAGTAGGATTCGTACATGTATAACATTATAACATTATAAGGTATAAAATAGACAATTACACATATTCAGACGTTTGACAGCAGACAAAAACAAACATTCTAAATGATTCAAATTTCAGACTTCGGCACCACCTCTTAAAATTAGAAGTGAAATCAGAATTCAACACCTCTTAAAAAACAAACGCCATCTTAGTCGCTACAAATGTTGGTATTGTATAATTATAATTTAGATGTACATGCCATGACAAATGTTTATCTGTTGACTTGTAAATAAGCCATGAAAACCCATTAAACAAATTTCGAGAGGGGTGAAGAATACAACAAAACAAAAACCATGATAGAGGGCGAAACTATTGGCCTCAAAGTCGTGAATCGTCCGCGCTGCATCGCGCGGGTATACTACTAGTATATATATATATATATAAATATATATATATATATATATATATATATTTGATGTATGTGTATGCAAGGAATGGAGACAATTCGATGGTAAAACAGTAATATGAGTCAAGTATGGATGCGTTGGAAGATCATGTGTGTAAGGAGAATGCAACGAAGGCAAAAAAAAAATAATGAAGGTCAACAGATAGAATGGATGGTCAAATAAAGAGGCTCTAAACCAAAAATTCATCCGGAAAGGTAGAATATTATTTTATCCGGAAAGGGGGTTTCTTAAAAATAACTTTCGGAAAGTTGGTGCATGTGTTTTCATTCGGTAACCCAAACATAAATTGATTTCATCCGGGAAGTAAATGGGTGTCCGGGAAAAATTTGTATCCGGGAAAAATTTGTTTCGAGAACAATTGAAGTGTCCGAACAAACTTACCCGGTAACCAAAAACAATCTGGATGATTCGTCCGAATAGTAGTGAGAAATAGGAAACTTACCCGGACACTGTGGCTGTGGTTGCAATTCGGATCTGGGATCGATAGGGTTGCTTGATTTCACTCCTGTAGGGTTAGATTTTGACCAAAAACACAAAAAACAAACACACCCAAATCAATTTCTAAGCAAAATATATCATATTTTTCAATAATCTCCACAAAAACTTAAGAACACCAAAAAAAAACTCAAGAATTGATTTTTAGGATGAAAAATTAATGCCTTTGAGAATTCTTGTAAACGCAGATAAAGACTAGATTAAAGCAATTAAATAATCGAGATATAACAGAAAAATATTTAATCAATGAAAGAACTTTGCAAACCCGATTGAAGAACGATTTTCTTCAATAAAAAACTGTTGTATTTCGAAAATAATCTGGGAGCCTTCTGGACCTCAAACGATTAATCTAACCGTTCAGAATGTAACACGGAATGTCGTGGAGCTACTGTCCAAAAATCGTGACGATCCGACGGTTCAATCTCCGGGAATAAGCAAAACGGCTCGCTGCGTTTTCCAGAAAATTCAATACGAATTTCTTGCTTTTTCTTGCTTTCGTTCGATTTCTTTTCTTTCTTCAAATCACCGATTCGGCTCTGATACCAATTGTGAGTTCCAGTTTGATCAGTTAACAACAATTCAATGAGAAATAACAAGAACAATTGATGATTTCAACTTGTCATCCCTCTCATATTCATGATTCAAGATAGTTACAAATGTTTGAATGAAAATCTCAACTATCTCTCTAAAACAATAAAGCTCACTATTGAATCTCTATCAATTGCTAATGAATCGCTCATGAAAACTCTAACCTAATTCTACGGTTAAGGAAACCTTATATACTTAGGCCTTTAAACAAACAAGGCCTAAGCCCATTAAGCAATTAAGCCCAATTAAACTAATAAAGGCTTTTACAAAAAGATTAATTAAACTAATTAAGCTCTATATAATTATTTATATATCTTTCTAATATGTAGGACATTTATGGTCCTAACAAAGATAGACCTACTCCAAAACGAAAAGATGATTTCACCCGAACCTTCCTCGGACTCGTCTGATACATCTTCGTGTAAAGCTTTATTTGGAAAAACTTCTTCACGAAACGGTAATGAGTCTCAAGATGAGTGTGTTTTAAAGAATCTAAAATCTGATTTTTTTCTAGCTTCCGCACCAGAATCTCTTATACACACAGACACAAAGTGTTCCTCACCTCCCTCGACCAAACCTAGTCCATGGATTCTGGATATCGATTTTTCTAAATTCATGAATTCCGAGGGTAGTTTAGATGAAGAGTTTGAAACGTTACCATTTGACAAACCTCTTCCGAGTCATACCGACTTTCTTTCAAAAGCGGTAAATCGCCTGGTCAATTTTCAAAAGGCGAATGTTCTTCAAAACCTAAGACCCCGGATGTGAACAAAGTTTCTAAAACTGATTCTCGTTCACAAAATCAATCACAACCACGGCAAAAGACCGGTCGATCGACTGATAAAAATCCTGTCTACTCAAACTTTGCTGACCATGCCGATAATATTGTTTCAGATAAAAATGGTCGGGCTAAACAAGACAAACAAAAGTGGGTAGCCAAGGAATCTATCGAGAACAAGGCGTCCAAGTCATTTAATACTGTTTTTATCCTAGAATGAACATTAATGATTGTGCTTTGAATCACAAGAATGACTTTTTGAACAAAGTGTTAATTTTCCGATTAAACTTTATTCAATTCAGCAGTTGATTCAATTATCTCATGATTGTTTATGTTGTTCTAAGTGCGGATGGAATGACTTTGACGATATTAATGCATCTGATTGGTTTGGTTCTTATCATGTTTATAATTCTAAACCTAAACGCAAATCTCGTAAAAACAAAAAGAAGCCCATTTCCAGACGGGTTCCTCAATCAGTGGTTAAACCTAAACACGAAAGCAAACCCATTTCAAAACGGGTTCCCCAATCAGAGGTTAAACCAACACCCAAGAGGAAACCTGCTTCAAAACAAGTTCCTCAGCCAGGTGTCAAACCTAACCCTCCATGACCCATTTTCAAATGGGTACCTAAAATCCGTTAATCTTGTTTTTGCAGGACGGTCATATGTGGTACTTAGACTCAGGATGCTCCAAGCACATGACCAGAAGGAGGGAGCTACTGATGAACTACATCGAGAAATACTACGGAGACGTGAGATTTGGAAATGATGACAAGGCTCCGATTTTGGGCTACGACGACATTGTCCAAGACAAGATCACGATAAATAAGGTATCATACGTCGCGGGATTGGGACACAATCTGTTCAGCATCGGCCAATTCTGCGATAAAGATCTAGAGGTCAGATTCAAAGCTAAAAGGTGTAGCGTTTGCACTGACGACGGAACGGAGCTACTAGTTGGAACGCGAAAGACCAACCTCTACACCATCGACCTCTCTGCCCTAAAGACCGATGATTTTGTCTGCCTGATGTCAAAGGCCAACTCACAGCAAGCATGAATTTGGCACCGACGTCTCTCGCACCTCAACTTCAAGCATATCAACAAGCTAGTGCTAGACGGACACGTGAAAGGCATGTCCGAGCTTCAATTCGTGAAGGACAGACTATGTGGGGCATGCGAGATGGGGAAAATGAAGCGAGCGACACACAAGTCGAAGGCCACACCGAGCTCGTCCTGGTCCCTCGAACTCATCCATATTGATTTGTGCGGACCGATGCGTGTTCAAAGCATGAACAAACGGAAGTACGTCCTAGTGATGGTTGATGACTTCTCTCGCTACACCTGGGTGAAGTTCCTGTGCTCGAAGGACGTGTGATCCCATAATCAATCGACAATTCAAGTAAATTGAGAGAGATCGAGATATTGAAGTCATCCTCATATTAGATTTTGTCTATGAAATACATGGAAGATGACACACACTCTCTCTCTCTCTCTCTCACAAGTAAGCTCTCTACATTGTGCCACACTCTACAAATGAGCTCCTTACCTCTATTTATAGAGACACACATGACATAACATGGCATAGCAAGCTTTACAAAACTTTCAATATTTTAAGCACTAACAGGACGAAACCCCAGAATTGATAATCAACCATCTGAAGACCATCCAACTGAACCTTCGACAACAAGTTCGGACTATCAGGATAGACAATGGGACAGAGTTTAAGAATCAAACGGTGAACGAATACCCGACATCCGTCGGTATCTCGCAAACTTTCTCTGTCGCGCGCACTTGTAACAACCCGGTTTCCCAAACATGCTTCAAATAACATATATTGCATCACATCGTTACATTCATAAAAAGAAAATACAAAATAAATCACGTACGGTCCCAAAGTCTCGAAACTATACAATACAAAACATATTCAGTTCCTAATCCTCGTCTGCTATCAACCGCGTCTTACACTTTAATTCTTCCCTTTGCTAATAAACGATCCTCAACCTAGAATACATATTTTCAAAACAGAAATGAGGGTTAGACCTAATGGTCTAGTGAGAAAATCCCTGTCATTTGAAAATCGTTATAAACCCCATTTATATAAACTCTTTTATATAAATGCACATATATCACACAGAATTAAATACCAACCAAGACTCGTGCATTGTGCTCATCTCATTCCACCTTATTCCTCCACAAATGGCCATATTAGTTAGTAGCAAGCCAACTAATAAATAATCACCGTTACCGGTCCGCACACCGGAACCCGGCTACTCACCGGTCCGTACACCGGAACCCGGCTAATCTGCACTCGTGTAGTGTAATACACATATAAATACAATATATATATATATATATATGTACCAATATATCATATTGTCATTTATAAAACCTTTCATCACATTTCAACCATATATATACATATAAATATATATATATATATATACATCTCAATATAAACACATAATCACATCATGTATCATATTCTCAATCCATATATATCCATCTCATATATATATAAACATATATATATGTATCACAGTTAAAAATGTTTTAAAGTAAAACTCACCTTGTTGGTAGTTTGAAGCCACACACGCGCAAACGATACCAATGAGCAAAACCGGCAATTAACGCCACAACCGAACACCACCCAAGCCACACTAACGAGGGGTAACCGAACCTGTATATAATATATACATATTGATGAAATCCACATACTTATATGTATACAAGACTCACTACGACAATTGACAACCTTAACAACTCACCGAACACCCCCGAATCGCAACCGAGCTAGAAACCGACAACCAACATTAAAAAGAATACTTGGAGTTCTTATACGCCCAAACTAACATGTTCAAAGTGTTCAAATGCTATTTTCCACTCAAAACGAATACCCATACCCCTATATTACGCCTTAAAACGACTCTGGTACGCAAGAAACAAAATCGGAAAAATGCAGAAACAGTGCTTGGCGCGCCTTCTGGCGCTAGTTAACTAGCACCAAGGTAGCGCGGAGCACCTGCACTTGAAAATCATCCGAAAACTCACCCTTCTCAACCCCAATTCATCCCAAATCGATTTTAAGCCTCCAAAATGAACTAATGGATGTTTTAGACCTTTCCCCACAATTACCAATCATCAAAACATCATTTAATCTAATAAAATCCAACCAAAACCCAACCAAAGATTCATCACTTTTAACCCCAAAAACTCAAAACTTCATTAACACCCAAAACTTGCTAGAATCAACTTCCACCATGAATTGATGGATGATTCACACCGAAAAGTTTGTAAACCAATAAGAAACTTATTAATCAACATTAAAACTATCTTAGATTTCTCAAAGATTTACTCAAATGGTACTAGACCCAACTCTCACCAAAACTAACAAGAAGATATGGAAATGGAGTAGAAGCCTTACCTAGAAGATGAAGTCTTCCAAATTCTTGATGCTCTTCTTCTTCCTCTCTTCTTCTTCCTCTTTTCTTCTTCTCTTTTCTTTCTCTCTTTTCTTTCTCCTATCCCTCTCTGAATACGTCTCTCTCTCACTCTCTCCTCCTAAATCACACACATACACATACTACACATAATATCTAGATATTAAAACATAATTACCAAACAAACCCCAAACTCCTCTTAATTGGCAAAACACATCCTTAAACTAACAATAATAAAAATAAATAAACCAATAACGTACCCGGTTATTACAACATTTCCCCCTTAAAAGAATTTCGTCCCCGGAATTCCTCATTGGAAAAATCTGCGGGTATCTTGCCTTCACCAAAACTAACACTTCCCCAACGTAAACCACCTCCTTAAATTCGAAACAAGGAACATTGTGCGCATTCCTTTCAGTTCTTACGGTACTATAACTCATAGGCTACTGTTCCCACTCGATCGATCTTGACAAAAGAGAATTAAATAAAGCTTCTCATGCATCTTTACTTCCTTTAAGGAGGAACTTGGCGGAATCTTCCGCTACAACACGAGTTCCCCTTGCTAAGAAACAATCACTCACCTGGCAGCTTGGCACAAGGCCAACCCTGTACATTCCGACAATTCATAACCCAAAGTTCCTTCATCGTATTATAAGCAATTCTAGATTACTCTCCCCCCAACCAACATTTGTCTTAGGCATATAACATTTCTCTCTTTCGGACCACCTCGACCACAGTTCGTCAACCATCGCTCACATCCTCACCACTCCATACATATACGTAACTAAGGGAACGAACCTCTAAGCCCATCACCGAAGTGTTCACCTACTCGTATTTAAACTCATCTTGAAACCTATCAATTTCTCGCTGATTGCCCCGCTCGTTCAGTCATAGAAACATAACTCCGGTTATCCTCACTCAACTGGAAGGAGTAACCATACTATTCTCACTAGCTTATTCACCGCACGACTAATTCATTTAAACATTTCTCACAAAGTCACTAACTTAACTCATTCAGTTGTCTCATCCACTTCTTTCTTGTACAAAATCATACACAATTCCCTTCCTCAAAACTCTTTCCACGAGTTCGCACACTTACCAGTGACAATCTACATAACCCTGCACCTTTCGGCATTACTATTAAGCTTACTACTTCCAATTCACTCACTTATTCCGACATACCATCTTCACCTCCCCACGTTAGCGTGGAGCACAAACCACCAAACATTACTTGCCCCTCTCTCCCGACCTTTCCACATGCCGACAACACTTTCCCATTACTTACATAACCAAAAAGTTGCATCAATATCCTAACTCAAGGCATTCAACCAAGTCGTCTTGCAACGACACTAGTGTTCGATGTCACCACACATTCTTTGATCTCCATCCTTTACTTTCCCGAATAATTCTTTCACACATAAGAAACAACTCCCAATCTTTAAGGATCTCGCATCTACTACACCCCATTTTGACTAACACCCCTATCATCTTCTTTAAACTTCCAATGATCCAAAAAAAAATATGCTTATTTAGCGACTCTTACAACTAAAAACACTTGGTTTCTCTATTGGGTAACCACCCACCACCACTCCGTCATTCTATTCCGAGCATAAACATACCATGACGTCAACCTACATCTACGTGCTCCAACAATCTGGTTAACAAATCGCACACCTCATCCGAAACCCCCAAAAATTTCTATCTGATGCTTCCTCTCCCTCTAACACCACATCACTACGACACTAGTTGGCACATTTAGCTTGACAAATACTTCACTACACATCCATACTCTCTTTGCCCATAGCATCATACTGCAGGCCAGATCTCTCATGATCATTCACACAATTTGAACTTGCCTTCATATCCTCCCGTATACATAATCGAGTCTATCTCAAATATCATTAACATCTTCTTTAAAAAAAATGAATCCACATTATACACCCATCCCCAACAATATAACAATCATAAAAACATCTTATTAACAAAATCAGTACATCTTTATTTCACCTCATGCCTCTTTCAGCACAAAATATGTCACCGTGCATCTTTCAGCACATAATATTTCACAGTGCCTCTTTCAGCACAAAATATGTATATATATATCACAAATCATCTAACACAATTGAAATTATTATTATTTTTTCTTTTTTTATTCATAACATAAACTTCAACAATTGAAGGCATAACCTAGCGTTTGAAATACTAAATTATAAACAACGCCACATTCTACACTTTTGCAATATCTTCCCAAATTCCAACATGCACCTTCAATTTGAAGGTTGCCAACAATTGTAAGCGTTAGATCAATCATCCAAAATTAAACTACCAATCGCTTTGAACAATCTTTCAAATCCAAACACAAACTATAATCAATTAACACTCCTTAGTTGTGCAACTATGGTTAAACTCATCAATCACCCAAAAATCAGCTTCGATAGCTTTTCATTACCAATCATTTACAATAGCACTCTTCACTTTCCAGCTTCGATCATCCTTGTTTTTCCCACTTAAATTATCCCAAACACTTTCTTAACAAACAAATATACCCATTTCAATATCACCTGAAATACTTGTTGCACTATTGCTAATTTAGAAACAACCTCTTTTCACACCAAATGCTTCCAAACCTATACTTTTACTAAACCTTCTTAAAACATAAAACATGCACTTCCAATATAAAATTTGCTAACAATCGAAAACTTTTAAATCAATCGTCCGACAATTTCTTACTTTCATCATGACCACTTATTCCCATATATAACCTTTATCTTCTCATAACAAATTCGAGGATCACTCATTATCTAATCAAAAGTTTTAACAAGATCTGGCACCAACACCACAATATGCTTACTATACTAAGTCTAAACAAACGGTTTCACTACCATCCACAATTAATATAATCAACTATTTAAACACCCAAGATCATTGCAAGTAGTACTTAGTGATATATAATACATTGCACCTCTCAATCTCCAAATGAAGTTAACCAAACCAAATGCACGCCTTTACGCATAAGGACTATTTCAACATTTTAAGTCGGAATTCTTAAACAAATACTAAACACCATTAATCAACCAGATCTTGGCATTTTCGCTAATATTCGATTAGAACTAAATAAACTCTTACTTAACAAAATGCAACATAATCAAATAATAAAAATAATATCCCACTTAAGAAGTCACAAATTAACACCCGAGCCTTCAATTCTTATAGTAACAAGAGCATAATACCAATATCCCAAATAAATCTCATCACACAACAACACTTATAAAATAATCTAATGCTATAACTTTATATAATCGCAAAATTAGATAACCAATCAAAGACTGGCATATCTATCATGGCATACTACACCTTTTTCGAAATCTGTACCGCACAATCATATTGCAAAATCCTTATGACATCCTTTAAACATTTAATAGATGATGCTCTCATACATCAACATCACGTTCAAATAGTCTTACCACAACTTAGTTTCCTAAATCCAAAACTATTACTAAACATGATGGCAAACCCATTATCACATCAATTTCGTATACCGCTAACTTAACTTAAAACACTAAACACAAAATCTTAAACATCTAATTCTCTTAAGTTTGTTCCACAAAGGAAATCCATTATCATTCACTTCACATCACCTAACCGACAAATCGGTACTAACCATAATGACAATCCCATAATCATATCAATAATAATTCTATTATAACTCATTCTAGGATTTTCTCGATTCTGATTATATGATCCACTTTTCCCAATCTAACGAGAACGGCTAGCCATCCTATCAGTTCACAAACATATATAGATATTCATGTAAACACATACCCAGTATAATAAGGTATTCTAGTTCAAACATGCACCTGTAAGTTCATAATTACACCGGCCAAATGTAATTTGAACTTACCTTACATGATGTTCCTTCTACCTTTATATATTTAACATCCCAAGGTTCTAAAATAATAGGGACATCCTACTTCACATGCAGTTTAAGTCTAGGTACAGATCCGTATACCTAAATCCCTTAAACTAGGGCTCTGATACCATCTGTAACAACCCGGTTTCCCAAACATGCTTCAAATAACATATATTGCATCACATCGTTACATTCATAAAAAGAAAATACAAAACAAATCACGTACGGTCCCAAAGTCTCGAAACTATACAATACAAAACATATTCAGTTCCTAATCCCCGTCTGCTATCAACCGCGTCTTACACTTTAATTCTTCCCTTTGCTAATAAACTATCCTCAACCTGGAATACATATTTTTAAAACAGAAATGAGGGTTAGACCTAATGGTCTAGTGAGAAAATCCCTGTCATTTGAAAATCGTTATAAACCCCATTTATATAAACTCTTTTATATAAATGCACATATATCACACAGAATTAAATACCAACCAAGACTCGTGCATTGTGCTCATCTCATTCCACCTTATTCCTCCACAAATGGCCATATTAGTTAGTAGCAAGCCAACTAATAAATAATCACCATTACCGGTCCGCACACCGGAACCCGGCTACTCACCGGTCCGCACACCGGAACCCGGCTACCCATCGGTCCGCACACCGGAACCCGGCTAATCTGCACTCGTGTAGTGTAATACACATATAAATACAATATATATATGTACCAATATATCATATTGTCATTTATAAAACCTTTCATCACATTTCAACCATATATATACATATATATATATATATATATATATATATATCAATATAAACACATAATCACATCATGTATCATATTCTCAATCCATATATATCCATCTCATATATATATAAACATATATATATGTATCACAGTTAAAAATGTTTTAAAGTAAAACTCACCTTGTTGGTAGTTTGAATCCACACACGTGCAAACGATACCAATGAGCAAAACCGGCAATTAACACCACAACCGAACACCTCCCAAGCCACATTAACGAGGGGTAACCGAACCTATATATAATATATACATATTGATGAAATCCACATACTTATATGTATACAAGACTCACTACGACAATTGACAACCTTAACAACTCACCGAACACCCTCGAATCGCAACCGAACTAGAAACCGACAACCAACATTAAAAAGAATACTTGGAGTTCTTATACGCCCAAACTAACGTGTTCAAATGCTATTTTCCACTCAAAACGAGTACCCATACCCCTATATTACGCCTTAAAACGACTTTGGTACGCAAGAAACAAAATCGGAAAAATGCAGAAACAGTGCTTGGCGCGCCTTCTGGCGCTAGTTGACTAGCACCAAGGTAGCGCGGAGCACCTGCACTTGAAAATCATCCGAAAACTCACCCTTCTCAACCCCAATTCATCCCAAATCGATTTTAAGCCTCCAAAATGAACTAATGGATGTTTTAGACCTTTCCCCACAATTACCAATCATCAAAACATCATTTAATCTAATAAAATCCAACCAAAACCCAACCAAAGATTCATCACTTTTAACCCCCAAAACTCAAAACTTCATTAACACCCAAAACTTGCTAGAATCAACTTCCACCATGAATTGATGGATGATTCACACCGAAAAGTTTGTAAACCAATAAGAAACTTATTAATCAACATTAAAACTATCTTAGATTTCTCAAAGATTTACTCAAATGGTACTAGACCCAACTCTCACCAAAACTAACAAGAAGATATGGAAATGGAGTAGAAGCCTTACCTAGAAGATGAAGTCTTCCAAATTCTTGATGCTCTTCTTCTTCCTCTCTTCTTCTTCCTCTTTTCCTATTCTCTTTTCTTTCTCTCTTTTCTTTCTCCTATCCCTCTCTGAATACGTCTCTCTCTCACTCTCTCCTCCTAAATCACACACATATATATACTACACATAATATCTAGATATTAAAACATAATTACCAAACAAACCCCAAACTCCTCTTAATTGGCAAAACACATCCTTAAAGTAACAATAATAAAAATAAATAAACCAATAACGTACCCGGTTATTACAGCACTCCTCAGCAAAACGGAGTGGTGGAAAGACGCAACCGTACCCTTGTCGAAGCCGCTCGCACAATGCTGTCACAATCGGAGCTGCCTCTATTTCTATGGGCTGAAGCGGTGTCAACAGCTTGCTACACACAAAACCGCTTAATCATCAACAAGCGGTTCAACAAGACGTCGTACGAGATCATCAACAACCGCATTCTGAACATCAAGTACTTCCACGCGTTCGGATGCACATGATACGTCCCCAACGACAAGGATGATCTCGGTAAATTCAGTCATCAACTGTACCCTTGTGCAACTCCGAATTGAAGCTGCTCAAATCGAGAATTCGGCGAATCTTTCCGGTCCGCCGCCTTCGACAAGCACTCCAACAATCACTCTGGAATCCCCTCAGACATCATCCGATACGTCAACGACTGATACGACTATTCCCCCGAAGGAACCTGTACCTATCCCGGAGATCGCTTCTAAAGATTCGTCATCAACACCTCTCCAAGACCAACCTCTGAATTCCCCGGAACAAGAAGTTGCTCAACCTTCGACGAATCATGCTATCCTTCCTCCGAGAAACCAACCAGCAACACTTGAAGCTGTTCAAGACCTTCCGACCGGTGGCTATGTGGATCCGGACACCTCTCACTCTACTCAACAACCGCTTCCACACACCACCAAATAGACCAAGGCTCATCCCCTACACCAAATAATAGGCGATCCTTCTACACCGGTTCGAACGCGAGGCGCATCAGCCAACTTTTGCCTATTTTCCGGATTTCTCAGCAAGATCGAGCCAACAACCGTCTCTGAAGCATTAGAAGATCCGAATTGGGTCATGGCTATGCAAGAGGAACTCAATCAATTTGAGGCCCTCAAGGTATGGCGACTTGTCCCACGTCCATCTCACAAGATGGTAATCGGCACAAAATGGATCTTAAAGAATAAGAAAGACGAAGATGGTATCGTCGTTCAGAACAAGGAGCGTTTTGTGCCCAAAGGATACCACCAACAAGAAGGGATTGACTACGACAAGACATACGCTCCGGTTGCCAGAATCGAAGCCATACGTATCTTCCTTGCATACGCCGCGCACAAGAACTTCACGATCTTCCAGATGGATGTGAAGACCGCATTTCTCAACGGCGAAATCAAGGAAGAGGTGTACGTATCGCAACTGGACGGGTTCGTGGACGACAAGAAGCCTAACCACGTCTACATCCTAGACAAGGATTTATACGGTTTGAAGCAAGCTCCACGGGCCTGGTATGACGCTTTGTCTAAGTTTTTAATAAAATCAGGATTTTCTAAAGGTAAAATCGATACAACCCTGTTTATTAAAAATGAAGAATGTCACATAGTGTTAGTTCAAGTGTATGTTGATGACATAATTTTCGGTTCTACTAACCCACAGTACTGTAAGAACTTTGCCAAACTAATGGGACAATATTTTCAAATGAGTATGTTGTGTGAGATGAATTTTTTCCTCGGTCTTCAAGTTAAACAACTGTCGATCGGGATATTCATAAATCAGGCTAAGTACATACGGGACATTCTTCGGAAATTCTAGATGGAACAGTCCTCACCAATGAAAACTCCCATGGCACCCGGTACAAAGTTACACGCCGATCCTAACGAAAAGGATGTGGACACCAAAACGTACCGGGGAATGATTGGTTCTTTAATGTACTTAACGGCTAGTAGATCGGACATCATGTTTTCGACCTTTCTTTGCGCCCGTTTTCAGTCAAAACCCAAAGAGTCTCATTTAATTGTTGTTAAACGAATCTTTTGTTATTTGAGAAGTACTGCTGATCTTGGCTTGTGGTAACCGAAAGAGACAGGTTTTGAACTCTCAGCGTATTTGGACGCCGATCACGCAGGCAACATGATGGATCAGAAGAGCACATCGGGACATGTGCAGTTCTTGGGCGACAGTTTGGTGAGTTGGGCATCTAAGAAGCAGCAGTGCGTTTCTACATCGACTGCTGAGGCGGAATACGTCGTCGCCGCGAGCTGCTATTCACAAGTTATTTGGATGCGCACACAACTCAAGGATTACGGCTTTACATACTCCAAAGTGCCCATCTACTGCGACTCGAAGAGCGCCATTTCCATATCATGCAATCCCGTCCAGCATACGAAGACGAAGCACATAGACGTTCGGTACCACTTTATCAAGGATCACGTCGAACAAGGTACAGTCGAACTCTATTTTGTTAATACTGAACATCAGTTAGCGGACCTTTTTACAAAACCCATGGATGAAAAACGCTTTAATTATCGTGTGTCCAAGCTAGGTATGCTAAATCTGAAGATTTGATCAAATCGTGTGCCCGATACAAGTTCC
Organism: Saussurea involucrata; assembly: GCA_033807775.1. Classification (NCBI taxonomy): domain Eukaryota; kingdom Viridiplantae; phylum Streptophyta; class Magnoliopsida; order Asterales; family Asteraceae; genus Saussurea; species Saussurea involucrata. Next base: position 64,144,700 of record CM066318.1, read on the forward strand.
ATACATCTACGAGAAACTGTCTATTCATCATCTGTTCTCTAAACTCCAGATGATTGGGTACACACTTCCTCGTATCTGTATTCTACTTGTATCGTATACACTTTTCGGTTAAATCTCTATACTAATTAGGTAGATTTCGTCTCTTTGCTTTCTTTTAGCGTGTGTTTCCTTTTTCGGTTTATCACTGTCGTCTAATTTTTGTGTTATATATGTGCTTTCATTATTTGTTCATGTGTTCAGGGGAGCACATAAGCGTATCAGGTTAGTATACTCTATCTTTGAGGGGGAGTGTCACACAATTGTTTTTTTAACTTCCAAAAGTTTTTTGCATGTGACAACTCACAAGTGTTCTTCAAATTACACAAAGTCCACCATCCGAGGGAGAGCAAAAGTTTTCCATATTATTCATTCGAGGGGGAGCAGGAAAATGAGCTTTATCAAAGTCTAAAAGTTTTTTTTTAAGTCTTGCAAAGCACAGGGGAATTTTTTGTCAAAAATCCAAACTATCCGGATGGGTACCTGGAAACCCATCTATCCCGATAGGTTTCCAGATCGGAAACCTATCCGGACCGGATAGGTATCCGGGTAAACCCACCCGGTGAGTGACCCCTATAAAAACCCCCGGATACCCTCATTTTATGTTTTTCGGACACTAAACCTCTCAAAACTCTCTCTCGAAAACCCTCATTCGGAATCTCACGATTTTTACTCTTATCGCTCGATTTCATCACCATTTTCACAGGTATGATTTCCATTCCATCAACTAACCTGTTTCGATCTCACACACGCACAAATCGACCCACTGTTCATCCGATTGGGGTTTTAGGAACCCGTTTTCGCGTCGATTCACATTCGGTCCATTTTACTTTGATTTAGATCGATTTAAATGGTTTTGTGTGCTTATATTCTAGATTAGTTGCATCAAGAATGATTGGATATATGTTTGTTAAGGTCTATTGTTTGATTTAAGTTACCCGGATGTCGTCCGGATAGTTTTCAAACTATCCGGACACCATCAACTCTATCCGGAAACAACCTTAACTTTGAAATTTTACCCGGAATATTTCATGTTTAAATATCTCATCTGGAAAGTAACTCATCCGGGAACCATCTCACCCGCTAACCCCTGTTGTCCGGAAACCTTATGGTTTCTGGTAAGTTCAACTATCCGGGTTCTGATGGTTGTCTGGTAACCCCCATCATCCGGTTACTTTGATCATCCGGAAACCAATAGTTGTCCGGAAACCCTAGTGGTTTCCGGTAAGTTCAACTATCCGGGTGTGATTCTTGTCCGGTATCTTTTAGTATCCGGTAACTTCAATTTTATCCGGAAACCAATGATTTGTCCGGATACTTACTTTGTCCGGATACCTTTTGTCCAGTTACCTATGCTTTGTCCGGATACTATGTTTGTCCGAATACTTTGTATTTCCCGGATAACTTGGAAATTGTCCAGTACCCTGTTCCTCCATGCCATCCTCAATCTGTTCGAGATTGAGTCGATTTATGCCAAGGTACACGCCGATAATTGTCCATCCGACTGTATTCTAACACTGTGTTTTTCAGGTACTAATGGCGGATCGACAACCACCTCCACAAGAGAATATTCCTCCTCAAGAGGAATTCATCGACGCGAAAGCAGACAATGCCTTGGTACCAGCAGACCACGACATTGAAATCGAGGCCAGCAATCATCAATTAGACGTTGCCGAGTTCCGACCACAACATCGTGTGGTCGTTGACATTCTTCTCGGTCACCCTCTCCGCGAGGCACTCATAGCCACGACCGACGTCCCAGTTCTCTATGTTTATCAAGTCTGGCTTTCGGCTCAGGTCGTTACGGCACTCAACTCTTAGACGATCATGACAAGGATCGACAATCACCCGTTCACACTAACACCTAATTCCTTCCGACGACTGCTGTCATTACCTGAAGCCACCGCCGGCGGCCATGCAGCTTATGACCCCACGGTCAACGACACGACTCTCTGTGCCGAAATCCACGCACTCGGCTACAACCACGCACTCGACCGCCCATCCGCCTTCAACCGAAAGTACTTGGCACCCATCTGGTACACCCTGTTCACGATTCTGAACAGGTGTCTATCATCCAGATGGAAGGGCATTGACCAGTGCACCGACGATTACCTACGTCTCTTCCATGCCGTCTGCTACAACCGTCACATAGACTTCACGCTTATCATCTGGCGCGAACTAGTTCAAGCCATCCGGCAGATCGGCGGAACAAAGCAGAAGAAGTTCCTTCTGTACCCACGATTCCTCTCGTTGGTCATCCGACAGCATATGGACACGAATCTCAACATACCGCGGCGAATGAACCACCCGGTATGTCCTCCTTTTCACTTACGTTATCTAGTGATTCGAAACCCGTCCAACGCCCAACCAATGCCTTTACCCGAAGCCCTACTGGCACATGCGGACCCCAATGCACCGAGTGTGATAGCGTATAGACAAGCGATAGGCATAGGTGCTCCTGTGGTCCAGCCAGAGCCGGAGGGACCTCCCCCGGGAGTTAGACCTGAGAGGCGTGAGGGTCCAAGGACTCGTGGAGGTAGAGTCCGGGTAGCTGGGGCTCGCGGACGGGGTGTGTTGAGAGTGCATCATGGGAGGGTAACAGGCGTGGGCGGTGCATTGGATATGCATGCCAGTACTACCCATTCTAGCCGACCCGGAACAAGCCAACAACCCCGCATACACACCACCTGTACCACATCTGATGATGCCGGACCGTCGATATCCCTACACGAGGTCCCGGTCGTCACTAACACCCAAAGGCCAATAATTCATCGCGATCCCGGAACGGACACTATTGAACCCCTATCACCGTTCACACAAACTTCCGCAATGGATTCCGAGTCCACTGACTCCGATACGGAAAACGCAATCCGCCTTTCCTTAATACCAACCCGTATCGAAGGTAAACCACTTTTTACTGAAGGATCTCCTTCTGACTCACCCACACCCCCTCATTCCTACATCCCAGCCTATTACGGGAGACACAAGGAGAGCGGAGGGAGCATTAGTTGAAGAATTAGAACATGTGAGGCGGAGAGAATGGAGATCGAAAAAGAATCATGAGAGATCGAGCATAAGATCTAGAGAAGCTCGTGAGCGAATCCAGTCCCGTGTCGCCCAGGTAGCCACATCTGCTATCTCGTCTCATCCGTTGGGATGAGGTATTGAAGAAGTCGTCGTGGACCTAGCGGCGCAATCGCACACCCTCCCTAGCCACTCACCCGTCTCTCAACAGATGGGTGTTTCACCTTCTCACGGGGACATAGCACAAATTATACCATTCTCTCACTCGAAGAGTCTAGGTATTGAAACAAGAGACCAGCCAACCCCGATCTCGACTTCTTTCAGTGCACAGTCGAGTCTAGAGCCACTTGATATTATAACTTTTTCGGCTAGGACACATGACGTGACTGCAAATATCGGTTCTCTTAGTGACCCGATCGAAACTTCCGTAGTATCTCTGCCTTTGAGCGGAATACGAGGATCGGAAGGAATCCTACCACGGCCACCCAGTTGCCATCCGTGAACGTAGGTGGTACTACCTCTACGATAGATACCTCAACGGGTAATCTAAGTGATCCTGGAGTTACTTTACCCGATATTTTGTCAAGGGAATATCTGGACGGCGCCCTATAGGCTGTCCGCGAGGCACTAGAACAGCAGTTCACCACAGAGCTCGACAAGGTAAAGAGCTTGATCAAAGGGAAGGAGAAGATAGTTGAAACCGAAACCGCACCGACACCTCCACCGGTTACCGTACAACCATCTTTCTCGGTGGACACTCTCAAGACTATGCAACTTGCCCAACTGCTCCAGCATACTGACACCGACGCCTCCACTGAAGCATACCTGATATCCGTTCTACGCTCCCAGGTATCTGCTCCACCGTCATCCATTACAATCCGATTGGACCAGCTTGACGTGACTCTTAAGGATGTTCAGAAAGCCGTTACTATTCTGTCTGAAAGAGTCACTTCACTCGAAGACACATGCAAGAGTCAAGCTGGCGAACTCAAGAGACGCCACGATGACCAGGATGATCCTGATCATCGTGAGGGGGAGAACAAGAGACAAAGATTATCTGAGTCCTAGCCAATCCTCACCAAAACGACAACAACGGTTCAACCAGAACCATCAACTGTGGCACAAACCGAAACCGAAGACCAACCTGAAGCCCAGTTGAGCTTAGCTGAGATGGAAATTGATATGGATATCTCAGACGACGAAGACCCAGTGGTTGAAAAGCCCGAGGGATATACAGAGGCACTGATCGCACCTACTGCACCGAAATGGGATGCACTCAACCTGATAGATCCCGATTCAGAGATTGACCTAGAGAATGAAAACCCATGGTATCAAAAAACCGCCAGTGCGATGAACTTAGAGCTAAATCTCATATTTCCCATTGATGCCGATGATGAAGTCGACTACGACCAGTTCCTGCTGCAAAATCTGTACAACACACCAGTCTACACGAATCAGGCCCCCGAGACTTCTACTGCTATACCTCCGACATCTCCTCAACAACCGACTGCTTCTGATCAACCTCCACCTCCACCGCAACAAATCCGATGGGAGAAGATCATGATTCTTATTCCTCACCTTGAGGAATCTCTGAAGAAGCCATATGTTCACAGGTTACACCCGATCGAGCCAACTTTCTGCCTTGGGATATCGAAGTTCGACAAAGACTACCAGAGTCAATATATAAAGGTAATGAAGAGGTGTGTACCAGTCAGCCAAGTCTGTTAGGACCATAAATGTCCTACATATTAGAAAGATGTATAAAGAATTATATAGTTTAATTATAGAGCTTAATTAGTTTAATTAATCTTTTTGTAAAAGCCTTAATTGTGTTATTTGGGCTTAATTGATTAATGGGCTTGGGCCTTGTTTAGATAAGACCTAAGTATATAAGGATTTGTATTAACCTAGTTTTAGGTTAGAGCAACTCATTAGAGCTTATTGTTTTAGTAATCGTTCCTTTACTTTGAATTGTAATATTCTCTGAACGATAGTTTTGAATGAATACGAGAGGGATGACAAGTTGAAATCCACAACTGTTCTTGTTATTGCTCATTGATTATATTGTTACCTGTCAATCTGGGACTCACACGTGGTATCAGAGCCGAATCGGTGATTTGAAGAAAGAAAAGAAATCGAACGAAAGCAAGAAAAAGCATAAAATTCGTATTGAATTTTCTAGAAAAACACAGCGAGCCGTTTTGCTATACGACATTTGAACGGTGGGATTGATCGTCACGATTTTGGACAGTAGCTCCACGACATTCTGCTATACATTCTGAACGGTGGGATTGATCGTTTGAGGTTCAGAAGGCACCCATATTAGTTTCGACATACTGCAGTTTTTCTTGGGGTGAAACGATCATCAATCGGGTTTGCAAAGCTTTTCGTTGACTTAATAATTCGTTTGTTAATTCTCGATTGTTTGATCGTTCTTAATCTGGTGTTTATCTGCGGTTATATCGATTCTCAAAGGAATCAATTTTTCATCTTAAAAATCAATTCTTGAGTTTTTGGTGTTCTTAAAATTTTGTGCTGATTATTGGAAAATAGGATATATTTTGCTTAGAAATCGATTTGGGTATGTTTGTTTTTGTGTTTTTGGTTAAAATCTAACCCTACAGGAGTGAAATCAAGTAACCCTATCGAACCCTGATCTGAAATTTTCTACCAGCCGCAGTTACCGGAACATCTCTTCAGGTTTCAGGGTAAGTTTCCTATTTCTCACAACTATCCGGATGAATCATCCGGATTGTTTTTGGTTCCCGGATAAGTTTAATCGAAAACATCAAGTTACCGGATAAAGAATTCTTCCCGGATAAAATAAAGTGTCCGGATAATTTTTCTCCACTTACCGGAAGAATTCGAAGTTACCGGATAACAATTTTTTTCCAAACTTCCCAGATAAAATATTTACCCGCTAACCTCACACCTTCCCGGGTAACAACCCTCTTAGCCCATTTTTGTTGACTTGCAGTTGCTTTTCTTGATTGCCACGTTTCATACAACACATCACACACATATATAAGCTTCATTGTTTCACGGATGCACATGCATTCACACATCCATCGTCATCCATACATGTCTCACATGCATGCTTCAATTTCTTTGGTCTCTCGTACATGCATGCATTTATAATAGAAGCATATATATAGGTACAAGTTGCTGTATTTTTCCTTGGGAAAATTAATTAAAATACCCTAAGTCAAACCAAGTGTTACCAAAATACCCAAAATCTCTCCCAGTTTGCAAAAGTACCAAAAAAATCGGCGATAGAGCCCGCGATCGCGGGCTCCAGGCCACGTGTCACCAAGAATGCCCGCGTTGGTCCCTCAAGAATGCCCGCGGTCCAGCTTTCCCCCCTCAAGAATGCCCGCGTGTGCAGTTTTGGTCCCTGCCCGCGGGCTACACGTGTCACCAAAGTTTGCCCACTTTGCCCGCGTTGGTCCCTCAAGAATTCCCGCGGTACAGCTTTCCCCCCTCAAGAATACCCGCGTGTACATTTTTGGTCCCTGCCCGCGATTGACTTTCGTTGACCTCCTGCGATCGCGGGCTCCTGTGCCACGTGTCGGCACAGGGTTAACCCTAAATCCCTTTGACGAACCTAAACCCTAATCCCATTGTTTCTTCGACCGCACTATATAAGGGGGGGGGGGGGGACCAAGACACGGCCACTCTCCACTCTCAATTTTTTTAATCACTCTCTCAATTTTTAATCAAACTCTCTCAATTTTTTTCCACTCTCTCAATTTTCTCGTGTGGAATACGCGTTCGGGTTTTGTGAAGATGTCTCGTATTACCTCTTTGGTATGTTTTCCTTATGTTATTTGTTATTTTTTGTATGTTATTTTAAGTTAAGATATATGATTTGTAGGTTGTTATAGTGTTTATAACTTATGTTTGAATATGTTCTATGTTTAACATGATATGTATGGTTTTATGTTTGAATGTGATATTTGTATGTTATAATGTGTATGTTGTTATAGTGTGTTTTTTCATATAAAAATTATATGAAAAAACACACTATAACAACATACACATTATAACATACAAATATCACATTCAAACATAAAACCATAAAACTATAACAATTTTTTTTATAAAAAACACTCTTAACAATTTTTTATAAAAAACACATTTTATAAAAAAATTGTTAAATATGTGTTTTTTATAAAAAAATGTTAAGAATGACAACTTAGGTCCCTACGGTTTTAAGAATGACAACTTAGGTCCCTAAACTTTTAAGAATGCCAATTAGGTCCTAAACTTTTAAGAATGACAACTAGGGTCCCTAAACTGCACTTTATCTATATATAATAATATGATACGTTGAAATAAAATAAACCGCACTTTATCTATATATAACAATATGATACGTTGAAATAAAATAAACCGCACTTTATCTATATATAACACTATTATACGTTGAAATAAAATACCACCGCACTTTATCTATATATAACACTATTATACGTTGAAATAAAATAAACCGCACTTTATCTATATATAACACTATTATACGTTGAAATAAAATAAACCGCACTTTATCTTTATATAACACAATTATACGTTGAAATAAAATACAACCGCACTTTATCTATATATAACAATATGATACGTTGAAATAAAATAAACCGCACTTTATCTATATATAACACTATTATACGTTGAAATAAAATAAACCGCACTTTATCTATATATAACACTATTATACGTTGAAATAAAATAACACCGCACTTTATCTATATATAACACTATTATACGTTGAAATAAAATAAACCGCACTTTATCTATATATAACACTATTATACGTTAAAATAAAATAAACCGCACTTTATCTTTATATAACACTATTATACGTTGAAATAAAATAAACCGCACTTTATCTATATATAACAATATGATACGTTGAAATAAAATAAACCGCACTTTATCTATATATAACACTATTATACGTTGAAATAAAATAAACCACACTTTATCTATATATAACACTATTATACGTTGAAATAAAATAAACCGCACTTTATCTATATATAACACTATTATACGTTGAAATAAAATAAACCGCACTTTATCTTTATATAACACTATTATACGTTGAAATAAAATACAACCGCACTTTATCTATATATAACAATATGATACGTTGAAATAAAATAAACCGCACTTTATCTATATATAACACTATTATACGTTGAAATAAAATAAACCGCACTTTATCTATATATAACACTATTATACGTTGAAATAAAATAAACCGCACTTTATCTATATATAACACTATTATACGTTGAAATAAAATAAACCGCACTTTATCTATATATAACACTATTATACGTTGAAATAAAATAAACCGCACTTTATCTATATATAACACTATTATACGTTGAAATAAAATAAACCGCACTTTATCTATATATAACACTATTATACGTTGAAATAAAATAAACCGCACTTTATCTATATATAACACTATTATACGTTGAAATAAAATACACCGCACTTTATCTATATATAACACTATTATACGTTGAAATAAAATAAACCGCACTTTATCTATATATAACACTATTATACGTTGAAATAAAATAAACCGCACTTTATCTTTATATAACACTATTATACGTTGAAATAAAATACAACCGCACTTTATCTATATATAACAATATGATACGTTGAAATAAAATAAACCGCACTTTATCTATATATAACACTATTATACGTTGAAATAAAATAAACCGCACTTTATCTATATATAACACTATTATACGTTGAAATAAAATAAACCGCACTTTATCTATATATAACACTATTATACGTTGAAATAAAATAAACCGCACTTTATCTTTATATAACACTATTAACGTTGAAATAAAATACAACCGCACTTTATCTATATATAACAATATGATACGTTGAAATAAAATAAACCGCACTTTATCTATATATAACACTATTATACGTTGAAATAAAATAAACCGCACTTTATCTATATATAACACTATTATACGTTGAAATAAAATAAACCGCACTTTATCTATATTTAACACTATTATACGTTGAAATAAAATAAACCGCACTTTATCTATATATAACACTATTATACGTTGAAATAAAATAACACCGCACTTTATCTATATATAACACTATTATACGTTGAAATAAAATAAACCGCACTTTATCTATATATAACACTATTATACGTTGAAATAAAATAAACCGCACTTTATCTTTATATAACACTATTATACGTTGAAATAAAATACAACCGCACTTAATCTATATATAACAATATGATACGTTGAAATAAAATAAACCGCACTTTATCTATATATAACACTATTATACGTTGAAATAAAATAAACCGCACTTTATCTATATATAACACTATTATACGTTGAAATAAAATAAACCGCACTTTATCTATATATAACACTATTATCCGTTGAAATAAAATAAACCGCACTTTATCTATATATAACACTATTATACGTTGAAATAAAATACCACTGCACTTTATCTATATATAACACTATTATACGTTGAAATAAAATAAACCGCACTTAATCTATATATAACACTATTATACGTTGAAATAAAATAAACCGCACTTTATCTTTATATAACACTATTATACGTTGAAATAAAATAACCGCACTTTATCTATATATAACAATATGATACGTTGAAATAAAATAAACCGCACTTTATCTATATATAACACTATAATACGTTGAAATAAAATAAACCGCACTTTATCTATATATAACACTATTATACGTTGAAATAAAATAACACCGCACTTTATCTATATATAACACTATTATACGTTGAAATAAAATAAACCGCACTTTATCTTTATATAACACTATTATACGTTGAAATAAAATACAACCGCACTTTATCTATATATAACAATATGATACGTTGAAATAAAATAAACCGCACTTTATCTATATATAACACTATTATACGTTGAAATAAAATAAACCGCACTTTATCTATATATAACACTATTATACGTTGTAATAAAATAACACCGCACTTTATCTATATATAACACTATTATACGTTGAAATAAAATAAACCGCACTTTATCTATATATAACACTATTATACGTTAAAATAAAATAAACCGCACTTTATCTTTATATAACACTATTATACGTTGAAATAAAATACAACCGCACTTTATCTATATATAACAATATGATACGTTGAAATAAAATAAACCGCACTTTATCTATATATAACACTATTATACGTTGAAATAAAATAAACCGCACTTTATCTATATATAACACTATTATACGTTGAAATAAAATAAACCGCACTTTATCTATATATAACACTATTATACGTTGAAATAAAATAAACCGCACTTTATCTTTATATAACACTATTATACGTTGAAATAAAATACAACCGCACTTTATCTATATATAACAATATGATACGTTGAAATAAAATAAACCGCATTTTATCTATATATAACACTATTATACGTTGAAATAAAATAAACCGCACTTTATCTATATATAACACTATTATACATTGAAATAAAATACCACCGCACTTTATCTATATATAACACTATTATTCGTTGAAATAAAATAAACCGCACTTTATCTATATATAACACTATTATACGTTGAAATAAAATACCACTGCAGTTTATCTATATATAACACTATTATACGTTGAAATAAAATAAACCGCACTTAATCTTATATAACACTATTATACGTTGAAATAAAATAAACCGCACTTTATCTTTATATAACACTATTATACGTTGAAATAAAATAAACTGCACTTTATCTATATATAACAATATGATACGTTGAAATAAAATAAACCGCACTTTATCTATATATAACACTATTATACGTTGAAATAAAATAAACTGCACTTTATCTATATATAACACTATTATACGTTGAAATAAAATAACACCGAACTTTATCTATATATAACACTATTATACGTTGAAATAAAATAAACCGCACTTTATCTTTATATAACACTATTATACGTTGAAATAAAATACAACCGCACTTTATCTATATATAACAATATGATACGTTGAAATAAAATAAACCGCACTTTATCTATATATAACACTATTATACGTTGAAATAAAATAAACCGCACTTTATCTATATATAACACTATTATACGTTGAAATAAAATACCACCGCACTTTATCTATATATAACACTATTATTCGTTGAAATAAAATAAACCGCACTTTATCTATATATAACACTATTATACGTTGAAATAAAATACCACTGCAGTTTATCTATATATAACACTATTATACGTTGAAATAAAATAAACCGCACTTAATCTATATATAACACTATTATACGTTGAAATAAAATAAACCGCACTTTATCTTATATAACACTATTATACGTTGAAATAAAATAAACCGCACTTTATCTATATATAACAATATGATACGTTGAAATAAAATAAACCGCACTTTATCTATATATAACACTATTATACGTTGAAATAAAATAACACCGCACTTTATCTATATATAACACTATTATACGTTGAAATAAAATAAACCGCACTTTATCTTTATATAACACTATTATACGTTGAAATAAAATACAACCGCACTTTATCTATATATAACAATATGATACGTTGAAATAAAATAAACCGCACTTTATCTATATATAACACTATTATACGTTGAAATAAAATAAACCGCACTTTATCTATATATAACACTATTATACGTTGAAAATAAAATAACACCGCACTTTATCTATATATAACACTATTATACGTTGAAATAAAATAAACCGCACTTTATCTATATATAACACTATTATACGTTAAAATAAAATAAACCGCACTTTATCTTTATATAACACTATTATACGTTGAAATAAAATACAACCGCACTTTATCTATATATAACAATATGATACGTTGAAATAAAATAAACCGCACTTTATCTATATATAACACTATTATACGTCGAAATAAAATAAACCACACTTTATATATATATAACACTATTATACGTTGAAATAAAATAAACCGCACTTTATCTATATATAACACTATTATACGTTGAAATAAAATAAACCACACTTTATCTATATATAACACTATTATACGTTGAAATAAAATAACACCGCACTTTATCTATATATAACAATATTATACGTTGAAATAAAATAAACCGCACTTTATCTATATATAACACTATTATACGTTGAAATAAAATAAACCGCACTTTATCTATATATAACACTATTATACGTTGAAATAAAATAAACCGCACTTTATCTATATATAACACTATTATACGTTGAAATAAAATAAACCGCACTTTATCTATATATAACACTATTATACGTTGAAATAAAATAAACCGCACTTTATCTATATATAACACTATTATACGTTGAAATAAAATAACACCGCACTTTATCTATATATAACACTATTATACGTTGAAATAAAATAAACCGCACTTTATCTATATATAACACTATTATACGTTGAAATAAAATAAACCGCACTTTATCTTTATATAACACTATTATACGTTGAAATAAAATAAACCGCACTTTATCTATATATAACAATATGATACGTTGAAATAAAATAAACCGCACTTTATCTATATATAACACTATTATACGTTGAAATAAAATAAACCGCACTTTATATATATATAACACTATTATACGTTGAAATAAAATAAACCGCACTTTATCTATATATAACACTATTATACGTTGAAATAAAATAAACCGCACTTTATCTTTATATAACACTATTATACGTTGAAATAAAATAAACCGCACTTTATCTTTATATAACACTATTATACGTTGAAATAAAATACAACCGCACTTTATCTATATATAACAATATGATACGTTGAAATAAAATAAACCGCACTTTATCTATATATAACACTATTATACGTTGAAATAAAATAAACCGCAGTTTATCTATATATAACACTATTATACGTTGAAATAAAATAAACCGCACTTTATCTATATATAACACTATTATACGTTGAAATAAAATAAACCGCACTTTATCTATATATAACACTATTATACGTTGAAATAAAATAACACCGCACTTTATCTATATATAACACTATTATACGTTGAAATAAAATAAACCGCACTTTATCTATATATAACACTATTATACGTTGAAATAAAATAAACCGCACTTTATCTTTATATAACACTATTATACGTTGAAATAAAATACAACCGCACTTTAACTATATATAACAATATGATACGTTGAAATAAATAAACCGCACTTTATCTATATATAACACTATTATACGTTGAAATAAAATAAACCGCACTTTATCTATATATAACACTATTATACGTTGAAATAAAATACCACCGCACTTTATCTATATATAACACTATTATCCGTTGAAATAAAATAAACCGCACTTTATCTATATATAACACTATTATACGTTGAAATAAAATAAACCGCACTTTATCTATATATAACACTATTATACGTTGAAATAAAATAAACCGCACTTTATCTTTATATAACACTATTATACGTTGAAATAAAATACAACCGCACTTTATCTATATATAACAATATGATACGTTGAAATAAAATAAACCGCACTTTATCTATATATAACACTATTATACGTTGAAATAAAATAAACCGCACTTTATCTATATATAACACTATTATACGTTGAAATAAAATAAACCGCACTTTATCTATATATAACACTATTATACGTTGAAATAAAATAAACCGCACTTTATCTATATATAACACTATTATACGTTGAAATAAAATAACACCACACTTTATCTATATATAACAATATGATACGTTGAAATAAAATAAACAGCACTTTATCTATATATAACACTATTATACGTTGAAATAAAATAAACCGCACTTTATCTATATATAACACTATTATACGTTGAAATAAAATACCACCGCACATTATCTATATATAACACTATTATCCGTTGAAATAAAATAAACCGCACTTTATCTATATATAACACTATTAGACGTTGAAATAAAATACCACTGCACTTTATCTATATATAACACTATTATACGTTGAAATAAAATAAACCGCACTTAATCTATATATAACACTATTATACGTTGATATAAAATAAACCGCACTTTATCTTTATATAACACTATTATACGTTGAAATAAAATAAACCGCACTTTATCTATATCTAACAATATGATACGTTGAAATAAAATAAACCGCACTTTATCTATATATAACACTATTATACGTTGAAATAAAATAAACCGCACTTTATCTATATATAACACTATTATACGTTGAAATAAAATAAACCGCACTTTATCTTTATATAACACTATTATACGTTGAAATAAAATACAACCGCACTTTATCTATATATAACAATATGATACGTTGAAATAAAATAAACCGCACTTTATCTATATATAACACTATTATACGTTGAAATAAAATAAACCGCACTTTATCTATATATAACACTATTATACGTTGAAATAAAATACCACCGCACTTTATCTATATATAACACTATTATCCGTTGAAATAAAATAAACCGCACTTTATCTATATATAACACTATTATACGTTGAAATAAAATACCACTGCACTTTATCTATATATAACACTATTATACGTTGAAATAAAATAAACCGCACTTAATCTATATATAACACTATTATACGTGGAAATAAAATAAACCGCACTTTATCTTTATATAACACTATTATACGTTGAAATAAAATAAACCGCACTTTATCTATATATAACAATATGATACGTTGAAATAAAATAAACCGCACTTTATCTATATATAACACTATTATACGTTGAAATAAAATAAACCGCACTTTATCTATATATAACACTGTTATACGTTGAAATAAAATAACACCGCACTTTATCTATATATAACACTATTATACGTTGAAATAAAATAAACCGCACTTTATCTTTATATAACACTATTATACGTTGAAATAAAATACAACCGCACTTTATCTATATATAACAATATGATACGTTGAAATAAAATAAACCGCACTTTATCTATATATAACACTATTATACGTTGAAATAAAATAAACCGCACTTTATCTATATATAACACTATTATACGTTGAAATAAAATAACACCGCACTTTATCTATATATAACACTATTATACGTTGAAATAAAATAAACCGCACTTTATCTATATATAACACTATTATACGTTGAAATAAAATAAACCGCACTTTATCTATATATAACACTATTATACGTTGAAATAAAATAAACCGCACTTTATCTATATATAACACTATTATACGTTGAAATAAAATAAACCGCACTTTATCTATATATAACACTATTATACGTTGAAATAAAATAAACCGCACTTTATCTATATATAACACTATTATACGTTGAAATAAAATAACACCGCACTTTATCTATATATAACACTATTATACGTTGAAATAAAATAAACCGCACTTTATCTATATATAACACTATTATACGTTGAAATAAAATAAACCGCACTTTATCTTTATATAACACTATTATACGTTGAAATAAAATAAACCGCACTTTATCTATATATAACAATATGATACGTTGAAATAAAATAAACCGCACTTTATCTATATATAACACTATTATACGTTGAAATAAAATAAACCGCACTTTATCTATATATAACACTATTATACGTTGAAATAAAATAAACCGCACTTTATCTATATATAACACTATTATACGTTGAAATAAAATAAACCGCACTTTATCTTTATATAACACTATTATACGTTGAAATAAAATATAACCGCACTTTATCTATATATAACAATATGATACGTTGAAATAAAATAAACCGCACTTTATCTATATATAACACTATTATACGTTGAAATAAAATAAACCGCAGTTTATCTATATATAACACTATTATACGTTGAAATAAAATAAACCGCACTTTATCTATATATAACACTATTATACGTTGAAATAAAATAAACCGCACTTTATCTATATATAACACTATTATACGTTGAAATAAAATAACACCGCACTTTATCTATATATAACACTATTATACGTTGAAATAAAATAAACCGCACTTTATCTATATATAACACTATTATACGTTGAAATAAAATAAACCGCACTTTATCTTTATATAACACTATTATACGTTGAAATAAAATACAACCGCACTTTAACTATATATAACACTATTATCCGTTGAAATAAAATAAACCGCACTTTATCTATATATAACACTATTATACGTTGAAATAAAATAAACCGCACTTTATCTATATATAACACTATTATACGTTGAAATAAAATAAACCACACTTTATCTTTATATAACACTATTATACGTTGAAATAAAATACCACCGCACTTTATCTATATATAACACTATTATCCGTTGAAATAAAATAAACCGCACTTTATCTATATATAACACTATTATACGTTGAAATAAAATAAACCGCACTTTATCTATATATAACACTATTATACGTTGAAATAAAATAAACCACACTTTATCTTTATATAACACTATTATACGTTGAAATAAAATACAACCGCACTTTATCTATATATAACAATATGATACGTTGAAATAAAATAAACCGCACTTTATCTATATATAACACTATTATACGTTGAAATAAAATAAACCGCACTTTATCTATATATAACACTATTATACGTTGAAATAAAATAAACCGCACTTTATCTATATATAACACTATTATACGTTGAAATAAAATAAACCGCACTTTATCTATATATAACACTATTATACGTTGAAATAAAATAACACCACACTTTATCTATATATAACAATATGATACGTTGAAATAAAATAAACAGCACTTTATCTATATATAACACTATTATACGTTGAAATAAAATAAACCGCACTTTATCTATATATAACACTATTATACGTTGAAATAAAATACCACCGCACATTATCTATATATAACACTATTATCCGTTGAAATAAAATAAACCGCACTTTATCTATATATAACACTATTAGACGTTGAAATAAAATACCACTGCACTTTATCTATATATAACACTATTATACGTTGAAATAAAATAAACCGCACTTAATCTATATATAACACTATTATACGTTGATATAAAATAAACCGCACTTTATCTTTATATAACACTATTATACGTTGAAATAAAATAAACCGCACTTTATCTATATCTAACAATATGATACGTTGAAATAAAATAAACCGCACTTTATCTATATATAACACTATTATACGTTGAAATAAAATAAACCGCACTTTATCTATATATAACACTATTATACGTTGAAATAAAATAAACCGCACTTTATCTTTATATAACACTATTATACGTTGAAATAAAATACAACCGCACTTTATCTATATATAACAATATGATACGTTGAAATAAAATAAACCGCACTTTATCTATATATAACACTATTATACGTTGAAATAAAATAAACCGCACTTTATCTATATATAACACTATTATACGTTGAAATAAAATACCACCGCACTTTATCTATATATAACACTATTATCCGTTGAAATAAAATAAACCGCACTTTATCTATATATAACACTATTATACGTTGAAATAAAATACCACTGCACTTTATCTATATATAACACTATTATACGTTGAAATAAAATAAACCGCACTTAATCTATATATAACACTATTATACGTTGATATAAAATAAACCGCACTTTATCTTTATATAACACTATTATACGTTGAAATAAAATAAACCGCACTTTATCTATATCTAACAATATGATACGTTGAAATAAAATAAACCGCACTTTATCTATATATAACACTATTATACGTTGAAATAAAATAAACCGCACTTTATCTATATATAACCCTATTATACGTTGAAATAAAATAAACCGCACTTTATCTTTATATAACACTATTATACGTTGAAATAAAATACAACCGCACTTTATCTATATATAACAATATGATACGTTGAAATAAAATAAACCGCACTTTATCTATATATAACACTATTATACGTTGAAATAAAATAAACCGCACTTTATCTATATATAACACTATTATACGTTGAAATAAAATACCACCGCACATTATCTATATATAACACTATTATCCGTTGAAATAAAATAAACCGCACTTTATCTATATATAACACTATTAGACGTTGAAATAAAATACCACTGCACTTTATCTATATATAACACTATTATACGTTGAAATAAAATAAACCGCACTTAATCTATATATAACACTATTATACGTTGATATAAAATAAACCGCACTTTATCTTTATATAACACTATTATACGTTGAAATAAAATAAACCGCACTTTATCTATATCTAACAATATGATACGTTGAAATAAAATAAACCGCACTTTATCTATATATAACACTATTATACGTTGAAATAAAATAAACCGCACTTTATCTATATATAACACTATTATACGTTGAAATAAAATAAACCGCACTTTATCTTTATATAACACTATTATACGTTGAAATAAAATACAACCGCACTTTATCTATATATAACAATATGATACGTTGAAATAAAATAAACCGCACTTTATCTATATATAACACTATAATACGTTGAAATAAAATAAACCGCACTTTATCTATATATAACACTATTATACGTTGAAATAAAATACCACCGCACTTTATCTATATATAACACTATTATCCGTTGAAATAAAATAAACCGCACTTTATCTATATATAACACTGTTATACGTTGAAATAAAATACCACTGCACTTTATCTATATATAACACTATTATACGTTGAAATAAAATAAACCGCACTTAATCTATATATAACACTATTATACGTTGAAATAAAATAAACCGCACTTTATCTTTATATAACACTATTATACGTTGAAATAAAATAAACCGCACTTTATCTATATATAACAATATGATACGTTGAAATAAAATAAACCGCACTTTATCTATATATAACACTATTATACGTTGAAATAAAATAAACCGCACTTTATCTATATATAACACTGTTATACGTTGAAATAAAATAACACCGCACTTTATCTATATATAACACTATTATACGTTGAAATAAAATAAACCGCACTTTATCTTTATATAACACTATTATACGTTGAAATAAAATACAACCGCACTTTATCTATATATAACAATATGATACGTTGAAATAAAATAAACCGCACTTTATCTATATATAACACTATTATACGTTGAAATAAAATAAACCGCACTTTATCTATATATAACACTATTATACGTTGAAATAAAATAAACCGCACTTTATCTATATATAACACTATTATACGTTAAAATAAAATAAACCGCACTTTATCTTTATATAACACTATTATACGTTGAAATAAAATACAACCGCACTTTATCTATATATAACAATATGATACGTTGGAATAAAATAAACCGCACTTTATCTATATATAACACTATTATACGTTGAAATAAAATAAACCACACTTTATCTATATATAACACTATTATACGTTGAAATAAAATAAACCGCACTTTATCTATATATAACACTATTATACGTTGAAATAAAATAAACCACACTTTATCTATATATAACACTATTATACGTTGAAATAAAATAACACCGCACTTTATCTATATATAACACTATTATACGTTGAAATAAAATAAACCGCACTTTATCTATATATAACACTATTATACGTTGAAATAAAATAAACCGCACTTTATCTATATATAACACTATTATACGTTGAAATAAAATAAACCGCACTTTATCTATATATAACACTATTATACGTTGAAATAAAATAAACCGCACTTTATCTATATATAACACTATTATACGTTGAAATAAAATAAACCGCACTTTATCTATATATAACACTATTATACGTTGAAATAAAATAAACCGCACTTTATCTATATATAACACTATTATACGTTGAAATAAAATAACACCGCACTTTATCTATATATAGCACTATTATACGTTGAAATAAAATAAACCGCACTTTATCTATATATAACACTATTATACGTTGAAATAAAATAAACCGCACTTTATCTTTATATAACACTATTATACGTTGAAATAAAATAAACCGCACTTTATCTTTATATAACACTATTATACGTTGAAATAAAATACAACCGCACTTTATCTATATATAACAATATGATACGTTGAAATAAAATAAACCGCACTTTATCTATAAATAACACTATTATACGTTGAAATAAAATAAACCGCACTTTATCTATATATAACACTATTATACGTTGAAATAAAATAAACCGCACTTTATCTATATATAACACTATTATACGTTGAAATAAAATAAACCGCACTTTATCTTTATATAACACTATTATACGTTGAAATAAAATACAACCGCACTTTATCTATATATAACAATATGATACGTTGAAATAAAATAAACCGCACTTTATCTATATATAACACTATTATACGTTGAAATAAAATAAACCGCACTTTATCTATATATAACACTATTATACATTGAAATAAAATAAACCGCACTTTATGTATATATAACACTATTATACGTTGAAATAAAATAAACCGCACTTTATCTATATATAACACTATTATACGTTGAAATAAAATAACACCACACTTTATCTATATATAACACTATTATACGTTGAAATAAAATAAACCGCACTTTATCTATATATAACACTATTATACGTTGAAATAAAATAAACCGCACTTTATCTTTATATAACACTATTATACGTTGAAATAAAATACAACCGCGCTTTATCTATATATAACAATATGATACGTTGAAAAAAAATAAACCGCACTTTATCTATATATAACACTATTATACGTTGAAATAAAATAAACCGCACTTTATCTATATATAACACTATTATACGTTGAAATAAAATACCACCGCACTTTATCTATATATAACACTATTATCCGTTGAAATAAAATAAACCGCACTTTATCTATATATAACACTATTATACGTTGAAATAAAATACCACTGCACTTTATCTATATATAACACTATTATACGTTGAAATAAAATAAACCGCACTTAATCTATATATAACACTATTATACGTTGATATAAAATAAACCGAACTTTATCTTTATATAACACTATTATACGTTGAAATAAAATAAACCGCACTTTATCTATATCTAACAATATGATACGTTGAAATAAAATAAACCGCACTTTATCTATATATAACACTATTATACGTTGAAATAAAATAAACCGCACTTTATCTATATATAACACTATTATACGTTGAAAGAAAATAACACCGCACTTTATCTATATATAACACTATTATACGTTGAAATAAAATAAACCGCACTTTATCTATATATAACACTATTATACGTTGAAATAAAATAAACCGCACTTTATCTTTATATAACACTATTATTCGTTGAAATAAAATACAACCGCACTTTATCTATATATAACAATATGATACGTTGAAATAAAATAAACCGCACTTTATCTATATATAACTCTATTATACGTTGAAATAAAATAAACCGCACTTTATCTATATATAACAATATGATACGTTGAAATAAAATAAACCGCACTTTATCTATATATAACACTATTATACGTTGAAATAAAATAAACCGCACTTTATCTATATATAACACTATTATACGTTGAAATAAAATAAACCGCACTTTATCTATATATAACACTATTATACGTTGAAATAAAATAAATCGCACTTTATCTATATATAACACTATTATAGGTTGAAATAAAATAAACCGCACTTTATCTATATATAACACTATTATACGTTGAAATAAAATAAACCGCACTTTATCTATATATAACACTATTATACGTTGAAATAAAATAAACCGCACTTTATCTATATATAACACTATTATACGTTGAAATAAAATAAACCGCACTTTATCTATATATAACACTATTATACGTTGAAATAAAATAACACCGCACTTTATCTATATATAACACTATTATACGTTGAAATAAAATAAACCGCACTTTATCTATATATAACACTATTATACGTTGAAATAAAATAAACTGCACTTTATCTTTATATAACACTATTATACGTTGAAATAAAATACAACCGCACTTTATCTATATATAACAATATGATACGTTGAAATAAAATAAACCGCACTTTATCTATATATAACACTATTATACGTTGAAATAAAATAAACCGCACTTTATCTATATATAACACTATTATACGTTGAAATAAAATAAACTGCACTTTATCTATATATAACACTATTATACGTTGAAATAAAATAAACCGCACTTTATCTTTATATAACACTATTATATGTTGAAATAAAATACAACCGCACTTTATCTATATATAACAATATGATACGTTGAAATAAAATAAACCGCACTTTATCTATATATAACACTATTATACGTTGAAATAAAATAAACCACACTTTATCTATATATAACACTATTATACGTTGAAATAAAATAAACCGCACTTTATCTATATATAACACTATTATACGTTGAAATAAAATAAACCGCACTTTATCTATATATAACACTATTATACGTTGAAATAAAATACCACCGCACTTTATCTATATATAACACTATTATACGTTGAAATAAAATAAACTGCACTTTATCTATATATAACACTTACTTTATCTATATATAACACTATTATACGTTGAAATAAAATAAACCGCACTTTATCTTTATATAACACTATTATACGTTGAAATAAAATAAACCGCAACATCTATATAAAATAAAATAAACTGCAGCATCTATATATAACACTAACTATAACATCTGTGAATGACTATGTAGAAGGATTTCTTTAACATCGACTTGACGGTAAGGTGCAAAGTTTCATACATCGAGGAATTAGGAGCGCTGTTTAGGTGATCGCGCAGATACCCTTGAGACCATCTATAGAGGGACACCGTTCGGGCCATGGATGGATGTGTCTTACTCTGGTGGCGACCCTACGCTAGTACACATGTTTCTACAGTTGGAGGTCGAGGACGCCAACGCTGAGCCGGAGGAGATGCATTTTGATTTCTTCGGCTCTCAATTGCATTTTGGGCGTCGGGAGTTCTGTCTAATTACAGGACTACGTTTTGGAGAGGCTCCCCCCTTCCTCCCTTAGAAGACTGCTCCTTCGTTCCTAGGGTTTTCGGCATTTCAGCATCTCGTTTGAAGCTGAAGGCAGCCCGGGAAAAGATGAAAGAGGGCCTTAGTGCCCTAACCGACGACGATGCTGTCCGTGTATGCTTGGTGGTGATCGTGGATATGGGCTTCCTGGGCCGTGAGTATAGCCAGCATGCTTCATCGACGGTCCTTAGGGCCGTCAAGGACCTTGAGCTGTTTAACAGCTACCCGTGGGGTAGCCATATCTGGACACATTGCTACTCTAATATGCACCGAGCCATAGGCAGACGCGCCGATCGACATGCAAAGATGAATCTTTGTGGTTTTACATACGCCTTCAAGGTTAGATACGTAGTATAACAATTGTTAATAATACATACAAACTGTTTGGCTTTTCTTTTTACGTACTTGCTCTTCTTGTCTAATTCCAGATATGGATCTTGGAGATGTTTCCCGCATCAATCCGATATTTCGTCAAGCGCGACGATCGAGTACTTAGGGGAACCCGTTGGGACAAGCGTGTTACCCTAAGTAGGTCGCTTTGGATTGAGTTCTTCAAAGCGTCTAGAAATGTAAGTTCTTTTACTATGTTTACAATTTGCATACGTTAGTCCCGCTTATTAATTTCTTTTATGTTTTATCATATATTTAGCAGCCACTCTTGCCCGCCGATCGCCTTGTGCCTACTGTCGACGAGATGGGCACAGATTGGTACAGAGACAGCGTGGCCTTTATTGTCGCAGAGGCGGAAAGGGCTCGACGTCCCCCTACTTCCGAAGATGAGGAAGACGACGACAGGCCCCCTTCCGGTGGATACCAGCCGCCCCCTTCCTCCTCCTACCAGCCGGCCCGTTCCTCCTCCTACCAGGCGCCCTGTTCCTCCTCCTACCAGGCGCCCCCTTCCTCCTCCTACCAGGCACCCCCTTCCTCCTCCTACAATCCATATCAGGCGGCCCCTTCCTACGAGCCACAACGTGGCTCACATGAAGTCCTGTGGGACTACGTCCACGGGCCGCTAGAGACACGTGTACACTATCTGGAGGAAGTCTACAGACAGTTTAGCGCTGTCAATGTTAGTGTTTAACTTAATTTGTTGGCCACGTTTATTTAGTTTGTATATTAATATTACGTTCTAAATTTGTTTTAGCTGTCGTGTACGACACCGATCCCCGCTCCGTTCGGACAGGGGGCACAGGCGACGTTTGCCACCACATCCCATCCGTCATTCCCTGAAAATGTAAGTGACATTGAGTAACCATTATAGTTATATGTTTGTTCCTAAGTTTGTAACTCTTATAATGATCAATGTCACGCAGGCCGGGATGTCGGGGGTCGGGATGTCGGAAACGCCGTTCGCCACCACATCCTATTCTACTATCCCGGAGAGTGTAAGTGACACTGAGTAACCATTATAGTTATATGTTTGTTCCTAATTTTGTAACTATTTTAATGATCAATGTCACGCAGGCCGGGATGTCGGGGGCATACACCTCGCAGATGCCGCCGCCGTTCGCCACCACATCATATTCGACTATCCCGGAGAGTGTTAGTGACACTGAGTAACCATTATAGTTATATATCGATAATCCTAATTTTGTAACTATTTTAATGATCAATGTCACGCAGGCCGGGATGTCGGGGGCACAGCACATGCCGTCGTTCGCCACCACAGCAATCACAAACATCTTTGGCGGTTCGGCCGATGACTATTACAGGCCGGAAATGCATACTGTAAGTTATTTTGGTAGTTTTGGTTTAATTGTGAACATTTCCTAAATTGTACTTAAAACATTGAGTAACGTAATTTTCAGACGGGGTCTCCTATTATCCAGGATCACTTCTCGGAGCACTTCTCGGAGCCTGACGATGACTCGATGGATGTTGTAGATCCACCACCACAGGTGACCCCGCTCCCTCTAAAGCAGTCGCGATCAATTTCACAGTGGTTTTGTCACCCGTTTGGCCAACAAGGATCTACGACACCACCGGCCGCTAAAAAACAAGCAAAGAAAGCGGGGGGAAAGAAGGGAGGAAAGAAAAAGGGAAAGGTGCCTTCACCGGAGCCTCACCCGGCATCAGAAATAATGAGGATGTGCCGGACTGGTCGCCTCCCCAACTTGACATTCACCCCTTACGGGGGCTTAGAAATCAACCCCTCGTTTTTTGAAACATTGCTTGCGGATGACCCTGTGAACTCTGACTTAGACGATACGGTTAGTATGAAGTTAAATTATAGTCATATATAATCAAATATATTTATATTACATGTCTAACCATCTATTTTTTATGCATAGCACGTCGATTCTTGGGTTAGCCTGTTGCAAAAACATCGTGGCGTAGACACGAGGTGGACCATCATGCACACTATGTTCTTTCAGTGTATACTGATGGACCATAAAGGTCCCGCCTCCGTGGTCGAAATATGCAATGGCTCGGAAGGGACCTCTTGGACTCTCCTCGATAGGGTATGTAAATCGTTTTACTGTTATTTTATTTAATAACATATATGACATATATTGTAATATTTCAGGTGTACATCCCCATATGCTTGTATCCCAGACATTGGCTGCTTGGAGTGTTTGAACTTGACACTATGGTCATGACCCTATATGACAGCGAAAAGGACGGTCTCTGCAAACAACAATTGACAGAGCAGATGCAATCGTTTAAAGCAAAACTATATACGTTCTTTTCATTGATAGGGGATCATAGACGTCGCGAAATGTCAAGTATCTTTCGCACAAAGATGGTCGGCCAAGTACCCCAGCAGACCGGGTTATATGCGGATTGCGGTGTATGGGTATGTCGTAATGTCCAAAAGTTGATAAATAACGAGGAGATATGGGTACCCCCTAACGAAACCGACAATGAGGCAATGGATTTCCGCCGACATATGGCGGAGTCAATTTATGCGCATTGTCTAAGTAGTTAGGTTGTTTATGTAACATTAAATAATTGTTATTTTTAGTATTAACTTATTTTGTTAAAGTATTGTGATACAGTTACCGTTTACTTCATTTGGTTTTTGCTAATTTCATCCATTTACTCAACTTTGAGTATCGATATCTCTTTCACACATACTCCATTTTGGACGCATTATATATCATTTCGAAGCTCTCATATAGGAGAACATAAACCTACTAAAAGTTAGTTATATATAACACATATATATAAATTTAAATGCGTCCAAAGTTTAGTAAAACCCATATTTCCAACACCTAGTAAGTAGGTTTATGAAACTTGCGATAATCCTAATACATAGATTATTGGATGAACAAGCATTTATTTCTTGATTATTGGGGTATTGGTTCTTGTTGTCTGGAAGTGATTCATATGATGCAAAAATTGGTATCATGTAATGTAGAACAATATCTATATTATAGAAACATGCATTTGATAGTACCATATAAATCTGATCTAAATTCTCATTAATTAGCTATGTTTGACTACTTAAAGACTAATTTTCTGCCTAATGAAAGACCTTTATTCAAGAGCAGACGAATATTGCAGTTACTTTTTCAGTGGAATCTTACAGGCTCTTTTCAAACGAATCTTACAGTGAACTATTTAGACGAATCATGCAGGCAACTTTTTCAGACGAAATCTTTGACCATATCTGATGAAGAACATACATTTTCACGGCTATAAGTAGATGGCATGATGAAGTAGTAATTCACAACTTCCTATCTATCTTTTATACAAACACACTCTCGCTTTTTTTAACACAATGGATGGAGGTTCAAGATCAAGGGGGAACAGGTCGGCGAATGTGGCTGGAACTTCACGTTCGGGAGCCTACCAACCACTGAACGACGGAGCTCGCCGGAGTACCTGGAAGGTACCGGAAACAGACGAGGAGTGGACAAACTGTGGGCGAACTGCAGCCGATTTTCCATTCACGCCTGAGGAGGAAGCAGACTGGGAGATGGCATCCGACAATTACTACTTCGATAATGGCATGAGAACCCCACCAATGTATGATTTTATGCCGACGGGTCTTCGACAAAGTCAACGAATTACTCCCGCAGTGCAAAAAGCCATTGATGAGGCGAACGCCGGTATCGAAAAGGTAAAGGGTATGTGGAACCATAACAGGGGGATTCATCAGGGGAAAATGGAGTATCTAGCGGAGAAGAAACGAGAACTGGCCATGACTAGGGCTCACGTTCGGCAGCTGCAATGAGAGATTAAGGAAGCTGAAGAGGAACTAGAAGAACTCGAATCGGACTACATGGGAATGGAGGACGTGATCAAGGAAAAGGTTAACTTGATCACAGGACTCCAGGACGCCTTCCAGTAATAGATTTCTTTGTTTACATGCACTGTATCCGTTTCGGTTGGGAAGATGATTTGCAATACTCTGTAACTGCAAATACTTCAGCTCCAAACATACATGAATCATCATTCGCCAAATACCCATTTTCACAATTCTTAAATGAGTCCAGTGATACCAACTTGTCAAAACCCCATTTAATATTCTTCTCGTGAAACCTTCTCCTATTGCCATTCACGATATCTATAAACACATTCAAATAATAATAATTTAAAACGATTTAATGAATTAGTTAATATATGATTATTATGTTAATGCGATAGGAGTGTAAAACAAAATTGAAAAATAAATAAGAGATGTACCATAAATTAAATAATTAACTATAAGAGTATGAATTTTAAATATAAAAAATATTTTTTTATGTAGTGTATAACTGTATATGATATATATTAAAATATATAAATCCAAAAAAATTCAAGATTGGGCTCATTTCGAACGTATCGAAGAGACGATTATAATGGTGTAATTTGTTAAAATTAAAACGTATTTTTTTAACGTATTTTAGTTAATAAACGATTATATGTGTTAAATGTAAAATTAAAATAATGAAAGTAAAAGGTATAAAGTAAATTTAGTAAATAAGTATAGGGGTTGAAAGTGTAACATTTTATTTTAAATTCATCAAATTGAAAGAAAGCGGGGGTAAACAGTGGGATTCTACGCGATCGCGGTTCAATTTTTCATAAATGGTCCCTGGAATTTTTCAAAAATGGTCCCTTGCAATTGAAAAGTCACAAAAAGTACCCCATCGCGGGATGA
Organism: Saussurea involucrata; assembly: GCA_033807775.1. Classification (NCBI taxonomy): domain Eukaryota; kingdom Viridiplantae; phylum Streptophyta; class Magnoliopsida; order Asterales; family Asteraceae; genus Saussurea; species Saussurea involucrata. The sequence continues at coordinate 64,173,149 of CM066318.1, forward strand.
GCTCGCGATCGCGAGATTCCATTTTTCAAAAATGGTCCCTGCAAGTTTAAAAAAGTGTCAGTAATGGTCCCTGGCCCGCGATCGCGGGCTCTCATCGCGGAAAAAAGGGGTATTTTTGCAAACTGGGAGAGATTTTGGGTATTTTGGTAACACTTGGTTTGACTTAGGGTATTTTAATTAATTTCCCATTTTTCCTTTTGCTTTAACTTTCCTAATATATCACATAGTTATACATATGTTGTTTGGGAACAACATTCTTCCGGATTACATTTTTACCGGGCATCAATCCTCGTCCGATAAGTGTTCTCTTGCTACAGAAACCCAATCACCCGGTATGTTTTGGTTGGTAAGTTCTGATCGGTACCCGAGTTACCGCACGTTCTGTGATTGAGAATTTTTACAGTTCCATTCTCAAGTTTGATTTTGTTCGTTCCGGTTAACTAATCAATTTTTAAATTGTGAAAACAAATTTATTTTATAGATTTGTTTTTCTGATTTAATTTTGAATTTTCTTCCGCAAATTTGATTCTTCAAAATAACACCGATTAATGATCATAATTTTTCAGGTAACAATGTCTTATTCATCTAAGTCAGAAGTAGCTTGTCAGGTATGTCTACCAACTCATAATGCTTTAGTTGATAAGATTCAACTGTTTGGTCAAAAGGTAGAGTCCCATATGTTTACCTCTATTGAACAACTTCTTGAAATTAATTCGCTAAAAGAAAAGTTAGAGGTTCAAACAAAGATCACAGAAAAGCTTAAATCTGACAACACCTACTTAAAGGAAAAGTGTGCAAATCTGTCGATAGCACCAAAAGATCTTCAAGCCAAAATATCTGAATTGAATCTTAAGCTTGATCAGTGTGAGAATGAGAAAGCATAGATTGTTTATCAATGCTCTTCTCTTCAATTCAGCATAAAGAGTTGGTTTCCAAAATAACAGATCTTGAAACCAAACTCCACAAAAGAGGCCAAACAGATCAGACCATTCACATGAATAAACCCAAGGAATTCACATACTTTAACAAGGAATGGGGAATCGGATACGATAACCCACAATACTTGAAAAAGGGTATATTCAAAAGACCGACACTTTATGACTTTGGTTGTTTCGGTATAGACAAAAAGTATCCTGAATATGGGATAAAATGGACTGGTCCTCTTGAACCTGAGAAAGAAGAGGATACTGAGGAATATAAGCACAAACACACGACCAAAATGCAACTTCCTTTTTGCTACGAGCCTACGAACTATTCTTATGAAAAATATCCAAAGAAATACCTCTCGAATGACTACTTTGACGGCTATAAGGTTGTGACGCCTAAGAATTCCTCCAAAAAGGATGAGGTCCAAGCAACCGAACCCAAAACTGAGACGGATGAGTTTAAACTCTATGTTCCCCCTCTCGTTTTGGAAGCAAAAATAGTCAAGTTAGAGTAGTCACTCAAGAAGGAAAAGTCAAGTTTTAAAAAGGAAAAGCAAGCGCTCATCACAGAACTTGAGAATCTCCAATCCGCTAAAACCGAGACTGTGTTGAATGAAGGACAGAAAATCCTTCGAACTGAAATCGATCGGCTCATATCAAAACTGTCTGCCTTGGCGACAAAAGCGATGAAGAAGCATGTGAGAAATAGTCAACTCCAAGAGAAGGTTGACCTACTCCAAACTGAAAAGCTGATTTCACCCGAACTTTCCTCCAACTCATCTGATACATCTTCGTGCAAGGCTTTCATGGGAAAAACATCTTCACCAAACGGTAAAGGGTTTCAAGATGAGTGTGTTTAAAGAATCTGAACTCTGACTTTTTCTTAGCTTCCGCACCAGATTCACCTAAGCACACCGACACAAAGTGTTCCTCACCTCCCTCGACCAATCCTAGTCTATTGATTCCGAATATCAATTTTTCCAAAGTTATGAATTCCAAGGGTAGTTCAGATGAAGAGTTTGAATCGTTTCCATTTGACAAACCTCTTCCCAGTCATACCGACTTTCTTTCAAAAGCGGTAAATCGCCCGGTCAACTTTCAAAAAGGCGAATGCTCTACAAAACCGAAGACCCCAGCTGTGATCAAGGTTCCTAAAAAACTGATTCTTGTTCTCAAAAACAATCACAGCCCCGGTAAAAGACCGGTCGATCGACTGATAGACATCATTCCTACTCAAACTCTACTGGCCGAAGAAAAAGGTTCAAACAAGTTTGGGTAGTGAAAAAGTCTAATGAAAGCAAGACGAATACGAAGTCATTTAAGCGAGTCCCGCATGTTAGGACATACAATCACAATCATGATGCCTTTATTTCTCGAACTTCTGTTGAACAAAGTGTTAAGTTTCCCTTAAGAGTTTATTCAGTTCAACATTTGCTTCAACTTTCTCATGATTGTATTTGTTGTTCTACATGTGGTTCGAATGACTTCGTTGATCGGAAATACGCATCTCATTGGTATGGTAGTTATAGTATCCCTGGTCCTCATAGGGCATCTAACCAACAAGGATCCATCAAAAGATGGATACCAAAATCCTTCTAACCTGTTTTGCAGGAATGTCATGTGCACTTAGTCCAGAACATTCTTTTCACATGACTGCATTCGAAAAGTTATGCCACATTTGAGGGGGAGTACTATTCTATGAAAGGTAAGTGAACTTCAACTGAATTCAAAGTCCGTGGTAATTCATTCTGAATAACTAACTTGTGTTTGTTATTCTCCAATTTTAACTTCCATGATTGCCACGTGTTATGTTTCACTAACTTAGTTATTTCCATGTCTCACATATTTGTTGATTTTTCGATGGAAATACACTCGTTTGAATTCCTAGTTGTTTCCAAAGTTCACTATTTCTTGCAAATGATTCCATTCTTATATGATATAATAATTGTGACTTGTTCCTCACAATTAAATTTTCTGATCATTGTCTCCTTATTGCAAATACTGTGCTTACTAAGTCAATCTGTTTAGCGCTTGTTTTTGTTTCTTGAAATTCTGATATTTCAACTATGACTTCTAATTACTTCAGATCAGAACTCGGACTTCAATTTTATGACTTCTGATCAACTCAGATCAGGACTCGTTCTTAAATGCTATGACTTCTGAACAAATCAGTTCAGGACTCGTATTTCACTGTTTACTAAACTGTTCTACTCGTTGCATGAAAGTGAGTGTTAGGAATTACACTGTTTCTATGGTCTATCCAGAACCGAAAGGACATACCCAAGAAACGCATCCCTTATAGAAAACAGTGAGGGGTCTAGATTGATAGATGAGTTTGGAGTGAAAAGAATATGGTGAGGTTGTGACAGGACTTAAAAGAATTATTGGTCCTTACCAAACCGAGTCAGTTATCCGGGTAACCACACAATCTATTCATTCTCATTCTTTGGAGATGAATATTGAAACAGACATGGACCCAGTGTCGACAACTCATGTCACCCCACCTAGCCACTCAAGTATCTCACAAAAGATGCTTGTTTCATATATTCACGGAGATTTAGCACATAATCTATCTATTCCTCACTCGGAGGTCTTAGATATTGTAAAAGGAAGACATCAGCTCCGGTCTCCGAACTTCATATTCTAATCACTGTGTTTATTGATTTTAACTTGCGTCCCAAGTTAAATCAATTTTTGAGCCAAATCGATATAAATGATTTCTTTCACACATGCACGAGTCTTTGTGATTCCATTTGCATATCTTCGTGATATTGCTGGAACAGTTTGAGGAGTAACTTTTAATATTTTACTTCAGTGATAACTGGAAGTCCTATCAGAGATACCCCATTGCCAACTCTGAACATAGGCCACACAATTTTTTAAATTGTTGTGATAACAGTTACTATGTGTTTATGTGTTAGATTTTTACCCCATGTTGGTTACTAAGATGTTTTATCTGGATTTTTTGCTACTAGTTACTATTGTCTTTGAACATACATGATGCTCCAGATGCTCCTACTCATCCTGAGGGGGAGAAAGGGTACAGATTCAAAGACACCGAATATCAAGTTGAGGGGGAGTTAGCAAAAGTTGAGGGGGAGTAACTGTCGTTTGATCAGTTCCGAGATCTTATCAAGTGTTAACAAGTGGTCATATCTTCTCGTTCTTATCAAGTGGTGTTCACTAAAATCATTTCCTCCATCGAGCATATTGATTCTACAAGTTCTTTTAAAGCTGAAAGCAAATTCAAGAGCTTTATTCAAGAGCTTTATTCAAGGGGGAGCGCTAAAAAGACATGAAGACAAGCAACATCATTGCATTTCAATGATTCTAAAGGAAGAGAAGTTTAAGACTTGAAGATTTCAAGACCGTTTTTTCTTTATATATCTTTAGGGGAGATTGTTAGGACCATAAATGTCATACATATTAGAAAGATATATAAAGAATTATATAGTTTAATTATAGAGCTTAATTAGTTTAATTAATCTTTTTGTAAAAGCCTTAATTGTGTTATTTGGGCTTAATTGATTAATGGGCTTGGGCCTTGTTTAGATAAGGCCTAAGTATATAAGGATTTGTATTAACCTAGTTTTAGGTTAGAGCAATTCATTAGAGCTTATTGTTTAAAAATCGTTCCTTTACTTTGAATTGTAATATTCTCTGAACGATACTTTGAATGAATACGAGATGGATGACAAGTTGAAATCCACGATTGTTCTTGTTATTCTTTATTGAATCTATTGTTACCTGATCAAACTAGTCCGAACAAAGCACAAAATCACCGAAGTGCTCAACATCCAAACCGTCCGAATTCTTAGAGTTATGTTTCCAGTATTCACCGTCCGACGCCAAGACGGAAATGAATGGAGATTCTCCGAAGCAGACTTTAAAAACCTCAGGCTGAATGACTTCCACGCTCTTCTGAAAGACCTTCGAACCCGAACCATCCGACCGATTCATGTTCCCAAAGCGCTCGAGGCTGTCAGAAGATTCCTGCTCCACAAAGTCATGATATCTTACATCACCGATTTTCAGATGGGAGTCGAGCACATAACAAAGAAGATCAACCTGTTGAAACTGAACCTGAAAGCACCCGAGCTGAAGATGTATCCCGAGAACTCACTACTCCTTGAACCTAAGTTTGGGATTGTATACCTTAACGAACAGAAAGAAAAGAGGTTTCTCCGCTTTAGCCAGGTCGACAGATTATGCGATGGTACGTTACTGAAAGTCAGATATGCACTTCGAAACATCATCACCAAAGAGAAAGAACTTCAAAAGTCTTCGTTCGTTTCCAACTCAAACGAGATAAATGCTCGAGAATCCTTAGAATTGGTTGAAGACTGCATCGACTACCGCCGAGCCATCCGAAGTTTCGAGATCCACTTTGCGCTCCGAAAGAGATACGTTGAAAACTGGTGCGAGATCGAACTTCAATTCAAAGGGGGAGATTGTTAGAGATAAATCATGTTGAATAGAAGTTAACGTGCATATTATGTAATTGTTGTTATTTGGGATTAATTTTTTATATGGGCCATGGGCTTTATAGATTAGGCCTTAAGTATAAATAGCTTATTTTGTGTAGAAAATAGGTTAATCGTCTAATCATTCATTATCATTCGTATTGTAACTATCTGAAGATTAATCAAAGTGATATGGATGACCAGTTGAAATCGTTCTGATTTGTTATCTATTCTATTGATTTCATTGTGTACGCACTAATCTGGAACTCACACTTACCAATCACCATCCATCACGCATACACAATGTTACTAAGGCGTTCTTCTTTTATCTTCTCTGCAATTTCTTGAATTTCTTTCACCTTCTCCTGTGGCAATTCCGCAAATGCAGCTGCCTCCTTCATCACCCATTCTCTTTTTTCATTAATATCTGACAAAAGCATTTTTGTCACTGTTTGGGTAAAATTTCACCAGTCTCGACCACGACCAAATCAGGAAAAACATTTATTACATTTTTCCATAATAAGAAAAAATCATAGACACTTTATCTTCTGACCAAAGTTGAAATCGAAAGTTACTCACGACACTCGACCGTCGTAAGGAACCTTACGACCTCGACCGACTAACATGCGATATTACTGTTACTTTTTTACTTTTTAATGCAGGGTCAATGTCATTGATGACCAACGGCTATAACCGACGAAGGCCATTAACAGCATTAAACTCAGCGTCAGTTACGACCGTTATTTGAAGCTTTTAAGGAATCATTTAAAGCGCTCAAAGACTATAAATATAGGGGCTCAATCATCATTTCGGACATCTTGGCATAACTGAACTCTCAAAAACACTCGAAGCAAAGAATTCTCTCTCGAAAGATCGCTCATGATGCACGACTTACACGCACGACGCTTAGTTTCTACACACGACGCACTAGTTTTTACATTCGATACACTTGTTACTTTACATTTAAAGTCTTTCTTTCATTTGTATTGTAATCGTTGTACTCTCGACACCCGAAACATAAGGACATCGCCCCTGTTTGGCGACCATAGTGCAGCGGCGACATCCAAAGTCGTTCGTGGGTTTTTTCCTCGTTGAGGTTTTTCCCGCGTCACCAAAATCTTTCGTCTCTTTTACATTTTATGTCTTTGTCGCATCGCTTTGTCGAACGATTTCTATCTTTAGTTGTTAAGCTCCACAATCAACCTTAAGTTATCCTTCTGGACGATTTTTGGCATTAACAGTTTGGCGCCCACCGTAGAGCCCTATCTAAAGAAAATCTTTCGACAAACGTGTGTCTTACTAACGCTTTCTTGGAGTTTCCTTTCTTCTCTTTTTGAGGAAAAATGGAAGGTAACGGAAACCAAGAGCAGATCATTGCCCAGATGCATGGGGAGCTTGAGAGTGCATAGGATGCTCCTAGGACAGTCGACGACTATCGCCTGGAGGAAATCGTCCTGGATCAGAGCAAGCCTGACCAGAAAGTATTTGTAGGATCGTTCCTCGATCCCTGCCTTAAAGACAAGCTAATATCTTTCTTGCAGGAATATGCCAATTGTTTTGCCTGGTCGCACGAAGACATGGTCGGCATAGACCCTGGCGTCATTTCCCATAAGCTCAATGTCGACCCGTCATTTAAACCTATCAAACAAAAGCGGTGGAAATTTGCTCCTGAAAGGAGTAAGGTGATTAATGACGAGGTCGACAACCTTCTCAAGACAGGGAATATTCGAGAAGTAAAGTACCCCGACTGGCTTGCGAATGTCGTGGTCGTTCAGAAGAAAAATGGCAAATGGAGGGTCTGTATCGATTTTACAGATCTCAACAAAGCTTGTCCAAAAGACCCTTTTCCATTGCCACATATCGATGACATGGTCGACGCGACAGCAGGACATGAACTATTGACGTTCATGGATGCTTATTCTGGATATAATCAGATCCTGATGCACGTCGAGGACCAGGAGAGAACTGCATTCATGACAGACCGAGGTATTTACTGTTATAAGGTTATGCCTTTTGGACTAAAAAATACAGGTTCTACCTACCAGCGTCTAGTGAATAAAATGTTCAAGGATCATCTTGGCGACACGATGGAAGTTTATATCAACGACATGCTCGTCAAGTCAAAGCAGGCAGTCGACCACGTCGAGCATTTGAGGCAATCGTTCGACATCCTTCGGAAATATAACATGAAGCTCAACCCATCGAAGTGTTCCTTTGGTGTCAGTGCTGGGAAATTCCTGGGCTACATGGTCACTCCTCGAGGAATCTAGGCTAATCCCGACCAGATCAAAGCTATTATCGAGATCAAATCTCCTAGAAATTTCAAAGAGGTCCAAAAGCTCACTGGTCGAGTGGCAGCTCTGAACAGGTTTATCTCTCGATCCTCAGATAGATGTCATTTATTTTACAATGTCCTCAGGAAAAATAAAGGCTTCGACTGGACCGACGATCATGAGCAAGCACTGCAAAAACTGAAAGAATACATGACGTCACTGCCTTTACTGTCAAAGCCTCAAGATCATGAGGTCTTGCAGCTATATTTAGCTGTTAGTCCAAATGCAGCAAGTGTCGTCCTAACACGAGAAGATGAAAAGCAGCAACTGCCGATCTACTATGTAAGTAAATCTCTCTTGGACGCCGAAACTAGGTATTCCTCAATGGAAAAGTTGCTTTTGTCACTAGTAACAGCTGCAAAGAAATTGCGACATTATTTTGAATCACATCCCGTTACTGTCGTGACTAACTTTCCTCTTAAGTCTGTTTTGAGGAAACCTGAGTTGACAGGTCGATTAGCGAAATGGAGCATATATCTCAGTGGTTACGACATCGATTTCAAGCCCAAGACAACAATTAAATCGCAAGCATTGGCAGATTTCATCGCCGACTTTAGTCCTGAGTTGGAAAAAGAAGCAGAGCTCGAAGTATCTACTGTGGTGACTCACAACGACGTACCCTGGACTTTATATGCCGACGAATCGTCCAACGTTAGAGGTTCAGGACTAGGCGTCGTCTTAAAGTTGCCATAGGGACAAGAATACTCAAGCCGACGCTCTAGCAAACCTTGGATCTGCTCTAGTCGAACCAATATTCGACGGTATTCCTATGATCCACCTAGCGACGTCGTCCATCGAAAATGACGATGTCGTCCAGATCGAAGTCCAAGAAGATGATTGGTCGTGCGACATCAGAAATTTCCTTATGCACGACTAACTTCCAGAAGACAAGATAGAAGCCCGGAAAATAAGGTTCAAGGCATCCAGGTATGTCATGATCGGAGATAGGCTCTATCGACGATCATCGACAGGCTTAAACCTAAGATGCGTCACCAGCAAAAGCCAAGTTCAGAAGATCCTTCAAGAAATGAACGATGGGGAATGTGGAAACCACTCAGGAATCCACAGTTTGGCTAATCGTATCTCTCGACAGGGCTACTTTTGGCCAACACTGTGACAAGATGCCGTCAGGTATGTCCAGAACTGTGATCCTTGTCAGTGACATTCAGGTACGTCCCATAAACCTTCTGAACCTTTGCATTCGACATTGATCCCATGGCCCTTCATGAGATGGGGGATGGACATTGTCGGCAAGCTGCCACCTGCCACAGGGCAAAAGGTATTTCTCCTCGTACTTACAGATTACTTTTCTAAATGGGTAGAAGCAGCTGCCTTTTCCCAAGTTCGGGACAAGAAAGTCGTCTCTTTTATCCAGACTAACATTATATGTAGATTTGGGATCCCATCCGAAATTGTCTGCGACAATGGATCCCAGTTCATAAGCAACAGGACTCGACAGTTCTGTGAAGATATTAGCATCAGGTTGACGACCTCGACACCCAGGTATCCCGGACTTGCTGAGTCAAGCAATAAGACCATTATTGCTTCGATCAAGAAAAGATTAAAAGCTGCAAAGTGAAAATGGGACGAAGAACTCCATTCGGTCCTGTGGGCGAATCGCACGACACCCCGCACGTCCACATGACAAACCCCTTTCTCTTTGGTCTATGGTTGTGAAGCAGTTTTGCCGGTCGAGGTCCACCTCCCAACCTCGAGGCATACTTCCGTCGACCATAACCTGGTTGATATAAGTTATAACCTCGACGCCCTAGAAGAGTTCAGAGAATCAGTATTGATCAGAATGGCGTCGCAGAGGCAAGCGGTTGAGCGACATTTCAACAAGAATGTCAAAGCTAAAGTCTTCCGAGAAGGCGACTATGTCCTCCGACGAGTGTTCCAAAGCACTCAAGTGCTCAATGCAGGTAAGCTTTCCACCAAATGGGAAGGTCCTTATCGTATTTCAGGAGTCGTAGGTAAAGGTGCCTATTGGCTCCAAACCCTCGACAATTGATATGTCCCACGTAGTTGGAATGCGACACATTTGAAAAGATATTGTTAGAACCAGATCCGTGCAACAAATAAGAAATCAAATAGATGAATCAATTAGAACAATGATTTCCAATGGTCATCCCTTTCATTAATCTTTCAGAGAGAATTTAGCAATACAATGTTGAAAGTAAAAGAGATGATTAGCTTGTTTTTCTAAGCTAATCTTACATTAAATACTATGGGCCCGTGGCTAGCAAGCCCACGGCCCGTTCACTAATAAGGCTCAAAATGAATTAATACAAATCAACCCTTGAACTTTAAATCAACTATAAAACCTGCCCTAACAATCTCCCCCTTTGATTTGAAGTTCGAGTTGGCGCTCTAGATCTCTCCAGTTGAAGACATATCTTTTGCGAAGCGCGAAGTGTACCTTGAACCATCTGATTGCACGGCGGTAGTCGATGCGATCTTCAACTATTTCCAAGGCATTCCGAGCAGTTACTTCATTCGGATTCGGAACATACGAACGCTTCGGATTCTCAGACTCGTGCTGAATAATCTTTCGAAGAGCATCTATGACCTTTAGAAGCGTGCCGTCACAAAATCTGTCTACCTGACTAAAACGCAAAAACTTCTTTTCGTTCTGTTCGTTGAGATAAACAATCCCGAATTCAGGTTCCAGAAGCATAGCATTCTCGTGATACATATTTAACTCAGGTGCTTTCAGATTCGGCTTGATCAGATTTACCTTCTTTGCCCTATTCTCGACAGCCATTTGAAAGTCCGTTAGATATGACATAGTAATGGTACAGACCAGGTATCGATGAACAGCTTCGAGCGCCTTTGTAACTTCAAGCGGTCGGATGGTTCTTTGACGAAGGTCTTTCAGAATAGCCAGGAAGTCGAACGGTCGGAGGTGCTAGAAGTCGGCTTCAGAGAATTTCCATTCATTCCCATCTTCACGTCGGACAGTGAATACTGGGTAGACGATCCTCATAATGCGTCTTGAATAGATACTGATTACCTCTGTGATCCGAAGTTTGGTTCTGACTTGGTTGACTGGAAGACACCGCTGCATTGTGCTGATACATCGCCGTTGGTATTCGGGATTGAGGTTATAAATCCCAAGGCAAAGGGTCGGCTCGATCGGGCGAAGCTTGTGGACGAACAACTTCTTCAAAGATTCCTCCAAATGAGGGATAAGTACCATGATCTTCTCCCAACAGATTTGTTGTTGTTGAGGAGGGGGAGGAAGATCAGAAGTTGTCGTTGGCAGAGGAGTTGTCGGAAGATCGGAAGTAGTAGACTCAGGTCTTGTAGAAGTTCCGGTGGGTTGAGCATAGTGAACGGGGGATGTTCCATACAAATTTTGGAGCAGGAACTGATCATAATCATTGTTGTCGTCCTCATCAGTGGGGAAGACCAAATTTACCTGGAGATTTACGGCACTGGCGGCTTTTTCGTACCATGCATCTTCGGTCTCCGGGTTGGTTTCACAATCTGGATCTTTCATGTCCAGAATCGGTCTGTCTGATGAGTCAAGATCGATCAGTTCCTGTGTTGAACCCTCGGGCTTTTCAACCGTCGGGTCTTCATCATCTGATATGTCCATATCAATCACCATTTCTGCTAAAGGTAATTCGGCTTCAGGATTTTTTTTTGTTGTAGTAGCCGTAGTTGAAGGTTTCGGTTGAGCCACAGTTGTAGTTTCAGCAATGAGGATCTGGGAGGTCTCGGTTAGGCGTTGTCGTTTCTCCCCCTCACGGTGATCAGGATCATCCTGGTCATCGTGCTTACGTTTCAGACCGCCTGCTTGACTCTTACAGGTTTCTTCGAGCGAACGGACCCTCTCAGACAGCGTGGTGAGCGTTTTGTTGTAGTCCTTGAGGGTTAAGTCAATGGCGTCTAAACGGGTGATGATAGATGATGAAGGAGCAGTGACTTGGGATTTCATAACGGAGATCAGGTCTACTTCGGTAGAGGTGGTTGTGTCTGATTCCTGGAGAAGTTGGGCCAATAGCATCGTCTTCAGGGTGTCCACCGAATAGATAGGTTGTGGTTGAATCGGTGGAGGTACAGGGGCGGTTTCAATTTCAACGAGGTGGCCTATACCTTTGATAGCGCACATCGCTTTGGCAAGTTCAGCGGCTACATGTTGCTGCATATTGTGCTCCATTGCCTCACGGACAGCCTTAAGGGTGCTGTCCAGGGACCCTGGTGACACAAAGTCTGGGTGAGTAACTCCGGGTTCACTTAGATTACCCGTTGAGGCATCTACCGCAGTGGTAGAGCCACCTACGTTCACAGTTGCCATATCGGTAGCTGTGGTAGGATTTCCCTCCGATCCTTGTGTTCCACCTAGAGATGAAGACACTACGGTGGTTCCGGTCGAGTCACGAAGATTCTCGACTTGGTGTTGCTCCTCTTGTGTCCTTGCCAAAGGTTTTTCAGTAGCAAATGGATCTAGACTCGATTGTGCACGCAAAGAATTCGCGACCGGGGGCTGCTGGTCGCTAGTTTCAACACCAACACTCTCCGAGTGAGAGGCCGGTGGAAGTTGTGCTAAATCCCCGTGATGTACTGAAACATCCGCCTTTTTAGAGACGGATGAGTGGATAAGGGGGTCGTGCAATTGCTCCGTTGGGTCCACGGAGGCTTCTTCAATATCCCGTCCCAACAAATGAGACGGGATAGTAGATGTGGCTACCCGGATTACACTCGTTTCGGGTCGCTCAAGAGCCTCGTTATCTTTACGGACCAATCTTTCCTGGTTCGCTTTCGACCTTAATTCCCTCCGTCTCACATGTTCTATGTCCCGGGGAAGGTCCCTCCGGCGCTGGCTGGACCATGGGATTCCCTAACTCTCGTCTATATGTATCACATTTAAGGCTTTAGGTATAGCATAGCTCGGGTATTATCCTGGTCCCCCTCAAAACATACATGGGATTTGACTTGCTCCCCCTCGGAGTGAGAGTGTTATTTACTTGGGAGACATCGACAAAGAAAAAAATATTTAGACTTTTAGGAAAAACAGTGTGACGCTTCCCCTCGGATTTTGTTGAGGTTGTTGATCCGCCATGGAATATCTATAAAATACCCAAAGTTAGTAAACAATATGGATAAACAAGTTCTGGCGCGTACCTTGGTAATTAATGGCTCAATCTAAGATAGGTTGAGGACTGGCAGTGAGAAAAACAGGTACAGAACTGACAAACTCAGAGGTTTCTGGACAGAGGTTTCCGGATAGATGAAATGAGAGGTATCCGGATCCTTTTACATGTACCAAGCAATATGGGTGTGGTATCCGAGATCCTATCCAAACCGGATAACGGTCCAGAAACCTATCCGGAAAGATAGGGTTTCAGGATACCTGTCCGGACACTTTGGGATTTTCAAGGAAATTATCCTGATAGCTGATCATGCTCCCCCTAAACACATGAGCAGCTTGTTAAAGCACAAGTATAGACATATCTCACGTTTTCTTAATGTGTTTCCTTGTAGATCGTGAGCAACTCCCTCCTTCCGGTCATGTGTGGAGCATCCAGTGTCTACGAGTCACACATGACCGTCCTGCAAAACAAGTTTAGCGGAGCTTTGGTACCCAGATTTTCCTGGGTCCGGGAGGGTTAGGTTTGGCACCGCTTGGGGAAGCTTGCTTTGTCCCAGCTTTCCCTTTAGGTGTAGGATGGACACCGTTAGAGGGAACTGGTTTTGGCACTTGTTTCTTCTGAGGTGCAGCGTTTACACCTTTTGGAGGAACAGGTTTTGTAGCAGATTTCCACCTGGGTGCCGGTCTAACCTCAGTGGGAGAAGCCCGTTTTGGAATGGGGTTGGTCTCCCGCTGTGGTTTAACCTCTGTTTGAGAACCCCGTTGTTTATGATATTTTCTCTTGTTATTACTGGGTTTGCGTTTGGGTGAATGATTGTACATGTGATACGACCCAAACCAATCATTGTTATTGATATCATCAAAGTCATTCCAACCACAACTAGAACAGCATAAGCAATCATGCGATAATTGAATCAATTGATGAATGGAGTAGAGCTTAATTGGAAAATTAACATATCGTTTAACAAAGTTATTCCTATGATTCCATTCGCAATCATGCTTATGCATCATAGGATAGAAAACAGTGTTAAATGACATCGATGCCTCTTTCTCAATAGATTCCCTACCTAGCCTCTTTGATTTATCTTGTTTAGGCTGGCCGGTTTTATCTGATCCCACATTGACAGCATGGTCAGTGACTTTTGAAGGAACATGATTTTTGGTGGGCAATCGCTCGGTCTTTTGCCTCGGCTGTGATTGGTTTTGAGAAACAGGTTTAGATTTGGAAATTTTAATCACAGTTGGGGTCTTTGTGTTTGAACAAGCACCCTTTTCAAAGTTGACCGGTCCATTCACCACTGGTGACAAAAAGTCAGAATGACTTGGAAGAGGTTTGTCGAAGGGGAACGACTCAAACTCTCCATCAGAATTGCCTTCGGAGTTCACATATTCTGAAAAATGGACATCCGGAATTACTGGACTTGGATCGGTCGAGGAAGGCGAGGAGCTCTTTGTGCTTGTGTACTTTGGGGAATTTGGTGAGGAAGCTAAGAAAAAATCAGACTTCAAATTCCTTAAAACACTCTCGTCTTGAGAATCTTGACTGTCTTGTAAACTAGAAATCTTGCCTAAGAAAGCTTTGCATGAAGACGTGTCGGATGAATTTGAGGAAAGTTCGGGTGAAATCTGCTTTCAGATAGCAGTTGGTCAATTTGCTCTTGAAGCTGACCATTTCTCGTGTACTCTTCCATCTTTTCTGTTGCCAAGGCAGACAATTGTGATGTGAGTCGATTGATTTCACACCGAAGGATTTCCTGTCCTTCACCAGACACAACTTCGGTTTTGACCGATTGTAGATTCTCAAGCTTTGTAATTAAGACTTGCTTTTCCATTTGAAACATTGACCTTTCTTTCTCAATTGACTCCTCCAACTCGACTATCTTTGCTTCCAAGATGAGAGGGGGAACATAGAGTTTAAACTCATCCGTCTCAGTCTTGGTTGCAGGTGCTAGGTCCTCATCCTTTTTGGAGGAATCCTTGGGTGTAGCTACCTTGTAGGGGTCGAAGTAGTCATTGGAGAGGTACTTTTGGTTCTTTTTATACGAGTAGTTTAAAGGTTCATAACAAAATGGAAGTTGAATTCCTCGTTTGTGTGTGCGCTTATATTCCTCGGTTTCCTCCTCTTTTTCGGGTTCAAGAGGACCAGTCCATTGAATTGCGTATTCAGGATACTTTTTATCTAACCCATAACACGCAAAATCATACAGAGTGGGAACTTGATATCTTCCCTTTTTCAGATAGTGTGGGTTATCATATCCAATTCCCCATTCTTTGTTAAAGTACATGAACTCTTTGGGTTTATTCAAAAAAATGGTTTGATCAGTGTGACCCCTTTTGTGGAGTTTGTTTTCAAGATCAAGGATTTTAGTCACAAACTCCTTGTGTTGAATTTGAAGAGAAGAACATTGATAAATAATTTCTTCTTTCTCATTCAAGCACTTATCAAACTGAGACTGAAGATCAGATAATTTGGCCCTTAAGTCCTTAGGTGCTAATGAAAGATTTTTGCATTTGTCTTTTAGATTAGCATTTTCAGACTTATATTTTTCAGTTATCCTATTTTGAACATCTAGCTTTTCAGATAGTGATCTAATCTCAAGCAGTTGTTCATTAGAGGTGGCCTTAAAGGAATCTACCCGTTCAGCAAGAGGTTTCATTCGGTCATGAAGTTCTGAAAAGATAGGTTCACATACCTGACACGGCTTTGTCGTGTCTTCTTCAGCAGGAAACATCTTCAGTTGCACTGGAGTGATCGTCAGACGGGTTGATCGATTCAGAGTGTAAACCTAATGCAAGGTACTAAGAGTGATGTCCTAACGCAGGTTCTATGAGTGATTGGACTAAACTGAACTTACTGGATAGGAATCCAAATAAGTGATCTGATCTGGAAGTGTTCGGATCAGATTTGATGCAAGTAGATCAATAAAAACAAAAATGTCCGGATAAGAGGAAGAGTCCGGATAACTTGAGTTGTCCGGATAACCAAGGTTACCGGATGGCTTAAGTTACCGAATAGAAAACTGAAACAAGATATTTCCGGATACAATGAAGTTTCCGGGTACAATGGAATGTCCGGATAAGATATGTCCGGAAACACTGGGTTTCTGGAGACAAATGTTACCCGGATTGTATAGGGAATAGAGACTTACCCGGATGCAGTACTTACCCGAAAGGTTTAGACGTGTCCGGAAGAATTGGAATTACCCGGATGGAAATCACACAAACGTCCGGACACTTTGAAGTTATCCGGAAACGTCGGCTGGTTTATCCGGAAAAGTCGACTGTTTGCTCAAATCGATCGAATTTTCGATTAGGGTTGCCCAAAATCGATCCTGGAAGATTAGTAACAATGCCAAACACAAAAGCAACACTAATCCAATCGATTTCAATGCAAAAACAACAAGTTTTGATGGTTAAAAATCCGATTTTTTTTATCAAGAACACTACCAAAACTTTTGATCTTAAATTGCTTAATAAACCACTCAAACGATCGAATAAAGATGTGAAAATTTGCAGAATCACTGTTAGTAATGATGCTAACAATACCCAATGAGCAAAATCGATAATTTTAATCAGAATCAAGATTTCGAAAATTCAAGATGAACACATACGTGAAAAGTCAAAATCTTACCAGAAATCACTAGAGAGGCTTTGAATCGAATCCGTCCGTCTGCACTGATACTAATTGTTAGAACCAGATCTGTGCAACAAATAAGAAATCAAATAGATGAATCAATTAGAACAATGATTTCCAATGGTTATCCCTTTCATTAATCTTTCAGAGAGAATTTAGCAATACAATGTTGAAAGTAAAAGAGATGATTAGCTTGTTTTTCCAAACTAATCTTACATTAAATACTATGGGCCCGTGGCTAGCAAGCCCACGGCCCGTTCACTAATAAGGCTCAAAATGAATTAATACAAATCAACCCTTGAACTTTAAATCAACTATAAAACCTGCCGTAACAGATATTTCTTCTAAGTCTTTTTTCTTTTGTCATACAATTTTTATTCATCATAACGATTACTGACTTAAGCATCGGAGGGTCGTTGGTTAGCCAATGACTAACCTCTGACATTGTTTTGTCGCAGGATCGCACGACCTAAGTTGTTAAGTCTATCGTACGACTTCGGATCGTACGACATAAGCGATCAGGTCTATGACTTCATTATCCTTCCGCAGGGACACATGATTCAAGTTCATCGTACGATCTAGTTGTACGATCGTAAGGTCTAGCGACCCCCCGATCTAAGTCTTTTAACTTACAAAAAATTCATGTTCTGAATGAATGCTTCGATCACATGTGCTTATGTTTGTCAACACGATTTAAAAGTGTAAAAGTATTATGACTTATGTTCTAGTCGTTGTATTACAGTGGATGCCTAAGTCGCACGTCCTCTTGTTCATTTCTGTACTTAATGAATTTCACAATTGATATTGTATCCATTCGCAAAATGTATAAGACATAAGTTCGAAAGGTATATAAGTTTCATCCATTGAACGATCGGTCATTTACATCCCAAAATGGCTCAACCACCAACGGTCGAGCAGTAAAAAACAAAAATAATAATGAAATTTCCTAAGGCAGAGGAGGATCGACAGCCGCATCCTTGCCAGAGGCCACGCCCTTTGAGCCCTCTTCGACCTCCTCCTCGTCGACCTCCTTCTCATCGAGGAAGTCGAGATCTTTTTCGGTCCCGACGTCCCTCAAGAAAAAGGCAAGCTCGTCCGACGCCAAAGCCAGAGGATTCTTGCCCAACAGGTGTCGCCGCATAATCGCCGCTCGCGCAGTAAATCGAGCAAAAGCGAAGACAGACTTCTCTTCGTCCTTCAACTCTTTCACCTCATCCTCTAACTTCGTCACCCTAGATTTGGAGTCTTCAACCTCTTTTTCACTCGCAGCCAAAGACTCCTTGATCTTATCCACCTCCTCCCTTTGATCGGCGATGATGGACAACGACTGCTTTAGACGGTGGTTTGCCTTATCCTTTGCACGTCCGACGGCCTCTAGCTCATTCAAGGCTTCATCGAGACGTTTGGACATAGCCTTGGTACGCTCTAGAACGACATTCTCCCTGTCCAATGCCACATTCCCCCTCTCGTGAGCAGAGGACACCAAACCCCTTATCTTCACCGTTTCAGCGTGCAAGGTGTTAATGCCAAAAATCGCACCAAAGGGACAACTTAAGGTCGATGTGGACTTAATCAACTAAAGAAAGAATCTTTCGACGAGACATGCGACGATAAATAAAATAAGGAAACAAGGGATTTGATGACGCAGGAAAAACCTCAATCGAGGAAAAAACCTGCGGACGACAAGGGATGTCGTCGCTGCACTATGGTCGCCAATCAGGGGCGACGTCCTTGGTACTGGCGTCGGTCGTACGATGATTACAATACAGATGAAGGAATTACTTCGAAATGTAAAGTACAAGTGTTTAAATGTGAAAACAGGTGTTTGTCGTGTATGAATACAAAGTGTAAACTTCTGGTCGAGGACTGTTGTCGTGCATCGAGAGCGATACTTGAGCTTTCCTTCGAGTGTTCTTGAGTTCGCTGTAAGATTCTGGCTTTCAGTACTTAATCTTCAGAGTTTGAATGTTCTTTGCTATGAGTTGGGATGATTTTCTCTGCTGTTTGATGAAATTCGCTGGAGTGTATTGGATGTTAACCGATGTCCCTTTGGAATGAGGCTTTAGCTTGGCTTTTATAGTCTTCGTGCCATTAATTAGCTCCTTGAATGCTTTGATTAACGGCTACAACGGCTGGAAACGGTCGCCGGAGTGATTATCCATAATGCTCTTCATCCGTTACGGCTGCCTGCTGTTAATGGCTTTGACTCCTGCATTAAATACTCAACAAACGTAACAGTCAAGGTTATCGTTAGCTTTGGTCGAAGGTGCAATGATCTTACGCGATGGTCGTACGGGACGGGCGATGCTATGGTCGAGCGTCATGGAGGACGTACGACTTACCTTTGACGGGCGACGACGGATGTTTTATGGGTTCTTGTCAAGACCTTATCTTAATACAAGATTTGGATTATGACGTGCGTCTTACCTGTCCTGGTCGTGGTCGTACGACGTGATTTTTTGCCCAAACACAAGGCAAGGGAAGACTGGAACGCCTGTAAAACATAAGGGAACATGTTAGTAAACCGATCGACAAAAATAGCAAACACCGAAAACACAAGTTTTGAAAGAAAAACTTACCATGAACGCCAATCCAACAACGTGAGATCCTGTCTCCTCGACCGAGACTCCCTCGAAACGCTCCTTGAAAGAAGGGAGCAGATATTTCCCCAGATGAGGAAACAGATTCGTCCCGTCTAGGACGTGATCAGCCATAAAGTCTGACGGCAACGTAAAATTGACCGTCGTGACCTTAGCCTCTCCCGTCGCATGGCCCTTGCCCTTGTCGGCCGACGAAGGGGTCGACGTGGTGGACAGAGACTTCGCCGTTTTCGCCGGAGGCACCGGACTGATAGGTGTCGCATCGATCGCACCAGAAGACGTCTTCGTCTTCACAGGCGATGCGACCGATACCTTCGCCTTCTCAGGCGTGACGGCTCTCGACGAGTCATCAGCCCTTGAAGACGGTTCGCTCAGGATCGTCGTCCTCGTCCTGTTTAAAACCCCCGACCCAGTGGTCGAGGTCCCTTTCCTTTTTTTCTTGCCCTTACGGGCAAGCTCATGTTGAGCTGCTCTTTTGGCATTGGCAGTTGGTACCTTTACCTGAGATTCCCCTGGAAACAAAGAAGAGAGAAATGTTACACGATAGACTTAAGCGAGAAGATCGGGGTCGAGTAGAAAAGAATAAAGTATACTTACCGGTCATCTCTTCTTCTTCTTCTTCTCTCGACTCTTCCTCTTTCTCCTCCGTCTCCTCTTTTTCTTCCTCCTCCTCACGTTTCTCTCCCCGATTCTCTCCTAGATACACCAAGTCTTCGTCGTCGTCGTCGTCCACCAGATGTCGTGTGAAAAACGATCGCTCAACAGCGCTAAATTCCAAGAATGGGTCAACTTTTGCTTGAGAGTTGGCATAAGGCTTCACGTCCTCAAACTTAATATCTGTCGACACATAGAAGACAGGTTAGAAATAAGTTGAAATTAACATATGACACGCGACAAAAAGCTAGAAAATCTCACCCGATATATTCCAACCGGCCCTAATCCAGGCGCTCTCAGAGTCGAGCATCGGTTTACGCACGAACGCGTACCTGGTGTTCCACTTATGGTCGTTAACAGCAGTCTTCAAGACCAGGGTACGATCACCCTTATACTTGGAGAACAAGCTGTAGCGTCGACATCCGTCCTTCTTGACTTGATAAGCCAAGAGGAGGTCGCGCACATTCATGGGAGACTCTCACATTTTGGTAAGGTGCTCAGTCACTTGTATGACTCTCCAGAATTGGGGCTTTAATTGGGCCAGTGCTAAATCAAATTCAACCATGAATGCCTTGGCCAGAGGCAAATAGGGTCATTCAAAACCTATCTTAAAGGGATACTCGTATATCACGACGAACCCATCAGGACACATATCAGGTCGAATCTGACCTGCTCTAATTAATGTAATCCCCGCAGGGATTTTTGCTAGACTTCTAAGGTCATCGATATCCTTTTGATCTCGAATGGAACTAACAGGCTCATTCGACATTTCTAAACCTGTTAAGCAGATTTGCAAGTCTGAAAAAACTACAAATATCCAAGTTTTTTCTAGATTTCCTAGCAATCGACTTACGACGCATACAAAGGATGAGAGTCGTACCTTATATGGGCGCTCTAAAAACCTCGAAATTCCTAATCGAGTCGAAGATTCTTGCAGGTTTGGAAAGAATTTGACGAAGAACAACAAGAAATCAAGAAAAAATCTCTCTCTAACCTCTCTGAAAGCGTAAAAAGGAAAAGATCCATCATGGGTCTCTATTTATGTAAACGATCATGTCAGGTCGAGTCACCCGATGTTCGACACGTGCCCATGTCTTTTTGTGTGACCACACGGATCGTCGACACCTAGCACTTACAGCTGTTTAGCACGATCATGCGTCAGCATGACGTCACGATCTTATCCCCTTTTCGACTTCTCATTCAGTTGGAATTGGACCGATCCAGTTCCCAGGCAACTAAAGCGACTTCTGACACGTGTCATGACCCTAGACATCCGACTGACAACAAAATTTAAAATTTTGAAATTTGAATTTGCCGCTCCATTTTTAAATTTTGGGGGCAAACTGTTTGGGTAAAATTTCACCAGTCTCGACCACGACCAAATCAGGGAAAACATCTATTACATTTTTCCATAATAAGACAAAATTATAGACACTTTATCTTCTGACCAAAGTTGAAATCGAAAGTTACTCACGACACTCGACCGTCGTAAGGAACCTTACGACCTCGACCGACTAACATGCGATATTACTGTTAGTTTTTCACTGTTTAATGCAGGGTCAATGTCATTGATGACCAACGGCTATAACCGACGAAGGCCATTAACAGCATTAAACTCAGCGTCAGATACGACCGTTATTTGAAGCTTTTAAGGAATCATTTAAAGCGCTCGAAGACTATAAATATAGGGGCTCAATCATCATTTTGGACATCTTGGCATAACTGAACTCTCAATAACACTCAAAACAAATAATTCTCTCTCGAAATATCGCTCACGACGCACGACTTACACGCACGATGCTTAGTTTCTACACACGACACACTAGTTTTTACATTCGATACACTTGTTACTTTACATTTAAAGTATTTCTTTCATTTGTATTGTAATTGTTGTACTCTCGACACCCGAAACATAAGGACATCGCCCCTGTTTGGCGACCATAGTGCAGCGGCGACATCCAAAGTCGTCCGCGTTTTTTCCTCGTTGAGGTTTTTCCCGCGTCACCAAAATCTTTCGTCTCTTTTACATTTTCTGTCTTTGTCGCATCGGTTTGTCGAACGATTTCTATCGTTAGTTGTTAAGCTCCACAATCAACCTTAAGTTATCCTTCTGGACGATTTTTGGCATTAACAGTCACATATTTATATCGTAGTTTCTTCAACTGCGATTTCTGAGCTGGTGAGTCATCCTCCAATCCACTATCCCAATTCTTCACCGGTCCTCCTATAAACGTCTCTATTTATCATGAAAACAACACAATCTTTGTGGTTTTCTTTAGTTCTCCATCTCATTGTCTCTGTTTTTGGGACAATTCTGTTGAACTTCTTGCATCTTCCATCCCTAAGCTTTTCAAGAAATTTCATAAACAGTTTTTGCTGCATTATATATATATATATATATATAGGGATAATAAATTGTAAACCTCTAAATGTGTGTAAACTTTGGATTTCATAGGTTTTTTTGATGAAATTGTTTCATGAAATTGTTTATCTTGATGAAAGTGTTTCATATCATTCATTTCTTGATGAAATTGTTTCATATATTTGTGTTTTTATGTAAAAACGACAAAGTTTCATCAAATTGAAAAAATATATGAAACAGTTTCATAAGAGTGAAAAAAATATATATGAAACTACATAAAAAAACACAAAAATATGAAACAATTTCATCAAAAAATGAATGATAAAAAATGTCATCAAAATAAACAATTTCATGAAACAATTTTATCAAGAAAATCTATGAAATTCAAAGTTTAAACGAAAAAAAGTTTACAAAATAGTGGGCCTATATATATCATATTTATTATTCATATTACTAAATAACATAATCATTATTATACATTAGATAATATAAAATTCTACTTGTAGTTGTTTTTGGCACAGTCCCATATTTTGCTGAATCTGGGACATCAGTTGCACTATTGTCCAGGACGTGTGACGCTCCATTTTTTAGATCAAAACATAGAAATAAAAATGTGCATGATTTACAGCCGGGAAAAATACTTGCATCAATATTTTAGGTGATATATTATATTATACATGACATAAAAATAATTGAAATGAATTTTGTTAATCTATTTATTTCTTACCAATTCAACTTTTTTCAGAAAATCCAACTGTGCATTCCCTTTCATGTTTTCACAAAATTTATTTGTGAAAAGCTTTAAATTCTTGTCGAGGGTAACTTTTGCTGTGAACATTTCATCTGGTAGTTGAAAAAAAGAAATGATAATTTTATATTATTATATTTTTGAGTAAACTATACTTTTGGTCCCCGTGGTTTAGTGATTATAACATATTTGGTCCCTACAGTTTAAAAATTACACTTTTGCCACTATAGTTTGCTATTTGGTCCGGATTTGGTCCCTCGTCGTCAAGTCCGTTAAAAATCTCGTTAGAGGAGGGGTAATTTCGTCTTTTTCACTTTACTGTATTTTTCTTTAATAAATAAACTGTAGGGACTAAATGTGTTATACCATAAATATATGTTTCTTTGAATGTTCATATTCTCCAAACAAATCATCAAGAACACCAACACCAAGAACATTTGACAAAATCTAAATTAAACATTAAATCAAACTCTAAAGCAAAACCTAAATTAAACATTTGAATGTTCACCATCACCATCCCCACCTATTCTATCTCTCTATGTCTCTAACTAAATTTACCCAGGTCCTCCATCTCCCCCAACCTAATCTATCCCTCTCTTTCTTTCTCTTCTAAACTAATCTTCATGTCTCTATCTCCTTTTAATCTTCACTCTTTTATGCTGACCAAAAAGATCAAAAGATGTAACCACGGTTTTTAACCAAAGAAAACCAACATACATGGCCCAAACTCGGAGACAAAACTCGATATCTAGTTATGCGATTCTAGACACAGGACCAAACTCGGAGACAAAACTCGTCGGTCATAACATCAACGGCGGACAAAATCTCCGGCCAAATCACAGACACTTGATGTATACCTTATCACTCCATGGATGATGAAACCAAAATCGAGATCTGGTTCCCGATGAACACCGATTAACTGCCTCTCTCTCTCTCTCTAACTCTCTCTTCAAACTACTCTATCTCTCTCTATGTCTCTCTCTGTCGGTCTGTGATTTGGGGTTCAAAAATCAGATTGGTTCTTGATTATGAGAGGAAAAGAAGAAAAGAAAGTTGAAGCTCCATAGCAGTAATTCCTCAATGGGTTCCATTTCTTTTCTTCTCCAAAGCAGTAATTTTTTAATGTGTTCCATTTCAGAACAAAACACAGAAGAAATAGCAAATCTCTAGGAAGCAGATTCATGGAAGGAGGGACGAAAATCGTTTAACAGGAGTTCTTCTTTTCTTCTTCTTCGATGTTCCATTTACTAAATGTTTTTGAAATTGGATTTTGCTTTAGAGTTTGATTTAATGTTTAATTTAGATTTTGTCAAATGTTCTTGGTGTTGGTGTTCTTGATGATTTGTTTGGAGAAGATGAACATTCAAAGAAAACATATATTTATGGTATAACAAATTTAGTCCCTACAGTTTATTTATTAAAGAAAAATGAAGTAAAAATAAAAAAGACTAAAATACCCCTCATCAAACGAGATTTTTTAACGAACATAATGAAGAGGGACCAAATAGCATACTACAGTGGCTAAAGTGTATATTTTTTAACTGTAGGGACCAAATGTGTTATAATCACTAAACCACATGGACCAAAAGTGTAGTTTACTCTATATTTTTTTCTAATTTAGTTTAAAATTGTAGTGATCTTATCTGAACTTCACTTGTGCAGAATAATCTTTTTGGTGAATCCTTGCTCTTTGTTGATCCAAACCCTCAGTGATTTGATAATGACCCTCTATTAAATACTTAGTGAAAATTGTAAGTAAACAATATGTATCAGAGTTTCACTATCGCTGATAAGTACTAAGATCTTACAGTACTGCTGATAGGAACTCTCGCTCTTTTAGATTAAACATTCAGCGAACACTGTTCACCATATCGCTGAGTCTGTTCAGTCCTTATGGTGATCGCTGATAAGTTAGTTGTTTACTTATGATCCCTGAAGACAAGATTCACGTCAACAAAGGTTCTACGCTGAAGTCGAAGATCAAGCTCAAGAACCAGCGACAAGTCTCCTAATGAACTGATGCGGATCAGCGAAGACTCAGATTTGTCCACTCAACGTGAAGTATCAAGTACAAGACTTCAGCTATCGCTGAACTTTATCATTCGCTGAATAGTAAATGATAATCGCTGAATCAACGAAAGCTGATCATGAAGTCCTCCGTACAAAGTACTTTTGTCTTAACCTCCCTTGCACGCCACCGTACGAAATGTCAGAAAAGAACCTCCGAAAATCTGAAATCGTACAACCACTCTGATACTACACTGTTCATTCATGCGGCTACTAAGGTTGTCAACAAAGGTCAATGACATGCAACCAATCCGCTGGTGACACGTGTAAAGTGTATACTGAATTGCATTAAATGCATGCAGTATATAAAGAGATGAACTCACTTCATTTGAAGTAACTTGCTAACTCTGGACAAGTTCAAATCTCTCTTAAGATAGGATTTTATTAGTAATCTCCTTATCTTTCTTAGTGCAAGAAACCTTAGTGTTCCAACTTGTTTAGATTTAGGTTTATCCTTAATCTTGTTTCCGCAACAAGCTGTAAATTGTTAATGATTTATCAATAAACAATTTAGAAAAGTAAAATAGTGTGTTTGTATTCAACCCCCCCTTCTACAAACTTGTATAGGCCTTTCGGGACCAACAAGTGGTATCAGAGCAGATTTGTTTAATCTCATAAACAAGATCTAATCTAAGATATTTATCTTCCTAGCTATTATCTGAAAATGGCCAACACAAACACTCACTATATAGACAATGGTTCTCTTGCAAAACCCCCTAGATTTTCCAGAGATAACTTCAACTTGTGGAAAAATAGGATGACACTCTTCTTAGAAGGTGTAGACCCTACTATACCTTACTATCTTGAAAACGGCCCACACATCCCTGTAACAATTGATCCTGCAGTTCCAGCCACTACAACTAGAGCTGCTATTCCAGAAAGGCTGATTCCAAAGGAAATCCATCATTGGACCGATGAAGACAAGAAGAAAGTGGCTATAGATACAAAAGCCAGATCCATACTATCCATGGCCCTTCCTGACGAAGTCTACCATTCCGTCATGAACCTGAAATCCTCAAAAGCCATGTGGGACACAATATGTGTTCAGTATGAAGGAACGTCTGAAGTCCAGGATTCAAGAAAGATCAACCTGGTAAGACAATACGAAAGCTTCATTTCTGGTAAGAATGAAACTCTCTCTGAAGTTCATCAACGTTTTAATTGCTTAATTATAGATCTAAAAACGGTTGGTAAGGAATATTCTAACTTTGAAGTGCTGACAAAGTTTTTAGAATGTTTACCTGAAAGCTGGGACAATTATTCCATGTGTCTCAAGCTGTCAAAAGATCTAAGATCAATGACACTTGCTACCTTATATGGCACATTGCTGAATCATGAGCAATCTAGCCATCTTAAGAAGAATCTTGTAAAAGATTCCAAAAGCACCCTGTTGCTTTAATCTCAGAGGAACCTTCAACTCAGCGACCCGTGGTCACTATCACTGAGTTAGAAAGTAACTCTGAAAGGTCATCAGATTCTGATTCTTCAGATGATGATGAATCCTTGGCTCTCCTAACTAAAAAGTTCAGGAGATTCGCCAAGAAGAAAATGTTTAGAAAGAACAAAACTCTTTCTATAGCTGACAAGCCTAAGTCATCAGCTTTTGTTGATAAGGCTACTGCTACTTGTTTCAACTGCGAAAAGACAGGTCATTTCGCTAACGAGTGCAGGTCAAAGAAAATCATGAGACCTTCAGCTTTTATAAAGAAATCCTTTGTTCCAAGGAATAAAGACGACAAATACTCAAAGCTGAAGGAGAAGTACGCAAAGCTGAAAAGCTTTAAGAAGAAAGGAAAAGGCCTGATGGCTGACTATGATTGGGCTGCTTCTGATGAAGAAGCCTCATCATCTGATTCTGAAGATGATGAAGCAAATCAATGTCTCATGGCCAAGATTGAAGAAGAGGAAGAAAGTTCAGACATTCCCTCCACTTCAACATCTGCCATTCAGGTATCACCTTCTTTCTTTACCAATATTGTAAATATTGATGAAGCTGATAGTCTCCGTAAAATCGAACTGCTGACTAGAAGTTTATACGAAGCCATGAACGGCAAAGCTGTGGTTGAAAACCAAAATCTTGATCTCACTGAAAAGCTTAAAAATTGCCACCTTCAAATAGAAAATCTTTCTAAATTTGAAGAAGATTTTAAAGATCAAGTCCATTTAAATCAGCTAGTCAAAATCGAAAGAGCGGAAGCTATCGCTGCATTAAAAGCTGAACAAGCTACTGTTGAAGGATGGTGTAATTCTTCAACAAATATCACTGAGATAATTAAGGCTCAGATTCCTCTGAGTGATAAACGTGGTTTGGGTTATAAATATGATACTCCAATACCAACCACTGAACGTCCAATGCTTAAATTTGGAACGTTCGTATCCTCAGTAGCTGACACTTCTTCATCTCAGTACTCCTCGTCGGTTACACCAATCCCTGAGGAAACTCCTACCTCCTCAAAAGGTAAGGAGAAAATGCTTTATTCAAAACCTACCTCTGTCTCTAAAGACAAAGGTAAAGGAATTGTTATTTATCAAAATCCTCAGAAGGGTACCTTAGTACCTAAGCTGAATGCTTCCAAAGCCTTAGTGATTCATTCATCTGGTTCTAGAAATCAGACCTCTGGATTAGTTCAGCGACCTACTCCTAGACTCAGAGTAGATGTCCTTGGTAAGAAATCTGAAGAACTGAATGTTCGTCCTATTTCAAAAACCAATAGTGTACTTGTTGCTGGCACTTCTAATTCCAAATTAAAAGCTCAGCACTCAAGTGGTCCTAGAACTATTTTTAGTTATAGGAAATGTTATCACTGTGGATTTACCGATCATATTACAAGTAAGTGTCCCACAGCCACCAAAGCTGATAAGATAGCTAAGGTGAAGATAGCACCCAAGAAGACCAAACCAGTTGCAATTCAGGTCAAGGTGACTCCTACCGCTGAGGTCAAGAAATTGACCAAAGTGAAGAAAGACAAAGCTGAATCTTCAAATGCTGCGAAGACTGCTGAACCCATTCCAACCACTTCCACTGACAAACGCGTATACATGGCGAAGTGGGTACCCAAGCAAAACTAATCTTCCTTTGTATTGCAGGTTAAGAAGGGTATCTGGTATCTCGATAGCGGATGCTCTAGACACATGACTGGAAAGAAAAGCCTGCTCGCTGAATACAAGGAAGAGAAGGGTCCCTCTGTGACTTTCGGTGGAAATGGAAAAGGACACACCCGAGGGTATGGTGTACTCTCAAATGGTACAACATCCTTCAGAAGAGTCGCATATGTTGAAGGGCTGAAGCATAATCTTCTGAGCATCAGTCAGCTTTGCGACATGGATAACAAAGTGATTTTCACTAAGGAATCCTGCTTTGTCTCTGACAAAAAGGAGAAGATAGCTCTCAGCGGTTATCGTTTGGAAAATGTTTACGTTATAAGCATACAACCACTGAGAACTCCTGTTTCTTCTCAAAGGCATCTTCTGATGTCAACTGGCTATGGCACAAGAGGCTCTCACATCTCAACTTCAAGACACTGAATACTCTTTCATCCAAAGAGTTAGTCACTGGTCTACCTCAACATTCATACGCCAAAGAGTCCTTATGTTCAGCGTGTGAAAAAGGGAAGCAGACCAAGGCAAGCTTTAAGTCAAAGCAAGTTTCCTCAGTGTCATCTCCTCTTCAACTACTCCATATGGATTTGTTTGGCCCCGTTAACAAACAATCCATCGCTGGAAAGAAATATACGCTGGTCATAGTTGATGAATTCTCTCGTTTCACATGGGTCATGTTTCTCCATTCTAAGAGTGACACCCCTGAAGAACTCATCACCTTTGTTCGGAAGATGGAAACTCTGAACAATATGACTGTTCGCTCAATAAGGAGTGATCATGGAACTGAATTCAAAAACAGTTCTCTTGATTCCTTCCTTGAGAGCAAGGGTATTTCTCACAACTTTTCGTCAGTGAGAACACCACAACAAAACGGAGTCGCTGAAAGAAGAAATAGAACAATTATTGAAGCTGCACGTTCAATGCTCAGCGATTCTCACCTGCCTACTCAGTTTTGGGCAGAAGCTGTCCACACGGCTTGTTTTACGCAAAACAGGTCGCTGATAGTCAAAAGATTCAAAAAGACAGCCTATGAACTTTTTCATGGGAGAAAGCCTTCAATCAGCTTTCTTCACATCTTTGGTTGTCAGTGTTTCATACTGAACAACAGAGATGCCCTTGGAAAGTTTGATCCTAAGGCTGATGATGGAATCTTTCTTGGATACTCCTCAGTTTCCAAAGCCTTCAGAGTCTTCAACCGAAGAAGACAAACGGTAGAAGAAACTATTCACGTCACGTTTGACGAATCCCGTTCAGCGAACTCTAAACCGAACGCTGATACAGAAGAACTGAATCAATGGATGTTTTCTCATCTTGGTGATTCAGAAGATGTTCCCACTACTCATGCTCATACAACTGAAAATGATGGTCCTACTATCATTCCCAATATGCAGAATAGTGAAGCTGAAACATCTTGGGTCTCAGCTGTTCCTATAAACACTATACCCGCAGTTGATCCAAATGTCTCAGAAATTCCATCTATTTCTCAGCAATCAGTGAATGAAGTGACAAATGCAAGCATTCCTCTCTTAGCTGATAATCCAGAAGTAGCTGAAGCCTCATCTTCAGTTTCTCCAGTTCAGACTGAGTCAGCGACGCATGCTCCGGCTCAGCGATGGACTGTAAATCACCCAATCGATCAAATTCTTGGTGATCCCAACGCTGGTATTCAGACTCGTAGAAGTGCAGGTAATATTTGTTTATTTGTTAACTTTATTTCTCTAACTGAACCAAAGAAAATAGATGATGCCCTCAGAGATCCAAACTGGGTCAGCGCTATGCAAGAAGAGCTGACTGAATTCGAAAGAAACAAAGTTTGGAAACTTGTTCGGAGACCAACTGACAAGACAGTGATAGGCACTAAGTGGGTCTATCGAAACAAGTTGGACGAACATGGTACTGTAACTCGCAACAAAGCTCGTCTTGTTGCTCAGGGATACAGACAAGAGGAAGGCATAGATTATGACGAAACCTTTGCTCCAGTAGCAAGACTTGAATCTATTCGTCTTTTCTTAGCATATGCTGTACACAAAAACTTCACTGTACATCAAATGGATGTTAAGTCAGCGTTTCTAAATGGAAAGCTGAATGAAGAAGTTTATGTGGAACAACCTCCAGGATTCTCAGATCCTAAGCTTCCAGGTTATGTTTATAAGCTGGATAAGGCACTTTATGGCTTGAAGCAAGCTCCTCGTGCATGGTATGACACTCTTTCTACTTATCTCCACCTTGAAAATTTTGAGAGAGGTAAGATTGACAAAACTTTGTTTTTTAGAAAAATAAAAGGTCATATCATTTTAGTTCAAATATATGTTGATGACATTATATTTGGTTCTACTAACCCTGAGCTTTGTACTCGTTTCGCTGATAGAATGAAAGATGAGTATAAAATGAGTATGATGGGTGAACTAACATATTTCCTTGGTCTTCAGATTAAGCAAACTAAAAAAGGAACTTTTATAAACCAGGGAAAGTATGTTAAAGATATGCTGAAGAAATTCGACTTAACTGAAAGTTCAGCTATGAAAACCCCTATGGCACCACCGCTGATACTTGATAAGGACACAAAGGGCGTTCCTGTCAATGTCACGCTGTACCGTGGGATGATCGGCTCTCTACTGTATCTTACAGCTAGCCGACCCGATATTATGTTTGCAACATGTCTGTGCGCACGATATCAAGCTGAACCTAAGATATCCCATATGAAAGCTGTAAAGCGAATCTTTCGATATCTTAAGGGTACAGCGAATCTAGGTCTTTGGTATCCCAAAGACTCAGGATTCGATCTAACCGCCTATTCAGACAGTGATTTTGCAGGTTGCAAAATGGATAGGAAAAGCACCACAGGAGGATGTCAGCTCCTGGGTGGAAAGCTGGTAAGTTGGACAAGTAAGAAGCAAAACTCAGTGTCCACTTCCACAGCTGAAGCTGAGTATGTAGCCGCTGGAAGCTGCTGTTCTCAAGTCTTGTGGATGAGAAATCAACTACTAGACTATGATCTTCAGCTCTCCAAAATTCCAATCTATTGCGACAACACAAGTGCCATCGCTATAGCAAACAATCCAGTGCTACACTCAAAGACAAAACACATCGAAATCAGATATCATTTTATCAGAGATCATGTGATGAATGGTGATATAGAACTTCATTTTATCCCAACTGATTATCAGTTAGCTGATTTGTTTACCAAACCTCTTGATGAGACAAGATTCAACTTTCTCATCAGCGAGCTTGGAATGCTGAACTTTGAAGGATAAAATCTTCAGCGGTTCACATTTATCAGCGATACGTTTATACATTCTTGTATAGGCTCTCGGATAAAATAAACTTGTACAATCCATTTCATCATCTTCTCTCTGAATAAATTTGGTTAAACTGATATCCAGGTATGTTTTTCTCTCTCTGACAATCGCATGAAAATGCAAGATTTCAAATTCTTACATCGCTGAATATCTCTTCCTTAACAGCGATATTTTGAAATTCCTTAAACCCTCACTGATATTTCTATTCAGTGCTTCATATTTTTTCAAAAGAGTCCCTGAGTTTCTTTTAAAACCTCAGAGACATCCTAAAAGAATGTGAAAGGACAGTTGTGACGTCATTGCAACGGATAACACCAGGCACGCTCTTTTTCTGACACACGTTTGCACGTTTCGTTGTCTATCCAATCAAATGCAAACACGTGTCCGTGTCATGATGAAAAACTTTCCCGCTCAAATTTTTCTCTCTCTACTCTCTTCCTATATAAACACTCTCAAAGTTTATATTTGTCTTTTACGCGAATCAATCTTTCTCCGCAAGAAAAGAACACTGTTGCATTTTGTGCTCTCAATCTTCAAGAACTGTTCATCATCTTCTTCATCAAACTCAAGGTTAATATGTTCTTATCTATTATCAAATGCGAATAACTTGTTTTCGATCTTATCATTGTTTTACACAGATCAAACAAAAGAACTCAAAAATAAAATCATTTTCTTTCATGGTTTTATAAACACAACCATTTCATGGTTGTTCTTCAAGTTTTATATCTAAAATCTTAAACTTGTTCTTCTTTCGTATCCATTTTTTTAAGAAACTGGAATACAAGGCTTATGGGTGTTATATTCGTTTTTTTTTTTTAAACAAGAAAAACCCTAATCTTCATTAAGACTTTTTTGTCTGAATGAAATGGACAAAATTCGAAAAATCTTAATGGAAATTTTCTTTCCACATTAAGATAATTCTTATTTGTTAACATCTTTGGTTGAACTGATAATACAGTGAAATGGCAACTTCAAAGCTGAATGTTACCGCTGAGTCCATCTCCGCTGATTCTGAGGAACTGGAAATCACTAGAGCTCCTCAGGTTAAGTTTGAGCTGGATCAACTAGATTGGACAAAGGCAAACAACCTCTCAGCGCTTCTCGAGTTTCCTCCTCGGAAGCAGGTATCCCATCTAGACGACGCTGTAAATCTTTTGAAGAATAGCCCCATCTACACAGCACTGACAATCACACCTCCTGCCAGTCAGCGTCTCTTATCCCAATTCTGGTACTCTGCCAGACACACCGACCTACCCTCCGCCAAAGATCCATCTAAAACCATCGACTGCATACTCAGCGATACTGAGTATGGCACCATCAAGATAACCCCCGCAATAATCCGCAAAGCCCTGAAATTCCCCAACGCTACCTCAGAAAATCCTTTCATTCCATTACCTGACCACAAGAAGCACGCTGACAGGGAAGAAATCATTGCTTTCCTTGATGCGATGGGTTACATCTGGGAGACTGGAAGAGACAAGCTACCTGAGAAGAAGCTGACGCTGATAAAGAAATCCAAGATGCCCAGCGAGATGAACTTCATCTTCGCTCACCTGATCAGCTGCATGACAGCGAAATCCGGATCTTCTGATCAAGCCACTCAACCTCAGCAGGCCATGGGTTACGCACTGCTGAAAGGTCTCAACATTGACTGGGCCTCCATCATCTATGAAGACCTCATTCAACGTGTTGATTCTGCCGCTGACCGACCAGCATGGGTTCCTTACCCACGATTCATCAGCGCCATCTTTTAATATGGCCTGAAGGACAGCTATCCTGAAGAGGATGATCTGAAACTCTCTCAGATCGGCCCTAAAGTTCTCGACTTCAAGCCTGTCGCCAACGAGGTACGTGTCTCTACCCTTCTCACTCTACTTAATTCTCCGCTTTCTGTGGCTCCTTCAGCGACAATACCCCTCGCTGATTCCCAGGCCACAAAATCCATTCCTTCTAAGAAAAGGAAACAATCTCTTACCCCTCTTGATTCCAAAAGGATCAAGAAAACCAAGGAGCAACCCCAGCAATTCCATGCTGAAGACTCCTCAGCTCATTCTAAAGAGCTGAAGGAAAGTTCAGTGGTACGCTCTGCCACACCAATTCAAGCCATCCCTTCTAAACCTACTTCAGCGTCCTTAAACGCTGAGGTTAGAACTTTGGAATCTACCCAACTTTCTTCAGTCTCTCGAAAGACTGATGAAGTACTTCTCAGCGAATCCAACGCTGAACTTTAAACCCAACCCCAATTCTTATCCTTCGATCCTCCCTCTATTTCTTTGGACACTCCTCCAGCTAAAACTGGAGATGCCATCATTCAAGAAGCCGTTGAAGCTTCTCAGCGAATGACGAAGAAAGGACCTGCAGAGATCTCCATCCCTCACGGAACTTTTGAGGGAGATATGGAACACTATGGAGGCACTCGAAACTTTGATGAGTTCGTCAACGCTCCTGCAGGTACAGATCCCACCTTAAACACTGTAACTAAACCTGAAACTTCTGAGCTTTCCTTTGTTCACAAGTACTTATATGTTACAGGTCCTTATTTGGGAGACATCAACCAGTCTCTGAAGTCCATGGAGATGAAACTTACAGATCTCACCACCGGTCTATCAAATAACTCTACAGCTGTAACAAACGCTGGAGAGAATCTGACGAAGCTGACTACTGTGGTGGAAAAGAAGGCCTCCTCTGATGACATCAAAGGCCTTGATAAAACTCTCGCCGACTTTGCCAAAGTGCTCTCCGACATCTACACTGACTACACCAACCTCAAATCGTCAGTTTCCACCGTTTCCAGCGAGGTTACAACGCTGAAGAAATCGGTTGGTACACTCGAAGGTGATATGTCAGTGGTCAAGACCGACTTGGGCTCAGTGAAGACCGACCTTGGTTCTGTCAAGACAATGATCGAGACGCTGGTGAACAAGGCAAACAATCCAGCTCCTGCTCCGGCCCCTGCACCTATTTTGGACTCATTCACCGCAGAGGATCGCCAAGAGCTGAAGAAGATCACGCCTGCTATTTCTGGCCTAGAAGACAGAATAGCTAAGCTTGAAGGTTGTGTGAAAATCTCTGGCCCAGAAGACAGAGATAACACCAATGCTGAGTCTACCCATTCCTCCCCCGCCCATCATGAGAAAGAGGGGGAGAAGAGCGCTGAACAAGAGAAGAGCGCTGAAGATCAAAATAAGAGCGCTGAAGACCTTTCCCATGATGAATCTATCAGGGGAGAGGGTAATGAAGATCTGGTAACTGAACCTCAGGGAGATGATAACCCTGAGGGAACCGAGAACCTCGCCTCTGTATCTGAGGGGGAGCAACTCGAAGAAGATGCTGAGGAATCCGAAGCAGAAGAAGACGAAGACATCGACATCCCTGAAGCTGAACCATCCTCCTCTCCAAGGAACGATGATGATGATGATGATGAAGATGACGAATTCTTTGTCGTCAAACCTGCTCCTCGAAAAGCTCTTAAAGGGATCGTGATAACCGAATCCACAGGGGAGAAGACAAAAACAAAGACAAAGCACTCAGCCTCTGGCGCTGAGAAAAGCAAAGACAAAGGCATCGCTAAAGATGATAATCTGGCGATCTTGCTTGCAAAGCCGATTTGTCAGGTACACTAAACTTATTTTTCCTTCCCTGATCATCTCTGAACAATCAGTTATCCATTCCACAAACACCATACACATCCACATTATTTTTTTCTATCTTTTCTACCCAAGTTCTTCTACCCAGTTCTTATTTGTAAGATCGCTGCGTTTCAGCTAGTCCTCTCCCCTGTTTGAGGATATCGCTGAAGGCTCTACTATTGTGACTTCACCAATAATTCCAGCTACCGCTGAAGACATAATCCTAGTTTTAGATTTAATCTCTGAGACTGATGAACCAGAAGAACAACCTCTCTTGCTCAATAAGAGACCTTCCTCAGATCCTCAAAGGCTGAGTGAAGAAGATCAAAAGAGGAGAGAAGAAATGATAAAGCGATTCGAGGATCAGCGAATCATTCTAAGGTGCGATAAACTGCCTTCAGTTCCTCCTAAGTTCGGAATTTCAAAAGCTGAATATCAGGACCACCTTAGAGCTGAACGCCTCATCGCTGAAAGGAAGGAAGCTGAAGATAAAGACAGAGAATACGCCATCAAGCTCACTCAAGAATCTGTCAAAGACCCCAAGCTGAAGCGTATTCCCATTCAAATCCAACGAAAGCTTTTGGAACAAGCCCAGAAGATCGTGGAAAAGAAAGCTGAAGTTTCTCAGACCACCCTGATCTGGTGTAAAGAGAAAATCCACTTCAGATATCGTCCAGCGAAGATCAACAAGGTATTCATCTCTGGAAGAACCTCCATCGGAGTACCTATTGTTGACATCAAACTGTTCAGAGAAGATGGCACATCTGAAACCTTTCGCGCTGACACTGTAAAAAGGTATGGTCTCTCTGAATGGCTGGAGATGAGGTTAGCTATCCAACCATCACAATCTAAGTACAAGGATCATTTCGAAAAGCTGATAAACAGACAGATCGATTTGATATCTTCTTGTGTGGATATTCCTCCTGTTCCTGATCTAAAGCCGAAAAGAAAAAGGGGCTCACCAAAGAAGAAACGTCAAGATTCAAACTCAGGTCCTGTCATACGAAATGAAACTGGAATTGGTTTCTCTCGCGCTGAAGTACTTGGTCCTGATCCTGATCTATCTGCCCTTGACATCTCTTTGCCACCATGTGAACTTTTCGTCCCTGGTAAAGTCATCAGTAATCCTTATGGAATATTCTTTCTTGACTACGACGGACGTAAATGCTTTCAATGGATCGCTGAGCTCCCAATCACTCCAATCGAACAGCTCAAAGATCTTATCTACTGGTGCGACTTCAGAAAAGACATTCAGGCACGACACCTAAAACCCTTGATTTTTGAAGCTGCTCTAAAGCTAAAGAATAAAGGAGAAAAGGTTCCTGACTGGATGATTCCAACTGAAAAGACAACCCTTGATGAACTTCTCATTAAGGAAGAACCCTTTGAAGGCTGACAACAATCACCTCATTCTCTATTGTATCAGTCATCCTTCAGTACTTGTAATTTATTTCGCTTGTACTTGTAATCTTTCTTATTCAAATTGTAACCTGATTCAAAGATTTAAAGAAAGATTTCAGCGAATGTACTTTACTCCATCAGTACTGAAAAGATCCCAGAAAACCGTAAAAGGGACAAATATTTTATGAGTTCTTTTTATCCTTATGTTTTCATTAAATAGCAATTTTCTTTGTTGCTATGTCATAATCAAATAGGGGGAGATTGTTGATCCAAACCCTCAGTGATTTGATAATGACCCTCTCTTAAATACTTAGTGAAAATTGTAAGTAAACAATATGTATCAGAGTTTCACTATCGCTGATAAGTACTAAGATCTTACAGTACTGCTGATAGGAACTCTCGCTCTGTTAGATTAAACATTCAGCGAACACTGTTCACCATATCGCTGAGTCTGTTCAGTCCTTATGGTGATCGCTGATAAGTTAGTTGTTTACTTATGATCCCTGAAGACAAGATTCACGTCAACAAAGGTTCTACGCTGAAGTCGAAGATCAAGCTCAAGAACCAGCGACAAGTCTCCTAATGAACTGATGCGGATCAGCGAAGACTCAGATTTGTCCACTCAACGTGAAGTATCAAGTACAAGACTTCAGCTATCGCTGAACTTTATCATTCGCTGAATAGTAAATGATAATCGCTGAATCAACGAAAGCTGATCATGAAGTCCTCCGTACAAAGTACTTTTGTCTTAACCTCCCTTGCACGCCACCGTACGAAATGTCAGAAAAGAACCTCCGAAAATCTGAAATCGTACAACCACTCTGATACTACACTGTTCATTCATGCGGCTACTAAGGTTGTCAACAAAGGTCAATGACATGCAACCAATCCGCTGGTGACACGTGTAAAGTGTATACTGAATTGCATTAAATGCATGCAGTATATAAAGAGATGAACTCACTTCATTTGAAGTAACTTGCTAACTCTGGACAAGTTCAAATCTCTCTTAAGATAGGATTTTATTAGTAATCTCCTTATCTTTCTTAGTGCAAGAAACCTTAGTGTTCCAACTTGTTTAGATTTAGGTTTATCCTTAATCTTGTTTCCGCAACAAGCTGTAAATTGTTAATGATTTATCAATAAACAATTTAGAAAAGTAAAATAGTGTGTTTGTATTCAACCCCCCCTTCTACAAACTTGTATAGGCCTTTCGGGACCAACACTCTTTAGTCGCTCTTCATGATTAAGTAAGACTGACCAGCTGTCAATGACGTTTGCGAATGGTTCTGATTCAGGAATCAAACTCTCAAACATCACTCTAAAGCTGAACATTCCATCCTTTGTTTGAAAGACAAGATCCCTGTTAAACATTTAATTAAAGATTTTAAGTATTTTGTTAATATAATATGATATAATGAATATCACTATTTTATTCATCATGAATATTTAGTTTTATTCAGTCTGAATAAATTAATATTCAAAGTGAATATAACTTAATCACTATTTATTCATTATGAATATTTAGGTTATTCACTCTGAATAAAGGGTGATAATGAACCATTAATAAAAAAAGTAGTTTTATTCACTCTGTATAAAGTTAATATTCAGAGTGAATATAACTTGATCACTGTTTATTCAGTATGAATATTTAGTTTTATTCACTCTGAATAAAGGGTGATAATGAACCATTAATAAAAGATAATTAATTTTTAAACTTACAATTTGTCTCCTTGCAATGCAAAAATCCAATTTCCAGCCTTGTTTTCTGCTGTTGTTGGACTTTTTGTTGGGTCAACTTTTCTCTAAAGATAAGGTGATTTTAGTTGATCACCTATTTTTTCTATTCTTTTTTCCTTTTTATCAAGGTCATTCACTTCCTTTTGTTTTATTCTTATAACAAGTGACCCTTTCTTGCTCACAACCTCTTCCTCCCCAACAACTTTTTATTTTTATTTTTTGGGCTGTCTACCTGTGATATCCCCAGATCAAAGGTTGGATTTGAAATTGGGGCTCATTCTTTTCTTTCTTCTCCTCCTCAGCCTTCTTCTCTGCTTCCTTATTCTTCTCTTCCTTCTATTCTTCATTCTTCTCCTCTTCACTCTTCCCTTCTTCATTCTTCTCCTCTTCCATCTTCTCATCTCGTGCGTCCTTCTGATCTTCCTTCTTCTCTTCCTTCTTCTCATCTCCTCCCTCCATGTGATCGTCATTCTTCTCTTCTTTCTTCTCATCATTCCTCCTTTCATCTTCACCAACTTTTTGTTTCATCTCTAAATCTGCAACAACATCCTCTATCACTTCTGTTGCCAAAATCTACAACCTTCTCTGAATTACTTGTTGGTTTTCTTTATTTGCAGTCCTAAAATCATCATCAATCTTTGTTGTTGTTTCCAGCACATTCCAATACTGTGTAATGGCAGGCCATATCACCTTTTCTTTATCATTTCTTGATGTTTCCTCAGTAACATCATCATTTGTTTTCTTTTCTTCTTCACAAACAGTTTCATGTTCTTTATCTTCCTCCATCTTCTCTCTATCCTCTTCTTTATCTTCCTCCATCTTCTCTCTCTGCTCTTCTTTATCCTCCTCCTTCTTCTCTTTCTCCTCTTCTCCCATGACCTGTACAAGCTCCTCTGTCTTTTCTGCAGTATCAACATTCCGTTTCTGAAAAATCGTTTCTGATTTTGAGGGAAATGATTTCTTATAACTGTCTTTCCAATCAATGAAATTGGTGTCTTCTGGATACAACATCATGGCTTGCTTTAAGTTGTATTCAAGCTCTGCTTTGTTTGCATAGAGTTCTTCTAAGCCTTCATCAAGCATCTTCAAATACTCCTGTTTTTTATTTTTTTACAGAGATTTTAGTTATCCATCTAAGTACTATAATTCAAATTTAGATATATTTCTTATACCTTAGCTATCTTTTTCTTTGTTGAATTTTTCTCTCTTTCTTCTCGTTCCACATACTCTTATGCGAATCCCCTCTGCCAAACCTCTCGTGCTTATTTCCATCTTCTCTCTTGTCTTCATTCTCTCTGTATTCCATTCTTTTATCGTGCGCCTTACTCTCTTGTGCACCAATCCAGTGCATTTTGTTGAATCAAGATACAGAAGCTTCATTTTGTAAAATGCAAATATGTAAATATCAAAAATGTTATATTATTATTTTATGAATTCCTAATTGAATAATAATGTATATTCATGCTTAACGTATTCTACATTCAATAGATTAACATGCATATAATATTATTAAATTTATAAGGTATAGATTAAAAGTTATTCATTCTGAATATCTAACTTTATTCAGTCTGAATAAAGTTAGATATTCAGAATGCATAACTTTTAATCTATACCTTATAAATTGAATATGTTTTGTTATTCAAACTTATTCATACTGAATAATGAATGTATTGTTTCTTAACCCAATCCATAAACTATCAACTACCATGCATATCAAAGTTATACATAATGAATAATGAAGTTATTCATGCTTAACCCAATCCTAACTAGCATATTAATCTTGAATAAAAACAGATACTAAAGTTGATTACATACCGTCAAAAATGTTATTGGTCCTGTATAGAAGCTTGCATCTGATTGAGGGTTCCAGCCTATCTTGCTTTCTTTTGCACAATCGATAATGTATTTACACCAATTCACTTTCTTAAAATCCAAATCTTTGCCTAGATGTGACAGAATGGCAAGATTGCATGTCCCCATCATCATACAAACACACATTGTATTCACAAACAAAACAATGAAATTTAACTTGAAATTCCAGTCTGCGCTATGTGACTCAGTTATCTTCTTCACAATATCTTTTGGCCTTATCATTTGTTTGTCAAATTGTGATCTCCAAGTCTTTATAATCTCATCCCATTCCATGTTTGTGTCAATACTATTGATATCAACACCTGCGTTCTTCAGTCCTAGAACATGATTCACATACTCTGTTGTAACATTAATAGGACCCTTTCTTGTTCTAATCACCATATTCTTTGGGTCGAAGTTGTAGATTATGTGGTGTGTCAACTTTGCAGGTATCGAATCAATCTGCATATTTAAAAAACTATCAAAACCCATTTGTTTTATGTTGTTTATTTGTGGCAGCCTCATTTTTCCAGTAACCAGCATCAAGTTCTTCGGAGTTGTTCGGATTGACAGAGATCTGTATTCTGCATTCTTCTTTGCCTTTTTTGTACTTTCTTCTTTTTCTTCTTGTTTCTTCTTCTTGCTTGAAGATTCGTCTTTGTTCTTTTTTTTAAGGGTTGCTTCTTCTTTTTATCTATAAACATTTTTTATATTCAAAACAAAATGATTAATATATGTATTTTGTTAGTTTTTATCAATATGTGAAAAATGAATAATAATAATACCTTTTTTCTCTTCTTTTCTTTTTTTCTTCGATGAAGATACTCCGTCTTCATGCTTTCGCTTCTTTTCTATTTAAATTCAAACAGTTAACAAAAATAGAATTTAATCGGTCTGAATAATAGGTATATATTAAAAAGTTGAAGTTATATTGAATATTTACCTTTATTCATACTGAATAAAGGTACATATTCAGTATGAATATCACTCCTCACAAACATCTTAACAACGTTTTAGCAATAATAATCAATCACTTTTTGTTTTTGTTTTATTCAGTCTGAATAATAGGTATATATTAACAAGTTGAAGTTATATTCAGACTGAATAAGGGTACATATTCAGTATGAATATCACTCCTCACAAACATCTTAACAACGTTTTATGTAACAACCCAAAATCCATAACAAACATTTAATTAAAATATCCCAAAATGGGTCCCAGTACATAACATATATCCCGAACAGAGTTACAATACTTGCAGCGGAAACAAACTTCCACAACCGAGAAACTAACTAAGCTAACATGCTAAGTTAAAGAGAGCTACAGTGCTCCAAACTCGGGACTTCAGCCTCAACCTTCCGACCATCGCTTTGCCCTTAGAGAAAGTACCACTACCACTCTTGCCTGAAAATGGTTTAGTTTTGATAGAGAGGGTTAGACCATGATATAAAAATAATTTAAACAAATCTCATTTTTAAAACACGTAAACTGTCATGATATAAAAATAAAATAATTGTTTAAAGTAACAATCTCCACATAAGGGTATTTGCACAGTGGTCTCCATGCCCATCACCTCCACGTGATTCCACACTCGGGGCCCCCAGTAGATCCCCATGGCCCCCCAATAGATGCCATATCCGTGTGCGCGAGAAACAGATTTAAGGCACACGGTTCACCAAACTCCCAAGGATCCTTAATGATCCAAGGTACAACCAGCCCCTCTGTGCAACCCGACTCCACATACAAACATACCAATCAAGGCTAGAAATCATATAGCAGTTGCATGTATCTTTGTAACAACAATTCATAGCATACGAGTATAACGTTCCCAAAACATTTAGTTCATGCAAGAAATAAGATTGAATTTATAGATAATCATGCTCGCATATCATACCATTGTCAGCAATAAAAATACTTAACATCTCATTTCACGTAAAAGTGTTAAGGGAACTCACCTTCTTAGAGTGTTAAGCTAAGCAGACCTCTCCCTTTCCTTGAATCGAAATGAAACCACCACCTGAGTTTTAATCATAATACATCAGTACCCACCTCCGGAAAACGCCTACATCCGGACAACCCCTATATCCAGACACCCTAACTATCCGGACGCACACACTACCCGGACACACTCTTTCCGGTCATACAGATACCCGGAACCTTGTCCGAACAACTTATTCGGAACTCTACCTGGACAATTCATCCAGACACTTATCGAAAAACACCATCCGGAACGCCTATCCGGAGAACATACCCGGAAAACCCATCGGACCATCTATCGAAAAACACCATCCGGACAATACTATCCAGATACTCTTCATCCAGAAACCACAATTATCCGGGTACCTATCCGGAAACCACAGCTATCCGATTACCTATCCGGAAAACTGACTATCCGGATCCTCACCCGAAAACCCACTATCCGGATCCCTCATCCGATTACCTATCCGGAAAACTGACTTCCTTACCCGGAAACTGACTATCCGGATCAGGCGATACCCGGATAGTCGCGCACAGTAAACCTCAAAAACTTCCTTAAACCGATTAGAAGCAATGGTTTTCGGTCCAAACTTATTTAAATATGATTGGGTTAACATCTCCACCCTAAACAAACCAGTATTCCCTAATTCAACCAACAATTTGACCAAAACGATCCAAAACCTATTACATCCTTTTTAGAGAAGAACACAGTAAAGTATTTAGGTTTTCTCCCAACTCCCACACACCAAACCATAGAAAAACAATAGAAGTAAAAAGGTTAGTAGCATACTGTTGATCCAAACCCTCAATGATTTGATAATGACTCTCTGAGAAACACTTAGTGAAAATTGTAAGTAGACAATATGTATTAGAGTTTCACTATCGTTAATAAGTACTATGTCTCTACAGTACCGCTGATAGGAAACTCATGCTCTTTAAATTACATATTCAGCGAAACTGTTCATCAGCAAGCCCTGAGCCTGTTCAGTCTTACTGATGATCGCTGATAGTTTTAGTGGTTTACTTATGATCCATGAAGAAAAGTTTCACGACAACAATGTTCTACGCTGAAGTCGAAGATCAAGCCAAAGAACTAGTGACAAGTCTACTAATGAACTGATGAGGATATCAGCGAAGCCAAGACCTGTCCACTCAACGTGAAGTTTCAAGTAGAAGACTTCAGCGAACGCTGAACTTTATCACTTGCTGATAAAGAACTATTCAGTGAACGTTGATTATGAAGTTTCCTCTACAAGTTACTTTTGTCTTAACCCCTTGCACGCCTCCTTACGAAATGTCAGAATGGACATCCCTTTTGTCCAGAATCGTACAACCAACTCTGATTCTACACTGTTCATCATGCGGCTACTAGGTTGTCTACCAAGGTCAAACCATGCAATCAATCAGTTGCTGCCACGTGTAAAGTGATACTGATGTGCATTAAATGCATGCAGTATATAAAGGAAACCCTACTTCAGAATTGAAGTGCTCGGCCATCTCCTTCTCCTTACTATTCTGTGTGTTAGAATATTACTCTTAATATTCTTATCTCCTTTCTATCTTATTTCTAATGCAAAGAAATCTTAGTGTTCTCTTAACTTGTTTAGATTAGGTTTATTCCTTAATCTTGTTCTACAACAAGTTGTAAATTGTTTGATACATATCAATAAACAATTTAGAAAAGTAAAAATCGTGTGTTTGTATTCAACCCCCCCCCCCCCTTCTACAAACTTGTATAACCCTTTCGGGACCAACAAGTGGTGTCAGAGCGGATTGTTTAATCTCATAAACAAGATCTTGCTTATACTAATCTTTTCTCTTCCCTGCTATTTCCTAAAATGGCTAACAACACAAACACAAACTATATCGACAATGGTTCTCTTGCAAAAGCCCCTAGATTTTCCAGAGATAACTTTAATCTGTGGAAAAATAGGATTATACTCTTCTTAGAAGGTGTAGACCCTACTATGCCCCATTACATCGAAAATGGACCATATATCCCTGTGAGAATTGATCCTGAAGTTCCAGGCACTGCTAATAGAGCTACCATTCCTGAAAGGATCATTCCCAAAGAAGTTCAGATTGAGTCAGCAACTTATGCTCCGGCTCAACGATGGACTATAAATCATCCTATTGAACAAATTCTTGGTGATCCAAACGCTGGTGTTCAGACTCGACGAAGTGCAGGTAACATTTGTTTATTTGTTAACTTTATTTCTTTCATTGAACCAAAGAAAACAGATGATGCCCTCAGAGATCCAAACTGGGTCAGCGTTATGCAAGAAGAGCTGACAGAATTCGAAAGAAACAAAGTTTGGAAGCTCGTTCCAAGACCATCTGACAAGTCAGTGATAGGCACTAAATGGGTCTATCGAAACAAGTTGGATGAACATGGAACTGTAACCCGTAACAAGGCTCGTCTTGTTGCTCAGGGATACAGACAAGAGGAAGGTATAGATTACGACGAAACATTTGCTCCAGTGGCAAGACTCGAAGCCATTCGTCTATTCTTAGCTTACGCAGTACACAGAGACTTCAAAGTTTATCAGATGGATGTTAAATCAGCGTTTCTAAATGGAAAGCTGAATGAAGAAGTCTATGTGGAAAACCTCCAGGATTCTCTGATCCTAAGCATCCAGGTTATGTTTATAAACTGGATAAGGCACTTTATGGCTTAAAACAAGCTCCTCGTGCATGGTATGACACTCTCTCTTCTT
This sequence comes from Saussurea involucrata, assembly GCA_033807775.1. Taxonomy (NCBI): domain Eukaryota; kingdom Viridiplantae; phylum Streptophyta; class Magnoliopsida; order Asterales; family Asteraceae; genus Saussurea; species Saussurea involucrata. The sequence continues at coordinate 64,217,744 of CM066318.1, forward strand.
ATCTCCACATTGAAAAATTTGAGCGAGGTAAAATCGATAAAACTCTATTTTTTAGGAAAGTAAAAGGTCATATTATTCTTGTTCAAATATATGTCGATAATATTATATTTGGTTCTACTAACCCTGACCTTTGTACTCGTTTCGCTGATAGAATGAAAGCTGAATATAAAATGAGTATGATGGGTGAGCTAACCTATTTCCTTGGTCTTCAAATCAAACAGAATGAAAAAGGGACTTTCATTCACCAAGGAAAATATGTTAAAGATATGCTGAAGAAATTTGATTTAACTCAGAGTTCAGCTATGAAAACCCCTATGGCATCGCCGCTGACACTAAACAAGGATCTTTCTGGAAAACCTGTTAATGTCACAGCGTACCTTGGGATGATCAGCTCTCTTCTGTATCTTACAGCTAGCCGACCTGATATTATGTACGCAACTTGTTTGTGTGCACGATATCAAGCTGAACCTAAGGAATCTCATTTGATCGCTGTAAAGCGAATCTTTCGTTACCTTAAGGGTACTCCTAACCTAGGTCTTTGGTATCCCAAAGACTCAGGGTTTGATCTAATCGCCTATTCAGATAGTGATTTTGCAGGATGCAAATTGGATAGGAAAAGCACCACAGGAGGCTGTCAGCTCCTGGGTGGAAAGCTGGTGAGTTAGACAAGTAAAAAGCAAAACTGAGTGTCCACCTCAATCGCTGAAGCTGAGTACGTAGCCGCTGGAAGCTGTTGTTCTCAGGTCTTTTGGATGAGAAATCAACTACTGGACTATGACCTTCAGCTCTCAAAAATTCCAATCCATTGCGACAGCACTAGTGCCATCGCTATAGCAAACATTCTAGTGCTACACTCAAAGACCAAACACATTGAAATCAGGTATCATTTTATCAGAGTACATGTGATGAATGGTGATATAGAACTTCATTTTATTCCAACTGACTTTCAGTTAGCTGATCTGTTCACAAACCTCTTGATGAGACAAGATTCAACTTTCTCATCAGCGAGCTTGGAATGCTGAACTTAGAAGAGTAAAATCTTCAGTGGTTCACATTTGATCAGTAATATAAATGAACTTGTATAAACCCCTTCAATCACCTACTCTCTGAACAAAACTGATTCGCTGATATCAAGGTATGTTCTCTCTCACTCGCTGACGTTCGCATATGAATGCAAGATTTCAAAACAAATTGCATCGCTGAAAATTTCTTCCTTTCAGTGGTACTTTGAAATTTCAAAATCTAATACTGATATTTCTAATCAGTGCTTCATGTTTTAAAAATTGTCCCTGAGTTTTCAAAATCCTCAGAGACACCCTAAAATATGAAAGGACGTTTGTGACGTCATCACAACGGATAGACCATGGCACACTTTTCTCTGACACGTTCGCCCGTTTCGTATACCTTGTCCAATCAAATTCAAGGGACGTGCCCGTGTCATCATGAAAAACTTTCCCGCTCATAGTTTTTCCCTCTCTGCTCTCACTATACATTGCGTTTATATTTTTACCTTTTACACGAACATCATCTCCTTCAAGCAAGAACTCTCTGTTGCATTCAAATTATTTACTCACGAACCTGTTCATCTTCATCTTCTTCAACACTACGGGTTAATATTTCTTTTAATTTGCAACACATAAACTTGTTTTTGATCTTATTCTTGTTTTTAAAAGATCAAACAAAAGAACTTTTTAAAATGAAATCATTTCTCTTCATGATTTTATGAACACAATCTTCATGATTGTTCTTCAAGTTTAAAACCAAAATCTTAAACTTGCATCTTCATACGTTTTTCCATAATCCCTTCTTTAAAAGGAAAGTGGAAAACAAGACATTCACTAGATTTTGTCATTTTGTCAAAACTAGAAAAACCCTAATTTCCATTTCTTTCTCTAAATGGAAATTACAAAACCTTAAAAACCCTTATTTTGGAATTCTATCCATTTTAAGAACTTCTTTTCATATTTTTCATGTTTATGCTTTAATAAACAGAAATGGCATCTACTGAAGCTCCTTCTACTCAATCTCCCACTGCATCTGAAAGCATCGAACTAATCAAAGCTCTTCATGTCGACTTTAAACTGGAGGAAGTTACCTTTAAGGGAAACAATCCCTATGCCCTCTTCGACTTCCATGCGAAGAAGAAGATTAGTCACCTGGATGATGCTGTCATTTTCCTTCAGACCTGTCCTCTAGCGACAACTCTTACCGTTGTTCATCCCGCTCACAAACATCTTCTCGCTCAGTTCTGGTATACTGCCAGAAGAGCTCAAGTACCCTCCACCAAAGACCCAAAGAAAATGGACGATGTCATTCTCTTTGACACTGAGCATGGTACTTCCAAGATAACCCCTGGCGCTCTCAGGTCTGCCCTGAACCTTCCTGGTAGTTCCAAAGAAAAACGCTTTGTCCCTCTACCAAACCCCAAAAACCTCGCTGACAGGGACGCACTAATTGCATTCTTTGATGCAATGCGGTACGTGTGGGAAACAGGGAGAGACAAACTCCCTGAGAAGAAGCTGACCGCCATCAAGAAATCCAAAATGCCCAGCGAGATGAACTTCATCTTCGCTCATCTGATAAGCTGCATAACAGCTAAGGTTGGGTCAACTGACCAAGCATCCAAACCCCAACAGGCTATGGGGTACTCACTGCTGAAAGGCCTTCACATTGATTGGGCAAAGATCATATTCGACGATATGATGCTCAGGGTGGATGCCACAGAGAGACCAACAACTGTTCCATGTCTCCAGTTTTTCAGCGCTCTCTTCGCACAAGGGCTGAAAAATAAATACCCGAAGGTGGGCGACCTGAAGCTCTCACAGGTTGGTCCTAAGGTGCTCGATTTCAAGTCCCTGCCAAACGAGGTACGTCTCTCTACTCTCTTACCTCTTCTTAGACCCCCCACTTCTTCTACTTCTGCAGCTATCTCCACGGTAATCCCAACCGTTGGCACCCAGGTTGCAACATCCACTTCCTCTCGAAAGAGAAAACACTCATCAACCACTCTTGGTGCTCCTAAGGCCAAGAAAACCAAGGAGCAACCCCCAAGCCTTCCCAGACTGAAGACTCCATGACTCTTTCTCCTCAAGCGCCGTTGGAAAGTTCAGTGGTACGCTCTGCCACAGTCGCTGAAAACATCCCTTTTATCCCTACTTCAGCGTCTCTAAACGCTGAGGTTGCCCTGGAACAGAACCTACCTCCCTCAGTATCTCCAAGTACTGCGGAAGTATTTCTCAGCGGATCCAACGCTGAACCTTCCTCCAAATCCCTCTTCTCAACTCTTACTCCTCCCACTATCTCTTTGGTCAGTCCACCTGTCTTTCCCCCACTCTCTACAACAAACATCTTCCTCAGCGATACAAATGTTGAAGCTCTACAGAGGATGATGGAGCAGAATATAGGACCTGCGGGCACTTCAAGGCGACAACCTTCTCTGGAAGACGACTATGAAACTTACTCAGGTCACCGGAACTTCGAAGACTTCACTAACCCACCCGCAGGTATACACAAAAACATACACACTACTCTCTCAAAATCCCCAACTTCTGAGCTTTCCTTTGTTCATAAGTTTTTAACTATTGCAGGTCCTAATTTAGGAGACATCAACAACTCTCTCAAGGATTTGACAACAAAGGTGGAATCTCTCACCACCACTCTCTCTGCAAACTCTTCAGCGGTTACAAACGCTGGAGAGGCCCTCAAGACACTCACCACAGAGGTGAACGGAAAGGCGTCCAGTGCTAATCTGGCTAAGGTGGAAGGTAGCCTCTCAGATCTCGCTACTACTCTCGTTGAGAACTCCACTTCCATCAACAATCTCAACTTCACAAAAATCACCCTCTCCACCAACTTCACCACCCTGTCCAACGGAGTCACATCGTTGACGACAGTGGTTGGTAATCTTCAGGGAGAGGTGACTACTTTAAAGTTAGAGGTAAGCACTGCCACTGGTCTACTGCAGCAAATCCTCAATCGTCTGAACGCTCCATCTTGTACTCCCTCACACTTCACTCTGATTGATCGAGAGGATCTTCAAAGGATCAGTCCTGCTATTTCTGGCCTAGAAGACAGAATAGCAAGGATTGAAACTTGCATTGGAATCACTGGCCTAGAAGACAGTGACCCAAAGCATGCTGATGCTGCTGCTACTGCTTATGTATCTTCCCCCATCCATCATGTATAAGAGGGGGAGAAGAATCAAGAAGATCTTCCCCATAATGTTCAGGGGGAGAAGAAAACTCAAGAAGACCTTCCCCATAACTCTGAGGGGGAGCGTATAATCTCTACTACTGCTGAAAAACCTCAGGGAGTTGTAAACCCTGAGGGAACCGAGTTCTCCCAAAACCATGATGCATCTTAGGGGGAGAAACTCGAAGAGGATGCTGATGTTGAAATCCTAGAACCGTCAGTTGATGAGGATGAAGAGGAAGCTGAAGAAGAAGAAGAAGACGATGAAGACGTCGATATCGCTGACGACGAACCATCATCATCACCTGATGATGATGATGATGATGATGACGATGATGATGATGATTGTATCGATTACTCCTTCCAGCCAATCAAAAGGGGCCCCTGCTCAAAAAGGGGTAGTTCTAAACGAACCATCAGGAGAGGGGACCATGAAAAAGCCTGCAGCAACTGAAGCCGATAAAGGCAAAAACAAAGGCATCGCTGCAGAAGACAATCTGACTATCTTTCTACAAAAGCCAGTTTGTCAGGTACAATACTTTTTCTTCCCTTACACTGCATCCCTCCTCTATCCCTTCTCAACCTCAGTTCTCCTCTCCATAAAACCTCTATACACTTAGCCTCATTCTTTTCTCTATCTCCTTTTCCCAAATGATCTTACTTAAACGATCGCTATGTTTCAGCTACTCCTCTCCCCTGCTTGAGGATCCAGCTGAAGTTCCTCCAGCTACACCAACAATAATCCCAGCCTCAAGAGCTGAATAAATAATCTCGGTCCTGAATCTCGATGGGACTGATGAAATTTTTGAAGAAGAAGAAGAAGAACTGCTCTCACACAACAAAAGACCTTCCTTAGTTCCTCTCAAGCTAAGTGAAGAAGAGCTGAAAAGGAGAGCAGCTATGGTCAAACAGCTAGAGGATCAGCGACTTGTTCCTACTCATCTCAACATTCTTTCAAAAGATGAAGTCGTTGAATCTCTCAAAGCTGAGAAACTCTTTGCTGAAAGAAAGAAGGCTGAAGATAAAGACAGGGAATATGCCCTAGAGCTCGCTCAACGTTCTTTCGATGATCCAGACTTGAAAAGATTTCATGTTGCGGTCCAAAAGAATCTAACAAAGGACGCACAGAAGACTCACCAGGAAAAGACCAAAGTCAGTGGCACCACACTGGAGTGGTGTAAAAAGATGTGTCACTACAGACAACATCCTTCAAGGATAAAAGCTGTAAATGTCAAGGGAAGATATGCTTTGAAAAATAACATAAAGGTACCGATCATTCATGTCCATGTAGTCAGAGAAAACGGCTACAACAGAACTTGCTACATGTCAGCTCTGGACAATTTCGGTCTCGCTGATTGGTTGGAGATGAGAATAGCAATTCAAAGATCCCGCTCAACTTTCAAAACCTATGTTGAACAAGCCATAAATAGGCAGATCGACTTAGTTACCTCAGCGGTTGATATTCCACCTCCACCGCCAATTCAAAAGAAGAGAGCTGCTCCAAAAAAGAAGAACCCTTCTTCTCCAGGCCCGACAATAAGAAACGAGACAGGAATTGAATTCTCTCGTGAAGCAGTTCTTGGCCCTGCCCCTGACCTCTCCGGACTTGATGTATCTCTACCTCCCGCTGAAGCTTTCTTCCCTGGAAAAGTTATCAACAAACCGTATGGCATCTTCTTCTATGACTTCAATGGTCGTGAATGCTTTCAACGCATCTCTGAGCTATACAAAACTCCAATCAAACAACTCAAAGATTTATTATACTGGTGTGAGTACAAACACAGTCTCCTTGTATCACTTCTGAAAACCCCACATCTCCGTGAAGCCAAGAAAATAAGGGAACAGGGAATCAATGTCCCTGATTGGATGATTCCAGAGACTGACACTCTTGACGATCTCCTAAAGAAAGAACCTGAGTAGCATATAGGATTCCTTGTAATTCTTCTATTTTATCAGCTGTATCTTTTGTACTTGTAAATATTATTTGTTGTACTTGTAATTTTTCCACTTCCCTTTGTAACCTTTACGAAGTTTAAAGAAAAAATTCAGCGAATGTACTTTACTCCATCAGTACTTAAAAGATCCCAGAAAACAGTAAAAGGGACAAATATTTTATGAGTTATTTTTATCCTTATGTTTTCATACTTAGCAATTTTCTTTTATTGCTATGTCATAATCAAATAGGGGGAGATTGTTGATCCAAACCCTCAATGATTTGATAATGACTCTCTGAGAAACACTTAGTGAAAATTGTAAGTAGACAATATGTATTAGAGTTTCACTATCGCTGATAAGTTCTATGTCTCAACAGTACCGCTGATAGGAAACTCATGCTCTTTAAATTACACATTCAGCAAAATTGTTCATCAGCAAGCCCTGAGCCTGTTCAGTCTTACTGATGATCGCTGATAGTTTTAGTGGTTTACTTATGATCCCTGAAGACAAGTTTCACGACAACAATGTTCTATGCTGAATTCGAAGATCAAGCCAAAGAACCAGCGACAAGTCTACTAATGAACTGATGCGGATATCAGCGAAGCCAAGACCTGTCCACTCAACGTGAAGTTTCAAGTAGAAGACTTCAGCGAACGCTGACCTTTATCACTTGCTGATAAAGAACTATTCAGTGAACGTTGATCATGAAGTTTCCTCTACAAGTTACTTTTGTCTTAACCCCTTGCACGCCTCCGTACGAAATGTCAGAATGGACATCCCTTTTGTCCAGAATCGTACAACCAACTCTGATTCTACACTGTTCATCATGCCGCTACTAGGTTGTCTACCTAGGTCAAACCATGCAACCAATCAGCTACTGACACGTGTAAAGTGATACCGATGTGCATTAAATGCATGCAGTATATAAAGGAAACCCTACTTCAGAATTGAAGTGCTCGACCATCTCCTTCTCCTTACTATTCTGTGTGTTAGAATATTACTCTTAATATTCTTATCTCCTTTCTATCTTATTTCTAGTGCAAAGAAATCTTAGTGTCTTTTAACTTGTTTAGATTAGGTTTATTCCTTAATCTTGTTCCGCAACAAGTTGTAAATTGTTTGATACATATCAATAAACAATTTAGAAAAGTAAAAATCATGTGTTTGTATTCAACCCCCCCCCCCTTTCTACAAACTTGTATAACCCTTTCGGGACCAACACATACCTTGATTGATTTCTTCAAGAGCCTCTATGCCCTTGCTACAACTTCTCAGCTTCTTCCCTCTCTCTTTCTTGATGTAGCCGCAAGAATGATACCGTGAAAACAAAATTAGGGATCTACTCCCTTTTTATACCTTCCCACAATTGCAACTAGGTCCACCCTTTTCTATTATCTTTTGCTTTAGCCACAAATTGCACACACACCTTCACGATTAGAACACGGTTATTACAACACTCCCCCCTTAAAAGAATTCCGTCCTTGGAGTTCCTTGGTCAAAATAAATACGGGTACTTGGCCCTCATCTTAGATTCCACTTCCCAAGTCGCTTCCTGACCCTTGTGAAATTGCCCTTGAACCTTTACGAGGTTGATCTCCTCAGTCCTCAGTTCCTCCACCCTATGATCACGATCGCTTCGGGTCATTTTACGAGTTCAATTTCCCACCCACTCGCACTCATGCGCAGGTATTGTCGTACCAACATCCAACAAACGCCCTATAAATGGAGTCGTGAAACACAATATGAATTCCCACATATCCATCAAACACAACCAATTTATATACCAACTTTCAAATCTCTTTCACTAGCTACGGTTGGCCCACTAACACGTGGTTCAACCCTCTTTCCTCTCGGAATGCACCACTCGAGTCCACGGGGCGTCTTCAGCGTCAAGCTGACCCTCGACTTTTAGTCTCAACGCTTCACGCTTTCCGGTCTACTCAACTTTGGTTCCATATAACGTTCCAAAACTTCTGACCAATGTCATAAACGTGCGATGTCCCTCGAATTCCTCCCTCCATTAACCGCAACCTTTTTAGGTTGAGAGGATTTGCATAATATACTCATAACTTCTTCCCACTAACTATACCGAACAATGTCCGCTTTGTCTACACATTTGGACTCACGGTTTTAACACGCGTCTAATCAAGGTTTTCACATCCGTCTTCACTTCCTTGTAATAAGGAATTTTACCGAATTTAATGTCACCACACGAATCCTGTACAAAAGTATACAACCACCCATTTTGCCAATCTTAGCACCAGATCAACCTCAAATACTCACAGTTATGAGTTTCTTCATTGGATAACATGAAACTTCCATATCACCTCCCCCAATACAACATACTTCTACGAAATTAGTACCGTCTTCCCCCAAGCCACACTGGCAACAATTCAACCAAGATAACCAGCTCATACGCTCCCACCATGTCATCACCTCACGCTTACACAAGGCCATTCCAAATAACGCATCACTGAACACCATGTTCACTCTGGAATGTTTATCATACTAACACTTACTCAAATCGGACTGTCTCACACTTCAAGTGTCCCATACAACCACTTATGCCATGTCTTTTCGAAGTCATAGATCACACACTTTTGAGGAAAGACTTATTAACCCGTGCAAGTCTTCCTGCACTTTAACCATGACATGCACAATAATCCATGTCCTAGTACCCTCACGAGGAGTTCATATACCTGTCAATAACACCGCTTAAACATTGCTCCATCTATTTGGTGTCACTTACCCACCTTTTTACTTTCCATTTTCCCACTTGTTTGAACATACCGTCTTCACCTCTTTACGTTAGCATGCGACATTGCCAGCCTACCAACATCTACTCCCTTTCCCGATCATTCAAACGCGCCACAACATATTTGTGTTACTATACCCAACCGAACGGTCTCACCACAATTCTCACACGAGATGAACAACCAAGTCTTCCTGAAATAACATTCAATGCTCCCAAGCACCACACATTTCTCGCTCTCCAAGCAGAGTTAACTTACTCACCAAAATTTCTTTATACCTAAAGAATATTTCAAAAATCCCAATGTATAAATCCACTACACAACACCACAGACCAATTGAATAATGCGTTCACATCGTCGTTCAGTTAGAGTAAGATAAATTCATCCAAAATTCCACGTAACCGGAAAGAACACAAGCCTCTCTTTTAGGTAGCCGTCTATCACTACTCCACCCTTTGTTTTCAAGTAACAATAGCATAACACCGCCTCACAATTTATACATCCCCAAACGAGCATAATCGCCACCCTTGATTACTTCCCTAGAAAACTCCCAGATTAGGATCCATACTTATACTTATCCCATGGGTTAACACGATCCCACCGCCTGATATAACGACAACCCCTTATCACGATAATGACTTACACGTCCCCCTTGGCATAAGAGCCACCAACTTGCCTGCACAACTATCACAACACGATATCATACTGCCAACAAATTTTCATGGTCCTCTTCTCACACATAAAAGATACCGTCTTCTTCATACCAACCATAACCCAACTGTTGGTCCCGAAGGCCTATACTAGTTTGTAGAAGGGGGGTTGAATACAAACACACAGATTTTACTTTTCTAAATTGTTTATTGATAAATCATTAACAATTTACAGCTTGTTGCGGAAACAAGATTAAGGATAAACCTAAATCTAAACAAGTTGGAACACTAAGGTTTCTTGCACTAAGAGAGATAAGGAAATTACTAATAATAACCTATCTTGAGATAAGAGATTGAACTTGTCCAGAGTTAGCAAGTTACTTCAAATGAAGTGGGTTCATCTCTTTATATACTGCATGCATTTAATGCAAGTCAGTATACACTTTACACGTGTCATCAGCTGGTTGGTTGCATGTCATTGACCTTTGTTGACAACCTTAATAGCCGCATGGATGAAAAGTGTAGTATCAGAGTGGTTGTACGATTTCAGACAGTCGGAGGTTCTTTTCTGACATTTCGTACGGAGTCGTGCAAAGGTGGTTAAGACAAAAGTATTTTGTACGGAGGACTTCATGATCAGCTTTCGTTGATTCAGAGTATTATCATTATCTATTCAGCGAATGATAAAGTGCAGCGATAGCTAAAGTCTTGTACTTGATACTTCACGTTGAGTGGACAAATCTGAGTCTTCGCTGATCCGCATCAGTTCATTAGGAGACTTGCCGCTGATTCTTGAGCTTGATCTTCGACTTCAGCGTAGAACCTTTGTTGACGTGAAACTTGTCTTCAGGGATCATAAGTAAACAACTAACTTATCAGCGATCATCATAATGATTGAACAGACTCAGAACATTAATGGTGAATAGTGTTCGCTGAGTGTTTAATTTAAAGAGCGAGAGTTCCTATCAGCGGTACTGTATGATCTTAGTACTTATCAGCGATAGTGAAACTCTGATACATATTGTTTACTTACAATTTTCACTAAGTATATAAGAGAGGGTCATTATCAAATCACTGAGGGTTTGGATCAACAATCTTCCCCTATTTGATTATGACATAGCAACAAAGAAAATTGCTATTTAATGATAACATAAGGATAAAAAGAACTCATAAAATATTTGTCCCTTTTACTGTTTTCTGGGATCTTTTCAGTACTGATGGAGTAAAGTACATTCGCTGAAATCTTTCTTTAAAACTTTGAATCAGGTTACAAAGAGAAATGGAAAGATTACAAGTACAAGCGAAATAAATTACAAGTACAAAAGAATAACTGATACAATAGAGAAAAAAGGCGATCATATCAGTTTGTAAAGGGTTCTTCCTTAATGAGAAGTTCATCAAGGGTCATTGATGTGGTGGGAATCATCCAGTCAGGAACGGTTACACCTTGTTTTCTTTTGATCAGCGCTTCTTCAAAAATCAAGGGTTTCAGATGTCGTGCCTGAGGGTCATTCCTGAAGTCACACTAGTAGATGATATCTCCCAGCTGTTCGATGGGAGTGATGTGAAGTTCAGAGATGCGTTGAAAATGCTTTCCACCATCGTAGTCATGGAAAAATATCCCGTAGGGTTCGCTTATGACTTTGCCAGGGATGAAAGTCTCACCAGGAGGAAGAGATGTGTCAAGCATGGAAAGATCAGGATCAGGACCAAGGATTTCAGCACGTGAAAAACCAATACCTGTTTCATTTCGTATGACAGGGCCATCAATTGAAGATTTAGATTTCTTCTTCTTCGCTGAGGCCTTTCTTTTCTGACTTTCTAGAGGAGGAGGAAGAGGAATATCCACACAGGAGTAGACTAAGTCGATTTGTTTGTTGATCAGCTTTTCAACATGTTCCTTGTACTTCGACTTGGACTTCTGGATGGCTAACCTGATCTCCAACCATTCAGAGAGACCGTACTTCGTTATGGCTTCAGCATAGAATTTTTCGTACTTCTTATCTTCTCTGAATATCTCGATTTCAGCGATTGAAACAAGGGTTGTTCTTCCAGAGATGAATACCTTGTTGATTTTGGCAGGAGAGAGTCTGTAGTTGACCTTTTCTTTGCACCAGACTAACGTGGACTGAGACACAGTTCTCTTTTCTTCAGTTATCTTCTTGGCGTTTTCCCAGAGCTGACGTTGAACTTCAATAGGAACTCTTTTCATCTTGGGGTCTTTCACTGATCGTTTAGAAAGCTGGATGGCGTATTCTCTGTCTTTTTCTTCGGCTTCCTTTCTTTCAGCGATTAATCTTTCAGCTCTGAGGTGATCCTTGTATTCCTTTTGGGTAATTCTGAACTTTTGAGGAACTGAAGGAAGTTGATCACGCCTCAGAATGATTAGCTGATCCTCGAATTGCTTTATTATCTCCTCTCTTCTTTTCTGATCCTCTTCACTTAGCTTTTGAGGAGCTAAGGAAGGTCTGCCTCTGTGCGAGAGTAGCTGTTCTTCTGGTTCATCAGTCTCAGAGATCAAATCTAAGAATGGGATTATTTCTTCAGCAGCAGCTGGTATTATTGGTGAAGTCGCCGTTGTGGAACCTTCAGCGATATCCTCAAACAGGGGAGAGGACTAGCTGAAACACAACGATCTTACAAGTAAGAACTTGGGTAGAAACAGAGAGAGAAAATTTGTTCAAGTGTATAGGCTTGGGTAGTAGAACTGATAGTGTATGATAGAGGAGGGATGGAGTGAGAGATGTTTAGTGTACCTGACAAACCGGCTTTTCAAGCAAGATCGTCAGATTGTCATCTTCAGCGACGCTTTTGCCTTTGCCTTTCTCAGCTCCAGAGGCTGAGGGCTTTGTCTATGTCCGCTCCCCTGAAGGTTCATTTATCGAGATTCCCTTAAGAACTTTGATCTTCGGAGCAGGTTTGACGATAAAGAAGTCATCGTCATCTTCGTCATCGTCATCATCATTCTTTGGAGAAGAGGATGGTTCATTATCAGGGATGTCGACGGCTTCATCATCTTCTGCTTTGGATTCGGTTTTATCAGCTTCTTCTTCGAGTTGCTCCCCCTTAGATATAGAGGCGAGCTTCTCAGTTTCCTCAGGGTTTTCATCTCCCTGAGGTCCATCGGTGGTTTCTTCAGCATCCTTCTTCTCTCCCCTGGTAGATTCATCATGGGAAAGGTCTTCAGCGCTCTTAGAGAGATCTTCAGCGTTCTTCTCCCCCTCTTTCTCATGATGATTGGGGGAGGAATGGGTCGATTCAGCAGCGTTGGCAGGTTCTCTATCTTATTGGTCAGAGATACCTATCAAATCTTCAATCTTTGCTATTCTGTCTTGAAGGCCAGAAATAGCAGGATTGATCTTCTCCAGCTCAGTGCGATCCGCCGCTGTGAAATTGTCAGATGCAGGGACAGGGGCAGGGGCAGGAGCAGGAGTATTCGCTTTGAGTAGCAGCTGCTCGATCATTGTTTTCATCGAACTAACATCGGTCTTTACAGGGCCTAAGTCAGTCTTTACCGATGTCTTCAGCGTTGTGACCTCGCTGGACATGGATGAAACTGAATTTTTGAGAGAGGTGTAGTCTGTGTAGATGTCAGCGAGCACCTTGGCCAAGTCGCTGAGAGTTTTATCAACCTGCTTCATGTCATCTGTGGAAGCCTTCTTCTCCACCACCTTGTCAGCTTTGTAAGATTCTCTCCAGCGTTTGTTACAGCTGTAGAGTTATTTGAAAGAGTGGAGGTGAGACCTGTCAGCTTTGTCTCCACGGACTTCAGAGAGGCGTTGATGTCTGCCAAATTAGGACCTGTAACATATAAGAACTTGTGAACATACGAAAGCTCAGAAGTTTGGGGTTTAGTGACAGTGTTTATGGGTTGGTGTGTACCTGCAGGAGGATTGATGAACTCGTCAAAATTACGGGTTCCTGAAAAATGTTCCATGTCATCTTCAAAAGTGCCCATGGATTGTCCTGCAGGTCCTGTCTTCATCATTTCTGGAGTATCAGCTTTAGTTTCCATAGAAATGATGGCATCTCCAGCGAAAAGAATGAGTAGAGGGAGGAGCGAAGGATAAGAATGGAGGTTGGGTTCCGAGTTCAGCGTTGGATTCGCTGAAAATCACTTCATCAGTCTTTTGAGAGACTGAAGGAGGTTGGGTAGGTTCCAAGTTTGTAACCTCAGCGTTTAGAGATGCTGAAGTTGGGATGGAATGGATGGGTTGTTCAGGTGTGGCAGAGCGTACCACTGAACGTTCCTTTAGCTCTGTAGAAAGAGCTGAGGAGTCTTCAGCATGAGATTGCTGGGGTTGCTCCTTTGTTTTCTTGATCCTTTTAGAACCAAGTGGGGTAGATGATTGTTTCCTTTTCTTAGAAGGAGAGGATTTTGTGGCCAGGGTATCAGCGATGGGTATTGTCGCTGAAGGAGCCACAGAAGTAGAAGAAGAAGGGTTGAGAAGAGTTAAAAGGGTAGAAAGACGTACCTCATTTTCAACTGGTTTGAAGTCAAGTACCTTAGGGCCAACCTGAGAGAGTTTCAGGTCACCCTCTTGCGGGTAGCTGTCCTTCAGGCCATATTGGAAGATGGCGCTGATGAATCGGGGGTAAGGAACCCATGGAGGTCTGTCAGCGGCAGAGTCTACTCTTTGCACCAAGTCATCATAGATAAGAGATGCCCAGTCAATGTGTAGACCTTTCAGCAGAGAGTATCCCATTGCTTGCTGAGGTTGAGCGGCTTGGTCAGAGGAGCCGGTCTTAGCAGTCATGCAGCTGATTAAGTGAGCGAAGATGAAGTTCATCTCGCTGGGCATTTTTGACTTCTTTAGCAGGGTCAGCTTCTTCTCGGGCTTCTTGTCTCTGCCAATTTCCCATACATATCCCATTGCATCGAAAAATGCAATAAGAGCTTCTTTGTCAGCGAGTTTCTTATGGTCAGGGAAAGGAACAAAAGGCTTTTCTTTTGTAGCGTTGGGAAAGTTCAGAGCTTTGCGAATGATGGCAGGTGTGATCTTTATCGTGCCATACTCAGTATCGCTGAGGATACAATCAATTGTTTTGGAGGGATCTTTGGCAGATGGTAACTGAGAGTGTCTGGCAGAGTACCAGAACTGGGATAGTAGTAGCTGACTTGCGGGAGGTGAGATGGTCAGGGCTGTTGAAATGCAGCAATTCTTTAGGAAATTCACAGCATCTTTCAGATGTGTGACTTGCTTTCGAGGAGGAAGCTCGAGAAGCGCAGAAAGGTTGTTCGTTTTGGTCCAATCTAGTTGATCCAGAGTGAACTTAACCTGAGGAGCCTTGATAATTTCCACTTCCTCAGAATCAGCGGAGAAGTTTTCAGCGGTAGCAGGAATGTCAGACGATGCCATTTCTCTGTATTATCAGTTCAACCAAAGATGTTAACAAATAAGAATAATCTTAATGTGGAAAGATTTTCCATTAAGATGGTTCAAATTTTATCCATTTCATTCAGACACAAATGTCTTAATGAAGATTAGGGTTTTTCTTGATTTTAAGAAACGAAATGTAAAACCCATTTATTCTTGTTATCCAGTTTTCTATGAAGAAAAAGATTCTGGAAACGAATGAAGAACAAGTTTAAGATTTTTGCATTTAAACTTGAAGAACAACCATGAAATGGTTGTGTTCATAAAATCATGAAAAAAAATGATTTCATTTTTAAGAAGTTCTTTTGTTTGATCTTGTATAAGCAAGGAAAAGATCGGAAACAAGTTATACGCATTCGGTAATAAATAAGAACATATTAACCTTGATGTTTGATGAAGAAGATTATGAACAGTTCTTGAAGGTTTTGAGAGAACAAATGCAATAGTGATTCTTTCTTGCGGAGGAAGATTGTTCGCGTAAAAGAAAAATATAAACCACGAGTTTGTTTATATAGAGAGATTAGAGAGAGAAAATCTTGAGCGGGAAAAGATTTTCATCATGACACGGACACATGTTTGCATTTGATTGGAGGTTTGAACGAGACGTGCAAACGTGTGTCAGAAAGAGAAACGTGTCGGGGTTTATCCGTTGCAATGACGTACAACTGTCCTTTCATATTCTTTTAGGATGTCTCTGAGGTTTTGAAAGCTCAGGGACTCTTTTACAAACATGAAGCACTGAATGAAGATATCAGTGATGGTTTTAAGAATTTTCAAAATATCGTTGTTAAGGAAGAGATATTCAGCGATGCAATTTGTTTTGAAATCTTGCATTTTCATGCAATTGTCAGAGAGAGAAAACATACCTTGATATCAGCTTAACCAAGTTTTATTCAGAGAGAAGATGATTGAATAGGTTATACGAGTTGATTTTATCCTATCGCTGATCAATGTGAACCGTTGAGGATTTTACCCTTCAAAGTTCAGCATTCCAAGCTCGCTGATGAGAAAGTTGAATCTTGTCTCATCAAGAGGTTTGGTAAATAAATCAGCTAACTGATAATCAGTTGGGATAAAATGAAGTTCTATATCACCATTCATCACATGATCTCTGATAAAATGATATCTGATTTCTATGTGTTTGGTCTTTGAATGTAGTACTGGATTGTTTGCTATAGCGATGGCACTTGTGCTGTCGCAATAGATTGGAATTTTGGAGAGCTGAAGATCATAGTCTAGTAGCTGATTTCTCATCCACAAGACTTGAGAACAACAGCTTCCAGCAGCTACATATTTAGCTTCAGCTGTGGAAGTGGATACTGAATTTTGCTTTTTACTTGTCCAACTTACCAGCTTTCCACCCAGGAGCTGACATCCTCCTGTGGTGCTTTTCCTATCCATTTTGCAACCTGCAAAATCACTATCTGAATAGGCGGTTAGATCGAATCCTGAATCTTTGGGATACCAAAGACCTAGGTTCGTTGTACCCTTAAGGTATCGAAAGATTCGCTTTACAGCTTTCATATGAGATAGCATAGGTTCAGCTTGATATCGTGCACACAAACATGTTGCATACATAATATCGGTTCGGCTAGCTGTAAGATATAAGAGAGAGTCGATCATCCCACGGTACAGCGTGACATTAACAGGTATTCCCTTTGAATCCTTGTCAAGTGTCAGCGGTGGTGCCATAGGGGTTTTCATAGCTGAACTATGAGTTAAATCAAATTTCTTCAGCATATCTTTAACATACTTTCCCTGATTAATAAAAGTTCCTTTTTCAGTTTGCTTAATCTGAAGACCAAGGAAATATGTTAGTTTACCCATCATGCTCATTTTATACTCATCTTTCATTCAATCAGCGAAACGAGTACAAAGCTCAGGGTTAGTAGAACCAAATATGATGTCATCAACATATATTTGAACTAGAATGATATGACCTTTCACTTTTCTAAAAAATAGAGTTTTGTCAATCTTACCTCGCTCAAATTTTTCAATATGGAGATAAGTAGAAAGAGTGTCATACCATGCACGGGGAGCTTGCTTCAAGCCATAAAGTGCCTTATCCAGTTTATAAACATAATCTGGACGCTTAGAATCTGAGAATCCTGGAGGTTGTTCCACATACACTTCTTCATTCAGCTTTCCATTCAGAAACGCTGACTTAACATCCATCTGATGTACTTTGAAGTTTTTGTGTACAACATATGCTAAGAATAGACGAATAGATTCAAGTCTTGCTACTGGAGAAAATGTTTCGTCATAATCTATACCTTCCTCTTGTCTGTATCCCTGAGCAACAAGACGAGCTTTGTTGCGGGTTACAGTACCATGTTCGTCCAACTTGTTTCGATAGACCCATTTAGTGCCTATTACTGTTTTATCAGTTGGTCTCCGAACAAGTTTCCAAACATTGTTTCTTTCGAATTCAGTCAGCTCTTCTTGCATTGCGCTGACCCAGTTTGGATCTTTGAGGGCATCATCTATTTTCTTTGGTTCAGTTAGAGAAATAAAGTTAACAAATAAATAAATATTACCTGCACTTCGTTGAGTCTGAACACCAGCATTTGGATCACCAAGAATTTGATCAATTGGGTGATTTACGGTCCATCGCTGAGCCGGAGCATTAGTTGATGATTCATCTTGAACTGGAGGAGCTGAAGATGAGGCTTCAGCTACTTATGGAGTTTCAGCTAAGAGAGGAATACTTGCATTTGTCATTTCATTTACTGATTGCTGAGAGATAGATGGAATGTCTGAAGCATTTGGTTCAGTGGTAGGTATAGTGTTTATAGGAACAGCTGAGACCCATGATGTTTCAGCTTCACTATTCTGCATGTTTGGAATGATAGGAGGACTATCATCTTCTACTGGATGAGCATGAGGAGTGGGAATATCTTCTGAATCACCAAGATGAGAAAACATCCATTGATTCAGTTCTTCAGTATCAACGGACGGTTTAGAGTTCGCTGAACGGGATTCGTCAAACGTGACGTGAATAGTTTCTTCTACAGTTTTTCTTCTACGATTAAAGACTCTGAAGGCTTTGGAAACTGAGGAGTATCCAAGAAAGATTCCATCATCAGCCTTAGGATCAAACTTTCCAAGAGCATCTCTGTTGTTCAGTATGAAACACTGACATCCAAAGATGTGAAGAAAGCTGATTGAAGGCTTTCTCCCATGAAAGAGTTCATAGGCTGTCTTTTTGAATCTTTTAACTATCAGCGACCTGTTTTGCGTAAAACAAGCAGTGTTGACAGCTTCTGCCCAAAACTGAGTAGGCAGGTAAGAATCGCTGAGCATTGAACGTGCAGCTTCAATAATTGTTCTATTTCTTCATTCAGCGACTCCATTTTGTTGCGGTGTTCTCACTGAAGAGAAGTTGTGAGAAATACCCTTACTCTCAAGGAAGGAATCAAGAGAACTGTTTTTGAATTCAGTCCCATGATCACTCCTTATTGAGCGAACAGTCAGATTGTTCAGAGTTTCCATCTTCCGAACAAAGGTGATGAGTTCTTCAGGGGTGTCATTCTTAGAACGGAGAAACATTACCCAAGTGAAGCGAGAGAATTCATCAACTATGACCAGCGTATATTTCTTTCCAGCGATGGATTGTTTGTTAACGGGGCCAAACAAATCTATATAGAGTAGTTGTAGAGGAGATGACACTGATGAAACTTGCTTAGATTTAAAGCTTGCTTTGGTCTGCTTCCCTTTTTCACACGCTGAACATAAAGACTCTTTGGCGTATGAATGCTGAGGTAGACCAGTGACTAACTCTTTTGAAGAAAGAGTGTTCAGTGTCTTGAAATTTAGATGAGATAACCTCTTATGCCATAGCCAGTTGACATCAGATGAGGCCTTTGAGAAGAAACAGGAGTTCTCAGTGGTTGTTGAGTCCATGTTTATTACATAAACATTTTCCAAACGATAACCGCTGAGAGCTATCTTCTCCTTTTTGTCAGCGACAAAGCAGGATTCCTTAGTAAAGATTACTTTGTTATCCATGTCGCAAAGCTGACTGATGCTTAGAAGATTATGCTTCAGCCCTTCAACATATGCGACTCTTCTGAAGGAGGTTGTACCATTTGAAAGTACACCATACCCTCGGGTATGTCCTTTTCCATTTCCACCGAAAGTTACAGAGGGACCCTTCACTTCCTTGTATTCAGCGAGCAGGCTTTTCTTTCCAGTCATGTGTCTAGAGCATCCGCTATCGAGATACCAGATACCCTTCTTAACCTGCAATTCAAAGGAAGATTAGTTTTTCTTGGGTACCCACTTGACCATGTATACACATTTGTCAGTGGAAGTAGTTGGAATGGAAGATTCAGCAGTCTTCGCAGCATTTGAAGATTCAGCTTTGTCTTTCTTCACTTTGGTTAATTTCTTAACTTCAGTGGTAGGATTCACCTTGACCTGATTTTCACCAGGGTTGGTCTTCTTTGCCTTGGGGGCAATCTTCACCTTAGCTATCTTTTCAGCTTTGGTGGCTGCGGGGCACTTACTAGCAATATGATCGGTAAGTCCACAGTGATAACATTTCCTATAACTAAAAGTAGTTCTAGGACCATTTGAATGTTGAGCTTTTGATTTCAAATTAGAAGTGCCAGCACCAAGTAAACTATTGGCTTTAGAAATGGGACGAACATTCAGTTCTTCAGATTTCTTACCAAGGACATCCACTCTGAGTCTAGGAGTAGATCGCTGAATAGATCCAGAGATCTGCTTCCTTGATCCAGAGGGATGAGCCACTGAAGCTTTAGAAGCATTCAGCTTTGGTACTAAGGTACCCTTCTGAGGATTCTGGTAAATAACAATTCCTTTACCTTTGTCTTTAGAGACAGAGGTAGGTTTTGAATAAACCATTTTCTCCTTGCCTTTTGAGGAGGTAGGAGTTTCCACAGGGATTGGTGTATTGGACGAGGAGCACTGAGAAGATGAAGTATCAGCGACTGAGGATACGAACGTTCCAAATTTAAGCATTGAACGCTCAGTGGTTGGTTTTGGAGTATCATATTTGTAACCCAGACCACGTTTATCACTTAGGGGAATCTGAGACTTTATTATCTCAGTGATCTTTGTTGAAGAATTACACCATCCTTCAACAGTAGCTTTTTCAGCTTTTAATGCAGCGATAGCTTATGCTCGTTCGATTTTGACTAGCTGATTTAAATATACTTGATCTTTAAAATCTTCTTCAATTTTAGAAAGTTTTTCTATTTGAAGGTGGCAGTTTTTAAGCTTTTCAGCGAGATCAAGGTTTTGGTTTTCAACCACAGTTTTGCCGTTCATGGCTTCGTATAAACTTCTAGTCAAGAGATCGATCTTACGGAGACTATCAGCTTCATCAATATTTGCAATATTGGTAAAGAAGGAAGGTGATACCTGAATAGCAGAGGTTGAAGTGGAGGGAATGTCTGAACTTTCTTCCTCTTCTTCAATCTTGGCCATAAGACATAGATTTGCTTCATCATCTTCAGAGTCAGATGATGATGCTTCTTCATCAGAAGCAGCCCAATCATAGTTAGCCATCAGGCCTTTACTCTTCAGCTTAAAGCTTTTCAGCTTAGCATATTTTCTTTCAGCTTTGAATATTTGTCATCTTTATTCCTTGGAACAAAGGATTTCTTTGTAAAAGCTGAGGGTCTAGAGACTTTCTTAGACCTGCACTCGTTAGCGAAATGTCCTGTCTTTTCGCAGTTAAAACAAGTAGCAGTAGCCTTATCAACAAAAGCTGATGATATAGGCTTGTCAGTTATGGAAAGAGGTTTGCTCTTTCTAAACATTTTCTTTTTGGCAAATCTCCTGAACTTTTTAGTTAGGAGAGCCAAAGATTCATCATCATCTGAAGAATCAGAATCTGATGACCTTTGAGAGTTACTTTCTAACTCAGTGATAGTGACCGAGGGTCGCTGAATAGAAGATTCCTCTGAGATTAAAGCAACAGGGGTGCTTTTGGAATCTTTTACAAGATTCTTCTTAAGATGGCTCGATTGCTCATGATTCAGCAACGTGCCATATAAGGTTGAAAGGGTCATTGATTTTAGATCCTTTGACAGCTTGAGACACATAGAATAATTGTCCCAGCTTTCAAGTAAACACTCTAGAAACTTTGTCAGAACTTCAAAGTTAGAATATTCCTTACCAACAGTTTTCAGATCTATAATTAAACAATTAAAACGTTGGTGAACTTCAGAGAGAGATTCATTCTTACCAGAAATGAAGCTTTCGTATTGTCTTACCAGGTTGATCTTTCTTGAGTCCTGGACTTCAGACGTTCCTTCATACTGAACACATATTGTGTCCCACATGGCTTTTGATGTTTTCAGATTCATGACGGAATGGTAGACTTCGTCAGGAAGAGCCATGGATAGTATGGATCTGGCTTTTGTATCTATAGCCACTTTCGTCTTATCTTCGTCGGTCCATTGAAAGATTTCCTTAGGGACCAGCCTTTCTGGAATAGCAGGTCTATTCTCAGCGGCTGGAACAGCAGCATCAATTCTTACAGGGATGAATGGACCATTCTCGAGATAGTAAGGCATAGTAGGGTCTACACCTTCTAAGAAGAGTGTCATCCTATTTTTCCATAAGTTGAAGTTATCTCTGGAAAATCTAGGGGGTTTAGCAAGAGAACCATTATCTATATAATTTGTGTTTGTGTTGGTGGCCATTTTCAGATAATAGCAAGGAAGAGAAATATCTTAGATTAGATCTTGTTTATGAGATTAAACAAATCCGTTCTGATACCACTTGTTGGTCCCGAAGGCCTACACAAGTTTGTAGAAGGGGGGTTGAATACAAACACACAGATTTTACTTTTCTAAATTGTTTATTGATAAATCATTAACAATTTACAGTTTGTTGCGGAAACAAGATTAAGGATAAACCTAAATCTAAACAAGTTGGAACACTAAGGTTTCTTGCACTAAGAGAGATAAGGAAATTACTAATAATAACCTATCTTGAGATAAGAGATTGAACTTGTCCAGAGTTAGCAAGTTACTTCAAATGAAGTGGGTTCATCTCTTTATATACTGCATGCATTTAATGCAAGTCAGTATACACTTTACACGTGTCATCAGCTGGTTGGTTGCATGTCATTGACCTTTGTTGACAACCTTAATAGCCGCATGGATGAACATTGTAGTATCAGAGTGGTTGTACGATTTCAGACAGTCGGAGGTTCTTTTCTGACATTTCGTACGGAGTCGTGCAAGGGTGGTTAAGACAAAAGTATTTTGTACGGAGGACTTCATGATCAGCTTTCGTTGATTCAGAGCATTATCATTATCTATTCAGCGAATGATAAAGTTCAGCGATGGCTGAAGTCTTGTACTTGATACTTCACGTTGAGTGGATAAATCTGAGTCTTCGCTGATCCGCATCAGTTCATTAGGAGACTTGTCGCTGATTCTTGAGCTTGATCTTCGACTTCAGTGTAGAACCTTTGTTGACGTGAAACTTGTCTTCAGGGATCATAAGTAAACAACTAACTTATCAGCGATCATCATAATGACTGAACAGACTCAGAACATTAATGGTGAACAGTGTTCGCTGAGTGTTTAATTTAAAGAGCGAGAGTTCCTATCAGCGGTACTGTAAGATCTTAGTACTTATCAGCGATAGTGAAACTCTGATACATATTGTTTACTTACAATTTTCACTAAGTATATAAGAGAGGGTCATTATCAAATCACCGAGGGTTTGGATCAACACCAACATTTCGAAACAAGACCGTTTCATGACTTTGTCTTTCCTAAAGCCAGTTGAACCACAGAGTCATGACCATGCAATTCATCCAACAATTTCGCATCTCCCATTGACTCATCACGATCTTCAACAACAAGCTCATGTAATTCAAGAAGATAAGTTGCATCCCCTTTCAGACCAAAATTATCAACGCACACTCACCTCAGTTATGCTATTTACTTCATTCTTATTCGGGTCACCAAAACCTCTTGAGAAACCACGTAGTTACAGTAGATATCTTCCACTTTTATGACACCCACAAATGGTGTTCCATCCTCATACCGGGTACACACCTTTTTCGAAACGACATCGACGTCGGTCATCTAAAACGGTCGCCGACTTCATCGCCAACCATCGACATGGTGATGCTTCAACCATCTTGCAGCCAATAAGGATTTCCATCACGACCTACTTTTCCCAACGCATCGCCACTAACTTCGTGCCCCACAGTCCTTACAAGTCGAGTAAGACTTGTATGATACGTAGTCCATTTACAATACCACTCAATACTCCGGCTTATATTCGATATCATTTAATCAAGGTACAGTACATACTTACTATTAAGAGCATCCCAACCACCTTAAAATTCACTATGGGTATACTCGCTTCACAGACAGCCACATCACCTGTTACCGAACAATATCACACTCATGGTCCGAGACTCCCGCTATTCCCATTCTCCTCTAACTGAAACGCTAATAACTCGACCATAATCGGATCAACCAAACAGTTTCGAATCTCAGGACCTTTCCTTGTCCTTAATTGTAATATCTTCTACGACCTAGCGAGTTCATAGCCTTCATGCATGACAACACAATGATTTAAAACATTTTACATGTTTGATAGATATGAAATCATGAAACAAGATCGAGTATGCATGACACGCGTCATGCAAGTTGAATTGTAAAACACAACGATCTCAAGAATCGCTCATATGCAACCCTACGACAAATCACAACCTTGCCCAACCCAACCGATGTCGGCAAGAACGAAAATATATCCAATGAAACTTTTCCAAAACAATAAGAAAATTTCTGAACAAAATTACTTACGCGGAGCGAGTTAGTCGGCTCCCACATTCATTTGTACGCTAATAACGTGGTACTACTCATTTCAGTTATAAAAACCTTACAGTAAAAAGTTTTTCATGATTTTCACAACGGTGTTTATCTACATGAAAAGATTGAAATAATTCACAATTTACTACGCTAAAAACATTATCGTGCAACGTAAACAAGTTTATCTTTTTCTTTAAACACACGCTTGCGCGCATCGACTTATTCCCAAAACAAGATACCCATTATGCTCGTATAAAGTTTTAACACATAAAGGTTCATGTAATTCATTTAATGACACCATGCATGAAACTAAATCTGCAATGAAGGCTATTCACTCTAATAAGGTCCACAATTGTACTCCCAATAACTTATCATCGCCACCCACTTTCGACCAATGGTCACTTTCTCACCCTTATAGAAACTCGTGGTATAGGTGCTTCAAAACCCACCTGTGTGACCACCCCACACAATTTTTCACATATACCAATAACCCATAAGTCATGCAGTCTAAACCTTTGACTGTTATAGGTCGATAAACGACCAACTGCTTCACATCCTTCTCACATGCATACTTCAATTCAACACTGATATCTTTCCTTCATTATCCTTGCCACTATATCGCTTGACTAAAAGTTAGAGGCTCAATTCCTTCACCCGTTCCTGAGTTGAAACTTTCAAGACTCCAACACAGGCCTCACTTCCTATCCCAATTGATCGACACATCAATTCCAAGAATGGAGACTCAATAGAAACTAGGAGTTTACCCTTACCCAGGCATTCATCCCTTTCGAACACAAGAAGTCCTACCTTTAGTCGACTCATTAATGTCCCGAACAATACTCCTGTCATGACACATCCCGTCCACTAGGATCTCCACCCTTCGCCTAGAAGGTGTTATAACTTTCACCATGAGCGATCTCACTTATCAATTCAAAACAATTGCCATCACCGCAAAGTTAGAATTTACTCCATGCTCCCACCACTCCATCGATTGTCTCAACAATAGCAATCTTCCAGACATTACAAGAACGAGAATAACCACATATATCATACACTCTAACAACAGCTTCGCTATATAAGGCAATTTAAGCACATACATGTACCTGTAAATTCGCAATTTCACTGTCCAGGTGTAACTTCAAATTTACCTTACATGACAGTTTTCACTACCTTATCCTTAGTGCACCTATAGTGATCTTAAAGGCAATCCTTATATCTCGGATGTGTCCCCCAACATACAGTTTAAGTTTAGGCTCATCCGGTCACCTAAATCCCTTAAAATATGGCTATGATACCATATGCAACAACCCAAAATCCATAACAGGCATTTAATTAAAATATCCCAAAATAGGTCCAGGTACATAACATATATCCCGAACAGAGTTACAATACTTGTAGTGGAAACAAACTTCCACAGCCGAGAAACTAACTAAGCTAACATGCTAAGTTAAAGAGAGCGAGAGTGCTTTAAACTCGGGACTTTAGCCTCAACCTTCGGACCTTCACTTTGCCCGTAGAGAAAGCACCACTACCACTCTTACCTGAAAATGGTTTTAGTTTTGAAAGCGAGGGTTAGACCATGAGGTCTAGTGAATTCCCTCTCGAAAACAATTTAAACAAATCTCATTTTTAAAACACGTAAATTGTCATGATATAAAAATAAAATAACGGTTTAAAGTAACAATTTCGACATAAGGGTATTTGCACAGTGGTCTCCACGCCCATCACCTCCACGTGATGTCCACACTCGGGGCCCCCCAGTAGATCCCCACGCCCCCCCGCCCCCCCCAGTAGATGCCATATCCGTGTGCGCCAGAAACAGAAGGCACACGGTTCACCAAACTCCCAAGGATCCTCAATGATCCAAGGTACAACCAGCCCACTGTGTAACCCGACTCCACATACAAGCATACCAAGCAAAGCTAGAAATCATATAGCAGTTGCATGTATCTTTGTAACAATAATTCATAGAATACGAGTATAACGTTCCCAAAACATTTAGTTCATGCGAGAAATAAGATTGAATTATAGATAAAATCATACTCGCATATCATACCATTATCAGCAGTAAAAATACTCAACATCTCATTTCACGTAATAGGGTTAAGGGAACTCACATGCTCAGAGTGTTCAACTAAGCACACTTCTCCCTTTCATTAAATCGAAACCAAACCACCAACTGAGTTTTAATCATAATACATCAGTACCCACCTCCGAAAAACGCCTACATCCAGACAACCCCTATATCCGGACACCCTAACTATCCGGACGCACACACTTTCCGGACACACCTTCCGGACACACTCTTTCTAGACATACAAATACCCGGAACCTTGTCCCAACAACTTATCCGGAACTCTACCCGGACAACTCATCCGGACACTTATCGGAATACACCATCCGTAACGCCTATCCGGAAACCCCTATCCGGAGAACATACCCGGAAAACCCATCGGACCATCTATCGGAAAACACCATCCGGACAATACTATCTAGATACTCTTCATCCAGAAAACAAAATTATCCGGATACCTATCCGGAAACCACAGCTATCCGGTTACCTATCCGGAAAACTGACTATCCGAATCCCTCACCCGAAAACCCACTATCGGATCCTCACGCGGAAACTGACTTCCTTACCCGGAAACTGACTATCCGGATCAGGCGATACCCGGATAGTCGCGCACAGTAAACCCCAAAAACTTCCTTAAATCGATTAGAAGCAATTGTTTTCTGTCCAAACTCATTTAAATATGATTGGGTTAACATCTCCACCCTAAACAAACCAGTAATCCCTTTATTCGACCAACAACTTGACTAAAACGATCCAAAATCCGTCACATCCTTTTTAGAGAAGAACAAAGTAAAGTATTTAGGTTTTCTCCCAACTCCCACACACCAAACCATAGAAAAACAATAGAAGTAGAGAGGTTAGTAGCATACCTTGATTGATTTCTTCAAGAACCTCTATGCCCTTGCTACAACTTCTCAGCTTCTTCCCTCTCTCTTTCTTGATGTAGCCGCAAGAATGATATCGTGAAAACAAAATTAGGGATTTACTCCCTTTTTATACCTTCCCACAATTGCAACTAGGTCCTCCCTTTTCTATTATCTTTTGCTTTAGCCACAAATTGCACACACACCTTCACGATTAGAACACGGTTATTACATTTTAGAAATAATAATCAATCACTTTTTGTTTTTGTTTTATTCAGTCTAAATAATAGGTATATATTAACATGTTGAATATAGTGAAGTTATATTCATACTGAATATCTAACATTTATTCAGTATGTTACAAAGATCTACCAATATATCTCTGTTTTTTATTCAATCTAAATATAGTGTTAGATATTCAGTATTTGTTATTCATAATTATTACTCTTCATTTCTAGCATTTATTCATGAAATCTTACAATATCTATCTAACAATATATGTTCTCATAAGTTTAATCTCATAAACAAATGTTTATTCTACAAGTAAAATCAGTAAAATCTATTGTGTTCTCATTTTTCCGTTTTAGGGTTTATTTAAATGAGATTTTGCTTTTATTACTGCTTCACTTCCAACTTTATCTACTAATCAGTAAAAGTTGAATATAAACCCTAACTATTAATTTTTGATAAATTTTTAATTTACCTCTAGCAAATACTTGAGCAATCGGAATATTGTCTCTCTGTTCTTCAGTAGAATCACTCATATTTGTTGTTTATTTTCCGTATGTTATCTTCGTAAATGATCGGCGACAATTGAGGTTTTTAGTGAGATAATCTTCGTCGATAATGGAGGTTTTTAGTGAGAGAATATGCGAAATAATGAAGAAGTCGTATTTACAGTCTGAATATTATGATTATGGTCTATATCTGATTTTGAACCATCGCTACATTTTTATACTAATACCCCTACGCGCTAAATATTAATTAAGCCATGGACCGAGTTTTCAACTTATTTACAAAAATGCCACCGCATTTTTAAAACGTTGATCTCTTCACCGTTTTTTTAATCAACTGTTCTTAAGTGTCCTCACGTGCACAATGAAAGATGGGTTTTCATTTGAACCCACCCCTATATATATATATATGTATATAGAGAATGAAAACTCAATTTTCATTGTGCACATGAGGACGAATTTCGGCTACTCCATCTCTATTGATCCAATAACTCATATTAATTAGAGTATTTAATTAGAATTATTAATTAAGGTGATTAGGGGTAAAAAGGGAAGATAATTTAAACTCATGCCTAGCATCTTTGACTTTTTATTTTCTTTTTTAATTAAAAACTTTTACTCCCCTTAAAGTTTAAAATAAAATTATCTTAAAACTTACTAATATTTAATCAAACAAATTACATCAAAAAACGAGAATTTCATGCTCTTCGATATGACATCCATCTCGATATAGTTTTTTTAACCATTTTTTACGTGGAATCATATATATGTGGTATATGCATAATGAATATTTATGTACGTTCAAGTGTGTACAACACCTCGATACCGTAAGTTCGCAACTCAACATCATCTTCTTCAACACTTTTTTCAACGTCGTAAGGCATCGCGTTCTTCGTCACCGTAACCCAACACCCATCGAGACGAAGCGAGAACCTATCGGGTTTCGGTTGTGAATCGGGGAACAAAATAGAGTGTGCCACGTCTCCACACCTTCATGGGCCATTCATGTATTATTCATCATGAATAATGTATCATTCAAGATTGTTAGCTCCAATCTTTATGTTTAAAGAAGTATTGAAAAATAGGCTAAGTGTAAAGACATCGACAAAACCTGTGCCAAGACACCGCAAGAAGACTCAGCAGAAGACATTCACAGAGGACAAGGCCACAGAGCCTCTGTCACACCTGACAGAGCCTCTGTGGTATTGAATACTTAGAAGAATCTGAAGAATGAAGATCAAGACAAAGACATTCGTGCTTCTCACGTGCCTCTGCTGTACGAAGATCCTGAAGATCATTCGTACAAGGCGTGCCCTACCATCTCCACGTGTCAACCTCTGATGGGTTACAGCTTTAGCAGAAATCAGCGCACTACATTAACGTTGTACCCTTTGTAGATTCACGATGTTGTCTTGTACCCCTTTGTACCTTTTGTCTAATACCTGTCCCCTGTAGAATAGTATAAATAGAAGGCTCATGTTGAGCTCTTCTATTAAGCTTTTGCACAACACACACACCTTAGAGCAGAATTCTCATTATACTTTCGGTGTTCTTGGTGTTCTTATCTAAATCAATACAAAGTGAATCTTTGAGATAATGTCGTGTTTATTTATACTTTGTTCACTTGATTTAGTGTGTTTTTCTACCCTATAATATCTTTTAGTTCGTTAAAAACGCTTCCGCACCATTACTTGTTTGAACTAATAGATATAAAATTCATTGTTGAGTAAAATCGGGATCAACAATTGGTATCAGAGCCATCCTTGATTTTCTATATCAAGAGATCCTCTCTTACAATGATTTTTGGTAGAAACTTGGAGTGATTCTAACCTGTTCTTCATCTATATCAAAACAGCCTCTGTTTTTTCTGCCATTCTCGACAAGTTCGACTTTGGTAAACTTACAGAACCTGTTTTCTCGGTTAAACTCTCCATTTAAGTGCATTGCTCAATGTTTTTACACTCATGAGCTCTTTTTAAAAAATCTGACCCATCATCAAAAAGTTTAGTTCATACTCTATTTTTCTGGTATTTTCCAAAACTATTTAAAATGACGAACACCAACAACTATTTTTTGCCGGTTCCTTAACAAAACCACCCATTTTGCTCAGAGATGAGTACCCTCAGTGGAAGATACGAATGATTCACTTCTTCGAGGGCTCTGACAAAGAAGTTCTGAAATATGTTTACAATCCTCCCCTCGTTCCTATGATCACAGTACCACGTGTATCTGCGACAGACGACACTCCAGAAATTCCTGAGCACGAGAAACCTAAGACAAAAGATAAATGGTCTACACCTGACTGGAAGCAATACGAACTTGTTCAGAAGGCCAAGAGAGTTCTGATAATGGCTATCCCCAATGACTTCTTCCAATCCCTAGTGGCGTGTGAATCTGCATACGATCTATGGAAGGAATTGGAGAAACAATTAGAAGGAGGGGCTAAGACTCAGAAAAATCGCAGAGCCCAATGTATCAATGAATATAACTCTTTCAAAGCTCTGCCGACAGAGTCTCTCCAGGCAACTTATGACAGGTTTAACTCTCTGATAAACAAGTGCAGAAAGTTTGGGATCCACAAAACCTCTGAAGAAAACAATGTCATGTTCCTAAAAAGCCTCAACGAAGAATGGCTCCAGCTGTCTATGTCCCTTCAAACTAATCAGGACTTAGACACCTGGAGTTTATCAGATCTTTATGGAACTTTGGCAGCCCAAGAACCCCAAATCGCCCAGGCAAAATCTCAAACTGCTGGGCCTCTGGCACTTGTTGGCAAGACTACAGAAGCAAAAGAGAAGCCTAAGAAGGAGAAAGTTGTGGAAGAGAAGAAGGAAAAGAAGAAGAAAGTTGTGATGGTTGATAGTTCTGAGGAACAATTGGTGGAAGAGGAGGAGGCAACGATGGCCTCGATAGCTAAATCTTTAGCTCTGCTGACGAAAGAGTTTGGAAGAGGAGGATACAGGAAGAAAGGTTATGAACGTGGTGGAAGGGATGATAGAGGAGAGAAATACGAGTCAAGAAACCAGGGAAGAGAAGGTTTGAACGACTAACAGAGGTCGAATGACAGGAATGACAGTGGTGGTGACCGACAGAGGTCAGACGACAAAGCTGGCAACGCTCCCCATAACCAAGGATGTTAAAATTGTGGCAAGCCAGGCCACTATGCTGCTGACTGCAGGAGCAAACCAAAAGGCCCTCAGAGGGATTCTTCTTTCTACAAAAAGAAAGCGGAATATTATGCTCAGAAGTCGCTAATGGTGAATCAGGAGAACTGGCTGTCAGACGAATCATCTGATGAGGGCGACAAGAACGCCTTGTTCTGTGGAATGGCAGAGGTCAGCTCATTCGACTCTGATAGTGAGGTATCCACTTCTGACTCTTACTCTAATCAAGAAGAAGCTGATTTGCTTAAACTGACCATTGAATACACAGAACTTAAAAAGACCTGCGAAAGTGTTCAGAAGTAGCTCACCTTCTTTGAGAGAGAAGCTAGACTTCTCACTCAAGAAAAGGCCAAAAATTTTCAAGAAAAGGAAGAAATTGAAACAAATTGGAACAATCACCTAAATCCTTTGAAAGAAAAGATTTCTGAACTCAACTCTGCCTTAAAAGCAAAATCTAAAGAACTTATGGACGTTGAGAGCGACAGAATGAATATCCTAGCTCTTAAACATTATTTTCAAAAAGAAAGAGAAGTCCTCTGTCAAGATCTACTCAGAAGAGATCTTTTAATTAAGAAATATCAAGATGCACAGAAGGTGAACGAGAAAATTAATACACAAATAGGGAGACGGGGAATTGGCTTCTGTGATATAGATCCATACTCTGGAACCAAAAGAGACAAGTCTCTGCCCTCTCTATTTCATATTGGAAGTACAAGAAAACCTGGATTTCCAAACCTACTCTCTGTAAGTAAAAGGCGAAAAGTCTCTGGGGAACCTCACGAGAGGAAACCTCTGAAGATGATAAATGTGTGGTATCAAAACACAGATCTATCACCTTCAATCTCTGTCAAAAGAGAATCCAAACCTAAGAATATCTGAAAACTCAAGATCAGATAGGAATCTTCAAGTTTGGTGACCCCGAGACTCAAACACAGGTTGCTTTTGTCTGCATGATAAACTCTGAAAAGAAACTATCGGCAGAGGCACCTGAGTTCAAGCCTACCTCTTCACAAGAAAAACTTAAAAATATCTCGGAAAAGGAGTTTATGGAAATCGGGAAAAATAACCTTTATGAAAACTTTTGTACATCCTCTGTCGATCAAAACCTCTGTGATGAAATCTTAATAGATACTTCTTTTGACTTGGAAGATAGTCCCATAGAAAAGAAAGAAAGCGAGTATGGCACATGCTCTGAAAGTCCAGCCTCTGTCGAAAGAGATCAAAGTGACTCGACCTCTGTATATGAGGATGACTCATCCTCTGACGAATCTGAGACTGACTCAAATGAGTCAGAGGTAGTACCTTGTGACTCAGAAGATCTTAAGCTACCCTCTGGAGTTCTTAACAGAACTATTCCTCCCAAGGAGAAAATCACAAGTGTTCCTATCTGTCCAGAATTTTTGGACATATGTATACAAGCCAAAACCTCTCTTGAGCTTGAGAAATTCAAACAACAAAAGGAAATGTCTTCTCAAAAACCAACAAGTTCAAAGAATTTAAAACCCTTAAGGCCCATTAAAGAAAAACTAACATGGCAACAGAAGGGTAAGTGGGCTGAAAATAACAAATCTTTTTCTTCTGTGACAGTGAAACCTGCAGAAGTTCACCACGGAAGGGGTCCACAGAAGGCTACTCCCAACATAGGATTTTCCAAACAACAATCTAGCCTACATAGGCCTTCTTGTAATAGGAAGTCAAATGTTAGGATAGAATGTAATGCCTCTGTGCCCCCATTTAATGTTTTCAATGAAAAGTTCAAGCAAATCTCTTCGCACATTCATTATTGTCATTGTTTTGATCTCATGTATAAATTGAACCAACACTTCTCAAGCCCACACTGTTTCCTCTCTTTGCCCAAAAAGAATGCTAAATTCAAAGGAAAGAAGAAACAAAATGGTTCTTCAACAGAAGATAACACCAAACCCAAGGATGCTAAGGCAACCTTGAAGACCTCTGACAAAAAGGGACCCATTTGGATATGGGTACCTAAAAATCTCTGTGTGTTTTACAGAAGCAGTATGTGCCGATCTGGTATCTTGACTCCGGGTGCTCGCGGCACATGACTGGCGACAGAGGTCTACTATCCTCCTACAAAGATAAACTCGATGGAGGATCAGTAACCTTTGGCGACAACAAGAAGGGATATATTAAAGGCTACGGAGTCATCAAAAAGAAGAACATATCAGTATGCAAAGTTGCATATGTGGATGGCCTAAAGCACAATCTTCTAAGTGTTAGCCAACTCTGCGATACTGGTTTCGACGTTATGTTCAAAAGAACCTTCTGCTCTCTGCAAGGAGAAGATACTGGAGTCGAACTTATGCGGGCTGAACGAAGAGGAGATCTATATCTTATGAACTATAGTGTCAAGAACAAAGAAGACAAGCTCTGCTTTGTTGCTTGTAAGAACGAAGAAGTCTAGTTATGGCACAACAGGTTCTGCCATCTGAACTTCCATACTACTGACAAGCTTGTGAAACTTGATCTTGTTAAAGGTCTGCCGAATGTTAAATTCAGTAAGGATCATTTGTGCTCAGCATGTGAGATGGGCAAGCTTAAGAGGGCTTCCTACAAAGGAAAGACTGATGTGACTTGTCCTAGGCCTCTGTACATGCTTCATGTCGACCTCTGTGGTCCAATCGCTACGCAGAGCCTAGGAGGCAAGAAATACATACTTGTGGTGATCGATGAATACTCAAGATACACATGGGTGGAGTTTGTCAGAAAGAAATCAGATGTTCCTAACATTCTGATAAACCTAATGAAGAGGATCCAGGTTCTGTACGAGTGCAAAAGTCAGAAATTGAGAAGCGACAATGGCACAGAATTCAAAAACTCTGTCATTGAAGCCTACCTCACAGAAGAAGGCATCTCGCAGAACTTCTCCGCAGCACGA
Organism: Saussurea involucrata; assembly: GCA_033807775.1. Classification (NCBI taxonomy): domain Eukaryota; kingdom Viridiplantae; phylum Streptophyta; class Magnoliopsida; order Asterales; family Asteraceae; genus Saussurea; species Saussurea involucrata. The sequence goes on from CM066318.1 coordinate 64,251,195, forward strand.
ACTCCGCAACAAAATGGCGTTGTTGAACGAAAGAACCAAACGCTTGTGGAGGCTGCCAGAACTATGCTAACAGCGTCTGGATTGCCGATTTCTTTCTGGGCAGAAGCTATATCAACAGCATGCTATACCCAAAATCGATCATCCATAGTCAAGAGGCACATCAAGACTCCTTATTAATTGATCAATCAGAGGTGACCCAACATCAAGTTCTTCCATGTATTTGGATGCAAATGCTTCGTTCTAAATGACAAAGAAGCAAGAGAAAAGTTCGATGTGAAAGCAGATGAAGGAAAGTTCATAGGATACTCTGCCACTTCAAAAGCCTACAGAGTCTATCTTATGCGGTCTCGATCCATTGTGGAAAGTATAAATGTCTCTTTTGAAGATTCTTTTCAAAAGACTTCTGAACAAGTCAGTTCAGAACTCGGTCTCCAAAAGGAATCCTCTGGCATCTCACCTACAAGAGAAGAAGACCTAAATCTGCTATTTGAAGAGATGTTCCACGATGATATTGATCCCTCTGCCGGAGCCGTCAGAGCCTCTAGAGAAACATCTTCTGCCATCCAGACTGAGTCAGGTATTTCTCTAACTGGTCCATTAAATACTTCATCCTCTTCAGTAAATCGTACAGATGCAAGAGCTGAGGGGGAGCGAACAGAAGATGATACAACCAAGGATACAACCACAGAGGCTCCTGAAATACCAACTCCAGCGACTACAGAGGAATCAATACCAGAGGAAAACGAGGACTCGGTCTCTACTTCCTCAGAGGAACCAATTCCAACTGTCATTCCAATCATCCCAGAAGCTGATACACCAAGTTCAAGCACAGAAGTACCTTCCACTACAGAGGTTGCACCAGAACCACAGTGTGCAACCATAGAGGTTCAACTTGATGATGCCAACGACCATCTTCCAAGAACAACACAGTGGACGAAAAGCCATCCTCCGAGCCTTATAATCGGCGACCCTTCTGAAAAGGTCAAGACAAGATCAGCCAATGCTAATTTTTGTTTCTTTACAAATTTTATCAGTGTGATCGAGCCAAAACGTGTCTCTGAAGCCCTAGATGATCCAAACTGGGTAGATGCAATGCAAGAAGAGCTTCTACAGTTTGAGAGAAACAAGGTATGGACCCTAGTTCCTCTGCCACGAGGGAAACAAGCAATAGGGACTAAATGGGTCTTCAGAAACAAAAAGGATGAGGATGGGGTGGTCATTAGAAATAAAGCGAGATTGGTGGCCAAGGGATATCGCCAAGAAGAAGGCATTGATTACGATGAAACTTTTACCCCTGTCGCACGGCTCGAAGCAATAAGAATCTTCTTAGCCTTCGCAGCCCACAGAGGTTTCAAAGTCTTTCAAATGGATGTAAAATCTGCCTTTCTAAATGGTGAAATTCAAGAAGAAGTCTATGTCCAGCAGCCACCAGGGTTTGAAAGTGCCAAGTACCCGAACTACGTGTATTATCTTGACAAAGCTCTGTATGGACTGAAACAGGCTCCAAGAGCATGGTACTAAAGACTTTCAACCTTTCTTCTCGATAATGATTTCGACAGAGGTGCAACTGATACTACTTTGTTTTATAAAAGAAAAGGTGATGATATTCTGCTTGTATAGATCTATGTGGATGACATTATTTTTTGTTCTACAAATGCACAAAAAAGCAAAGATTTTGAAAAACTCATGCAGAGTGAGTTTGAAATGAGAACGATGGGAGAATTAAACTTCTTCCTAGGACTCCAAGTAAAATAATCATCAGAGGGAATTTTTATAAATCAAGCTAAATATGTCTCTGACATTCTTTTAAAATTCAGTCTCTCTGATGCCTCTGTAATGAAAACCCCCATGGCCACTAGAAATAAGTTATACTCATATCCAAATGGCAAATCTGTAGAGTGCAAGCTCTACAGAGGCATGATTGGGTCTCTTTTATACTTAACGGCAAGTAGACCTAATATAATGTATGCCACATGCCTCTGTGCAAGATATCAAGCTAACCCAAAGGAATCCCACCGTATTGTTGTAAAGAGGATCTTCAGATACCATAAAGGGACTAAAAATCTTGGGCTTTGGTATCCGAAGAACTCTGGCTTTGGTCTTAAGGCATACATAGATTCAGATTATGGAGGATGCAAGATTGATAAAAAAAAGTACCTCTGGGAGTTGTCAATTCCTGGGAGGTAAACAAGTCAGCTGGACTTCGAAGAAGCAGAACTGTGTGTCTACATCTACAGCAGAAGCTGAGTATGTTGCTGCTGCTAGCTGTTGCTCCCAAGTTCTGTGGATGAAAACTCAGCTAAAGGACTACGGGTACACCATATAAAAGATACACATCCTCTGTGATTCAAAAAGCGCCATTGCCATCTCTGCCAACCCTGTACAGCACTAAAAAACAAAGCATATTGATATCCTTTACCACTTTCTGAAGCATCATGTTGAACACGGCACAATCGAGATGCACTTCGTGTCCATTGAATATCAGCTTGCAGACTTATTCACCAAGGCACTTGATGAGAAAAGATTCCTTTTCTTGGTGGGTAAGTTGGGAATGATTAACATGAGTTGATCTCTGTAAGTAAGACTTGATTCTCTTGTATATATGTATATATTTAATTTCTTCTGCATGAAAATTCTTAGTCACCAAAAGTTATGTGCCCAACAGAGCCTCTGTGGGAATTCTCAGAACCTCTGACAATCTCCACAGAGCCTCTGGTGAACTTGACCTATGTTCTATGCATTACTTATCTCATCTGAACTTGACCGCATGTCTCAAGGGATGAGTTCCAAACCCTTGTCACCTATGTGGACAACACGTTGAAAGGGTTGAAAAGCTCTTTCGATTCTTTTGCAGAGACCACTTCAAGAGCAATCACAGACCTGACCACCAAAATGGACAACCTGTCCACAGAGGTGAAGAATGCTATGGCCAAAGTCGCTCCTGATGCACCAACCTCTGCCAAGGCTGATCCGGCTTCCACCTCTGCTCTGGAAACATCCATTGTTGCCCTCTCCAAGCATCTAAAGAAGGCAAGAAAAGCTCAGAAGAATCTACCACAAACCTCTGCTCCAGTCATCACCATCAACGATCTGCAAAAGGCTCTGGATAAAGTCCAAGAGCACACTCTTGATCAAACCAAGGCTCTGAAGCCTTCGGACTATATCACCAGAGCACAAATCACGGAATTGGGTCAGAGTGTTCTAAATTAAATGACTGAATTCATCACAGCCTTCACAGCAGCCAACGCGAACTATGTCAAGGACTTTCGAGTAAGCGTGGGAAAACTACGTTTCAACACAGAGGCACAGGTCCAATACCTACTTGGCATCTGCGATGACTTATGTGCAAAAATGCTTGCCGCAGGTGCCTCTCAACCGAAAAAGCCAAAAGCTTCATGCAGGGCAGAGGGTACACGAGAAAGGGGTCAGGATGACTCTGATGATGATTCTGATGGATCATCAGGTCATCCTGAGGGGGAGAAAATGAGACAAGACAGAGCTACATCCAGAGGATTACCTGCACCTCCACCAATATCAGCAGAACCACTATCCCATGCTCCCCCAACTGAAACCCAAGGAGAAACCCAAAAGAAGACCACAGAGGCAACACCCACCTCTGTGGAAACAACCTCAATAACCATAGAAGACTTACCATCACCAACCCCCAAAACCACCAAACAAGTACAAATCCTGACATCTTCTGAAGAAAACCAACCCACAAAACCAACAGAAGAAAAACCCCCTTCTCCTAAACCCAAAACACCCAGAACCAAAACTATAGCTCACAAAAGGAAATATATGAGCAAATCTGCAGAAGCCTCACCAACCAAACCCACATCACCACTCAAGTCCTCTGAAAAACCAACAGAGGCAACCCCTACAAAAACTGCAGAAGCACCTCCTTCAACCAAGTCCTCAGAAGCACAAGTGCTAAAACCATCAGAGGCAACCACACTAAAAACCGCAGAAGCAACACCACCAAAGCCCTCAGAAACCCTAAAGCACAAACCAACAGAGGCAACCCAATCCCATCGAGCAGAACCACAAAAGCCGAAGGCCAAAGACAAGGGAAAAGAGATAGTGACAGAGGAACCTGAGAAGAAGAAGCCAAAGCATCAACCAACAGAGAAGCTGATGAAGAGTGCTTTCGATGCCTATGTCACTCCTAAGCCCAAAGAAGAAGACTGGGCTTACGGACTTACTCCTCTGTCAACAAATACCACAATAGATCTCAAGGCTAAGCCATTAGAGGATCGAGTGGCCCAAATTAAAAATCAAATGGATGCTCTGTGCAGGCCCATGCCTCCACCTGGTGCACCTCCACGACAAATGGAAGAAGTGGTGTACAGATACCAATACAACAGAACTATCAGAGATCCTCTACCACCATCTATTCAAGACCCCGACTTCCGTGTTGAGCTCGATCACATCTTCAACAGAACAACACCTAAGCCCGTCAACCAAGTATACTCAAACTCCAAAATCGACAAGGTCATATACTGTAAGTTCTCTCACACCAGAGCCACTAAAATCTACTACAGCATCTATAAGGTCAAAAGAGTGGACAGAACTGAGAACCAATTCTCAGATGCTGATCTTAGGAACCTAAGCCCCTATGACCTACCCGATCTTCTGAACTGGACAAAAAAGAACTACGCAACCGGAGATGCAGTTCGGAGGGCATACAGGGTGATCAAGAAAGCCATGCGTGAGAAACTTCTGCTATATAGAATGATCGATTTCCAAGTAGGACGAGATCTTGGAGTGAGAAACCTAAGTCTTAGACCACCAGAAGATGACTGCCCATCCTCTGCCATACCAAATTCAATTATCACATTCCCAAAGGTTGGGTACGTCTATCAAGATCCCGCTGGGAAGTTGAGGCTGTTCCTAGAGATTGACTATCAAAAATACGCAACAAGTACTTTGACAGAGTTCAGAGCTAACCTCATGGAGCACAGAGGTACGGAGTTCATGGATCAAGCCCTTGCAGATAGATTGATAGAGGTCATCGACTCGGTAATCAATTTCAGAACCCTCTGCATCAGAATCTATCATGAGCTTAAAGAAGTAGGACTCGACAACAAAAGTATCAACGACTTCCAAAATGCCAACGTCTGATGTCATTAACCAACCTCTGCAACTTTTTCTTTCATCATGTAATCAAGTGTAAGTGCCTCAGGCATAACGTTATACGAAAGAAAAGTAAAATCTTTTGAGGTACATTGTTTCACCTCTTGTCATGAACTTAGTCTAGAAAACCTTGCATTTTTCAATCTTTTATTTTTCAATACTTAGGGGGAGATTGTTAGCTCCAATCTTTATGTTTAAAGAAGTATTGAAAAATAGGCTAAGTGTAAAGACACCGACAGAACCTCTGCCAAGACACCGCAAGAAGACTCAGCAGAAGACATTCACAGAGGACAAGGCCACAGAGCCTCTGTCACACCTGACAGAGCCTCTGTGGTATTGAATACTTAGAAGAATCTGAAGAATGAAGATCAAGACAAAGACATTCGTGCTTCTCACGTGCCTCTGCTGTACGAAGATCCTGAAGATCATTCGTATAAGGCGTGCCCTGCCATCTCCACGTGTCAACCTCTGATGGGTTACAGCCTTAGCAGAAATCGGCGCACTACATTAACGTTGTACCCTTTGCAGATTCACGATGTTGTCTTGTACCCCTTTGTACCTTTTGTCTAATACCTGTCCCCTCTAGAATAGTATAAATAGAAGGCTCATGTTGAGCTCTTCTATTAAGCTTTTGCACAACACACACACCTTAGAGCAGAATTCTTATTATACTTTCGGTGTTCTTGGTGTTCTTATCTAAATCAATACAAAGTGAATCTTTGAGATAATGTCGTGTTTATTTATACTTTGTTCACTTGATTTAGTGTGTTTTTCTACCCTATAATATCTTTTAGTTCGTTAAAAACGCTTCCGCACCATTACTTGTTTGAACTAATAGATATAAAATTCAATGTTGAGTAAAATCGGGATCAACAAAGATGATAATACATCATTCAGGATGAATAATACACGATTCATGAATTTGTGTATTATTCATCCTGGATGTTGTATAATTCATCCTGAATACTGTATTATTCATCATGAATAGTGAATGAATGTCCACCTTTGTTATTTATACTGAATGTGGACACCCGGGGATGTGCATACATATTCATAATGAATATAACCAAGTTTCGGTTATGAATCGGGGAACAAAAGAGAATGGTCCAGGTGTCCTCACCTTCACGGGTCATTCATATATTATTTATCATCAATAATGTATAATTATTAATTCATCCTGAATAATACAACAATCAGGGTGAATAATGTATCATTATTCATCATCAGTGTTGTATTATTCATCCTGAATACTGTATTATTCATCCTGAATAGTGAATGAACGTTCACATTTGTTATTCATACTGATTGTGGACACCCGAGGACGTGCATACATATTCATAATTAATATAACACATATATAGCATTTCACGTAAAAAGCGGTTAAAACAACAAAAAAAAACTATATCGAGATGGATGTCATATCAAAGAGCACGAAATTCTCGTTTTTTTATGTAATTTGTTTGATTAAAATATTAGTAATTTTTAAGATAATTTATTTTAAACTTTAAGAGGGTAAACTTTTTAATTAAAAAAGAATATAAAAGGTCAAAGATGGGAGACATTGATTCAAATTTTCAGTTTTATCCCTAATCACTTCTCAATTAATCTTATTATGTTTTAACCATTGATTAGTTTTCTAAATCTTGATCAATGGCTAAAATTGGTCCTCATGTGCACAATGAAAAATGACTTTTAATTTGAACCAACCCCTATGTGTGTGTGTGTGTGTGTGTGTATATATATATATATATATATAATTTGAAACAAAAGTAAATTACATGTTGGTCCCTGTGGTTTATGATTTTTAACAGTCGAAGTTCCTACTTTGAAATATCTATGGACTGCATGCTTGTGGTTTGCAATTTATAACGCCTTGGGACCCTAAATCTAACTCCATTAAAAAACTATGTTAAATAGGTTAAGTAGATTTGTATTTTAGTTATCCTATTTTTTTATTTTCTATTAAAACAATACCAATAATGTATTAGACATTTAGGGTTCCCTCAGGCGAACTCCACCCTTTCTTTTTCTCTGGCGAACTTCGTCCCTCCTTTTCTCCGACGAACTTCATCGCATCCCATTATCCGGCAAACTCCGACCCATACAACATTAACAGAGATGACATCTACCACCATCACTCCCTCCCTTGTTCTAGAAAACTTCGACCCATAGCAGACGCAAGAGCTAGATGCAGTTCTTCAAGATTCAGAAGGGATTTCAACGATGAACACAAATCTATGGTTTCCAGCGATGACGGGGAACATAAGGCCGCCGGAGACGACACGAAACACAATCGAAGGATCAACTTCTATCTTTTGCCAAAAGGATATTTTTAAAATCTTGTATTGATGGGGACATTCTTTGAAGTTCTAGAAAAAGGTTGTTTGGTTTTTACATCTTTTTCAGGAAAAGGTCTACAACAAAGTCTGCAGGTCAACTATGTCTATCAACAAGACAAAAAGGATATTTTGTCTTGTTCAAGGACAACCTGCTTTTCAATTCATGCTTGACAAATGTCTCATGCATTTAATGCAGATGGTAGTATTTAAAGAAGAAGACCCTCTTCATGCAAGGTTATGAGTTTTGAAGATTTTTCTAAGTGATCAGGCAACAAATCGGCATATATTTTTTCTGTCTCAAAAAGAATTTCATAGCTTTGTCTTAGTGTTCGGGTTTCTAAGAAGTTCCGTTGTATACTTTGTGTAAGATTGTTAGAATAGATTTTAATTTGTTTTTTTCCGCAACAATCTAAAATTTTCAGTGTTTAATTCTTGATTTTACATCAATAAAGAATTTAATTAAGTGAAACCTTTTAGTATTGTATTCACACCCCCCTTCTACAATACTTGGTTATTTTTGCTATTTCATAGCTGGGACCAACAACTGGTATCAGAACTGGTTAGTTTAATCTAATAAACTTGATCTGCAATGGCATCATCTTCCTCCTTGAACAATGTTTCTTCTCAAAACTCTCTTGCTAGATCATACGACAATGGCTCGACAACCAAACCACCTAAGTTCAATCCCAAAATAACTTCTCTTTATGGAAAAGTGGTATGATGCTCTTCTTAGAAGAGTTGGCAGCAGATACCCACTATCCTAAGTGAAGGACCTTTTATTCCTAGAGTTTGGGATCGTTACAATGCTCAAAAGTCAAATAAAGGAGAAGATGTTGATGATTCTTCTGGGGAAGAAAGAACAGCAGCTACTGGAAATATATTGTCAAAGATCCCAATAAGTACAATGATGAAGACAAACGTTAGCTCTTGACACTAAAGTCAGAGCCATCATTGCTCTCTCACTGCCTGATGAGGTTTACCGTTCTCTTGTGAACTTTTCCACTGCTAAGGAAATGTGGTCTACTTTGTGTGTTCTTTATGAAGGTACGTCTGAAGTCAAAAGGAGCAGAAAGATTTCTCTAGTAAGAAAATATGAACTTTTCTCTGATGAGAAAGGAAAATCTCTTTCAAACTACTATAGGCATTTTAACAGTCTTCTTAATGATCTTAAACTATTGGGACACATTTATGATAATGAGGAAGTCATGTGCAAGTTTATGGACTGTCTTCCTGCTTTTGGGAAAATACTTGTACTTGTATAAAGATAACCAAGGATCTTAATGATATGCCTCTCAATGCTCTTTACGGAACACTCTTCAACTATGAGCAAACTAAGTTGCAAAAAAAGTCTGTCATCAAAGATATAAAGAGCACTTCTCTAGCTCTCTTAAGTGACTCTTCCAAAAGAACTGAGTGTGTCCCAAGAATCACCTACCCATCTGACTCTGACCATAATAGTCAAGAAGATCCCAATGACAATTCGGAGGCATATCTTAGTGACGTTGATGATGAATGTGAGGAAACTTCTGTTGACCAACTGTCAGATGGTATGGCCATGTTGGCATGGTATTCTAAACCTAAATCTCGTTTTTCTTCGGGTAAATCCAAGTTTTCTAGAAAACCCTCTCACACTCTCTCAAAACACTCCTCTTCTGACAAATCAAATGAGGAATGTTTTAAGTGTCGGAAGAAGGGTCATTTTGCCTTTGAGTGCGGAAGCAAATTTTCTGAAAAACGCAGAATCTCTTCTTCTAGCCGATTTTCCTCAAAATCTGGCAAACCTAAGCCAGAAACTAATACCTCTCCCATACAAAGATTTGGCCAACTTGTTTCCTCTATAAACTCTGACCGTCACTACAAAACAGATTGCCTTTTCCGACGGCCAAATCCGTCGGAAATCCGTCGGAAAACGCCATTTTCGACGGATTTCCGACGGATTAGGCCGTCAAAAAATGTCTGGCCACAAAACGAGATTTCCGACGGATTTCCGACGGATGAGGATTTTCCGACGGATATATCCGTCGGAAATCCGTCGATTCAGTTAAACTCCACACGCTTAATCAGATTTTCTTAATCCAAAAAATTAACTTTCCGACGGATTTCAGACGGATTTTTAATATATTTTTAATATAATTTGATAATTAAAATATATACGAAAAAAAATCAAAAAACATTTCCGACGGAATATTCCGTCGGAAATTATTATTATTTTTTATTTTTTTAATAATTATAAAAATAATTTATTTTTTTATTGGGAAAAATCGAAAAACATTTCCGACGGAATATTCCGTCGGAAATTATTATTATTTTTATTTTTTTAATAATTATAAAAATAATTAAAAATTAAAATTTTAAATTCCTGTAAATGCTTAAAAACTGCTAAAAACTGAATGCAAATACCATAGATTAATTAAAGCCCTCCAACGAGTTCTTGTGCATAATAAATACAAATTCTCCTAATTGTTCGATAAACAGAATTTAAATACGTTAATTCAAGTAACAAGAGTTTAACAACCAAACATCAACACTATGGCGGGGGAGGCGGAAACTGAGATGGAGTAAACTGACTTTGGCTTAACCTTTTCACCAAATCCATCACGTCTCTTCTATTTGGCGCATCTCCTCCATCTCCTTCATGCGGACCTCTTGTTGTCGGCGCATCTCTTCCAAGTCCTTCTCGCGGGCGTATTCTAATTGTTGCAGTCGGGCCTCTAATGCTTGAATCTAAAAACACAAAAAATATTAAAATGAATTATATACGATTAGATAAACATTATACAAAAAGAAAAGGAAGTACACACCCACGTACCAGAAGGTGATGCACCACTCGCATATCCACCTGAGGGTACCCCCGTCAAGACCAAATTCGGATCACTGGTGTTCCCAAAACCGTATATTCGACCTTTCTTGCTTCCCCCGGACGCCTCGGACGCCTGTTTCCACAATGCTTCATCTATTTGGGATGGGAAGTGGCATCCTCGCCGTATTTTTGGTTGACATCGCTTTTATACGTACCCTATGGTATAAAACACAAGTCAATTTCGACAGCATAACATTTGTAAATGGGACGTTTCCAAATAAAACAATCCTAACGTTTGCCCAACAAATGGCAACCCAGACTAAAACGGAGATATATATACCAACATTTAAACTAAAACAATTATAATTTTGCCCAACAAATGGCAACCAAAACTAGACGTGTGTGTATATATATATATATACTAGTTGTATACCCGCGCAATGCGGCGGGATGCAATATTCAAAAAAATGTAAGCATAAAAGCCAAGTATAATCACGTATTTATAAAATCAAGCAATCGATTCCATCTTACATTGACTGTGAAAATGTGTATATTTAAAATCATAGTTGGTGAGATACATGTTTTTATTTGACCTATATGTGTCAAAAATTGGAACTCCAACAGAATTTCCGTAGGTTTTCTATTCCTAAGATGCAAAACTCCACAAACCTGCAACTCAATATAGCCGGTGGTGAACCTACATGCATGACCAATGCACAATTGGTACGTTTTCCAAAGATATGTTATTACACATGTATATGCAACACACATCCATTTTCTTTTGTGTTTGTTTTTCAATACACAATATTTCCTTTTGTGCCTTCTACATTCTAAAAAGTGTATTTCATTAGTTACATAGCAAAGCTGTCATTTTGTCGTGTTAACATGGTGCACAAATTGATCAAACTTAACAACAATAAAAGTTCGTTCAAATTTCATCGACCAAAAGTAACATCGAATAGTTAACTTCATTATAAATATGATTGGTTTGTAATGACCCGAGATAAAGACAAAGGGATTATAAAATCAACCCGAATTTGGAAATTTGAATCCTACCATCTATGTATGAGCTTGTAGAGACTAAGAAATTTACTGTAGGGCTATGGGTGAAACCTACAATCGCGACTTACCATGGGATTAGTTTGGGCAATGCCTAGGACTAAAGTTAAAAATATTCAGCTACAAACGACAAATTGACCCAAAAACCAACCAACAAAAATTGTCTTGCAGACTTTGCACTCCTGATATCAAAAACAGAACCAACACCATAATTAGTTCATAAAAAATAAATCATTACTTCAGCTTTCTGATGAAATATTGAGACCATAATCACAAACTGTAGCAGGATCTCAAATTTAGGAACAGAAAACAACCCATGAGCCATAACAAAACCAGCAATACTATGAAGTTGATACATATGATTAAACATCTCAATATTCCTTAATTGATCAACTTGTAATACTATAAAGTTGATACATATGATTAAACATCTCAATATTCCAATTAAATATTTTGCAAACATATTCCGATAACATTTCAAATATGTAACAATAGGGGCCTTATTTCGTTAGTACACAAAAGTTGAAATTACTTCAACAAAATTCCACAAAACTAAGGGGTCGTTTACCCAACGTTTACCCGCCGGTAAGCGCTTACCGCTAAGAGTTAACACTTTCACTTAACCTACCGGGTACGATATTAGTCCATTAAAATGACATCGTATGCAACATTTTTATCCGGTAAGAGTTCGACGGTAAGAGTCGTCACTCTCACCTACCGGGTAAGAATCTCGGTCCTTGTCATTGCTCTTAATGGATAAGATTCTCAATCTTTGTCATGCACATCCGATAACGTAAAGTGGCCCGATAAGCACTTACCAAGTCCTCTTTTCTCATGCCTCTGGTATGTTTGTAGTAGGGTCACTTTTAGATGTACAAAAAACTTGAAATTACAATAATATCACACTTTTATTGCTTTAAACTTATATTGTATGTTTGTAGTAGGGTCATTAATACAGTTGGGTGACCCGGTCAAATTTTTATTAGCATTGAGCTTTGTTTGTTCCAGCTTGAAAACAAGATTAGATTACCTAATTGGTAATCATTTCAAACAAAAATGGGTTTCACAGTACAAATGTTGCAAACATCGCCTAATTGGTAAACCCAAACGCTTACCCGTTAACGCTTTACGGTAAGAGTCTAACACTTTCAGTTATCTTATAAATAATATTTTAGTCAATCAAAACGACATCGTATGCAACAATTGTTAAGACTCGTCACCCTCACTTACCGAGTAACGGGTCGTTTGCCCAATGCTTTCCAGGTAAGCATTACCGACAAAAGACATCACCATTACTAACATCACTAAAAAATGGAATGTTGGTAAGTGCTTACTGGATACAAGTCTTTTCCTCACTTACCGGGTAACACTCTCAATCCGAATCAAGTTATATTCCTTTAATCGATGTAAATGATGTTTATTAACATACATTTCAATGGGTTTCTGTATTTGCAATGGTAGAGGACATGATGAAGAGAAGAGAGCAAACATAAGTATTTGTAAAATAGATTTTTTCCATAAATATACAAACACATGTGGCTACGACTAAGAACCAAAGAAAATACAACATTACAAACCCCATTTGTCATATCCGTATAGAATCAATGAATTGATAATCAAGTAATCAACCACCTTCAAAACATGTTTGACTTTGTTTTTATATAGTGTTTATAGATACCAGTTGTTAAGAAGAATATAAATATGAAAAATCATATTTATATATTTTGAAACAAAGTTAGCTCTTGCTTTAAACTCTAGAAAGCAAAAATATCTTTGGTCTTCAGGTTTCATGGCTCACACCATCTTCTTTTAAAAACCTACTAGTTTAAAAACCTAACATGACTGATAATAAAGATTTGTTATATTTCAAGGGTTGGGTCCCGGTGAGAAGTTGAGGTTAACGTGAGAAACATGAGAAGTGGTTATCAACCATTCAATGAGAAGTGGAGGCACATTCGGAGATGCATCGAGATAAGATGTACCGAGATGCACCACATTAATTCTCTTCTTATCTGAAATTCATTGGAGGGCATTTGATTAAAAGTGTTCAATGGTTCGGATCCACTTCTCAAGCTTCTCACGTTAACCTTAACTTCTCACATGATCTTACGCCTATATTTCAATTGCTATTTAGATAAAATTCAAAGCAATCTACAACCATATCTATATTAAAACCATATACTATATAATCACCAAGACACATTTTAGGTGAATCCACCTTCCAACTTGTAATTACAGCTATGATGCATGCATAGACCACAAATTCTAAAACTGCATATATAATCATAGTTAACAGAGAGAATGTAAGAATAAAATAAGATCTGAACTCCTAGATAAACGTCTACCATCTCACCATATAGAATGTAAAATATTGAATATTATGCAAAAGTCAAAACACTAAAGAAACATGAAAGTCTAGAGAGATCTATACCCAAATACTTACACAAACGTTTACATACAAACATAGAGAGTACCTGCATTTTCTGTAACAAAACTGAACATGGACCTGATTCCGATCTGCAGATGATTCCATTCCTGATTTCGATCTTTTGAACTGTTGATGCAAAAGGGCATTTCAATGGACCTTTGGAAACAACCTACCAAAGAAATCAAGTTTCCATTGGTGTTTTATGTATAGATTTGGAAAAGAAAATACGAAATGAAATATGCACCTGATTCCAATCTGCAGAGGATTCCATTCCTATAACCTGACTCATGCTTTCTTCCAACTTGGGTAACTTTCTTCCAAAACCTTCATCTGATCTTGGATAACGATTATCCATCATCCTCGTCACTTTTCTTTTATTGCAAAAGACAAAGAATCACAGGTTATGCTTCCTACCTTCACTCATGACCAATAGTTTCTTGAATGAAATAATCGATGAAGTTTTTGAAACAAAAATAAAAAATCGATTTTAGGTCCAAAAACCCAAAATCGACCATCTCCCACAGGTTTAAGGAACAAAAAGAAACCAATACATAGAAAGAAATTGACTGCAAACAAGAGTTAGGGTTTCTTACCTACCTGAAATCAAAATTGTGACGTAGGTTTCTTCAAATCAAAATGAAACACACAGCACGATGTGTTTGAGAGACAGAGAGATCTTAGGGATGAAAAGAACTCTCATCTGATTTATATGCAACCATCTGATTTATATGAACATGAAGTTTTGGAGCCATCAAGTAGCAGGTAGAAGAAGTGAAGAAATTTCAGTATGGCTGCAGTTTGTACGGGTATGGCATGAGACGTGAAGAGTTGAAGAAGAAAGCGTGTGGTAATCTCGGTATGGGCTCAGAATCCTCAGATATCACGGTATGGGCTGAGATGTTAGAGGTAGAAGAGGCCAATCTTTTGTGTTTTTTAAATCAAAAGATTTTAACTTGTACATTGTGCATTTATACTTGTAATTAAGAGATTCTTCAATTTCATGCTTTAAAGTCTTGTACAATATGCTTAAGGAGTTGTCTTTAAGACATTTTGCTTAAATGCTTATATATGTAGTATAGATATATATATATATATATATATATATATATTAACATTTTAAGTTAAACAATCGTAATGTTTCCCAAACAAGCTATATAAAGATTTGTAATTAAAGGTAAACAATTATAAAGTTATAGGTATTCTACACTTACCGCAATCCGACCATCCCTCGGAGTCACGTAATCCCCTAGTTGTGTACCCATACCCCTATATTACGCCTTAAAACGACTCTGGTACGCAAGAAACAAAATCGGAAAAATGCAGAAACAGTGCTTGGCGCGCCTTCTGGCGCTAGTTCACTAGCACCAAGGTAGCGCGGAGCACCTGCACTTGAAAATCATCCGAAAACTCACCCTTCTCAACCTCAATTCATCCCAAATCGATTTTAAACCTCCAAAATGAACTAATGGATGTTTTAGACCTTTCCCCACAATTACCAATCATCAAAACATCATTTAATCTAATAAAATCCAACCAAAACCCAACCAAAGATTCATCACTTTTAACCCCAAAAACTCAAAACTTCATTAACACCCAAAACTTGCTAGAATCAACTTCCACCATGAATTGATGGATGATTCACACCGAAAAGTTTGTAAACCAATAAGAAACTTATTAATCAACATTAAAACTATCTTAGATTTCTCAAAGATTTACTCAAATGGTACTAGACCCAACTCTCACCAAAACTAACAAGAAGATATGGAAATGGAGTAGAAGCCTTACCTAGAAGATGAAGTCTTCCAAATTCTTGATGCTCTTCTTCTTCCTCTCTTCTTCTTCCTCTTTTCTTCTTCTCTTTTCTTTCTCTTTTAAAATTCTTGAATTTTAAAAATAATAATTTTTTTAAATTTCCGTCGGAAATCCGTCGGAAAATAATACTATTTTTAAAAAACATTGATTTTAAAAAAATTAAAAAATATATATTTCAAGAAATTTCCGACGGATTTCCGACGGAATTTTAAAAATATTATATTTTTAAATTTCCGTCGGAAAATAATAAGATTTTTTAAAAAACGTTGATTTTTAAAAAAAATAAAAATAAAATCTTATAGATTTCCGACGGATTTCCGACGAAAATATAAAAAAAATAATTTTTTTAAAATTCCGTCGGAAATCAACAAGATTTTATTTTTTAATGGCTATTTAGTTTAATTATATAATTGTAATTTATTATTTAATTGCTAATTACGTTAATTAAGTAACTTAATTGTAATTTAACAAATATTTGTGACGGATTTGTGACGGATTTGTGGCGGATTGGAATTCCGTCACAAATCCGTCACAAACATTTTCGAGAATGTATAATTTTCTTTTTTTTAAAACAAGAGCGACGGATTTCCGACGGCTTAACATTTTTGTTGACTTTTATTGACTTTTCTTGGTTCCGACGGATTTCCGTCGGAAATCTGTCGGAAATGTCCGTCGGATTAGGTCATTTGTTTAGTAGTGCGTGCTGAAAAGTACAAAGCAAAATAAAAAAGAGAAAATGAAAGATATGAACTTCTTGCCAAGAAAGGAAAAGGTCTGCTAGCCGAAACTCATGACTGAGCAGATGAAACTAGTTCTGACAGTGATAAGGATACATCTAATGTTTGCTTTAAGGCAAAAAACAATGACATGAATGATTGTGAAGAACCTCCATCTTCAATGGCACTAGTATCAACCGAATGTTCTTCCACATCTACTCAGGTACACTCATTTCTCTCTCTCTCTCTCTCTCTGTGTGTGTGACTCTAAAATGATCGAAGCATTTGACTCCTTAACACTTGATCATTATGATGCCAAAGATGCCAAGAAAAAGGCAAATGCTCAGATAAAAAAATCTCTTTCTTCTCAACTTCAAATATGTTATTCTCAACTCAAACATTTTGATAAAGTCAAGACAGAACTTGAAGATCTGAAAACCATCAACTTCACCCTTGCTAAAGAGAAAAATAAACTGCTAAAACGTCTTAGAAAATAATAAGAGACTGTGAAAAGATGGACTAGCTCTTCAAAAAGTCTAGAAAGGTTTTTTCCAGACCAAATGTCTTGTGATGACATATTTGGACTCGGTTTTGGAAAATGGACTTAGACCTTTCTTTAGATGTCCATGCTGCTCCCTTTGTACTCCCTTCCTTCTACGAGTCATTTGACAATGACTCGAATAACTCCCAGTCCATGAACTCCTCTGACCTCTTAGAAGCTTTGAAGTTTAGGATGTTCATTAAAGCCAAAGGTTCTATTCCACATCTTGAAGACGAGGAGGCCCATGGCTCAAATGACCCTTCCAAACCCATTCATGAGCTGATGAAATCCTTGACTATTGATGAAGCTTCCTTCTCTACACCTAAGCCTGCAAAGATTCCCAAAACAGAGTCTCATACTTCTGTCAAAATACTTTCTGCTGCTAAGAAAGGAAAATCAATTGCTCCTACCGATTTTCCTTCAAAAAGAAAATTTCCTAAAACGAATCATGTAAACTCTTCCACACACCTTGTTCCCCGATCTGTGAACACCAAGAAGTCCAAATATAAGAAATCCTCTGTTCCTCTTAATACTAACCACATCAAAGGAATCTTAGGCTCCAAACCTTAGAATCCATCTACTTCATTCGTCAAAACCATTAGAGAAGATGTGAAGAGTCAAATCAAGGAAGTTGGTTAAAACTTTAAAAAGGTTTTCATATATAGAAAATGCTACAAACGTGGAGACACCTTTCATCTTGCAAAAGACTGTCCTAAAGAATGGATTGACCGGAATAGTTCCAATGAACCTTCTTCTACTTGTAACCCAAAAGGACCCATACCCAAATGGGTACCAAGGAACTAACTTCTCTGTGACTGCAAGTCTACGAACATCAACAGATCTGGTATCTAGATAGTGGATGTTCACGACACATAACAGGAAATAAATCTCTTCTTGTAAACTTCATGTCTCCTAAAGTGACAATTGGGTATTCTTTCTCAGTTATAAAAGAAACACTACTAAAGAAATCATGAAGTTCATCAAAAAGTTTGTAGTGTTGAATGGACAACTGGCAAGATCTGTAAGAAGTGACAATGGTACTGAATTCAGAAACAGTACCTTAGATGACTTTTTAAACAAAAAAGGCATCTCTCATAGCTTCTCAGCTGTGAGAACTCCACAACAAGATGATGTGGTGCAAAAGAAAGAATAGGACCCTGTATGAAGCTGTGCCAGATCCATGCTAAGTGAATCAAACCTTCCTACCTACTTTTGGGCTGAAGCAATTAACACTGCATGCTTTTCCAAATATAGGTCAATATTTGTCTAAAGGCACAACAAAACTCCCTATGTAGTCTTTTATGGTAGAAAACCAAACATTGTCTTTCTTCATGTCTTTGGGCGTGTCTGATTTAGCTTAAATGATAGAAAAAATGTGGAAAATTGTGATCCAAAAGTTGATAAAGGAATCTTTGTGGGATACTCTCTCACTTCCAAAGCTTTTAGAGTGTACAATATCCGGAGAAAGTGTATTGATGAATCTATTCATGTTAAGTTTGATGATTTTAAAATATCATCACTTACATGTGATGATGATGAATTGAACAGATGGATCTCTTCTTGTATTGGTGATGGTCCCCACTCTACCTCACCAGACTCAACCCCTTCTTTACCTTTTCTTCAGAATATTCATTCTTAAAATAGTGATCCCTCTACATCTTCAAACCCATTTCTTGATCAAGAAGCCACTCCTCCACTAAACCAAATTTCTCCAACTCTAAACCCCCATGAAAATACTCTTCCAAGTACCTCAACTTCACATCCAACTGACATTCCGTCTTCATCCAATCTCATTGATTTACCTTCTACCTCCACTCCTGAAGACATCCCTTCTTCCTCTCAACCTAAACCTACTCTTCCTCCAACACTACCTCCTGCCACAAACGGACCAAAGATTATCCAATTGATCAAATAATTGGTGATCAACAAGCTGATGTTTCAAAAGAAGAATCGGAAATATATGTCTCTATGTGAATTTTCTATCTATAATAGGGCCAAAGAAAATTGAAGAAGCCTTAGTTGATCCATGTTGGATCACTGTAATGCAAGAAGAACTCTCTCAATTTGAAAGAAATAAAGTATGAAGACTGGTTCCTCGTCCTTCCAGGAAACCAATTATGGGAACCAAGTGGGTCTTCAGAAACAAGATGGATGAGGAAGGTACTGTGATCAGAAACAAGGATAGACTTGTGGCTCAGGGATATCGGCAGGAAAACGAAATTGATTATGATGAAATCTTTGATCTTGTTGCTAGACTTGAATCCATAAGAATATTCCTTGCTCATGTTGCCTACAAGAATTTCAGAGTCTTCCAGATGGATGTCAAGAATGAATTTCTCAATGAAGAGTTAGCTGAAGAAGTCTATGTGAAATAACCTCCTGGATTTGAAGACCGCACTCATCCTGACTATGTGTATGCATTGGATAAGGCTCTCTATGGTCTTAAACATGTTCCTCGAGCTTAGTATGATACCCTGGCCGATATTCTTCTGAAAAATAAATATTCTCAAGGTAAGATAGACAACACCCTCTTCATCAAGCAGACTGCAGGTAATCCTATTTTTGTTCAAATTTATGTGGATGACATCATCTTTGGTTTCATCGATGAAACATTGTGTTATGAGTTTGCTTCTCTCATGAAAACTCAATATGAGATGAGCATGGTGGGAGAGCTTACAGTTTTCTTGGGTCTTCAAGTAAAACAAACTTCTGAAGGATTTTTTATAAATCAAAGTAAATATATTCGTCATTTCCTCAAAAAAGTTTAAATTTGAAAGTTGCTCCCTATGAAAACTCATATGGCACTACCCTTGAAAATTCATGTTGATTCAGATGGGAAATCTGTTGATGTTACGAATTATCAGAGTATGATTGGGTCCCTTCTTTATCTTACTGCCAGTAGGACTGATATAATGTTTGCTACATGTCTTTGTGCGCGTTACCGCATTACCAAGCCAATCCTAAAGAATCTCATATGGATGTGGTTAAACGCATCTTTAGGTATCTAAAGCTACCATGCATATGGGTCTTTAGTATCGCAAAGACTCTGGTTTTGATCTATTTGGGTATTCAGATTCTGATTTTGCAGATCAAAATTTTATAGGAAAAACACTATTGGGAGTTGCCAACTCCTTGGTAGCTAACTACTTAGCTGGTCTAGCAAGAAGCAAAACTCAGTGTCTACTTCCACTGCTGAAGCTGAATATGTTGCGGTTGGACGTTGTTGTTCTCAAAGTCTATGGATGAAAAATAAACTAAGGGACTACAAACAGATATAATCTCATGTACCGATTCTATATGACAATTCTAGTGCAGTTGTCATTGAAAATAATCGTGTGCTTCACTCCAGATCTAAGCACATTGACATAAGATATCCCTTCATCAGAGATCATATCTCCAAAGATGATGTTGAGTTGCACTTTATACCAATCGACCATCAGCTAGCATATCTCTTCAACAAACCCTTAGATGAAGCTCGGTTCAACTTTCTCATCGGAGAACTAGGTATGTTAAATTTTGATGCATAAAAAAAATCCCGATTTCAATCGACAGGATTTTTTACCGAGTCGGTGGCTTCCCTAATGCTCATCGAATGGATTTTATGCTATGCCGATCTTATGCTTTGCCGATTCAATGTTCATCGGCAGGATTCAATGCTCATCGGCAGGATTCTCCTCTACCAATATTATGCACTCTTCTCCCTACCGATTTCACACTCTGCCGATTTGATCCAGTGATTGTGTATCCTCCGATTTTCTAGCGATCGCTTTGATTTTCAAGTTCTTATACACTTCCCTATTTGAGGATGTCATCATCCACGTCATTTGTCAGTTACGACGTGACCTTTCCACTACTCAAAACCCTAATTTATCTCCCTAACCGCCCTTTTTAAAAAAATTACCATCATTACCTTCACCCTTTCACTTTCTCATCCTATATATACCTCTCACACGGTTATTTCTTCCTTTTACCACTCACTTCATCTTCAACCTCTCTCTCATTCTACGAATCTGCAACCACAAACCTGAAACAACTCCTCCATGGCTTCCTCTACTCCAGTTAAAGCTTTAAAACCCCAAAAAAACCCTCCATGGTCGTCACTCCTACCACTCATAGTGATCTTGCCTTCAACCAATGCAACCATGTTGCACGATTTCAAGTCAACCCAAATCATTCGGAGTTCAATCCCATCTCTTTCTTTCTCCAAAGTCGCCATTGCAATATGGTTTCACCAAATCACTCAAAATGAGCAAAATGCTCATTGGAAACTTCTGGCTATCTTGCGTGTATGATGACTCTACAAACCAAATCTCTACATCCATCCTCTCGGATTCTAATGAACATGATCTAACCTTTGGGGTCGAAGATGTTCGATCCGCTCTCCATCTCCCTACCTACTCGTCTTATGACAAGATCCCTATTGGAACTGAGCATGAGGAACTACATCCATGATTCCAAGGATCGAAGTCCCGGTACACTCATTCGAAAAAATATGGGTGGCATTTGGAATTTCTTCTTCTCTCATATCATTCTATGTCTGAGTCGCAAGACGCATGAACATGATCAGTCTCCTTCGTACATTACCCAGCTTGCCCACGCCTTAATCTTTCAGCGAAAGATTTCTTTTGCTCACTACTTCTTCACAAAACTGGTAAATGTTAATAACCCTCCAAAACAACCCCAAGTGGCTTACCCAAGGTTCATTTCAAAGATCGTTCACAAGAAGTAGGCTGAGGATCTATATGCTGATAAGAAACCGGCTCGTCCAAATTTTGTTTATGATTTTTCCCCGTCGATCGTCAGCAAACTCATTCTGAACAGAGGCATACTTGTCACCGATCTCCCTCTCTTTCCATGTACAGTTTCCTTCTTAAACTCTCCCAATCTGCGGTGGGGAGATGCTAAAGAACCCCCTGCTTCCAGATCGGCGACATCTATTGTAATCCCCACCACTGTGGCCCCACCTTCCTGAGTGAAATCAACAAGCAAAAAGGAAAAAAATCAAACGCTTCTGGTACCTCTGCACTTGCTTCCATGACCCTACCACCGAAAGAACCTTCGGTGGTTACCCAGGTCATTCTCCCTCTCAAAAGCGGAGGCACTCACCATCATCACCTAAGTCTTCTCTGGTAGGACTCCTTCATTGGCCAAAACCTCAAATCCAACTACCGATTCTCTACAATCGGGAGCTGTTGAACTTCTCCCCACCGGGCCAGGAGAATCTGCTAAGCCTAAAGCCACCTCCTTCGAGGTCTCTCAACAGGTATCGGTTGTACAGCCGGGGACCCACACTTTCCCTTCATCAACTTTTTCTTTAGGCGATGAGGATGACTTGGAATTTTCCTCTGTCCAAGGTGTTTCCTTCTCCCTTCACGGCCTTTCACCCAACCAATCGTCGATGTTACTGTACAAACCAATGAAGGGTCGACCGTTTCAAGGGCCAGTTGAAGGGTATTACCTCATTTTTTGATTACTTGTTTCAGGACACACATTCGAAGTCCACTCGTATTCCAACAATTGTTGAAGAACGGGATCCCTCCCTGATTGTTCACAAAGAGGTCGCCGAAGATATAACTATACTCTCATCAGGCTCCCAGAGAAACGTTCGTCGAGCTCCCCCCATCGATTGCCTCACCGATACCTACAAAAATCACACCACCGATCTCCAATCACCTCACCCCACCGATCCCCAAGCACCTTACCCCATCGATCTCCACGCCGATCACCTTCACCTATTGATCATCCACCTTCTCAGACAACTCCCCCAAGAATTCCCACGCCACCATCTTCTCCCAAAAACCAACCTCACCACTCCCCTACCTCCTCCCCACAATCCATAGATATTTCAAAGTAGGGATCCAAACTGTTAAAACATATAAACCACAAGAACCAAACATGTAACTTACCCTTTAAACAATTAAATGATTCGTATTTAAATCTTTGTGATAAATAATAGAGTAAAACATGTTTGGTCCTTGTGGTTTATGCGTTTTAACAGTCTAGGTCCCTACTTTGAAATATCTATGGATTGCATTCTCGTGGTTTGCATTTTATAACACCTTGGGTCCTTAAAACTAACTTTATTTAATTTTTTCTGTTAAGTATGTCAACTAAAGGGATATGTTAGTCATTCTACTCTTTTTCTAATTTTCTATTAAAAACAACAGAGACCAAACATGTAATTACTCTATATTGTAAATATTAATTAATAATATGTATGAAATATGTTCTCTATATATGAAACCCATAACATGACTTCATCTTCCTCGGCCAGACCTTCACCACCCCACCCCTCCCTCTGACAACTTCATCTTCCTCGACCAGGCCTTCACCACCCCACCCCTCCCTCTGACGACTTCATCTTCCACTTCATCTTTTAAGAGAAATTAAACGAAGTTAGTTTTAGAGACCCAAAATATTTATAAAATGCAAAACACGAGGATGCAATCAATATATATTTCAAAGTAGGAACCCATATTATTAAAACACATAAACCACATGAACCAGACATGTAATTTGCTTTAAATAGTATTCATCACTAAATTATAAAAGCTATAGAAAAACATTACCTAACCTTTTTGTTTAGTCTACATTACATTCAATGATTAAACCCAAATTATATTAAAATGGTAAAATTAAGGTTAATTCCTTCTATTCAATTTAAATTTTAGATTTTTATTAAAATTCGGGATTAAATCTCTTGAATCCCTATTTACTATTTCTTCAACTTCAAAGAATTAGTCTTCGACTCATCGCGTACAAGAATGGAGTAAGTAGTTACCACTTTAGGGTTGTTTCGTTTTTAACTTTCTTTATTATGTTTATCCATGTCTTAGGTTCGTAAACAATTATTATTTATTCTTCAAGTTATATATTATAAATAATCATATGCCTTACAAAATAATGTCGTAACACATCGCCATAACGCGTTAAATGCAAGCCAAGCCTTAGAGTTGAGCCACATGGGTTAATGTGGAGGTAAATCCAAGCCTTGACGACATAACGAGTTATTTTGAACCATATGATTATACTCTTATTAATATTAATTATTATTTATTAATTATTAATTATAAATAAAATTTTAATTTTTACCAATATTAATTGAAAGTTATTAAATTTTAATTATACATCGATGTAAACTTATAATTATTTAAAACTATTTCTAATCACATCAACTATTTATTATTAATCTTTTAATATTAGTCGATATAATTTAGCTATCAATTTACTTTTATTCATATTATATATAATGTTATTTAAAATCATAGGTTAATGTAGATTTTTTCTAAATTTAATTTTTAAAAAATCGACTTTTATAATATATATAATAATAAATTTATTAATATTTTAATTAACATATTATATATATAGGGATGGGTTCAAATGAAAACTCATTTTCAATTGTGCACATGAGGACGAGTCACAACCATTGATCAAGATTTAGAAAACTAATCAATGGTTAAAACAAAATAAAATTAATTATGAAGTGATTAGGGACGAAATTGAAAATTTGAATATGTACCTACCTTATTTGATTTTTTATTTTCTTTTTTAATTAAAATTTTTTACACCCTTAAATTTTAAAATAAATTATCTTAAAAATTACTAATATTTTAATTAAACAAATTACATCAAAAAAACGAGAATTTCGTGCTCTTCGATATGACATCCATCTTGATATAGTTTTTTTAACCGTTTTTTACGTTAAAAGTCATATATCACGTCCCTGGGTGTCCACATTAAGTATGAATAACAAAAGTGAATGCTCATTCACTATTCATGATAAATAATACAATATTCAGTATGAATAATAAGTATTGTGAATAATACAACATTCAGGATGATTAATACACGAATTCATGATTCATGTATTGTTCATCATGAATCGTGTATTATTCACCATGAATGCTGTATTATTCATCCTAAATGATACATTATTCATGATGAACAATAAATGAATGACAGTGAAGGTGTAGGCACGTCGCACGCTCTTTTTGTTTCCCAAGTCATACCCGAAATTTGGTTTTATTCATTATGAATATATATGCACATCCCCGGGTGTCCACATTCGGTATGAATAACAAAGGTGAACGTTCATTCACTATTCATGATTAATAATACAACATTCGGGATGAATAAA
This sequence comes from Saussurea involucrata, assembly GCA_033807775.1. Taxonomy (NCBI): domain Eukaryota; kingdom Viridiplantae; phylum Streptophyta; class Magnoliopsida; order Asterales; family Asteraceae; genus Saussurea; species Saussurea involucrata. Next base: position 64,276,163 of record CM066318.1, read on the forward strand.
CACGAATTCATGAATCGTGTATTATTCACCTTGAATGTTGTACTATTCATCCTGAATGATACATTTATGATGAATAATACATGAATGACTTGTGAAAGTGTAGACACGTGACGCGCCCTCTTTTGTTCCCCATTTCACAACCGAAACTCAATGGGTGTTGGATTACGGTGATGAATAATGACTTACGACGTTCAAGAAAGTGTTGAAAAATGTGTGTCGAGTTACGGACTCACGATGTCGAGGTGTGGTATACATTTGAACTTATATTAATATTCATAATGAATATAGAACATATATAACACTTAATGTAAAACACGGTTAAAACAAAAAAAACTATATCGAGATGGATGTCATATCGAAGAGCACGAAATTCTCGTCGTTTTTATGTAATTAGTTTGATTAAAATATTAGTAATTTTTAAGATAATTTATTTTAAAATTTAAGGGTGTAAAAGTTTTTAATTAAAAAGAAAATACAAGTCAAATATGGTAGGTGTGAGATTGAAATTATCTTTCTTTTTTATCCCTAATCATCTTAATTAATCATTTCAATTAAAAACTTTATTTAATACGAGTTATTGGATCAATAGAGATGGAAGGGTCAAGATCCGTTCTCATGTGCACAATTGAAAATGAGTTTTCATTTTAACTTTCCTATATATATATATATATATATATATATATATATATATATATATATATAGCCTTAGGTTCAATAGAGAAGTGCAAATATTTAGAGAAATGGAGAAGTAAAAAACACGGGTCCGTTCATATATGAACGTTCATATATAAACAGTCATATATGAACGTTCATATATGAACGTTCATATGAACGTTCAGATATGACTGTTATATGAACGTTCATTTATGAACGTTCATATATGAACGTTCATTTATGAACGTTCATATATGAACGTTCATATATGACTGTTTATATATGACTGTTCATATATGAACGTTCATTTATGAACGGACCCGTGTTTTTTTACTTCTCTATTTCTCTAAATATTTGCACTTCTCTATTGAACATTTCCCTATATATATATATATATATATATATAGGGGTGAGTTCAAATGAAAACTCAAATTCAATTGTAAACGTGAGGACAAACCACAGCCGTTGATTAATAATCTGGTGAAGAGATCAATGGCAAAAAAAGACGGTGGCAATTTTGTAAATAAGTTGAAAACTCTGTCCATGGCTTAATGAATATTTTCCGCGCAGGGGTATTTTCGTCAAATTAGAATCAGCGCCTATTTTTGTTGAATTTTTATTTTCTTTTTTAATTAAAAAACTTTTACCCCCTTAAATTTTAAAATAAATTATCTCAAAAATTACTAACATTTTAATCAAACAAATTACATCAAAAAAACGAGAATTTCGTGCTCTTCGATATGACATCCATCATGATATAGTTTTTTTTTTCGATTTAACAGTTTTTTACGTGAAATCGTGTATATGTGTTATATTCAGACTGAATATGGAATTATTCAGTCTGAATATAACACATATTCAGACTGAATATAACACATATTCAGACTGAATATAACACATATTCAGTCTAAATATAACACATATTCAGTCTGAATATAACACATATTCAGACTGAATATATCAACTATGAACTATTTTTTTTGTTAAGTTTGGTAAATTATTGAAAGAATACCTGCATCGAGTGATGATTTTCTGGAACTGAAAGGTTTACTGCAGTTTTCATGTTTCATTTTTTGTGCTTGTTGCTTTGTTTTCTTTGGCAAAACTTCAGATCTAGTCATGGTTGTCACTCAAAACTGCTTGTGTAACGTCCCAAAAATTACAAGAAAATTTAAATTTTTAAATAAACATTTCATTTATAACAACTCATTAAATGATCCCAACGTTTCGTTTGCAAACTCATAATTAATATCTTCATAATAAAAACCAGCGGAATAAACGTTTAATTATTAAAAACCATAAAGTAACCAGCCCTCCGCGCGCGCCAGTGTGTACTCGTCACGCCTTAGAGCCGCCCGTACCTGAAACCACAGTTTATTGGGAAAGGGTAAGCACGAAGCTTAGTGAATTCAACACCATAAGTAACACAGTTATTTCCACACTACCATAAACAGATAATTGCACATAAACAGCATACAAGTCTACGAACAAATCATAGACGTGCATACTCACACCAACCCCACCTAATAGGCATACGTCGGTCCCACCGACCACACGACAACCGTGCAAACGCAACCCGGCACCCCCGGGTTCATACGCCACCCGCGTATACAACCTTCGGTCCCACCGAATTACTACGCCACCCGCGTATGTGACCCTCGGCCCCGCCGAACTCCTACGCCACCCGCGTAGTCCCAACAATAAGGTCCGACTAGACACCCCACTATTTAACCCCGCATCAAAAGCAAATAGAACTACCACATACATACACGACGTAATGTAAAAATAACCGACATTAGTTATAGTGAGAGAACTCACCTCGTAAGCGCGCCTAGCTCACAAACAATAATTCAAGCTCCACAAATCCAAGATTACTTCCCGACACCTAAATGAACGTTAAAACGTATCAATACGAGACCCGGACCCTATGACACGACACACGCTTAAACCGTCACTAAAACTATTATCCGTTCTCACTAAACAGGTCTGTTCGGGACCTGTTTCGACCCCTTTAAACCCCGAAAATTCCCAATATTATTTCATGAACAGAAAGTACTCTGAGTTAGGGTCCCGATGACATATTATACGCCTCCTAACGATTTTTCTACAATTTACTACGGATTTTACAAAAACAGTTTCCAGAACAGCGAAATTCAGCACCTTTCAGTATAAAACGACAATTTGACCCATGCTACGTCCCGAACTGGGTTTTGCACAAAACACAGAAAAGTTTCTAGACTCAAAAAGGGAACTTTTGACACCGGTTTCACCCCAAACCGAGTTACGAGCAGAAAGTTATGGTCTACGCAAAACAGTGGCAGATTCCAGAATTTTGCACATAAAATGACGAATCACCGAACTTGCGACCACTTTTTCGCCCAGCTAGAGACCGAACCAGTTTTCCGCTAAAACACGGAAAACGTGCCCGACCTCGAACTTGAACCGTGGGCGCCAGTTTCGGCTCAAACGGAGTTACGACAGAAAAGTTATGACTACACGAAAACTGGACAGCACACTAGAATTTTCATAAACTGATAGCTTTATAAAACGGTTCGCGTTTGGCTTAACGGTTCGGGTTGCAACTAGGGCTGGACAACCCACGCACCACCCACACACACACACTGCCGACCACCCACGGCCACCGTAGCGGCGGCGTGCGGCGGTGGTAGTTTCACCGGAGGAAGCGAAAAGGAAAGGAAACGAAACAAAACAAAACGAAACGAAACGGACGACTTACCTAGCAACGGTTGCTCCTCTCTCCCTCGACTTCTCCGACGAACTGAGCTGGTGGCGGCGACCTCCGGCGACAGCAGCGCCTCCGGCGAGTTCCCTCCCTCTCGCCTTCTCTCTCTCTCACTCTCTCTCTCTCCACTTCACGGCCGAACACACAACAAGAAAACAATGGAAACGAATTGGAGCCGTAGGGTTTTTGGTTTCTAACTTTTGTTTGTTTGCCTTTCACGCTACCAACAACCCTACAAACCATATGGATCTCAACAGTTTTCTGCATGGGCCTAAACCCAATGTGGGTTTTTGGCCTTGTCACAATTAGCCCCTACACATTAAAGTAGTTTTACCTTAAGCCCTCCCCTAACCCAAACTTTTAACAATAAGATTCTTGCCGCCTAACCCGTTAAATTTCGATTAGAGGAATTTATAAAATAACCAAAAGAAAATGATTAATTAAAATATATATAAACATACCGGGACACGGGCTTTACAGCTTGTGCTTTGGACCATACTGGACGTGATTTCGATTGTATGATTTGATTTTTGTAGCAAACCATATGAATCACAATAACAAATTGTGATCTAGTTTGAAACGCAACCTTCTTTATATCAATGAATCATCCTCTTATCAACATTAAATTATATATTAACCAGCTTATCTTAAAAAGATTGTTTGATTTGGGCAGAGCTTAATTATTGGTAGGAAACTTATTAGAGCAGCATGGAAGGGACTATCTTTTGTTGACATTTCATGAAAAATTAAAGAATACAATTCCCATTTGGCCATTTCATAGTTCATGAAATTAGATATGTGTTATATATATATAACACATAAATATGTGTTATATTCAGACTGAATATGTGTTATATTCAGTCTGAATATGTGTTATATTCAGTCTGAATATAACACATATACACGATTTCACGTAAAAAACGGTTAAATCGAAAAAAAACTATATCATGATGGATGTCATATCGAAGAGCACGAAATTCTCGTTTTTTTGATGTAATTTGTTTGATTAAAATGTTATTAATTTTTGAGATAATTTATTTTAAAATTTAAGGGGGTAAAAGTTTTTTAATTAAAAAAGAAAATAAAAATTCAACAAAAATAGGCGCTGATTCTAATTTGTCGAAAATACCCCTAAAGCTGAATTTTAGGAATGTCTTAAATATGGCTGCGATCAATGAACGAGATTTGTCCTCATGTTTACAATTGAATTTGAGTTTTCATTTGAACTTTTATACATATATTAATATCTTGTTTTTATTAATTAACATATTATATTACTATCAATATCTTATAGCTATGTGATGAAATAGTGTAACTGATTATTTTTTCAAATGTCTTTTTTGGTCATTTAGATGTTTATCAGCTAGGTTTTGTCAAATGTGACTTATCCATCAGATAACTTATCAGCTACCAGCTATCTTATCGGTTATCAACTAGCTTATCAACCATAAGCTAGTTTATCAGTCATCAACTAGTTTATCAACTAGTTTGCCAAACATAGCCTAAGAGCATCTCCAACAACTTCCCCAAAGCCTTCTTCAAAATGGAGAAAATGTTAGAGAGATGATGAAAATCTTTGAATTTAGATATATCTCAAAAACGATTACGAATGAAAAAAAAATTATTCATTTTATTAATGAAACTACTTTAAATTAAATGTTTAAGAGAAAAAAAATAATATTTTATAAATCGTATTAAATATTTTAATAATATAATTATATGTAATCTTTAAAATACAAAATCTATGATAAATATATATTTTTTTCCTTGAAATTTTGATTTTTACTTTTTTTTCTAAAGAAACTGTTTGAGATGTTTAATGGTGTTGCTCAAATTTTTATGGTTCTGCTTCTATCCGGACCCGCAATCATGTGCCTTCCCTATCACATATGGTTTTCCCATCGCACCCCTCCGCCATCCTTCGGTCCCCTTTTGCCAACAATGTTATGTGGTTGCAACCCCTATCCTCCCATCCTTACATCCTTATTTTCTTTTCTTAAAAGGTCATACTTTTTAGGTTGACAAAACAAATCATCAATATATATATATATATATATATATATATATATATATACTAGCTGTCTACCCGCGCGATGCAGCGCGGGTGAATCACAATTCCGAAGTCGTTAACTAAACTATGTATCGTTCGTTTTCTACCCATTATCACACTTTGTGTAAGTTATAGTGTTAAATCTTATCAGTAAGCGCTTACCTGATAGCCATTTGGGTAAACGAGCCCTAAGTGTAAATATATCATGTTTAAAATCTTTTGCAACAAAATCAACAAAGCCTCAAAATCGTTTACATTGGTGACTCCTGCCGCATTGTGCGGGTACACAACTAATAACGTATTATATATGGCAGCACGTCTAGGATATTAACTAATAGATATTATATGCTTAGAGGAAACACTTAAACCTGATGCTAAACCAAAAGAACAGACATGTTTTCAGGAATCGAATTCTAATCTAAAGAGAACTTACTATGACGGAATAAGTGGAATATAGACCATATGTGGCTTGACTATTTGTCCAAGAAGCAAAATACCATTTCCTACAAGACAATGAGAGAATGCATCCGGAGCTACAACGCGATTACAGATAGGCCTTGCTGACCAAACCCAAAGCTCCCATCAACTGCTCTTTCAGATTTGGTCAAGTCCATGACTTGAGATGTGTGCTACAACTGTTTCATAAGTCTAAAGAAGTCAACAAGGTTTTGACCAAGAAATCTATAATGGATAATGGCAAATTTATATATAACTCGCCAAAATAAAATAGGTGCTGAAGCATTTGATGATGTTAAATCCCCGACAACTGTATCAAAATGGATTAGATCAAATACATAATAACCTGGTGTCCCACTACCATCTCCATACTGGAATATATAACTGCATTGATTATTTGAACTCGAATAGCCGGAGTCGGAAGATTGGGTTCCTAAAGAACATCATCGGGCTTCCGTTGCTTGATGGGTTGTTCTTCGTTTTAGCCCTAGCATACCACTTCCGCTTCAAACCAAATACCAACTTAAATCCATTAAATCAACAAAAAAATAAGTTTAGTGAACACGTATATATCAATAATTCATCGCTAGGACATCATCAACTCGTGAAAAGATAAGCATTTCTTACCTCTAGTTGCTGAAAATTGTTTCTCAATCCTGGACTCAGCTTCCCGCTTTATCATTTGCGGTTCTTCCCTCTCTCACACATGGTTTCTGTAAATGACGATTAGAATACAGAGGTAATTTGGAGAGAACTGTTGAAAAGGGAGTGGTTTCGGGGACGTGCACAAAATTTTAGGGAATCCGAGATTATATAGCTTACATGATTAGAAGATCAATTTCCGAACCGTTTACAAATGAAATCTGGTAAACTTTTAATAAAAATTCTTATTTAAAATGAATATTGTTTATATGTGTAAACAAATAAGTGTAAGAGCTCTATGTGTGTAAACAACTACCACTCACCGAGTTACAGGACCTAGGAAATGTGAATGGCAACTAAGATTTTTGGATTTTCTTGATGAAGGTTGATAAAACCAAACGTATCAATAATTCAATCAGCTAAATGAGATACAAAATGAAAATATGGACCAAAAGAGAAGCCTCTAATCCAGCTCTTGAAATAGCCTTGGGTATAGCAAGGGCCGGAGAAGTTGTATACAATTCAGGTGCATGCAAGGTCAGTTGATCCATCTCATCACTACTACTTTTAGAATTCAATAAATCTCAATATTTCCTTCACCATAATCACATACCTGTTCAGCATCCGCATATCCTGCAACCTTAGCCATCACATGCAACCCAAGCTCAAGTACCTTCTCTCCACTAACCAACACAAGTGCAGCAGCACCATCACTGCAAAAAAGAAAAATATATAACTTCCTCCTTAGCAGAAATATGGCAAATATTTATGGAAGACAAACAAAGCAAATACCATTATGCAATATTAACTTTTCATTCATTTAAAATTGCATATTGGAGTCCACAAAGAAAACCAAAGGAGAGTAATAGTGTATTTAAACTTTTAGGCATCATGTCAAACAATGTGCTACTGAATGCATTCACTTTTCCGTTAGATGTTGAAGTGTTCGTTTAAACAAAGATATTTAACAAAATAGACACTTTTATACAAAGGATGAGTGAATGTGGCTTACTTGATACCAGAGGAATTACCAGCAGCAATGCACTGGGTAAGCGTTTACGTAAATGGCCATAAGATTAGCAAATTCTTTGGGAGATTTATTCTTCTGGATGTATTGTAAATTTGGTTTCCAAAAAACAATATGAGCCATCATTAAAATCAAAAAATCCACCAAGCCTCCAATCTACCGACCGACTAATGCTCCATTGGGATTCTTTAAAAACCAAGAACAAATAAACAATTTGGACAAATGCCTACTCAAACTGGACAATCAAATACATGGAATATGTGAATGAAATATGAAAGTCCACAATTAGATCATCACCAAATAAACTCCAAACTATTATGCTGTTGAAATACATGGACATAAGTCTGCCAAATAAAAATGGATTACCTACCATAAATGCATCTAACAGCAGGAAATCCATAAAAAGTGTACACAACCAAACTTTGTGCTTCTCTCTTTTGATGGACTAAAAATACCAACACTTTTTCCTGCTTCTTTGCCCGAAGAATCCATCATAAAAATCACACATTTGATATAAATCAACGATTTGGGACATCTGCATTAACATGAATAAAAATACTGTTAAAGTAACATGAATAAAAAGAAGCAAAAATACTTGTTAAAATCGATCGATGCAAATGGGCGTGGTGAAGAACAAACTTGAGCAACCAATCTGGGTTTGACCATGTCACAAAACTGAACCATATATTGTGCAGACCCATAATTGAAATACCAGTTAGAAACATCAGCTTTATAAATGAAACCAGTAGCCAAGCAAACTGATCCCAAACAGAATTCAAACTGATCTCTAGTAAATTAAAGGGTTGTTTAATAAACACTTACCCATTAAGAGTTGATCTCCAATAAACTAAGGGGTTGTTTACTAAACACTTACCCAATAAGTACTTATAGGGTCTTTTTCTCTTTATCGGATGAACATGAAAATGATTGGTAATCTTACCGGGTAAGAGCAATGACAAAGACCAAGAGTCTTACCCGATAAGTAAGAATAACGACTTTTACCCAACAAACGCTTGTCAGATAAATTGTTGCATACAGTGCCGTTTTAAAAAAACTAAAATCTTACCCGTTAAGTTAAGTGGATGTGTTGAATCCTACCCGTAAGCACTTATCGGGTAAGCGTCGGGTAAATGGGCCCCAAACTAAAAAAAACGTAGACAATTGTTTTAGGACGAACGAGGTAAATTACATGAGCTAAAAGAAAGAGAAACAAAAGGAGGCACAATGAAACCATTCGTAAACAAGCTCTGCTGCAGCGAGTGAAGTCTGTACAAGGTAAGGTAACAAAGACAACAATGAGCCAAGTTATAATATTTTGAGCTGAGTTCAGAATGCATTTTAGTTCATAAATAAATATGTAATTATCTTACAAAATCATCAAGAACCATAGAGAATTGATAACCTCATTTTTGAGCTTGAACGGTTGTTGATAACCTCAATAGCTTCTCAGTTTTCCACCCTTCCCAAGCCTCTTCCTTTTCCCACCTTTCTTCGAGCTAAAACACAATCAACAACATCATCCTCACATAAAGAAAATGTCGATTTTTTTTAAAAGTTCAGTTAAAAAATCAATTGTTTCTCACCATAAAAATCCTATGTGTTGCTTTAGAAACGCCATTGTCCATCTATCAGTACATACAAAAACAAGACAAAGACAAGAAAAATGTCAATACTTGCTAGACAAGTAAAATAGACAAGTAAAAATCGAGCAAACAAAAATCAAAACAGAGAGGAATCCAGAAATCTAGGAGAAATCAAACCTGGAGAAGGCAGAGAGAAATCGGCTTACTTTGGTTTATCACAACGACAACTTGAAGGCGGAATTGCCGTCTATGGAGCCTAAAATTGGTTTATCCAATTTCCATTGTTTAGCAGAACCCATGAATCAATCAATTAAACAAAACCCATTGATTCGTGTGATTTGGAACAAAACCCTCGATACCATTGAAGAAAAAAGAAGACCCAATTACCCAAATCGTCATCAAGTGGCATTATAGATAAAAAGAGATTAAAAAGGTACCTGCTAATTGCTCCAAAATCTTACCCTAGCTTCCAGAGTCGATGTCTTTCTCCAACTCACACTGTTTAGGGTTCTTAAAAATCTCTTTCTCCAACTCACACTGTTTAGGTTATTTTTAAGAAGAGAAATTGAAATTGGATTGAAGAAACGATGAATCGGATTTTTATGCAATTTTTCATATGGCGTAGCAGGTAGAAGGAAGCAGAGAGGATACTTTTTGAGACATGCTTGTTGAAGAAAGCGTGTGAAATTTTCTAAATGGGTATGGTGGAATAAGAGGTAGAAGGGGATGTCAGCCTGTCAGGAAGCATGGGCTACGCAACGTACCATCAATCTTGGCCCGTTTAAAAATCATTGCATAAAAGAGTTGTCCCTCATGCTTTACAACTTGTAATTAAGAGTTTTTTGAATTTCATGCTTGAGAAGGTTGTACATTGTGCTTGACATTTGGTTAGCATGCTTATATATGTAGTGTATATATATATATATATATATATTAAAGAAAAAACTACGGGTGTTGACGTGATCTCTCCTAAAGCTTAGAATTTCATTTATCTTTTTTCTAAATTATTTGATTATTTTAAAATGTCCAACATAAGAAAAAGACCATGTCGTCCCTATATAATAAATGCGGTTTCATTATGCAGAAGATTTTTTTGGTAAATCTACATACATCTTCCACCTCTAACTCTTCATAGGCTCATGGTAACCTTTCTAACTTTCCTTCTCTTAAATGTATCATGTTAACCTCCAACTTCTCATATGCTAATAACCTTTATAGTTTTCTCTTCTATTAAATTGTGGCCATCTCTTCTCTTTAAATGTAAAAATTTTACATACATTTTGCAATATAGGTTAAGCAAATATTCTTCGATGTAAGTCTTTACTCTTTATCATTATTCTTGCGTGAGGCTAAACAATCCCCCATGAAATTTCATGCCCCTCTAAAGATCTATCGTAGTAAAGACACCAAGTTGATCTACTTCAACACCAACTATCTATTCGATCATGTTTGAAATATGCAAGAAAACTATTTTAGTTAGCTTATGCATACTAATAGTTTCAATACCCGGTAAACAAATAATTTTTGAGTAAATGCTATTTGTTGTATTAGTTGAGAGTGTCAATATTATATTTTTACAAACCTTTAGCATTTGAGTCCCTTCTACAAATGTACGTCGCAAGGTATTCCGCAAGTACTACACATTTAGTTACATCAACATTGAATCAAAAAGACATGTGATGGAAAAGACTACTCCAAATCTCTTATTACACAAATGGAAGAATAAGAGTTTAAACTACTTTCAAAGGCTTGAAGGAATACTAATTTGATAAGAGTTTAAACTGCATCCGACAGTCTTCTCATAGTTGTTTAACATATCGCGACTATTTTCTCTTTCTTCAACAACCAATATCACCTTAGATTCTTCAATGGCAGAAGCAAATGATTTTGCCGCCAAGAAGAAAACCAATTTTTTATTTTTTTCCCTTTTTAATGTTTTTTCTTTAGATTGAATGTTTTCTTTAGATTTGAATATTTAATCCTATATAAGTGTTGTATTATGATTATTTGATTGAATTTGTTATTTGAATATCAAATGTTTTTGATGGGTTAGTTTTAGAAGATGAAGATTCGACAAAAAGTAACTACAAAATGATATGAATGATAAAATATTTTAAATGTCCTTTATTTAATTGGAGTCAATGAAAATATTAAACGGTTGTTAGTTAGTAGGACAAATGTAAAGAGATTTCGCAAACGTGGAGAACAAATTTGGAATAAAGGTAGTTTATAAATGGACAAAACGGAAAACTACTCTTATATTTATTCCTTACAATTATATTTGTAACAATTATAGCATAATCAATATTGATCATGAATGGAATTTTGGTAATATCATTTAGAATATGTTTATAAAACGTCTCTAATGTTAATTTTATTATTTGTAAACAAATAATGTTTACGAACAACCGTGTTAATAACGTCAAGATGTCAGCTTTGGATGATGATATTGAAATTCATACCTGAATTGGTAGTAACACCTAAAATAAAAGAACATGTTAATACTTATTTAACAAATGTTGTTTGTGGTCCCGGAAAAAATAAATGGTTACCATAGGTAATTTCCTAGAAAAAATTGTATAAAGTAGTTCATAAAAATTAAATCGTATCTTTTTAAAATTAGAACTCGATACTCAACTCTATTGTTCAACTTTTCTGGTTCAAGATAAATGTACTTTGAGAAATAAAAAATGTTCACAAAAAGTGAGATTGCATTTGCATGCATACCTTATTAAAAAACGATATAAATGGTACTTGAATCAAAAGAGCTCCCCGTCTTTTGCTCGAAAACATATCAACCAAGAGAAGTTGTTATCATTAGCTATATTACATATTTTATTTTATTTTGATTGCACGGTCTATGAAATTATATTTAAAAAAATTCTTTTAATATATTGTGTTTTTAATTTATGTAATTGTTTTTTCCCTATTCAACTGACTAACTTCTTATGATGGTTTATTATATTTTCTTTTATGTACAACTCATTTCAAAATTAGTTTATTAAATTATGTTGCAAAAAAAGCATTAATTTACATTGGAAAGATTATTTGTGTTAGGCCAAATAACTATTGATACTGCATATACGTTTGTCACCACACATTTTTGTACAAATTTAATTTTAACATTGGAGCATTACTTTTATAAGTGCGTTCAGTGTTTTACTTTGTATTCATTAGTTGTCAAATGAATTAACAAATTATTCTTCATCTCAATTTAATCACATATTTTCTAACAATAAATCTTCGTCATCGCGCTACACACGATGCCACAAACTAGTATAAAGTAAAGGTATTTTAGTTAATTTGGCATTATTTGATGTAAATGACACCTATTGATATTTGTCTCTATACAATATTAATAATGTCTCTCTCTCACACACACACATATATATACACGTACATACACACATATATATATATATATACTATATTATGAGGGTTTATTGAATTTATTTTTACAATCAACTTATTATGTAACAACTCGTTACATATCAACAACCATCAGATTTTAAGCTCGTTATAAATTTTAAATTATAGGTTATCAATAACTTTTACCACATACTACAAATATTGAATAAAGAATAATTAGAGCATCTCTAACAGATTCCCTAAAATTTCTCTAAATTAGAGATTCAAAAGTCAAAATCTCCAAAAATTACATTCATCTCCAACAGATTTCCATTTTGGAGAAACAAACATTGATTATAATATTAAAATATTTCATTAACATATTAATCTATTATTTCGCTCTCTAAATATTTATTTTAAAAGATTTTTATTTAAGGTGCGCCATTTAGAGTTGTTGGTCCCAGCCATGCAATAACAATCGTACAAAGTATTGTAGAAGGGGGTTGAATACAATATACAAATTTTTTTACTTTAATTTAATTCTTATTGATATAAAATCAAGAATTACACATAGAAAACTTTTGATTGTTGCGGAAGAGAACAAATTAAAATCCGTTCAAACAATCTTACACAAAGAGAACAAAGGAACTATTGAAAATTACACTGAGAAAATCAATAACAATTCTTTTTAAAAAAGAGGGAAGAAAGTCTGTCGATGGAGCACTTTTTCACTTAGAAAACTTGTAGAACTTGTAACCTTGCATGGGAAGGGTCTTCCTCTTTATATAGTCCCATGTGCATTAAATGATGAGACACTTGTCAAGCAACGGTAGGAGAGCAGGTTGTTCTTGAATAGTATAGGATGTCCTTTTTGTCTTGTATAGTTGACCTGCAAATTTTGGTGTGGACCATTCCTGAGAAGGATGTAAAACCAAACAACCTTTTTCTGATCTCCAGATAATGTCTCCATCAATGCAAGATATTAAAAATATACTTTGCAGGAAAAGTACAAGTGTATATGTACCGAAGGGGTTCCACCAATTTGGGATCAACACACGTCATCATCTTGCTGATGATGAGTGATGGGTAGGATCTCATAACCGATGAGATCATGGCCGATGTAGATTGTGACCGATGATGAGAAGCAAATCAGCAAGAGTAGCTTAGATACTGGCTGAGAAGATCATCTTCAATCCACATTGATAGATACACTTTTTATTTGTTTTTCGGCTGATCTTCGACTTCACCAAATATTTGGTGTACCACTAAGCTGCTATAAAAAACCTAAAACATTCTAAGTATGGGATGTTGTAAGAATGAAAGATCGGGTGGCCATCTTCAAATCTTTGGTGACCCAATAAGAGCATCTCCAGCAACTTCCTCGTTTTAGAGAAAATGGAGAATATGGGGATTTTTTGAGCTATAATTTTGCTCCACCGGTTTTCCCAAAACTATCTCCAAAATGGAGAAAGTGTGAGAGAGAATGTGTTTTTCTTCAAATATGGAGATAACCCCAAAACTGATTACTAGATGAAAGCACCAATAAAAATATTTGACAAAATATATTTAGAGATATAAATAATATTTTGATATATTATAATCAATGTTTATTTTTTCTATAAGAGAAGGTGTTGGAGATGCCCTTAATAATCATTTTTGAAATTATCTCTATGTACGAAGAAAAACTTCTTTTTTCTTCTGATTTATATTTTGAAAATAATTTTAAGAAAACTATTTAAATAAAGTTATAGCTCAAAATCATTGTGTTCTTTATTTTCTTTAAAAAAACGGTTTTAAAAGCGGGAGGGGAATCTAAAAAGCAAAAACCGGAGGGAATGAATGTGGGTGGTCAAGTTTGGCGGAGGAGTTGAAATCAATCATCATCATCATCATGTGATTTTATGTATAGGGAATGCGATTGGCTCTACCCTTTTGATGTCATATGTCACGCATCAGATTAGGGAAAAAGATTCCATTTATTTAAATTAAATCAGGGAAAAAAAATCTAAACCACTCATTTTCCCTCAATAACCTATTCAATTTGGCTTTGAGATTCTCATTTAATTAAATTAAATTACTCCCTATAATCCAGGGTTTGGTTTGGCTTGCTTTTGGACCATATGATTTATTTATTTATTAAAAAGTTCACGTGGTACAAGTTTTTGTTTGGTTTTGAACTATTTTTATTAACGGCTGTTAATTTTCGGTCGGTAAGTTTTTCATATGAGAATAACATGATTATTTAACCGGAGAGACATGACAATACCATGGATTACAACATCTCTAATGTAACGTTTTTACAAGTAAAAAGTACGATGACTTATAGAAAACTATCATTGTAGAGAACTTTTATGAGAACTCGAATTTTTTAAGTTTTTAAATAAGAACATTGGTTCTTATCAATGTTCTAAAAAACTCGCCGTACAACCGCTTTGGCGTGCCATGACACCAAGGTTTGTGTCACGCCACGTTAAGCCCATGGCACGTCATGACTTAATGCGCAGTTATCGTAATGAGATATTTAATTTTTTTACATTTTTAATGTTTTATTTGCAAGTTTTTGATATATAACATAATTTAACTTTTATTGACTCATTGAGTAACACTCCAAAACATACGTTTTTATATATTATATTATATAAGAATTAAAAATTTGACGTCATAAGTCACGTCTTGAAAACGCCGTGGCTCCTAAAGCTTAAGGCTTGACCTCGCCGCCACGTCACGCCTCACACCATTTAGAACTTTGATTCTGATCTTGATGGTCGCTGTGAACACTGTTCTAAAAGGCTCGCCGAGACACCCGTCATGGCGCGCCGTGGCTCAAGGCTTGTGTCTCACGCCACGGTATGCATGTGGCACGCCATGGCATAATGTGCGGTATTTTATAACGCGATATTTGATTTTTATTTGCGTTTTTAATGTCTTTGTTAGTTTTTAATATATAACATAATTTAACTTATTTATTGTCATTGACTCATCGATTAATAGTACAAACCATATGTTCTTATATATAATAGTATATATGATTTAGAGATTTGTCGCCATAAGTCACGCCTTGATAAACGTCATGGCCTCGACGTGGCTCCTAAGGCTTGAGGCTTGACCTTGCCGCCGCGCCATGTCTCACGCCATTTAGAACCTTGGCTGTGAAGTAACATATTACTTGTTTTTTTCCTTGACTTTATAATCATTAATATTATATATTTAATTTGAAAAAAATATATGGGACCCATAAAAAGAGGTTCTTGTAAGAACTACGTACCATTGTAGTATTTTATATGAGTTTTTGTTTTGATGAGTTGAAAGTAAGGTGACAATAAAAAATGTAAAAAAAAAGTTCTTCACTGGAGATACCTTTATTATAACTTTTTACCACACCACCACCCTTGAGAGAGAGTTGGAGGGCTAGCAGAATTAGTGATTCAACCTTCATTGTTTTATTGTCAGAACAACCCTATATCAACTACGTTTTTTATGTGATTGATCTTCCAGTTTACAATGCTCCTTACTTGCAAACTAGTAGGAAAACCTTCAAACTTGCCCTTATCCCAATAGTCAAACGATGATGATATCCTTGAGGGTTCGCAAGGAGGATCGGAAGCAAACGACATAAACAAATCTGTTGGGTCATCACAGATTTGAAGTTGACTCAATTAAACCCTCTTAGATACTTAGAATGTTTTTGGATTCTTTTGTGTAACTTGTACTCTTATACCAATTGTTCGGTGAAGTCGAAGATCAACCGAAACCAAGTGCGAAGACTATCTCATTGCGGAAGTGAGAAAATCGGCAGCAAGTTTCTACAAGTTACATCACCACCGATATGCTTGTGCTATCGGTGGACACGCATCACCGAATTGAAGAAATTCGGTGAGGAGTCCAAGAAGACTTCCACCGATATGTGTTCAGAAATCGGTGGGAGTTCAAGAAGACTGCACCGAAATATTAAACACTTCGGTAAAACTCTCTCCTTTCTAAAGAAGTGAGATTTCGAATTGGTGCAGTTTTCAATGCAGGAGGTCGGTAGCCTTATTCTCTATAGACAAAAGAGAAGATCATTTATTATGAGACAATATCCTACTGTCAGATAAAAGTGGCATTTTGTCATTATCTATTCTCAGATAAGGTCTTTTTCTGGTACGACTGTCCTCCTGGTTCCTTGGATAAGTTAAAAATGAGATATCAGCTTTTCAGAAGTCAACCTCTACAATTAATGGAAGAGTGACAAGTGTCCTATGCATTAAATGATGCATGGACTATAAATAGAGGTGAAGACTCTCCATGCAAATCACGCTTCTGAAGATTACTAAGTGCAAGCTCCTTTCTTACTGAAACTGCATCTTGTGTCTAAGTGTCCAATTTGTTCTAAGTGTTTTTCAGTTTACTTTGTGTTAGATTGTTAGAATAGTTTAACTGTTCTTTTCCGCAACAATCTTTTGTTTTTTATGTGTAATTCTTATTGAAAGATTTTCAATATATTGAATTAAAACTTGTGAAAAATCTGAGTATTGTATTCAACCCCCCTTCTACAATACTTGTTGAGCCATTTTGGGACCAACAAGTGGTATCAGAGCGGAAAGTTTAATTCATAAACTTGATCCGCAATGGCTGCCTCATCTTCATCCCTAACTGTTGAAAACACTGGTCAAAACAATTTTGCTGAAAATGGTTCCATTTCAAAACCTCCCAAGTTTAATCCTAACAACTTTTCTCTATGGAAAAGCCGTATGATGCTATTTATGGAAAGAGTGGATACTAGATATCCAACCATTCTCAAGGAGGGACCTATCATCCCGAGAGTTTGGGCTCGCTATGAAAAGCAGAGGCCGGGTAAGGAAACAGTTGATAAGTCAAGTGACTCTGATGATTCTGAACCTTCCGATATAGAGAAAGCAAAGACTACTGGTCGTTACATTCTCAAAAACCCAAAGGAATATATTGATGAGGGAAAACGATTGGTGTCTCTGGATTCTCGGCTTAGAGCAATCATTGCTCTCTCACTTCCTGATGAAGTCTATCACTCTCTTGTTAATTTCGGTACTTCTAAAGAGATGTGGACTACTTTGTGTGTACTTTATGAGGGTACAGAAGAAGTGAAGAAAAGCAAAAAGATTGGCCTCATTCGAAAATATGAGCTCTTTGCCTATGAAAAGGGAGAATCTCTTCCAAGCTTTTATAACCGTTTCAACTCTCTCTTAAATGATTTAAAGTTACTAGGTAGAGTTTATGATAATGAGGAAGTTCTATGCAAGTTTATGGATTGTCTTCCTGATTTTTGGGAAAACATTTGCACTTGCATTAAAACTACCAAGGATTTGGAATACATGCCTTTAACTGTTTTGTATGGAACTCTGTTCAACTTTGAACAAACCAAGCTTCATAGGAAAACCATCTTCAAAGAGATAAAAAGCTCTTCAATAGCTCTTATCTGTGAAAGTTCCAAGAAAAGTCAAAGTGTTCCTTGTATCACATATCCCTCATCAGACTCTGACACCGAAAATCAGAACAACCGTTCTCACCAAACGGAGGCATATCTGAGTGATTCCGATGATGAAGGTGATGAAATTTTGGTAGACCGAATGTCTGATGAAATGGCTATGATGGCCTGTTTTAAAAATAAATCTCGAAATTTCAACAAACCCAGAAGTTTCAGAAAACCATCCTTTACAAAAATGTCTTCTTCTGATAAGACAAATGAAGAATGTTTCAACTGTGGTAAGAAAGGACACTTTGCTGCTGAGTGCAGAAAAAGCGTGTGTCAAAAGTCAATTCTACGTCCTCTGACAAATATCCTTCCAAATTTGAGAAATCCAAAGATAAATCATATTTCAAGAAAGATTCTCAATCCTCCTCACTCTCTCATCAGGAACGTGCTGAAAAGTACAAAGCTAAGTATAAGAAGGAAAAAGAAAGAAATGAAGGATCTCAAAGGAAAGGAAAAGGATTAATGGCAGAGGCTCATGACTGGGAAGAAGAAGAAACCTCTGACAGTGATTCTCAAAATATGTGCTTTATGGCCATATCAGAAGAGGTGAAAGAAGAAAAGGCAAAGTCTCCAATGGCATTAGTTTCAACTGAATGCTCATCATCATACTCTCAGGTACATCCCTTCAATGACATGACTGATATTGAAAAGATAAATGCTTATGAATCTCTAACTCAAGACTTTTACAATGTCAAAGAAAGCAAGAAAAGAAAATCTGCTCAAGTTAAAAATCTTAAATCTCAACTTGAATCTTTCATGTGTCAACTTGGAAAGTTTGAGATAATCAAAACTGAGCTTGAAAATCTAAAAGTCATAAATCATGAAATTGAAAAGGAGAAGAATAAATTGTTCAAGAAGTTAAAGAAAGAACAGGAAGTTGTCAGAAAATGGACAAATTCTTCAAGGAATCTTGAACAGATCTTTCAAGACCAAATCGGTGGTAATAACAAGTTTGGGTTAGGATATGAAAAATCCATGCTTGAAAAATCTTCCCATGCACTTGTTCCCATCACCGATACATGGGATGATGACTCTGAGTCAAACTCTTGTGATTCCATTTCTTTAAATTCTGCTGATCTTAGTGAAGCCTTAAAATATGGAATGTTTTTGAAAGCCAAAGAATCTTCATCTGATCAAACCCATAAAGTGCAAAATTTGAAGGATACTGTTAAACCCATTCATGATGTGTTCAAAGATTTAACCATTGATAACAACTCTTCAAATCTTTCAAAATCTCAAGCTTTCAAAGAAAAACACACCATGGAAAAATCCTTCACCGATTTTGTCCAAAAGGGAAAGACCGAAGTTTTCTCAAGAAAGACCCCTGACCATGCTTCAACCTCAAGAACCGAACTTTTTAGAGGTCCTCGCAATCCCCTTTTCGGTCCAAAGATTAAGATTGATATAATTGGAAAGGAAAAAGGAAAGGAACAAAAACCCAAAAGAACTTTCATCTACCGAAAATGTTATAATTGTGGTGATACCTTTCATCTTGCTAAGGACTGCCCAAGGGAAAGAATCGACAGATCCAAACCCAAGGTCTCTCATATCTCTAACCCAAAAGGACCCATTACCAAATGGGTACCTAAGAACTGACTTGATGTTGTCAGCAGGTTTTTGAGCACCAACAAGTTTGGTATTTAGATAGCGGGTGCTCACGTCACATGACTGGAAACAAACATCTTCTTGTAAACTATGTGTCAGAAAAGGGTCCTTCTGTAACCTTTGGGGACAACTCCAGAGGTCACACTAAAGGGTATGGAACTCTCACGAATGGAACCCTCACCTTCAATAAAGTGGCATTTGTTGAAGGTCTCATGCATAACCTCCTTAGTATTAGCCAACTGTGTGATCTTGGATACAAAGTCATCTTTGAACTGCGTATCTGTACTGTTGTTGACAAGAATATGAAGGTTGTCCTCTCTGGAAGAAGGCTAGATAATGTGTATATCATTGATATGAGTCAAAACAACTCTTCAAATGTCTGCTTCGTGTCTGACGATACAGTCAAAAGAAATTGGCTGTGGCATAAACGTTTGTCTCATCTTAACTTCAAAACCCTTCATAAATTATCAAACAAAGAGCTGGTGACTGGCATGCCTAAGTTGAACTTCGTCAAAGAAAAGCTGTGTGATGCATGTGAAAAAGGGAAGCTCACCAAATCTTCTTTCAAAACCATGCAATGCTCTTCCATCAATCTCCCACTTCAGATGCTGCATATGGATCTATGTGGACCAGTCAGCACTCCCAGTCTAGGAGGAAGAAGGTACATTCTTGTTATTGTTGATGAATTCTCTAGATATACTTGGGTGTCTTTTCTCAGGTACAAAAGTGATGCAACTGAAGAAATCATCAACTTTGTCAAAAAGAATGAAATTCTGAATGGTCAGCTTGTCAGATCTGTAAGAAGTGACAATGGCACCGAATTCAGAAACAGTGGTTTAGAAGACTTCTTCAATGAGAAAGGAATCTCTCAAAACTTCTCTGCTGTCAGAACTCCACAACAAAATGGTGTTGTGGAAAGAAGAAACAGAACTCTTTGTGAAGCAGCAAGGTCTATGTTGAGTGAAGCAAAACTGCCAACCTATTTTTGGGCCGAAGCTGTCAACACTGCCTGTTTCACTCAAAACAGGTCGGTGATAACAAAAAGACATGAGAAAACCCCGTATGAAGTCTTTCATGGAAGAAAACCAAACATTGGTTTCCTTCATGTCTTTGGCTGTGTGTGCTTTATCCTAAATGACAGGGAAAATCTTAGGAAATTTGATCCCAAGGCAGATGAAGGAATCATTGTCGGATATTCCTTGACTTCCAAAGCCTACCGAGTTTACAATCTTCGGAGAGAATGCATTGATGAATCTATCCATGTAAAGTGTGATGATTCAAGATCATCTTCCTTGACAAATGATGATGAAGAACTACATAGATGGATACCATCATACATTGGGGATTCTCCCATTTCAACCTCCACCGATCCACCTTGTACTCCAAATATTTCCTCTGTTCCAAACAATCAAGTTGGATAATCTTCTTTATCACCTGAAACCCTCTCTGCCAAAATTGCCCCCACCGAACCTTATCCATCATCCACCGAAATTAACCCCATCACCGAACCTCCTCCTGCCAATAATCCCTCTGACGACCCACCTTCATCACACCCTGCCAACACTCCAGCCCCGAACTTCCCTTCCACTTCAATAATTCCTTCACCGATGCCCCCTGCTCTTAAATGGACCAAAGATCATCCCATTGATCAAATCATCGGTGATCAGCAAGCTGGTGTTCAAACAAGGAGAGGTACCAGCAACATCTGTCTCTATGTGAATTTCCTATCTCTTGTTGAACCTAAAAAGATTGAAGAAGCTCTAAGTGAACCATGTTGGGTTTCGGCCATGCAAGAAGAACTCTCCCAATTTCAAAGAAACAAAGTCTGGAGACTTGTGCCTAGACCTTCAAGGAAAACAATCATCGGCACAAAATGGGTCTTCAGAAACAAAATGGATGAAGATGGTACTGTCATCAGAAACAAAGCCAGACTCGTAGCTCAAGGCTACCGACAGGAAGAGGGCATTGACTATGATGAAACATTTGCTCTTGTTGCCAGACTTGAAGCTATCAGGATCTTTCTTGCTCATGCTGCTCACAAGAACTTCAGGGTATTTCAAATGGATGTGAAAAGTGCTTTTCTGAATGGAGAACTAGCTGAGGAAGTCTATGTGAAGCAACCTCCAGGCTTTGAAGATTCCACACATCCAGACTATGTGTACCAACTTGACAAAGATCTGTATGGGCTCAAACAGGCCCCTCGAGCCTGGTATGACACTCTTGCCATCTTTCTACTCAAGCATGGCTATACTAGAGGTACAATTGACAACACTCTCTTCCACAAGCAAACTTCAGGTAATCTCATTCTTGTTCAAATCTATGTGGATGACATTATTTTCGGTGCCACCGATGAGTCTCTGTGTGATGACTTTGCCTCTCTCATGAAAAGTGAATATGAGATGAGCATGACGGGGGAGCTAACTTTTTTCTTAGGTCTTCAAGTGAAGCAAATTTCAGAAGGAATTTTCATAAACCAAAGCAAGTACATTAAAGATCTTCTGAAGAAATTTGGCTTTGAAAACTCCTCCCCCATGAAAACTCCCATGGCACCACCTTTGAAACTTGATACCGATTTAAATGGTGAATCTGTGGATGTTACCCATTATAGAGGCATGATTGGTTCTTTGCTTTATTTAACTGCTAGCAGACCAGATATCATGTTTGCTACTTGTCTGTGTGCCCGTTATCAAGCAAATCCAAAGAAATCTCATTTGGATGCTGTGAAACGGATTTTCAGGTATCTAAAGGGTACCATGCATCTGGGTCTTTGGTATCCCAAAGACTCAGGTTTTGAACTCATGGGGTATTCAGATTATGACTTTGCAGGTTCTAAAAATGATAGAAAAAGCACAACAGGCAGTTGTCAATTCCTTGGTGGAAAACTGGTAAGCTGGTCCAGCAAAAAGCAAAATTTAGTCTCAACATCCACTGCCGAGGATGAATATGTTGCTGCTGGAAGTTGCTGTGCACAGATTCTATGGATGAAAAACCAGTTGAGAGACTACAATCAGTTCTACTCCAAGATACCCATCCTATGTGATAATTCAAGTGCAATTGCAATTGCAAACAATCCTGTTCTTCACTCAAGGTCCAAACACATCGATATCCGATATCATTTCATCAGGGACTATATCTCCAAAGGTGACATTGAGCTGCATTTTATTCCAACTGATCTTCAGCTTGCAGATTTGTTTACTAAACCTCTGGATGAGGCCAGGTTCACCTTCCTCATCGGTGAACTTGGCATGTTGTACTTAGAATAGGTTCAAAAAAAAAAAACTTTCGGTCTGATAACTTTCGGTGGCAACAAGATCCTTTTTCAGCATGAGCATCTTCAGTGATCTTTTCGATGATCTGATAATTCTCGGTGGAACCAAGATCCACTTTCGGCATAAATACCCCAAGTGATCTTTTCGGTGACTCATCTCTCGGTGGATCTCCTCGGTGCGCATATCAATCCTCTTCGGTGTCTCAACGCCTCGGTGGATCTCTTCGGTAAGCAAATCCTCACCGATTCCATCTCGGCATATCTTTCACCACCGATGATCTCTTCATTTCCTCACCGATGTCCACCGAAATTCAATCCTATCCACACGTCACCCCTATAACCCTAGCCTGTCAGACCCTTCATCTCCCCGTTTCGTGAAACGGCTTCCTGACCACGAATCCCAAAGTGGTCATGATTGCCTTTTTATTCTATTTAATTCTTTTTTATTTTATTTTATTTTCTTTAAACCGTTCCCCCCATTTTTCGAAAACCCTATATATACTCAACCCTTCTATTTCATTTTTCCTTTACGTCTCCTTCATCTTCTTATCCGTTCTCTCTCTATAACCTGCACCCTAATCCTTCTTCGAGCTCGATCATCAATGGCGTCCTCAAAGAACACCCCCTACGTGTTTTGCTGATCTCAAGTTCAACCCATGCAATCACGTTGCCAGATTTGAGCCCGACCCCTCTTACCCAGAGTTTAGCCATGTAATCAAGTTCTTCACTCGCTCTCCCCTTCTTCATGCCTTCTCCTGTAATCCCAAAATGAGCAAAATGCTCATTGGGAAATTCTGGCTTACCTGTTTGTATGACTCCTCAAATGATGCGATCCACGCATCCATCCTTTCTGAAGACGAGGGTGATCATGACCTCACCTTTGGGGTCGATGATGTTCGCACTGCACTTAAAATCGATGCTTTCGATCCCTATGACGAATGGCATTCAGATACCGTTCTCGAAGATGTCCTCAGTACAACAGGTTACGTGGTCGATGACAACTCCAAAAGCTCCAAAGGTGCTGGAACTCTTCTTCGGAGTCACATGGGTGGTGTATGGAACTTCTTCTTTGCCCATGTGATCCACTGCCTCTCCCGAAAGACGAGCGACCACGATCAATCCCCTTCATACATCACCAAACTTGCCCATGCCTTAATCTTTCAACGCCGAGTGGATTTCGCCCAGTACTTCTTCACCGAATTAGTGGAAGTGATCTCCCATCCAAAGAAGTGCCATGTTGCCTACCCCCGATTTATCTCTATGATCATCCATCACAAACTTGGCAAAGCTCTGGACAAAGACCGCAAGTCTCACACTCCCCGATTCACTTATGACTGGTCTCCCCCGATCGTCGGCAGCAAGACTCTCAATGTCGGTGTTCTCGACACCGATCGTCCTTTACGCCGAGGTATGATCACTTTAGCCATCTCTCCAGAACTTCAATGGGGTGATTATGAAATTCCAGGTTTCAACACCCCGATATCCCTGAGGTCCTTCCTGCTATTGTGACCTCCTCCCCTCGTCCCAGAGTAAAGTCGGTCGGCGCGAAGAAGAAATCGGCCACCGACACCTCCGCCGCTGCTTCCAGGACCATAAAACCGATTAACCCATCGGTGGCTTCCCCGGTCCAAAAACCTTCTAAGCGGATGCACTCTTCGTCCCCCCGGAAGATTCGTCTAAAGAGATCTCGAGGAAATGTCCATGAGCCATCCCCTACCAAATCATTTGTGTTCACCACCGACCATTTGATTATCCCTAAGGCATCCCTAAATTTACCTCCTCCAACTCGTTCTTTGAGTGAACACGCAGACTCTCCCATCGAAAGTCTAGACTCTTCCTCCGAATGTCTGGACCACGCACTTCACGGCCTTTCACCCGGTCACTTCTTGATCGATGATGATGCACAACCCGATCAGGGTTCCCCCCATTAGATCCCCCCATGATTTCTTTGCAGGTCTCTTTGACGACACTGGTTCTCCCCGAACCTCCCCGTCGGTCGGAGAAATCCCCATTGAGTCCTCATCCCCCTCACCAACAGAATCACCTTTGAACCAGACTTCTCCCCGAAGTTCTCCCCTGGTTCAAACTCCCCAAAGATCGCCTACGCCGCACCGATCACCCTCCCCGGGTCAGACTTCACCCCGACGAGCTCCCACTCCGCCACCGAGACCACTATTCCCCGATGAAATGCTATATCCCGGCAACATTCCCATTTCGGCGGAGGATCCTCATCGCATCCGCTACATAGTTACTGGGGATGTCGGGGGTGGCACCACTGTTCAAGCACCCTCTTTGATTGAAGACTTACAAGAAAGTGCTCGACAATGTCGACTTGTCGGCACCCAATTTGAATCTTTCAAACGGGCCACTCTTGCAATGATTGCCATGACGAGTTCCCGAATGTCCACTATCGAATCTCGCCTGCTGCAGATTCTGTCAGATGCTATTGCCGATGCTCTACGGCCCTTTACCACCGACATCAACTCTTTGGTTTCCAAGGTGGATTCTTTGTCACGATCTCATGGGGATCTTGCCTTCTCCTTTGGTGCTTTCAAGGCAGCGTCCAACGTCAAAGATTCTGAACTTCAGAGGATGCTTCAACACGCTAAGTCTCATCAAGACTTCAGCCAGACCACTACCGACTCTCTTCGTGACATTCATGCCACACTTCAAGAATTCGGCCAACTGGAGATGGATCTCGGTGACTTCACCATGGTTTCTGAAGAGGTACCGAAACAACTCTCTTTCCTTCATAAGAAATTCGACTACGTTTTCAGACAGCTGGGTATGAAGATTCTGGCTGGTGCTGAGGGGGAAAAAAAGACAACCCAACCCAAGTTGCCATCTCTTAAACATTCGGTCATCCCCAAGCCTCTATCTTCCACCGATGGCATTCCTGAAACCACCGAAACTCACGCTGAAACCGCCGACATTGAGGGGGAGCAACTCTCCAAAGAAAAAGAGTTGGACTTGGAAGACAAAGCAACAACTGAGGGGAGCAACTTTCTGCGGCCGAACTAGACAAGGGAAAGAAACGTCTTACTGCCGAACAATTGGCCGAACAGGAAAGAATAGAGAAAGAAAGGATGAAGTATGGGACTCGTCCCACCGATGCAGACAAACTCAAACTTAAACCTCCTTCATCACATCTGCAGGAACCCAATCTCGGACTGACTCCTCAAGAAATTGAGGAAGCCAGATTAGCCCAAAAAGCCCTTGATGATACCAAGGCCCTCTCTTTAAAAGTTGCAGAGGAAGAAGCCAAGAAAGCCAAGTCCACCGATGCCGTGTCAGCACAAAAATCGGTGCTGAGTGAATTTGAACAAGAGAGGAATGAAGAAGTTAGATGGTACAAGAAGAAGATGCACCACCGATCTGACAGAACCCCGATCTCAGGTGTCAAGATCGCAACCTCCAGAGCCAACCCAAAAGACATCTGCCTTATCATTGATCGGGAAGATGGCTCTTTGAAAAGTGTGAGAGACTACCAACTCAAAACTTACGGTCTCCCCGAATGGTACGAGATCTCTCGACACTTGGCCAAAAATCCAAACCCAAAGAAGGACATCTTTGTCAAATACATTGATGGTCTAATGGCAAAGATGAAGGAGATCAAAAAGAAGTATAGCATCGTGCTGACCACCGATGAAAGATCGAAACTGCAATCCTTGAAGGAAGAAGTGCGCCTTCCCAGAGTTCAGAATCCTCCCGACACTGTCTTCAAGGATATGGCAAAGGAAGGAAAGATACCGAATGTAAGTAACTTAAATCTTTCCCTTCCCACTTCGGCACCATATCCCACGACAACTCTAGGCCTGTCACCGATTCCAGGACTGTATTTCAACGATGGTTTCGGCAAACGAGCCTTCTTCAGATTCTCTCTAATCCCAGTTGCCGACACCATGTTTTATGAAGGCCTCCATAACTTGTTCCCTCACATCCCCGACGCTCAACCCTACTACCGAATCCTAATGGATGAGATCAAGCGCCGACAATCATCAAAGAAGTAGGTTTTTCATTTACCTTTCGGTAGTTTTTGATAATCTTTTGCTTCCTTACTTCACCGATGTATGAGAATGACTTATAAAATTCAAGTGCTTCTCTTGTTTATATGTAGCTGTACATACCTTTATTTCCTTGCTTTATATATAATGTATAGATATACTCAAAGAAACATAGTTCAAAAAACAAAAAACAAAAAGAAAGGTCTATGTGAAAAGAACCCAAAAGAGTAAAAAGGGTCAAAATGCACTTATTTTCATTTGCTCTTTAACATTCTAAGGATAGAGATCAAATTCAAATAGGGGGAGATTGTTGGGTCATCATAGATTTGAAGTTGACTCAATTAAACCCTCTTAGATACTTAGAATGTTTTGGGATTCTTTTGTGTAACTTGTACTCTTATACCAATTGTTCGGTGAAGTCGAAGATCAACCGAAACCAAGTGCGAAGACTATCTCATTGCGGAAGTGAGAAAATCGGCAGCAAGTTTCTACAAGTTACATCACCACCGATATGCTTGTGCTATCGGTGGACACGCATCACCGAATTGAAGAAATTCGGTGAGGAGTCCAAGAAGACTTCCACCGATATGTGTTCAGAAATCGGTGGGAGTTCAAGAAGACTGCACCGAAATATTAAACACTTCGGTGAAACTCTCTCCTTTCTAAAGAAGTGAGATTTCGAATTGGTGCAGTTTTCAATGCAGGAGGTCGGTAGCCTTATTCTCTATAGACAAAAGAGAAGATCATTTATTATGAGACAATATCCTATTGTCAGATAAAAGTGCCATTTTGTCATTTTATCTATTCTCAGATAAGGTCTTTTTCTGGTACGACTGTCCTCCTGGTTCCTTGGATAAGTTAAAAAGGAGATATCAGCTTTTCAGAAGTCAACCTCTACAATGAATGGAAGAGTGACAAGTGTCCCATGCATTAAATGATGCATGGACTATAAATAGAGGTGAAGACTCTCCATGCAAATCACGCTTCTGAAGATTACTAAGTGCAAGCTCTTTTCTTACTGAAACTGCATCTTGTGTCTAAGTGTCCAATTTGTTCTAAGAGTTTTTCAGTTTACTTTGTGTTAGATTGTTAGAATAGTTTAACTGTTCTTTTCCGCAACAATCTTTTGTTTTCTATGTGTAATTCTTATTGAAAGATTTTCAATATATTGAATTAAAACTTGTGAAAAATCTGAGTATTGTATTCAACCCCCCTTCTACAATACTTGTTGAGCCATTTTGGAACCAACAAAATCTGTAACAGCCCATAACAAAAATAAAACATGACAATAAACATAAATCGAACAACCAGAATGGCCCTAAAATTTAACCGAGTACAACTGTCTCAAAATTAGGTTTGCGGAACAACCTATACACAACTGAGAATATAAACTAGAAGTCTAAAAGATAAATAGAAATAGCTATCGCCCAAAAGGATCCTCGCCTTAAATCTTCTCCTTGCCCTTGCCAGAGCTTCCTACCAACGGCTTCCCTGAAAAATTTTAGTTTTGGAAATGCGAGGGTTAGACCATGAGGTTTAGTGAGCTCCCTTTAGTGGCAACAGTTTCATCATCAAATATTTAAAACAATTCATAACAATTATAAACAACAAACTTTAAACAATAAGCTTTCACATAAAACTGTGCATGTAAGTGGCACACTGAAGTCACTCGGTAGTGACATCGTGTCAGTCTCACACTGCCTTACTAGGTCACACCTCCCATGACATAAACGGGACACCCCCCGGGCCCCGGGTATGAGCACTGGCGAGACACACCCCCCCCCCCCCCGACTTAGCCATTACACCTCTATCAACAATGTATGCATACACTTTAAGTTAACTTTCTGAACACACGCTTTCATGTAATATAAACATATTGTTTCATATCCATTTCTCACTTCTAAAATCAAGTTTAAAAATAAGTATTTAGTTAGGAAAACTCACCTGATGCTTTTGCTCGAATCCTCCTATCACCTTTGACCTCTAAAAGGAATACCTGAACGAAAGAATGCGAAAATGAGCTAACCGGATACTAAACTATCCGGACACGACTTCCCGGATACCACACTACCCGAACACTTCCTACCGGTTGATAACTTACCGGGTGCCAACAATCTGGATTCTACTTACCGGATTCGGCCATCCGGAAAACTCCATCCGGAAAACTTTTCCGGACTCCCTTCCGGAACTCATATCCGAACAACTTGTAATACCCCGGGTAAGTCCGTTAGATGCGTTGTCTATCCGTTAAATTAATTTAACTTCAAGATATAATGTTTTGGTTAAGTTTGAGATAAGTTATAAGGTTAGGGGTGTTTTTGTCATTTTGGAATAATTTGAGCCAAGAAGGTAAATTGGATCTATATTATCCCTTAATCTCGTATACTCATCAGATACCAAAAGTAGAAAGAGTGGGTGTGTGTTCTGAGCGAAAGGAAAGCGAAAGAAGGAAGTTACGGTCATCGCATCAATCAATTGGGTTAGAAGTAATTTTGAGGTAAGTCCTTTACATATTGTGTTAGTAATCATGTTTGGAAGTTGTCTAGCGGTTTAGAAATCAAAATTTCATCGATTGTTATTAACCTCAGTCGAATCTAGGTATTTTGAAACCGACAGTGTTCTTAAGAGTCCCAGGGAAGTCCCGGTAGACTCCCGGTCTTAGGACTCCCGGTACTGGAGAGTCCCGGTACTGGAGAGTCTCGGTACTGGAGAGTCCCGGTACTGTGGAGTCCCGGTAGTTTTGGTAGTGTCCGGATATAGTTTCTGAATGTATTGATGGATTAAGTTCTCCGAAAATTTCCTGGGGGGCCACCCCCAAACCCCGCAAGGGCGTTGCCCCTTGACCCCATCCGCTAACCGGGTAGCGGAACCCCCGTGTTAAGTCGCCGTAGGTGAACATTTGAGGATAAGAGTTTGATAAGTTATTGGGATTCTCAATCTGTTAGAGAGTCTTATGTGTTCTATTTGGTAAAGTGGTATATGTATTTGAATTGTTTCAGATACTAAGAGTTTGAAGTGAAAGACTAAATCCATTGGAAAGGCTTGGAAGTATTTTGATAACTAAACAGGTGAGTTTTACTTTAAAAATGTTTTCAACTGGAATACATATATGTGTTTATATGTGTATGTGAGTATGTGTGAAATATATATATTGTATTTATATGGCACGAAACGAGTATAGGTGATCCGAATTATTATTCGGCGGGGCTGTATTGAAATACAGCGGGGCTGCATGAAATTGTAGTGGAGCTGTAGGTAATTGCAGCGGGGCTGTATGTAATTACAGTGGAGTCGACTGTATTGTACAGTGACGATAATTAGTTGGCTTGCTACCGACTAATGTGGCCAGGGGAAAGAAGATGAGATGAGGAGAGATACACGGTGTACGAGTCTAAATGTGGTATTTATATACGTGTGGTATATGCGTGCTTATACGAAAGGTTTCATGTAAATTATTTTGATACAAAGTATTATGTGAAAAGAGTTTGATATTGATTTTGGAAAAAGACCAGGATTAACTCACTAGACCCGTTTGGTCTAACCCTCATTTTGTTTTCAAAAATATGTTTTCCAGGTCGAGGAATTGATAGCGGAAAAGGAAAGAATAAGGTGTAGACTGCCTTCGTGGACCGATGTTGATTAGGAAGTTTTATGTAATTTGTAGTTTCGAGACTAAAAGAGACTGTACTTGGTTTGCTATGTAACTTTTGTTGTAAATCAATGATATGTATGCATGTTATGTATTATGATGTATGTTATGGGATTTGGGTTGTTACACAACTTATCCGGACTCTCTTTCGGAAACTCCACAGGTCTGGGCGAACTCCCGGACACGCAGGGTTTGTCGAGCAGGCTGAATATCGATTCACTCTAAAACCATTTCTCAAAAGGCCAATCATGCAAGAAACAACACTAAATAAACGATTAAGCAAATAAAACTCTTTTCTCATGGTAAAAAAAACTATTCAGCTCGAAACCAAAATCCTTGAGGATGTCGATAACCAGGAAACACTTCAAGCCCAATAACAGACACTAATACATAACACACAACAAGAAATGGAGTTTGAGGTTACCTTTAGATGGAGAATCTATCCTTCAATCCTCTCTATTTCTCCCAAAATCACCAATGTCGATCCTTGCCTTCTCCTCTCTTCTCCCAGGTTGCAGCCGCAAAATAAGATTTAGGAATAGGGTTCTGTGCCAATTATTGGGGGTTTTATACCCTTTTTCCGAAATTTCCAAAGCAGTCCCTGGAGTTCCTAAATTCACATTTCTCCATAAACCTTTATTCCACTCCATCAAAAGTTGTGGTTATTACAAAATTCATATGAGGTGGGATTAGGTGGGGTGGTGGACGAGGGTGTCGCATCTTGGGAATAACCAGGGTCATTCATGGGAGGGCAGACCCTCCCAATTTTTTTAAGTTTATACTATATAGTATACGACAGTGGTTTAAAAAATTAGTAAATAAAAGACACAATTCTTTTAGTATTTAATAGAAACCAAAAATAATTTAACATTATATTAAGGGCTCAAATATGTATTAGTTACTTATATTGGATAAGAAAATACATGAAAAATTAACTGACCGTCCTTTTATAGTATTTGCTCATTGTTTCTTTAAATTTTCTTATCAAATACCAAAATCTAAACTAGTTTGCCTAGAAAACCTTGATATATATATATATATAGGGAAGGGTTCAATTGAGAAGTCTAAATATTTTGAGAAATAGAGAAGTAAAAAAACACGGGAGTGTTCATAAATGAACGTTCATATATAAACAGTCATATATGAACGTTCATATGAACGTTCATATATGACTGTTATATGAACGTTCATATATGAACGTTCATATATGAACGTTCATATGAACGTTCATATATGACTGTTATATGAACGTTCATATATGAACGTTCATATATGAACGTTCATATATGAACGTTCATATAACAGTCATATATGAACGTTCATATATAACAGTCATATATGAACGTTCATATATGAACACTCCCGTATTTTTTTACTTCTCCATTTCTCAAAATATTTAGACTTCTCAAATGAACCTGGCGCTATATATATATATATATATATATATATATAGGGGTGGGTTCAAATGAAAACTCAAATTCAATTGTAAACATGAGGACAAATCTCGTCCATTGATCGCAGCCATATTTAAGTCATTCCTAAAATTCAGCTTTAGGGGTATTTTCGTCAAATTAGAATCAGCGCCTATTTTTGTTGAATTTTTATTTTCTTTTTTAATTAAAAAACTTTTACCCCCTTAAATTTTAAAATAAATTATCTCAAAAATTACTAACATTTTAATCAAACAAATTACATCAAAAAAACGAGAATTTCGTGCTCTTCGATATGACATCCATCATGATATAGTTTTTTTTTCGATTTAACCGTTTTTTACGTGAAATCGTGTATATGTGTTATATTCAGACTGAATATAACACATATACACGATTTCACGTTATAACACATATTCAGACTGAATATAACACATATTCAGTCTGAATATAACACATATTCAGACTGAATATAACACATATTCAGACTGAATATAACACATATTCAGTCTGAATATAACACATTTCACCATTTGAAATGGAAGGAACTTTTTTTCCGGGGACGTCCACCAAACAACGAATCTTTGTGTTACTGATCGAATAAAACAAAACGGGCAAAGGGTCGGCAATGATAACGTGTGCGTGGTTTGCATATGGAAGATCAATGTTTTCCAACACTAGAGCAACGAAACACGAAGGCACTTCTATCTGTACACACACACACACACACACATATATATATATATATATATATATATCGTTCAAATCTATCAGAAAATCCTATTCGAGATGTTAAAACCTTTCAAGAAATCAGAACAGAAAAGGGCGGATCAAATTGGATACCTTCGGATTGCAGAGTTCGCGACGGAGATTAGAAAAACAACCATCGCAAACAACTGTGAGAGGTGTGTGTGCAGTCATTGCATGGCCACCTTTAGTTCTGTAATGAACTCCATGCACAGTTCCTTGTGTCTTGAGCAATGAAGTTACAGTCCCTTGTTCTAGTTTTACACTGATAAGGAGGGTTAGAATGGTCGTTAACACTGATAAGGAAGGTTAGAATGCTAATTAAACCAACGGTACAAGTCAGTTATGCATAAGCAACATCGTTATAAATTGGATCGGAAAATGGTTGGATCAAAGTTGAATACTTGAATGACTTTTATAATAGTTTTCGAAAGGTGGAATATGGTTTCGATAACAACGAAATAAATATTCATGTCCAAATCAGTTTATAAAGTATTCAGATGTATATGCAAATCAGTAGATGTTTTTCCTGACTTGTATCATTTGTTCATGTTACACATCGGTTTGACTTATATCATATTTCTTATTGAAATATTTTTTTGCAACCTTTATATGTGTTATATTCAGACTGAATATGTGTTATATTCAGTCTGAATATGTGTTATATTCAGTCTGAATATGTGTTATATTCAGACTGAATATGTGTTTTATTCAGTCTGAATATGTGTTATATTCAGTCTGAATATGTGTTATATTCAGTCTGAATATGTGTTATATTCAGACTGAATATGTGTTATAACGTGAAATCGTGTATATGTGTTATATTCAGTCTGAATATAACACATATACACGATTTCACGTAAAAAACGGTTAAATCGAAAAAAACTATATCATGATGGATGTCATATCGAAGAGCATGAAATTCTCGTTTTTTTGATGTAATTTGTTTGATTAAAATGTTAGTAATTTTTGAGATAATTTATTTTAAAATTTAAGGGGGTAAAAGTTTTTTAATTAAAAAAGAAAATAAAAATTCAACAAAAATAGGCGTTGATTCTCATCTTTCCAATTTTACCCATGCACGCTAAATATTCATCAAGCCATGGACAAAGTTTTCAACTTATTTACAAAATTGCCACCATGTTTTTTTTGCCATTGATCTCTTCACCAGATTATTAATCAACGGCTGTGGTTTGTCCTCACGTTTACAATTGAATTTGAGTTTTCATTTGAACTTTCCTCTCTCTCTATATATATATATGTATTATTCACCTCCCAATGACTCTTTTGACTTATATGAATTCTATTTTTGTGTTACAATATAGTAGATTTTTGTTTTAACCAAGAAAACTCCTATCTTTTGAGAGTATTACCAACCAAATGAGATAATCCAATATGAGTCAGGTTCTGGGGAAAACCGCAAAAGAATGAAAAACTGAGGAACACTCTGGTAACCATTAATCTATATTTAGGATTTTAAAACTAACATCGTCTTTTTATACATTATTGACTCTTTAAAGCATTTTCAACTTTTCTAAAATAGAAAAAATTGGGTTTTTGTTCTCCATACTTCCCCAACACTTTGCTATCTTGTTTTCTATAATAGATAAAACTTGAAAAAATCTCAACTTTAGAGAATTCTTTAAAACTTGATGGTAGGAGAAAGAAATGATTATTTTATTCAATTCCATAAATGAGATTGATTTTTTATCATTATATATATATATATTTAAAAGTATATTGGAAAGATAAATTAGAAAATATCATATTAATATAACTTGTATTAAAATCTCTAAAATAGAAATTCTGTTGGAGATGAATGTAATTCTTTTTTTAAAGATTTTAACTTTTGGTTCTCTATTATATAAAACTTATTACCTATTTTATTTCTTTCTATATTACCTAGTATTGAATGCATGAATTAAGTACTCTCCTACAAGAATAAGACCTCAAAGTATAACCAACATGTACTTTTGATTCTAAGATTGATAGTTTTCTAAAAGGTTTGTATTACTGCTAAATGTTTAAAATGATGATGAAAATATCAACATGAGATGACATGGAAAATCAACCGATTTATATTACATAGTGTGTTACTTCGAAATAGTCAATATCGTGGCCCAAAATGATATCAATCTATATATTAAAAGTATGTCATAAGATGCGTTTGACGATGGAACAAATTAATGACATTATTTATGCAAAAAATGATATTGTAGATAATATTAATTCATAAATAATTATTGATTGATTTTACGTCTAGAAATTCTCAAAAAAGGGTTTTATGAATTATAAATATTTCTTAAATGCAATGTCATTTCTATAATAAAAAACAATATATTTAAAAAATCGTACTCGAATGTCCCTTTTTACATCTCACCATAACAAAGAAGAAAAATAAGAGAGTTAAAAGATTGTCGATTCACCATTAATGCTAGAATGAAATAAAAGTTGAGAAAGAAGAAACAGAAACAGAAGTAGACACAAGAAATGAAGGGAGAGAGACGTTTATTTTTTTTCTTCTAAAATGACAATTTTGCATTCGCACTAAACGGAAGAAGGTAGAGGTAACTAATGGTAGGAACCACAAATCAAACAAAAATCTGTACCACATTTAAAAAAATGAATTTTGGAAGCCAAAACCATAGCAAATGGACCACATGGACCATTTTCATACTATACTCGTAAATTTCATAAATAATATAATGGTTTATTAATATATATATATATATATAATATGTATTAAGAGGGAAAAGGGTAAGTAGAAAATACTGGGATGGTTTTAAACAAATTCTAGATTTATGCAACCAAATGGAAATTGATGTTGGATCACCAACCATTGGATTTGTATCAAATTTGGATATTGTCACTAAAATTTCTCTAACGGATCCTTTTGGTTTCAGTTTATTTAATAAAAAATTTAAAGTAGTTTTTATATATGTTGCTTATTGTTTGACGACATCTAAGATTATTCTTCAATTTCAAATATTTCATTTTACATGTTTATATAATAAATGGTTAAAATCATCTTAAATGTATGTATATATAGATGGACAAGTGACAAGGAATCAATCTATTTGTTCAAATATGATTTATTAATTAGGTCTTTTTTTTTTGAATAAAAATTAGGTCTTTTAAAAAGTAAGAAAATGACATCACATCTAACCACGGATCTAAACTACTTATCGACAAAGCCATTATTCTAGCTCACATTATAATAATTAATGTATATGAAAAAGAGAATACAATAATAATGAAGATATATCAAATCATGATACAAGAATAATTTACAACGTGTCAAACTCTAATTTAAAATGACTTATATCAACTGAAATATTGTCTATATAGTATACTAATTTCATAAATAATATAATGGTTTATTAATATATATATATATATATATATATAATCAAGGAGGTGTAGCTCAAGTGGCAAGACTTGGGGGGTTAGTGCTTGACAGCCTAGCTACCAGGTTCGAACCACGGGGGAGGCATTTCTGAGATATCCATCTTGGGCCTGGATGTTTGGGCAGGGGATTCAGACTTTGGGCCGGTCCTTTGGGGCTGGGTCAGGGCCGGGTGGACGGTTTTCAGCCATCTGCCGTCTCCGGTGGGATTGTTCCATAGGTTCAATCCAGTCGACGGGGATTAGTCGGGTGGCTCCTTTTGGGAAGCCTGGATACCCTGGGATCGTGTGGGTGTGTCAAGTGTTGGGTTACTTATTGAAAATATGACTAAATTTTTTGATATATTTTGAAATTTTGTGTCAAGTAAATCTTACAACCTACTTCAGTCCTACTATTTGATGGATTCCATCTCCATATTGCAATCTACATCTTCAAATTTCATGGCTAGCTAGGGCACACTCCAAATCATACTGCATAAAACTAGGGGTGTATGCGCAATTATTTTGAGCCGAAACCACAAACTAAATCTTATATGTAATTTGAACATTTTTTCAAATCACAAACCAAACTTTTACATGCCTCAAATCACAAATCACCGCACTACAAAAGTGATGTGCGATTCATATGTTTTGTACCTAAATACGATGTGTATAACATGATAATTGTAACACCCAGATTTGTAGTGAAAGTCTCCCTAATATGGGCGGACTCATGTTGAAGGTTTGGGGGTCAGCCTATAAAATCCACCACATAATTTCCTTCATAATATTAATTTTATAATTTATTGACATATAATATAGTTTGACCCCTAAAAACTTTTGGGTTGACCCTCCAATTTTAGCATAATTTCAATCATAACCCTTGGTCTGTTACATTTATTATTTAATTTGATGTGACGTTAATGTTATTTTTGTAGTAACTTAGAGCATCTCCAATCGTACTGCAATTTTAAATATATGCAGTTTTGGGAGCTCCAATCGTAATGCAATTGGGAAAAGAATTTGGCGGCCGACGATTTTGAACGGCAAATATGCCGTATGTTTTCACACTCCAAATTGGGGTGGACCCCTCCACTATCACTTAAATATTACTATTTAATGTATATTTTATTATTATAACTTATAAATATAATAACTTACATATATATAATAAGTTATATGTTATTTAATGTGGGGTTTGTAAATTTAGTGTTTTTTTTAGTATGGTTGGAGTTGAAGGTTTTTTTTTGGTATTGACCCCATCAAAATTGGTGTTTTTTGTGTTTTTTTTGGTTGCACGATTGGAGATGCCCTTAGTACCGGGTAAAAGTCTTAATTAGTAACTTAGTATCAACTATTCTTTAGTGACATATATTCCCTAGAATTTCAAGTTTTCAATAATTTACGTTGTGCCTCAAGTCTTATGTTTCATGCCATGTTAAGTCACATCTTGAAAAAAGTCAAAGCCTCACGGTGACTCTAAGGGCATCCGCAGCGCAAGGTTTATGAACCTAGGGACTAGTTCTGAAATTATTTTACCATGGGAAGATACTGGTTCTTTGCCACATGGGATACATCGGTTCATTTGCAAGAACCGATTCTTTCTCTATAAATGGTAGGGTCCATCATTAAACTAATAAAAAAAAAGTAGAACTTGGGTTTTCTTTAATCTCTTTTAATTGTCAAACCAAATTTATACTTATCAAATTAATTAATTTAATTCATTAAAAAAAGTTAGAAATTATT
The DNA here is from genome assembly GCA_033807775.1 of Saussurea involucrata. NCBI lineage: Eukaryota > Viridiplantae > Streptophyta > Magnoliopsida > Asterales > Asteraceae > Saussurea > Saussurea involucrata. Next base: position 64,313,987 of record CM066318.1, read on the forward strand.
ATAATTACAAATTTTTATTTATATTTTACTTACTGTAAATTTTAATTATCATAATTTTTGTTATTGTAGATTTTTATTATAATGATTTTTATTAGTGGGCTTTAATTTTAATAAGTAATTTTTGCCTGTGATAGTTTTTAGTTAATGGTTTATAAAAACCGCATGTGACTTTTAACTATTATAACTATCATTAATTTTTATTATTGTCTTTAATTATAATAAGTAAATGTTAATTATTTTAGTTTTTTTATATAAATCATGAATCGGTCCATGATTGGGACTGAAAAGTTTATAAAATGAGTAGGAAAGAGAAAACCGATGTAACAGAAAGAGAAAGCTGATTTGGTAAGATGATGAACCTCTATTGAGATTCATGATTAGGGATGCTCTAAGGTTTGAGACTTGGCATCCCCGCCACGCCTCATGCCATTTAGATTATTGCTAATTGTTAATATTTTATTATTTTGTTTAGTGTTAAATGTTTTTTTAGAAAAAAATTTAGGGTTAAATGTTAGTTGTTTTATCACTTATATAGGAAAACGATAAGATGTTCCAAAAGAAATTAGTATATTAATTCAGTGGACTAAATAAAAAAAATTGAAAAAAATGACAATATTCGGAACCAATAGTGGTGGTAATGATTCTCACAATATTATGTTACTTCAATTCCAACCCCCATTACCAAAAATTATGGATCCGCCACTGGGCCCCTAATACCTTTTATGGCTCTAAATTGTTGGGTTATAATTAGGAATGTTTTAGTTTTAGTCGTCTTGCAATCGAGTGCACGTCGGGTGAGAAAAAGCCAAAATTTTGGAGTCGGGGGAGTGTGGGGCGATAGTGCCCAACGAGAGTGTCGTGGTCACTATCGCCAACGTTATAGTACCTCTCGATACATGTTGCGCGACATTGCCCTGTGAGAATGACAAGGCAAGGTCGTTGAGTCACTCTCGCATGGGGGAGGACACCTACGGTACAAAGCGGGTGATTTTGCCCCACAAGAATGACAATGGAAAAGTCAACAAGTCAATTTCGCCGACGGGCATCTTGTGGTATAAAAATGGTTAGGTCACAATTTGATTAGCAACTTTGCTTTGGTGCGATTTTCCTCTGATTTTATGCGAGTTTCTTTTCCCTACTATCTCTCTTCATTTACTCCATCTTAAAAGACCCTCAAGGTTATTTAATGCTCATTCAGAGTGGCATTAAGTGATAAAAATCTCAAGAGTATTCAAGCCACAAGAGCTCTCATTCACTTTCTAAGGTTTCTTTGTTTTAGGTTTGAGACTAAAACCCAAGGTAAGTTCGTCCTACTCTTTTAAACATTATATATGTAAAAACTGTGTATTTTTTAGCTCTTAAACTTCTCCTAGTTGAATTTTTTTGACATAACTTGCATTTTGGAGATTTTAGGTTTTTACCATTTTATGGAAAATGATGGGTTTTATCATATTTGTTTTGAAATAAATATTTATATGCATATTTATGGTTGAATACTTGGATAATCCATTTTAAACACATTTATGATTGTTACTATATTGAGAAATATATTTGGTAAAAGTAGGCTTGGAAAGTAATGAGTTGATTATTACTTGCATAAGATATGAGTATTGTAACTCTTACAAACTATTGAGAAACCATTTTCGGAACACTTTATGTTGGTAAATGGAAATGGTTATTTGCTAGGCTTTCATGTGGATTTGATTTCACATGGTGTTGTTTACGTAGGACAAAGCATTTCATGGAAATGTTGAATATTGAGAACTATATGTGTGATTATAGTTTGGTCATAAAGTGAATGTGACAAGTCTTAGACTAATACTAATGGATCCATAGGTATAAGAGTCGGCTTATTTGATTTGGTATAATTCTCGTTTGTAACTAGTTAATACATTGGGTCATCGGGGGCAACTTGGTATAGTTATGTGGAGCCGGATACTAACCATTGCCGTAAATCTAATCCTAGTGAATGAGTATGACTAGGATCATCGGGGGCCCATATCCACATTTATATTGCGATTCGGAGAACTAGTGGCCATGGATCCTAGTATGAGTTTTAAAACTTGGAATGTAGCTTACTTTTGTGTTCGACTATAATCCTTGAAAATCGGGTCTACCTCGTCACATTTTAGCCTTGAGATGGCTAGTCATGTGTCTAGCCCATAGTACATAGTTTCACCCATCCAAGACACATGAAATGGGTCTATATTGTTCCCAAGTGATTCAGACATTGATCAACTGAATGATAGTCCCAAGAAGAAATTTTAGTACACCAAGATTGGGCAGTCCAAATTTGAGTTCTTAGTTACTTGGGGTCACAATAACAAGTTATTTTAGGTTCAGGCAGAAAGCTTCACCAGCTTGTTGGTTTAAGAAGAAATAAAAATCGCATATTTGTTGATGTGGTGTTTAAACTCGAGTCCAAGAAACTAGGGTTCTGTATTAGCACAAAAAATACAAATGTGCCAACACACATTGATTTAATACCTACTCCATAACAGTCGAGTAATGTCTGAATGTTGGGTAAATGATAGCTAGGAGATGACAGTGCGTCTTATAGAACCAGGGAGAAAGAAAAAAACGATTTTAACAATCTAGAGAGAGTAACCAGGAGATGATAGTGAAATAGAATACTAGAAGATAGGATTAGGATAGATTGATTACCTTAGCTCTGATACCATGTTAGATTAGATGATTTGAAAGAAAGGAAGCCATTGAGTAGAAACATTTTTTATATATTGAGTCTTAGAAGAACGATATGTACAAAAGGCAAAAAAAGAACCAATATACACTACACCATTATGAGCTAATGATACAAGAGGTCCCTCAACTATACATTTATACATAAAGCTGTAGGAAAATTATTTCACAAAAAATAAATTAACGACAGATGGAACAAACTGGAGTATTAAGCCGAGGCCCGTGTGTAACAACCCACTCCAAACAAGCATGCCAAAAACTACTCCTTTAATTCGAAACGCCAAAATGGCCCAACATAGTCACACTAAAAAAATTACAGAACCGGGTTCGCATAAATAACCCTAACTACAGCTGAGAACATAACTACAAATAAAAAAAAGGGTCTTCTAATCCTTCTATACACAAGCTCTGACTCACGCATTGCCAATCCTCTAAACGAGCTCTCGGCTACATGCTTACCTGAAAAGGGTTTTAGTTTTGAAAGCGAGGGTTAGACCATAAGGTCTAGTGAGTTCCCTCAACACAAGGCCACACCATAAATATCACAATTTATAAAATAGTTACGAAAGAGTTTATACAAAATCATAACGAAGCACGCTTAACAAGTTAAGCACACAACGACACATGCTACTGGCACACGCTATGGTCACACACATTGTGACATCGTAATAGGGCACACACTGCCCATATATGAAACAAATTCATATATATAGATATTATGGGACACACACCCCATTTCACACCATAGCCATAGCATGTTCACACACATTTAAATTATTCATTCCGCCACACACACTTTTCGCTTCGCAAGTAAAAGTAGTTTATATGTACACAGTCGAACACATGTATAAATAATCACACTTGTATAAGGTTTGGGTTTAGAGAGACTCACCTGATGTCCACGCTAGCTGCCCTCACCTGAAACTGCTAAGCTCTACCCGTACCTACATTCACCCAGTACACACGAGGGTAAGTAGTCACTCCACTACTCACGTAACACACCAAACCTCCCTGGAGTCCCAACGAAATACCCTCAAAACACAAGGATCCGGACTTCTCTCCCGGATTTCGGCACCACACTTCCGGACTCCTCCTAGGATCCGGTACCACACTTCCGGACTCCTCCAAGGATCCTGTACCACACTTCCGGACTCCTACTAGGATCCGGTACAAGACTTCTCCGGAAGAGCAACCTGGCGATTTCGCGTAGGGTTTTATCGGCCCTCTCTAATCAACGATTTCTCAACCAAAATTCTACTAACCAATCGAGTTATACATCGAATAATCACTAAGAAATGCTAAACAAGACATTAAAGGGAGATAATCGAATTCCCTTACTGAAATTGGAACTCAATCGGTTCCTCAGACAACACTTCCCTCCAGTCCCACACTCAAAGCATTCACATGAGAAAATCACAACTCAAAATGCAATGGAATACGAATTCAAGAGAGGATGATTACCTTAAATGCTTTAACTCTTGAAGCCCTTGCAATCCCCAATCCTCTGCACTCACTCCAATCACCTTCAGCCGCACACAGTATGATGAGTCCAATCCAGGCTATTAGGGTTTCCTCTTCTATTTGTACCAACCACAAGAGCACTAAACTTTTCTCTTTTTTTACCCTTTAGCCACAGAACTTTAAATTTATTCACATTTGGACCCGGTTATTACAACATCCTCCCCTCAAAAGAATTCCATCCCCGGAATTCCGTCTTTGGACAAATGGGGGAAACGGGTCCTCACATCCGATTCCACTTCCCAAGTTGCTTCTTGCCCCTTATGGAAACGCCATTGAACTTTCACTAGTGAGATTTCCTTATTCCTCAATTTTCTGACTTTGCAATCCACGATCGCCAACGGTTCCTCAACATAATTTAACTTCGCGTCCACACGAATGTCTTCCAAGGGTACTTCCATGCTTTCTTCGGCCAGACACTTCCTTAAATTCGACACATGAAAGGTCGAATGAACTCCTCGGGCAACTTCAATTTATCACAAGGTCAACCTCGGGTATCACCTTAAATCACAGTTATGATCCTCTTCAACAGATAACACACAATTCTACAATCACTTTCCCCAATACAAAGTACTTCTAAAGCAGATAACACTTTCTTTCCTGAATTGCATTGACTACGATCCATCAACAATCAATTCACACGTTTTCCTCACATCATCACCCCCACACTATACAGAGCTAAAAGTAGGACACTTCTACCCTTCAACCTTTGAAGCAGTCACCAACCAAACCGAACCAATCTAGAAGACACACCTTCAACTTCCCACTGCACCCAACAATCGTTCATCCACAAAGATTCAAGTTTTACCCACTCAACAGGAAGGAGCAACCATTGCTCACACAAAACAATTCCCAACTACACGGTTACCACCTCGACTATTAATAGGCGAAATACACGGCTTCACTTCAATCCCAAATAGGTTAACCAACAATAGCCCTTTTTCATTTATCCTTGCCTCAATTTTACCACTCCACACGTCTATCCTTTCTCAACCACCCTTGCCACTTTTCCACCGCCTAGAGAGTAAGAAAGCACATCTCCAGTACCCGATTTCTTGAGTTGAAACCCTCAAGATCCCAACTCATCGACATTGAAAACTCCCAGAATCAAGAATCATTAGAAATTAGAAGCCCACCTCCCATCAATTATTCTTCTCTTATGAACCCAAGAGATTCTACCTCACACGGTCACCCACAATTCAAACAATACTCCTTCTAGATGGTGTCATCAATCACACCCTGAATGATCTTGCACAACACACTAAACCATCGCCATCATGGCAAGGTTAGAACTCTCTACACACTACTACCTCCATCGATCATCTGAACAACAGTAATCAAGCACACCCATGCACCTCTAAATTGACAATGACATTGGCCATATGTGATTTGAATTTACCTTACATGAGAGTCCTCACTACCATCGTCCTGAATTCTCGGTGATCAAAGTCTTCCCTAAAGGCTTCCTATATCTCAGTTGTGTACTCCTACTCCACAGTTTAAGTTTAGGCCCATCCGGTCACCTAAACCCATTAAACTAGAGCTCTGATACCAACTGTAACAACTCACTCCAAACAAGCATGCAAAAAACTACTCCTTTAATTCGAAACGCCAAAATGGCCCACCATAGTCACACTAATAAAATTACAGAACTGAGTTCGCGGAAATAACCCTAACTACAGCTGAGAACATAACTACAAAATAAAAAAAGGGTCTTCTAATCCTTCTATACGTAAGCTCCGACTCACGCCTTGCCAATCCTCTAAACGAGCTCTCCGCTACCTGCTTACCTGAAAAGGGTTTTAGTTTTGAAAGCGAGGGTTAGACCATAAGGCCTAGTGAGTTCCCTCAACACAAGGCCATACCATAAATATCACAATTTATAAAATAGTTACGAAAGAGTTTATACAAAATCATAACGAAGCACGCTTAACAAGTTAGGCACACAACGACACATGCTACTGGTACAAGCTATGGTCACACACACCGTGACAGCGTAATAGGGCACACACCGCCCATATATGAAACAAATTCATATATATATATAGATATTATGGGACACATCCCCCATTTTACACCATAGCCATAGCATGCTCACACACATTTAAATTATTCATTCCGCCACACACACTCTTCACTTTGCAAGTAAAAGCAGTTGATATGTACACAGTCGAACACATGTATAAATAATCACACTTGTATAAGGTTTGGGTTTAGAGAGACTCACCTGATGTCCACGCTAGCTGCCCCCACCTGAAACTGCTAAGCTCTACCCGTACCTACATTCACCCAGTACACACGAGGGTAAGTAGTCACTCCACTGCTCACGTAACATACCAAACCTCCCTGAAGTCCCAACGAAATACCCTCAAAACACAAGGATCCGGACTTCTCTCTCGGATTCCGGTACCACACTTCCAGACTCCTCCTAGGATCCGGTTCCACACTTCCGGACTCCTCTTAAGATCCGGTACAAGACTTCTCCGGAAGTGCAACTTGGCGATTTCGCATAGGGTTTTTTCGGCCCTCTCTAATCAATGATTTCTCAACCAAAGTTCTACTAACCAATCGAGTTATACATCGAATAATCACTAAGAAATGCTAAACAAGACATTAAAAGAAGATAATCGAATTCCGTTACTGAAATTGGAAATCAATCGGTTCCTCAGACAACTCTTCCCTCTAGTCCCACACTCAAAGCATTCACATGAGAAAATCATAACTCAAAATGCAATGGAATACGAATTCAAGAGAGGATGATTACCTTGAATGCTTTGACTCTTGAAGCCCTTGCAATCCCCAATCCTCTGCACTCACTCCAATCACCTTCAGCCGTACACAGTATGATGAGTCCAATCCAGGCTATTAGGGTTTCCTCTTCTATTTATACCAACCACAAGAGCACTAAACTTTTCTCTTTTTTTCACCCTTCACCCTTTAGCCACAGAACTTTAAATTTATTCACATTTGGACCCGCTTATTACACCGTGTTGGACACGGTTTCCTTAAAACCAATTCGTCCCCAACCGGGACGTCAATTTCCCAGGATACAACGACTATAAATAGAATCGAATTCTGTTGGATCGGACTTCACCTTCATGCCTGAACTTGAGAATCTATTTCATTAGTTTTCCACTTATACAATGTTTTCCCTTTTAGTTCCATTTCTCAAACATTTTCCTCTTCTTTATTAACTCAATTGTTGAGTTATTTATATGGGAAGCTCGTTAGTAACCTAAGGAAGTTCAAGAGATGAATCATAATGGAGCTTAATTCCATTGACTGTAACCGACGAATGTGGAAGGTCAAAGACCTTATCCTTAATTTCCATTCAATTAATATTAATATGTATATTAATTTTCCAACAATCCCCCATATGAATGGAAATTATCATAGACATCTCAGAAATCATGATACTCAAGTTCACTGTCAGAATCCTGCAAAGGATAGGTAGGCGTTAGTCTACTAGCGGATTAGAAGACATGATGTCCTTGAACATTTCTGCCGTTTATGTAAACGTTAACACACTTCACACAAGATTCTTCCTGACATAGTAAAGTCTTCATTGGTGTGTTCGTTATGGTCATGAACACATGCCTGATTCTGCGATAACTGTTAGGAATTAAGCCCTCATAATTCCTTTAGAAGCGACCCTACTTCTTTTCACATAGTTGATCTCACTTTGATCATTAAAAGTCATATGCTTAACCTGATATCACTCATTGTTTATAAATGGAATGGACAGGGGTTACCCCTACAGTGATCTAACTTAGTTCATACAGTTAGGGTGTCCCGTTAAACCTAGATCTCGGGATCTCCAGTCACCTAGGTTGGGTTTCCTTCGCACAAACATTTCCATGGTGTTGATCCAAACTCTCTCAGTGATTTGATGACGACCCTTAGAATTACTTAGTGAAAATTACAAAGAACATCTGTATGTATTAATGTTTCACCATCAATGATAAACTCATTGAGTCTGTTCAGTATCACTTATGGCAACCATTGCTCCTTAAACGTATTCCTCAGCAATAAATGTACATCAGTGATAACTTTAGTTTGTTTAGTATCATTGATGATTGCTGCGTATTTCATATGTAATCAATGTTGTTTGTAATCCCAGAAGACAAGTTTCGCGACATAGAGTTCATCGCTGACATCGAAGACAAAGCTGATGAGCAAGTGACAAGTCTACTAATGATCTGATGCGGACATCAGTGAAACCAAGACAAGTCCACACTCGAGACATTTCAAGAAGAAGACTTCAGCGGTAGCTAACTTACATCAGGTCTTCACTGATGGAAGCTCAACTCAGCGATCGTTGATCATGAAGCCTCCTTCTCAAGAAATGTTTGTCTTATCTATCTTGCACAACTCCGTACGATTTGTCAGAAGGGACATAACTTTGTCCAGAATCATACAAACCACTCTACCACTACACTATTCACCATGCGATCCAAAGCATGTTGCTAAAAGTCAGAAGCATGCGCCCAATTAGATGTTGAAACGTTTAAAGTCCTCCTGCCATGTATTAAATGCATTGGGTATAAATAGAAGGAATACCCCTTCAGTTTGAAGAGGGTCTTCGCTGAACTTCTGTGTGCCTTAGAAAATTATCTTTATTTTTCTATCTTTTATTTTCTCTTCATTTCTTAGTGAAAGAACTCTTGGTGATTCTCTATTTTATTTAGATTAGGTAGTACTTAATCTTATTCCGCAACAAACTGTAAATTGTTTGATTTATTCAATAAACAATTTAGAAAACCATAAAACTTGTGTGTTTGTATTAAACCCCCATTCTACAAACTTATACTTGTATAACCCTTCGGGACCAACAAGTGGTATCAGAGCAGATTGTTTAATCTCCATAAACAAGATATTTCTTATATTAATCTCTTCCTTGCTACTTTTTAACTGGCACAAAACACAAACATAAACTTTATTAATAATGGTTCTCTTGCCAAACCTCCTCGATTTAGTAGAGATAACTTTAATCTCTGGAAAAATCGAATGATTCTTTTCCTAGAAGGTGTAGATCCCACTATACCTCACTACGTGGAAAATGGACCCTATTCCCTACATTCTTTCTCCTGCTGTTGCAGCCACTGCTACCACTTCAGCCATTCCTGAAAGACAACTCATCAAAGATGTCTCTCAATGGACTGAAGATGATAAAAAGAAGGTAGCGATCAATACCAAAGCCAAATCAATCATATCTATGGCTCTACCTGATGAGGTCTATCATTTTGTCATGAACCTCAGAAGCTCCAAATCCATGTGGGACATAATCTGTCTTCAATATGAAGGTACAACTGATGTACAAGAGTCCATAAGAATAAATCTGATAAAACAGTACGAAATCTTCGTTTGTGGTAAGAATGAAACTTTATCTGAAGTACACCAACGTTTTAATTGTTTAATCATTGATCTAAAAATTGTTGTTAAGACCTACCCTAATTCTGAGATCCTGACAAAATTCCTAGAATGTCTTCCTGAAAGTTGGGACAATTATACCATGTGTCCTAAACTATCTAAGGATCTTAAATTCATGACCTTAGGTACTTTATTTGGCAACATGCTCAACCATGAGCAATCGTGTCAACTTAAGAAGAATCTTGTAAAAGATTCAAAGAGCACACATGTTGCTTTACTTTCTTCAGAGTTAATGCCTACTCAGCGATCTTGTTGGTCCCTAAGGGTTATACAAGTTTATAGAGGGGGGGGGGGGGTTGAATACAAACACAAATTTTTATCTTTAAAATTGTTTATTGATGTATATCAAACAATTTATAGTTTGTTGAGGAATAAGATCAAGTTCAAAACCTAATCTAAACAAACTAAGAGAATCACACAGAATTCTTGCACTAAGAAAAGAGAGAAAGAAATAAGAAAACTAAGAATAGTTTTTTTACACAAAGTAGTTCAGCGAAGGAAGCACCACTTCGAAAAGAAGTAGGGTTTCCTATTTATACTGCATGCATTAAATGCAAGTCAGTATAACTTTACATGTGGCAGCGTCTGGTTGGTTGCATGGATTTGACTTTGGCAAACATCCCTTTTGGCAGCATGATGAACAGTGTAGTTGGCAGAGTGGGTTGTACGATCCTGGACAAAGGATGTCTCTCTGAAAAATCATACAAAAGCGTGCAAGGAGATAAGACAAAAGTTTCTTGTAGAACATGCTTCATGATCAACGATCGCTGAGTTGATCTTTATCAGCGAATGATAAAGTTCAGCTCTCGCTGAAGTCTTCTACTTGAAACTTCGCGTGAATTGGACAAGTCTTGTCTTCACTGATATCCGCATCAGGTCACTAGTAGACTTAGTCTGAAGGGTTTGGATCAAGAATTCCCCATACTTGATGATGACAAAGCAATAAAGGAAAATTTCTAAGTTAAAAACACAAGGATAAAAAGGACTCATAAATACGTGTCCCATTTACTGTTTTCAGTGATCTTTTCTAGTACTGATGGAGTAAAGTTCTTCATTGAAAATTTTCATTAACTTCATAAATAAGATTACAAGGGAAGTTGAAAACTTATAAGTACAATGAAAATAATTACAAGTACAAAAAGTTACAAGCTGACAAAATAGAAGAATACAGGGTGATCCTATCAGCTATTCAGGTTCTTTCTTGATGAGAAGTTCATCAAAAGTGTCAGTTTCTGGAATCATCCAATCAGGGACTATTACTCCATACCCCTCTGAGTTTTGCTTCGCGATAGATGTGGGGCTTCAGGAATGTTCCAAGAAGGGAATAGTCGCACCAGTAGAGTAGGTCTCTGAGTTGTTCGACGGGAGTGATGTTTAACTCTGACCAACGTTGAAAGTATTGGCGACCAGTGTATTCAAGAAAGAAGATGCCGAGAGGTTCGCTGACTACTTTACCAGCTTCGAAACTTCAGCATGTGGCAGGGAGACGTCAAGGCCTGAGAGATCAGCATTTGGACCGAGAACAGCTTCACGAGAGAAGTCAGCACCAGTCTCGTTCCTTATTGCAGGGCCTGAGGATGATGGAGTCTTCTTCTTTGGAGCGCTTTATCTTTGTTGGATGGCTGGAGGAGGAGGCAAATCAATAGCTGAGGACACTTGGTCGATTAGCTTATTAACTTTCGACACAAGGCTTGTAACTTGAACGGGATCGCTGAATTGCAACCCTGATCTCTAACCATTCGTTGAGGCCAAGATTTTCCAATGCTGACAGATAGCAGGTCTTTGCAACGCCGTTTTCGCTGATCATCTGGACTTCTACAATAGCAACACCTCTGATAGTCCTTCCCTTCAGGTTTACGTGTTTGATTCTCGCTCGTAAACTCCTGAAGTGGACTTTCTATTTACACCAAGCCAGTGTGGATTCACTGACCTGAACCTTCTGTTGTTTCTTCTTCCCGGCTTGTTTCAGCAGCTCTTGCTGAACTCGAAGGGGAAATTTCTTCAGTTGAGGATCATTCACTGAACGTTGGGCTAGTTTCAGAGCGAATGTTTTATCTAGGGGTGTTTGCGGTCCGGTTTGGGCGGTTTAACCCCTCAAACCACAAACCAGACCGCAAATGGCGGTTTATTAAATTTTCAAACCGAGCGGTTTGACATCAAGTGCCCAGACCGGTCAAACCGGACCGCGGTTTAGTCGGTTTGGTCCGACCGGTTTAGGCAGTTTGGGCCTTTTACGGGTTTTAAAGTTTAAACTTAAAAAACATATATAATTTTGAAGTCGTGACTCATGAAGACATGAACGAGAACAACGAATAGTGAGTGCATATTAGGATTCAAGATAAAGTAGATTTATGTTTGGGTTATTAGGATTTAAGACAAAGTTGAGTCTAAGCGTTAAAAGTTGGGCTAGAGTTTTATACGAAAGTGAATGCATAATATATATATATATATATGGCGGTCGGTTTGGTCCAAACCGCCCAAATAAACCGTTAAACCGCAGACTGGACCGGACCGCCTGGTTTGGCAAAATTCCAAACCAAGTCGGACCGCCAGACCGCTCAAACCGCAAAAAACGGTCCGATTTGACTTGGTTCGACCGGTTTGAGCAATCCAACAGTTTTTTTGAACACCCCTAGTTTTATCATTAAGCTTAGGCTTCTGTTGTTCAGCGAAGATCTTTTCTGCCTTTAACGCTTCAGTTATTTCCCTAAGAGTCAGGCAGCTGAGGTGAGCAGGGATTAGTGGCTGACTTTCAATCTTTTGGATCGTCGCTGCTTTCCTTCTTCGTTCATCTTCATCTGACCTTTGAGGAGGCAGAGTAGGTCTTTTGGGATTGGAAAGCAGTTCTTCTTCTTCATCTTGTTCATCGGTTTCATTCAGAATAGAAACCAGGATTATTTGTTCTTCAACATTGATCACTGGGATAATTTGTTGAGTTTATTGTGGGGGAGCATCAACGGTAGCCTCAATCAGGGGAGAGGACTAGCTGAAACAAAATGATCATTTGAGTTAGATCATTTTATGGTGAAAATAGATAGAGAAAGGAGTGGTTTAAGCGTTTAGAGGTTTTAGGAGGAGTAGGGTAGAAATTGAGAAGGGGTAGAGGAGTGAGGCAGTGTAAGGGAAGAAAAGGTAACATACCTGACATGTTGGCTTCTTTAGGAGGATCTCCAAGTTGTCATTAGCGAGGCCCTTATTTTTGTCGTGCTGCGTCTTCTTAGCAGGAGACTTTGCAGTGGTCCCCTCCCTTGGTTCGTTGATTGAGACACCTTTTAGAGCAGGGGCCTTTATTGTACTTGGCTCAAACCAGAAGGGGTCATCATCTTCTTCATCATCATCATCCTTGGGAGAAGGATGAGATGAAGGTTCTTCATCAGCTATCTCTAGCTCTTCCTCCTCTTCCTCATCATCAGTGATTTCGATGTTTTCCTTTTCAGCCACAAGAGAAGGAGGGTCTTTGCCTTGCTCCCCCTCAGAAGGAGAGGGATCTTCAACGGTTCCCTCAGAATGATCAAGTTCTTGAGGGTCAGATTCGTTTTTCTCTTCCTCCCCCTCAACATTCAGGGGAAGGTCTTGTTCAACGATTTTCTCCCCCTCTTCCACTGAATGGGGGGAGGTAACCACATCAGCAGCTTCAGCAGCAGCAGCAACATATGCCTCAGGGGCCATGTCTTCCAGGCCAAGGATCTCCGAAGTTGAGGACCGTTAACACCTCAATAGTCTCTAACCTGGTTTCTAGGTCAGGGATGCGAGATGTAGCCAGAATGACAAAGTTTGCTGTCATCCCCAAAAGCTTTCGATCACTCTGAGAGAAGTGGGAGACAGGGACCGTCGGAGCTTCCATCCGCTCCAGGATCTTGGTGAGCAGGTTGTTGTTTTCAGAGACCTGTTGAGTGAGGCTGCTCACCTCACTCTGGAGGCATGAGAGGTTATCCTTCAGCGTTCCAACCTCGTTGCTGAGGTTGGAGTAGTTAGTTGATAGATAAGAGATGGAGGTCTGAAGGGTGGTGATGGCGTTGGTATTGTTGTTGACGGTGGTTTCTAGGGTTGTCACTCCCCCTTTCAGCGATGAAATATCAACAGAGGTCGCCTTGTCGGAAAGGGAGGAGGAGACATTCTTTAGCGATTCCCCGGCATCAATGATTGCCGAGGTATTGTTGGAGATGGTGGTGGATAGGGATTCCATTTTAGTAGCTATGTCTTAGGGGGACGTGCTGATTGTCCCTAAATTAGGACCTGTAAAAGAAAAGAACTTGTGAGCAAATGAAAACTCATAAGTTGGGTTTTCACAGAGAGGTAAGGATTGTGTTTGGATACCTGTAGGAGTTAGGATGGAGAAGTTCATGAAGTCGTGAGTTCCTCCCCAATGTTCCAAGTCGTCCTCAAACGAACGAATAGGGATTGTTGTTGTAGATCCTACAGGTCATGTAGAATTGCGCTGGATCATGTTTTGTAGCATTGCAGCGCTTGTATCCATCTGAGAGAAAGACGGAACCGTCGGCGCGATGCTGAATGTTGAGAAGACGAAAGGAGAAGAAGAACCGATGGTTGAGATGGTGTTGGTAGCAGGTTCAGCGCTGGTAACGCTGGAGAAGACCTCCGCAGCGCTTTGAGGCGCTGAGGATGTTAGGGACTACACCAAGAACGTTTCAGAGAACGTAGTCTCTGAAGCAGTTGTGAAGGGATGGCTTCAGCGGATGTGGAGGAGTTTACCACGAAATCGTCGAGCGTTGCCTGTTGAGAGGCCAACGCTGATACTTTATCTTGGGAAGGCAGAGGCTTCTTCTTATTGATCTTCTTGGACTTATGGGTGCTAAGTGGGGTTGATGAGGGTTTCCTCTTTTTCACAGAGGTGGTAGTTGCAGCCTGGGTTGCAGAGGGGATTGCACCGTTGCAGGGATAGCCGTAGAAGAAGAAGAAGTGGGGAGTAGAAGAGAGAGAAGAGAAGAAAGACTTACCTCGCCTTTGATTGGTTTGAAGTCGAGTACCTTGGGCCGACTTGGGAGAGCATGTAGTCTCCCTTCTTAGGGTAGTGGCTGCCCAAATCCATTTGTAGAATGGCTGAGATGAAACAGGGGTAGGGAACGGTTGTGGGGCGTTCAGGTTTTTCGACCTGGTCCATCAGGTCTTCAAAAATTATGCGGGCATAGTCCACATGCAGGCCTTTGAGAAGTGCGTAGGCCATGGCAACCTGTGTTTTACTAGCCTGATCAGTGGAGCCAGTCTTTGCTGTCATGCACCTGATAACATGAGCAAATATGAACTTCAGTTCGGTTGGCATCTTGTTCTTGAGGACCTTTGTGAGTTTCTTGTCGTCCTCCATGGTTCTGGTCTTGTCCCATGAATATTTCATGAGATCTAGGAAAGCAATCAGAGTTTGCATTCCTTCAGGAGTGTTGGGGTCAGTGAGAGCATTGAAAGGTTTGGCCTTAGAACTGCCAGGGAGGTTTAGAGCCGATCAAATGGCTCAAGGGGTTATGGATCCACGACCGAGTTCAGTCTGAAAGCCGATAACAGATATTTCCTTTCCAGATTTTGGGAAACTTCAGTGGTACGGTAGGCAGTGTACCAGAATTGTTGCAGTAGATGGCGGTATGCTGGAGGAGCGATAGTCATCGCTGTGGAAAGAGGGCAAGTCTTGATGAAGTTTACTGCATCAGTGAGGTGGGGTGCTGGTTTCCTCTTGGGGAATTCCAGCAGGGCTAGGGAGTTATTCGTGGCTAGGATGATTTGCAGAAGTTCGACTTTGACAACGTCAACCTTGGTCATGACCGCAGGTGCTTTGTTGGTAGCAGTGGTAGCGGCAGTGTTATCAGCGATGGTTGAGGATGTCATTTCTCTTTAGAAACAAAAATATAGAAAAGAGTGATGAACTTCTTAAATGGAAATGTTTCATCCAAAATAAGGGTTTTGAGGTTTTTAGGGTTTTACAGTTTCCTTTTTAGGGAAGAAACAATAAAATGTGGGTTTTCTAGTTTTAGAAGAGTTTAAAACTAGTGAAAAACATGATTTCCAATTTCTTTTAATGGAAAGGGATTCTGAAAAAAAGTACGAAAGTTTTAAGTTTAAGATTTTTACTTTAAACTAAAAAGAAAAACTATATTTCAAGTTTTGTTCATAAGATCATGAAGAAGATGATCTTATGTTTGAAAAACGTTTGTTTTGATCCAATGTATCAAGAAATAAGATCAAAACAAGTAAAAGATGTAAAATGAGAAGAAGATATGAACCTGTTTGAGTGGAGGTTGAAGATTCGAGTAACAAGTTTTGTTAGACAACCTAGGGGGGGGTAAGGTTGTATTTAAAATCTTTTACTTTCAAAAATTCTTTTACAAATAAATACAGTACAGAAACAGTATAAATAAATCAAAATATACAAATAATAAATATACAACAATTATATAAACAGATATAATTAAAAGCACAGCGGAATAAATAAAGAGATAAGGGATAGAGATACTTGACACAGAGATTTACTGATTTACCACCAACTGTGATAAACCAGCAGCCGAGACACTTCCCGACACGATCCAATAAATGTATTCTTTACGGTAGAATACAAACCAAATACAGAGCAAAGTAAACGGTTCTCTAAGCCTCAGCTTATTGAGATGTACAGGATCACACACCCGTTATTCAAATACTTACAAGAGGAGTATAACTCACAATGGGTAATCACTCTTGTATAATATCTCACACTTGGATATTTTAAAAAAAAGGTTTTATAAAATATATATATTAAATAATGAGAGAGAGAGCTGATGGAGTTGCTGTTTGTTGTTGCTGTTGTGTTGTTGCTTCTTCATCACCAACGCATATAATATATAGCATGAAGACTTCCAACGGTCACATGACCTGGCGGTATACCGCCTTGCACACCGCGGTATACCGCGGTCAGAAAGTACAAAGGGAGCAGCAGCGCAGGTGCTTCTTTCGGCTGAAGACACTTCTTCATTAAATGTGCAACAATAACAAATCTTGAAATTAATTGAATGAACAGTAACTACTATGAGATTTGATTTGAGAGCTGAAAGAATCAGGAACACATCTTCACACTTTTGATATATATATTATATATATAAAAAGTGTAATGATGACTTATAATAAAATAACATATATATATATATATTTATATATATATATATATTATACGATTTATATATATAAAAAATATGTATTATATATATATTTGATTCAAATATATATTTATATAGATACGAAATATCCAAGTGATATATTATTTTAGGGTGTTTATCATTATTAGTTATAAACAATAATGACGACGTAAAACTTCCGTCTTGAACCCTTCAGATAAAAACTTCGTGTTCTTCAACAACTGCACACTTGGATTAAATTGTTAGACAAACAATAATACGGTGTGTTTGTAATCATCAAAATAAATATATAAAATATATAGAGATGTGGTACACTTGCACCAACAATCTCCCCCTTTTTGATGATGACAAACACAACCGCTAAGCATGAGCATATGCGGTTTCTCTCCCCCGTTTGTCGAAACAAAAAGGGTCAAGAAAGACGGTATGCTTCCCCTCGAGAGATGCTCCCCCTCAAAATATGCATATAATTGAGGTAGCATAAACTCATGGGTAAAAGAGCTAAAACGCTCCCCCTCAAATTAATAACGATATCAATTTGATTTTATAAAATTTGAGGGATAAAATAAAATGCAAAAAGCAATAGAGACAAAGATATACAAACCAATACGAAACACTTGCACCAAAACGGATCTTAAGGCTTCAATTTTCGGTTAATTTTATGTGATTAAAAAAAAATCACCACGTATTATGACCTCGTCAGGTAACCACGTATTATAACCTCGGCAGGTAACCACGTATTATAACCTCGGCAGGTAACCACGTATTATAACCTCGGCAGGTAACCACGTATTATAACCTCGGCAGGTAACCACGTATTATAACCTCGGCAGGTAACCACGTATTATATCCTCGCCAGGAAACCACCTACAAAAGGCAAAGAAAATTTTTCGTGGTACCCTTTTCTTATGGGTCCTTTTAACAGTTAGTATA
Organism: Saussurea involucrata; assembly: GCA_033807775.1. Lineage (NCBI taxonomy): Eukaryota > Viridiplantae > Streptophyta > Magnoliopsida > Asterales > Asteraceae > Saussurea > Saussurea involucrata. The sequence goes on from CM066318.1 coordinate 64,331,683, forward strand.
AAACATAAACTGCAAAAAAAAAAATTAAAATATGTTGTCGACATAAAATAAAGCATGACAACATACAATCCACAAAAATTTGTTTAAAACCACAAACGCATCCCACCGGGATTATCAACATTAAACATTCCTTTCGGAATCCATTTTCTAACCATTTTAATTTTACGATCGTATTCATCATAGACGTAAAAAGAAGTATGCGGATTAACATTTTTCTTAGGATTCGCAAACTTATTATTATACATAAACGCATGTGATTTTCTCGACATATAATTCACATAATTCATTTTAGGAACATACGGAGGTTTTTGCGTTTTATTTTTAACAACAAATTTAGGTTTTTCAAAAACCTTTTTAATTGGCATACAATCACATTTTTCAATACACGTATTTGAACCAATGCCTTTTCGGCAATTTATACGATTTGATATATTAAGCATTTTAAGCACTTTATCATTGCTACTATTAAAAGCATTTGCTAATAAGTCATTTTTCTCATGCGATTTACATTTAGCATTTAAACATGCAATTTTATCATTTAAAATAACACAAGATTTACAAATATCTTTTTCACTTAATTTATTTTCTAATTTAGTGATAACATCTAAATCATGAGCAGATTTTTGTTTACCGTCATCTATTTCCTTTTTATATACAGATACGGTTTCTTTTAAATTAGAAATTTCATCTTTATATTTATTTGCGAGAGCAGCCATATCATGAAATGATTTATATAATTCGTCAAGATTATTTTCATCGTCACTATAATAATTATCACTATAATTACTATCACAATTATTTTTAGAAGGATATGATGAAGATACCTCATTATCATGGTCGGCCATGAAACAAAAAATTTTGGCCTCATTTATGCTTGCGCTCAACGCGCCTCCAACTAAAGCTTTTGGTGTGTTGATTTGTTTTGCTCGTTTCGGACACACACTCGCATAGTGATCCTTGTCGCCACACACATAGCAAAAGCCTTTCTTTTTATTGGCTTTTTCATCGTCGCTAGATTCGTCATTTTTGTCTTCACTTTTGTGGACGTTGCGACTTTGGTTTTTACCACCACGACGGTAGTCTCCATTTTCTTGAAACCTATCATTATTAGCAAACTTTTTGTTAGATAAAAGTTTAGAAAGTTTTCTTACCAACTTGACTAAATCGTCAAGATTTTCGGGTTCGTCATCCGAGGAACTTGCATCTTCCTCCTCTTCCTTTTCTTTTGAGGCAACGACTTTGAGAGCGATGGATTTCTTTTTGACTTGCTCCCGGACTTGATTTCTTTTTAGTGCGATTTCGTGCACTTTAAGATTGCCGATGAGATCATCGAGCTTCATCGTTGCGAGATCTCGGGAGTCTTCTAAAGATGTAATTTTTGCCATCCACTCCGAAGGAAGTGCTCGAAGAATTTTCCTTACATAGTCTTCGTTAGGATAAGTGCGACCTAATCCCTTCAAAGTAGTCATAATGAGGTTAAAACGTTTAAACATTGAGTCGATTGACTCATCTTTTGACATTTCGAACAATTCATAATCATGTACTAAAATATTTATTTTAGAGCTTTTAACTTGAGTATTTCCACGATGAGTGTCACTCAAGCTTTGCCAGATTTGATTAGCAGTTTTACAGGTATAAACTCTTTCAATTTCATCAGAGGTTAAAGCAGCATATAATATATTTTTAGCTTCAAAATTTAAACAATAATGAGATTCTTCAGCGGGAGTCCAATCTTTTATGGGTTTATCAACAATAAGATCATTTTCAACTTTGGTTGGTCTAAAATTCCCATTTTCTATAATATCCCAAATTTTTTGACTTTTGCCACGAACGTGACATTCAAATAGCTCGGCCCAAATGCCAAACTTTTCAGTATCTATCAAAGGAGGTTTAGAAAACACAAAATTAGTTTGTTGAGCCATTTAAAAAAATATTTAAACAGAAAATTTTTGAAAGACCCGCTCTGATACCAAATGTTAGACAACCTAGGGGGGGGGGGGTTAAGGTTGTATTTAAAATCTTTTACTTTCAAAAATTCTTTTACAAATAAATACAGTACAGAAACAGTATAAATAAATCAAAATATACAAATAATAAATATACAACAATTATATAAACAAATATAATTAAAAGCACAGCGGAATAAATAAAGAGATAAGGGATAGAGATACTTGACACAGAGATTTACTGATTTACCACCAACTGTGATAAACCAGCAGCCGAGACACTTCCCGACACGATCCAATAAATGTATTCTTTACGGTAGAATACAAACCAAATACAGAGCAAAGTAAACGGTTCTCTAAGCCTCAGCTTATTGAGATGTACAGGATCACACACCCGTTATTCAAATACTTACAAGAGGAGTATAACTCACAATGGGTAATCACTCTTGTATAATATCTCACACTTGGATATTTTAAAAAAAAGGTTTTATAAAATATATATATTAAATAATGAGAGAGAGAGCTGATGGAGTTGCTGTTTGTTGTTGCTGTTGTGTTGTTGCTTCTTCATCACCAACGCATATAATATATAGCATGAAGACTTCCAACGGTCACATGACCTGGCGGTATACCGCCTTGCACACCGCGGTCAGAAAGTACAAAGGGAGCAGCAGCGCAGGTGCTTCTTTCGGCTGAAGACACTTCTTCATTAAATGTGCAACAGTAACAAATCTTGAAATTAATTGAATGAACAGTAACTACTATGAGATTTGATTTGAGAGCTGAAAGAATCAGGAACACATCTTCACACTTTTGATATATATATTATATATATAAAAAGTGTAATGATGACTTATAATAAAATAACATATATATATATATATTTATATATATATATATATATATATATATATATATATATATATTATACGATTTATATATATAAAAAATATGTATTATATATATATTTGATTCAAATATATATTTATATAGATACGAAATATCCAAGTGATATATTATTTTAGGGTGTTTATCATTATTAGTTATAAACAATAATGACGACGTAAAACTTCCGTCTTGAACCCTTCAGATAAAAACTTCGTGTTCTTCAACAACTGCACACTTGGATTAAATTGTTAGACAAACAATAATACGGTGTGTTTGTAATCATCAAAATAAATATATAAAATATATAGAGATGTGGTACACTTGCACCAACAAGTTTTAATATCACAAATCCAAGAACAAATGCTCAGGAATTCTTTCTGCTTTTAGAGAGTTCGAGTGCGTAAAAGGAAAAATTATAAACAAGAAGTGTGTATATAGTGAAAGTAGAGAGAGAAAACTAATGAGCGGGAAAATAACTCATCATGACATGTGACACGTCCCTTGAAGCTTATTAGACAAGAATTCGAAACGGGCGAATGTGTCAGACGAAAAGTTGTGCCATGGGTTATCCGTTTGATGACGTCACATAAAACTGTCCTTTCATTTTCAAAAACGTTTCCCTGAAGTTTTTGAAAACGTCAGAGAGGATTTTAAAAAGAAGATTCACTGATAAGAAATGTCAGTGAGCTTTGTTATTTCAAAAGAATCACTAAAGGAAGGGATATTCAGCGATTAAATTTTGTTTTGAAATTCAGCATACTGAAGTAAACTTCAGCGAATGGGAATAGCAAAAAAACATACCTTGGAATCAGCAAATCAATTTGTTCAGAGATTAGATGATAAATAAGGAGATAGAATTTCCTTTAACACTGACCTAGTGCGTAATCACTGAAGAATTATTCTTCAAGGTTCAGCATGCCAAGCTCGCTGATGAGAAAGTTGAATCTTGTCTCATCAAGGGGTTTGGTGAAAAGGCCAGCTAACTGAAAGTCAGTTGGGATAAAGTGAAGTTCTATATCACCATTCATCACATGATATCTAATAAAGTGATACCTGATTTCGATGTGTTTAGTCTTTGAGTGTAGCACTAGATTATTGGCTATAGCGATGGTACTAGTGTTGTCGCAATAGATTGGAATTTTGGAGAGATGAAGGTCATAGTCTAATAGTTGAATTTTCATTCATAAGACCTGAGCACAACAGCTTCCAGCAGCTACATACTCAGCTTCAGCTGTGGAGATGGACACTGAACTTTGTTTCTTACTTGTCTAACTTACCAGCTTTCCACCCAGGAGTTGACAGCCTCCTGTGGTGCTTTTTCTATCCATCTTGCAACCTGCAAAGTCACTATCTGAATAGGCAGTTAGATCAAACCCTGAGTCTTTGGGATACCAAAGACCTAGGTTGGGTGTACCCTTCAGATATCTGAAAATTCGCTTTACAACGATTAGATGTGATTCTTTGGGTTTAGATTGATATCGTACACATAAAGAAGTAGCATACATAATATCAGGACGACTATATGTAAGATAAAGAAGATAGCCGATCATCCCTCGGTATCCAGTGACATTAACAGGCTTCCCTGAAGGATCTTTGTTAAGTGTCAGCGGCAGTGCCATAGAGGTTTTCATAGCTGAGCTTTGAGTTAAATCAAATTTGTTCAACATATATTTGACATACTTACCTAAGTGGATAAACGTACCCTTATCATTCGGCTTGATTTGGAGTCCATGGAAGTAAGTCAGCTCACCCATCATACTCATCTTATATTCAAATTTCATTCTTTTTGTGAAGCGAGTACATAATGCAGGGTTAGTAGAACCAAATATAATGTCATCGACATATGTTTGAACAAGAATAATATGACCTTTTTCTTTCCTGAAAAATAGAGTGTTGTCGATTTTGCCACGCTCAAAATTTTCAATGAGAAGAAAAGAGGATAGAGTGTCATACCATGCACGTGGTGCTTGTTTCAGACCATAGAGTGCCTTATCCATCTTATAGACATAACCTGGATGCTTAGGATCCGAGAATCCTGGTGGTTGTTCGACATAGACTTCTTCGTTCAGCCTTCCATTGAGAAACGCTGACTTGACATCCATTTGGAAAACGTTGAAGTCTTTGTGAATAGCGTATGCTAGAAATAGACGAATAGCTTCGAGTCTTGCCCCTGGGACAAAGGTTTCATCGTAATCTATACCTTCCTCTTGTCTGTATCACTGAGCAACTAGACGAGTTTTGTTGCGGGTTACAGTTCCATTTTCATCTAACTTGTTTCGATAGACCCACTTAGTGCCTATCACTGATTTGTCAGATGGTCTTGGAACAAGATTCCAAACTTTGTTTCATTAGAATTCAGTCAGCTCTTCTTGCATAGCGCTGACCCAGTTTGGATATCTGAGGGCATCATCAACCTTTATTGGTTCAATCAGTGAAATAAAATTAACATATAAAAAAATATTATCTGCACTGCGTCGAGTCTGAACACTTGCATTTGGATCACCAAGAATTTGATTTGTTGGGTGATTCATAGTCCATCGTTGAGCAAGAGAAGAAGCTTCAGCGATATCAGGTAATTGAGGCAGGATAGGCAGAACAGATGAAACTTCATTTACTGACTGCTGAGAGGTTGATGGAATATCATATGATGGTTCAGAAACAGGCATAGTGTTAATGGGAACAAATGAAACCCAAGATGAAGAATCAGCTTCACTTGTCTGCATGCTGGGAATGATGACAGGATAATCATCAGTGGTTAGATTGTTGACATGAGGGTCAGGATTAGGAATAGCTTCTGAATCCATAAAATGAAAAAACATCCACTGATTGAGTTCTTCGTTGTCAGCAGAGGGTCTTGTGTTCGCTGAACGGGATTCGTCAAAGGTGAGATGAATAGTTTCTTCCACAGTTTGTCTTCGCTTGTTGAAGACTCTTAAGGCTTTGGATATAGAAGAATATCCAAGAAATATTACGTCGTCAGCTTTGGGATCAAACTTTCCAAGAGCATCTCTGTTGTTTAAGATGAAGCACTGACAACCAAAGATGTGAAGAAAGCTGATAGACGGCTTTCTTCCATGGAAGAGTTCGTAGGCAGTCTTGTTGAATCTTTTGATGATCAGCGATCTATTCTGCGTAAAACACACAGTGTTGATAGCTTCTTCCTAGAATTGAGTAGGAAGATGAGAATCGCTGATCATTAAACGAGCAGCTTCGATGAGCGTTCGATTTCTTCTTTCAGCGAATCCATTTTGTTGTGGTGTTCTCACTGAAGAAAAGTTATGAGAAATACCCTTACTCTCAAAGAAGTTATCAAGGGAACTATTTTTTGAATTCAGTCCTATGATCACTTCTTATTGAGGGAACAGTAAGGTTATTCAAGACTTCCATTTTACTAACGAAAGACATGAGTTCTTCTGAGGTGTCGCTCTTAGCACGGAGAAACATCATCCAGGTGTAGCGAGAGAATTCGTCCACAATAACCAGTGTATATTTATTTCCAGCGATGGATTGAATATTGACAGGGCCAAACAAATCCATGTGAAGAAGTTGAGGAGGAGATGTCACTGAAGAAACTTGCTTTGACTTGAATCTTGCTTTTGTTTGTTTCCCTTTCTCACACGCTGAACAGAGAGATTCCTTAGCGTATGAGTGTTGAGGAAGACCAATGACCAACTCTTTTGAAGAAAAAGTATTCAGTGTCTTGAAGTTGAGATGAGAGAGCCTTTTATGCCATACCCAATTGACATCAGAAGAGGCTTTGGAGAGAAAACACATATTCTCAGTGGTTGTTGAGTCCTTGTTTATTACATAAACATTTTCTAAACGATATCCACTGAGATAAACTTTTTCTTTTTGTCAGTGACGAAACATGCTTCCTTAGTGAAGCAAACCTTGAAGTCCTTGTCACACAGCTGACTGATGCTAAGAAGATTGTGCTTCAGCCCTTCGACGTATGCGACTCTTCTGAAGTTTTTGTACCATTAGAAAGTACACCAAACCCTCGGGTATAGCCTTTTCCATTTCCACCAAAGGTCACTCAGGGACCTTTCTCTTCCCTGTAATCAGTGAGCATGTTTTTCTTTCCAGTCATATGTCGAGAGCATCCACTATCAAGATACCAGATACCCTTCGAGATCTGCAAACAAAGGAAGATTAATTTGGAATGGGCACCCATTTTACGATGGATCCACACTTGTCAGTGGAGGTGGAGGAAGTGGAAGGTTCAGCGATCTTTGCAACATCTGATGATTTAGCTTCAATGATAATCTTCACCTTGGTTAATTTCTTAACCTTGGTGGCATTTTTCACCGTGGCTTGATTTGTATCAGGGATTGTCTTCTTTGCCTTGGGGGCGTTGATCTTCACCTTAGCTAATTTCTCAGCTTTGGTGGTTGTATGACACTTACTAGTAATGTGATCGGTAAGTCCATAGTGATAACATTTCCTATAGCTAAAAGTAGCTTTAGGACCATAGGCATATTTATTTGATAGCTTCAAATGGGCAGGGCCTGTACCAAGAATACCTTTGGCATCAGATATCGGAGGAACCTTTGGTTCTTCAGATTTCTTGCCAATTACATTTATTCTGATTCTAGGAGTAGATCGCTGAACATGTTCAGTGACAGCTGAAGTAGAGGTAGAAAAGATTGATACCTGAGAGTTAGAAGTAGAAGTAGAGGGAATTTCAGCTTGTTCTTCCTCTTCTTCTATTTTGACCATGAGACAGAGATTGGCCTCATCTTCTTCATCTGAATCTGATTCTTCACCAGACTCAGCCTAGTCTTGTTCTTCAGCGAACAAACCTTTGCCCTTCTTTTTGTAGCTCTTCAGCTTTTCATCCTTTTCTTTGAGCTTTTGATACTTGTCATCTTTACTCCTAGAAGTAAAGGGTTTCTTGTGGGATGAAGAATGTTTGAAAGCTTTCTTTGATCTGTATTCACTTGCAAAGTGTCCTACTTTTTAACAGTTAAAGCAGGTAGCAGTAGCCTTATCAATAGGAGTAGATTTGGGCTTTGTCAGTGATAGTAAGAGGTTTATTTCTTCTGAAGTTACTCTTTCTAGCAAACCTCCTGAAGGTATTTGTCAGGAGTGCCAGAGATTCATCAAGTTCTGAAGGATCAACTTCTGACGAATCATTAGAGTTAGATTCCATTTCAGTGATCGTGACAGTAGATCGCTGAGCAGGTACTGACTCTGAGGAGAGTAAAGCAACAGGTGTGCTCTTGGAGTCTTTAACAAGATTCTTATTAAGTTGACACGACTACTCATGATTGAGCATAGTGCCAAATAAGGTAGAAAGGGTCACGAATTTAAGATCCTTCGAGAGTTTAAGACACATGGTATAGTTGTCCCAACTTTCAGGAAGACATTCTAAGAGTTTAGTCAGGATCTCAGAGTTAGAATAGGTCTTACCAACAGTTTATAAATCAATAATTAAGCAATTGAAACGTTGGTGAACTTCAGAGAGAGTTTCATTTTTACCACAGATGAAACTTTCATATTGTCTTACCAGGTTTATTCTCCTGGATTCATGTACCTCTTCAGTACCTTCATACTGAACATAGATAGTGTCCCACATTTCTTTGGAACTTTTCAGGTTCATTATGGAATGGTAGACTTCATCAGGAAGAGCCATGGAGATGATGGATCTAGCCTTTGTATCAATGGCCACTTTCTTCTTATCATCTTCAGTCCATTGTGAGACTTCTCTGATGATTAGTCTTTCAGGAATGGCAGGAGTAGTCAAAGTGAGTGGAACAGCAGCCTGGATCATATGTGGAACATATGGTCTATTTTCTACGTAATAAGGTATAGTGGGATCTACGCCTTCCAAGAAGACCATCATTCGATTCTTCCAAAGATTGAAATTGTCTTTGCTAAATCGAGGTGGTTTGGCAAGAGAGCCATTATCTATGTTATTAGTGTTTGTGTTGTTTTCCATGTTGAAGAAATAGCAAGGAAGAGAGTATAAGCAAGATCTTGTTTATGAGATTAAACAATCTGCTCTGATACCACTTGTTGGTCCCGAAGGGTTATACAAGTTTGTAGAGGGGAGGGTTGAATACAAACACAAATTTTTATCTTTAATATTGTTTATTGATGTATATCAAACAATTTACAGTTTGTTGCGGAATAAGATCAAGTTCAAAACCTAATCTAAACAAACTAAGAGAATCACACAGAATTCTTGCACTAAGAAAAGAGAGAAAGAAATAAGAAAACTAAGAATAGTTTTCTTGCACAAAGTAGTTCAGCGAAGGAAGCACCACTTCAAAAATAATTAGGGTTTCCTATTTATACTGCATGCATTAAGTGCAAGTCAGTATAACTTTACACGTGGCAGCGTCTGGTTGGTTGCATGGATTGGACTTCAGCAAACAACCCTTTTGGCCGCATGATGAACAGTGTAGTTGGCAGAGTGGATTGTACGATCCTGGACAAAGGATGTCCTTCTGACAAATCGTACAAAAGCGTGCAAGGAGATAAGACAAAAGTTGCTTGTAGAACAGGCTTCATGATCAACGATCGCTGAGTTGATCTTTATTGGCGAATGATAAAGTTCAGCTCTCGCTGAAGTCTTCTACTTGAAACTTCGCGTGAAATGGACAAGTCTTGTCTTCGCTGATATCCGCATCATGTCACTAGTAGACTTAGTCACTCGTTCTTCAGCTTGGTCTTCTTTGAACTCAGTTGTCGTGAATCTTGTCTCCAGGGATCATAAGCAAACAATTACAAATAAAGCTTTCAGCGATCATTAGTGAGACTGAACAGGCTCAGGGCTCACTGATGTACATGTATCGCTCAAGCATAAAATAAAGTGCACAGTTTTCCATCAGCGATACTAAACATACTTAGTATATTTTTCATAGATGGCAAAACATTAATAGATATTGTTTACTTACAATTTTCACTAAGTAATTCTCAGGGTCATTATCAAATCACTGAAGGGTTTGGATCAACAGATCTTCTATCACTATCACTGAGTTGGAATCTAACTCTGATGATTCATTAGAACATGATACTTCAGAACTTGATGAATCTCTGTCACTCTTAACAAACTCCCTCGGGAGATTTGCAAGAAAGATTAACTTCAGAAGAAATAAATCTCTCACTATCACCGACAAGCCTAAATCATCTCCTATTGATAAGGCAATTGCCACTTGCTATAACTGTGAAAAGAAAGGTCACTTTGCTAGTGAGTGCAAGTCAAAAAAAGTATTCAAACCTTATTCAACATTCAAGAACTCCTCTACCTCTAAATCTAGAGATGACAAATACCTTAAACTCAAAGAAAAATATGAAAAGTTGAAAAACTACAAGAGAAAAGGTAAAGGCCTAATCGCTGAAGAACACGATTGGGCTGAATCGGAAGAAGAATAAGATTCTGATGAAGACTCTATGTCTAATGGCCGATACCCAAGGAGTAAAGGAAGAACCAACTGAAATTCCCTCTACTTCTATATCTCAGGTATCAACTTCCTCTCATCTAGCTATCATTGATGCTGATAGACTTCGTGCTATCGATTCACTGAAAATTGATTTATATCACGCCCTAAATGGCAAGACCCAAGCTGAACAACTAAATCTAGATTTAACTGTACAACTTAATAAATGTCATTTAAAGATCCAAGAACTCTCTAAAATTGAAGAAAGTTTAAACGATCAAGTCTATGTAAATCAAGTAATCAGTATTGAGCGTGAACAAGCTATCGCTGAACTGAAAGTTGAGAAAGTCAATGTTGAAGGATGGTGTAAATCCTCAGCAAAGATTACTGAGATTATCGGTGCTCGGATCCCTGTCAATGACAGAAGTGGTTTTGGTTTTAATGCTAACACAGAAGAACCAAGGTTGATGTTAAAGCTAAGAAATCTGAAGAACCTAAGATCCTCCGAAATCTGATGCTAAAGGCATTCTTGGTACACGCTATTGCTTAACCTGATATCACTCATTGTTTATAAATGGAATGGACAGGGGTTACCCCACAATGATCTAACAGAGTTCGTACAGTTAGGTTGTCCCGTTGAACCTAGATCTCGGGATCTCCAATCACATAGGTTGGGTTTCCTTCACAAAAACATTTCCATGGTGTTGATCCAAACTCTCTCAGTGATTTGATGATGACCCTTAAAATTACTTAGTGAAAATTACAAAGAATATATGTATGTATTAATGTTTCACCATCAGTGATAAACTCACTGAGTCTGTTCAGTATCACTGATGGCGACCATTGCTCCTTAAACGTATTCCTCAACAATAAATGTACATTAGTGATAACTTGAGTTTGTTCAATATCACTAATGATTGCTGAGTATTTCATATGTAATCAATGTTTTTTGTAATCCCAGAAGACAAGTTTTGCGACATAGAGTTCATCGCTGACATGGAAGATAAAGCTGATGAACAAGTGACAAGTCTACTAATGAGCTGATGCGGACATCGGTGAAACCAAGACAAGTCCACACACACGACATTTCAAGAAGAAGACTTCAGCGGTAGCTGACTTACATTAGGTCTTCACTAATGGAAGCTCAACTCAGCGATCGTTGATCATGAAGCCTCCTTCTCAATTAACTATCTTGCACAACTCCGTACGATTTGTCAAAAGGGACATAACTTTGTCCAGAATCGTACAAACCACTCTACCACTACACTGTTCACCATGCGACCCAAAGCATATTGCTAAAAGTCAGAAGCATGCGCCCAATCAGATGCTGACACGTGTAAAGTCCTACTTCCATGCATTAAATGCATTGGGTATGAATAGGCGGAATACCCCTTCAGTTTGAAAGGGGGTCTTCGTTGAACTTCCGTGTGCCTTAGAAAAATATCTTCATTTTTCTATCTTCTCTTTTCTCTTCATTTTTTTAGTGAAAGAACTCTTAGTGATTCTCTAGTTTGTTTATATTACGTTGTACTCAATCTTATTCCGTAACAAACTGTAAATTGTTTGATTTATTCAATAAACAATTTAGAAAACCATAAAACTTGTGTGTTTGTATTCAACCCCCCTTTTACAAACTTATACTTGTATAACCCTTCGGGACCAACAAGTTGTATTAGAGCAGATTGTTTAATCTCCATAAACAAGATCTTGCTTATACTAATCTCTTCCTTGCTACTTTTCAAATGGCACAAAACACAAACACAAACCATATTAATAATGGTTCTCTTGCCAAACCTCCTCGATTTAGTAGAGATAACTTTAATCTCTGAAAAAATCGAATGATGCTTTTCCTAGAAGGTGTAGATCCCACTATACCTCACTACGTGGAAAATGAACCCTATATTCCCTACATTCTTTCTCCTGCTGTTGCGGCCACTGCTACCACTCCAGCCATTCCTAAAAGACAACTCATCAAAGATGTCTCTCAATGGACTGAAGATGATAAAAAGAAGGTAGCCATCGATACCAAAGCCAAATCAATCATATTAATGGCTCTACCCGATAAGGTCTATCATTTTGTCATGAACCTCAGAAGCTACAAGGTACTAGCTGATGTACAAGAGTCCAGAAGACTAAATCTGATAAGACAGTACGAAAGCTTCATTTGTAGTAAGAATGAAACTTTATCTAAAGTACACCAAGGTTTTAATTGTTTAATCATTGATCTAAAAACTGTTGGTAAGACTTACTCTAATTCTGAGATCCTGGCAAAATTCCTAGAATGTCTTCCTGAAAGTTGGGACAATTATACCATGTGTCTTAAACTATCTAAGGGTCTTAAATTCATGACCTTAAGTACTCTTTTTGGCACCATGCTCAACCATGAGCAATCGTGTCAACTTAAGAAGAATCTTGTAAAAGATTCAAAGAGCAACATGTTGCTTTACTTTCTTAAGAGTTAATGCCTACTCAACGATCTTCTATCACTATCACTGAGTAGGAATCTAACTCTGATGATTCATTAGAAAATGATACTTCAGAACTTGATGAATCTCTGGAACTCTTGACAAACTCCCTCAAGAGATTTGCAAGAAAGAGTAATTTCAGAAGAAATAAACCTCTCACTATCACCGTCAATCCTAAATCATCATTGATAAGGCAACTGCCACTTGCTATAACTGTGAAAAGAATTGGTCACTTTGCTAGTGAGTGCAGGTCAAAGAAAGTATTCAAACCTTCTTCAACATTCAAGAACTCCTCTACCTCTAAATCTAGAGATGGTAAATACCTTAAACTCAACGAAAAATATGAAAAGTTGAAAAACTACAAGGGAAAAGGTAAAGGCCTAATCGCCGAAGAACACGATTGGGTAGAATATGAAGAAGAATAAGATTTTGATGAAGAAGATGAGGCCAATCTCTATCTAATGGCCGATATCCCCAGAGTAAAGGAAGAACCAGCTGAAATTCCCTCTACTTCTATCTCTCAGGTATCAACTTCCTCTCCTCCAGCTATCATTGATGTTGATAGACTTCGTGCTATCGATTCACTGACAATTGATTTATATGACGCCCTAAATGGCAAGACCCAAGCTGAACAACTAAATCTAGATTTAACTATACAACTTGATAAATGTTATTTAAAGATCCAAGAACTCTCTAAAATTGAAGAAATTTTAAACGATCAAGTCTATGTAAATCAAGTAATCAGAATCGAGCGTGAACAAGCTATCGCTAAAATGAAAGCTAAGAAAGCCACTGTTGAAGGATGGTGTAAATCCTCAGCAAAGATTATTGAGATTATCGATGCTCAGATCCCTGTCAATGATAGAAGTGGTCTTGGTTTTAATGCTAACACAGAAGAACCAATGTTGATGTTAAAGCTAAGAAATCTGAAGAACCTAAGGTTCCTCCGAAATCTGATGCTAAAGGCATTCTTGGTACACGTCCAGCTCATTTAAATTTATCAAATGCTTATGCCTATGGTTCTAAAGCTACTTCAGCTGTAAGAAGTGCTATCACTGTGGACTTACTAATCATATGGCTAGTAAGTGCCCCACAACCACCAAAGATGAGAAATTAGCTAAGGTGAAGATGACTGCCTCCAAGGCAAAGAAGATCACCCCAGGTGAAAAATAAGCCAAGGTGAAAAATACCACTAAGGTTAAGAAAATAACCAAAGTGAAGGTTACCACTGACGCTTAATCATTAGATGTTGTGAAGACCGCTGATCCTTCTACTTCCTCCACCACTGATAACTTTGGACCCATAGTTAAGTGGGTGCCAATTCAACATTAATATCCCTTATGTTTGCAGGTCTCGAAGGGTATCTGGTAGCTTGATAGTGGATGCTTTCGACACATGACCGGAGAAAAGAACATGCTCACTGAATATAAGGAAGAGAAAGGTCCCTCAGTGACCTTTGGTGGAAATGGAAAAGGGTATACCCAAGGGTTTGGTGTTCTCACAAATGGTACAACTACCTTCAGAAGAGTCGCATACGTTGAAGGACTGGGGCACAATCTTCTTTGCATCAGTCAGTTATGTGATAAAGACTTTAAAGTATGCTTTACTAAGACAACATGTTATGTCACTGATAAGAAAGGAAATGTTGCACTCACCGGTTATCTTTTGGAAAATGTTTATGTCATAGACATGGAATCAACTATCACTGAGAACATTTGTTTTCTTTCCAAAGCTTCATCAGATGTCAACTGGATATGACATAAGATGCTCTCTCATCTTAACTTCAAAACGCTGAACACTCCCTTCTCAAAAGAATTGGTAACTGGCTTGCCCCATCATTCGTACGCTAAGGAATCTCTCTGCTCAGCATGTGAAAAAGAAAAACAAACTAAAGCTAGTTTTAAGTTAAAGCAAGTGTCATCAGTGACAAACCCTCTCCAACTCCTCCATATGGGTTTATTTGGCCCTGTCAACATACAATCCATTGCTGGAAAGAAATACACTCTTGTCATAGTAGATGAATTCTCTCACTATACTTGGGTTATGTTTCTTCATGCAAAAAGTGACACCCCAGAAGAAGTCTTCTCTTTTGTTAGGAAAACGGAAGTCCTGAACAATATGAATGTTCACTCAATAAGGAGTGATCATGGAACTGAATTCAAAAATAGTTCTCTTGATAACGTATTTGAGAGTAAGGGCATTTCTTACAACTTCTTAGCAGTGAGAACACCTCAGCAAAACGGAGTCGCTGAAAGAAGAAACAGAACGATCATCGAAGCTGCTCGATCTATGCTCGGCGATTCTCATTTACCAACTCAATTCTGGGCAGAAGCTGTCAACACTGCATGATTTGTGCAAAATAGGTCGCTAATCGTCAAAAGATTCAACAAGACTGCCTATGAACTTTTCCATAGGAGAAATCCATCTATCAACTTTCTTCACATCTTTGGTTGTCAATGTTTCATTTTAAACAACAGATATTCCCTTGGAAAGTTTGATCCCTAAGCCGACGATGGAATATTTCTAGGATACTCCTCAGTATCCAAAGCATTCAGAGTCTTCAACAAGAGACGACAAACTGTAGAAGAAACCATTCTTGTCACCTTTGATGAATCCCGTTCATCAAATTCAAAACCTACTGCTGAAAACGACGAATTGAATCAGTGGCTGTTTTCTAATTAGGGGAACCAGAAGCTAACTTCAATCCTGGCCCTCAGGTCAACAACCCTATTGCTTATGATGACCTAATCATCATTCCTATCATCCAAACAAGCGAAGTTGAATCCTCCTCTTCGGTATCAGTTGTTCCGTTAAACACGTTACCTCCTTCTGAACCCTCAACCTTTGAAAATCTATCTACTTCAAATAAGCAATCAGTAAATGAAATTTCATCTGAACCTCAGCAACTCTTGCCTGACAATGGGGCGAGGAGACTTGCCTAATAACTAACATGTCCTAGGTTCGAGCACATGCCCCCCCCCCCCCCCCCCCGTTAGCCACAACCGCAGAGTGAGCCTCAAAATGCCCCCTCATACGGATGCCCGAGTAGGCAGGGTCAGGTATGGGGCCGGTTAGGGTTGCCGGTATCAACCTTTTTGCCCAATACCTGAAACTGCTGCTGAAGCCTCTTCTTCAGCACCTCTAGAAATACATTATGAGTCAGAAATTCGTGTTCCTGCTCAGTGATGGACAATAAATCACCCAATCGATTAGATTCTAGGTGATCTAAATGCAGGTATCCAGACTCGACAAAGTTCAGGTAACATCTGTTTATTTGTTAATTGTATTTCACTGATTGAACCAAAGAAAACTGATGATCCCCTCAGAGATCCAAACTGGGTCAGTGCTATCATGCTATGCAAGAAGAGCTGACTGAATTTGAAAGAAACAAAGTTTGGAATCTTGTTCCCAGACCATCTGATAAGACTGTGATAGGTACTAAGTGGGTATATCGAAACAAGTTAGATGAATTTGAAACTGTAACCCACAACAAAGCTAGACTAGTTGCTCAGGGATACAGACAAAAGGAAGGCATAGACTATGATGATACCCTTGCCACAGTGGCCAGACTCGAAGCAATTCGACTTTTTCTAGCCTATGCAGTTCACAAAGACTTCAAAGTTCACCAAATGGACGTTAAGTCAGCATTCCTAAATGGAAAGTTGAATGAAGAAGTTTATGTTGAACAACCACCAGGATTAGCTGATCCTAAGCATCCAGAGTATGTTTATAAACTGGATAAGGCCCTTTATGGTCTAAAACAAGCACCTTGTGCATGGTATGATACTTTATCCTCCTTTCTTATTGCTGAAAAATTTGAACGTGGGAAAATTGATAGCACTCTATTTATAGATAGGTTAAAGGTCATATCATTCTTGTTCAAATATATGTCGATGATATTATATTTGGTTCTACTAATCCATCTCTGTGTACTCGATTCGTTGAAAGAATGAAAAATGAATATAAGATGAGTATGATGGGTGAGCTGACATATTTCCTTGGGCTTTAGATCAAGCAAAATGATAAGGGTACATTTATCCACCAAGGTAAGTAAATCAAAGATATGCTGAAGAAATTCGATCTCACTCAAAGTTGAGCCATGAAAACTCCAAAGGCACCTCCGCTGACACTTAACATGGATCCCTCTGGAAAACTGTTAATGTCACTGCCTATAGAGGAATGATCGACTCTCTAATCTATCTTACAACGAGTTGTCCTGATATCATGTATTCCACTTGTCTTTCTGCACGATATCAATCTGAACCCAAAGAATCATATATGATCGTTGTGAAGCGAATTTTCAGATATCTGAAAGGTACACCCAACCTCGGTCTTTGGTATCCCAAAGGCTCAGGGTTCGATCTAACTGCCTATTTAGATATTGATTTTGCAGGTTGCAAACTGGATAGAAAAAGCACCATAAGAGGCTGTCAGTTCCTAGGTGGAAAGTTGGTGAGTTGGACAAGCAAAAAGAAAAATTCAGTGTCCACCTCTATCGCTGAAGCTGAGTATATAGCAACTGGTAGTTGTAGTGCTCAAGTCTTATGGATGAGAAATCAACTATTAGACTATGACCTTCAGCTATCAAAAATTCCAATTTATTGCGACATCACAAGTGCCATCGCAATAGCAAACAATCCAGTGCTACACTCAAAGACTAAACACATCGAGATCATATATCATTTTATCATAGATCATGTGATAAATGGAGACATAGAACTTCATTTTATTCCAACTGACTTTCAGTTAGCTGATTTGTTTACTATACCACTTGATGAGACAAGATTCAACTTTCTCATCAGCGAGCTTGGAATACTAAACCTTGAAGAATAACTCTTCAGCGGTGATGCATTATGTCAGCGATAAAGTTCTACCTCTTCTATTCATCTTATAATCTTTGAGTAAAGGCTCTCTGATACTAAGGTATGTCTTCTATCCCTAATCACTAAAGTTTTCTTTAGTAAGAATATTTCAAAAGAAAATCGATCACTGATATTTCTCTATCAGTGATCCTTTTGAAAACAAATCAATCCTGATACTTTCAACACTATCAGGACTGCCTTTTGAAAATGAGAAGACAATTTTTATTTGTGACGTCATCAAAATGGATAAACCCTGGCACGACTTTTCATCTGACACGTTCGTCCGTTACACTTCTTCTCTAATAAGCTTTGTGGGACGTGTCACGTGTCATAATGAGTCCTTTTCTTGCTCATCAACCTTTCTCCCTCCTCTTTCTCCTATATAAACAACCCTTGTTTATAATTTTTCTCTCTACGCACTCAACTCTCTCAAGGATAGAAAGGATTTCGTTTGCATTTTACTTGGATTTATTGAAACTTAAGACTTGTTCTTCCAACCTTCAAATGAAACAGGTTCTTATCTCTTCTTTTAATGCATTTTGGCACATCAAAAACATGTTTTTGATCTTCAATCTCTGCTTTTAAAGATCAAACTACACTTTTTCTCTAAGAAATCATCTTCTTTCATGATTTTCTTACTAAAACTATAAAAAAAATTCTAAAAAGTTTAAAACTAATCTTTAAACTTCCCCTTTCATCTTTAATACGTTTTTCCAGAATTCTTCCTTAAAAGGAAACTGGTAAAAGACTGTTTTCTACTAGTTTTGGTCATCTTCAAAACTGGAATACCTTTTCTTACAAGGTTCTTTCCTTAAAAGGAAACTGGCAAAACCTTATTTTCATACTTTTAAAAATATTTCCTAACTTGGTAAGTCTTTTCCCCTTCTCCTTGCTCTATATCTCACAGAAATGGCACCCCCAGCAGTAACCATGATCAAATCCAAGAACATGAAGGGTGAACTGAATCAGATCACCTTCGGCTCCAACAACCACATCGCTCTCCTCAAACTCCCTGAGAAGAAACCCTGCTTGCATCTCGCTGATGCAGTAACCCTCCTAAGGAATTCCCCCATATTCTACGCTCTCACCGTCGCTCCACCAGCTGACAAACACCTCCTCCAGCAGTTCTGGTATACTGCTGAGAAGACCGTTCAAACACTCAAATCAGGGAGGGTAGTCACTGTCATAGCCTTCCAAACTCAGTTCAGGGAAGGGTTCATAACTGTAAATAGCCTCAGATCAGCGCTCAAACTCCCTGTTGGCCCATTCGAACAACCACCCTCATATAATGAACTCATCAGGTTCCTAGACCTGATGAAATATACTTGGGACCCTAAGCCCCGCAACCCTGACGAGCCAGACAAAAAGCCGACGAAGATCCTCAAGGCTAAGATGCCGTCTGAACTCAACTACCGTTTCTCCCACATCATCTCTTCGATGAGTGGAAAGACGATTTCGCTGGACTAGGGGAACAAGTATCAGCTGCAAATGGGATACTCTCTGATCACTGGGCGGAAAATCGATTATGCCCGAATGATCTTCGAATACTTCACGGTCAAAGTCGAAAAGGAGAAACGGGAAATGAAGGTTCCCTATGTCAGATTCGTATCAGTTCTCCTCGCTTTCCTCTTAAACACGGATTATCCTCAGAAGGGAGACTACCAACTTCCTCAGCTTGGGTCTCGCGTCTTCGATTTCGAGACCATTGCAAACGAGGTAAGTCTTTAGGCTCTTACCAAACTTCTTCTCCCTCCTTCTTCGTCATCTGAGGCAGCTACGTCAGCGGTCCAACCCCCCGCTGTTACCCAGGTTGCCACCACCCACTCTTCGTTGAAAAGGAAACAATCTGACACCTCCCTTGGTTCTAAAAAGACCAAGAGGATTACAAAGGAGAAACCCCAACCATCTCCTGTTACTACTTCATCAGAGTCTGCCTCTTCACAGACAATGCTTGATGGTTTTGTGGTTCACTCCACCACGTCTGCTCCTACAACAACAACCACTTCAGCGCCTTCTATCGCTGATTTATCACTGGCATCTTCCCCAACTCTCTCAGTACCTCAAAGCACTGAAGAGATAATTCATGGCACCGCCAGTGCCATGCCCGCTCACTGCACATCTGTCTCAACATTCGCTTCTCCACCTCCCTCTTCGGTCATCACTTCAGCACCAGCAACAACTCTTGCTGGCAATCCGAAAGCGTTTCTGCAAGGCCTGATGCACAAAAACGAAATAGGACCTGATCGTTTCCCTCTCGGAGGCACTCAGAGTATGCCTTCGACTTCCTTGTATCAAATGGAGCAGGACATGCTCTACTATGGAGGGAGTAGTCTCTTAGAGGACTTCTCTCGACCATCAGGTATTCCAACCTCCCTACCTATGTCTTCTCAACCCATTCCCTCTTTTGAGCTTTCCTTTGCTCAAATGTTTTCTTTTATTACAGGTCCTAATTTGGGCACAATCGCTGCCTCTATTAAGGAGATACATGATCAGGTGGAATCCTTCTCAAAGGATCTCACCAACAACACCAATGCCGTGAACACTCTTGGCGATGCCCTGAAGGACCTCTCCACCTCCATCACAACGAAAGCTGACAACGTCCATCTTTCAGCGCTTTTGGAGGAGGTAAAAACTTTGCAAAGGGATGTGGTGCATCACAACTCCTCGTCGCTTCAGTCGTTGCAGTCCACCGTCACCTCCCTCAGCACTGACGTGGGCTCACTTAGATCTTCTGTCAGCGACCTTGGTTCAAAGGTCGACACCACCAACTCCTTGATTGAATCCATCCTAAAAAGGATGAATGAGCCGGTGGTCCCTCCTACACCCTCCTTCACTTCTGACGATCGTCAGAAGTTGGGCTTTGTGGCAGACTTTCTACTAAAGGCCACCGAAGCGATCCCTGGCCTTGAAGCTTGGGTGGACCAACTTGAGGCTGCTAAAGCCTTAGCGTCAGTAGCTTCAGGCCTAGAAGACATGTCTGCTGATGCTGATGCCACTACTTCTCTTCCAACTCCCCTTGTCAATAATGATGATGACAAAGAGGGGGAGAAAGAAGCTGATCAAGACCCTCCTCAAGGTGAGGGGCAGGAAATAAATGAAGACTCCTCTATCCCTAAGGGGGAGAAAAACCCAACTCCTCCCTCTTCTTCATGGGGCGAAACTGTGAATATCACTGCCTCTGATAGTGATGAAGAAGAAGAGGAAGAGGAGGAGTTGGAGATCCTTGAAGAAGAACCCACCAACCCTGATGGTAGAAATGATGACGATGAGGATAAAGAACCAGATTTTTGGTTCATGCCAACAACCATCAGGGTTTCAGAACCCAAAGGGGTTGTTTTCAACGAAGTAGGGGAGACGGCAAAAAAAATCTCCAGCGAAGAAGACCTCTCAAGGTAAGCAAAAGGGAGTTGCTACCTCTGGAACCTGAAGATCCTCTTCAACGCTGAGAAGGTTCCAACTTCTTAGGTATGCCTCTCATTAATCCCCTTCACTGCTTGTATCCATTCTCACCTTAAACCTTTCTTATACACTTAGCCTATTTTGTTCTATCTTTTCTCTCCTCCTTCAAAAGAAACCAACTCTTATTTCTTTGATTCAGCTAGTCCTCTCCCCTGCTTAAGGGACCAGCTGAAGATCCCCTCCCTCATCAATAAATAATCCCATCTTACAAAGTTGATGAACTTGCATTAATCCCAGTCTCTGTAATAGAGACTGAAGAATAAGAAGAAGAAGAAGAGGAAGAACTATTGACTCATCTATCCAGACCCTCTCGACCTCCTCAAAGGTGAAGAGCAGCGATGATCAATCAGCTAGAGAGTCAACGCCTGCGGGTACCTCCTCAACCTGGCCTCGAATTACTGACACGTAAAGAGCTGAGCAACTCCTTGCTGAGTGCCGAAAGGATGAAATATTTGGCCTCAAGATAGATCAGAGCTCATTCTTTGATAAAAAATTAAATAAGCATCCAATCAAGGTTCTAAACAGTTGCTTAAAAATGTTGAAAAAGAAGCCCGTAAAGAAAAAGCTGATAATGACACCCAAGTAGATTGGTGCAGAGAAAAGATCGACCATAGATTCCATCCAAGTCGAATCTATGATGTAACGATAAAGGGTTCGAGCAGAAAGAAAACAGTGTTGGTGACAATCCAGATCTCCAGAGAAAACAATTCTTCGCAAACAATGTTCATGTCTAAGCTAACACTCTTCGGTTTTGATGAATGGCTATAGATCATAAATGCCACACAGAAGTCCAAATCCAAGTACAAATCCTATGCGGAGAAGTTCTTGAATTTGCAAATCAACAAGGTCTCAGCAAGGATGGAAATACCTCATCCTCCAGCTTTTCTTCAGAATCAGAGACCTGCACCAGCTAAGAGACAAGAGAAGCCAGCCTCATCCTCTGAAGGTCCTCCTATTAGAAACGAAACAAGCATTGAATTCTCAAGACAAGCAGTACTTGGACCACCACCTGATCTCTCAGCTCTCTATCTATCACTTCCTCCAGGAGGTCCTTTTTCAAACCTGGTCAAGTGATATGTAAACCCTATGGAATTATCTTTCCTGACTGGAATAGAATCCTATGCTTTCAATGAAACTCAGAGATCCCTATCTGCCCGATAGAACAACTCAGAGATCTAGTCCACTGATGTAACCAATCAAGACCAGGTATCCTTCTCAAAGCCCAAGTTCTTAAGGAAGCCAAACTCAGAAGACAACAGGGGGAGAAGGTACCTGACTGGATGATCACTGAAGGAAGCTCATTAGATGAAATGCTCTTCAAGGATGAATTTCAATAGCTTATAGATCCCTTTTGTATTCTTCTTTTGTATTTATCAGTAGTCTCTTTTAGTACTTCTAATTTTTATTTCACTTGTACTAGTAATTTTCAATCTTCCCTTGTAAATTTATTTACGAAGTTAATGAAAAATTCAATGAAGTACTCTACTCCATCAGCACTAGAAAAGATCCCTGAAAACAGTAAATAGGACACACATCTATGAGTCCAAATTTAACATTATGTTTTTTAAACACTTAGCAAATTACTTTTGTTGCTTTGTCATCATCAAATAGGGAGAGATTGTTGATCCAAAACTCTCTCAGTGATTTGATGATGACCCTTAGAATTACTTAGTAAAAATTACAAAGAACATCTGCATGTATTAATGTTTTACCATCAGTGATAAACTCATTAAGTTTGTTCAGTATCACTGATGGTGACCATTGCTCCTTAAACGTATTCCTCGGCAATAAACGTACATCAGTGATAACTTGAGTTTTTTCAGTATCACTGATGATTGCTGATTATTTCATATGTAATCAATGTTGTTTGTAATCCCAAAAGATAAGTTTCGCCACATAGAGTTCATCGTTGACATCGAAGACAAAGCTGATGAACAAGTGGGAAGTCTACTAATGATCTGATGTGGACATCAGTGAAACCAAGACAAGTCCACACACGCTACATTTCAAGAAGAAGACTTCAGGACTTACATCAGGTCTTCACTGATGGAAGCTCAACTCAGCGATCGCTGATCATAAAGCCTCTTCCTCAAGAAATGTTTGTCTTATCTATCTTGCACAACTCCGTACGATTTGTCAGAAGGGACATACCTTTGTCCAGAAACATACAAACCACTCTGCCACTACACTGTTCACCATGCGGCCTAAAGCAAGTTGCTAAAAGTCAGAAGCATGCACCCAATCAGACGCTGACACGTGTAAAGTCCTCCTGTCATGCATTAAATGCATTGGGTATAAATAGAAGGAATACCCCTTCAGTTTGAAGGGGGTCTTCGCTGAACTTCTGTGTGCCTTAGAAAAATATCTTTATTTTTCTATCTTCTCTTTTCTCTTCATTTCTTAGTGCAAGAACTCTTGGTAATTCTCTAGTTTGTTTAGATTAGGTTGTACTTAATCTTATTCCGCAACAAACTGTAATTTTTTTGATTTATTCATCAAACAATTTAGAAAACCATAAAACTTGTGTGTTTGTATTCACCCCCCCCCCCCCCCCCCCCCCGCTTCTACAAACTTATATTTGTATAACCCTATGGGACCAACACATGGGATTCCGTCACATTCTCTTTAGACGACTTACTCATCAACTGTCCATTTTTATAATTTTGTTAGCGGATCCGCAATGTTATCCTTTGACTTAACTTAGTCAACAAAGATAACCTTAGTTGAGAGTATTAGTCATACGAGGTTACCTCCTCATATAATCTATCGATTCAGGCTCTTCTCCAGACGTTCCGATAGATATAAGCTTAGGCTCTATAGCTAATCATGTGTTTTAAGGATTTCTAGATTATATTATTCTTCCAAGTGTGATCACAAACCAACCGGTTGCTTGGGGTCTTTATAATCTGAAATATGTTATGAATCGCTAACCTTTCATCATTACAAGATATACAAAAAAGACAAATTGTATTCATAAGTTTGCCTTACATGACTCGAATGATTCAATCGGTTTAGCACACATTTAATCTGATAAAGCTTCTTTATTCTCTTACATATCATCAGTGAGTAACGTTCTTTTTTTTATCATTGATAGAGATGGAGGCTATACCATAGTCACCACATAATGCGTTTAACATTTATTTTTCACTAATCAATGTATCAAGTACACATCATGTATCCGTGTATTCACAATAACATTAGCCAGATGTAATTGTCAATGCACCATACATGAGAGTTCTTGTCACCACCAATTAACGCATGTACTTGGTAATGCCAAAAATCGTCCAGAAGGATAACTTAAGGTTGATTGTGGAGCTTAACAACTGAAGAATGGGAATCGTTCGACAAACCGTACGACAAAGACATAAAACATAAATAAGACAAAGGTTTTGGTGACACGGGAAAAACCTCAACAAGGAAAAAACCCGTGGACGACTTTGGAGGTCGTCGCTGCACTATGATCGCCAAACAGGGGCGATGTCCTTATGTTCCAGGTGTCGAGAGTATAGAGATTACAATACAAATGAAAGAAAGACTTTAAATGTAAAGTAACAAGTGTATCGTGCGTGGAAAACAAGTGAATCGTGTGTATAGACTATTGGTCGTGCGTGTAAGTCGTGCGTCGTGAGCGATCTTCTGAGAGAGAATTCTTTGCTTCGAGTGTTCTTGAGAGTTCCATTGTGCCAAGATGTCAGAGATACGCAAAATGATGATTGAGCCTTTGTATTTATAGCCTTCGAACGCCTTGAATGATTCCATAAAAACTTCCGGTAACGGTCGTAACGGCCACCGGGTTTAATGCTCATAATTGTCCTTGTCGGTTATGTCCGTTGGTCATTAATGACATTGATCCTGCATTAAACAGTGAAAATATAACAGTAATATCGCATGTTAGTCGGTCGAGGTCGTGAGGTTCCATACGACGGTCGAGTGTCGTGAGTAACTTTCGATTTCAACTTTGGTCAGAAGATAAAGTGTTTATGATTTGATTTCATTATGGAAAAGCGTAATAAATGTCTTCTTTGTTTTGGTCGTGGTCGAGACTGGTGAAATTTTGCCCAAACAGTTTGCCCCCAAAATTTAAAAATAGAGTGGCAAATTCAAATTTCAAATTTTTTTAAATTTTGTTGTCAGTCAGACGTCTAGGGTCATGACACGTGTCGAAAGTCACTTCAGTTGCCTTGGAACTGGATCGGTCCAATTCCAACGAAAGGGGAAGTCGAAAAGGGGATTAGATCGTGACGTCATGCTGACGCATGATCGTGCTAAACAGCTGTAAGTGCCAGGTATCGACAATCCGTGTGGTCATACGAAAAGACATGGGCACGTGTCGATCATCGGGTTACTCAACCTGACACGATCGATTACATAAATAGATCCACGGTGGCTCTTTTCCATTTTACGCTTCCAGAGAATTTTTAGAGTGACATTTTCTTCTTGATTCTTGCTATTCTTCGTCAGATTCTTTCCAAACCTGCAAGAATACTTCGACCTATTTAGAATTTTTGAGGTTTGGAGCGCTTATATAAGGTACGTTTCCTTAGTCTTTGCATGCGTTGTAAGTCCATTGCTAGAAAGCCTAGGAAAAACTAGGATATTTGGGGTTTTTCAGACCAGCAAACTTGGTTGACGGGATTAGCGACGTCGACAGAACCTAAAAGTACCATTCGAAATCAGGATGATCTCGACGACCTTAGAAGTTTAGCGAAAATCCCTGCGGGGATTACAGTGAGTAAGGTCGGTCATATTCGACCGGAGATGTGTCCCGATGGGTACGTCGTGATATACGAGTACCCTTTCAAGATAGATTTCGAATGGCCTTACTCACCTCTAGCCAAGGCTTTTATGTGTGAATTTGATCTTTCACCGGGGCAGCTGATGCCCCAGTTCTGGTGGGTCATCCAGGTCGTCGAGCGACTTACCAAAAATTGGGAGTCGTCGATGAACGTGAAGGATCTCTTGACGACTTACCAGGTCAAGATGGACACGTACCGTCGCTACAACCTATTCTCAAAGGACAAGGGCGATCGTACCTTGGTTATGAAAACTGCGGTCAACGATCACAAATGGAAGACCAGGTACGCCTTCGTGTGTGTAGAAACGCTGGACCCCGACAGCGATTGGATCAGATCCGGCTGGAACATGACGGGTGAGTTTTAGCTATGGTCGAGCATTTTTTATTACCCTTATTGCTTTGCTTCTCGACTAATCTCCTTTCTCTATTTTTCAGACATTAAATTTGACGACGTGAAGCCCAACGACGACTCTAAGACTAAGATCGAGAAGTTTTTGGAGATTAGCACCGATGATCGGTCGTTCGTCATACGTCATTTGGTAGACGAAGATGACGACTTGGTTTACTTGGGTGAAAACCGACAGGAGAGGCGAGAAGAAGGAGAGGAAGAGGAGGAAGAAGAGACTGAGGAGGAAGAGGAGAAAGAGGAGAAGGAGAGAGAAGAGTCGAGGGGAGAAAAGGAAGAAATGACTGGTAAGTGTTCCTTCGCTTCCTTTTCGCTCAACCTAATCTTTCTCTTCTTCCTGTCGTCTAATCGTTCTTTTTCTTGCTCTACATGAGAATCTCAGGCGAAGATGACGCCTGCGGCTGCCAAGAGGGCAGCTCAAGCTGAGCTAGCCCTTTTAGGGCAGAGAAAAGAGGAAGGAGATCCCGACAATTGGGTCGGGTGTCCTAAAGCGGACTAGGATGACGGTCCCGAAGGAACCATCTTCAAAGACGGGTGGCTCATCAAGAGTCATTACGCCTGACAAGGCGAAGGTGTCGATTGCATCCCCTGAGAAGACAAAGTCGTCTTCTGATGCTATCGACGGAACGCCTGTCAACTCTGCGCCTCCGACAAAAACGACGGCGCCTCCATCTGCGGCATCGACCCGTATAGCAGCCGACAAGGGCAAGGGTCATTCGACCGAGGAGGAGGGACTCACGATGGTCAACTTTACGTTGCCGTCAGACTTTATGGTTGACAATGTCCTAGACGGGACGAACCTGTTTCCTCATCTGGGGAAATATCAGTTCCCCTCTTTCAGGGAGCGCTTCCGTGGGGTCTCTGTCGAAACGGCGGGGTCCCATGTTGCCGGACTGGCGTTCATGGTAAGTCTTTCTTTCAAGACTTGTTTTATTTTATCGTTGTTTAACTTTGTCGAATGTTTACTAACAATGCTTTTTGTGTTTTTCAGGCATTCCAGTCTTCCCTGGCTCTGTACACCGAAACGACAAAAATAGAAGGCCCAGTGTCTTCTGCTCTTGAGAGAGACAACGCGGCATTGGAGAGGGAGAAGTTCGCTCTGGCACGTGTCGAGGGTATGTCGGTACGACTCAACGATACTCTAAACGAGTTGGAATCCATCGGACATGCAAAGGACAAGGTGAAGTCTCATCTGAAGCAATCCCTGTCTTTGATCGCCGACCAAAGGGAGGCGCTGGACAGGACGAAGGAACCCTTGGCTATGAAGAAAAAAGAAGCCGAGGAGTCCAAGTCTAAGGTGGCGAGCTTGGAGGAAGTGGTGAAGGAACTGAAGGACGAGACTAAGTTCGTCTTCGCTTTTGCTCGATTCACTACGCGGGCGGCGATCATGCAACGACACCTGTCGGGCAAGAGTTCTCTCGCCTCTGCGTCGGATGAGTTGGCGTTCTTCTTTTCGAAGGTCGGGTCGGAGCGGGACCTTGACTCGGATGACGAGAAGGAGGTCGACAAGGAGGAGGCTGAAGAGGGCCCAAAGGGCGAGGCCTTTAGCAAGGATGCGGCTGTCGATCCTCCTCTGCCTTAAGAAATTTTATTTTTAATTTTGTTTTTGACGCTCGACCGTTGGTGGTCGAGTTACTTGGATGTAACTGATTATTTCATGAATGAAACTCACTTTTCTGTTGAACTCATGTATTATTTTGACTCATACATGTCGTGGACATGTATAATATCAATTGCGAAATTCACTAAGTACAGAATGAACAAAAAATCGTGTGACTTAGGCATCCATTGTGATACAACGACTAGCACACAAGTCATAAGACTTTTATACTTTTAAATCGTGTTGGCAAACATAAGCACATGCGATCAAAGCATTCATTCAGAACATGAAAGTCTTCTAAGTTAAAAAACTTAGATCGTGGGGTCGTTAGACCTTATGATCGTACAACTAGATCGTACGATGAACTTGAATCATGTGTCCCTGCGATAGGACAATCGAGTTATAGACCCGATCGCTTATGTCGTTCGATCCTGCAAAACTAGAGTCGTATAGTAGACTTAGCAACTGATGTTGCGCGGTCCTGCGATAAAATGATGTCAGCGGTTGGTCGTTGGCTAACCAACCACCCTCCGATGCTTAAGTCTGCAATTGTTATGATGGATAAAAAATCGTATGAAAGAAGGAAAAATACATAGAAGAAATACCTTTTCTAAAGTGTTGCATTCCAGCTACGTGGGATATCTCGATTGTAGAGGGTTCGGAGCCGATAGGCATCTTTGCCACGACTTCCGAGATACGACAAGGACCTTCCCATTGACCATGACATTAGCAAGTCAGACGGGGTATTTTACTTCTCGAATTTTCCCTGTCTTGAGGGGGTTGTCGACCTCGTCATTTATCACCTTACTCCTTTCAGGAGTAAATTTCCGCCGCTTTTGTTTGATAGGCTTAAATGACGGTTCGACATTGAGTTTATGGGAAATGACGCCAGGGTCTATGTCGATCATGTCTTCGTGCGACCAGGCAAAACAATCGGCATGTTCCTGCAAGAAAGATATTAGCTTGTCTTTAAGGCAGGGATCGAGAGACGAACCTACAAAGACTTTCTGGTCAGGCTTGTTCTGGTCCAGGACGACTTCATCCAGGCGTTAGTCGTCGGCTGTCCTACAAGCATCCTGGACGTGTAACTGCTAGATGGCCTACTTCTGCGGCTTCAGGGTGGTCCTATAGTAGTCACGGGCGACTTTCGGCTCACTTTTGATCTCCTGCACTCCCCACGGCGTAGGGAACTTCATGGTCGGATGGTATGTCGATGGGACAACTTTCATTTCATGGATCCACGGTCGGCCTAAGATGATGTTATAGGCCGACGAGCAATCAATGATGTTGAACTTGGTCTGCTTGTTGATTCCTCTGGCATAGACAGGCAAGGTGATCTCTCCAAAGGTACTCGCTGCGTCTCCATTGAAACCGACCAAGGTTGTCGAGCGTCGGGTGATTTCCGATCGATCGATTCCCATGGCCTTGATGGTATCAAGGAAGATGACATTCGTCGAACTGCCTCCATCGACCAAGACTCGTCGGGTTAAACAATTACTAATCGTGAGTTGAATGATCAGCCCATCATGATGTTTCTGATACGAGTCACCGAGGTCGTCTTGGTCGAACGTGATCTTCATGGCTTCTAACTCCAGATCTCTTTTGGGTCTTGATGAGCACGGGGTAGGTCGATCGTCAGGTGCCTGGCTGGCATGACGTTTGGCTGCAGAATACGTCAGACCGCATACGTCGGAACCACCAGTGATGCAGTTGACGACCTTTGCATTCTCGGGGGTTGGCGGTCGAACGTCGTTCACTGGAGTAACAACGTCGTCGATGATGTACTTGAGATTGCCCTTCGGGACGTGATATGCTAGCTCCTTTTTGAGAGTTATGCAATCATCTGTCGCATGACCATGGTCGACATGGAAGTCGCACCACTTCGATTTATCTTTCTTATCGTCGTCTTTGCCGGTCTTCTTCGGCCACCGGACGGTCGCCTGGACGGTCTTCAAAGCCTCGACCAAGTCCTTAGTAGTCCCTTTGAATCCGTAGGAGGATATCTTAGGGTACTGGGGAAATTTGGTCGCGGTCTTTGATTTTGCTTTCGTCTTGAATCGAACGTTCGAGATTTGTCGTGCGGATTCTGGCTTGGGTACTGCCTTTATCTTGAACTCTGGCTTCTTTACACATAACGACCTTTTGTCGTCGGTGTGCTTCCGGCGAAAGGCAGCATCATCTTCCACCCTCATGTAAGCAAGGGTTCTGGCTCGGACATCTTCGAATTCTCCGGGGGATACTTGATCAGATCGGTGTATAAACCCGAACTGTCGTCTAGACCACGTTTGTAGGCTTCGATCGCGGTCTTGACGTCACAGTTACGGACACTGATCATTTCTGCATTGAATCTATTGAAATAGCTCTGGATAGACTCACCGGCCTTCTGAACGACGTAATATAAGTCGCTGGTCTACTTCTCCATCTTGCGACTACTGGCGTATTGCTGAGAGAACTGGTTGACTTACTCAGCGAACGACCCGATGGATTTCGGCTTGAGGTTAATCAACCATTGGAGGGAAGGACCTGTGAGGGTCGCCCCGAAGCTCTTGCACATACAAACTTCTTGATATATATGTGGGATCGAGACCGTCCACATTAGCTGCTTATACTGCGTGATGTGCTCCGTCGGATCGGTTATCCCCGAATACTTGGGCGTGAAAGCAGGGATATTGAATTTCTTCGGGACGTCGACTGTCACGATCTTGTCGACGAAAGGCGACGCCTGAAATCCTGAATGAGGCTCGACACCGACAGGTACGGCTGCCCCCGACATCTTAGCGAGCAAAGATAGGACACGCTCGTTCTGATCTTCTAGCATTTTCAACCGCTGAGCGACGGGGTCATTAGGATCGGAATTCGCACCTGCCAGGGGATCAGCTCCCGAACTGGTGCCATTTCCGTAGGACGAGCCATTGGCGTCCCCATTGAAAGGGACGAAGTACGGCTGGGACCCATTGTTCATGGGTGGTGGCCTTAGATGCTGAGGAGGGATCGGCCCGAACTGGGGATTTGGGATACACGATCCCGGCTGCTGATTCTGCATGAATGGGCCTTGCTGCTGACTCTGACCAAATGGCCCTGGTCCTGGATTCTGAACGAATGGACCCGATCCCGGATTCTGGATGAATGGAGCGGACCCTGGATTCTGACCGAACGACCATGGACCGGGATTCTGAACGAATGGTCTAGGACCGTTCTGTGGTCCGAATGGATTCCTCAGCCGCACGATCTCTTCGGTTGCCCTTCGACTTTGATCAGCAAGGGCATCGATCTGACGACGCGCATTCTCAAGCTCCCAATGCATCTGGGCAATGATTTGCTCTTGGTTTCCATCACCTGCCATTTTCCTCAAAAAGAAAAGAGAGGAAACTCCAAGAAAACGTTAGTAAGACGCACGTTTGTCGAAGATTTTCTCTAGATGGTGCCCCACGGTGGGCACCAAACTGTTAATGCCAAAAATCGTCCAGAAGGATAACTTAAGGTTGATTGTGGAGCTTAACAACTAAAGAATGGGAATCGTTCGACAAACCGTACGACAAAGACAGAAAACGTAAATAAGACAAAGATTTTGGTGACGCGGGAAAAACATCAACAAGGAAAAAACCCACGGACGACTTTGGAGGTCGTCACTGCACTATGATGACCAAACAGGGGCGATGTCCTTATGTTCCAGGTGTCAAGAGTACAGAGATTACAATACAAATGAAAGAAAGACTTTAAATGTAAAGTAACAAGTGTATCGTGCGTGGAAAACAAGTGAATAGTGTGTATAGACTATGTGTCGTGCGTGTAAGTCGTGCGTCGTGAGCGATCTTTTGAGAGAGAATTCTTTGTTTCGAGTGTTCTTGAGAGTTCCGTTGTGCCAAGATGTCA
The DNA here is from genome assembly GCA_033807775.1 of Saussurea involucrata. Classification (NCBI taxonomy): domain Eukaryota; kingdom Viridiplantae; phylum Streptophyta; class Magnoliopsida; order Asterales; family Asteraceae; genus Saussurea; species Saussurea involucrata. Next base: position 64,363,362 of record CM066318.1, read on the forward strand.
GAGATACGCGAAATGATGATTGAGCCTTTGTATTTATACCCTTCGAACGCCTTGAATGATTCCATAAAAACTTCTGGTGACGGTCGTAACGGCCACCGGTTTTAATGCTCATAATTGTCCTTGTCGGTTATGTCCGTTGGTCATTAATGACATTGATCCTGCATTAAACAGTGAAAATATAACAGTAATATCGCATGTTAGTCGGTCGAGGTCGTGAGGTTCCATACGACGGTCGAGTGTCGTGAGTAACTTTCGATTTCAACTTTGGTCAGAAGATAAAGTGTTTATGATTTTATTTCATTATGGAAAAGCGTAATAAACCACATTCATTCCAACCCTCAACTGTTTTCTCTATCGGAAGTTTCCAAAGTTGTTTACTGTCATATGTTTGATTTATTTTCTTGCAATTAATTAGTTCAACACCATCTCTCAATTTCGATAGTTCAGTTAATAGAGCTTGTAGTAATTGTGATACTTAGTTCCTAGTTCCCGTGGATTCGATACTCGTACTTACCGTACGTTATTACTTGATTTCGACACCGTACACTTGCGGTTAGATTTAGGGGGGTGAAAACCGCCTATCAAGTTTTTGGCGCCACTGCCGGGGAACTAGTTGTAGCTAATATCACTACCATCTATAGGCGTTATTAGATTGGACATTTTTTTTATTTTTTATTTTTATTCTGTTAGTTTACTCCATCACTTTCAGTTTCTGGAACACTAATCTTGCTTACTTCCTTTTCAGGTACTAATTGGTTTATGCCAAGGACGACCCGAGGGAAGGAAATCGAGCAACTCGATCCGGAAATCGAAAGAACCGCCCGCCGTCTTCGCAAAGAAGCAAAAACCAAAAAAAGACATCAAGATCGATATGGGTGACGAGAGACCACCTCCACGCAATAACAATCGACCACCACCTCCGGAAAGACGTCCTATGCGGTCGTTTGCCGACCCGAATGTGGCAGCGGCACGCATAGGCGGTTTTCACCCCCCTAAATCTAACTGCAAGTGTACGGTGTCGAATCAAGTAATAACGTACGGTAAGTACGAGTATCGAATCCACGGGAACTAGGAACTAAGTATCACAATTACTATAAGCTCTATTAACTGAACTATCGATAATTGAAAGGTTGGTATTAAACTACTTAATTGCGAGAATTAAATCAAACACAAGACAAAACAGTAAGCAGCTTTGAAAAATCAGATAGAGAAAACAGTTGAGGGTTGGAAATCCAATGGTTCTCGCATACAAACGTCTGACTCAATTCAAATACCAGTTATTCCTATCAATGAATACCCAATCTTAATCTAATCATTATTCTTTCTCAAGCTACAATGATTTTATTTGCAAAGCATGGTTCTTTTTCAAGCAACCGTGATTTCTATTTTGAAAACATAAGTTTTATATTTCGATCTCAACATATAGGGTTCAAAACGCATTAAGCTTAAGATTCAAACGGGACTAAGATTTACTCGGTATATCTCTATCCTTTCTTACCTTAGGCATGCAATTCCTAATTCTACTTCTCAATTACTTCTCTCGAACATAAATTGAAAACAATAAAACAATTGTAAGGTAGCTAATCCCACAAAAGCATTAAACACCAAATTGCATTCATTCATTAAAATAGGAAAACTGATATAGGTCTCAGTTCATCTGTTTACAAGCTTAAACCACATTCATTCCAACCCCCAACATAAACCGGTTAGTTCATGTCGGTGGTGGATTCAAACACAATAGAAAAAGATGGAAACAAGTATGTAAACATGATAATCGTGGCAACTGTAAATGGAATGGTCACTCCCTTCTATCGTGCTCGTCTCTACTTCACGTGATGAACGTGAATCTGATCCTCCCTCTATCGTGGCTCCGACGGGTGTCACTCGGCTCTGAAAAAATCGCCCCCGGAACTGCTCTGGCCGTCGTGTGAAAGTTGCGTATCAAAACCTAGCTGCAGAAAAGAGTTTTATAAAACTGGGCGTTGGGGCCAGTACTGGCGCCAAGACTGGCGCCAGATTCTGTTTAAAATGTTGGCGCCAGTTGTGACGCCAGTTGGCTGGCGCCAAGACTGGCGCCAGGTTCTGTTTCGCCGTTTCTCGATTTCTCTCGTTTTCAGCTCCGGAACTCAACTATGCTGCTCTTTTGGACAAAAATGCTTGTACCTGTACTTTCTCAACAAAAACCCGTGAAAAACTCGTATTTCACTTGAAGACATGCGTAAACCACCTAGTTTGAGATTCAAAATAATGTCGAAAATCGACATTATCAACAACCCCAAACCGAGCGTTGCTTGTCCTCAAGCAAAATAGCGATAAAATAGAATAAAAGCACATATCAGAGAAATGTAATAACTGCACAACTCCCAATTGGTACCACGTGATGCACTGGTGATTTCCCAAACCCGTGAATGCCTATCTCATTCTCACCTCATTCCTATTTCGTTTGATCTATGACCTTCCATTGTAGGTTGAACTCGTGACTGTTCCGTTTCTGTTAAGGTTGTTTTAGGTCCAGACATACTAAGGAAAACATTTCGCCTCGACCCTACCTCACAGGATTCTCTCAATTCGCTCGAACCTAGGTTATCGCACATGTTGTCATGTATAGGAGGTTATGTACAAGAATATTCAAATATTACATGACAACTCTAATGAAAGACGCACTAATGTCCAAAAATTGATCTCTGAAGGGAATCAAGTAGCAAGACCGGGAATATCAGTAAAAAGTGGTAGCATACTCTAATCACGTTTTCCAGAAGATCATCCAGGTCTTTACGAGGGTTGTAATGGGGCTAGGGTTATGGCTAAGAACAAAGGGTAAAAGGATCAAAAATCCTCGGTGTGTCAATCATTAACAGTTCTGACTTTTTGACTTTATTTTCTAACACTTGGCCCTCTTTATTACTAATGGAGTCACTTTGACTCTCTTATTTTCTACTGTAACTACTATCTAAATAACTGTATTTTTTTGTGCTGGGACTTCATTGGTCCTCTTTATTTGATTGGGGCATCATTGGCCCTCTATTCTATTTATTGGGTTACATTGACCCCATTTATTCTAAATGACTGGCCTGTACTATTTTCTTCTTTTCCGCTTTGTTTTCTCTATTCATTATCGCCTCTATTTGACACACTTTCGGATAGGGTTGGCTAAGGCTTTCGGCTCAGGTTTAAAGGTGGGTCTGAAATGAAAAGGTGAGTGTATGGCTACAAAGTGGCTATGGTTACACACGAATGGGTGAAAAGGGTACGAAAGCTAAAAACAGGGTTACACAAACACACAATGCCTGGAATCATTTCTTAAGGTCCACACGATATGGTCTACTACACCCTTACCTAATATCCCGATGGTTGTCTTTGCTACTCAATGCAATAATATAGCGAGATCATTCTATATTCACGACAAGGAACTCGAAAAAGTGTATATGAGTCAAGTGTATGAATCCCTCGAAATGAACAACGTCTTTTAGGCTCAAAATCTCACTAATGGGTGGTCTCCACTAATGTCCCTAGTCATGTCCTTTCCCGGTCCTTCCCTAATGGTCACGTCACTATCACAAGATTCTTCCTACAATGGTTGGTCGCAATCATTCAAAACAAACAAAAATTGGGCTAAAGTGATCTAAGCATGCAGAGGTGCGGGAAATCTACGTGCATAAATGTGGGCCCGATTGGGCAACCCCAAACCTTACCCACACATTGTCCCTAATGTGCAGGTGTCGGCGTAGGCGATACTAAGACAAGTATCGTTGTGCGGTTATTACAGGTAACAGACAGGTAAGGCATAACATGACATGAAGCACAAAGAGCTAATCTAGCATTTTCAAAAACATGGCCACCCCAAACCTCGGTGAAACCGAGGTTTGCACAGGGATAAAAGTGAGTGTGTAGATGTTTAAAAAGTGAGGCACCCCAAACCTAAGTGAAACTTAGGTTTATTGCATCTCGTTTAGCTAATGGAACCAAAACATCATACACCACTCGATAACATGTAGAATTAGAACATACCTGTTTGCCCGGAGAGATTCTCTTGAAAGATTGGAACACCCAGTTGGAAGACATCGGAGATGACGGAGAAAGGGATGCAAGAACAAAAACAAAAGGAAAAAGAAGGCAAAGAAAACATATATATATTTTTTTATATATATATAAAAACACACAAAATAAAGAAAAATAAAGAAAACGCAAACCTCGGTGGGTTGCCTCCCACCCAGCGCCGTATTTAAAGTCGTGGCACGACTATGTGGTTCTCAACTCTGCTCGGTGTTCGCAGACTTGAATCGCCCACACTTGCGATTTCCCGCGGATTCTCTCTCATTTGTCCTTCCATGACCAGCTCCGGATTCTTCTTCATTTCGACCTCTCGCCTTCTCGAACATCTTGAAAATCACCTTCTCGCCACCAACTCTCAAGGTCACCTCTCCTTCCTCCATGTCGATCAGTGCTCGGCTTGTGGCTAGGAATGATCGTCCCAATATCAACGGGACCTCTTCGTCTTCGTCTATATCTATGACTACGAAGTCGACTGGAAAGTAAAACTTACCGACCTTGATCAACACGTCCTCGATCACTCCATATGGGTATCTGATTGATCGATCGGCGAGCTTTAACGTCATGTATGTCGGGCTTACCTCACCCAGGCCGAGTTTCCTGAAAATAGAAAGAGGCATCAGGTTAATACTTGCCCCTAAATCACATAAAACTTTATTAAAAGTAAACTCTCCAATCTGAATAGGGATCGAGAAACTCCCTGGATCTTTAAGCTTCGGGGGAAGCTTATTTTGGAAAATCGCGTTGCACCCTTCAGTGAGTGCAACGGTGGCCTGGTGATCAAGTGCCCTTTTCTTTGACAGGATCTCTTTCATGAACTTCATGTAGGAGGGCATTTGTGCCAACGCATCTGCAAAAGGGATGTTAATGGTTAACTTTTTAAAAACATCAATAAATTTCGAAAAATTAACATCATCCTTATAATTTCTCGGTCTGTTCGGATATGGCACGCTCGGTACTGCCGGCTTGGTTGGTGGTGACACCTCTTTCTCCTTCGGTTTCCCTTCTTCAATCACTACCTCTTCTTCAATCTCTAGCTCAGTCATGTCTATGATCTCGACCTCTTTCTCCTTTGGATCGGTTTCTCTTGTCGGCTCCCCATTCAGCTCCTTGCCATTTCTTAGGTAAATGGCATTGCACTCCTCTCTCGGTTTCCTTTCAGCCATACTTGGGAGTGGTCCGGGAGGTCGGTTTTGTAGGGCCTCGGAAATCTGCCCACTTGCCTTTCGAGGATCTTAATGGAGGCGGTGTTTTGCTCGGTAGCCGCCTTGACGATGTTGATCGTGCTTGCTAATCCCTCGACCGTGTTGTCCATTCTCGTCATGAACTTCATGAGCATATCTTCCAGTCCCGGTTTCTTCTCCATCGATGGTCCTTCATTCCTTTGGTGAAAACCTGGAGGACGGTACACATTATTAGTATTAGAAGCATTAGAAAAGTTAGAGAAGTTACCTTGCTGTTGCTGATCGGGTTGGCTCCATGAAAGATTAGGATGTCGTTTCCACCCCTCATTGTAAGTGTTCGAGAAAAGATCGTTCCTCGGTTGGTTCTGGTTTTGCATATATTGAACTTGTTCAGGTTCTCCCGAATTCCCTCCTTTCAGTCGGTCCGTGATAAAAGCTAGTTGAGCTTTGAGTTCCTTCAGCTCATCCGATTCCCGAACACTCGCTACCCGTGCAACAGAAGATCGTGGTGTGGAATAGCTATGCTCGGCTAGGTTCTCGATCAAGTCAACCGCTTCTTCATACGTCTTGTTCATGAGAGCTCCACCCGCTGCGGCCGTGATGTCATTCTTAAATTGTTGGTGAAGGCCTCCGAAGAACGTTTGGATTATCACCCAACCGTGTAATCCATGATGTGGGCACTTCTTCAACATATCTTTATATCGCTCCCATGCCTCGTATAAGGTCTCTTGATCCCATTGCACAAAGTGCGTGATGTCGGCCATCAACTGAGCGGTTCTTCCCGGTGGAAAGAATTTCTGGAGGAATGCGGCTTTCAGGTCTGCCCATGTGGTGATAAGATCTGATGGGAGGCCCTCTATCCAAATTTCAGCTCTACCTTTTAGAGAGAAGCTGAAAAGTCTTAGCTTGATCGCGTTCTCTTCCATCCCGTTGATCTTGAACGTATTGCAGATTCGTTCGAATGCTCGTAGATGCGCATGGGGATCTTCAGTCGGTGATCCCCCAAATTGGTTTTGTTGCACCATTACGATGGTGCTCGGCTTTATCTCGAAGTAGTTCGCCGCGGTGGTTGGTGCTTGAATGCCTATGCGTGCCGCTGCCACATTCGGGTCGGCAAACGACCGCATATGACGTCTTTTCGGAGGTGGTGGTGGATTGTTATTGCGTGGAGGTGGTCTCTCGTCACCCATATCGATCTTGATGTCTTTTTTTGGTTTTTGCTTCTTTGCGGAGACGGCGGTCGGTTCTTTCGATTTCCGGATCGAGTTGCTCGATTTCCTTCCCTCGGGTCGTCCTTGGCATAAACCAATTAGTACCTGAAAAGGAAGTAAGCAAGATTAGTGTTCCAGAAACTGAAAGTGATGGAGTAAACTAACAGAATAAAAATAAAAAATAAAAAAATGTCCAATCTAATAACGCCTACAGATGGTAGTGCTATTAGCTACAACTAGTTCCCCGGCAGCGGCGCCAAAAACTTGATACGAGGTTTTCACACCCCGAGAATCTAACCGCAAGTGTACGGTGTCGAATCAAGTAATAACGTACGGTAAGTACGAGTATCGAATCCACGGGAACTAGGAACTAAGTATCACAATTACTATAAGCTCTATTAACTGAACTATCGATAATTGAAAGGTTGGTATTAAACTACTTAATTGTGAGAATTAAATCAAACACAAGACAAAACAGTAAGCAGCTTTGAAAAATCAGATAGAGAAAACAGTTGAGGGTTGGAAATCCAATGGTTCTCGCATACAAACGTCTGACTCAATTCAAATACCAGTTATTCCTATCAATGAATACCCAATCTTTATCTAATCATTGTTCTTTCTCAAGCTACAACGATTTTATTTGCAAAGCATGGTTCTTTTTCAAGCAACCGTGATTTCTATTTTGAAAACATAAGTTTTATCTTTCGATCTCAACATATAGGGTTCAAAACGCATTAAGCTTAAGATTCAAACGGGACTAAGATTTACTCGGTATATCTCTATCCTTTCTTACCTTAGGCATGCAATTCCTAATTCTACTTCTCAATTACTTCTCTCGAACATAAATTGAAAGCAATAAAACAATTGTAAGGTAGCTAATCTCACAAAAGCATTAAACACCAAATTGCATTCATTCATTAAAATAGGAAAACTGATAAAGGTCTCAGGTCATCTGTTTACAAGCTTAAACCACATTCATTCCAACCCCCAACATGAACCGGTTAGTTCATGTCGGTGGTGGATTCAAACACAATAGAAAAAGATGGAAACAAGTATGTAAACATGATAATCGTGGCAACTGTAAATGGAATGGTTACTCCCTTCTATCGTGCTCGTCTCTACTTCGCGTGATGAACGTGAATCTGATCCTCCCTCTATCGTGGCTCCGACGGGTGTCACTCGGCTCTGAAAATCGCCCCTGGAACTGCTCTGGCCGTCGTGTGAAAGTTGCGTATCAAAACCTAGCTGCAGAAAAGAGTTTTATAAAACTGGGCGTCGGGGCCAGTACTGGCGCCAGTTGGCTAGCGCCAAGACTGGCGCCAGATTCTGTTTAAAATGTTGGCGCCAGGTTCTGTTTCGCCGTTTCTCGACTTCTCTCGTTTTCAGCTCTGGAACTCAACTTTGCTGCTCTTTTGGACAAAAACGCTTGTACCTGTACTTTCTCAACAAAAACCCGTGAAAAACTCGTATTTCACTTTAAGACATGCGTAAACCACCTAGTTTGAGATTCAAAATAATGTCGAAAATCGACATTATCAGTAATAAATGTCTTCTTTGTTTTGGTTGTGGTCGAGACTGGTGAAATTTTGTCCAAACAGTACTTACATCAACTCTTTATAGGTGACAACCTTACTATCCCATTTCAAGGATCCTAGTTCTCATATTCCATTTCCGTACCTATAGTCGTCTTCAACGATAAATATATCATCACAATCGAGCATGACTTGGTCAAACTTTTGATACCCTAGTATTAGAGTCTCATTTAGGTCATACACTTGATAACACAAGTTTGCAACCTTTTTCACATTCTTGCCACTTTTATTTTCATAAAGAATCTTTAAAAATTGTTATTTGATGAATTTGTTCCAAAATTTATTGGATTTATATGAAACATTGGAATCGGTAGTATTGCTATGGTTTAATAGCCAATAGAAATGTATTCGACCATCTTCATATCGATCCTCATTTCTTTGGCAAGACACCCCCCACATTTCAAGGTATTTAACCTTTCCATATGTCTTGATTTTCTTTCTCATGGGCGTACTTCTAGAAGTTACAGGCCGATAGCATGGCGCATATCATACTTCTAAATCTCACATTTGAGTTATGTATTCTACTAACAATGTTAGTTTGGGAATCCACATATTCACAACCATGATCACTTTATCATATACTAAATCGGTGATCTACCTCTGATTTCTATAGAATAAAACTCTATAGGCTTAACATTTCATTTGACTCAACCAGAAACATTTTGAAAATCTATTTAGTCATTAAAACCACCTCAATATTGGTCGGTTACGATATTAATTGAGATTAAACATAAATTAAAACCCACTTTAATGTCAAATAAAATATTGAAGTGATATCAATATTTGTCCAAATTTTGGTTACGTTAAAATACCACATTATAACAAACTCATTTCTTAACGATTGAAAATAAATAAACTGTTTTTATTTATTGCAAAAACTGAAATTTCATCGGTCACAAATCAAATGAAGTTTATGTTTACAAACTTTTCACTTTTTGATATCTCCATATTAGGACTTTTGTTTTTGAGGATTAAACTGTACAAGTGTACATCTCATCTTGGATGCATCCTTGCCCAGGAAATCAACTGCCCTAACAATTAAAGCTCATCTCTCAATATGGAGTGCCAAGAGTGTAATACCCTCAAATTTGGAAATAGCAACTAATTAAAAAAATTCATTATTACATCCGATACAATGGGAAAAGTACTTCAAATTACAATCTATGGTTATCTCCAAACAACGCGCACAACACAAGTCTCATTATCAAGACTAAACTCGCTTCGGACATCGCTTACTCCAAATACAAGTGCTACTTCCCAAGGGTAAATGCGGAAACATAACTTAAGCTATTCACCTCTCGTGCACTTTACTAGCACTCGCCACTTCACGATGTAGCTAGAGCTACCCCAACCTGAGCCTGTTGCACATGCCGACAAAATAAAGGAAATAAAAAGGGTTAGGCTTACGCCTAGTGAGTTCAAGCATTTTATCATGACTATACAAAAACATAAATCGTAAGAGTAAAAGTTATAGTCATGATTTCAAAAGAGTTTACTTTAAATCCAAATCGTCCATTTTCAATTCCCACAATTCCACAAGGAAGTTCCCAAAAGGTATACACGTTTTCCAAACTGGATTACCTTCCCAATTAACTTAAAATACGTGAATAAGTTTAGTTTAGACAAAACCTTCAAATACAGTTGACAATACATACCCAACTCACAAAACATGGAAATCGTCCATTAAATATAACTCTTTATTAAAACATAAAACGAAGCAATGCTCACGCAACTGTAAAATGTAATAAATATCAAATACCATAAACGGGGGAGACCCGTATCCGTTGAAGGAGGAGGTAACACAGAAGTATATCACCCATACAACGTTCATCGCACAACTGGGAGTAGAGATTACAAGTTACGTTATGCCTATCTCTGCCCTCCCAACGAAATCGGGAATTACCACATACGGCTGGCCTATTCCACGACTCTGCTCTACGAAGCCAAGTTACACTGTAATTGAGGATACACCTTGACGTCTACCTACTTGGTAACGCCTCAAGGCCCGGCACGTCGGGACTACCTCCAAGGTATACATCCCGAAGGCGTGGATCGTTACACAAACCTCCAAGGTAAGTGCCCAAGACTATATCCTCCTAGTGCCTACTTAGAAAGTTAAGGTCATAAAACGTGAGTTCCGAGGTTCGTCCTCAAGATACCCAATTGACCTTTACTAGCGACTGACTAACATGCCTATGGATTCAATGCAACACAGTCTAACACAACATGTCTATCACGGAATGACTCACTCACTCAAACATGTAAATACTCATAACGTGCAATAATATGCAAAAGGTGCAAAAAGAGCAACCCATAAACAGGACTCCACATAGAACCATTTAAACCGGACAATTGTCCCCAAGACTTCCTCACAGTCAAAACCAAGCACAATGCTCTAACCGAAATAAAACCTTGGATCGGAATAACCCTCATTTCCAAAAGGACTCAACCTTTACATTTTCAAAACATCATATGGAGTATTATACGTATATATCCAAATCTACACCAAATGCATTTTCATAGCGAATAGACACCATTTATCATGTACTAAATAACCCATTTTTTATAAAGGATTTATCCCTCATATTTTCCAAAACATTCAAAGATAATGTTTTACAATTTTTACCACAAATAATACCTAAAAGGTAAAACCCATCAAATAACTCAATTTTGATAGTTACCAAGTAAAACACATAATATCTTGGAAAATAGCATTTTGGCATGTACAACGTTTTCGCAAAGTAACTTGAACTCACCTTGCTAGATTTAAGCTAAATCTAGGGTTTCTCCAATGTATGCTCCTTTGATGAAGTTTACATCTTCAAGCCAAATCTTCCAAAAACCTAGATTTATGAGTTTCCAACCATCAACATCCAAGTCTAGCCATAGGAATCATCATTCATCCATAAAATACTAAAATACTCAACTTATCCCAAACCCTAGTTTCATATAAAAGAGGATGGAGAATATTTCAACCAATCATCACCAAACTCGACCCAAAACACTTCAATATGGAAAAGAAAGGGAAAGATAACAACAATCTAGCTAGAGATTACCTTAATCACTTGAATCTTCCAAAAAGAGAGCTCCTAGACTCCCAAAAGCTTCAAACTTCCACATGATCAACAATGGTGGAAATGGGTTGATTTAAGAGAAGAAGATGAAGAGAGAGGGAAGGATTTGTGGTTGATTTAAGGGAAAGGAAATCGATTTGGGTGAGAGGGAGAAGAAAATCGCTTGGAGGAAGAGAGAAATCAATATTGGATGATAAATGCGAGAAAAGCTAACTGAACTCCTTTAAACCCGATCTGAAACAGCAACTCAGCACCCCGGCGCGACATTGACACCGCGACTATGTCCAGGGCATTGTCGCGTGGCATAGTCGCGACCCATGTACCAGTTTCTGTTTGATTCGACCCTGATGTCTCTCCTTCGCGACAATGCCCCAGCGACATTGACATGGTCATAGTCGCGATCCGTGTACCAAGCCCCGAAACTCGACTTTTTAACGCCAAAACTCCCGATACCCTTAGAGACTTTACGTAATGTCTTCCAAACATAAACTCCACCATTTCAAGATGCAAAACATTTGGGTGGCATCTGTTTACTGAAATTACGGGTGTTACAAAGAGTATCATCTTCAACCAACTTGCGTGTGGATGCCAAACGTTTAAAAACAATATTCTTTAAACTATATCTCGTAAAAATCATAGTTCTACTTATCCAAATTTCGTCACTCTTAAGCACAATCATCAACGAGTACCACATATTTCATTCCGAACCACTCACATAACATTTGGTTTCGGAAGCTAAGTACCATCCTCTTCACAAGGATACTCTTGTTTTACGACATACATTACCCGTTTTTTTTGTTTGCCACAAAGAAAATCATGCACACTTGTATTTATACAAGTTTCTCACTCTTATAAACATCTTAAAAAATAATATGAACAATTTTTTTAAGACTACAACCACCGTGGCAAGAGCCAAAAGCGAAGAAAAGCAACCGTAACAAAAGCCCACTATTTGCTCGGTGAAACAAAGAAAGATAAATCGGTTTTAAGATTGTAGGAAAATTGTTTCACCAAAACTAAATTAGAAAATAAATTAACGAAAGATGGAACAAACCGGAGTATTAAGCCGATGACCGTGTTGGACACGGTTTCCTTAAAACTGATTTGTCGCCAACTGGGACGTCGATTTCCGAGGATACAACGACTGTAAACAAAATCGAATTCTATCGGACTTCACTTTCATGCCTGAACTTGAGAATCTATTTCATTAGTTTTCCACTTGTACAATTTTTTCCCTTTTAGTTCATTTTCTCAAACATTTTCCTCTGCTTTATGAACTCAATTGTTGAGTTATTTATATGAGAAACTCGTTAGTAACCTAAGAAAATTCAAGAGATGAATCATAATGGAGCTTAATTCCATTGACCATAACCGACGAATGTGGAAGGTCAAAGACCTTATCCTTAATTTTCATTCAATTCATATTAATATGTATATTAATTTTCCAACGAAAGCTAACAAAATATTTGTTAGATATTTTTCAATACTTATAATAACCCTTGTTTTTATATACATACATACAACAAAAGGTAGGGTATTATGAACAACCCTGATTAATTCTCTTAGCCAAAAAGAGTATAAATAAACCGAATGTATCATGAACATGTGCACGATCAAACATGCACCAAATCCGTAATTCACCCTACAACAAACAACAAACAACAAACAAGAGAATGGAAATAGTTGACGCGTGGAGAGAACGGTGAGGGAAGAAGGCGAGAAGGGAATAAATAACACGTAGAAAGGAAAAAGGGGCAAGTAGGGTACTAATAAAAAAAACTAGTTGACACGTGGAAAGGCAAAAGAAAAAACCTTGTGGGTGGAAAAACACGGAGGGAAAAAGTTCTTTAAATTGTCTTTATTTTTTAATTTCTTTAATTTCACAGTGTTTTTGTTGTGAAAGTTCGTTGTTTTGCTTATCTTTATAATGAATTATTGTGAAGTTTTAGTGTTATTTTGTGGTCTCACAAAAACGGATTGGTCTCACGTGAACTCAAAATTTTGTGAGATTTTTAATTTTTTTTAAATAGAAAAATGTAGCATTAAATGTCTTCACCTTTTCATTTTCTATATTTTATTATTGATTTTAAATTAAAGTATTTATTTATTTAATCAACCCATAATATCATAAATTCAACGTTATTTTATTATTATTAATGAGTTTATTTATTTATTTATTTTACTTTGTAAGGTTAAATGAGTGAAAATATTATATGAATTTATTTTATTAAGATAGATAACAATCATTATAAATCAATACTTATTTTTTTATTAAGCCAACAATGCTTATAAATCAAAAATATATTTTTGCTTATTTATATTTTTTTATGTAAGCTAACAATACTTATAAAACAAAACTTATTTAATATTGTATATTTGTATTTTTTTATTGTTTTTAGTAAGTTAACAATGATGATAAAACAAAACTTTTAAATTGTTTTATTTCCAATGCTTATATTCATTAAAATTATAATCACTATTTGATAAAGATGATCATTTTATTATTATTATTGAGTTTATTTATTTATTTTTTTACTTTGTAACGTTAAATGAATGAAATATTATATGAACTTATTTTATTAAGATAAATAACAATCATTGTAAATCAATACTTATTTTTTTTATTAAGCCAACAATGCTTATAAATCAAAAATATATTTTTATTTATTTATATTTTTTTGTGTAAGCTATATTTATAAATTAGAAGTTATCTAATAGTGTATATTTTTTATTTATTTGTTTTTCTTAGTAAATTATTTTATTTCCAAAGTTTATATTTTTTTAGTAACCTAACAATGATTATAAATCAATATTTATTTAATAAATTTTTTGTTATTCTATGTTTTTAAGTAATATAATAAGTGCTTATAAATCAATAATTTTATTAATAAATAATATTAATGTTTATCATAAGATTTGTTTTCAGCGTGCAAGACATTACCTAGTTTTAGGTGAGGCTAATGGCATCTTTAAGACGACTAATGACACCATAAGAGTAATGGTATGATGATGTTTTTTTATTGTTTTGTATTATTTTTTTGTCTTTTTGTTATTTTTAGTTTTTGTTATTTTTTAGTTTTGATTTATTAGTAATTAATATGACATATTATTTTTTTTCTTTTGTTTTTATTTATTTATATAAAATTTTAATTATGTAAATATTATTTTTTCTAATATAAGTTTTTGTCAATATTATTATTTTTTGAACGTTAATTTTTTTTAACGTATTTAGTATGAGTTATTAATTTTTTCTCTTTATTTTTTTCTATATAATTTTATTACGTTGATTTTATTTAATTATAACTTTTTAATTAATAAAACCGAAAATATACATATATATATATATATATATATATATATATATTACACCAAGTTTTTTTGTGTAATTTTTTCATTTTTTCTATCCAATGACGATGTTTTATAACACTTTTGCTTTCTTGAATACGTGATCTAATTTTTGTACCTTAGTACTGGATGGGTTGATTTATTTTGCTCACAAGTGTCGGTAAACTTGATTGTACATAATCCAAGTAAATTTTCACCTTAGAATGTTAACTTTTCACTCTATTACTTGTCTGATTTATGTAACAACCCAACATTTAAAAATAAAGCATGACAATAAACAATAAAGGAAATCATCCAAAAGGATGCCAAAATTTCAACTGAGTACAACCGTAACAAAATTAGGTTTGTGGAACAACATATTCACAACTGAGAAATAAGCTAAAGTCTATAAAATAAGTGGGAGTGACTAATATCTAGGAGCATCCTCTCTCTAAATCTTCTCTTTGTTCTGGCCGGAACTGCCTACTAACTGCTTCCCTAAAAAGGTTGTTTTGAAAATGAAGCAAGGGTTAGACCATGAGGTCTAGTGAGTTCCTATAAAACAACAGTTTCAACAAACATTTTAAACATGTCATAACAATTGAAAACGATAATTTTAAACATCAAAATTCCACATGTAAGTGGCACACTGAAGTCACGCGTTTGTGACGACGTGTCAGCCTCACACTGCCTTACTGGGTCATTCCTCCCATGGCATAAACGGGAAACACCCCCCGGTATGAGCACTGGCGGGACACCCCCCCCCCCCCCGACTTTGCCAATACACGCCTACTTTCAATGTATGCATACATAAATAATTCACTTTCTCAGCAAGCATTATCATACAATAAAGCATACCATTTCGAAATCTCGCATTGAATTAAATTGCATTCAATATCTTTCAACAGTTAGAGAACTCACATGTCGTCCTTGCTCAAAGTTTCTTACTTGGACTTCGGTTCTCTAGGTGGGACCCCTATTATTTAAACAAAACGAAAGGGTAAGTCATAAGTTTGACACTCAAGGTTATTCTGACAGTTCCCTAGATGATCTCCACTCAGAAAGAACCCCACAATCCGAAACCAGGGTACCAGATCCCTCTTTTCCGGATTGCACTAATCCGGACCTTTACTTATGGATTCCACATTTTTCGGTAACAGATTCCGGATTCCGGAGTCACTTCCGGACTCGCCTCGGACTCCACTTCCGGAATGCATCCGGACTCCATTTCCGGAATGCATCCGGATTCCATTTCCGGACTTCACTTCCGGAATGCATCCGGATTCTACTTCCGGACTAGGCGAATTCCGGACAAGAAGACGACGACGGCGCTGCTCGCAACAAGGTTCAGAGATTAACTCTCCTAAACCGATTTTTAAGTCACTGGCTCATGGGTTCATTATCCAAACTCCCTTAACCCCTTTTTAACGTTATAAAACTACATTCATCCCCACCCTAAATAGTCAATTGATTAATCAACTTTATCGTCCCTGCTCACAGTCCCGATTACTAGAAATCCAATAACTACTAATAGATGGTAGAGGTTACCTTGAATTGCTTGATGGACAGTTTCCTTCTTCTTCTAAGATTGCAGGTGCCAATTTAGCCTTCCTCTCTCAGCTCTACTCTTTACACGCACATACACACACAGCCGCCCAGACTGATTGTCAAGACCTAGGGTTTTGAGCCAAAATTGAGGGTTTTATACCCTCTTTCCAAACTTTACAAAACAGCCCCGAAGTTATAAGTTTGCAACATTCTCCACAACACTCTTATTCTTTCCTTTTAGGACCTTGGTTATTACAATACTCCCCCCTCAAAAGAATTTTGTCCCCGGAATTCCATTGTCGAAAAGTTGAGGGTACTTGGACCTCATGTCCGCTTCTACTTCCCAAGTTGCCTCTCGTACCTTATGATACCGCCACTGAACCTTTACCAATTTGATCTCCTTATTCCTCAATTTTCGGATCTTATTGTCAACAATTTCTGTCGGTTCCTCTACGTAAGTCAACCTCTCATCGATACTGATATCCTCTAGTGGTACTGCCACATCTGTCTCAGCCAAACACTTTTTCAAATTTGAAACATGGAACGTTGGGTGCACTCCCTTTAATTATTCCGGTAACTCCAACTTGTAAGCTACTGCTCCTACTCGTTCTATAATGACGAAGGGCCCCACATACCTTGGTCTCAGTTTTTCTTTCTTCCCAAAACGAACAACGCCTTTCCAAGGCAAGACCTTTAGCATTACTCTATCGCCAACTTGAAACTCGATAGGTTTCCTTCTTTTGTTTGCATACTTCCTTTGTCGATCTTGGGCGATTCTCATCTTTTCGCGGATTAGATCTATTTTATTAGCCGTCGCTTGGACCAATTCCGGCCTTGCTAGTTGTCTTTCTCCCACCTCGTTCCAACATAACGGTGTTCGACACCTACGTCCGTATAAAGCTTTAAATGGTGCCGTTTGGATACTCGCGTGATAACTGTTATTATACGAGAATTCGATTAAGGGTAGATGTACTTCCCACGATCCTTTGAAATCTAACACACATGCTCGGAGCATATCCACCAATGTCTGTATGGTTCTCTCACTCTGACCGTCAGTCTGGGGGTAGTAAGCGGTGCTCAACTTCAACTGCGATCCTAACTCCCTCTGAAGACTTCTCCAGAACGACGATGTAAACCGACTATCACGATCGGACACAATAGATCGTGGCACTCCTTGCCTCGACACGATCTCATTAATATATAATCTTGCCAACTTCTCCAATGGATCGGATTCTCTAATCGGTAGGAAATGTGTAGACTTGGTTAGACTATCCACAATCACCCATATCGCGTTGTGGCCCTTCGGAGTCCTTGGCAATTTAGTGACAAAATCTATGGTGATGTTATCCCACTTCCACATTGGTAATTCCAAAGATTGAAGTTCTCCAGAAGGTCGTTGATGTTAGGCTTTAACTTTCAAACATGTCACGCATCGTTCCACAAAGTGAGCGACGTCCTTCTTCATTCCGGGCCACCAATAGGACTGCTTTAAATCTCGGTACATTTTATTCGTTCCCGGATGCACTTCTTCCAAAATACTTACCCTCAAGTTCCCCAATTTAGGAACCCACACTCGGGTCCCTAAACATCTTAAGTTGTTACTGTTGACACTTAGCGAGGATTCCATCCTGACTATTCATTCACTCTTCACATTTTCTTTCAACACGGCTACCTCTTGAAACTTTTTAATCTCGTCGAGAAGATTTGAAGTCGCCTCTACTCGGAAAGCGACCACTTTAGTCGACTCGCCTCTCTCCTTTCGACTCAACGTGTCAGCCACCAGATACGCTTTACTCGGGTGGTAAAGGATTTCACAATCATAATCATTCAGTAGTTCCATCCATCTTCTTTGTCTCATGTTTAATTTTTTCTGATCGAAGAGGTGTTTAAGACTCTTTTGATCGGTGTAGATCTAACACTTAACTCCATATAAGTAGTGTCGCCATATCTTTAATGCGAACACCACTGCCGCCAATTCTAAGTCGTGCGTAGGGTAGTTCTGTTCATGGTCCTTCAACTGTCGGGACGCGTAAGTAATCACATTTCCTCTTTGCATCAAGACACAACCTAATCTAAGCTTGGACATATCACTGTAGATAACAAATTCTTCTGATCCATCAGGCAATGACAGGATCAGAGCGCTACTCATACTTTCTTTCAACTTACCAAAAGCGGCATCCTGAGCCTCGGTCCACACGAACATAACGTTCTTCCTCTTTAAAGCGGTTAACGGTGTGGCAATTCGAGAGAACTTCTGAATAAACTTTCGGTAGTAGCCCGCCAACCCGAGAAAACTTCTCACTTCCGATGGCGATTTTGGCGGTTCCCAAACCTAAATTGCCTCAATCTTGGTTGGGTCTACCTTGATACCGTCTGCCGACACCACATGGCCTAGAAACTGAACTTCTCTCAACCAAAATTTGCACTTTGAGAACTTAGCGTACAACTTCTCATGCTTCCATAGTTCTAACACTGCTCGAAGGTGCTCTTCGTGATCACTCCGGGCCCGGGAGTAGATCAGAATATCATTAATGAAGACAATTACACACTTTTCCAACAATGAACTACACACTCTGTTCATCAAGTCCATGAATACTGCTGGGGCGTTAGTCAAGCCAAAGGGCATCACTAGAAACTCGTAGTGTCCATATATGGTGCGGAAGGCCGTCTTAGGTACGTCTTCTTCTCTCACTTTCAGTTGGTAACCCGGCCTTAAGTCTATCTTCGAAAAGTAGCTCGTGCCCTGCAATTGGTCGAAGAGGTCATCAATCATCGGAAGCGGGTACTTGTTCTTAACTGTCACCTTGTTGAGCTCTCGATAGTCTATGCACATCCGCATAGAGCCGTCCTTCTTCTTAACAAATAATACTGGCGCTCCCCAAGGCGATGAGCTCAGACGAATGAAGCCCTTGTCGAGTAACTCTTGCAGCTGCGTCATCATCTCCTACATTTCCGCTGGTGCCAGGCGATAGGGTGCACACGCAATTGGTGCCGCCCCAGGCATCCAATCTATTCTAAACTCTACTTGACGATCTGGGGGAAGACTGGTCAAGTCATCCGGAAATACCTCCGGGTACTCACTTACTATGGACACATCCTCCATCCCCTTTTTCTCCTTCTTAGCATCAAGCACGTACGCTAAGTACCCGATACATCCCTTCCCCAAACAACTTCTAGCTTTCAGCATGGATATCAAACACGAAATGAATGATATGAAACAATTACATCAAAATAAACAATTTCATTAATTTAACCTATACATATATATATATATATATATATATATATATATCGTATATATAGATATGCACGACACAAGGATCGTGCAACTGTAGATCCCAGTTTGATCAACTAACAATGTATAAACGAAACGATTAATCTTTATTGAATGATTAGAGAGGTTACAAGTATTGAATGGAAAAACACTCGCTATCTCTCTATTAGGCGCACCGAACTAAAAGTGAATCTAACAAGGCTTACCTAAACATTAAGAAAACAAACCTCAAATACCTAGGGCTTAAGCTTCAAGCCCATGGCCCATTAACACACTAAAGCCCATTTATCATAATAAGGCTTTTACAAATAATTAAATAAGCCTTTAAATTTTCTTTATATCACTTTCTAATTAATAAGACATTTATGGTCCTAACAGCATCTCCAACGGTCTTTCTCCGGCACCCTCCTCTGACGACCACACCACCACCTCACGCAGTCTCCAGCCCTCCTCATCCCCCTTAGACCAACTCCCCACTGTTGCCAGAAGTGTTGTTCAAGCCATCCATGATTGGAATAGAAGCAACTGGTATTCACGAGACTACATACAAAATCGTATTCTAGCCATTAAAGTCATTCACCACCCGAAAGAAAGTACAATGTCTGGATCGGAGGGTTACCTGCTTTGGTCACCATCTCCGACGAACTAACCTGCTGCGGTGACCATCTTCGACAACCTCGTATGCTTCGGTCACTATCTCTGTTCGTTCCCACCCCCACCTTCGATCTCCTTCTCTAAAACGAATCCCAAACGGTCATTCTATTTTATCTCTTGCTTCTTCTTCACTGTGACCTCTCGATGGTGATGGTTTGTGGCCTATGTATGTGTATATAGTGTGTGTGTGGGTGTGTGTATGTGTGTGTGAAACTACATAGATATCGGTGATGGAGGGTGTTGATGGTGTTTGTGTGTGTATGTATGTATGTGTTGTATATGCGTATTGTATATATATATATATATATATATATATATATATATATGTATGTGTTGTATATGTGTGCACTGTGTGTATGTATGTGTGTGTTGTAAGTGTGTAGTGTACATGTACATAAAATATGTATGTGTGTGTGTGTTGTAGTGTGACAGAGAAGGGATATAAGGTGGTTCACGGGGGAGGGGCGATGGGGTGGTTCACAATATATATATATATATATATATATATATATATATATATATATATATAGGAGTGTAATCAAATGAGAACTAATTAGTTTGTGAGAACTGTAAGAACCAATCTCAGCCAATCATTTAATATATATTATTTGGTTCTCACAGTTCTCACATATATATATAAGAACTAATATATATATATATATATATATATATATATATATATATATATATATTAAATGATTGGCTGAGATTGGTTCTTACAGTTCTCACAAACTAATTAGTAGACAAAAAAGGTGTACAAAAACAAAAATACCCCTCGTTTAACTGACTTTTTTAACGAAGTTAACGACGAGGGACCATTTTCAAAGCAAAACGAAAACAACAGGGATGTTTATTGCACTTATTGAAGTTTACGATTGATTTTCGTAGAAACGTGTAAACCTCATGGACCAAAATTATAGTTTACTCTAAAATCTAAGATTACAATGCATGAGTACACTTTTTAAAGCTTGACATTTGAATTCATAACTAATTGATAAACATAATCACATACAGGATAAACATCTCTTGTTAAATACGAAAACAAAAAATATAATTAGGGTAATCATTGAATTCTAACAAAATACTTAATTGTTATTTTGTAAAAAAACATTACATTATTAAATCAAAAATAAATTACATCATTAATAAAATTAATTATAATTATAATAAAAAATTAAATTAAACAAATTTATAAAAAAACATTATCGATTTCTCAAAACTACACAAAACCGTATTATAAAATTGACAAAGATAGAATATAAAATGAAACATTAAAATCGAGAGATATCGCGATGCATTGCGCGAGTACACTTCTAGTAAACTAAAATGCATTTAAAAAAATATTTTTTAGACATATAGATTCTTTTTATATGGGTGAGATACATGTGAGGGTAAAATAGGTATAATAAATATCTTTGTAACCTAAGCAATCACTCACCACATATCGATTCCTCTTCTCACTCCTCCATTGTTGACTTGCCGATCACCATCTCTGGCTACCATAACGCCGACCACCATCTTCATGCTCTTTTAGTCTTCTTTCCTCTTCTGTATTCTTCTGATTTCCTTGTGTTCTTCTGCTAAGGACTACTTTCTGCTACTCTTCTTTTTGCCTCTTGGTACTGGCTTTGATCTTTCTCCACTTCTCTTTATCTTGTTTTGTTTTCCTTCATCTTTCTCGAGTGTAACCAATTTTGTTTCCTTTCAAGTTTGTTTTTGTTCTTCTCTTGTTTGATCTTTCTCTATTTCTCTCTCTTGTTTTATTTTCCTCTCTACCGGTCTCATCTACTTTCGGATCTCATCTACCACCATCTCCGATCGATCTCCTCTACATCTCCAACCGATCTCATCTACTGTCAGCTTCGACCGATCTCCTCTACATCTTTGACCGATCTCATCTACTGCCATCTCCGTCCGATCTCCTCTATATCTCTGACCGATCTCATCTATTGCCATCTCCTACCGATCTCATCTATTGCCATCTCCGACCGATCTCATCTAGTGCCATCTCTGACCGATCTCCTCTACATCTCTGACCGATCACTACAAATCTGTATCAACAGACTCCTTACAGATGGGTTTTGACGGAGATCGTTTTCATTAAGATGTGGTTTCGACGGAGATGGCTTTCATGTAGATGGGTTAGCTGAAGATGTGTTTGGTTTCATGTTTCTTAGTTCAGTTCATGTTTCTAGGTTTATTTTCATATTTCTAGGTTCGTTTTCGTGAAGGTATGTTTTGGTTTCATGTTTATGGGTTCAATTCATGTTTCAGGGTTTGTTTTCATGTTTTGGAGTCGTTTTCAAGAACATGTGCTTTTGTTTCATGTTCCTGGGTTCATTTCCATGAAGGTGTGTTTTTGTTTCATGTTGTAATAATCGGAATCTTATTGTAAAGGAAGTGGGTGTTTAGTGGAATTTTGATGGAAACTCAAGTTCAATGGTCTAAGTGCAAATATATAAAAAGGGGGTCAATTTGCAATAAAGGAAAGTATTAAAAGGCCCTAACACCCTATTTTCATCTAGTTAGTGAAAATGGAGGCTGGAGAGAGGGCAGATAGATTTTGAAGATTGATCATAGTGCAATTGGAAGGAAATAGAGAACTGAGCTGCATTGGAGGCGGTTTGTGCAACTTTTTCATTCAAGGTAAACTCTTCGTCTCTGTCTCTTATTATTGATTTTGATGGGATTTAGTTTTTTGGGTTTTGGGATGAAAAGGGAGTAATCGATTATTTTCTTTGAGTTTTGGGTGTAAATAATGGGATATAATGGTTAGAAAATGATAAGGAAAGATGAGACATTAAACCACATTGTTTAAGGAAGCTAAAATCGATTTTAGGATGGAAATCGTTGGTATGGAAATGCACAGTGCGATTTTCTGGATGAATAGTGTTTTCCTGGATGAATAGTGTTTTTCGGATGAATAGTGTTTTTCGGATGAATAGTGTTTTCCAGTACAAATTTGTTGATAGGAATATCTAGAATGGAAGTCCGGAAGTCTGTAGTCCGAAATTGAGGTCCGGAAAAGCGTGGTCCAGAACTATATTTTTGGATTTGGGGAGTTCGAGGTAAGCAGAGATTATTTAGGGAGTTGTTTAGGGATAATCTTGAGGGTCAAGACATATGACTTATCGTTCTCGTTTTCTTTAAATCATAGGTGACCCACCTAGAGATCCGAATCGTAAGTAAGCAGTAACAAGCAACCGCAGGTGAGTCTTTCTAACTGAAAATGTGTTGATCTATATGCTATTTTAATCGCAAGAGATGATATAGAACTGCATGTTTTATCTTTTATATGAAACTGCATGTTTTGCTATATTTGAGAAAGTTGAGATAATATGTATGCATACATTTGGAAGTGGACCTGTTACGGCTAAGTCGGGGGGTGTGTCCCACCAGCACTCATACCCGGGGGTGTGTCCCGTTTATTCCATGGAGGGTATGTTCCAGTTAAGGCAGTGTGAGACTGCGACGTTGTCACGGGTATGCGTGACTTCAGTGTGCCATTTACATGTGTAGTTCTTGCGTTTTAAAGTTTGAATGTGTTAAAGTTGAGAATTTTTATAAATGCTTATAAACTGTCTACATTGTTTTATATGGCGCAGACGTTTGTTTCTAGAGGGAACTCACTATACCTCATGGTCTAACCCTCGCTTTTCAAAAACTAAACCACTTTCAGGTAAGCGCTTAGTAGAAGGCTCTAGTAAGGGTACGGAGAAAGTGTGAGCGTGAAGCTTTGGACTAGAAGGAAGCCATTATATTTAGCATGTCAAGCATAGTCATTAGAAATCCCAGCTGTGTAATAGGTTGTTTCCGCAAACCTTGCTACGTATTCGTATGTTTTTTTATAGTATTTTGGAGTCGTGTCGGTGAGTTGTTTAATTTTTGTTGTTTAATCTTTATTTTTGAGTTGGGTTGTTACAATTGGTATCAGAGCCATAGTTTAAGGGATTTAGGTGACCGACTGGTCCTAAACTTAAACTGTGGAGTAGAGGGGGACACAACTGAGATATAGGATGCCTCTAGGAAATATCACTCTTAGTACACTAAAGGTGGTGTAGTGAGGTCTATCATGTAAGGTAAATTTGAAATTTCATCTGGCCAATGTAATTGCAAATTTACAGGTGCATGAGGGTGGTCATTTGCTCTTGTCAAGAAGATTGATGGGTGTGGTAATATGTAGTGAGTTCTAACCTTGAAAGGATAGCAAAGGGTGGATATGTTGTGAGAGATCGCTCATGAGGTAGTGTGTATACCTTCTAGAAGAAGTGTTGTTCAAAAGAATATTGAGCCGATTGGAGGTAGAACTTCTTGGGTTCGAATGTGTTGAATGACTGATTAAGAGTAAACTCCTAGTTTCTAGTGAGTCCTCATTCTTGGAGTTGATGTGATGATCGTTTCGGACAGGAGAAGAGGATTGGGTTAGGGTCTTGAAAGCTTTAACTCAAGACCAGGTGAAGGAAGTGAGCCTATGACTCTCCAATCAGGCGGTATAGTGGAAAAGATGTTGGAAAGAAGATATCAGGATTGGATTGAATTATTGAAAACACAGAATATGAAGAAAAGTGGTGGTTTATCGATCTGTAGGGGTCAAAGATTGAGACCGTATGAATTGTAAATCATTGCTCAAGGCGAGAACTGTGTGGGGTGGTCAAACAGATAAGTTGTGAAACATCTGTGCTGCAAGTTGTTGCAAGTACGAGAGAGTGACCGTTGGTCAAAAGTAGGGTGCCAATTATAAGTTGTGTGGGTACAACGGCTGACCTTGTTAGAGTGAATAGCCTTCAATCGCAAGTTGAGTTTCATGCATTGTGTCTTTAAATGTGTTACATGAGCTCTTTCATGATTAAAAGTAGATGCGTAAATAACGAATTTCTTGTTTGGAAATAAGTCGACGCGTGCAAGAGTGTGTTTGAAGAAAAATACAAACCTAGTTACGTTGCACAATAAATTTTTTGAACTTAGTGATACGCGAATTTTATCGCCTTTTTCGTGTTGAGGTAATCTTCATTGCGTAAATCATGAAAACGTTTAAATGCAAAGCTTTTATAACCAAATGAGTATTGACACGTTGATATCATAAAAAATGAGGGTGGGAGCCGACTGATTTACTTCGTGTAAGTGATTTCGTTTAGAACTTTTCTAGTCGTATAGGAAATGTTTCATTCAATATGTTTCTGATGTAACGACATCGTTTTGGTTGGTTAAGGTTGTGTTTTACTGAAACGTTGTGTGCAGACGATTCTCAAGATTGTTGTGCATCGTATTGAAGTTATGAGAGTGTTGGGTCATGTGTACTCGAGTTATTTTCAAGTGTTGTACTTTTTGAATGTTCAAATGTGTGAAATGATTTAAAATATCGTGTCATCATGCATGAAGGCTATTAACTCACTAGGTCGTGGAGGTTATTACATTTAAAGATAAAGAAGGGTTTAGAGAGTGGAGATGTGCCGGTCAAGCCGGTGGCGGATGATTTGTGATCTTGGTATTCTTGTTAAGGAAGATAAATGAATAGTGGAAATGTCAGAAATGGACTTTGGTATTGTTTGTATTATGGTAACTCTTACTCTTGTTCAGTATCTTAAGATGCGGTTGTCGGTGGACGGTTGTGTCTGGGGGAAGGAGTTGATTACATCAAGGTATTTGTATTGGTAGCCCGTTAGGTATAGTGTTGAGATGCAGAAATGAAATGTTATTGGCGTCGAGCCTGAGTTTTGGGTGTGGTCTTGTAATCTTGACCTTGCACCAAATAAGTCTTGAAAATTTTCCTTTAAGTTAGGATGACGGGGTATAAAGTGGATTATGATACGTTGGAGGAAGTAGGTTCCGTTAGGAACCCTGGTTGTCGGGAAGCTTATGGAAGTATCATCATGTCGTCCACGGATGTAGAAGTCAGCAACTGTTTAAGGTGTCTGAAGCTGAAGACTTTTACAGGAGGTTGAAAGTGGAGAAAATCATTTGGTGTGTCTAGACGCAGGAGGTCATCCAGGAAAGATGTATACTTGCATGATGGTGGACCACCTTGTGTGGGTGTTATGATTGTGAAAGATTGCTATTTGAAGGAGTGTTTTCCCTACGAAGTTCTGATGGCTTGTAAAAGGAGGAGGTAATTAGCGCGACCGAAGTGGATGCATTGATTATATCGATCTGAAAGGGAATATGCCTTGTCGCTTGGAATGAGTTCTTGGAGATCGTAATGAACCGACAAGGAACGAATATTTTAGAGTAAATTGGGAAATCATGAGTTGTGGTTCATCTAGATTCGAGGAAAGACAAGGTCGTGAGATAGACTTGATTCATAATATTTATGTAGGTGAATATGAAGACAAGATTGATTATGTGTACAAATGACCGTGAGAACCTTGTATGCGGTGTGATGTTGTGGGTTGAGGTTGTGTGGATAACTTAGTGGCATCTTTTGCCAAGGTAGACGTGTACATCGGGGATACAATAATGTGTTGTTAAATGAGGATAAGCACAGATGGAAGTCATTTTTCGGATATTTCAGA
Organism: Saussurea involucrata; assembly: GCA_033807775.1. Taxonomy (NCBI): domain Eukaryota; kingdom Viridiplantae; phylum Streptophyta; class Magnoliopsida; order Asterales; family Asteraceae; genus Saussurea; species Saussurea involucrata. The sequence continues at coordinate 64,389,782 of CM066318.1, forward strand.
TGAGTTATACCCAGTGTCAAATGTGCTGTTGGGATGCAAGGATTGTAAGTTGGCGTTATGTATGGCTAGTTTCAGAATAAAAGGGTGGAGCGGTAGTTGATGGTTACCCAAAAGAGGAACCATGTGCTTTTTGGTTGCGTGAGTCGTTGAGTGAGTTTATTTTGGGATCATTGAAAGATTGATGAAGATGTTGGATTGATTAGTTTACGATGTGGTGTAGTAGATGCGGAATCTTTGGGGGAATGTGAATTGTTTCTTGTGTATGAAGGAATTCTCTGAGAAGGTAACGGTTTGGGGGACAAGAAGTGTGTGGTGGCTTCGAACACTGAGTGTTGTTTCGGGATGAATTCGTTGTTTTTCTCAAGTGAGAATGGTGGTGAAACCGTTTGGTTAGGCATAGCCAGGTATATGTGTTATCAGTGCGTTTGGTGTGATTGAAAAATAGAGTGGACAATGTTCTATACTAGCTGGAGGTGGTAGATATGGTATGTTAAAATAAGTAAGTTGGAATTATGAAGTTTGGCAAGTGGCACCGGAATGGTGGAGCAACGTTTGCAGATTGTTATTATCGAGTACGTGAACTCCTGGTGGGAGCGTGAGAAAGAGGATTTGAGTGGGTGCAATTGTTCAAGGGTCAAGAAGAGACTAACTTGTGTGGTTGGTTGAAAGCATGAACCTACTAGTGAGCGGTTCTTCAGAGGCATGAGCGATGTTTTCAAGAAGATATTGTGAAAGGTAGTGGAAAGTGGTGCTTGGAATGGAGGATTGTTGGTTTAGGCGTAGTATTGTCACGGAAAAGGTTCCAAGTGAGCTTGTCGTTAAGTGTTAAGCCCATGGGAGTAGTTATGCGGGAACTTAGTCACTCATTCATGTTGAGCGAATGAAACTTGAACCTACGTCATATATGGTTGGGCAGTTATTGGATGCAGTGAGGATTTGAATGCGTTCTCAGGATTGGTTCAGCGTGGATTGGCGAGTACTTCAGATGATGGATTGTAGAGGTTTCCTACTATTAGCTATGTATAAGTGTGGGATGACGTGGTGGGAGAGTATGAATATTTGGTTAACATCGAGGAGTCGTAGTCAATGTGATTCGGGAAAGAAAGTACTATTTACGTTGAACATAAGTCGTATTGAGGAAGTAATCTAGAGTTGCATGTTATACGATGTAGGAACTCTTGATTGTGAGTTTATTGGGATATTCAAGTTTGGCCTTGTGTTAAGTTGGCAAGTTGAGTGGTTACATTTGGTAAAGGATTCACGTTATTGTGGCATGGAATTCAGCAAAGTTCCTTCTTTTAAGGAAGTAGAGTTGTTCGATAAAACCTTGATTAGACGCATTTTAAAACCGTGAGTCCAGGTGTGTGGTTGAAACGGATATTATCTAGTACGGTTGGTCTGGGATGTTACAAATGGTATAGTCTATCAAAGAGGTTTCAAGTATGTCATATGACGTAACCCGTCGTAAGAAAGTGGTGGTCAATTGAGGGGCGGTGCCGAAGGATCGAGTACGGCTGTGATTTCATCCAGAATGATTTGGGAAGTTGAGTGGAGTTAAGTTGTTTGGGTTTAAAAATATAAGACTTCCGAGCCTTGAGTTTGAGAAGGGGGCAGTTGATGCAAAAGACGTCCTCATAGAATAGAGTGGAGTGTTCAAAGGAAAAGTGGAATCGGTCCTCGATTTTCTTTGGATCCGTCAAAAAATATTGTAAAGAGTTGGAGGGATAGGATATGATCTGGTTGTGCTCGATGAGACTTTGGGGAATTCGTAATGTGTCTCACGCCTCTATTATATAGAGAGCAATTACTGAAAGTTGGAATGACGATAACTCTACAAGAAGTGCAAGTGATGAGCAGTCAGCCTTCGTCATAGAGTCAAGGACAATCATTGACCTTAGAGTCAAGGAGTTGAGGATCAAGGGGTTTGATCTTGTGGGAGTACCGTGGTGTTATCACCAAAAAATCAGAAGCAACTTGAGAGATAGAGGCGGACACGAGGTCCATATGCCCAACTTATTCGATGATGGAAATTCCGAGGACTGAATTCTTTTGAGGGGGAGGTATTGTAATAACCGGAATCTTATTGTAAAGGAAGTGGGTGCTTAGTGGAATTTTAATGGAAACTCTAGTTCAAGGGTCCAAGTGAAAATATATATAAAAAGGGGTCAATTTGCAATAAAGGAAAGTAATAAAAGACCCCAAAACCCTATTTTCATCTAGTTTGTGAAAATGGAGGCTGGAGAGAGGGCAGATAGATTTTGAAGATTGATCAGAGTGCAATTGGAAGAAAATCGAGAACTAGGCTGCATTGGAGGTGGTTTTTGCATCTTTTTCATTCAAGGTAAACTCTTCATCTCTGCCTCTTATTATTGATTTTGATGGGGTTTAGTTTGTTGGGTTTTGGGTTGAAAAGGGAGTAATCGATTATTTTCTTTGAGTTTTGGGTGTAAATGTTGGGATATAAATCATATAATGGTTAGAAAATGATAACTAAAGATTAGACATTAAACCACATTGTTTAAGGAAGCTAAAATCGGTTATAAGATAGAAATTGTTGGTATGGAAATGCACAGTGCGATTTTCCGGATGAATAGTGTTTTTTGGATGAATAGTGTTTATCCGGATGAATAGTGTTTTCCGGTTCATATTTCCCGATTGGAATATCCGGAATGGAAGTCCGGAAGTCTGTAGTCCGGATTTGAGGTCCGGAAAAGCATGGTCCAGAACTCTATTTTCGGATTGGGGGAGTTCGAGTTAAGCAGAGATTACTTAGGGAGTTGTTTAGGGATAATCTTGAGGGTCAAAACATATGACTTATCGTTCTCGTTTTCTTAAAATCATAGGTGACCCACCTACATGTCCGAAGCGTAAGTAAGCAGTAACGAGCAACTGTAGGTGAGTCTTTCTAACTGAAAATGTGTTGATATATATGCTATTTTAATCGCATGAGATGATCTAGAACTGCATGTTTTATCTTTTATATGAAACTGCATGTTTTGCTATATTTGAGAAAGTTGAGATAATATGTATGCATACATTTGGAAGTGGACCTGTTACGGATAAGTCGGGGGTGTGTCCCGCCAGTGCTCATACCAGGGGGGTCCCGTTTATGTCATAGAGGGTGTGTTCCAGTTAAAGTAGTGTGAGACTGACACGCTGTCACGGGTGTGCGTGACTTCAGTGTGCCATTTACATGTGTAGTTCTTGCGTTTGAAAGTGAATGTGTTAAAGTTGAGAATTTTTATAAATGCTTATAAACTGTCTACATTGTTTAATATGGCGCAAATGTTTGTTTTTAGAGGGAACTCACTAGACCTCATGGTCTAACCCTCGTTTTTCAAAAACTAAACCACTTTCAGGTAAACGCTTAGTAGAAGGCTCTAGTAAGGGCAAGGAGAAAGCGTGAACGTGAAGCTTTGGACTAGAAGTAAGCCGTTATATTTAGCATGTCAAGCTTAGTCATTAGAAATCTCAGCTGTGTAATAGGTTGTTTCCGCAAACCTTGTTACGTATTCATATGTTTTTGATAGTATTTTGGAGTCGTGTCGGCGAGTTGTTTAATTCTTACTGTTTAAGCTTTATTTTTAAGTTGGGTTGTTACACATGTCTTGGGGTCAGTTCATTATTGGCTTCATGCTTCGATCTGCACGGCAATTGGTTTCCTACAGGGGCTTTGTTCATTCGGTGATTTGGTGAAACCACCCATGATTTCAGTTACAAAAAGAAATACTGTATTAAAAAAAAAGCTTAAAAATCCTAAAATACCCTCTACAAATTAAATGTATATAAAAATGAAAAAAAGAAGAAGAAATTACGTGATTGGTGGATTCAGTTTGTATAGTTTGCATGGACATTAATACCCTTATAACAAATTATTTAATTTACTTTTAATATTTTAATTTTTATTTTAGAACTTTATCATATTAACATAAATAACAACATGAACTAAAATTATCCATCGTATTCGTCTCGTCAATACCTTTGAAATGAGTCCAATATTAAATATTTTTTGATATAATTATACTATTAAATATCATGATGAAATATAAATTATTATGTGTTATATTCTTTACGTTTTAATTTTTCATTTCCGACGGAGGCTCTGTTCATGCGGTGATTTGGTGAAACCACCCATAATTTCAGTTACAAAAAGAAATATTGTACTTAAAAAAATAGGTTAAAAACCCTAAAATACCCTCTACAAATTAAATGTATATAAAAATGAAAAACAATTACGTGATTGGTGGATTCAGTTTGTATAGTTTGCATGCACAGTAATACCCTTATAATTAATTATTTAATTTACTTTTAATCTTTTAATTTTTATTTTAGAACTTTATCATATTAACATAAATAACAATATGAACTAAAATGCATTAAAAAAATATTTATTATTTTTATAAATTATACCATGTCTCGTCAATACCTTTGAAATCAGTTCAATATTGAATATTGGATATAATTATATTATTAAATATCATGATGAAATATATATTATTCTGTGTTATATTGTTTACGTTTTGATTTTTCATTTTACACATTTATCATATTAAATATATTAATCATAGACTAACTAAAATAAATTGTAAAATGTGTTTTTTATAGTTATCCGGTTATAATCTTTTAATCAATAATTTCAAAATAAGTTCATAATTAAATACCTTTTAATTTAATAATATTGTAAAATGTCATAAATACGTATCGAGATTTTTCAAGAATGATGTATCGAGTTTTTTTAAACTTGGACATTATAAACCCTTATATATATCTAGAGTAAACCTAAATTTTGGTCCCTGTGGTTTGTAAAAAATAACAAAAGTCGTCCCTACAGTTCGTTTATTACAGATTTGCCACTGTGGTATGCGTTTTTGTCCGGATTTGGTCCTCCACGCTAACACCATCAAAGGGCCCTCCGTTAAGAAGCCCCACGTGACCTGCACACGAGGGTAATTATGTCATTTTACCTCTCTCCTCTTTTTAACAGCCCCACACGCCTCTCTCCCACTTTTCACTTTCATTTTCCCTCCTTTTTCTGCTACCACTCGAAGCTTGAGTTAGCAACAATGGTGATTTGCTATCGTGGATCTACTGCAGTTGTTCGCACATCGTGGACCAACAATAATCCAGGAAGGAGATTCTACTGTTGTCCTATTGTTGTAAGTATTTATTTTTCCTCCATAGCTAAAATCGAAGCCCTAACTCAAAGTATTGCCATTTCTGTTTCTCCAGGGATCCAACTGTCGATTTATTGGATGGGTTGATCCACTAATGTGTCCACGAGCTGTCCAAGTCATTCCTGGTTTACTGAGGTCCAATGATTTACTTCAAGCAAGGATTCTGGCAAAGGAAAAAGAGGCTAAAAAGCTCAAATTAGTGTTGTTCATCACTTGGGTGTTTGTTGTTGCCTATGTCATTGTATTTTGACTTTTCTATTGAAATTTGAAAAAGTTTGTAATTGGATGGTTGTAATGTTCTGAATCTGTTAATGGCAAAAATAGTATTATCTTTTGGGAAACGCATCTGTGCATAACTAACAGTAAATGCAACTGCATTTGTGCATATATTTTTCTTACCCAATTGTCCCTACTAACAGTAAATGCAACCAATTTGGATGCAAATGCATCTGTGCATAACTAACAGTAAATGCAACTGCAACTGCAACCATGACTAACATAAGTGGTAACTAACGATAAACCACAATGCATACATGAGCAACAGAAGTGCCAAAACTAATGCCAAATTGAAGGGTGCAACCAAAGTAACAGAAATGCATAAGTAATAACATAACTAAAGGATGCATTCATTGCCCAAAAGCCAAAAGTTATAATCTTTTACACAATTTAAGTCACAAAAGATCAAAAAATAGAATGCATATAATGTTTTCAAGCACCAATATAGTTAAGGCATCATAGAGTACACATCATCAAATAAAAGTTCATGCAACACCACTGTCTTCTTGATCTTTGCATGTCCTGGAGTTGTGGCCCTTTTTCTTGTATTTGGTGCAGGTAACAGACTTTCCTTTCCTTCTTAGCTTTGATCCCTTCACAATTGGGTCAGTCAACTCCTCTACTGTCTTCCTTCTTTTCTTCTTTGGTCTTCCAACTTGAGTGTGATGTTTAGGAGCCAAAAGGGTGAGTGGACAATCTGAGACTGGCCACTTGTCTCTCCCATTGATTGGAATAACCTTGAAAGCATAAACATCCCTCCACGTAGCAAGGGTGTAACAAGGATGCACCCAATCCTCAGGAATACCCACATTTTCACCATTTGATGTCATATACCAGATTGTTGCCACTGCATGCTTACATGGCATGCCAGTCAACTCCCATTTTCTGTAAGTGCACTCCTTCTCTATAGCATTTACAACACACTAATCCATCCAAGGTCCAGTGACTTGATAATGATGTCCCCCATTCCATATGACTCTATATTGGGAAGCTTCACTCTTCACTTTGTTAAACAATTTTGTTATTGTGGGTGTAAGGGGTCCCTCACATCTTCTAATTGTGGTTTGTACTTTTGCTACCATCTTCATTAAATATTCCCTTATATACTCTAATGCCATGATGATTGGCTTGTCTCTCCCATCAACCAACTATCTGTTGAAAACCTCACACATGTTGTTTAATAAAACATCACAATGACTTCTTCCTGTTTTTGCCATAAAAATGATGTTCAAATTAAACACAATGTAAATAATAGACTGTAACAAAAAAACAATTTAATGTTTACCTTTCTGTAAATTAAACACAATGTAAATGATGTACAATCTGTTATGACTACACTTTCTGTAACAAAAAAACAATTTAATGTTTACCTGTGAAATGGGATCTTGTCCAACAATGAGGTGGAATATCTTTCAGATAGTTGTATGCTTCTTGACTCACAACCCTTAAATCTTCCATACATTTGTTAAACTCTGGAACAGTTGTTTTTGTAGCACTTGGAAAAACTCTAGCAATGGTTGGTATAACCCCCTGTTTTGTAAATTAAGGTAACAGAATTAAACCATAACAGATTGTAACAAGTGTATGTGTAAACAAATAGATTAAGTGTGTACCTTCTGTCTATCAGTGATGAATGTGAAGTTTGAGTTCCTATCAAGACCCAAATCATCACCCAAGTAGTCTAGAAACCAAGCCCATGAGTCTGTACATTTAGATTCCACTATGGCATATGCAACAGGGTAAATTCCATTGTTTGGATCCACCCCAACTGCAGTCAAGATCTGCCCAGGGTAAGGCCCTTTCATAAAAGCTCCATCCAAACCCAAGAGGTCCCTTTTACAAGCTTTGAACCCCTGTTTCAAAGAACCAATGCATACATATATCCTCTTGAACACCCTGCTTTGACTTGCTGCATTTGGCTCACTTTCAACCTCTAATTTAACTATTGTGTCATTGTTTGTTCTCTGCAATTCAAGAACATAGTTCCTCAACCAAGAATATTGTAGCTTGTAACTACCCATAACCCTGAACATTGCCATATTATTTGCCCTGAAGACTTTCTGCCTAGAAACACCAACTTCAAGTTTATTTTGTAATTGCTCTGTAAGTGCTCTTAAAGGAACTGTAGGGTTAGGGCCAACAGTTTCTTCAATTTGTTGTGCAAGAAAAGAGGTAGTGCATTGTCTCACTTTCCTTTGTGAAGGCATTTATGGACATCTTGGTAGGTTTTGACCACCCAAGTCCTGTCATTTGTTGTGGTGGATATGTACAGTATCCAAGGGCATGTGGGCCTAGATTCCTTTTGCTTTGTTGACTGCTTTGACTTTTTTGCAACATTAGAACTACCCTCCCCACTTTCATTTGGCACAGGTCCTTTGCATACAACCCTTACTCTTACCTTGTCATTCTTCACAATCAGAAGGTCTCTCCTAGTTTCAATGGAATGCAAGGTAATGGCAGACTTAATCCCCTTCTTGCTGCCAAATACTTGACCCACATAAAAAGTTGACTTTGATCCCTGTGGTAATGGTTGTTGTTTTCTTAAAGCTTTCAGCTTTCTTTTCCTTGGTCTTTCAAATGCAGAATCTGAACCAATGTCAAATTCATCAAACTCCATTGCTGAACCTGAGTCCACATTGTCATTCTCCACTATGTTTTCAGTACCAACCAAGGTTCAAAATAGCGTAAGGCGTGGCGTGGAGGCGAGGTCAAGCCTCAAGCCTTACACGCCACGGCGTTTTTTAAGGCGTGATAAGGCGGCAAATTTGTATGTCAAATATATAATTATATATACACATATTTGTTATCCATATATTATTCTAGTAAGATAATTATATTAAAAAATACATTCATATTAGAAGGAGAACATACATATAGATTATTATTATAAAAATAGTTTTTGTTTGAATATTTAAAATATAACTTATAAAGGTAAATTTACAACGTTCGTTTTAATCGTAATTTCATAATGTTTATGAAATTTTGAAACAATGTGTGTCGTGATTAGATAAATCCATAAAGGTAGAAAATATAAAGTTAAAAATGTAAAAACAAAAAAGATAAAAATAATAGAAAATAATAAAAAACAATTGTGAAAATATCACGTCTTAGAAAAAACTCACGCCGCGGCGCGCCATGACGCGCCTTAAGACGCCATGGCGTGAGCCACGCCATATAGAAACATTATGGGCCATTTCGTAACGGCGGAGACGCGTCTTACGCCATATCGCGCCATGGCGCGCCTTTTCGAACACTGGTACCAACCCATTCTGCCTCCCAATTAACAGTTGACTTGAAGTTGGACATGTCCACAGCATCCTCCTCAATCTCATCTTCCTCATCTACTATGTAATCACTATCTACCTCATCAGAGCCATCCATACCCTCATCATCAGCCTTGTCATCCTCCATTATGTTTTCAGTACCATGCATTTCTTTTTCTATGTCTTTTTACCAAAAGGGGTCAAAGTGTTCTTTAGGGTCAAAGAGTTGACTTGGGTCAAATTGTTCTCTTGGATCAACGGGTTGACTTGGGTCAAATTGTCCACTTGGACCAAAGTCAACATTTACATCAATATGTGAATGATCACCATGTTCTGGCCTATATCCTAAGTCCACACAAGCATCATGATCACGAAGTTCTTGAGTTTCACTTACATGATCACCCTCTTCTTGAGTGTCACTTAATCCTAGTAGTAATTGTTTTTTACATGAGGAACTAGCAGTCCTTCTCCCTGACTTTTTACATCTTTTTAATTGAATTGGTTCCTCAATTGGAAGTTCATCAATAACAACCTTAGATTGTTTTGGAGATTTGAAGTAAGTGTCTAAAGTTGTCCTCCAATGCTCTGTATAAACCTCTATGAGTTTGTATTTAGTGGTGTACTTTAAGAAAGCTATTACATCTCCATCACTCCCTAAGGCATGGAGGCCATAATCTAGGTCACTTTCTGGGATCAAAAAATGGTACCACATTGGTTGCACAACAGTATACCCTATCTCCTTAATCATAGTGTCAAGTTCATGGACACTAAACTCATCACAGTCAACGATATCAACATAATTAACCTTACCATTTAAATACTTTCTTCTTGGACGTTTGGTAAACACCCCACCATGATTGACTTTGATGGAAATCAAATGGGGATGATCTTCTGCAAAAGTTAGAAAGACAAACCAATGTTACTTACTTAAAACTAAAACACTTTAAAACCCTCAAAATAAATGCAAAAGCATACACATTTGTTTACCATAAACATAATAAGGATCAAAGTCTTCATTAGGAGTACGTATTTGCCACATTGTCGGACCCATTTAGAAGCTGGATGATCAACCTCAAACCAGTCTGTGGCGGGGAAGACGAACGAGCAAACCACGGGGACGGATGTTGATAAATGAAGGTTTGTCGTGTTTGTTTAAAAAGAGGAGAGAGGTAAAATGACATAATTACCCTCGTGTGTAGGTCACGTGGGGCTTCTTAACGGAGGGCCCTTTGATGGTGTTAGCGTGGAGGACCAAATCCGAAAAAAAAACGCATACCACAGTGGCAAATCTATAATAAACGAACCGTAGGGACGACTTTCCTTTAAAAAATCTATTACGGTTATTCTTGAACTTTTTAAGAGGTAAAAATATCGATACATAATATACAAATTTAAAAACTTCAAAACCTTTTACATTCAAGATGATAATTGAAAATAAAATTAATATTTGTTTTTAAATTATACCTTATTGATAACTCTCATTTTGAGCGTTATTTACATTCCTTTTGTGTGTGTGTTTCTTCCATTTTAGTTGTGTTTCTTTTTATTTGTTTGTGTTTCTTCCTTTTATTATTTTATTTTCATTTGGAGTTGTTGAGGATGTTTTTAGAGTTAAACACATCATTTTGGGTTAAAAATGTCATTGTTGGATTTGTAGGCATACAGTGCCCACTGTGGGCACACTTTCAAACCCACCGCCCAAAACTCATGCAAGTTGCACAAGTGGGATGAGAAGGGAATAGAACACCACATATTCTCTGCATAATGACAGCCACACATCAAGATGGTTGTAAGTCCCATAGTTGAAGCAACAATCAAGAATACTCCATAGAAAGTAGAATAGAGATAGACATGAAGAACAATTTATTGAATGATCTCTATTCATATACTTGAAATATAATGGAGGGAGAAATTGATATACGACTCTCTCAAATCACACTGTGTATTCTCTCAATTGTCTCAAAGTCTCAAATTACAATGTAAGCCCAAGACACTTATTTATAGTGTCTAAAATACAAGACATGGGCCCAAGCCCATTTAACTTCCCATTAAACTCCCAAAACCCAAAATACTTATAAAGCTAATAACAACACGTTTGACTTTTGTTGACTTTACATGGACTTTATAAAACTTTCTATATAATTGGGGCTTTCTAGACCCAACAATCTCCCCCTAAAGTTTTATAAAGAAAGCATCTTCAAATGATCTCCCCCTTGATTTCTTTGAAAACTTTGATGTTGCATATCTTCATGCCTTGCAAAACTATCCAAGCTCCCCCTCAAAATTTGCTCTTCTTCTTCACAAATTACAACTTTAAAATCGAATCCCATGTGCAATAAGCTCGACTGAAACAACCTCAGTTTATAATAAGGAATTCGTCCTTGAAATTCGAGTTGTATGATCATTAAGCTCAAGAGCTTAATCCATTAAGATCATAGGAGGGAGTGTCTTCATACACTTCAATAACTCAGCTTGGATCCACAAAAAAATAGAAGACAGAACATCTTTCTGAAAGTTGGGAGAAATATCGTGAAAAACGTTGCTTCGGTCCAGCAGCTATACACTGACTTCGACACAGAATCTGACAATTAATCACATTGATTCAGAACAAACTCAAAACATGAAAAGTGTTCATCTGTGTCTTAGGAATTCAGCGCATCTTAAATCGTCTAATTTCGAGCTTCGAGGAGGGAGTTATGATCAAAATACGACAGGTGCGCAAAGCTGTTGAAAAATTCTGAAATGCACCTTTACTCAGAAAAATACTAAGTAAAATTTCTGAGAAGACCACTCAGAATTCTGAGTAAGTCAATCAGAATTCTGAACATGAAGAACTTTCTGAAAAAATTCTAACTTTAAAGTTCTGATTCCACACGATAAAGTTCTGACTATTGGAGTCAGAATTCTGATTAAGCTTCGAAAAAATTGTTCTGAACCATCATTTGACTTCTGAATTCAATGACAAACTTCCGAATGGTCTGAATATGATCGATTGCATCTGAAGGAGACTAAGTATAAATCTGATCCCTCTTGATCAGGAATCTGAATAGCCACAACCACAACTCTCGTACATCTTTGAATAGTTTCTGAACTCCAAATCAGAATTCTGAGTATTGAAGTCAGATTTCTGAATACACACGATCAATTCTGAACAAATTCAATTCTGAACAAATTCAATTCTGATTACATTGTATCCGACTCTTGAACTGATCTATTAGTTTTGTTTACCATCAAACTACATCTGAACTTGCACTCTTTCTGTTTCAATTTAACAAGAACAACCGCAACTTTCTGTTTTCTGTTTTAGAACTCAACAACGGCTATCTTTTCAACTTTCTGTTATAAACCAAAAGCTTTAATTTTCTGTTTAACAGCAACAAAACAGCAGCAAATTTTCTGGACAGTTCCAACAGCAAAGAACTTGTTGTTTTGACAGCAAACATCATTGATTTTCTGAATTTTCAGCTCCAAACAGCACCAAACTGTTTTGACAGCAAGCAAACAGCACCAAACTGTTTTGACAGCAAGCAAACATCACCAAACAGCAAACTATTATGCGCTCACAACACCGAATACGCTGTCAAATTTAGACTTTCTGAACTTGCTGTTTTGTACGGCTTTCTGTGGACAACACTAGTCTGTTTTGAGCTCTAATAACAACTAACATAACTCTTCCAATCTTCTAAAATCCAGATTCAACAAAAATAAAATCTGAATTTCCTTTAGTCTCGGATCATAATTCTGAACATTGAATTCAGAAATCTGAATACTCAAGATCGAAATCAGAACTTCTGAATTAACACAAAAGTAAACTCTTGAAAACTTCAACATCGAATTCACTTTGAAATCCTCCAAATGAAATAAATGCTCACAAACTTGATTTGATGTAGACGAACAAATCGATCTCCTTATATCTTCTTAGAACAAAGATTGCAGAAACTTAAGTTTCTGATTGATCACTTCAGAAAGTTAAGTTTAGTCAATCGAAGATCCAAAAATAGTTTCAGATCTGACTTTGAACAATTAACACATCATCAAACTTTTCTCAGACAATTCATCGAGCATTTGGCGTGCAGAAACTGATTTAGAAGTAGATCAAGAACATATAACTTCTTTTCTTCATCAAGAACCATCAAGATCTATAAAATCTTCCTCCAAAACTTAAAATCAATCTTCAAGATGAAAGAAATCACAGAATATTACCTTGAATTGTAACATACGAATAAGAACAATCTTGAATCTCTAAATCTTCAAATTAGATCTTGAATTCTTGAATTGTTGCATAAATGATCGTATCGAATGTAAATTGATTCGATGTAGCTCTGATACCAATTGTAAGTCCCATAGTTGAAGCAACAATCAAGAATACTCCATAGAAAGTAGAATAGAGATAGACATGAAGAACAATTTATTGAATGATCTCTATTCATATACTTGAAATATAATGGAGGGAGAAATTGATATACGACTCTCTCAAATCACACTGTGTATTCTCTCAATTGTCTCAAAGTCTCAAATTACAATGTAAGCCCAAGACACTTATTTATAGTGTCTAAAATACAAGACATGGGCCCAAGCCCATTTAACTTCCCATTAAACTCCCAAAGCCCAAAATACTTATAAAGCTAATAACAACACATTTGACTTTTGTTGACTTTACATGGACTTTATAAAACTTTCTATATAATTGGGGCTTTCTAGACCCAACAATGGTAATGATTGCATGGGCATTATAAATAGAAGATGAAAGGAGAGCAAAATGGACACCATCTATATTTCACCTCTTTAGAAGTTTTAGCTTTTCATTTCCTCTAGATTTTACTTTCCAATAAACACCTCAAGCCTTAGGTTTGAGGTGTAGTACTTTAAATTATGTATTTCATTTCTCGTATTTAACTTTATGAAATTAGTTACTTCGTATTTCCTTCTTTTATCATCTCTTTTACTTTAATTTTGAGCTAACCACCCCTTTAGGTGTGGGTGTGAGTCGAGCTTGAGACTAGTAGGCGACATTTGGGTGTTGCCATCGTTGCTAGCTCTTAAGATTCGTCACTTGAGTCGGGACTTAAACTCAACGCAGATAAGCTGATCACCTTGAAGTGTTAATATTAGATCTTAGACCTCGAGAGGGACGGATCTGAAATACAGCTTAAGTGATGCACAATAATTTGAGAAAGTCTTTGATAACCACATAGAGATACGGGTTCTGCATGATTTACTAAGCTTCGAACTTCGGTCGAGATTTATATCACAAAGAGATTTGGGTGTAAATCTCCATACTGATTGAACTTTGATTTTTGAGTCATACTTAGTTAAATCTGCAAGATTAAGAGTCCGCAATAATGGTGACTTTATGGGCATTTTGTAGGATCGGTCTATAAAAATCCACTTTCGAGAGATCGGACTTTTTATAGACATTCCGTACTACAAAGTGACTACCCATTTCGTTACTACGAACATTTCAAGGAAAACCTACACCTATACCCATTTTATTTACTTATTTAGTTTTTGTTGATTAAAACCCAAAATTCGCTAAAAAAATATTTTCTTCTTCTAGCATTGAAATCAGTGTATTCTCGACTTAGGACTCGGAACTTTGAAATCCAATCCCTGTGCATACGATACTCGGTACTTTTACCACTTTATTACTTGTAGCGATCCCAGTGTTGGTGTACACTTGCGCCCTCGCTGTGGGAACATTTGTGCCCGCATTTCTGTGTACACGATTTTCAGCTACCACTTATACACTTATAATTAGTTATTTAATTTACTTTTGTATCTCTTTTTCTTTTTCATTTTTTTTTCTTTTTTCTTTTTTCTTTTTTATTTTACACCCTTATCATATTAACATACTTAATTGTATATTAACTAAAATACATTTAAATATACGTTTCATTTTTTATAAACGATAGCATTATCGTCTCATCAATATCCTCAAAATAAGTTCAAATAATGTTATGAGTTTGAAAATCCCACTATTGTGCGAATCTTTTTCAATTTTTTTCACATGTGACCATATTAACCTTAGATTTTATATATCCGATATGCGATTTGAAAACACATAAAACCATAAAATTGGCATCGTGTGATGGAGAATAAAACAGAACATGAACAAGATTATTCTTTGGAGTTCTTAGTTTTGTATTGAGATATTTTGTGTCGCATCATGCACGGATACATATCTAGTTTATGTAATACGATAATATACGTAAGTCAATCATTTTGTTCTAGTTTTAGAAGGGCTTGAAAAGGAATAAAATATAAAATAAATATTTCTCATTTTTTAAGAATATTGAAGAAATGCGGGGTAAAGGAAAAAAAGTTTCAAATTACATAATGAATAGACACGGCCAATGATTGTAGACGCAATCATCATCAATTTTGATTTATCACATCATTTTCACAACAAAATTATATTGTTATCTGTCAGGATCGATTCTTAACAAGAATTAAACTTCTTAGAAACAGAATTTAGAGAATCTTGCGGAATAGAACTCTAAATCAATTAATGAACAATCAATAGAAATTCAATACACTGTATATATCAAACTGTATTACTCACAAGTTTTACACCAAACCTCAATCTTGTTGAACAGGCTCAACAAGACGATTTCTACTTCTCTAGAAATAGGATCTATGATCTTGAGGTTAATTCACTCTTGAATGAATATCAAATTCTATTTCACTCGTATATATTTCGTCTATCTTAATAGCTATCTATCAATACTATATATACAAAAGTAATTACAAGATAACTATCAAAAGTAAATTGATCTTCTGAATCTTCGTTAAACATATCTTGATCAATTCCTTATTTTTCTCCAAAAGCATCGCATACCAAACATATCAAGTCAGCAGTATTAACAATGATTTGGCTCAGCAGCATTAACAATGATTTGGCTCAGCAGCATTAATGATGATTTATCTCAGCAGCATTAACGACCTTCAGCAGTATTAACCTTCACAGTCTTCAAGCAGTAGTAACTCAGCTCAGCAGTACTAACCATGTCTAGCAGTAGTAATTTGGTCTAGCGGTACTAACTTCGTCTAGCAGTAGTAATCTTGGTCTAGCAGTACTAACTTCGTCTAGCAGTACTAACTTCGTCTAGCAGCAGTAACCTTGCCCAGCAGTAGTAACGAAGAACTGGCAGTAGTAATGTAGACTTAGCAGTACTAACCATACTTAGCATATCTTCAGTTCCCAACAATCTCCCCCTAACTTGACTTTTAGGAAAAGAAGTCAAGTTCTTCAGATGATGCTTCCAAAACTTAGTCATCATGTACACACAGATTAGGACTTAGACCTAGACTCTGATTGAGAATCCTTTTTACCAAGAATCTACCCATTGTTGAATCCTTGTTGCAGGTCAGCTTAGTATGTAACATTCCTTGCAGCCTCTTCATGCTGTGATTGTATATTTCATCCACCAGATAGTATTCTTGAGTTGCAGAGTCAAGGGAGATGACATATACTCCACAGTTTTCATAGAGCATCCAGTTGGTAATGGCTTGAAACTGTGTGTTTAACCTATGCTGAACTGCTTCAGTTTTGAACATTTGGCACAAGAATTCAAGTACCATTTTAGAGATTGACATCCCTTGCTCAATCAGCATGTTTTCATATATCCTCATCCCAACTTTGAACATCTCTTCTAAGTCTGATCTTGAGCAAGTTCTGACAATTTTTCCCCAAGTAGAAAAGACTTCAAATTTTCCATCTGCTCTTTTTATCCTAATGAACTCCTTTCTACCATCTTTCAAAGTGTCCCAAAAGATGATTTCAGGAGCCTTAGATGATATTGGTTCAGCCTGAAGTGGAATTGGGTTAGAGTCAACACTAGTAATGTATAAATCACATTGGGCATCCTTTTGTGATTGCACATTGCTTGATTGCCCTGATGGAGTTGCCACTTCTTCTTCAGCAACTTTTGGATCAGATTTTTCTTTCACTGTTTCCTCCTGGGCCTCTTCTGCAGATGACTCCACCCTTGGCTTCTTTTCATTTTTCTTCTTTGAAATTATGGGCTGGGTTCTTGGTCTTTTCTTTGACATCATCTTGGTTCTTTTAAGAGTTTTAACAGCTTCAGGAGTTGGTTCAGCTGCTTTAAGTTTTTCAGCAGCAATAACCATTTCTGCTGCTATGGCTGTTACTGCTTCTCTTAGAACATGTAATAATGCTGCTTCAATACTGTTCTTCACAATCCAGTATATTTCTTCATCTATTTCAGCTTGAGTTGTAGTTACTGCTTCCTGCTCAGTTTCTGCTGCTTTGACTGTTTGGCCTTCAGCAGCATTAACTGTTTCTGCTGCTTGTTCAAACTCAGCAGCATTAACAGTTTCTGCTGCTGTGGTTTCTGCTGTTGTGGTTTCTGCTGCTTTAACACACTCTTCCCCCTTTTCTGTCTCACTGGACTCCCCCTTAAACTGTGCATAATCCATTTCCATCTCATTCTCCATGTGAACTGTCTCCCCCTCAATTTGTGGACCCTTCAATTTCAGTTCTGCTTCTGACTCTGACTCCCCCTTTTTGGGAGCATCATCAGTTGAAGTTCTTCTTCTCAGCACAAATCTTGCCTTTTTCTTTCTGTTCAGCAACTTGGTGACCATCTTTTTGAGCTTCTCAATTTGAGACTGTTGGTAGGTGACCACAGTCTTCAGTTGCTCAATCTCCTTCTTTTGTGCCATAACATCCAAGTTGATATTCCCTATGGTTTCCATCAATTCCTCATAGTTATATCTATCCTCACCTTGTTTAGAAGTGTTTACCTTCTTTAAAGGATCACTGGAAGTTTTAGCAGAAGCCTTCTGCCTAGCAGAAGCACTACCTGCCCCCTTGGTTTCTTGGCACCTGGGTCCTCCTAATGATTTCTCATTTAGAGTTGCCATGGGGAAGGTCTTATTTATGTTACCACTGTCCTTCTCTGTGCTAGCAGAAGTAGTGGCAGCCTTAGCACCCATATGGTCATCCTTCTCCTTAGAGACCACCTTCTTGGGGTTGGGAGACACCCCTGTGGTTTCCCTGTTGATATTCTCAATTGGAGAATGCTCCAACTGAGGGCTTAAAGGCTTAGGGCTCTGAGTAGGTGCATCAAGGGAAGGAACCTTGTGCACCTTTCTTCTTTGAAACCTTTTGGTGATTGTGGGAGTGGGTTGTTCAAGAATGGACTGAGGGATGTCTTTTGAGATGGAAGGTTGGGATTGGTCATCAGTGGGTTGATCTAATGAGGGCCTTGATCCTGATGCCATAC
Source organism: Saussurea involucrata (assembly GCA_033807775.1). Taxonomy (NCBI): domain Eukaryota; kingdom Viridiplantae; phylum Streptophyta; class Magnoliopsida; order Asterales; family Asteraceae; genus Saussurea; species Saussurea involucrata. The sequence continues at coordinate 64,407,743 of CM066318.1, forward strand.
CTTCAGAGGGGTGGGACACAACCATCATTGTAGAGAACAATGGTGTGTCAACTCCTTCCGAGTCCCTAGGAAGTCTTTTCATATTTGAAAAAACCTTCCCTTTAGGGGATTTGGGTACATATACCTCAGTAAACTGAGGTAAGTCCATCAATTCCTTGTTAAGAACTTCTTGCACAAACCTTGGATACATGAAAAAGCTCTTTTTGGATTCCAAGTTTGATACAAGATCATTAAAGATCATTGCTGAAAAATTGTACTTTCTGGCAGTGGATAAGCAGACCAAGGCATATGCAATGGGACTGCTGAACTCACTCCATCCAGTAGTTTTCTTGGAAATACAGTGCATCAGGGTATGAACAAGAAATCTCCATTGGTTGAAAAAATTTGACTTGTAGAATTTAAAAACACCAATGGGACCTTCATACCCCATTCTTTGTAAAGTAGAAAAGAGTTCTTCATTAGGAATAGAAGATATACCTGTAGCATCATTCAACTGAAGAGAGATGCGAATAACCTCTTCAGTGACTTTCAAGGGTTTATCACAAACCCTTGTTCGAATGGTTTTCAGCCCTTCTTCGAAACTAACAGTGGCATTCTCCCAAAATTGTGTCTGATGTTCGATATAGATTGTTGGGCTCACCGTTAGGGCATAGGAGATGTGCGAGGATTTGAGAAAATCGACTATATCGTGGAATCCCGCAGCTTGTTTCGGCTTCTGAAGCATGGCTATTTCATTGTGCTCATCCACAAACTCCATGATTCCTGAGGATTCTTGAAAGAAAAACACAAAGATTCTGGGGAGACTAGGTTAGAACGAGAGAGAAGAAGTAAATGCGAAGAGTCGTTATGAACATTGGCGGGCAAACAGGGGTATTTATATGCCCTAGATTATCAAAAGCAGTATTAACGACATAAGCAGTATTAACTACCAAGCAGTATTAACTACCTAGCAGTATTAACTACCTAGCAGTATTAACTACCTAGCAGTATTAACTACCTAGCAGTATTAACTACCAAGCAGTATTAACTACCAAGCAATATTAACTACCTAGCAGTATTAACTACCTAGCAGTATTAACTGCACTAGCAGTATTAACTGCACTAGCAGTATTAACTACTGAGCAGTATTAACTACTGAGCAGTATTAACTACCAAGCAGTATTAACTACCAAGCAGTATTAACTACCTAGCAGTATTAACTACCTAGCAGTATTAACTACACTAGCAGTATTAACTACTGAGCAGTATTAACTGCAAAGCAGTATTAACTACACAATCAGTATTAACTACTGAGCAGTATTAACTACTGAGCAGTATTAACTGCACAAGCAGTATTAACTACTAGAACACAGGCAGTAGTAACTCTGCACTGTGCATCACTTGTCAAATCCTCAAATGTCAACTTACACATCACTTTTACCACTTCTCTTACCTTCTGCAGGATTATTTTCAAAAGTAGCATGTCCTCCATCAATTCATTGGAAATATTGAAGGCAGGCCATGTTACCTGTCATGTGCCTAGAGCAACCACTGTCAACATGCCAAATGCTTCTCCCCATAAGCTGTTGGCTGCCCTGCACATCTGATAAATCAATTAGTTTTTGTTAGGGACCCAAGCCATAGTGGTCTTGGGTCTCCCTTGATCATCAAAATACTTACATTCTGTTTTGATGAGCTTGTCAAAGTGAGGAACATCAGTGCTTGAGTACTTTGTTTTGATGATTGGTCTAGAAGCAGTACTAACTGATGCAGGAGTACTAACTTTGTTAGCAGCACTAACATTGCTTCCAGAAGTACTAGCCTTCTCAGCAGTATTAACTAACTTAGCAGTACTAACACTAGAAGCAGTATTAATTGATGAAGAAGTACTAACTGTGTTAGCAGTACTAACACTGCTAGCAACATTATTGCTTCCTGCAGTACTAACATTGTTAGCAGTACTAACTGAGTTGGCAGTATTTTCATTAGTACCTTTGGGCATCCATACTCTAACACTTTCTGTTTCTGCCTTTTTCATGTGGCTTATGGTTTTAACTTGTTTCTTTGCCACAACTTTCCTCACAGACTTTTTATTTCCCCCACTCTTTCTGTAACCACCAGGTTTTTGAAAATATCTTTGAGCATTAAACCTTTGGTTAACTGGATTGAAATAACAGTGTTTGGCTAAGTGATTTAGCTTACCACAGATGAAACAAGGTTTTGGCCTGTTGATTCTGTTCAGATCAACTCCTTGTCTCATAGCCCACTGGTTATTCCAGTTCCTTTGATTTCCCCTCTGATTATCATGTTTTTGGGGCTTGAGCTCTTGAGATTTCTTACAAGAACAATGTTTACAGGTATTGGGAGCCACAACTGTGGTCTGTTTGTAATGGACTCCCTTTTCCTTTTCAGTCCTTTTGATCTCAGTGTTCTTGACACATGGACTCTCACATTCCTCATCAGAGTCTACTTTGTCAGTCTCATCCTCAACAACTATTTCTTTTTCACAAGGATCTATATTAATCTTTAATTCAGGTTCCTTTCTATCCTTGGTCTCTAACAAATCAGACTTGGGAGGTATGTAGTTGTTATTGTAGGGTGGAGGTGTGGCATTGTACCCTATCCCTACTTTCATCTTGTCATGGATTTGAGCCTTAATGATGGTATCCATGGTTTTAGAAGCACAGGTAAACTTTTCAACATCAAGTTTAACCTTCTCAAGCTCTTCTTTTAATTTCTCATTCTCCTCCCCAGACACTTTCAGCTTAATCTCATACTCATTCTTCTCCCACTTCCAATAGTTAGTATCATAGTGGTGTTGAAGTTCATTAGCTTGAAAAGCTCTAATCTGTTCCTCAAACCTTTCTACAATCCTAACATAATCTTTCACATCTTTCTCTAGCCTCTTAAGGTCATCACACATACCCTGATTGTGATCCCTATATCTTTTAACAGCATCAATGCAAGCTTGAGAACAAAGTTTAGATTGTACCTCAGTGGGAATATCAGATACTTCTGCCATAAGAGCTTGATTCTGACAGGCTTCCTCAGCTTGATCACTCCAATCAAATCCCATTCCTTGTTGAGAAACATGGGCTTGAGAGGAGCTTCTGTTTTGGTTTCCATTTGGAGCCTGTTGATGTGATCCTCCATAACACTCAACCTTGGACTGGTCAAAGCCTTCACCATCTTCTCCAATCTTTCCTTCATTACATGGGCCATTTTCTATGATGTCCCATATTGCATAATTAGTAAGAAGAATGTACTGCTTGATTCTCAGTTTCCACATGTCCAATTTATTGGGTTTGAGCATGGGAACTTTTGAAACAGGAGTACTGTGAGTATCCATTGAATTGTCCATAGCTTCTAAGATACCAATGCTCTGATACCACTTGTCAGGATCGATTCTTAACAAGAATTAAACTTCTTAGAAACAGAATTTAGAGAATCTTGCGGAATAGAACTCTAAATCAATTAATGAACAATCAATAGAAATTCAATACACTGTATATATCAAACTGTATTACTCACAAGTTTTACACCAAACCTCAATCTTGTTGAACAGGCTCAACAAGACGATTTCTACTTCTCTAGAAATAGGATCTATGATCTTGAGGTTAATTCACTCTTGAATGAATATCAAATTCTATTTCACTCGTATATATTTCGTCTATCTTAATAGCTATCTATCAATACTATATATACAAAAGTAATTACAAGATAACTATCAAAAGTAAATTGATCTTCTGAATCTTCGTTAAACATATCTTGATCAATTCCTTATTTGTCTCCAAAAGCATCGCATACCAAACATATCAAGTCAGCAGTATTAACAATGATTTGGCTCAGCAACATTAACAATGATTTGGCTCAGCAGCATTAATGATGATTTGTCTCAGCAGCATTAACGACCTTCAGCAGTATTAACCTTCACAGTCTTCAAGCAGTAGTAACTCAGCTCAGCAGTACTAACCATGTCTAGCAGTAGTAATTTGGTCTAGCGGTACTAACTTCGTCTAGCAGTAGTAATCTTGGTCTAGCAGTACTAACTTCGTCTAGCAGTACTAACTTCGTCTAGCAGCAGTAACCTTGCCCATCAGTAGTAACGAAGAACTGGCAGTAGTAATGTAGACTTAGCAGTACTAACCATACTTAGCATATCTTCAGTTCCCAACATTATCATATCAAAATCACATCATAAGAAGTCATCGATTCGGAGGCAGATTCTTTTTGTTCCAAACAAGATTCACCTCTTAGCTATTCAGAGGTTGCGTCTTAATGAAACTATTAAAAGGTAAATAAATAGCCCCTAAATCTCATTTTTATCCCTTCCCTAATTTTCAAATTTCACCCTCTCTATCTTATGATTTTCGTCATCTTTCTCTTCAACTTCTTTTTTGAAACATGATACGATTCAAGGTATTTTTATAGATTCTTCCTTACTTTGTGTTCTTCAACCAGGCTTGTATTCATATTCAAATGAGGTAATGGATTTTTTGAAACTATTTAGGAGAACAATTGAGTTGGTTGCTTTATTTCTAAAATCAAACATGTAACACCCTCGAATTGGGAAAGAACAACAAAATAAAATTTTCGATAATACAACCAAAATAATAGGATTTCCCCCTATAAATCAATACGGAAAATACCTCCATCAATACATATAACTCCAGTCTTAAATACAAAGGCTAAGTTCACGTCGGGTGTTACTTAACTCAAGTACAATTGCTATTCCCAAAACTTAATGCGGAAGACTTCACTACCAATTCACCTCCTGGGCACACTACTAGCACTCGACCTTTCGCAGTGTCTCTAGAACTATTCCCAACCTGAACCTGTTGCACATGCCGACAAATAAAAAGGTTAGGCTAACGCCTAGTGAGTTCAAGAGTTTATAACATGATTTATATTATTTGTAGAATGAAGGTTTGCGACATAAATCATGATTTCTAAAAGGGTTTATGAAAGGATGTAAACGAATCATTTTCCAACGTACACAAAATCTATGAGAAAAGTTCCCAAAATTTATAAGGCGTTTTCCAAAATGAATTCCAACTCTAACTCACTCAAAACGTATTTGGACGTTAAATATCTCAAGAAATATAAACGTGGACAAAAGTCCAATATTTAAAACTCTGCCAATAAACCATGAAGACATTTCATATAAATAAAGAGCGTCACCGAAAATATGGATAAAAGTAACTACCCAAAAACAACACCTTTCGGTGACGGGGGAGACCCGATTCCATCGAAAGTGACGGGCACATAAAGTTAAGCCACTTATGATGTTACTGGATTACACCTCAAGTCCCAGTCTTAATTCCCATGCCATAAAGACATCACAACCTCAAACCTTTCCCATGCCTTTATTGCCTACTCCGTCGAGTTACACCTCAAGGACTTATGGGACCACATTGCCTATCCAGTCTAGACGAGTTACACCTCAAGGACTTCAATGTCCCTTATTTCCTACTCGCTAGTGGCCCTACGGCCTAACGCATATAACCATGCGTCCCAATAGTCCACTCCTCGTGCACAAAGAGATAGACCATCAAATAAAGACTGACTTACGTGCCTATGGATCCAATGCATTACAGTCTAAAACGTTACATGACTCAAAATGAATGAACTAATGCATTCAAAACATGTAACCTCCAAATAAGATGCAAATAATTGCGTACACAACCAAAGCTCCATCTTGAGCTATTAAAACTGGGCAAAAGGCCCGACATAAAGTAAAATTAAACCGAACAAATGTCTCGCACGCCTCATTAAAATCAAAGTCGAGTCAATAGCTCGACAACACCATTGACTATAAAATAGAAGTCATCATAAGCATTAAAATGTATTTAACCAACATTTATGCAATTACATGTTCCAAAATATGATTAACTCAAAAACCCACTATGAGTTGTGATAAAGCTCTTTCGAAATGAAGTTATACCCTTTATAATTTCAAAATATATTATAACTCAATATTATACATTTCCGACACGTTTTAGAAAACCAAATAAACTAAAAGTGCATTTACGTCAAATGACCCTCATTTTACAATTAAATCATCAAAAACATATTAACATGATTTCTTTATCAAAATGTACAAAGACCCCAAATAAGTAACATTTTTCAGTATTTACAAATCAAATGTATCTAGAATGTAAATTCCTCAACTAAGCAACACATTTGATAAACATCAAGTAAAACACTTTAATACTTCAAAATGGACATTTTTGACATGTACAAATTTTTCACAAAGCAACTTGAACTCACCTTGCTAGGTTATGTTAAACCTAGTTTTCATCCAACTTGCGTAAACTTCTTGCTACCTAGATAAAACACGTGTAACCACGAAATCAATGAAAGACCTCTAAATAAAATATGTAGACCACCTTTTAAACTTTCCAACTCATTAAGGACCTCTCACAACGGATTTAAAACTATTCAAGTCTTACTTCACGTAAATTAATCCTTCTAAAAACTATAAATTTAAAACTTTCATATTTGAAACACTTAAACCCCAAATAAACTTATCAACATAAGTAAATTCCTTAATTTAATTTATAAGCAAAATGCTAACCAAATCCAACATTTACTATTATAGAAATTACTTCCAAAAAGAATTTTAACATCATCAAAATCATAATATCTCAGAAGTCTAGATTTTCACCCAATAACTAGCGGAACCTTAAGTTAAAGAGTTAGGGATAGTATACCTTTCAATTGCTAAGAATCATAAACCACCAACAAACATAATCTTCTTCAATCTTTCCATGAATAGCTAGCATTGCATCTCCATCTTATATATATATATATATATAGAGAGAGAGAGAGAGAGGTGGCTTCTTCTGCAACCACCATATTAGGATGAAACCATGCAACTTAATCTGGACCATTAGACCACTAATTCCCCATTAATCCCGCTAAAGGGCAATTTAGACATTTTCATCCTTTTTTCATCCCGTTTTTTTTTAATTAATTTAAATAGGTAGTTAATTATGGATAGATTCGGTTTCCCGAATTTTAGGCAATTATGGTTAGTTTTTGTTTCAAAAAGTATGAAATCTTTTTTTGTTTTTGATTGTTCACATATCTGTTTAGTCGTATTGTTTTTTTCTCTACACGGCAAAGATGGACGATGATCAAGTGTAATGGATAGGACAGAGGTCTTCTAAACCTTTGGTATAGGTTCAAATCCTATTGGACGCAATTTTTTTCCAGATATTTTTTTACATTTCGATATCAAAAAATAAATTTTGAATGATTTGAATCTGAAACGCTTGAGTACCCTTTTTATTTTATTGAAAAAATTATTCAAAAGGGTGATCAATTTGTTTAGGATGCTTGTTCTTGAAGTATAAAACGTTCCCTCTGTTCCTTAATAGCTTCTTTCAAAATGGCTTCTGCTTCCTCGGTGAATGTCTTGGTAGAAGATATTATTTCATGAAACTGCGGTTTAGCCATTGAGGATGATACAATAGCGTCGTCTGTTTTCTCACAATTCATAGTCGATGATGTTGTGACGGATGAAACGTCGAATGATTCTGGGGATGATTGTTCTAAACAAAACAATGTTGATATTGTTGTGGATGATGACATATCAGTAAGCGGTGAAAAAGACGATGGTAAGTAGTATTTTTTTGCGTTCCATTCTCATATCCGTAAGTGGTGAAAAAGTCGATGGTGAGTAGTATTCTTTTTTTTGCGTCTCGGTTATGTTTAAAATATGAAACATGATTAAAAGACTTGTTCTTATAAGTGGATTGTCGTCTAAAGGGCATATGAATTCATGGAAAACCTTGTGTTTATTTGTCTTGTGTGTATGAAAATGTGTACAAAGAATTATTACTGTTGTGCAAGTTATTTTCACAATATTCCACGGGTTTCATAGATATTTATTTATTATTTTTATGTTGAACTAAGAATGTTAAAAACATATGATCTATGTGAATTAGTTGTTTGTTGTTTTTAAACTATATTCGTAACAAATTTTGATGTTTCCTATGAATTTCATTATAATTATAGACGTGGTTGATATATTTGTTACTCCGGGGGGGACGAAATACTGGATTCTGCGTGTTGATGATGAAATTAAGCTACCTGTGGGGCACGAGTATCCGTGTATTGAAAAAGCTGAGGCGGCGTATATGAGATATGCACAAGTAGCAGGTTTTGATGTTAGGAGATCGAATAAAAAGAAGAATAGGGATGTTACTGTATTGTCTAGGTATCTTTTATGTAGCCATGAAGGATTTCCCGAGAAAAAAAAGGTAGAATATGATAGCAGTGGCTGTGATCGCAAAGTGCGAAATTCAAATTTCAGGAGATCCGGTTGTAAGGCTTGTGTCAAATTTCGATTGAAGAAAGAAAATAATACATTTGTTGTTTACAAATTTGAAGAAAGGCACAACCACGCTTTATACAATGTTCACGACAAGTTGCTTTGCAAATCAAGAAGGCAGTTGCAGTATACTGATTATAGGAACTTGTATAATCAGTCTTCTGCAAGCATAGGTGGTTCTAAGGCCCATACAATAAACGCGGCTATAAAGGGAGGGTATGAGTATGTTGGTCCCACACCGGTGGATTATGAGAATGCTAGAAGGGATATGGGGACATCTGTTGGGATTAAAGATGCGCAGATGCTCATCAATATGCTTGCGAAACGTAGGTGTAACGTCCCTGATTTTTTTTTGATTATTTAGTTGAGGATCGCGAAGTCCAAGCTATTTTTTGGGCCGATGAGATTGCCAAGTTAAATTTCAAAGAATTTGGAGATACAGTGTCATTTGATGCCACATACCGGACTAACAGGTAAGATGTTTTTTTTTATTTCATACAACTTTATAATTGTATTAACAATTATCAATGGGTTGTATCATACATTCACAGCAATTTTATTTAAACAAGCCATGATTTCATACACACATTATAATAGTTCACATACATTTTACATATTTCATGTATACCATTTTTTTAACCGGTCTAATAGGTATGGTGTTTTTTTGACGTCATATATGAATTTTTATTTTTCTGAAATGTTTTTGCAATTTTTTATTTGATGATAGGCACGCTATGAATTTTGTTCCATTTATAGCAATTGACAACCATAAGCGGTCCGTTGTAGTTGCAGCTGCGTTGATTAGTCACGAGAATGTTGTTAACTTCAAATGGGTCTTAAATGCTTTTATTCAAGCGCACGGGAAACAGCCTTTGTTTGTTATAACGGACCAATGTGCGGCAATGAAACAAGCGATTCCTGAGGTTTTCACTGAGTCGAAGCATCGGTTGTGCATGTGGCACATTACGAAGAAAGTTCCTAATAAGGTATGGTTTATTCGTGTTATATTCTTTAATCAAATATTAGTCAGTTTGTAATTATTATTTCATACGTTTCACGTTCTTAGGTTTCGTTACCTGTTGATCAAAATGACGAGTTCACTAGGAGGTTCAACAAGTTGGTTTGGAATTACAATACGTCGGTCGATGACTTTGAATCTGGATGGAATGAAATCATTGAGGATTTTGCGCTTCACCGTAACGAGTGGTTGACGTACATGTACGAAATCCGAAATTTTTGGATTCCCGCGTATTACAAAGAAGATCGCATGTCTGGGCTTATGCGAACTACATCCCGATCCGAGAGTTCAGATGCTTTTTTCAGGTTATTTGCGTCTTTTCGAAATGATTTGGTGAAATTCATACATGCCTTCGATGCTTCGATAGAAAAGCAAAGAAACAAGCATAGATCGTTGGAGTTTGTTACAAGAAACACATTCCCCCGGAGTGTTACACCAATGCCGATTGAGAAGCATGCGTCTGAGGTTTTTACGCGAAAAGTTTTTTTTTGATGTCCAGAAAGAGATCAGTAAAGGTCTATATTTTTGTGTTGTTCATGTTATAGGTGGTAAACGATATCGTGTTACTCAGCAGAACAAGAAGTTTGCGCCTAAAGCGACCTACATTGTAAGTATTTTTCTATGTTTTTTATTATCAAATTATTTTAATATTTGTAATAAATTTAAAAGCATTTGTATAATTTTAGGTTACTCACGATATTGACGCGCAACACATGGAATGTGAATGTAATTTTTTTGTACGAAATGGATTGGTATGTCGTCACATGTTCAAGGTTTTGATGAATGACGGGCATGTTACGATTCCGGACTACCTCATAGTACGTCGTTGGACTAGATCTTTGGTTCCTGTAGACATACAAGCTGCTAAGGCGCGTTATGGTGAAGTTGATGTTGAGAAGGAGCGCTTAATTAACGATGTGTATGCGAAGGTTGATGTTCTAGTTAGTCGATTGAGGAACGACAAGGAAAAACTTTCTTCATTTTCGTCAACATTGGATAAAATGAAAGTTGATTATGAAGTTGAGAATTACGTGCATTGTCCTGCAGTAGATAAAGCTGAAGCCATGAGGGAATGTCATGGTGTCGATGTTCCTGACAAAGCAGAGATTTTACCACCATCGGGTATACGAAACAAAGGATGTGGAACCGGGAAGCGGTTGATTGGGGTATTTGAGAAAGCGTCCTCTAGTGCCAAGAGGTCGAAACGTATATGTAGATCTTGTAAGCTGTTGGTTAATCACGATTCCCGCAATTGCCCACAACGATCCAAAGATGCTTAGTTGTTTTTTGTTTAAAGTTACGTTACCGGGTTTTTTTATTTAATAGGAGTTTTATGTTTATTTGTTTTGGTTGCAAGTATTTTATAATTTTGGATCTTAACGTAATATTATATGTTTTATGAAATATTTGTTCATTTCCATATATTGTATTTTATGGCAATTTATGTAAAGTGTATTCACACAAATAAAAACCCGTGTGTATGTCACATTACCCGCCCATGGTGTTTTTGTTTATTAATATATTCATATTTAATTCATATATTAAATGGTAGTGGGGTGACACCATGGCCCAATACGGTTACCAAGAAACCCTAAAATCACACACTTCTCTTTCATATACGAAATCCCCCATTTTGTGTTTTCATACCTTTTACCTTCCCACACCTAACCATCTCTCTCCTTCACAATCTTTAATCCATGGATGATCACTCATCGTCTGATGATGAAAACCCCCAACCCCCGCAACCCCCTGTTCCCCAATACCTGCTACGTTCTCTGGTAAACCACAATCTAGACTTGTTGGCTGAAAATCGTGAACTGACGGCGAGAATCGAGTGCCTGGAAGCCAAGTTGCAGAAGAAGAAACAAAAGATAAAGGAGGAACAACTCATTTCTAAGATGCGAAAAGACGACTACGATCACATCTCCATTAAGCTATGGGACAAGACGGTGCTCATAGACAAGCAGACTCAGGCGATCTAGAAGGTGAAAGTGTGGTGTTACTGCAAGGCGTTTGATGGCATTGACGGGGTGTAGGTAGCAGATTGCATGCGGTGATGTTTTTGTTTGGTTGTGTAAAATTTTTTTGTTTTGATCATGTCTATTGACTCATCACCGATGCTCTCTTTTTAGTTGTTGATGTTAACGTACTGAACAATCCGTTTCGTGAAACTTTTTTTTGAAGGGGTTTTCTGTAAAACCCACAAGTAATGGAATATATATGAAATGTTGGGTTAGATGTTTTGTTATTTATGTTTTTGTTGGTGAATGTGTGGTATTATTGTCACAGTGATGTTAGAAACATATCGAGTTTTGTTTACACATTTTTGGATATGTTTCTAGTATTGCTCTTGGTTTTGAACAAGAAATATCAATTTTCCAGAAATGATTCACTGTTTATTTGGATATCAGTAGTTCATCTTTTTGATCAGAAGCTTCCACAAGTATTAATATTATGAAAATTCTTATTGTCCCCATGTGTGGTATAATTACTTCTGAATCATATAATTAATGCAAGCCGTCAACAATCCCTTTTATGTCATACATGCAATCATGAAACCATATGGATATGAAAACGTGTAAAGTAAGTATAAAAAATCATACACGTATGAAATTAGTTATTTTTGTTCATTTTTTTATAAAAATGTTATATTAGTTTTTTTTATAACAATATTAACAAACGTAAAGTCTTATGAAATAGTCTGTTTGTTTAACCCACTTTTAAAAGTAAGGGTTAGAGTATGTTGATATGAAACCAACAATTTTCACGGCGAGTGTTCATGTATGTAGACGATAATACTAATATATGAATAACATTTTAATAAAATTACTAAACCACCAAATATTGACACACAACTGGTCATATAAGTTATATATGCATGCAAACCATATAACAATTGTTTTCAACATCGAAACCTTAAAAACGATTGAAATACCCAAATCCAAAACCCCTGTTAAAAAGCAGATAACCAACTGAAAATAAAGTCGACCAAAACGTAAAAAAATTGTCATAGTTGTTAACGACCATCACATCAATTATTGTCCCAAACCGATAATCGTGTGAAAACCCACTCATTCAAAACCCCCGAATTCTCTCCTTCCTCGTAGCTGTTGCCTTGGTTAGTTGTTTTTCCCTTTCGGATGCATCGAGAAGGCTAAAACTAATTGCCTCTGATTCCACGTATCTCCTTTTTTTGTTTTGTTCACTCAGCAGCATCTTAGTCGTGTATTTTTTCCTAAAAATCTCCATTTGTTTATCTTGTCCTGGTCCCTCCTTCGCTATACCGGTGTACCATGTACGAACTCCCCCTCCCATATAGTTTTCCATGTGCCGCATAAGGAAATTCCACTGTTGACTTCGTCTTTCGATGTTTTCCAAGGCATGCAAACACGTGTCTTCTCAGCAATTTGGATTTGTTTCTCCGAAGGGTGCTTAAGGTTTCGCAGGTGACGAAGGAACATTGTATGCTGTTACAACCATAGTTAGTTGCAAACATAAAAACAAGTTTTATACGAATTCAATATTAGACACAATGCTCACCAGTATGTGAACATCATAATGGTACAAGTCATCAACCTCACCGGAATCTGCCGTGTTATCTAAAATCTCTATTGTGTGGTATTTCAAATCAAATACCACGCAGTAGAAATACTGCCTCCGTTTCATTGGTATGAAAACCTGTATAACAAATTAAACCAAAAAAATATTTTTATGTGAAACATTTAATAAAACATCTAACAATAGATTGTATGTGAATATTTCTTGATTATATTTCCATTAAATAAAAATTACCATATCTATGTTTTGCAGGTTAATGCTGGCCGTGTTGAATTCGCATGCCTTTGCAAAGTTCCTTGAAAACCATTTGAACCTTGAGTTGAAGTCGTGCATATCGTACAACAACACTCCTCCGTCCTGTTATTAATGAAGTGTTTATAAGTTTGATTTTTTTGTATCGTGAAAGAAAATTTAGTTATGAAATTACCGTTGTTCCTGTCTTCACAAATAACCGCTTTCTTGAGTCGCGGCTTCGTAAACGTTCCTCACCATTTAACACTGTAACCCATCCGTCTATGACGCTATTGAACACATTCTCCGTTGATGCAAGTGTTTCGATAGCTATTCTAGTTATCATTTGACCTAGTCTGTCGAGAACAACAGTTCACTACAGTACCGAAAACAAAGTGTCAGCCATGTAAGTGCATAACGCGAAGTAATCGAAATTTTCAATTTGTCGTGCGTTTTAAGTTTTGTTTACCTTGGAAGTCCATTAGCTGACATCGCTCACTCGTGAATCTTTTTTTGTTCACTTGATATACCTTTCCCTAAAAGCACCTGTCTTTTCACGTATGGGGACTTTAGTTTCTCTCCAACATTTAGCTCTCGTTTCCTTAACCTCGGCGCTATATCTGATGGATCATAAACTGCTTTACCCTTGTCATGAAAGCCATCGTTTGCTAAAGGTGTAAACTGGCTGAAACCCACATCGAAACTCGGTGCTGATTCGTCGTTAGTGTTTGCCACATCTTTATCCACCGCCTTTTCTTTATTTCCACCTTCTTTCTCTCCCGAGTTAAGCCTAACTGTCTCGTCAATTATTCCGTACGTCGTCTGGCCGTACCATATCTGTGACAATGGGCTTTGTTTTTCCAGAGAGTCGTCCTCCCCGAAAAACAGTTTCACCGGCGTCACTGTCCCTGCATTCCCCGTCACTCCGATGTCGTCCACAACCTCGTGTCTTTCATCACCATCTTTAGGTTGATTCTCTTTCGATTTGGGAACTGGATCTTCGTCTTTAAATATTGAACCCAAGTTGTCTTTATAGTGGATGAACTGTTCCTCATACGGGAATAAACCGCTTGCTTCATCTATTAGTTGATCTAGGTCCCACTTCGTTGCGTATAACTCCAAGAATTTCGTGTCAATCCTCTCCATGTAGTCCTGCATATTTTTTTGTTAGGTCAGTAGTGAACTATTTTTTAAATTGATTACAAAAGTATTTTTTTGTTATACATGAAAACTACGAAACATATCCAAATTACCCGGCTTAGTTCCTCTTTATCATACAGCAAACCATCTTCCTCCTCGTCTGCGTTTACTCCAATTGGTTCGATTTCTGGTACCCCACCAAGTTGGTTTGGCACATCATTAGGCATATCATCTGCTGGTGTTGTGATTTCGGCATTGTTAACGAATCCTTTATCAACTGTGTCCTCCACTTCTTGTGCAACTTCCAAATGGGGTTGTGCTTGATCCTCAGCATTTTCTGCCCGTACGGTTGGAACCTCAGATACTTCATTATTCAATGCTAATACTGCATTATGCAGCCCCCCCCCCGACCGGATGCCATCGTTTTGCCTTGTTCGTAACTTTTCCATCGTCCATTCCGAGATTGTCAACGAAACTGGATTCACATCAGCCATATGAAATATTGTACGCTGCACTTACAATAGTTGCGGAAGCAAGTGTTAAATTATGAGTTAAATCATTATTTTTATTTATATGAATATTTTTTCACGTACCGTAAGAAATGTCAGCGGCCCACAGAAAAAATTGTCGTATGTGTCTCGTTTCCAGTTCCGCTTGCTGCGTTCCACACAACTGCAAATGTACTTGCACCAATTTATCTGTCTAATCATGTCCACGTTTGCTACTTTTGACAAAAAGTTTGCGTTGCAGCCGCCTGTTGGGCTACACTCACCCATTGAGTTGACGAACAAAACTATGAAATTCCATTTGAAAGCAACACCTCCTCTTTGACTTTCGATTATCGCATTACTTACATCCGTTGGCCGCATCTTGTCTTTACTATAATTCTTCTTCCAAATATCAAAAGAACGCAGTCCTCTGGTTGTTATGTCAACAGTATCAAGGTCTATGCCACCTTTTGGAATTCCGAGCACGCTATGAACCGCATCTTCTATGATCGGTATTTTGCCGTTTCCAACCTTTATCACCATCCTCACAGTGTCCAGGTTGTCCACCACAAAATACCCTAGTTTTGAGGGTATACCATCAATTGTCATCCCTAGCATCGACTCGAAACCCATCTCACATAATGATACATTTTGATCATCATTAAGCTCTGAAAGTGTAGCCTGCAGAATCATTGGAGATGTTCGTGTTCTTATCCCCCCTACATTTTCTCGTTTATTTGCCTTCTTTTCCTTATTCCTTTTAACCTTTTTCGAAGGTCTTGGGTGTTCTTTTGTTTCATGTACCATGTCAGATGGTTTCGTCGCGAAATCGTCGTCATCCTCAAATCCTGATTTAAGTATTGTACGTTAAAAAGAAATTTTTTAAGTGACGTGTTATATGACTATTAAAGAAAACAGTAATTAAGAGTTACACCTTCATTGTAACAAATTATTTGTAAATTCTTCTGCCGTTGCCTTTTCCTTTCAACTTGTTTTTTTTTTGATGCGCTCCTCGTTTGCCTCTTCTCTGTCACTTTGTCAACTGTGAATCACAATCATGATTGCATAATGTATTAAATGCAACGACACGTTCATGGTTAATCAATAATTAAACTGGTAGTCGCGTACCTTGCATATCGTTGCCTTGCCCTACATCTGCTAATGCCATTGTACTAAATCCCCTATCTAGTTTTTGTAATATGCTTGTCAAATCTAGAATTATTATTAAATAAATAGTTCAATGCAACTAAGGTTTCATATACTTTTAATTAATAGTAAGTACGTCATACCTTTATCTGCCTGTTTCACAGGTGCTGAAACCTTGCTTGTTGGTCTGGTACTGCTTCCCACTGTAGGTTGTTTCATATAGACTTCGTTGTTACATATGTTATGTTTCATATGCGAAATTAACAAAATCTTAAGTTCATTCAACCAATCGCTGGTTTCATACACAAATTGTTTTATTTCACTTACATTTTCTTGTTACATGTGTTCCATTTGTAACTGGTTGTGTTTCACATACGTATTTCTCCAAATAAACAATATGAAACTTTACATAAAGTATGTTTTGTTTCGTTTTGTGCAGTCAAAATTCTAATTTTTTCATAGTATATGAAATTATTTAACCAATCGCCAATTTCATACACATATTGTTTTATTTCACATACATTTTCATAATACATGTGTTCCATTTGTAACTGGTTGTGTTTCAAATACGTATTTCACCAAATAAAGCATATGAAACTTCACCTAAAGTATGCTTTGTTTCGATTTTCGTAGTCAAAATTCTAAATTTTCCATTGTATATGAAACTATTTAAATATAAACACAAAACACATAATTTCATACCTTCAATTATCGAACCCTCATGCATGTCGTTAACCACTTCCATTGGAGTATGTGCATCCCCGTAGTAAACAACTCCATTAATTGGCTCCATCATAGTGTTCACACCTACCCCTACTTCAAAAAGATGGAAAAAAATTAAAAATCAACATAATGGAGTTACTAAAAAAACATTAATCTTTAAACAACTATAAGCAGTACCCTTACCTTCTTTCGTATCTGTCCCTTTCCGTCGAGGCAAACCGGATTGTCTGCTGTGTTCGTAAAGTTTGAAAACGATGTTTTCAGTCGTATTCTTTCACTTGGCCTTCGAACTGGTTGTGTTTCACAAAATCAATGGTGTCACATTTCATCGTTTTGTTATGGCAGTATATATTGTGGAAAAATATTTCAAAACATTACCTCTTCTTGGTGGATCTTGGTTGTCCGCCATATTTGTTTCGTACTTTTTTCCAATTTGTTATGTTTCGATTCAGTGTTGTTCGTCTCCAAATGTAATTTCACTAATCCGACGATGAAATCAGTTAATTTCGTATAATGTATCCCGTCGATATCGGTGTTGATTTCACCGGAAAAGAATCGAGCCCTAATTTAGCGCGATAGAGAATCTTTCCTAAACTGATTCCATTGGTTAATTGACCATTCTACCCTTTCATAATTCTTAGGCGGACGATCGTGCCATCAATTTCATACTTAATTACCATTTATGCCACCGTGTACATATTAGCCTTTAATCTAAATCATCAACGGTCTAGATTGGGTTTCACAAGTTTCATTGTTTTAGGCGGTTTCATAATAAAGGGTCTCTCTCTCTCTCTCTCTCTCTCTCTCTATATATATATATATATATATATATATATATATATATATATCCTAGAAAAAAAATCCATAGCAGCCGATGCTGCTCTTCTTTCTTTCTTCAATATGACAACTGATGTTTTTCTTTTTGTAAAAAAATTAAAAAAAACCGATGGCTTGCTGCTGCTCTTCTTTTGTTGAAAAAAAAATGGATATCCTAAAGATGAATTAGGCAGGCTAGCCTTACACATTAGAGATTGGACTTGGGCTAGCCTCACAGGACTGCTACCATAATGGGCACATATTTAATCCTTACCAAAAACATACTGAAAATTGTTGCTGCAAGATTCGAGCTCAAGACAACCAGCATGTAGGTGAGCAACTCTACCACCCTGCCACGACTCCTTATCTGTCAAAATAACTCTTTTAATTCTTTTATCCACTTTCCAACAGATTCAACATTTCGTCCAACTTCGGCATTGGTTTCAGGCCTTATGAGAATCAAATTTGCAAAAACTCAAAACACGAAAATTATAATTATATGTGTTAAATTCTCAAAGGATCTTGAATCAATTAAACCGGACTCGGACGCGTGACATATGATTGGAACGGCAAAACGTCGCAAAATGTCAAATATCTCTTTCTTTCTTTCTTTTTTTTTGCTATTTTGTTTTCTTCCAAAGTGTTCCAAGTCAAAAAAATCCGGATGTTACAAAACAATAGAAAAGACTACTAATGATCTATTTATCCTTTTCACCATGATTGTCCTACTACGTTTTGTACTTGTATGCTTAGACCGTCTCTCTCGCAAATCCCTTTGCTATGTACATCGACTTCTATATCCCTTATCATGGTAATCATAAATAATTGCATCTCTTTATTTCTTAATTAGATTGACTCGTTCGAGAAATTAAAGAGCATCTATGGCGTTGTCGCTATTAAATCACATTTCATTAAGAGTAAATCGATGAGGATAAAGTGATGCGAGCGAGATCCGGTTGGAAGGAGCACTAGAATGACTAACCTGTTTGTGAAGAATCTCGATTGTTGGTAACAAATTCTAATTTGGAACACGTTTTGAGAAATTTGGGAGGATTTTTTCACGCAAGAGTAATAGTTTTGGATTTGTTCAATTTAATTCCCACAAATTGGCTAACGATGCTCTTATTGCATTGGATGTAACTACGCTTTATGAGAAGATTATTTATCTCTTAATCTTTCAAGTTTTGTACTTATTTGTTGCAATTTATTGCTTTTGATAAAATCCCATCTTCAACTTTTGATTCATGTTCAAAGGTTTTAAATAACATTTTCGCACTTACATGGTAAATCAAATATTTTATGAAAATATATGTAGAGGATATAAGTTGATATATTATGAGCTATGACAAAACAACTTTTATTATACATCTCATGATTATAATCATTAGTCTCATACTTTATATATTCTTTTGAGCCAATTATAAGGTTTGATAATGTATAGCATTTCCAACAATTTCCCCATTTTGGAAAAAACAAAAAATATGAGGATTTTGAGCTATATCTTTGCTCTAACTTTCCAAAGCTATCTCCAAAATGGAGAAAGTAAGAGAGAGAAGAAGTTTTTCTCCAAATATGGAGATAACTCAAAAAATGATTACTAGATAAGAACACCAATAAAACTCTTTGAAAATAAATATTTAGAGAGAGAAATAATTTTTTAATAAATGAATGTAATATTTTAATATTATATATACTACTTTATTAAAATTCTAAAAACAATTTTTTTCTAAACAAACCATTTATCAAGATTACAATTATTTAAGCATAATGTACAATTTTCGATCATTGAAATCAGTTCTCCCTTTCAACCGCACGACCTCTCCCTCCCCACTTCTCCACGTTCTCTCAAATCTCCTGATTTCTCGTCTATGTATCCTACCACCCCACGAATCCTCTATTATCTAAACCACCGTCTCGGCCTTCAATTCCTTTCAACTTTTATGCATTCTCTCCATCGTTTGGAATCTCTCATCCAATCAACGTCCATGATATGGTGGAGG
The DNA here is from genome assembly GCA_033807775.1 of Saussurea involucrata. NCBI lineage: Eukaryota > Viridiplantae > Streptophyta > Magnoliopsida > Asterales > Asteraceae > Saussurea > Saussurea involucrata. The sequence goes on from CM066318.1 coordinate 64,427,180, forward strand.
AATCGGTTTCGTCCCAGACAAGGAGGACGAGGAAATCGGTTTCGTTCCCAACCTTGTATTAAAGAATCCTGATGCCTAATTTGTTGCTTTGCTGCTAGTGTCGAGCTTGCTGAGAAGGGGAAAATGGCGTTTCACTTTTCTTCTCCCTCACCCTCGGCAATCGCAAGGCTCTTTCCTCAATCAAACGCTCCATATGGTTTATGCTGAAAGTCTCTCTCCTCTCTCTCTCTCTCTCTCTCTGTTTTCTCAATTGAACATTCTAGATTCTAGGGTTTTTGAAGTTCGAACCATGAGTAATCTGATATGGGTTTTGAACATTCTCTTCACCTCTCTCTTGTACTTGAGTTCTGTCTCAATTTGATAGTCAGTTTGGTAGGTGATTTTATATATTTGTTTTTACAGTTATTTTATGAAATACCTTTATGAACATTTTCACCCGGTATTGGCTTGAAGCTGTTGTTTTAATGATTTGCTTTCAACAATTTCAGTCTGATACTCAGCACAATGGCTTCAGAGTTGCAATGGCCATAGGCGAGATTGTGTATTGGTCGTTTCCCCTTCTCGTCCTTCTTCTTTGTATTGATGCACCACTGAAATACTCTTATCTCTTATTTTGTAAGTATCTTCTGCCATTTGGAGCACCTAGGGCTCTTGTTATTTTCTTTATAGTTCTGAACTTGCTGTAATTTGTGAGCATTGCTGATGGTAGATGCTTCTGTTCATACTTTTGGACGCTCACAAGTCACAAGCTTTTGTATTCATCATACTTAGGTTCCGTTTGGTTTGATGAAATAGTTTTCAGGGATTTGGGTTTGGATTTAGTCTCAACTGTGTGGTTGACACTGAGAACACCAATAAGTTGAAGCAATCTCTTCCTCCAGGTATGCTAACATTTCTTTAAATTAGTCTCAACTATTATATCTTTAGTGTATGAAACTTGTTGGTTTATTTGGTTGTGAAGTCAACAAACTTTGAAATCGTCTTTTTTCTTTAAAGCCTTCTACTATGTTGTTATTCAAGATTCTACTTAGAAAACCAAAAATGTGAAATCAAGTTTGAAATTGCTGTCATAAACCTGGAATGCAGCAGCAAAAAAAGGATTTCTTAAGTTTAAAAAGGCATGTCAAGTGACATTATAGATCATATATATATATATGTGTGTGTGTGTGTGTGACACTATGCATATGATAGATTTTTTCAATGTTTCACATGTTAACCTTCCTTAACCTTCATTGCTTACAAACCTCTCACTAACAATATATATATATATATATATATAGAGAGAGAGAGAGAGAAGCATTATCGCTACTTTTAAATTATCATGATAAGGTAAGAAAGAGAGGTTAAAACTTAAAAGAACATTCATAAGCATTGTTTTAAAAATCGATTGAGGCGTGCGCCTTGAGGCGCGCCTCAGGGTGATTCGACAGAAAAAAGATTCAAAACGTACGCCTCTGCCCTAGCAGTGTGGACGTACGCCTTGTTGGGTGAGGCGGGGCGTGAGGCGGTGGGGCGGTGGGGCGTAAGCGAGGCGTAGGTTCCAGTTATTTTGAAAAAAAAAATATTTTTTTAACTATGGAAACTGAACCATAATCGATTTTTTCTCAATCTTTTCCTCTATCTAACGGTTATTTCCTATTTTTTAGACCTAATCGATATCTCTTTCTCTTCTAATCGATATCTCTTTCTCTTCTAATTGGTATCTCATATATTCCTTCTTCTGCCTATAAATTGGACGACAATCTGTCCATCACAAGTACCAATTGTTTGCCAATTGATATCTCATATCTTCCTGTTGATCGTTTGCCAAGTACCAATTGTTTCCCAAGATTCCAGTGACCACTTCTCTATTGGTTTTGTTTCTTTGCATCATCTACAAGAGGTAAGTATACTTCTCTATTGGTTTTTGCTTCTATAATCTATACTTCTCATTCCTGTTGAGTGTTGATCACTTGATCGTTTTGCTTCTTTGCTTCTCATTGAATCTTAAATAGTCCTATAAGTTAAGACAAATAGATGCCATCTAATGAACCTGTTTATAATGCAAATTATGCAATAGGCTGCTGGTTTTCTTTCTTGCGTTTTAATCTGTTAGTAACATTAATGAATCTGTTTATAATGCAAATTATGCAATATGCAATGCCATGATTGCCATCTAATGAATCTGTTACTAACATATAAATATATATTAATCTGTTAGACTGTTAGTAACATATAAATATATATTAATCTGTATTCTGTTTTTGTTTTCATTCGTGTAAGGGGATTTACAAATCTGTTTTACTTTTATATTAATATCAATATATCATAATATGTTACTGGCTTATATGTTAGTATGTTACTGTTGTTAATCTATTATCTGTTACTGTTTATATTTATATGTTACTAACATTATCTAATCTGTTAATCTGTTTTATATTATTTTATATGTTACTGACTGTTAATAACTTAATATGTTTTATATAATATGTAATTCTGTATAAATTCTGTATAAATATATATTAATATCAATATATCATAATATGTTACTGGCTTATATGTTAGTATGTTACTTACTGTTGTTAATCTATTATCTGTTACTGTTTATATTTATATGTTACTAACATTATCTAATCTGTTAATCTGTTTTATATTGTTTTATATAATGTTACTGACTGTTAATATGTTTTATATAATGTTACTTACTGGCTTATATAATGTTACTTGCTGTAAATCTGTAATTTAGGTAAAAATTATGTATAGTCTATATGTTACTTACTGTAATTTAGACATTTAGTCATTTAGGTAAAAATTATGTTTTTATTATGTTACTTGCTGTAATTTAGGTAAATATTATAGTTTATTATAATGGCATCACGAAAGGATCCTGGATGGAAGTACAGTGTTGAAGTTGAAGTACCAGCACCCGCCGGAGAGGGTAAAAAAAAGAGTTACATCTACTTGAAATGTAACTTTTGTAACAAAGTGATCAAAGGAGGAGTGAAGCGAATAAAAGAGCATCTCGCTTGTACGCATAATAACGTCATACCGTGCCCGGATGTTCCTCAAGAAGTCAAGGACGAGATGCTCTTATATTTGAAATCCTTTCGAAATGCAAAGTTCACTGCTCAACGGAACTTTGAGGAAACTGTCGAGCATGGCGCCTACTTTGGTGGTAAAAAAAGTGGACCTGCAAGTGGAAGCGGAGTTCCCCCAGCGACAAATACTAGGGGGGTTAGAGGTCCCATGGATCGATTCGTGGGGCACGTCGGAGACGACGAAGATGTGACTCCAAACCCAACAAATGCGAAGGAGCTCCGAACTCAAGTGTGCATGGACATTGGGAGGTTTTTTTTCGAGAATGGGATTCAATTCAATGTTGCAACAAGCCCTTCTTACTTTAGCATGTTGTGCTCTGTTGGTGCTTTCGGTCGTGGATTGAAGCCTCCTACTATGCACGAGCTGAGGACATGGATACTGAAAGAGGAAGTAAAGACGACCACGTAGATAGTGAATGACATCAAAGCCACTTGGAAAAAAACCGGGGTTTCTTTGTTATCAGATGGTTGGTCAGACATGCGAAATAGAAGTCCGATCAATTTCCTCGTCAACAATCAACATGGTACGGTTTTCTTAAAGACCGTTGATGCGTCAGACTGTGTGAAAGACGCAAAGAAACTATTTGAATTGCTCGATGAAGTCATCGAAGAGATCGGGGGAGATATCGTCGTTCAAGTAGTCACTGATAATGCCAGTGCATACAAAGCTGCGGGAAGTATGTTAATGAACAAAAGAAAGCATTTGTATTGGACCCCATGTGCTGCTCATTGCATCGACTTGATGCTTGAGAAAATTGGGGAATTGCCTCAACAGAAAAATGCTCTGCTCAAAGCTAAACGAGTTAGCAATTTTATTCACAATCATCAGTGGGTTTTGAGCTTAACAAGAAAGTTTGCAAAGAAGGATCTTGTTCGCCCTGCAGCCACCCGATTTGCAATGGCCTTCTTGACATTGCAGAGCATGTTTGATTTAAAGCAACCACTACAAGCCATGTTTACTTCAAGTGAGTGGGCAAATTGTGCTTGGGGAAAGAAAACCGAAGGAAAAGCAATCAACAAGATTGTTATGGATGATCGAACTTTTTGGCCTAGTGTACTTTATTCTATTAGAACTACAAAGCCCCTTGTGCATGTCCTTCGAATAGTCGACGGCGAGACTCCTGCAATGGGATTCATTTACGGGGCAATGGATGAAGCAAAAGAGAACATTGCACGTGATTTAAATAACGAAGTTTCTTCTTATAAGGAGATTTGGGACATCATTGATTCCAAGTGGGATCATCAGTTGCACCGTGACTTGCATGCGGCTGGATACTGCTTGAATCCTCGATATAGATGGGATCCTGAGGCTTCTACCCATGCAGAGATTACGAGGGGGTTATTCAATTGTATGGAGAGGCTCGTTAAGGATGATGAAACATATACGAAGATTGAAAATCAACTTGATGAGTACAAGCACAGACGCGGACTATTTGATTTTAAAGGAGCTAAGAATAGTTATATGACACGCCCACCGGGTAAATACTCAAACTTTATAAACTTTTACTTTATAGAATTATAATTTTACACATATTATTGACTTTTTTTTAATTGAAACATATAGTTCAATGGTGGGATACTTATGGAGTTGAGGTGCCAGAGTAAGATTGTTTGCAATGAAAGTGCTTGGCCTTACTTGTTCGGCTTCTGAATGTGAACGTAACTGGAGTACGTTCAATCAAGTCCACACTAAAAGAAGAAATCGCCTAACCACGGGAAGAATGAACAGCTTGGTGTACATTATGTACAATAAGAAGCTGAAACATCGATTTCTCAGAAAGAAGGCACGAAAAGAGGAAGAAGATCCATTGATTGTTGAAAACCCCTCCTCGGATGATGAATGGACGGCCAATCCAACAGATGAGACAGACGATGACGAGCCTATTAGGGATGAAGCGGAGGGTTCAAACTCGAGAAAGAGAAAAAGTGTTCAAATCGACTTAGAAGACGACGATGATGAAGATGGTGATGATCAAGATGAAGGTGATGATCAAGATGATGGTGGTTCTTTTAAAATGGATCACCGTTCGTGATTTTGGGACTAACACTAATTACTTTCGTAACTTTGCCACTTTGGTTGATGTTTTGTTGAATTATGGGGTTTATAATTTGATTATTTGATATTGAAATATTAAATTATGTTTTTTTGGTCAAGTGTTGTGGATTTATTAATTTTATTGATTTATTTTCTGAGGCTTACGCCTCACCGCCTCGGGGCTTACGCCTCACGTACCAAACTGGAAAACGCCTCGAGGCTCGATTCCGCCTTTTAAAACCTTGTTCATAAGTATTCATCGAAAAATTCTATGTGAAGATTTATATGTGAAATTATTCAAAAAATCTATTTGAAGTTTAATAAATATGCGAACAAACATTATAGCTTAAATTATTCATATGAGATTACATATGCATCTTTCGTATGAGTTGTTTCAGTCACTCACATATATTTTACATCTTACGATGTGTAGTCTTTTTATTTGAACCTCCACAAACTACATATATGGAACTTTATCACAACTTTTATGAAGACATAAAAGTAGATGTTATCTCAAGCCCATAAATATCAAATCTATAATATGAAGAACATAGAGAAATCCAAGAGATGCTTGAAGTTTCTTCTTCATTGATCTGTTTACCAAATGAAAGCATCTCCAAAAGCAATTAAATTGATTTGAAACCCCTATGCTTCTGTCATCTTCTTCAATCACCATTTTCTTCATAACCTTCTGTTAAAAACATCTCCATGGATGTGGATATATATATATATATACTTGGTAATTAATTAATTAATTAATTAATAGTTGTTTGGGGATGCATGATTTGCGAAATAATTACAGAACTGGCTTTACTTTCTCCCTTTTCCCCACTTTCTGTCACCTTGCCCTTCTCATACTCACCTAGCTACCTATATCATAAGTTATTAATTCCGTTGACTAAACCCATTCAATTCAACTCTTTTCCATCACCAGGTACCTACATGGATTCAACTTCCATTTCTTTGCCTACCTAGCTTAGCTACTCTCCACAACTACTTCATTCTAAAAAGGTACTTGATCCAAGATTATATATATTTAAATCTCACCGGTCGGTTATATATATAGGGATTGGTTCCGGTGAGAAGTTGAGGTTAACATGAGAAGCGTGAGAAGTGGTTATCAACCGTTGGATGAGAAATGGATGCACACTAGGATGAGATGCACCTAGATAAGATGCACTGGATCAATTCAATGGTGGGCATTTGATTAAAAGAGATCAACGGGTTAGATCATTTTATCACGTTTCTCACGTTGACCTCAACCCCACGAATCCTCTATTATCTAAACCACTGTCCCGACCTTCAATTCCTTTCAACTTTTATGCATTATCTCCATCGTTTGGAATCTCTCATCCAATCAACGTCCATGATATGGTGGAGGAATCGGTTTCGTCCCAGACAAGGAGGACGAGGAAATCGGTTTCGTTCCCAACCTTGTATTAAAGAATCCCGATGCCTAATTTGTTGCTTTGCTGCTAGTGTCGAGCTTGCTGAGAAGGGGAAAATGGCGTTTCACCTTTCTTCTCCCTCACCCTCGGCAATCGCAAGGCTCTTTCCTCAATCAAACGCTCCATATGGTTTATGCTGAAAGTCTCTCTCCTCTCTCTCTCTCTCTCTCTGTTTTCTCAATTGAACATTCTAGATTCTAGGGTTTTTGAAGTTCGAACCATGAGTAATCTGATATGGGTTTTGAACATTCTCTTCACCTTCTCTCTTGTACTTGAGTTCTGTCTCAATTTGATAGTCAGTTTGGTAGGTGATTTTATATATTTGTTTTTACAGTTATTTTATGAAATACCTTTATGAACATTTTCACCCGGTATTGGCTTGAAGCTGTTGTTTTAATGATTCAATGGCCATAGGCGAGATTGTGTATTGGTCGTTTCCCCTTCTCGTCCTTCTTCTTTGTATTGATGCACCACTGAAATACTCTTATCTCTGATAAATGCTATCACTGGTGTATTTCTCACTCAAACGATTGATTCATTCCAAACGCCAAAGTGGCTAATAAATACAGGTGCAGTAAAGGAGAAAATAACAAACTAACAAGAAAATAGGAACTACTAGTGCAAAACAGAAATAGCTAAAGACCAGGTAAAACTCATAACGCACGTGCAAGGCTTGCTTAACCAGTCAGCTTTATTCTTGAAATTAAAATTGCAACGGTCGAAATCTCCAACAATCCTTCCCTCAAACTAGACATTCTTGTCTTGTTTGTCTTCAAGTGAGCAAATTCCAAGTTGTTCTCTTAGCTTCACAAAACCTTCTCGATGCAATGGCTTGGTAAATATATCTGCGATCTGCTCCTTAGTGCCAACATATTGCAGTCCAACCGTTCCAGCACCAACCAAATCACGAAGAAAATGAAACCTAACCCTGATATGCTTGCACCTGCCATGAAAAACTGGGTTTTTTGAGAGCTTAATTGTTGAAGTGTTATCACACTTGATCACTGTGCCATCTTCCTGCTTCATTCCAAGCTCCTCCAGAATACCTCGAATCCATATAACTTGACAAGCACATGCTGCAGCTGCCACGTACTCCGCTTCTGTAGAGGATAAAGCAACTACACTTTGCTTTTTCGATGACCATGCGACAGCAGCTCCGTCCCACAACACCAAGTACCCAGAAGTACTCTTTCCGTCATTCTGATCACGGGCGAAGTCACTGTCTGTAAACACTTCCATTCTGCCACTTCCTCCCCTTTTGTACCAAATACCATAATCCAGTGTTCCTTGAAGGTATCGCATCACCCTTTTTGCAGCTGCAAAATGAACCTCTGTTGGTTTAGACATGAACCGACTGATGTAGCTTACCACAAACTGGATATCCGGTCGTGTGGTAGTGATGTACATCAAACTTCCCACCAATCTCTTGTATAGCGTTTCATCTACAGGTTTACCCTCTTCCAACTTTAACTTGCAACCGGGATCAATTGGATTCACAACTGCATTGCAATCCAACATGTTGAAACGAGTCAGAATTTCAACTGCATATCTTTGTTGCGACACATGAATTCCAGCTGGAGTTTGGAACACCTCAATTCCCAAGAAATATCTCATCTTTCCCAGATCTGTCATCTCAAATTCACCTTTCATAGAGCACTTGAAATCTTCCAACATTCTTTCATCATTTCCTGTGTACAGCAAATCATCAACATATATGTTTACAAACAACAATTTTCCATCCGGTGTTGTCTTGATAAACAAAGTGTGTTCAGATCTGCTTCTTGTAAAACCTTTTTTTAATAAAATACGCCTCAATACGGCTAAACCAAGCCCTAGGGGCTTGTTTAAGCCCATACAAGGCCTTTTGAAGCTTGTACACCTTATGCTCATTGTCTTTAACCACATATCCTTGTGGCTGCTGCACGTACACGTCTTCTTCCAATGTTCCATGAAGAAAGGCAGACTTAACGTCCATTTGATAAATGTTCCAACCCTTTTGAGCAGCTAGAGCAATTATCAAACGAATCGTATCCATCCTAGCAACTGGAGCATATACTTCTACATAATCAACCCCAAATTCTTGGGCATATCCCCTTGCGACCAACCTTGCCTTGTGCTTCTCAACTTCTCCCCTTTCGTTAAGTTTGGTTTTAAAAACCCACTTAACACCGATACACTTTGCTCCTTTTGGTTGGTCTACCAATCGCCAAGTCTGATTCTTTTCGATTGCTTGAATTTCAAGATCCATAGCCTTCTTCCACTTGTCATCCTTGACTGCATCTTCATAATAAATGGGATCTTGATAGATAAGATCAGTAATATTCACCTCATCATCGTTTGAATCTTGATAGGTAAGCGGGACGTCTTCTCACCCTTTCTGTCTTCCTTCCCCGACTGCTGGAATGCTGGGACCAGGAGGATCAGGAAACACACAGGGCTGGAATCACCAATTAGCTCATCATGTTCAGCTTCGTTATCTTGATCATGAGAGTTTTCATTCACAAACTCATGGTCTTCATCAAGAAAAACATGATCTCCCCAAATGATTTCTTTATCACCTTCTTTAGGTTGATTCCAATTCCAGGACTTGTGCTCTTCAAATATGACATCTTTGCTCACAATCACTTTCATTGTTTGTGGATCAATCAATCGATTCGCCTTTGATTCCTCACTCATTCCTGTTAAAATACAAACAAAACTTTTATCATCAAGTTTAGTCCGTTTTTCTTTAGGCACATGAACATGAGCTAAGCACCCCCAAACACGAAAGTGATCAACTGTTGGCTTGATCCCACTCCAGGCTTCTTGGGGAGTTATGTTTGTGAGAGCTTTAGTCGGGCATCTGTTCAACACATAGAAACTCCACATCGTTGCTTCCGCCCAAAACTTCTTTGGCATATTCTTGGCTGCTAACATTGATATTACCATGTTGATGACCGTTCGATTCTTTCGCTCAGCAACCCCGTTTTGTTGGGGTGTAAAACGGGTTGTAAGCTGCCTTTTAATCCCATGTTCCAAGCAAAACTTCTTAAAGGCATCTGATAGGTATTCCCTACCACGATCTGTTCGGAGAGCCTTAACAACCTTTCCTGTCTCAGTCTCGACCTTCTTCTTGAATTCTTTAAAACTTTCAAAAGCTTGAGACTTCTCTGTCAATAAGTACACCCAACCCTTGCGACTGTAATCATCAATAAAACTCAAAAAATACCTTTTACCAGTATGTGATGAAGGTGTTATAGGCCCACAAATATCCGAGTGTATCAATTCCAAAATCTCTCCTGCTCGCCACTTGCTTGACTTTGGAATCGCTTCTTTGGTTTGCTTTCCTATCATACAATCTCCACATACAACATTATTGACATGAAATCGAGGCAAATAACGGACCACACCTTCTCTTTAAAGTGTCTCCATACTTGTGTTGCTAAGATGCCCCATCCGTTCATGCCATAACCTAGCGTTATCTTCATCACTGGTCTACATACACCCGTCTGTTTTCTGTTCAGTGACAACATCGATCTCCTCATTGATAGGAAACATTTGATTCGTGCTCATATAGCTCTGAAAAATCAAGCCTTTCTCCTGATGGAAAACCTTGCAAACATCCTCTTGAAAAAGGAAAGACAATCCCTTTTGCTGGAGCTGCCCTACACTGAGAAGATTGTTCTTGAGGTCTGGAACATAATACACATCCTTGATCACGTATGTTGCTCCATTCAAGAACAGCTTCACGCTTCCTTTTCCACCAACTTTAATACGTGTGTTATTTCCCAGCTTAACAAAATTCGAAAAATCTGAATCAAGATCAACGAATCTGTCTTTGTTACCACACATGTGGTTTGAGCAGCCAGAGTCCAAAAACCACAGCAGACCTTTTCTCTCGCCACTTGTGTTAGCCATAAACCCATTCTCCTCCATGTTTATCTCAGCCATGAGCATGATGTAACGTCCCAAAAATTACAAGCAAATTTAAATTTTTAAATAAACAATTCATTTATAACAACTCATTAAATGAATCCCAATGTTTCGTTTGCAAACTCATAATTAATAACTTTATAATAAAAATACAGCGGAATAAACGTTTAATTAATAAAACCATAAAACAACCAGCTCTCCTCGCGCGCCAGTGTGTACTTGTCACGCCTTGAAGCCGCTCGGACCTGAAACCACAGTTTATTGGGAAAGGGTAAGCACGAAGCTTAGTGAATTCCAACACATGCGCAGATAGGAATTATACACACATCACCCCTATCCGCACATAAGCAACAACATCACAGTTACATAAAACGAGTAAACATCTACAAGTAATTATGTATCCAACACCTCAGTACCATCGAGGCTTCGGTCCCACCGAATTGTAATGTATCCAACACCTCAGTACCATCGAGGCCTCGGTTCCACCGAATTGTAATGTATCCAACACCTCAGTACCATCGAGGCCTCGGTTCCACCGAATTGTAATGTATCCAACACCTCAGTACCATCGAGGCCTCGGTCCCACCGAATTGTAATGTAACCGACACCTCAGTACCATCGAGGCCTCGGTCCCACCGAATTGTAATGTAACACATTTATACCAAGCATCCAAACCAATCAAATATTACACACCACAAACAACTAGTTCACACCACAAAGACAATAGTACATACAAACTATCATGACATGCATATAACCCCTAACTACACAGTGAGAGAACTCACCTCGAAAGCGCGCCCAGCTTAATAACACAAATCAAGCTTCACAATTACGGTCACTTCCCAGCACCTAAACGCATGTTAAAACGTGTCAATACGAGACCCGGACCCTATGACACGACACACGCTTAAACCGTCACTAAAACTATTTTACGGTCTCACCAAACAGGTCTGTTCGGGACCTATTTCGACCCCTTTAAACCCAGTAAAATCTCAATATTATTTCACGACCAGATAGTACTCTGAGTTAGGGTTCCAAGGACATATTATACGCCTCCTAACGATTTTTCTACAATTTACTACGGATTTTACAAAAACAGATTCCGGAACAGCGAAATTCAGCACCTTTCAGTATAAAACGATAAATCGACCCATGCTACGTCCCGGACTGGGTTTTGCACAAAACACAGAAAAGTTTCTAGACTAAAAAAGGGAACTTTTGACACCGGTTTCACCCCAAACCAAGTTACGAGCAGAAAGTTATGGTTTTCGCAAGATCAAGGCAGATTCCAGAAATTTTTACATGAAATGACGAACCGCAGAACTTGCGACCACTTTTTCTCCCAACTCGAGGCCGAACCAGTTTTCCGCTAAAACACAGAAAACGTGCCCGGTCCCGAGCTCGAAGCGTGGGCGCCAGTTTCGGCTCAATCGGAGTTACGACGGAAAAGTTATGATTGACGCAAAACAATGGCAGAAGGACGTTTTTCACATAAATTGCGGATTATAAAAACGACGGTTTGAACGAAACGGCTTAAACGATTAAGTCATGGCTTAAAGGGTTCTACGCTGATTAAAAACAGGTTACGGCCACGCACCACCCACTGCCACCTCCGGCAGTGGTGGTCGCCGGTGGCGGCGGCGGTTTTACGAACGCAACACAACCTTAGATCTTAACTAACATCGAGCGCACCCACACACCCACGGTGGCCTGACCCTCTCGACGAGAACACAGCCACCACCGCGGTGGCGCACAACGGCAGCCACGCCGCCGGCAACCAAAGCTGCGGCGGTGCTGGTGATCTGCGATGGTCCGGCGATGAAACCGAGAAGAAGACGAGACTGAGTTAAACGCTTACCTCGCGAAGAACACCGGTGGTAGCAGCGACGGTCGGCAAGAACTCCGGCGAATCACCCACTCTCTTCTCGCCGATCCTCTCTAACTCCCTCTCTTCTCGATCTCTCTCACCTCGCGATCACTCTCTCCCTTCTCGCCTCTCACTCACGGCCGGCTAAGGAAAAAAAAATGGGGAGAAGGAATTAGGTTTTCAATCTTCTACGTGGGTTTTGTGGCCGAGAGAAAAAAGAACGAAGGGAGGTGGGGCTCGGCTGTTGCATGGGCCGAGTCCAGCCCCCAATTTCCCATATTGCACAAAACAGCCCCTCGACTTAGCCAAACACACACAACTACCACAATCCCGAAAAGTTTCGCATTTTTGGTCCCTTGACACCGAACCCCAAACAAAACAAATACGGTCTTTGCCGCCTAAACCCGATAACCGGCAACGCGAAGAGGAAAAGAAAATTTTAAAAATAAATGAATACATAAACATACCGGGATACGGGCTTTACAACTCTCCCCCACTTGGATTAGCCTTCGTCCTCGAAGTCTATGCCCGTGAATAGCTATAGATGGTTCTCCCTCATCTCAACTCAGGTTCCCAAGTTCACACGAAACCCTTCCGGTGTTTCCACTGGACCTTCACTAACTGGAATCTAAAATTTCTCACACCGCCTAAAAAATTCCCGAATACTTTTCTTACCACAAAACTCCTTCAAGGACACTGAAATTACGATCAGAAGAACACCCCAACAACTGGAATCATTTCTAGCCAAGCGACTTCGGTTGTTCCCCAACCTTAGACATTCCATGTATCCCGAGTCAAATTTCAAGCTCTAACCATTCTAAAGTTGCTCACAGTATACCCTACAGGATACTCGACTACGATCATTCCTACCCTTAACTGTCGATTAACTTCCACGAATTCTAATAGACTCCAAAGATTTTCAATAACTTATATTAACAAAACATCGACCCCCTGCCGAACATCGGTCCAACCGATTACAATAACAAACATCGGCCACCCGCCGAACATCGGTCCAACCGGTTACAATGAATCACATAAGCGTGGTATTATCCAAGACACTAACACAAATAGATATCCCCCACAATCAAGTCAACTAACACACACGTAGGTCATTCCACCATAACCATTCATCACAAGTGATCATTTCAGGGTTACTACTACCATCACCATGATTATCTTAACATCGGCTACCACTCTCCGATTATACTAAAGGTGTTTGGCCTCAAGCCCAAAAGTCGACACCTAAAAATACCACCTACCTCAAAATGGTTGATGCGCATTTATTCTCTTAATAACAAAGGGCATCAATCCCTTAACCGATACTATTCGGCCTACAGTACTAACGCGCGTGGAATATCCAGCCTCCCACCGTCGACGTATCCCCCACACACGCTCTACAAAGCTAATTTATCTGAACCGAGGATACGCCCTGACGCCTACCTCTCGGGTAACGCCTCAGGGCCCCGCACATCGGAACTACCTCTCAGGTAAGTGCCCACAATTATATCCTCCTAGCACCTACTAGAAAGCCTAGGCTATAACGCCTGAACACCGGGGTCTCACCCCGAGATACCCAACCGACCATTACCAACGACTGGCTAACGTGCCTAAGGATCCAAAGTAAAACATCCTACCCACAAGTGCCTATCTCGGATTGTCTCCCTCACCCAAACGTGTAAATACTCGACGTGTAATGAATGCCAAACGGTGCGACAAAACAATTCATCAACAAGACTCCACCTCGAGTCATTAAAACCGGGCAATTAGCCCATGACTAACTCCAAGTCAAAACCGAGCAAAATGCTCCACGCTTGCTAGACCCATAAGTCGGTCAAAAACGCGTTTAAATAAAGTCTAAGCAAGCAATACTCTAAAATGAACATTAGTCCCAAACTCAACACGGGTTAAACAAAAGAGTTTTCCAAAAGGACTCACACCCTTAAAATTCTCAAAATGACACATAACACTTAAAAAAAAACGCATTTCCCAAATGGTTTACAAAATCATTTACAAAATGTTTTCAACGTCAAGATTTTTTTTTTCATTTCAAAAAGACCGTAAGAAATAAAACCACTATTACCAGGTCGGTAGTTACGCAAAAATGGACACGCTCGTCCCACATATGAAAATCATGTTGAAAATCATTTCATTGCGGCTTAGTTTACTCACAAACGTAAAGCGAAATAAATAATTTCTTTGAAAATGAACCGTCACGGTTCTAGTATGAATTGACCCGTGACATGTATTTAAAGTAACCGCTCGACCTTACACCGGGTGCGACAAAAGTGTGCACATGATTTCAAAGTCAGTTCCACGACGTTTGACCCCAAAATTTCTCTTTTTAAACATAAGATGTCGTGGCACAGGGTTTACCGACAAATTTTTCGCGCGTCGGCTAGTCATACAAAACGATGAAACGACTTACAAATATATTTTTGTCAAAACACAACCGTCTCGTGTAAGTTTCAAACTTAAGGATAAAAACCAATCCGTTTCCATCATTTGAAAATATCGACTAAAACCTCATAAAATCTCAAAAGGTGGGGTTCTTTAAATTGATTTCCAAGATTTCCCCAAAAGGTCACATAAACAAATAAGATATGCACTCGTGAAATTAAACTCACACGACTCAACACGCCGTAAAACAAAACTTAATTTAACGAAATCATTCGAAAAGCTTTATACAGACATCGTGGAATGTAACTTTCCGCCTCAACTCTAACATATGTGGAGGAGTTCCAATGTTAAAGTCACAAGCCGTAGCCACTTGCCCGACATTTTAAACACCACAAAACACAGATATCATCTTACCCGGAAGAACCGTTGGAAAAAAATAACGAAATGAGACAAATTCTAACAAATTTTGCACTCCCGTGATAAAACGATTTCATACACTTTCAAAACCATATTTCAAAATCTTGTGTGTGTGCTGAACATTTCCCAAAATTCCAAAACACCATCCATAAAATGATTTGAAACACAAGAATTTGTTAATGCAATCTATTTCAAAATCAAACTTTGTGCATGACTTAGTCGGCATTCTACGTCTCGACTCCTACTCCTCCAAATCTCTCCGGTCCACTAACGTCATCCGGACATTTAAACCTCTTAGGCAAGTTGGGAAATTACGCCAAATAATCCCTACCATTTTTCCTCAAATCAAAGTCGGCTCCATAAGCCTATAATTCTAGCACAATCGTCCATCTTGGCCCGAAACAAACATCATCCTTATCGTCACTCCAAGTGACTAATACTAGAATCGTCCTTTTATTCCAACGACTACTAATTTATAACCTTCGACACTACCCCAACGATCATCCCATCAAAGTAAAACAAGTACACACATGTACTAGTAGGTTTACTATAGTTGTTCCTCCTTGTGATGGCTATTCAGGATAGATATTACAACGAGTTATTAGCACATAATAACTCACACTAACAACGCTCACGCTCACTCCTTGGATTCCTCATGACTTTCCCAACTCGAGCATTGATCCTGTGTTTTCGATAGTAGGAGCTCTACTACTACCTTCCACACCTATCATCACTCGTTCCGAGTTCCATCCGATGGGTCCAAGTAGTTTCTCGCCGGTAACTACACACATATGCCCGCTCCGGCATATGTACACGCTCTTCCTAGCTCCCTAGGAATAATCATAATACCCCACTACCCTTGCTAGGGCGGAACCCCCACTAACCCTGCCGAGTCACCTCGTAAACGCACAGTCGTATACAGTGGAAACCAGATAGACATTCGAATATAAGATTCTATCCTACAACGGTTGGACTCAAACAAGAGCTGCGCAATAGAACTAAATCCAACATTCTAAGGCTATTCGGTTCCTACCGCATACAACCTATAGTGCATTCACTTAACAACCTATCAAAGTTAGCATAAGTCCCTAATAGCAAGTAACAACCATACAATACAGTGTATTAAGCACCAAGCAATTTAGCATACATACTCCTATGTTCTAGAAAGCAACTTTGCATACGTACTCATATGTAAACGCTATTCCCAGCTCACTAGGAATTTCATCTCATCCCACTACCCTTGCTACCACGGAATCCCCATTAGCCATAACGAGTTGCCTCGCGAATACCCAGTCGCATGCAGCGTGAATCAAATAGACATTCGAATACAAGATTCTATCCTAGAACGGTTGGACTCAAACAAGAGCTGCGCAATAGAACTAAATCAAATATTCTAAGGCTATATGATTCTTACTGCATACAACCTATAGGGCCTCCACTTAACAACCTACTATGACTAGCATTGATTCCTACCAGCAAGCAATCATCATACAGTACAGTGTAAACAACATAGACAATCTAGCATGCATACCCTATGATCTAGAAAGCAATACAACACTAAGCAATGTACCTTTCCCCCTTGGCTCCGGCTGACTGTACACACTGCGCCCTCGATCACCGTTCCTCAAACGGATTTTTCCTTCTTTTTATTTCCCAAAAATTTTAAAGAAAATTTTATAGCCGCAAACTTGAGATCAAACACACCGAAATGCGTTTGATTCACTCAAGTCGTGCTCTGATACCAAGTTGTAACGTCCCAAAAATTACAAGCAAATTTAAATTTTTAAATAAACAATTCATTTATAACAACTCATTAAATGAATCCCAATGTTTCGTTTGCAAACTCATAATTAATAACTTTATAATAAAAATACAGCGGAATAAACGTTTAATTAATAAAACCATAAAACAACCAGCTCTCCTCGCGCGCCAGTGTGTACTTGTCACGCCTTGAAGCCGCTCGGACTTGAAACCACAGTTTATTGGGAAAGGGTAAGCACGAAGCTTAGTGAATTCCAACACATGCGCAGATAGGAATTATACACACATCACCCCTATCCGCACATAAGCAACAACATCACAGTTACATAAAACGAGTAAACATCTACAAGTAATTATGTATCCAACACCTCAGTACCATCGAGGCTTCGGTCCCACCGAATTGTAATGTATCCAACACCTCAGTACCATCGAGGCCTCGGTTCCACCGAATTGTAATGTATCCAACACCTCAGTACCATCGAGGCCTCGGTTCCACCGAATTGTAATGTATCCAACACCTCAGTACCATCGAGGCCTCGGTCCCACCGAATTGTAATGTAACCGACACCTCAGTACCATCGAGGCCTCGGTCCCACCGAATTGTAATGTAACACATTTATACCAAGCATCCAAACCAATCAAATATTACACACCACAAACAACTAGTTCACACCACAAAGACAATAGTACATACAAACTATCATGACATGCATATAACCCCTAACTACACAGTGAGAGAACTCACCTCGAAAGCGCGCCCAGCTTAATAACACAAATCAAGCTTCACAATTACGGTCACTTCCCAGCACCTAAACGCATGTTAAAACGTGTCAATACGAGACCCGGACCCTATGACACGACACACGCTTAAACCGTCACTAAAACTATTTTACGGTCTCACCAAACAGGTCTGTTCGGGACCTATTTCGACCCCTTTAAACCCAGTAAAATCTCAATATTATTTCACGACCAGATAGTACTCTGAGTTAGGGTTCCAAGGACATATTATACGCCTCCTAACGATTTTTCTACAATTTACTACGGATTTTACAAAAACAGATTCCGGAACAGCGAAATTCAGCACCTTTCAGTATAAAACGATAAATCGACCCATGCTACGTCCCGAACTGGGTTTTGCACAAAACACAGAAAAGTTTCTAGACTCAAAAAGGGAACTTTTGACACAGGTTTCACCCCAAACCGAGTTACGAGCAGAAAGTTATGGTTTTCGCAAGATCAAGGCAGATTCCAGAAATTTTTACATGAAATGACGAACCGCAGAACTTGCGACCACTTTTTCTCCCAACTCGAGGCCGAACCAGTTTTCCGCTAAAACACAGAAAACGTGCCCGGTCCCGAGCTCGAAGCGTGGGCGCCAGTTTCGGCTCAATCGGAGTTACGACGGAAAAGTTATGATTGACGCAAAACAGTGGCAGAAGGACGTTTTTCACATAAATTGCGGATTATAAAAACGACGGTTTGAACGAAACGGCTTAAACGATTAAGTCATGGCTTAAAGGGTTCTACGCTGATTAAAAACAGGTTACGGCCACGCACCACCCACTGCCACCTCCGGCAGTGGTGGTCGCCGGTGGCGGCGGCGGTTTTACGAACGCAACACAACCTTAGATCTTAACTAACATCGAGCGCACCCACACACCCACGGTGGCCTGACCCTCTCGACGAGAACACAGCCACCACCGCGGTGGCGCACAACGGCAGCCACGCCGCCGGCAACCAAAGCTGCGGCGGTGCTGGTGATCTGCGATGGTCCGGCGATGAAACCGAGAAGAAGACGAGACTGAGTTAAACGCTTACCTCGCGAAGAACACCGGTGGTAGCAGCGACGGTCGGCAAGAACTCCGGCGAATCACCCACTCTCTTCTCGCCGATCCTCTCTAACTCCCTCTCTTCTCGATCTCTCTCACCTCGCGATCACTCTCTCCCTTCTCGCCTCTCACTCACGGCCGGCTAAGGAAAAAAAAATGGGGAGAAGGAATTAGGTTTTCAATCTTCTACGTGGGTTTTGTGGCCGAGAGAAAAAAGAACGAAGGGAGGTGGGGCTCGGCTGTTGCATGGGCCGAGTCCAGCCCCCAATTTCCCATATTGCACAAAACAGCCCCTCGACTTAGCCAAACACACACAACTACCACAATCCCGAAAAGTTTCGCATTTTTGGTCCCTTGACACCGAACCCCAAACAAAACAAATACGGTCTTTGCCGCCTAAACCCGATAACCGGCAACGCGAAGAGGAAAAGAAAATTTTAAAAATAAATGAATACATAAACATACCGGGATACGGGCTTTACAACTCTCCCCCACTTGGATTAGCCTTCGTCCTCGAAGTCTATGCCCGTGAATAGCTATAGATGGTTCTCCCTCATCTCAACTCAGGTTCCCAAGTTCACACGAAACCCTTCCGGTGTTTCCACTGGACCTTCACTAACTGGAATCTAAAATTTCTCACACCGCCTAAAAAATTCCCGAATACTTTTCTTACCACAAAACTCCTTCAAGGACACTGAAATTACGATCAGAAGAACACCCCAACAACTGGAATCATTTCTAGCCAAGCGACTTCGGTTGTTCCCCAACCTTAGACATTCCATGTATCCCGAGTCAAATTTCAAGCTCTAACCATTCTAAAGTTGCTCACAGTATACCCTACAGGATACTCGACTACGATCATTCCTACCCTTAACTGTCGATTAACTTCCACGAATTCTAATAGACTCCAAAGATTTTCAATAACTTATATTAACAAAACATCGACCCCCTGCCGAACATCGGTCCAACCGATTACAATAACAAACATCGGCCACCCGCCGAACATCGGTCCAACCGGTTACAATGAATCACATAAGCGTGGTATTATCCAAGACACTAACACAAATAGATATCCCCCACAATCAAGTCAACTAACACACACGTAGGTCATTCCACCATAACCATTCATCACAAGTGATCATTTCAGGGTTACTACTACCATCACCATGATTATCTTAACATCGGCTACCACTCTCCGATTATACTAAAGGTGTTTGGCCTCAAGCCCAAAAGTCGACACCTAAAAATACCACCTACCTCAAAATGGTTGATGCGCATTTATTCTCTTAATAACAAAGGGCATCAATCCCTTAACCGATACTATTCGGCCTACAGTACTAACGCGCGTGGAATATCCAGCCTCCCACCGTCGACGTATCCCCCACACACGCTCTACAAAGCTAATTTATCTGAACCGAGGATACGCCCTGACGCCTACCTCTCGGGTAACGCCTCAGGGCCCCGCACATCGGAACTACCTCTCAGGTAAGTGCCCACAATTATATCCTCCTAGCACCTACTAGAAAGCCTAGGCTATAACGCCTGAACACCGGGGTCTCACCCCGAGATACCCAACCGACCATTACCAACGACTGGCTAACGTGCCTAAGGATCCAAAGTAAAACATCCTACCCACAAGTGCCTATCTCGGATTGTCTCCCTCACCCAAACGTGTAAATACTCGACGTGTAATGAATGCCAAACGGTGCGACAAAACAATTCATCAACAAGACTCCACCTCGAGTCATTAAAACCGGGCAATTAGCCCATGACTAACTCCAAGTCAAAACCGAGCAAAATGCTCCACGCTTGCTAGACCCATAAGTCGGTCAAAAACGCGTTTAAATAAAGTCTAAGCAAGCAATACTCTAAAATGAACATTAGTCCCAAACTCAACACGGGTTAAACAAAAGAGTTTTCCAAAAGGACTCACACCCTTAAAATTCTCAAAATGACACATAACACTTAAAAAAAAACGCATTTCCCAAATGGTTTACAAAATCATTTACAAAATGTTTTCAACGTCAAGATTTTTTTTTTCATTTCAAAAAGACCGTAAGAAATAAAACCACTATTACCAGGTCGGTAGTTACGCAAAAATGGACACGCTCGTCCCACATATGAAAATCATGTTGAAAATCATTTCATTGCGGCTTAGTTTACTCACAAACGTAAAGCGAAATAAATAATTTCTTTGAAAATGAACCGTCACGGTTCTAGTATGAATTGACCCGTGACATGTATTTAAAGTAACCGCTCGACCTTACACCGGGTGCGACAAAAGTGTGCACATGATTTCAAAGTCAGTTCCACGACGTTTGACCCCAAAATTTCTCTTTTTAAACATAAGATGTCGTGGCACAGGGTTTACCGACAAATTTTTCGCGCGTCGGCTAGTCATACAAAACGATGAAACGACTTACAAATATATTTTTGTCAAAACACAACCGTCTCGTGTAAGTTTCAAACTTAAGGATAAAAACCAATCCGTTTCCATCATTTGAAAATATCGACTAAAACCTCATAAAATCTCAAAAGGTGGGGTTCTTTAAATTGATTTCCAAGATTTCCCCAAAAGGTCACATAAACAAATAAGATATGCACTCGTGAAATTAAACTCACACGACTCAACACGCCGTAAAACAAAACTTAATTTAACGAAATCATTCGAAAAGCTTTATACAGACATCGTGGAATGTAACTTTCCGCCTCAACTCTAACATATGTGGAGGAGTTCCAATGTTAAAGTCACAAGCCGTAGCCACTTGCCCGACATTTTAAACACCACAAAACACGGATATCATCTTACCCGGAAGAACCGTTGGAAAAAAAAATAACGAAATGAGACAAATTCTAACAAATTTTGCACTCCCGTGATAAAACGATTTCATACACTTTCAAAACCATATTTCAAAATCTTGTGTGTGTGCTGAACATTTCCCAAAATTCCAAAACACCATCCATAAAATGATTTGAAACACAAGAATTTGTTAATGCAATCTATTTCAAAATCAAACTTTGTGCATGACTTAGTCGGCATTCTACGTCTCGACTCCTACTCCTCCAAATCTCTCCGGTCCACTAACGTCATCCGGACATTTAAACCTCTTAGGCAAGTTGGGAAATTACGCCAAATAATCCCTACCATTTTTCCTCAAATCAAAGTCGGCTCCATAAGCCTATAATTCTAGCACAATCGTCCATCTTGGCCCGAAACAAACATCATCCTTATCGTCACTCCAAGTGACTAATACTAGAATCGTCCTTTTATTCCAACGACTACTAATTTATAACCTTCGACACTACCCCAACGATCATCCCATCAAAGTAAAACAAGTACACACCTGTACTAGTAGGTTTACTATAGTTGTTCCTCCTTGTGATGGCTATTCAGGATAGATATTACAACGAGTTATTAGCACATAATAACTCACACTAACAACGCTCACGCTCACTCCTTGGATTCCTCATGACTTTCCCCAACTCGAGCATTGATCCTGTGTTTTCGATAGTAGGAGCTCTACTACTACCTTCCACACCTATCATCACTCGTTCCGAGTTCCATCCGATGGGTCCAAGTAGTTTCTCGCCGGTAACTACACACATATGCCCGCACCGGCATATGTACACGCTCTTCCTAGCTCCCTAGGAATAATCATAATACCCCACTACCCTTGCTAGGGCGGAACCCCCACTAACCCTGCCGAGTCGCCTCGTAAACGCACAGTCGTATACAGTGGAAACCAGATAGACATTCGAATATAAGATTCTATCCTACAACGGTTGGACTCAAACAAGAGCTGCGCAATAGAACTAAATCCAACATTCTAAGGCTATTCGGTTCCTACCGCATACAACCTATAGTGCATTCACTTAACAACCTATCAAAGTTAGCATAAGTCCCTAATAGCAAGTAACAACCATACAATACAGTGTATTAAGCACCAAGCAATTTAGCATACATACTCCTATGTTCTAGAAAGCAACTTTGCATACGTACTCATATGTAAACGCTATTCCCAGCTCACTAGGAATTTCATCTCATCCCACTACCCTTGCTACCACGGAATCCCCATTAGCCATAACGAGTTGCCTCGCGAATACCCAGTCGCATGCAGCGTGAATCAAATAGACATTCGAATACAAGATTCTATCCTAGAACGGTTGGACTCAAACAAGAGCTGCGCAATAGAACTAAATCAAATATTCTAAGGCTATATGATTCTTACTGCATACAACCTATAGGGCCTCCACTTAACAACCTACTATGACTAGCATTGATTCCTACCAGCAAGCAATCATCATACAGTACAGTGTAAACAACATAGACAATCTAGCATGCATACCCTATGATCTAGAAAGCAATACAACACTAAGCAATGTACCTTTCCCCCTTGGCTCCGGCTGACTGTACACACTGCGCCCTCGATCACCGTTCCTCAAACGGATTTTTCCTTCTTTTTATTTCCCAAAAATTTTAAAGAAAATTTTATAGCCGCAAACTTGAGATCAAACACACCGAAATGCGTTTGATTCACTCAAGTCGTGCTCTGATACCAAGTTGTAACGTCCCAAAAATTACAAGCAAATTTAAATTTTTAAATAAACAATTCATTTATAACAACTCATTAAATGAATCCCAATGTTTCGTTTGCAAACTCATAATTAATAACTTTATAATAAAAATACAGCGGAATAAACGTTTAATTAATAAAACCATAAAACAACCAGCTCTCCTCGCGCGCCAGTGTGTACTTGTCACGCCTTGAAGCCGCTCGGACTTGAAACCACAGTTTATTGGGAAAGGGTAAGCACGAAGCTTAGTGAATTCCAACACATGCGCAGATAGGAATTATACACACATCACCCCTATCCGCACATAAGCAACAACATCACAGTTACATAAAACGAGTAAACATCTACAAGTAATTATGTATCCAACACCTCAGTACCATCGAGGCTTCGGTCCCACCGAATTGTAATGTATCCAACACCTCAGTACCATCGAGGTCTCGGTTCCACCGAATTGTAATGTATCCAACACCTCAGTACCATCGAGGCCTCGGTTCCACCGAATTGTAATGTATCCAACACCTCAGTACCATCGAGGCCTCGGTCCCACCGAATTGTAATGTAACCGACACCTCAGTACCATCGAGGCCTCGGTCCCACCGAATTGTAATGTAACACATTTATACCAAGCATCCAAACCAATCAAATATTACACACCACAAACAACTAGTTCACACCACAAAGACAATAGTACATACAAACTATCATGACATGCATATAACCCCTAACTACACAGTGAGAGAACTCACCTCGAAAGCGCGCCCAGCTTAATAACACAAATCAAGCTTCACAATTACGGTCACTTCCCAGCACCTAAACGCATGTTAAAACGTGTCAATACGAGACCCGGACCCTATGACACGACACACGCTTAAACCGTCACTAAAACTATTTTACGGTCTCACCAAACAGGTCTGTTCGGGACCTATTTCGACCCCTTTAAACCCAGTAAAATCTCAATATTATTTCACGACCAGATAGTACTCTGAGTTAGGGTTCCAAGGACATATTATACGCCTCCTAACGATTTTTCTACAATTTACTACGGATTTTACAAAAACAGATTCCGGAACAGCGAAATTCAGCACCTTTCAGTATAAAACGATAAATCGACCCATGCTACGTCCCGAACTGGGTTTTTCACAAAACACAGAAAAGTTTCTAGACTCAAAAAGGGAACTTTTGACACCGGTTTCACCCCAAACCGAGTTACGAGCAGAAAGTTATGGTTTTCGCAAGATCAAGGCAGATTCCAGAAATTTTTACATGAAATGACGAACCGCAGAACTTGCGACCACTTTTTCTCCCAACTCGAGGCCGAACCAGTTTTCCGCTAAAACACAGAAAACGTGCCCGGTCCCGAGCTCGAAGCGTGGGCGCCAGTTTCGGCTCAATCGGAGTTACGACGGAAAAGTTATGATTGACGCAAAACAGTGGCAGAAGGACGTTTTTCACATAAATTGCGGATTATAAAAACGACGGTTTGAACGAAACGGCTTAAACGATTAAGTCATGGCTTAAAGGGTTCTACGCTGATTAAAAACAGGTTACGGCCACGCACCACCCACTGCCACCTCCGGCAGTGGTGGTCGCCGGTGGCGGCGGCGGTTTTACGAACGCAACACAACCTTAGATCTTAACTAACATCGAGCGCACCCACACACCCACGGTGGCCTGACCCTCTCGACGAGAACACAGCCACCACCGCGGTGGCGCACAACGGCAGCCACGCCGCCGGCAACCAAAGCTGCGGCGGTGCTGGTGATCTGCGATGGTCCGGCGATGAAACCGAGAAGAAGACGAGACTGAGTTAAACGCTTACCTCGCGAAGAACACCGGTGGTAGAAGCGACGGTCGGCAAGAACTCCGGCGAATCACCCACTCTCTTCTCGCCGATCCTCTCTAACTCCCTCTCTTCTCGATCTCTCTCACTTCGCGATCACTCTCTCCCTTCTCGCCTCTCACTCACGGCCGGCTAAGGAAAAAAAATGGGGAGAAGGAATTAGGTTTTCAATCTTCTACGTGGGTTTTGTGGCCGAGAGAAAAAAGAACGAAGGGAGGTGGGGCTCGGCTGTTGCATGGGCCGAGTCCAGCCCCCAATTTCCCATATTGCACAAAACAGCCCCTCGACTTAGCCAAACACACACAACTACCACAATCCCGAAAAGTTTCGCATTTTTGGTCCCTTGACACCGAACCCCAAACAAAACAAATACGGTCTTTGCCGCCTAAACCCGATAACCGGCAACGCGAAGAGGAAAAGAAAATTTTAAAAATAAATGAATACATAAACATACCGGGATACGGGCTTTACACATGACTTCCTCATTCTCGTCAAACCCAGCATAATTCGCTTCCTTAGGGTTAGGACATTCATAAGAAAAATGCCCCAACTTGTGACAATTATAACATTCTATCGTTTCTTTATTGAACGATAGTCGTCCTCGATCGCGTCCTCTTCCTCTATAATTGGAATGACCTCTCCCTCGTCCACGACCACTTGGACTGCCATCAGTTTCTGCCTTCAAGGCTTGATCATCCTCCCGTTCAACCTTCTTGAATTTCTGCTCATGAACCACCAAGGTACTCTGCAGCTCTTCTATGGACATCTCTTCAACATTCTTTGACTCTTCGATTGAGACTACCACATACGTATACTTGTCGGTTAGAGTTCTGAGAATCTTTTCAACTATCTTGACGTCCTGCATCAATTCTCCATTGCTCCTCATCTGATTGGAAATCGCCAAGACCCTACCGAAGTATTCCTGAATAGTCTCGTTTGTCTTCATCTCAAGGACTTCGAAATCCCTTCGAAGCTTCTGCAACATAGACCTTTTCACCCGTTCATTGCCTGCAAATCTCTGCTTCAAGGAGTCCCACACAGCTTTGGAGGTGCTTCTATCCAGAATTTGCTCAAACGTAACCCGATCGATTGCCTGATACAAGTAATGCTTGACTTGCAAATCTTTCATTCGCAGTTCTTCCAATTTTTTCTTCTCTGCATCACTTTGAGCAATCCCAATCGTTGGTTCTCTAATTCCAGGGTCGATCAGGTTCCACACCTGTTTTGTACGCAACAAGTTCTCCATCATTTCACTCCAATGCTCATAATGGCCATCGAAGACCGGTACCTTCATCTTATCATCATCCATCTTCGTTACTCCTTTTTTTTTATTGATCGAAATACGCTCTGATACCAAATGATAAATGCTATCACTGGTGTATTTCTCACTCAAACGATTGATTCATTCCAAACGCCAAAGTGGCTAATAAATACAGGTGCAGTAAAGGAGAAAATAACAAACTAACAAGAAAATAGGAACTACTAGTGCAAAACAGAAATAGCTAAAGACCAGGTAAAACTCATAGCTAAAGACCAGGTAAACGCACGTGCAAGGCTTGCTTAACCAGTCAGCTTTATTCTTGAAATTAAAATTGCAACGGTCGAAATCTCCAACAATCTCTTATTTTGTAAGTATCTTCTGCCATTTGGAGCACCTAGGGCTCTTGTTATTTTCTTTATAGTTCTGAACTTGCTGTAATTTGTGAGCATTGCTGATGGCAGATGCTTCTGTTCATACTTTTGGACACTCACAAGTCACAAGCTTTTGTATTCATCATACTTAGGTTCCGTTTGGTTTGATGAAATAGTTTTCAGGGATTTGGGTTTGGATTTAGTCTCAACTGTGTGGTTGACACTGAGAACACCAATAAGTTGAAGCAATCTCTTCCTCCAGGTATGCTAACATTTCTTTAAATTAGTCTCAACTATTATATCTTTAGTGTATGAAACTTGTTGGTTTATTTGGTTGTGAAGTCAACAAACTTTGAAATCGTCTTTTTTCTTTAAAGCCTTCTACTATGTTGTTATTCAAGATTCTACTTAGAAAACCAAAAATGTGAAATCAAGTTTGAAATTGCTGTCATAAACCTGGAATGCAGCAGCAAAAAAAGGATTTCTTAAGTTTAAAAAGGCATGTCAAGTGACATTATAGATCATATATATATATATATATATATGTGTGTGTGTGTGTGTGTGACACTATGCATATGATAGATTTTTTCAATGTTTCACATGTTAACCTTCCTTAACCTTCATTGCTTACAAACCTCTCACTAACAATATATATATATATATATAGAGAGAGAGAAGCATTATCGCTACTTTTAAATTATCATGATAAGGTAAGAAAGAGAGGTTAAAACTTAAAAGAACATTCATAAGTATTCATCGAAAAATTCTATGTGAAGATTTATATGTGAAATTATTCAAAAAATCTATTTGAAGTTTAATAAATATGCGAACAAACATTATAGATTAAATTATGCATATGAGATTACATATGCATCTTTCGTATGAGTTGTTTCAGTCACTCACATATATTTTACATCTTACGATGTGTAGTCTTTTTATTTGAACCTCCACAAACTACATATATGGAACTTTATCACAACTTTTATGAAGACATAAAAGTAGATGTTATCTCAAGCCCATAAATATCAAATCTATAATATGAAGAACATAGAGAAATCCAAGAGATGCTTGAAGTTTCTTCTTCATTGATCTGTTTACCAAATGAAAGCATCTCCAAAAGCAAATAAATTGATTTGAAACCCCTATGCTTCTGTCATCTTCTTCAATCACCATTTTCTTCATAACCCTCTGTTAAAAACATCTCCATGGATGTGGATATATATATATATACTTGGTAATTAATTAATTAATTAATTAATTAATAGTTGTTTGGGGATGCATGATTTGCGAAATGGTGGGCATTTGATTAAAAGAGATCAACGGGTTAGATCATTTTATCACGTTTCTCACGTTGACCTCAACTTCTCACACGATCCTTCGCCTATATATATATATATACACACACACTATACCAGAAAGTGGTTCTTTCTTGGAGCTTCTATGAAGGTGGATGGCTAATTTGCAGGCTTTGGACCATAAAGTTTGCTGCTTGATTGCAATCAACCAACAACCTTAATTTTCCTTTTTCCAGGTGAACATTATATTCATTCAATTCATTTTTCCAAATAAACAAGTTGCTTGATTTCGTCAGTTAGGGTATATTTAATCAACTGATGAACATGATGTGCAAAATCAACTTGTTATAAAGCCAATGGCGTGTAGCTCAGTTGGTAATGGGTGGGGGCATCTTTGTACAAAAAGCAGAAGGTCTCGGGTTCGAACCCAAGACACCCCCATAGCCACAACCGCGGAGTTAGTCAGGTATGCCCCCCACATTATGATAGGCAGCCGATTGTGGGCCGGTTGGGGTTGCCGGTATCAACCTTTTTTTGTACAAAAAAATCAACTTGTTATAGTATTTATCACTACCCTGAAGCTGCTACTAATGTCCTTCTTTAGGGTATGTGTATATATATATATATATATACTGCTAATTAATCAAGGACACGAGATATAAAGAAACTTTATATATTGATGCCAACAACAAAATGACAAATGGGAAAAAACCAATACAACCTCCGTGGAGATCCTTGTAGATATGAAAAAGTTGTATAGTCAAGCAACACTTTTTCATGTTTATGGATTCGTGCTATATATTAATTTTGTTATGTAAAAGTCTACTTGATAATGTGCCATTGGATATTTCAATTCCCCAAGGTTCTTTACATCGACTGTCCTTTCTAAGCATTTCGGGAAGGCTCCAAGTTGTTCAAAGATAGTTTTTAGTAAACTCTCCCTCTCTCTTTTCCTCAATGTTATTACCAATGTTATCGTTCTTAATTTTAGCTTTACGTAAATTTTCTATAGGTTTCTGACTTCCATTCATGTTCTTCACTATAGAAAGTAGAAGAAACTAAAGTAGGTGCTGATATCTGGATATATATATATATACACACACACAGAAATATCAAGAGTAAATTTAAGAATTTTATCAATTTGATTTTGCATTCTTGTGTTGTTTCAGCTTAAAAGATTGAAACTTCGAAGGAATAACTGGGATTCCGATACATTCGAGTTTGACGAAGTTCATACTGAATTTGCATCACAGAAGCGGGTTTATGAAGTTGTCGCAAATCATGTTGTGGAGGTTTGCAATACTTGTGATGAACTTTGTCATTACCATCGTTTTTTAAGAAAAGTTACCACTTTTTACTGTATTTCTAGCACAATATATTTCGTGTGAAACATAACTGTCGATAACGTTGTTCTGCACAGTGTTCTTGATGGATATAATAATGGAACGGTCATGCCATATGGAGACTGGTACACGCTTGGAGGCCTGGGGGATGAGGATACTTGTGCTCGTGGAATAATGGTTCAAGCAATGAAGGATATATTTGCAGAAATCTCGCCCAAAACCGATTCTATCTTCGTGCCCTGTAACTTACACGTTCTTGCTAGGCTTTGAAACAAAATTTCTTATGCATCATGTTGGATTTTTAGCGTTTACTCTGTGTACCAATATATGTGCAGCTTTATATGGAGACGATGCAAGATCTTCTTGATCATACTAACAATAATTTATCAATAACGGAAGATCCAAAAAGTGGATATATTTCAGTGCCTGGTGCGAGCTTGATTGAGGTCTGGGATCAACTGAGTTTCGATGAACTGCTACACAAAGCTTCATCCAACAAGCCTCTTGTTTGTTCAAGAATTCTTACTATAAAATCCATTAGACCACTGAAAAGTGCCTCAAATGACATTGAGTTGAATGAATTTCAACTTATCTGTCTTTTTCTATATATGCTATATTATAATACAGATTATTCTTACCATTTTTTTCAAATGATTTTACGTATAAGATTGTTCAAACGTATATCTCGGATTTTATTTTAAAATTACAAGTTACAGAAATTACAAACCACCGATGCATAAGTCGGTCTTTAAAGGCCAAGAACAACAAATGATATGGTTTAAAAAACATTGTTATATAACTATTATATTTCAAAATCTTTGATCAATCGATCATATTTAATTTGAAGTTATGTATATCATCAGATTGCGATTAAAAGCACAACAAACTATAAAATTTAGCATCAAGAGGCGAAGCATAAACGTAACATGAAATGATTGGTGTTTCGGACTCTTGGCTTTGTAATCGAAATGTTTTGCGCAGCATCGCGCGCGGGTACGTTACTAGTAATCAATTATTGTTTCTCTAAAATGGGGAATATGTTGGAGATGAAAGTAATTTTTTTTAGGCTTTGACTTTTGATTCTCCATTTTAGAGAAAGTTTGGAGAATCTGTTGGAAATGCTCTAACTTGATGAAACTTTGACGTTTTTACATAAAAAACACAAATATATGAAACGAATGATATGAAACATGCACTTTCATCAAAATAAATACTTTCATAAAACAATTTTATCAAGAGAACCTATGAAATCCAAAGTTTACACACATTTAGAGGTTTACAATTTATTATCCCTATATATATATATATAGAGAGAGAGAGAGAGAGAGAGTCAGGTTTAGAACACTACAAAGCAAATGACTTTTACCCACAAAATTTACCAAGGGAATTTTTTGTCGGTGATTACTCATGGATCACCGAGAAAATATAAATAGTTCGTTTGAATCCAACATTTTTTGATAAAATAAATGTTCAGTGTCAAACACTTGTTCATATAGATTAAAAGGTAGAAACTGGAGAGTAAGTTAAATTAATAACAAAACATAGATTAAATAAAAGCTACAAAGTTTCCCCATACATCCATCTCATTAGTCATTAGTCATTGTGAAAATATTAGCAAATAACAAACTATCATCTATTTTCATTGCGAATCGGCCTTTCTGTTGTCGAGCTTGCATGTGTTCAGGTTTGATGTAAATTCCAATGTAACGAATACCGGAGTCGGAAACGGATCCATGAAATCCTCCAAAGCCTCCAAAATCGTAATTGAAATCATAAGAAGTTTCCTCTACATTTATTGTACCAAAGGGTCCATACTTGCATTTGTTGGTCCCAAACGTAATCGAACACAGTTTGTAATGACCATACTCTCTACAATACCTGCCACTCACAGAGGTTAAAAACTCGGATGGATAGTCAAAATACACCTGCACATTTCAATTGCAAACACTTTATATAATTCATTCAATCCGTCGACAATTTATAATTATATATATATATATATATATTTTTAGAGGCTTCGTAAAATGCAAACCTTACTAACCACGGTGTGCAAATGTGAACAACTAGTGTGCATATGTGAACAATGTGTGCAAAAATATACATATAATGAACTTACATTCATATGGGATAATGCATATATGCACATTGTTTTGTAAGGGGTGCAACAAATACATGGTTTGTATTTAAGTTGTATCCTATATTTATAAATATACCTCTCTCTCTCTCTATATATATATATACATATATATATATATATATATATATATATATATATATATATATAGGGGTGGTATTTTTTGCAAACCACTACATTTGTGAAAACTATGCAACATAACTATATACCATAAGATTAAATCACCAATAGTCAGGATTCATCCGATGGCATAAATTGTAAATACTTTACTTTTTGTAATTATTTTACTAAACAAAACACCCAGTATATTTGTCCAGAATTTTTTGCATAATTATTTTACCACGTATGCGACAATCATGGGATTCAACCAATTTTTTATTTTTTTAATCATTTAATTATGGAAATAATATTTCCTTCAAAAAGAGTGTGGAAATAATCTCATGATTATTTTCATCGTCTTCCTCATATGATTCGTTTTGTCTTTAGAAAATTTTATGGGTTCATTATCTTTATTGGTTTTGTGATTTTTTGGTAATGGATTCCGTCGATTTCGGTAATGAGATTTTTGTTGGTGACGTCTTTAGAGTGGTGTTCATATCGGTGCTGGTAATCCTACTCCACTTCCGCTCTCCTTCCGATCAAATCCGCCGCCGCCGCCGCCAACAGGCACCACCACCACCGCCACTGTCCATCACAGGCACCACCACCGCCGTCGCTGTCCACCACAGGCACCACCACCACCGCTAGATTCAGCACCACCACCACCACCACCAATATCAAACGCACCACCACCGCCGCTGTCCACCACAGTCACCACCACAATCATTTTTTTTCTGGGTTTTGTATTCATGATTCTGGGTTCATGAATTTATATGGTTTCATGTTTCTGGCTTCATAGATTTATATGGATTCATGATTCTGGGTTGATTGTTTTAAGGATTCTTGTTCCTGGGTTCATGATTTTTGTATCCATTTTTTAGATTCATGATTCTGGATTGATTGAATGGGATTCATGATTCTGGGTTAGTTTTGATCAGGCTGAGAAAAAATATCACTCACACGACTTGCAGATGAAGAACAAGAAATATATTAAAAAAACAAATTAATATTAAGGGATTTAGATTGAGATTAAATTTAATTAAATTGGATATCAAAAAAATCCCTTGAATCATGGAACTGCCATCTAAAAACGATTTGTAAATATTAATTAAAAAAACTGGATTTATATAATTACTTCTATACCCCTGCGTGGTTATATTAATTAATAATCAATTTTAATTAAATTAAAAGAAATGATTGGTGGAGGAGTGGTTTCTATAGTTTCCACAAATGCATTGGTTTGTAAAAGAAACCTCCCCTATATATATATCATGTAAACTTGCAAATGTGAGAGAAAATATATCATGCTTTCCTGTTCAGCATGTATCATGAAATCTATATTTATGTTTATTGCTTCATACGTTCTAACAGATTTACAAAAAAAAAAAACCAAAGGAAGAAAGACTTCAACATTGAATCACTTACGGCTTTAAAGTTGAATGCAGTATTGTTTTTCAGCATATACAAACTGGATCGACTTGATCGTATATGTATCATATGAGATCAGAATTCGCACAATTTTAGAGTTGACGCATTCGTCCCAGATCATTCCACAACTCTTGTGATAAGATGCTAGCTACACAGAGCTTCATCATATTTTCCATCAGAGAATGCGAGAAAAATGCTTAATTATGTTGCAATTTGAAAACGCTAATTAAGAAAAGTAGATAGCCGAATCAGACTCGTGTGTCTAACTCTAAATATATATACAAACTTGTGGAAAGTTGAAGAGATGCAGACATTTAAAATTTGCATTGAATGAAGGGGGTTGATAGTTGATTCTTGAGAATTGTATGCGGTGAAGGAATCGGGGAGCCATGCACGCTCATCGAAACCAAAACTTGGAAACGAGAAGTTGGTATGAACACATTCTTTCACACACACAATAACACGTACTTTATCAATTTAACAATAATATAATAATATATTTAATTTTTTTTTGAAACAGCCTCATTTTATTAAAACCACCCAAACCAATTTACAGCCACATTCACAAAGAAGCAGCCCCAATTACAACATTACAGTGGCTACCGAAACAAACCATGCAGACAATGACTTATTGCAAACATAACAGACAGCAGTTTTCATAAGACCTGATTCGATTTGCGAGATCCAAACCGATTCGATCTCCGTAAACCTGCTGCCATTCCGACCCCGACTTCTTTTGTTTCACAACAGCCGTGACGCACAGCGACGTATACAGCCTTGGTGATCAAAAACAGCCGCACATGTCGCCTACCAACCCGATTTCTCTAACCGTTGCCAGTTTCTGCGTTACCCGACAGCCATGCGATCCAATCCACTTGTTGACTTTTTGATCTTCTGCACGTCCATTCAAAGACGATCCTTTGCCACTCCAACATTACGTCGACAACCCGGCCCTTTTCCCCTTTAAATACTAGATTGTTCCTATGGTTCCAAATTAAGTAAAGGAACGACCATTTTACACACAACCAAAATGATTTACCTTTTGACGATTCAATCACAGCCGTATCCTCTTGCAATAGCTCTTGAAGTGATTTGATCCCGTCCAAGCTCTTGTTCCACCATCTACCCACTTGAGACCACAACCTTTTCACCTCGTCGCATCCGACGAGAGCATGATCGATGCTTTCCACCGCGTTCCCACATCTTGGGCACAAAGTGGAGTCGAGATCGAGGCCCATCTCATTGAGCACCGCCCGACTCGGAATACGACCTTGTTTTGCCCTCCATACGAAGATGCAAACTTTCTTAGGTACCCACGGACACCATATAGTTTTCCCCGTATCCGGCCCTTGCCCCCCTCTCCCCTCCTCTATCATGTCCCGACACTTTTTGACGTTGAATCCTTTTTCCTTGTCACGGTCCCATTCCCAAATATCCCTTCTTCCTCTGGTGGGTTCCCAATTTTGCACCTTCCTAACTAATTGCTCCAACTCACCCCATTCTCTTCCTCTTGGAAACCGTCTCCAATCCCATTTCCAAACCCACCGATTATCAATCCAATCCCCCCTATTCGCTATTTTCACTTTTTCATTAGCCTCTAACCGCGCTAGCCTCTTGAACTCCTCCGCCAAAGGTCTATCTCCCACCCACTTTGCTGTCCAAAATTTCGTGCCCGCTCCATCCCCAACTATTTTACAGAAGGATCCCGAAAAGTTAATTCCTTCCAAATCCAATTCTTGCCCCACCCGAACAATGTTTTGCCAAGTTGATGCCCTCCCCCCACCTACCGTTTCTCTACCGGTAAGTCCACCATCTTCCTCGTGAATACTTTTAATGAGTCTAACCCAACGGGTATCCTCCTCCGTAAGGAAGCGCCACCACCACTTATCCAATAACGCACGGTTTATCACTTGGAGTCTACCTATATTTAACCCGCCTTTTTCAAACGATTCTACGGTTCTCTCCCATCTTACCCATACCATATTTTGCTTCCCGCTCTCACCTCCCCCCCCCCCCCCCAAAAGAACCTATTACGAATTCTCTCCAACTCCCCTAACATACCTCTCGGAGCTCGAAACATGGATAAATAATACAATGACATACTACCAAGGACCGATTTAACCAAAGTTAATCGGCCCCCAAAGGAGATGATTTTTGATTTCCAGCCCGCAAGTTTAGAACTTACCTTTTCAATAACCGGCTTTCAATTGTTTAGCTTTCTCATCGCCGCACCGGCCGGGTGACCAAGGTAACCGAATGGTAAGGTTCCCCATTCACAACCGACCTCGATAGCCCATTCTTAAATCTCCCCATCGCATATTCCCACGCCAAAAATCTTGCTCTTCTTCAAATTAATCTTCAACCCCGATGCCTCACGAAAGCACTTAAGAATCTTTAGCAAGTTCTTGAGATTTACTAAGCTCCACTTTCCAAAGAAAATGGCGTCGTCCGCGTATTGAAGATTCGAGATTGATATTTCATTACCCCCGACTTTGATCCCCTCGTATAGACCCTTTTCCACCGCCTCTTCCATCAAAATGTTCAAGTTTTCCGCTACTATTATGAATAAGAAAGGAGCAAGAGGATCTCCTTGTCTTAGTCCTCTTCCCATAACAAACTCTTTGGTCGGGGTGCCATTGACTAATACCGACATCGCGAAAGATTGAAGACATGCCTTAATCCATCCTATCCATTTTTTCCCAAACCCCATATTATCCAAGCTCTCTATCAAGAAATCCCACTCTACGGAGTCGTATGCTTTTTCAAAGTCGACCTTGAAAATTAGTCCGCTTTTCCTTCGTTTTCGAATGAACTCCACCACCTCGATAGCTATTAGAATTCCATCCAAGATGTGTCGACCTTTCACGAACGCGCTTTGTACATTGCTAATAACTTTTCCCAACACGCCTTTCAATCTTTCCGCAAGGATTTTCGCCACCGTTTTATAATAGACCCCAATTAGACTAATAGGTCTAAACTCCCCTAATCCCTCCGGGCTTGGGACTTTCGGGATTAAAGTGAGAAACGAAGAATTGCACCCGATACTTATTCTTTCTTTATCCCAAAACCAATTCAACGCCGCGATTAAATCCTCCTTTATTAATCCCCAAAACCTCTTCATAAAACCAAACGAAAATCCGTCCGGTCCAGGCGATTTATTACTACCGCAACCTTTAATCGCGTTCCATATCTCTTCTTCTTCAAACGGTCTCTCCAAACGCGCGGCATCCTCCAACGTGACTTTTTTAAACTTTTCACTATTAATCGACGGCCCCTCTTTATCGCGTTTTGAGAACTTACTTTTGAAAAACTCATAAATGAACTCTTTGACTTGATCCGGATCGTCCACCCATTCCCCATTAATTCTCAAGCCTCTAATCAAGTTCCTCCGTTCTCTTACTTTCATGGTCGCATGGAATAACTTAGTGTTCTCGTCCCCTTCAAGAATCCACTTTACCTTAGCCTTTTGTCTTTCCATCCCGGTTCTTTTCTCCTCAAGTTCTAGCCACTTTTTTCTTGCGGTTAGCCATTTGTCCCTTTCCGAGTCCTCCCACCGGTTCAATTCCGCTTCCACTCCTTTAACGCCAATTTCACATTTTTTAATTTATCTCTAAAAATTCGGTCAAGAAATTGAGAATTTACCTCGCTACGCCAAGCTCCTCTAACCACTTCTTCGATTCCATCTTCCTTCAACCAAGTGTCGAAAAACTTGAACGGTTTTGGTCCGTAATCCGTTTGATCTTATCTCAACACTATTGGAACGTGGTCGGCCCACTCCCGCTCCAATGCCTTCACACCCAAGTTCTTCCATAGAGACCCAAAATTGTTGGAAACTAGGAATCGATCGAGCTTACTAAATTTGGTTCCATCGTCGCTGATCCTAGTGTTTTTCCTACCAAACATCGGGATTTCCAATAAGCCACTCCTACCTATGAAATCGTTGAATTCCTCCATGCCTCTCGATATCGACTTCGCGTTTAGCCTCTCACTCCCATCTCTTACCTCATTGAAGTCACCGAATATACACCATTTAACCTCATCCTTCGATGTGAGGTTTTCCAATTTCTCCCACGCCTGTCTCCTTGAGTTTACGTTCCTCGGCCCATACATGTTTACAAATCCCATAAGACCGTCTAACCCCGACCAGATTCCCAATACCACCAAGAATTCTGGTTCCTCCACCACATATTCACAGTGAAATTTGTTTCTATCCTACATCGTTAGGATCCCTCCCGAATTCCCGACTGCCCCGACTTGAGAAAAGTCCACGTCTTCCCCTCCCCACATATTGCTTATCTGTACTGTATCCCACTGTTTGGTTTCCGTTTCCTGAATACCAAAGATCTCCGGTTTCTCCTTTTTAGCTATCTCCCTAACCCACTTCTTTTTTTGGACCGAACCCAAACTCCTAACATTTAGAGAGATTACTTTCATGACGACTGCGATTTATACGATACTAACCTCATACCCATCCCGTACATTCAGTGCGTGCTCCTGTCACCTTCCTGTTTTTTGATCTTTATGCTTTTCCACGATACCCCAATTTTTTCCCCGAAATCCTTCAATCCATCTTCGCTATCTCTGCTTCCCAATTCGTTTGTCGCCAACGTTTGACTAGCTACCGACGACATCTCATTTTCTTGCGAGCTTCTCTTCACCGGTTTCTCCAACTGACTGGATTTTGTGTTTCTCTTTTGTAATGATTTCTTCCCACTGTTTCTTGCCATCTGCTTCAGTAAGTGGAAACTCACTTTTCCACGACACATGTCTGCAAATTCCAATTTCTTACCCTTTAATTTTTTGCCCAACGATTTTTGTTTTCCATCGATACTGTGCAGTTTCCTATGCCACCCTCATTTCCTTTTGTCGTTGCTTTCAAAGCCTGGTCATTATTTTCTTCTCTTATTTTTATTCCAGAGTTCCTTTCATTAAAGGCTATATTGTCGCCTAACTTATTCTCACCTTGGGCTTCACGTTGTGGTCTACCAGGTCCCTCTCCATCAATTTCTTTTGAAGCCGGTTGGGCTTTGGGCCCAAACTCTCCTTGGTCCAACTTTCTATGACCCACTTCCTTTCCTGGATTGTTATCAATCCATGCATTTTGAACTGGAGACGGTTCGTCTTCCCTGTGAATACCCACGACCAGGTCTCGGGAACGGCACCATCATCATTGCCATTCCGATGTTCGAAGTCTCCCCCCTCGCCGGCCGCCTGAGTTCCTTCCATCGGCACTGCCGCCTTATGCTGATCGCCGACCGACCACCCATCGCCTTCCCCATTTCTTTCCAACGATCCTCTCCTATCATTATCCGATTGATTTCCGTCACCCGCTTGTCTCTCCTCCCCCTCCCACTCTGATTCACTCACATACTCTTCGTCTGACCATTCCGGTTGGGATTCATCCTTGTTGTTGCTTTCATCCCCCGCATCATTTGCCTTTTCTACATGCCCCTCCATACCCGACATGAGGGAACTCTCCTATTCCTTCACCTTGATTCAAAAGAACAAATTTCCGATCTTAATGTTCACCAGACAGTCAATTGTTGACATAATAGAAGTGTAAATCATCACTTTTCCCCACGCTAGGTAACCATTCTCTATTTCTCTTCCATGTCACAGTTCATCAATTTAACTACTCCTCCCCATTTACTTGCTATTCCGGCGAAAACCTCCTCCCTCCACCCGTGCAAAGGAACCCCCGAAATCTTCAGCCACACAAGTCTCTCCGCCGCCCGATATCCCTCCGACCATCTTCTTAGACTTTTAACCTAGAAGTGAATCCCATGGTTTTTGTTTTTGTTATCCAGAGCTTTCCTGGCAATTTCTTCCCCTCCCATCAAAATAAGAATTTGTTTACCTCCTAAATACTTTACTTTACTTCCTTCCCAATTGTCCGCACATAACTTTCTCACTGCCTCGATATGATCTATTGATTCAATACTTCCAACTAAGCTTCTCTTGAGGATGGCATAGTTCTTTTCCTTGCATCCCCATTCTCCCACCACTTCCGGTTGCGTATTCCTTTCCTCTTCCTTATCATCCGCATGATTCTTATTCCTTTCCTTCTGTGGATCCTCGTCTTTTTTGCCATCCATCGACGCTTCCAGGTAGGTTTTCTTCTGTCCCCGATTATTTTCTCCGTTTCCAAATCTGACATTTATCTTAGCTTGGTTCTCCATACCTTCTTTGTCAGCCCTCCATGCTCTTCTCCCGTCATCCGCCCGAAATACTCTTAGTTTGAAGGTTCCGATCCAAATACTTTTCAGTCTTCTCTCGAGGTTTAGTTCGTCACCTCCTCTTCTAAACCTAACGAATCCAAATTCCTTACCATTTTTTAGTTTCTTCTTCGACATGTAGATGTCTGTTATTTACCCATACTTTTTGAACAATCTCCATAAATTTGGCATCTCCCATCCTGCTGGATAGTTGAAAAACAAAAATGACACATCTTTTGGAGTCTTATCTCTATGTGTAAATCGATCCGGAGCAATGTCATTGTACTTCAATTGCCATGTTCTGAGCCCTATCCTCTCTCTCTCACGTACCCTCCCCCCCACTCTCTCACACCCACTCTCTCTCTACTCTCTCTCATCTCTTCCTTCCTATTCCATATGATTCGTTAATAATAATATATTTAATGTAATTTATAATTTTATATTTTCAAATAAACAGATTTACGTTTGCGAGCACTTAATGTCCACTATTGTCTTAAAACTTTTGTGATATGTCCCCAAATTGTAAACTGTTAAAGTGAGAAGTTGGTTTTCGATATGAAACTTGCAGCTGTGATTTTGGAAGGCCATTCCCCTTTCCCCATGTGCATTATGATAAAGTGCTATACATTGAGAATGGTGGGAAATTCTTCATAGGAGACTCCTCTACTGTTGAAGTGTGAATAAAAGGAAACGTTATCATAAAAATACTTCTTCAAGAATAGAATATAAAAAAAAGTTGGTGAATCCACCACAATAAAATTGCGTTTATAAGCCGCTTAAAATGTTTAAGCCTCTTAATAGTATATTTTATAGGACTAGTTTTTAAAATGCAACATCGATGCCGCCACCTTTGAGAACTCCATCTCAGCGGGGTTTAGTGCTATTATCAGTGGTTGTAGGGGTACTTTCATCTCCCCCCAAAGCGACTCCAATGACTTCCCTCCCTCCGGTCCGTGAATGTGAGGCGTATGCTCTTAGGGACGCTATCTTATGGGCCTATGGACGGAGGTTATCCAATGTTATCTTCGAAACGGACGCCAAGATTGTTGCAGATGCTATCTACTATCCGAGCCACGACATCTCAGAATTTGGGGATTTTATCTTTGACATTCGGTGGCTTCTAGGCACTCATGGCAACTATTTGATCCATGCGATTTGGAGACAAGCCAACGGAGCAACTCATTTAATTGCGAGACACTCTTGTTATTTATCTTGTCCTAAAGATTTTGATGTAACTGTACAAAATTATAAACCAAAGAACTTCAAAATATAAACTATGAAACAAATACAAAATTAATCCTCACTACATTATTCACACACACTCACCTATCTACAATTACATATAAGCCTCACTACATAAAAACTCTCAGATTATCTTCAAGATGT
This sequence comes from Saussurea involucrata, assembly GCA_033807775.1. Lineage (NCBI taxonomy): Eukaryota > Viridiplantae > Streptophyta > Magnoliopsida > Asterales > Asteraceae > Saussurea > Saussurea involucrata. The sequence goes on from CM066318.1 coordinate 64,467,870, forward strand.
TTGAAGACAATTACACTATGAAAAATCCCTAATTTGAGAGAAAAAACCCTAAACGGAAAAGTTAAAAAGAAAACTTAAACTCTAATATGAAAACGTATGAAATATATAACAAGAAATTGCAATTAAGTCCTTTTGCCAAATAGCCCTTCTTCAGACACACTTTGCTCCGCTACTCTTTTCCATATTTCCTTTAACAGCGTCGTCCAATAGTTTCAGCATCTTACACATTTAGTCCTCGCATATTAACATAAATTTAAATATAAGTTAGGCTTCTTATTTGATGACAAGATTGGTTAAAATGTTAATACTTTCAACACCCTCCCTCAATCTTGACATCGAAAAACATATTCAATTTTGAACACAAAAAATTGTGTTGATTTACAACAAGAGACTTCGTAAAGATATCAGCTGGGTTTTCTAAAGATAAAACTTTAACAGTTTTCTCTAAATTCCAGATGTTAATCTATACTTTAATCCATACACTATGACAATGTGCTCAAGTTAGAACAAAAAAATACACATGTCAAGACAGTAAAAATAAGCTGATGTTTCATCACATGCCCTCAATCTTGACGTCTAAACACATCAATCATTTTGAGCACACAAAAAATATGCTCCAATCAAAAATTTACAAGAAGTAAACTATCAAGTTTCAAAACAACTAAAAATTTTAAGAAACCAAATCAACTCACAAAAAAAAAAACTGCTGCCATGGTTTGATATACAGACTCAACTAAAAATCTAGAGACAAAATTATGATTCTTACTTTTCCAAGAAATCATTGAGTTACCCAAAAATACACAGCATCTTGAAACAGAATGTCTAGACGAGAGACACTTACCAAAGATTGCATCTATATGAACTGCAGAACCAAATGAATCTAACTTGATAAAACTTACCAGTGAAGATTTTAAGTATCTGTGGATCTTCAAGGTATTGACAATCTGAGCCACCTAGTGACTCGTTACATGCAGCTTTGGATGAACTCTCCAGATGTTGTTAGACATTCACATCATTATTAATACCATTGTTGTTTTGAGACAGATCATTTAATAAATCTTCATTGTGCAAACTATTAATAGAAACAGTAGAAAAGTCAAAAAATAACAGCAAATAAATTTAGACCACTATTACTAGAGTTGTTAGTACACAACTTAAAAGAAAAAACAGTGAGTTCCACGAGAAACAACCACCCATATTTTAATCCACACTAAAGAGCTAGTACTCTATCTGAGAATTAGCATAACCCAGTAAGATACACTTCTCAGATATAGTATCAAACTTATATGGACCACTTTTGTTTTACTGGAAACTACAAACACCCAAACCATTTAAGATGAAGCAGAACAAGACGAAAACATATCTCAACCCATATGGACATTTCCCAGTAAGAAGAGATGAATGCGTTCTATTAACCAAATATGTACCATTAGCCACATCAGCAAGATTAACAGAATACCATATGTTGAGCAAAACAAGAGTCTATGATCCATTCATGACTTTAAAAATTTGACATAGCTGCCATGTTTGGTAACTTTAAAAGACCGAAGTTCAAGTAAGTTGGTTACATGATCTAAAAACACCGACTTTGTGACTTGAGATACTCCAGACAAGTCCAAAGCAAAAAACAAATTTTGACAACAATTTTAAATCTTGTTTTTAAAATTTTCTGTCTCTTTTGAAAAATATTTGATCATTGAAGGTGCAACAAAGAAACGTAACAAAAAACACCATATTGGATCCACAACACGCTAAGCTTATGATAACAATCAGATACAACAGTTCCATATTGACTTGATGAAAGACTGAAAACAACAGAAGTATGTATATGTATCTTATTATAAGTTTCTTTTAATTTCTCCTATACTTCAGATAATAGTTTTGAAAAAACATGTCCTAAAAATAGTTCCTCAGTGAAAGAACTTAATATCCTGGACTCAACCACAGAATTGCACCTGTCCCACTGTTTTCCATAAAAAAATTACCTTTTAATAAGTGAGGACATGTGCCATTGATACAAAACTGAACTTGTTTTAGTTTCCAAAACCAAGATCGTAGCACAGAACCACAACTTGTAAATGTCAATACCTTTTAATTTTGGACTAAAAAATATGAGTGCCGATGGTGTCAATGAGATGCAAGTAAATAGAGTCTGCAACAACCAATTTGGCAATTTCAGTGACACTAGAAATAGCAGTCATGCTGAGAGATAAACGGGTAAAAACACACAAGAAATAGGAAACCAGAAGAATATAACGAGAATCAATAATAGCAGAAGAGAAGAGAGCTGCCCATAGGCCAAGATCACTGGCTCAATGACCTTGCTATAGACAACTAACTTACAGAGCATTTGACTACCTGTTTCCTTGGGCACAACGGAAGCTAACCTGTACAGATTAGTAGAAAACAACTACAACAAGGAAAATAAACCAGGAAAAAAACCTGAACAGATGAGAGTCTCACCAAACGAGACCAACAACGAGAAGAGAATGGATTATCGACAAGAACATACATTCTCTCTAAAAAACAGGTTATGCATTCATCACAGATGCACACAACCAAAAGAAAAGTGGATCTAAAAAGACCAAACAACTTCGCCTAAAAGAAATCTAACAATGTAGATTGAACAAACCACGATCATATAGAACAGAAGGAACGAACCATTGGTTCCAAACACTCTACTCGAATTATTAGCAAACGAGTAGAACCGGTGATCCTTGCCGACCTTACGTCGCAGACGTGAGAGGCTCCAACCAAAGAAAGAAGAAACCGAAAGATGATCGGGACACCGATCTAACAGCCGAAAAACCGGCAAAAAATAAGAGACCTCGATTGACCGAGAGCGCCGAGAAGTCAGACCACGAGTTACTAAGAACCATGGATCTGAACCGAAGACGATCTTAGGGTTATATACCTTAGATCAAAAGGAGAAAAAAAAACGGCCAACGACTGAGTTCATGCAGTATTTGTGTATCGCAGATCTGAACCGAAGGTAAGTAAAGAATAGAGAACATGAACCGAATTGATCAGGAACAACAAAATATTTTCAGATTTTATTGTTTCACCTACGATCCACAGATACGATCAGTTTAATGATGAGAGATTCGATCAGAAAAGAGTTACCGACGATCCTTGCCAACTCAGGTCCAACGGACTGTGAGTGAGCTCAACCAACTTTAATCTAGAAGAAGCACAGTGAAACCACCGGCGAGTAGTGCTGTGTTAACACAACATAGCGCCTGCTGAAGAACGATGAAAAATAACAGAAACAGTGATATCAAGGATCGCATATCTGTTTTGATTCAGACCAGAGGCTATATATCGAGACTCAAATCTGAATCACAACTAAACATCAAATGAGGAATATAGAACAGAGTCTGATAGAAGAATTCGATGAAGAGACTAGCAAAACAGCGTCACCAAAAAACCGTTGTGGTTTCATCAGTTTCGCTGATTAAAGCATCACATATCTCCCATTTCAACGAGCCTCAATAAAATAAAATAAAACATAAAAGATCCGAGATGTACCAAAGATACAAAAAACTTGGATTTCTTGAAGCGAATCAAATCTTAACACAAGAACAACGAGCCAGCCTGATCGATGATGGACGTTCCTTGCCAAACACCACTGTCAGTAAGCCGTGAGAAAGAGGCTCCAGTCGACGATCAGATGCGAAAACAGAGATATTGACCACACTCTTGAGAGTTTGACAAACATTTAAAGAACCGAGGATATGTATAATATAAGTTCTACAAAACTATAGGTTAACAAAAACCATCGATGTATTCAATCCAGATCTGAACAAAATTAGGCAACACGAGAAATCAAGCCACAAACGAAACATCAACCGAACCATTTTACGATTCATTAGAACGAGTTTGTGGTACCATCGAACTCGTTACACACCAAGATAAAGAACTAACAACAGACCTGAACTGAATAACCACAGGCGAGACGATCACTGTTGTGTTTTATTTCCACAGCTCCTGTCACGAACTGAACATAGGAGCACAAGGCTTCGAACGAATAGCGGGAAAAAACTTTGAAGACAAGGTTTATACAAAAAATAAATGGATCTGGACGGATGAAACAGATCTTGATACTTAAGAGTACCAAATCTGAGGTAAACGAAAACAGGAAAGGTCTATGATCAAAGTGATGAGATCCACTATATCTAACAGGTCTGTAACAAACAAATAGATCTAACAGATCTGAAAACAATCAGATCTCAGGCGTTGACCACATAGAAACAGTGTTCCGCATGAGATTCAAGATTTATGAAAAAATGTTTAAGAGAAAAGACTAGATCTTAACAAATCTGGTATAGATTACTACATGTAGTGTACATATAATATAGAAGATTACTACATGCAGACGAATCTAGAGGACGAAGCAACATGGACTAAAAAGATCGAATCACTTGAACATATCAGATCTTACGCAAATCTAAACAGAATACATGTAGAAATGTATATCATACTAATGATATGAACACACTAAGCCTAACAGATTACAACATGCATTAAACAGAGTTAAAGTGAGAATCAGTAAAAACGATCTTAAAGAGATCGAAACACACCGATCTGAGTGACGAAGAGATGAACCTGGACAAGAACTAAACAGTTCAGATCTCAGGTGAACGACGAGATGGACCGGGTCTGGAGAGACAAGATCCACAAATCGATAAAACCAAAGAGATCAATGAAGAACGTCTAGAGAGACGAGTTCAAAGAGGACTCTGGTTAAAACGAAAAAGAACAAAAAGAGGAGAGCCACAAACCCTCAGATTTGGTGTAGTACCAAAACTCAAAGGACAAAGGTTATGAGACCTAGATCCATGTGAGCAGTGTACATAAACGAGAAATAAGATCTGAAGTAGCAACTAACATAGATCGAAAAAGAAAAATACGACTGAAATAGCTTCCTCAAAGAACCGTGGTTTCAGAACCAATATCCTAATGAGTAGAGTGAAAAAAAAACTACCAAGCATGTGAGAGATATCATACAGTGTGAGATAAGTGAGAGAGTCATACCAGATCCGAACGAAGAACACGAACGAGTCGGCGACGATCTTACCATAGAGAGCACAGATTCTGGACGCGATGACGAAGATGGTGACCGAACCGTGTGCTCCGATTCTGGATGCGATAATGAAGATGACGAAGATAGTGACCGAACCGTGTGCTCTGATACCATGTACAAAATTATAAACCAAAGAACTTCAAAATATAAACTCTAAAACAAATACAAAATTAATCCTCACTACATTATTCACACACACTCACCTATCTACAATTACATATAAGCCTCACTACATAAAAACTCTCAGATTATCTTCAAGATGTTGGAAGACAATTACACTATAAAGAAGCCCTAATTTGAAAGAAAAAACCCTAAACGGAAAAGTTAAAAAGTAAAACTTAAACTCTAATATGAAAACGTATGAAATATATAACAAGAAATTGCAATTAAGTCCTTTTGCCAAATAGCCCTTCTTCAGACACACTTTGCTCCGCTACTCTTTTCCATATTTCCTTTAACAGCGCCGTCCAATAGTTTCAGCATCTTACACATTTAGTCCTCGCATATTAACATAAATTTAAATATAAGTTAGACTTCTTATTTGATGACAAGATTGGTTAAAATGTTAATACTTTCAACAGTAACCCCGTTTTTCCTTTCACACAGTATTAATGACTTCTGTAACGATCACAATTTTAATGATATGATTGATTCTTGATCCATGGCAATGCCGAAGCTTGATCGTGCCTCAATACTTCCTTTTTTTTTAAAAAGGACTAGATTATAAAATGTCTCATCTAAAAGTGTTACAATAGATTTATAGAACGCTTTTAAACGTTTTAACAAGTTTTTTAGAATATTTTTTAAAATAAACTGTCGTATTAACTATTTTATAGGATAATTGTAAAAGTGTTCTACAAATCCATTAATTAATGGTTAATACATGGGTTTGAAAGCTTCTCTCTAGCAAGTAGCAACCATTAACGTTAGTTTTTTTTCCTGGTAAACAACAACAAAAAGGTTGGCCCAGTCCAAGCCCACCGCAACATAGATTCGAGCCCAATTCATGTTAGCCCTTTAGTGAAGAGAGTATATCATATATTAATCTTTTTGGAAAGTCATGGTTAAAGTAAGGATCTGAGTATCATTCTAATATGCATGCCTATCAGCTAAACTGACTACTCACTTTTAATTGGTTTGAGGTCAAATAGAACTTGTATAACACTTTGTATAAAAAAAGATATAAAATTTTGATGTTTTTAAAAACCGAGCCAGGCCCAGGATAGTATTTATTGTTGGGTTTTTTTGTTTGTCTCACATAGACCAAATTGCTTTGCCTTATATTACCAAAGTCATATCTCCTACTAAAATGTCTAATTCTTAAGTTGGGCCTAGCACATAACAATGTCAAGAGGCACTTGAGAAGATAGATGGTTGATGGTAGAGTTGGCCAAAAATTGGTTTTGGGCCGGGTTGGACCGGATCCAAACCGGCCCCATCCTAATTAGTGTTCTCATAATTGATTCCGATCTCGATCCAAATACGAAGGCCCAGTAAAGGTATATGAGGTCAGGTTATGAGGATCGGTCCAGGTCGTGAGTCGGGCACAAATAGGTCCCACTTATTTTTTTAAGTTTTTTAAAATTGATTTTTAAGATACAATTTTTTTTTTGAATTTGATCAATCAAATACACTAACAAACACTTTTTTATTATAATTGAATCAATCAGATACACTAAAAAAAATATGTTTTTGTTATTGGTCAATCTAATATACTTTACAATATTTAATTGGGGTCAACCGAATACCCTAAAAAATACGTTTTTATCATAACACCCTTAACAAAAGACACTTAAATATACATCTTGGTCTTTAATTTAATACACTTAAAAATACATTTAAACAAAATTTAAAAATACACTTAAAAGTATATGAGTAAACTACAATTCTCGTCCCTATGGTTTGATACTTATAGCAATTTTCGTCCTTAGTTTTTGAAAATTGTTTTTTTTTCTCTCTGTGATTTCCATTTTGCTTACATTTTCGTCCCTCCATCGAACTCTGTTAAAATATTAAAATATGGTGTTAACTCATCCAAAAAGAATACATATTTGGTCCTTGTGGTATACCAATTTTTATATTTTTATTTTCAATTACATAGTTTACACTTTTTACTTTTATTTGTTCTTTATTTATTATATTCTATCAAAGACATTTATATTCAATTAATTATACTATATATTTTTCAAAGTTATTATAACTTCAATTATATAAATTATCTAATAATTTCATTAAAATTATTGATAAATACTAGGGGTGAACATGGTTCGGTACCATTTTTTTTCTCAATATCGTGTACCAACCAATTATAATTGGTACGCCAAAAATAATACCGTGTACCAACCAACTCTACTTGATACCAATTTAATTGTTACCAATATTTTTCGTTTGATACATGTTGGTACGGTTTTGTACCAACATCTCAAATGTTTGAAATTAAAATTAATACAAATTGATGATACTGGTCAGCTGACTGTTGTTCGTTGTGTTTGTGAAAAGAATAGAGTTAGGGATTATAATCGTATTTGTGTAGTTGCATTGAGAAGAAAAGACAGAAGAGTGAGACGATTAGAGGCTTTGGAATACGAAGTCAAGGGACTGAGTTTAGTGAGTTGTAAGTCAATATCTAACAATTCATCTTTGATGTCCATTAAAAAACAATCGTATCAATATTTTTTCTACATTAAATCATTAATAAATTTATATGTTATTTCATTTCCTATTTGATAAATAATTAAAAATAATATATATATATATATATATATATATATACTACATATATAAGCATTCTAATCAAATGTCTGAAAGACAACTCTTTAAGCATAAGGTACCATCATTTTATGCATAAAATATGAAAATCTCTTAATTACAAGTATAAATGCACAATGTACAAGTTGAAATCTTTTGATTTAAAAAACACAAAAACCGGCCCCTTCTACCTCTACACATATCAGCCCATACCGTGATATCTGAGGATTCTGAGGCCATACCGAGCTTACCAGTTACCACACGCTTTCTTCTCCAACTCTTCACGTCTCTTACCATACCCATACTGAGAGTACGAACTACAGCCATACTGAAATGGAAGATTTCTTCATTTCTTCTACCTGCTACTCGATGGTTCCCAAAACTTGAAGTTGCATATAAATCAGATGATAGTTCTTTTCATCCCTAAGATCTCCTCTCTGTCTCTCAAACACATCGGCTCGCTTTCATTTTGATTTGAAGAAACCTACATCACGATTTTGATTTTAGGTAGGTAAGAAACCCTAACTATTGTTTGCAGTCACTTTCTTTCTATGTATTGGTTTCTAATTGTTCCTTAAATTTGTGGGTGATTTTGCTTTCGTCTTTCAATTCATCTCACAAGTTTTGTTTTATCTTTGATTTTGATTTTGCTTTCGTCTTTCACTTTTGTGTGGTTGTTTCCAATCACCAGCTTCAGAGCAAAAATGAATACTGCACCAGGTAGTTATGAGTTCCTCACAACAAATCAAAGCACGTTCTCGTATGTTTTTTTGCGCTTTTACGGTTACAATACTATTTCCAAACGATTTAGAAAACCTGAATTAAGATGCTCATAACCTGTTTGTTAAGATGCTCGAATTACTTTTTGTTCATGTGTTTATTTTATCTGTATGACAATCTTTTTCTTGTATGGATCAACTAAAAAGTAGAATCTAAATGTATTAGGTAAAAAAATGAATGATTCTAAATGTTTTAAGTAAAAAAACATTCACTGTGAAGTAGAATCTAAGTGTTTTAAGTGAAAGTGGGGCTTGACTAAAAAATCAGATTAACAACTTGCAAGACTGGAAGAAGAAACAATCTTGGTTTGGAAGCTTACAGTAAAAATAGAAATGGAGCATAAATTCAAGTTGAGTTAACTTCAAAATGGCATAATTATCAAAGGGGTTTGGAAAGTGAAGTCCATGAGACAAGAATAAATGGTTAACAACAGAAAGTGAAATATAGAAAGATGAAGTAAATGGGTCGTAAGTTAATAGCTCACTGGTATTACTCCAAAAGAAAAGAAAGCAGATTCCTTATTTTTGGTCAATTGATTAATTGAATAAAATAAAGAAAAACCACAAATTATCTAATAATCTCATGAACACATAAATGAAAATTTTGCCAAAAGCTAGGCAACAACGTAGGTACACAACTACACATAGAGAAAAACTTCAAAGATTTGATATTCGAGGCATAGAAGCCAACAACAAGGTGCAGAGTTTTCAACTAGAGAAGTTCTCAATTTAGGAGATAGATTATTTGATGGAATATGTATAATATAATATCACCAAATTTAGACAAAGGTATTGTTAAGGTTTTAAACACCATATGTATTAGTGTTTTATAAATACTTTCAAATTAAAGTGATCATATATTCTCTTTGTAATTGCAGAACGACAAGTTAAAGCTTTTAAAACCAGGTTCCCTTCAGCATCTTGGAGAAAATATGCTTGTTTTTCTCCTTCATACTGCTGCATCATCTCAACTTTCTAAAGGCAAAGCAATGGCAGCCAATGAGAAAAGTGATGGCGATACTGCCATATACTTCGACATTTTGGTATGTTTTTCTGTTTTTAAAACTCTCAAGTGATGATTAGTTGAAAGTTTGCATGATGAAATTATTTTTTTGACATTCCAATTTCAGTATGGTTGTATTTCGTCAACGTTTAGCCAACATGCTCTACAATTCGGCGATCTTGCAATCCATGAAGATATGGGTTACATCAATTTTAATGGGTGGTTCAACCGCTGCTATCTCTTTAGCCTTGTCGTTTTTAAGTATCCTACTAATGTGGATATGTTCGTTAAGTTTCTCTATGGCCGTTGCCTTCATTCTACCAAAAGATATTGTTTCCCTTTTTGCTCTGCTCTTTGTTTGGTATCTGATGCTGGCTTTAAATGGGAGCTTAGCTGGAGACGACTGCATTGTTTTTCGCTCTCTATGTGACTCTTTAAATGAAAGCATGAGCAAAACAATTGTAGATTTAAACTTCTAAAGTAGCCATTTTATTTGTAAAAATCATCAATTGGAACATTTTTGTGGCTTAAATCATGGATTCCCTTAGCATATTCGAAAAATCGTTTTTGCAAATAGGCTAAATACATCGATAGTTGCAAAACCGATTTTGGCACTGCTTTTGATTAATCTCTGTTTTTATTTTCCCATCAGGAGATTATCGGAGGTCGTTACCAAAAAATATCGAGGCTGTGAGGTAACTCTTCTGCATTTGGGATTTCTTTCGCACCGGGTGAAACTCATCAGCTCAGAAGCTCTTTCCAGACACACAAATCACAGACATCAGTAGTTTCATCGAATTATTATTATTATTATTATTTGAGTAAACTGTGTTTTTCATCCCTATGGTTTGTTGAAAATTACTATTTTCAGATTTGATGAATTCCAAGAGGTTGCAATGATGAATCTGAATGCCTTCGAGTGGATTTGATCAAAGTTAAAAGATAATTTGCATCTTTGCAGTGAAATCAACGAGTAAGTTTGTAGCCATGTGGGATTTATCCTCTTTGTTCGATTGTGTTCACAGATCTGAGCCTCACCTTTTTTAACCCACCACCATTTACACATTTTTTAAATATTTTCCTTACGTATTGTTGGTTTAACAAAAAATGGTGGTTGAATGCTTCGTTCTTTAATTTTTTTTATGCTTCTCGAGCTCAAGGCACATCCAACAACAATTATGGGTTGCATATCATCGGTACATTGTCTGATCAAGGGTAAGTCAACTTTTTTATTAAGATTTTCTATCATTGTTGAATTCTTACATGTCAAATAACCCATCATTTTTATCATTAAGTTCCAATTTTGCTGCAAGTCAGGAGCCCCCTTTTTTTATCAACTAAAGTTTCAGTATATACTTGAAATCTTGAATATTAGGTTTATATTTTGTGAGTAATCACACAGTGGAACCCACTTACAAGACATGATAGACATGCAATTGCAGAGCTACTTTATCATTTAGTATTGGTGTATAAATTATATATGCATGACTAATTGTCTAGATAAGTGCAAGTTTTTTCTTAATCTTTAAGTGCTTAATCTGGGTTTCCTTACATATTAGTACTTGAACTTATTATAAATGTGTTACCCCTATTGTCTTCAGTTACACACCTACAACTTATTATCTTTTATTGTCACAAACATCAATTCACGGGTCTTGTATCTTAACAATCTCTTTTGTCTGGGTTTTCTTTATTTTTGAATACTTAGTATGTTCTTATTATCTTTGCAAACATTCAAGCTACAACTTGCTTGTCTTGTATTGTCGAGCTCGAGAATTCTTAGGCACTAGCTCGAGATAAATGAGCTCAAGATCGTGTAGCTCGTTAAAAGCTCGACTCGTTTACATGTCTACCTATACCAAAACATAACAATCATATACCATTTGTATTGCTTGTATTGTAAGTGTTCATACTTATTTGCATCTAAATATTCTATTAGTTCAATCAATTTTCAAATGTAAAGTTTCTTTAAATCTAATCTTTTTCTTTTCATTTGATAACTAATAATAGAAATTGACAAACCAAACAACGATGACAGTTCACATGTGAATGTGATATTACCTTTAGAACAAAGATTACCAATTTACATCAACTCTGCATCCTTGAAGGATGGCTTTGATTCAAAATTCCAGTCTATGTTGCCCTTATTTTTCTGATTAGACAAGGACCGATGACAATAACGGTTGAGATGAAGAAGATGGCTTGTTTGAATGCTTATGACTAAACTCAGCAATCCATGATTGAACACGGTCAACTTCATTTGTGGTTGTAGTAGTGGCAATGGGCTTTTAAATACTGCAGAACACAAGATCTTGTTAAACCTGTGAGTTTTCTATCTATGGTTGAGGATGAAGATTCACCTATGAAAACAATAGATTGTGGGTTATCAGTTTTTATATGGGTTTTTTTGTTAGTTATTTCATGTGAATTAATCAATATCAAAATCAAATCCAAGCAAGTCCCTTCTATGGTTAGGTTTACGATAGATATATATATATATATATATATATATATATATATATATATACTAGCAATGTGCCCGTGCAATCATATGCATAATGTGCCATCACCTTTTATCCTAGATGGTTGGATGGGATTAGATATTGAACTTTCTGTTCAAATCAATGCTTCTTATGATTGATCTGTACAATAGCATTGAATTTTTTAAATTGTAGTTTATACAGGTGAAGGATTTGTTGGAGGTTATAAACAGCCTAAAGCTCGATGATAATTGGGTGGTTGTCCTCTGGATGGTACTGCAGAGAAGATGTTTATCAATGGGTAAGCCATGTAGTTCTTACTATTTCAAAAATCTATGTGTGCTCTTAGCTTAAGCCATGAAGTTATGATTGTGTTGGTTTATGCATTTACCATATATGAAGATAATGAAAATTTGTTGGTTGCATTTGATCTTTTTGTTCAGTTATAGGAATGTGAGTCTTATTACTCACCTCTTTTGTCATTTCTTTATGTCCCCAAGGACCAAACCGGAATATGTTTTTATATATATTTATTTACTGAAACATATTGCGTTTATTTACAGGTCCATATCTCTTAAAAACATTACACAAGCAATATATAAGTGTTCATTTTGGTCACTCTCTTCTCTGTTTTCGACTTATGACTGTCAAAGATTAGGGTTTTTTGTCTTCTTCGTTTCTTCGTTTATGAAGTTTTGAATCTCTATTTTTGTTTTCTGCATTTTCAGTTTTTTGGATCTTTCTTGTTGTGTTTTGTTTTTCTTTCTGTACAGGGTCATTTTGCTCATGAAGTGTTTTTTTTGATTGATTACAATTGGTGGCCCAATTCAATCTGGTAAGCTTGATTTATGTACTCATGCAGTTTATTCTATTGATTGTTGTTCTTATGTTTGGTTTTTGTAGTTTCTAATCCAGCACATTGTAGTTTCTATCTGTCCCTCAATTTCAAGGAAAGTAACATTACCCCTTAATTTCCTTTGTCAAATGGAAATTTAGTTTTTATCTTTATTATTGATATGATTTCATTAAACTGAAATTAAATATCACAAGTATATGTAATTTTGTAAAACAAGTGGGAATTGGGATATCATAGAAGTGTGCAAAATTGAGAAATTCATCAATTCATTGTAGATCTGTGGTTCTTACACTTCATTGTATGGTATTAATTAGACTGGTTTAAATGTCTAATAGTCTACATCTATCTAAAACCACCACTTTGATGTGAAGTTCAGTTTTGTTTTATTTAGCCACGTAGATTGATGTTCTACATACACACATGTGTATGCACACCTACCTATCTATACTATCTTCCAGCTCTTTTCTGTGTCTGAGACAAACAACCTTTCTATGGATTGTATTAAAAATGAAACAAGACCTTGAAACATAATAAAAAATGATGAAAATTACATTTTCTTTCCTTTTCTACCCATGAATCTTTATACTTCACTATAAAGATATTTCACATTATTAGTTGTTAATCTTGATACGAAATGAGGCGTGACTGAACTAATGTTTCGGATATGTGATTCACCCGCGCTGCATCGCGCGGGTACACTGCTAGTATATATATATATAATGCATATAAATATTTAAAAGTCGATACGGAACGGTATTACTGTGCTACACGAGTTTCAATACCATGTACCAACCAAGTTTATGAAGTTGGTACGGTAATACCAACCAACTTAATTGATACCAATTTAATTGGTACCATTTAAATTGGTACAATTGGTATTGAATTGGTTGGTTTGTCATGGTACAAATTTGACACCCTTAATAAATACATGATGTTTTTTCAAAATTTTAAAGTTTTTTATTTAATTTAATTACCATTATAAGAAGTTTAATAAAATTCGAGAACTTAGTTTTATTTTACAACAACTGGTTGTTGTTTTTATTAAATGCATTTTACTCCCATTATTCCATATTTTTATTTAAACTTTAGTTTTTATTATTTAATCAAATTTGTTTACCATTTAAATTAAGCAAACACACACACAACCGCTATTTTGATAAAAGTGTGTGATTTTTCAATTATTAAATGAAAAATGTGTAAAAAATGTAATTTAACACACATATTTTTTGTTTAATAATTTAAATTAGCAAGCTTTGATTAATTCATAAAAGATAATAGCGGTTGAGTGTGTTTTTGTATAATTTAAATATCAAACAAATTCGATTAATTAATATAACATAAATTCTTAAAAAAATATGGAATGGTGAGAGTAAAGTGCATTTAATAAAAGATCATGTCTTATCAATAATTTTAATGAAACTATTTTTATAATTAAATTTATAATAATTTTAAAAATATATAATATAATTCAATGAATAATAAATGTCTTTGACAAAGTATAATAAAGAACGAAAAAGTAAAATGTAAAAAATGTAAACTATTTAATTTAAGGATAAAATGTAAGAATTAATATATCACAAGGACCAAATTTGAATTTTTTTTGGATGAGTTAACACCTTATTTTAATAGAGTTTGATGGATGGACAAAAATGGAAACCACAGGGATGAAAAAAGTAGTTTTTAAAGATCAAAGACAAAAATCGTCATAAGCATCAAACCACATGGACTAAAATCGTAGTTTACTCAAAGTACATTTAAAAATAAACTTATAAATAAATTTTAAAAATCGGGTTGGTCCTATAACCAGTCCCGAGTCAGCCTTGTTTTTGTGGAAAATCATAACCGGTTAAGAAAAAGAGTAAATTACGGATTTGGTCCTTATGGTTTGTTCAAAATTATGGATTTCGTCCCTCGACTTCATTTATTATGGAAATGGTCCCCAAGGTTTGCACTTCCCATTTTTATGGTCCCTACCCCTAACGTCCGTCCAACTTCGTCTAATAACTCGGCCCACGTGCAAGGCACACAAGGGCAAAATGGTCATTCCCTGGTGAATCTTCTTCAACCTCTCTTCTTCTTCTTCGTCCTTTCTGCTTCTTCTTCTTTTTCTGTAATCCACAAAAAAACCACTAAACCATTCTTCTTCGTTTTCTTCTTCTTATTGTGTGATCCACAAAAATTTAACCCTAAAATACAAAAGTTAACACAAAAATACATATATTACACAAAAAGTTAATCCATAAATCTTCTGTTACCCACAAAAATTTAACCCTAAAATACAAAAGTTAACATAAAAATCCATAAACTATAAAATAAAAATTAATCCCCAAAAAACCCACTTTTCTTAATCTAATCATTGTTAAACCATTAATCTGATCACTGTCTTACCATTAATCTGATCACTTTGAAACCATTAATCTAAGTAAACATTAACCCACAAGAAAACCTTAATCTGGTCACTTTAAAGAAAGATTAACCAAACATAAAAAGTTTACATTAAAAACCAACTGTTAACCGAGTGTTACATGAGATTGCATAACCGCTAACGAAAAAAAAAGAAAAGGAAATGCTTGCATCTAACAGTCTAAGCTACTAGACACCAACCAAAAACCAGTACAGGTTCAACACAAACAGAACCCAAAAAACCATCACCATCCATTCACATCAAAAACCATGTACACTACCTAAAAACCCATCATCACCACTGACCATCATTCAAACGGATTGGGGTAAGCTTGGACAAATCCACAGGTGCAGGTTTCGTGGGTGTAGGTTTCGTGGATGCATTTGAACACGTGCTTCAGAGCCTGGTTCTGCAAGAAGGCATGCATCATATCGTCCACTGATTTCTAGTACTTCTCATCCATCTCCTTGTGTGCTTTCTGGTACTTCTCTTCAGTATCCTTCCTATCATGCTTCAAACCCTTAACGACTTCTTCAAGGTCGTGAATTTCAACAATCAGATGAACTTGGTGACGGAGCAAGATGTTGAGGTAAGAAACGGGACACACCCATACTGTTTCTTCAACCACCGGGGGGAGAGGTGAAGCAGGATCCATTGAAGAAGAAGATGCGAAATGGAGGGTTGTGAGGAGAGGGAAGAGAGGAAGGTGATGAGATGTGATTGTGAGGAGAGGGAGGGGAGGTTCACCTTAAATATACAAAAAATGGAGGGTTCTTGGAGAATGAAATGGTTTATGGGGAAATGAAAGGGTTTTTTTATATGATGAAGAATGATGAAGCCGACGGTGATGATGGCTTTTGGGGTAATGATGACGCTGACATCATCAAGCCATATCTTGAGGAGATGATAACCACAAAGTGAAATGACCATTTTGCCCTCGTGTGCGTTGCACGTGGGCTGACTTAACGGACCAAGTGGACGGATGTTAGGGGTAGGGACCAAATTCAATGGAAAGTGTAAACCTTGGGAACCATTTCCATAATAAATGAAGTCGAGGAACGAAATCCATAATTTTGAACATACCACAACAGGGACCAAATCCGTAATTTACTATAAAAAATCATAATTTTCATCATAATCCTAGCAAGTTTTATATAATTTTTTTCTAGAAAAGATTTTGATAAAAAAAACACAATTTTCATCAAATATCATATGTGATATCCACAATCAATTCATTATTTTTTTCACCATATTTTTTCAATTTTCTGGATCCACGTTTTGTATCACATGTGATTAGCTTTGTTTAACATATGATCTAGTACGTATCACATATGATCCACTATGTGAATTTTGGTAGATATCACATATGATAATATGTGTCTCAGTATATCTGCCGCATAATCACGTGTGATAATATTTACAACACAAAAAGATCTATAAATAAAAGTACACATAATCACTTATGAATAACTAAAATATCTACAATTGTCACATGTGATAATATTATATGTGACATGTACAAAATTTCACATAGTAAGTCATATGTTAAACAAAGCTAATCACATGTGATTCAAAACGCATATATAAAATAGAGAAAATTTTGTGAAAAAATAATGAATTGATTATGGATATCATATGTGACATTTGATCGAAAATGTGATTTTTTTTATTAAACATGTATTCAAAAAATATATAAATAAATCTAAAAGATAGTAATGCAAATTTTGAGTATTTATCCAACTTAAAATGATAATTATCCTAATTTCTAATTTTTTTTTCTTTCTATATCATCTTTAATTGATAAATTATGTGGTCTATATTTCTTCTCGTCTTCTCACAAATTAGTTTACTTCTGGTATGATCCTCTCTCTCTCTCTCTGTTAGATTAAATTAGCTCCTAATTTAATTAAATGTTTTATAAAGAAAAAGTGTATGGGCTTTTTAGTTAGATTTTTAGTTAGCTTTATGGGCTTGAGCCTTTTATTGTAAATGGACCCTTTAAAAAGGAGTTTAGGGTTTCATTTATCATTTAGGTCATTTTTGAAGATACACACAAAAAACACACATTGACTAATCTCATGAGAGTCATCTAAAATGTAAAGTGTGGTGTTCTTCAACATTTCTCCTCCGTATTATCTTCAATGAATATGAGATGAGTTTATTTATGATTGTTCTTATTGTTCATCTTATCTCTATTTATATATGGATTTTAATTTCTTCTATTGTCTGCTTGTTCTAAATGGGACCAACAATTGGTATCAGAGCTGGATTGAAAAAACTCTTCTTCAATCGGTCATCTATGCAACAATAGAAGATTAGATGATTTATTTGTTGTTTTGGTGCTTAGATTGATTCAATCACATGAGCATAAACACAAATATCATATCTGATACTTATTTTCTGTTTTGTGCTTATTGGAAATCCAATCTTTGATTTCAATAAGATTTGGATAAGTTTTGACAGAAAATTAGTGTTTCTCTTCACAAAATCTGATTCTGCTCACCACATGTTTGATAAAATGCCTAAGTGAAGATTTGGTTCTGTTTGGATCAAATCTGATCAGATTTAATACATGTGTGTGTTTTGATTCTTTCTCATTCATTGGTCTTATTTGATAAGCACTAAGTAGATGGTTGATCTATTATCTCATCCTTGT